>CM070647.1:13270000-14692500 GCA_036346575.1 Dendrocalamus sinicus | reverse complement strand
TTTGGTTATGGGTGCAATTAGGTTAGTCTTTCTACATAGACCAGAGTAGTTTTCATACTCTATAATTTAGACTTCTTTTCATCTTGTGATTCTAGGATTCTACTTATTAGTTGCTTCTCTTCTCACTAGGTTGAGTTCGCTCACTTCTTTTAGGTCTAGCAGGAGTTGGACCCCCTTGGGTAGACAGGGAACGTGTTTACTCTCTTGTGTTTTAGATGACCAACTAATAGTCCTAGAGTCATATAGGGTAGATGAGATCGAGACTGAGCCATAGTGATCCCTCTATCTTATCTATACTTTAAGGATTATCATTTCTTCATTTTTCCAAACTTCTTCTCTCTTGCTTTTTGCTTTAGTTCTTAAGGAGTTCATTTGAGTTGTTCTTGAGCTTAATATTAACATAACTCAACTTGAACAAAAAATGCTTCTAAAATTGACTCACATATTGAGGGGTAGGGCTGTAAACGAGCCGAGCTCGAGCGAGCTTTACCTAGCAAGCTCGAGCTCGGTAGAAACTCGAGCCGAGCTCGAGCGAGCCTGAGATTAACATCAAGCTTTAAGCTAGGCTCGAGCTCGGCTCGGACAAAACTCGAGCCGAGCTCGAGCTTCGCATGTGTAGGCTCGGTGAGGGAGTACCTGCAGGAGGTGGCGGCGGTGGCGCCGTGGGACGGCCAGACTGCACCTTCACCACGCGGTGGCCGAGCTGCAGGGACGGCCGGACGGGTGGCGCCGGCGGGAGAGGAGCGCGCGGCGGGCGGGTTGAGAAGGGCGCGGGGCGAGAAGGGACCGGGGCGGGGCGCGGGCGGGTTGAGAAGGGGACGGGGCGGAGAGGGGCGCCGCGGGGTGAGGAGGAGAGGAGGCGCCGGTGGGGAGGAGAGGCGCGCGGGGCGAGGAGGGGGACGGGGCGACGCCTCGGCGGGGGAGAGGAGGGAGGGGACGGGGAGGGCTCGGGGCGAGGAGGGGGACGGGAGGCGGCGGCGAGAGAGAGGGAGGGCCGGCCGGACGGGGCGGAAGAGGGGCGGCGACGGGGCAAGGAGGCGGCGGCGGGGAGACGAGGGGGCGAGAGGGGACGGGGTGGGGAGCGGCCGCGGCGGGCGGACGAGTGCGGTGGTGGGCGGCGAGGAGGCGGGAGGGCCGGGAGGGGCGCGGGGCAGCGGATCGGCGGCGGCGGCGGCGAGTGGGAGAGAGCCGAGAGGAGGGAGGGGCCGAGGGTGTGGGCGTCGGGCCGACGCCGAGGGTGGGGCGGGATTTGAGAGAGATGGCGGGACTCGGCGGGAGGGACGGGAGTGGGAATGGGAAGGAAAAATCTTAAGCTCGCGAGCTATTCGAGCTCGGCTCGTTAAAGCTCATGAGCTTAAGAAGAAGCTCGAATTCGGCTCGTTTGGAATTCGAATCAAGCTCGAATCGAGTCTAGAGCGAGCCAATCTCGAGCAGCTCGCGAGCCTCGAGCTTTTTTTACAGCCCTATTGAGGGGGGAGTTGGAATTTCTTTTTTATTACATCATATTGCATTTAAATTCAACAATGTGCATTGTAATATAAATACATGGAGTCTTAACTATTATCCTTGACATAATATTTTGCTTTACATCTTGCCATATCTTATGCGAGCTTGCTAGATTTATCATGCCCTTCTATGTGTAGTTTAGCTTCTGCCATGCTAGCGCTTTTAAATGTGAAAAACTTAAATTAAATCATATATCTTGCTCTAAGTGATCCTTTTATGATTCTAGCAATGTCAAAAAGGAATAAGTTGAGTGCTGAACCTAAATTGAGCTTTAGATTGAGCTACACTAGTTCTTTATTGAAACATGAGTTAGTTTTAACTCTTTGTTCTTGAACTAAGTCAAGAAAATACAAAATAATATCTTTTGTGTGAAAAAACTAATCTCACCAATTATTTCTCATGAGACAGCATGCCATTACATTAGGCATGAATTCAGGGAGAGTTTTGGATGACCGAGACCACTTCCTTAAGCTTCTTGCTTGGGGTGATCGCGTAAGGCTTGAATCTAGTACATGGCTAAGAACACAAAATCTTGTGAAAAATGGTTGAAGCTCAGTTGAAACCATGCAATGCAAGACAAACAATTGCTTTGGACATTTCTTCCAAAATGAATTTCAAAGAAAAATGTCAAATGTGCTAAATTTGCTCAATTACAAGTTGTCTTAAGTGCTTGAACAAAATGTTTCAATCTTGAACTTGTAGCACTCTAAATTGACTCAAGTGTAGATTCTTGGTTCCATTTAAAATATTAACATGGCTTGGCTTATTTTTGGATCCCTTTGGCCAAACTATGAATTTGAGCATCTTGACATGCTAAAAAGCCATTTAATGTCATATCAATGCTTGTTTGGCCTTAGCTTGGCTATATATGGCTTGCCATGATCTAGATAGCACTTTCACTTTTTATGGCTTGGTGTCATACTTAGACAGTCATTTTGGATAATCCTCATGGCTCCTAATGCTTCAATTGAATAAAATATAGTTGCTTCATTCTAGTCATGCTCTATCTTCTTCCACGCATCTTAATTATTCCATTGTCAAAGGGGGAGAAAGATCGGGTAAAAATGCAAAAAAAAATGCACTTCTAGAGCGTGATTTGGAGGTCTCTGTTAAATTTCTTGATTTCTGGAGCTTTATTGAGTTAATGTGACTTTCTTGTTCTTTTGAATTCCTCTTACCATGACTTAGGTCAAATCAAACAACTGTTCTTTCTTTTGGACCTCGAGTGAGAATTCTTGAGACCTTGTGATGGATATGAAGTTTTTATGCAAATCTGTCCCTTTCAGTAGCTTCTATCCATTTCTATTTCAAATGGTCACCGTGAGTTCTTCGCAATCTTCTTTTGATTATTTAGAGCTCTCTTTGCAAAATTATTTCTTCTTTATCTAAAACCACTTTCAATTTGCTTTTATAAAGAATTGCCAATAGGTTCATCAAGGGGGAGATTGAAGGACTATGTGAGAAGGTCCAGAATAATGTTGTGATGAACCATTGCAAGTTTTGTGGAGTGGCAAAGGGTTTTTTTTGCAAAGATTGCATTTTGTTTGGGCTGTTTTCTAGAAGTGTCAGGAAAATCAGTCGTACCGACGTTATGGCAGCGGTCATACCGCAGGGCAGTAGTACCGCTGGGTGTGAGCGGTATGTTTTTTTCTAGAGAGGTCCAGTGCGAGTAACAAGGTGTAGTACTACCGGCATTGTAGGTATGGTACTACCGATCCTCCTAGAAAAATAGGTTTTTGGGATTTGAGTTATGGATTGAGTTGGAGTGGCCTAGGTCTTTGCATTAAGGATGCATGATGCATGTTTTGACTAACGTGGGTCAAGTTGTGAAGAATTTATGCCTGAAAATGATTTCTTTGTCTTTAGATGTGCAGGGCTGCTTGGAGTCAACTGTGGTCAACGGCGAGAATCGAGGTTAGGCTCATGGAGGAGTTGAGGCCCAAAACGATTAAGGATGTCGGGTGAGACGGTAAGCTCAAGCATTGCACAAAAAAGGTGGAAAATTTAAAGGCAATTTCAAACGGCGGTATGACACCATATAGATTGCACGAGCTAAGTGAGCCATGGTTCAATGGAACCGGGACGGTGTAAGTTCAAACTCCATTAAGTCAGTTTTGGTGATGACAAATATAATTGTGAGACTAACTTGTTTATTGATTATGATATTGCTTTGTCTCATTTGGATGAAAAGGTGGAAATTATAAGAGGTATGTATTCAATATCACATTATTATATCTTAGTGCATTCCTCGGATCTAAAATATAAATTGAACTCCATATATAGTCAAACTTGAATATGTGCATATGTTGTTAAGATACATTCTTGTATGCACATATTTAGGGTGAGTTCACTCTATGTTTTGAGTTTTCATTAATATTGATCCACATTTCCCTTTCAACACATATTAAGGATCTTTACTTTGAAATATATCCCTTGAGTATATGTGTAGCTTGTGTAGTTCATATATACTCATAATCAGGTTGTCATCTAGTTCCTCCATTATGTATTAATGGTTGAATGATCAATGACAACTAGATGTGTAAGCTTTGCTTTTAAAGCTTACTCTAGAGTATACAATTATTGTATACATGTTATATACTTGTAATTCAATTTCTATCTCATTATTTGTTGAGATCGTCATGAATTAGCAAAAAGGGAAGATTGTAGAATCTAGTCCCTCCATTATGAGTTAATGGTGAAGTTTTGGTAATTCATGAAAATTGATTTGTGGACTAACATTTTTCATGAGTTGGATGAATAGGTTAGGTTCCACAAACGAGGGTGATTTGGGATGACTTCATGTGTTGAAGATCATCAAGTCAAGTGAATGATGCATCATGAGTTGATGCATGTCCAAGAGAAGATGACTGGGAAGTGATCCTAATAACTTAGGACATAAGTTGCTATCTACCAATCTATCATGAATCGAAACCTCTAATGCCTAATCCTTAATTATTGTAAGTCCTTTATTTACTTTTAGTTATTTTAGTCATTTATTTTATCATCATGATTATAATTATCGTTTACTTTATTTAATGCAATTATTACTAGTGACAGATATTGTTGCATTAAAAAGAGAAACTAGCTTCCCTTTGCTCCTTTTTAGGTTCAATACATCTTAGAATACTTAGAAGGAAAGTGCTACGCTAATCTTGTGCACCTGTGGGTCATCAATGGACGATGGAGAGGACGAAGTTGAGGCAGGACGAGCCCTTGGTGCCAAGGATCGGCATAGATGAGTGTGACAATGACGGCGATGAGATCGAGGCTGGAGTTGTCCCTGGAAAAGGTGGCTCCATGGATGTGAGTCGTCAGGCGAGGTAGTTCAACAACATTGCAAAGTAGGGCAATATCCATCGTTACGCCATCACTCTGCTGTCGATGCATGGAGATCCTTAACAGTCTTCTTCATACTACCGTCATTGATAGTAGTCATGTTGCCATTGCAATATCTAAAATCTTCTGCGGAGAAGGTAAATACATTCAGCACTGACTCAGAGACTTTGGGGCCGTTTGGTTCGAGGGACCAAGTGGGATGGAACTGTCTCGTCCAGGATGGCGTGGTTCAACTAATTTTGTGGAATATTCCTTACTTTTGAACTAAAGTGGAACCATCTCATCCCATCCCAGACGGTTCCATCCCACGAACCAAATGCAGGGACGATGCCTCATCTGGGATGGGATGGTTCCATCCCTTGAACCAAACGTCCCCTTAATAGTAATAGGTTCATCCAAGGTCTTCTGCGTAAAAGTTGGATGCTTAGATACTTTAACCTTGTGGTGTATACACAACCCACCTCTTGGCGTGAGGCCATTATAATTCATTGTCGGAGCAGGAGTCGAATTGGAGATGCAGAGGCCTCTTCTTCGTCGGAGACGTTACCAACACATGAAAAACTATGAAGAAAATTGATTGATTTCGCAAACATTTTCGATTAAGTGATGCATAGTATTTTTTTTCTTTTGAATTTCTGATGTTTATTATTTTTTCCTCTACAGAAGAGCAAACTAAAAGTTGGCTCAAGATAAGAGCAACACACAACATGGTCTAAAACAAACACAATACATAAACATTTGAAAGACATCGACTGTAAATCAATGTAAAAACTTACTGGCTCTAGTTTCTTTTTTTTAGCTTCTAAAAACTGTTTTTCTACGGTAACTAGCTTTTCTATAATAACTAACTTTCAAATGAATAGTTTTTTTAAGGTGGGGTCTATAAATCGATTATACTAGACACTACAACTACTTTATTTATATTATCTATACTCTCTCTCACTAACAGCCAAAAGCTATAAGTCACTGCCAAAAGGTATAAACCAAGGTAAAAAGAACGGGATGCACGAGGAACTTGCATACACACTGCATTACACCATCACAATTCACGTTACATATATAAAAGCTCCAGCGATCGATCGAGCCGCGCTGAGTTGCATGCAACGAACGGCTGAAATCAATCAATCAGTTGCCGTTGGACGGTGCCATCGGCTTGCCGTCGCCGTCCTCCACCTTGCCAGCGTACGCGTCGGCGGCGACCGCCTTGGCCGTGTCGTAGGACGCGTGCAGCCCGACGAAGAGGTAGTACACAAGCAGCGCCACCGTCCATATCCCGAACCGCATGAACGACTTGGAGTCGATGGAGCCCAGCAGGAAGATGTTGATGGCGATGGACGCCGACGGCAGCCACGGCACCAGCGGCACCCCCCACAGCTTCGGCGCCCTCGCCTGCGGCACGAACGCCCACAGGCACGCCGTCGCTGCGAACCACGCTGGCACCGTCACCGCGTACGCCACCCACCCCTTGGCGTTCAGGCCCCAGTACGTCGCCGTCGCCACCGACGACGCCAGGATGGCGGCGATGCAGGCAACGAGCTTGTTGCGGTCGGCGCTGGTTGTCTCCCCCGAGACGTAGTACCGGCGGACGAGCAGCGCGACGGCGACCAGCATGAAGATGAAGAGCGTGGAGATGGACAGGAGGTTGGACAGGATGTTGAGGTTGGTGAATAATGCGATGACGGCGGTGGCGAACAGCATGGCGACGGTGGCGTTCACCGGCGTGCCCGTCCTGGGGTGCACCTGCGCGAGCCACGGCGGCATCATGTGCGTCCGGGCGATGTGCGTGAGGTACCGCGCCTGGCCGACGGCGCTGACGAGCAGCACGGTGGTCATCCCCTTGAGCGCGCCGAAGGCGACGATGTACTTGGCCCATTCCATGCCCCTGTCGGCGAAGGCGACGGAGAAGGGCGCGTCCGGGTCGATGGAGCCGTAGGGCTGCATGAGGCAGAGCGTCACGGCGAGGACGCAGTAGAGCGCTGTGGTGAGCGCCATGGCGCCGACGAGGCCGATGGGGATGTCGCGCGCCGGGTTCTTGGTCTCCTCGGCCATGGTGCTGACGGCGTCGAAGCCGATGTAGGCAAAGAAGAGCACTGCCGACGCGGCGAAGATGCCGCGTGGGCCGTAGGGCATGAAGTCGCGCATGTTGGCGGTGTCGGCCTTGGTGAGCCCCGCGACGATGATGAAGATGATGACGGCGAGGTGGACGATGGAGAGGACGTAGTTGAAGCGGGAGGAGCCCTTGGTGCTGAGCACGGCAAAGGCGCAGACGAGCGTGATGACGACGACGGCGATGGGGTCGAGCCGCGAGTAGTCGGCGGAGAGGGAGGTGACGTGGATGCGGAAGTCATTCGGTTGGTGGTTGAGCAGCGTCGCGAAGTAGGACGTCCAGGAGCGCGCCACCGCCGCACCGCCGATGCAGTACTCGAGGAGGATGTTGCCCGCCGCCACGAACGCCACGAAGTCACCGAGCTCCACGCGGAGGTACGCGAACGAACCGCCTGCAATGCATCCATTTTTTCATCAGGGATCGATCGATGCCAATCCACATTAATTTCGTCGAACACTTTATTGGTGCACTTAGAGCAAGTATAATAAGAGGCTGTTAGTAGATTGTATGCTGAGGTGGAGGAGAGAGAAGAGAGGTGAACGGTAAGTTTACAACCAGCTGAAGCACAAGAACCAATAAACTTTGTGAAAGAAAAGGATAGGTCATACAGCCTTCAGCTGGCTGTAAACTACTATATGAATGTGCTGATAAGTGGGCTGTAAGTATCCATACAGCCAGCTGAAGGCTGTATTATTAGCCTTGCTCTTAGAGGCAGGTTGTGTTTATCACTACTTGGAACACAGTAATTTTCACAGAAATCGGTACAATGCTAGTAGGATCTCTGTCAAACCCCCGTGTTCCAACGGGGATTTAGGAATGGAAAATATCTGTTATTATGGAATAACATGCAGAAATGACGACTTTCGCTCTGCAGGATATTAGGGATTAGAGTTGGTCAGTATTCTTCTTATTGTTCAGTGCCTCTAGCTAGAAGAGCCAACTAGATATCTAGAAGATTTGTATCAAACTAAATAATTTGTCGAGTTAGCTACCTAATGACATATAGCATGTTGAAAGAACTAATATGATGTAGATGTTCTCATGCATATAACCTCAATGCTACTAACTATGCAATCGCAAGTCCATTACTTTCCTGTCTACTTCAAGAAATGCAATATCTAGTCAAACGAAGAGAACTTTCATCGCAAAACATCAGTATTTTGACCAAATCGACTACTTAATTTATTTCATGAGACCAACTTGCTGAGGTGAATTATGAACTATCCTTCCAAGTTCAAGGAGAAATGACGAATAGTAGATAGGTATATTCTTTTTACAATTTTGCTATTGCACAGGCGATTGAAATTTTTTATCTTTCAATCACCTAAAATTGCACTCTCAATCAACTGAACTTGCAGCCCCTCTAAAAAAACACTTGCAACTTTAGGTGATTCAGAGTGCAACTAAAGTTGCAATAGTTGCACTCTCAATCAACTGAAATTGCAGCTCCCTCCAAAAAATCACCTGTAACTTTAGGTAATTTAGAATGCAACTTTAAGTGACTAAAAGATAAAAAAAATTCAGTCACCTGTGCAATAGTCACTCTCTTTTACTTCTTCTTAATACTAACACCATTACTTTTAAAAGGAGAAAAGAAAATAAGCAATCATTTGTGGTGATCGGTTCGGCTAAAAAGCTCGTGGCTTATGGCTGAAAACATTGTAGCTGGTTGAAAAAAGCACTGTAGCTGACAGAGTCTTATTTAGCATAATTAAATTTAAAAAAAATAAAAAATAAAAAATATGTTAGCCCATTACGTATAATACAAACAAATACGAGAAAAAAAGAACCGGCAAAAAAGCTCAACGAAAAGCCAAAAGTTCAGAAAAAGACGAAACTTATGAATAGTGAAAAATAAGCCAGAAGCCGAAGCCGAGTTGATCAAAGCCAATTTATCAGGTTTGCAAGATTGAAGAATCCATAAGAGGGAGTCACATGTCTGGTGAACTGGATAACACCATGGAGATAAAGAAAACGAACAAGTAGCTGTAGTGTGAAGACTAGTATAAACCCTGTCACATTGTACTGGTAGTGACATGTTGTATAGATTCAACAGAGATAGTGTAACGCTTCTTTAGGGAATGAGATAGTATAACACATCAATACATGCTAGTAGATCAACTGCCATAGTCATCCTCACTTAAAACAAATATACTCATCGTTTATTAATTTGGCTATTCATATAACCAGCCATATCATCTTGTATTCTCCAAGTGTTGTGTTAGAATCCTTCCAATTTACCTGGTCCCTGTTTGGACTTTTTAGAAATGACACCCTACTAATTATTTCCATTTGTTTTTGGGAGACAGAAGAATCTTTCCAATTTCTCAGCTGGTGCTTATCCATCAAGCCAGATTCAATAACCTTTGAATCTCCGCATAAGAAAAAAACACTATTTTTCCATCAATGAATTAACGATGAATTAATGAAGAATTGAACACTGTGATCGATATTCTTATTCTCAAGAAAAAGAGTATCCGGTGCATCAGTGCAAATAGCAGTATGCATGTAGGAGCGAGTATTACGTACCTGCGACGGGGATCTCGACGGCAAACTCGGTGTAGCAGAAGACGGAGAGCATGGCGGAGACGCCGGAGATGACGTAGGAGATGACGACGGCGGGGCCGACGGCGTCCCTGGCCTCCTGGCCGGTGAGCACGAAGATGCCGGCGCCGATGACAGCGCCGACGCCGAACCAGGCGAGGTCCCACCACGTCAGGTCCCGCTTCATGTCGGCCCCGCTCCGGGCGCGCACCTCGTGCAGCTCCATCGTGTCCAGCGACCGCGCCGTCAGCCGGTCGGCCAGCCGGGACCCCGTGCTCCGCAGCGCGCGCCCGTACGCCGCCCAGCTCGAGAACGACTCCTCTGGGAAGAAGTCCGCCTTCGTGCACGAGCACGAGCGCTGCCGCTGCCGCACGCCGCCGACGCCGACCGCCATGGCTGCCCTTCCTTTGTGTTGTGTGACTGTGGAGAGCGGAGGGCGGAGAGAAAATGGGAGGGAGTGGTCAAAGGGCGTGCGTGGTCGTAGGCTTTAAGAATGGCAACGAGAGTGGGCTGGTTGGCAATGAGATGGCAACATGAAGAAAATCTCTTCGTTTTTTCAACCGAATGCAACCGGCACACTTCGAATAGTACACATGAATGGGACACGACAACTAAACATATCTTTCTAAGTGAGTGCGGCGCCACGCCGCACACCGAAGTAAAAGGGCAATCCGTGGAAAAGTTTTTTCAAAAAAAATCGAGGACATATACGTAATTTTGAGAAAATCGAAGACCTTTTTCGCAAAAAACTGAGGACCTGTAAGGGCCTGTATATAACAAAAAAGGACTCGTACGTAATTCTTAAAAATTGTAGGGTGCTATCCTGCAAAGGATAGGAAATTTCGGTGAAGTGGAGGGGTGTTTTCAGAAACAAAACCTAGCAGGGACTTTTTCGCGAGAACCGAGGACCTTTACGCGATTTCCAAAAACTCAGGGGGCTTTTCGCAAGAATGCTGACGTGGCTAGCCTCTCCGGCCGGAGAGTCCCCCGGGTTTAATATATACTAGCTACGTAAGCGCGGCGTGACGCCGCGCTAGCTACCGTGTGGACCGAAGCAAAAGAGACGATAAATCGTGAGACGTTTCTTAAAAAAATCGAGAACGTATGCATAATTTCGGAAAAATCAAAGGGCTTTTTCGCAAAAAACCAAGGACCTGCAACGACCTGTACGTAACCAAATAAGGACCTATACATAATTTTGGAAACCGCGGGTTGCTATCGGTGAAGTGGAGGGTGCTTTCCGGAAAAAAACCTGGTAGGGACTTGTTTGCGAGAAGCAGAGACCTGTTTGCAAGAACAGAGGACCTCTACACGATTTCGCAAAATGCAGGGGCTTTCTCGCAAAAAAATGATGTGGCATAGCTCCTTGGTTAGGAAGTCCCCCAACTTTAATATACGGTAGATAGTATTAGGCTTTTGAGCTTTTACCTGATGCACGAGCGAGATGTGTCCGAGCGGTACATCTAATTACTAAATCATGTTTGGAACGCGAAAATTCTATAAGAAAATTCTTGTCAGAATCGTGTGCTCGAAACGAGCTTTAGTGGTTTAGTTGCACTCGTGTATATACACCCAGGATTCGTTGTGTATTTAATGTCACTCCATAGCATAAACCTTCGTTGCAGACCAAATCCATCATAATGGGAACCCGTTTTTGCTTCTACTCATTATCCAATTGGTGAGGCTGCAAACCCAAAAGGAAAAAATCACACACACACACACACACACACACACACACACACACACACAACCAGTGAACCATAAAATAAACACATTGCATGAACAACGTTACATTCTTTACCTAACAAATGACTTCCAAGTATAGTCAGTCAACGGCTAACATGGGAATGCCATTAAAAAAGAATCGGCTAACATGGGAATGCACGCAAGAGCTCACACTGACTTGTCAGGAATTTGGGCTTGATTGGACTCCAACTAGCTGGACTGATTGCGTCCATCTTTCATGCGGCTGCGTGGCTTCATAATGGAATTTGTTTGATGCAAACATAATACATAGCGTTAGATCAACGATTTGCTTGCAATATTGGAGAACCCAGAGTTATTTTCTTCTGTCGAGCGATATCCTGACAGTGAAACGAGTTTGTGAGGCCGAAGAGTTCCAGGATTTCTGCCACTTGCCCCTATCTGTGAGAGCTTATGAACAATTTTGTGAATTGGATCGTTACATACATAACTTGACGCTGGCAGAAGACAAGGATGTTTGGAACTATGTTTGGCAATCAGGAGTGTTCTCGTCAGTTAAAACTTACAAAAATCCTGATCGGACAACAGCATGTTGTCATGTGCTCTACAACTGGCTATGGAAAAGCTCATGTCAATCCCGACACGACGTGTTTTTGTGGTTTCTTCTGAAAGATAGGCTTAACACTAGAAATCTGTTGAAAACAAAAAAACCAAAAACAAAAACAAAATTCTGCCATATTACACTTGTGTCTTGTGTCAGCAGGCTGTGGAAGAAACTCTGCATCATTTGTTCTTCGGCTGTTCGTCTTCCAAATCCTGCTGGGATCTCCTTTGTCCAGATAGGCAACATGGCTTATCAACTATGAAATCTCTGGAAAACATCGTAGCGCAATTTAACCATCAGTTCTTCATGGAGATAATCATATTAGCTTGCTGGGGAATTTGGGCAATCAGAAATAAGAAGGTTTTTGAGCACATTGATCCAACCTTAGATAGTTGGAAGGTTAAATTCAAGTAAGAATTTGCTATGGTTATCCATAGGGCAAAGAAGAAATATTTCCCACATATTCAAGACTGGCTAGATAATCTTTTTTAGTTTCCTCTTTGTACATTCTTTTTCCGTGGCTGTACTCATTCTTTCGGGAATGGGGTAGGCCGGAAACTTTGTGTTCCTCAATCTAAAAAAAAAACATTCTTTTTCCTTTTTACTTGTACATAACCACTACTACAAAAGGCTAATACTAGACGTCGCATCACAGATGATTTACCGAAACCATCAGTATTAAATGCAATCACAGACGGTTTGTGTTTCGAGACCGTCTATGTTGCTGTCAGCACTAAAAACCATTTGTGAGGAGATAATATAACAAACGGTTTTTAATAAGGACTGTCTATGATAATTCATAGATGATTCTTAACAAAAAACCGCCTGTGATAATTGTGTATGAAATTTCACTCTCTCTCCGCCACATCACCGATCCACAGCATCTCCCCCAGGATCCAGATCTCACCCGTCCATTCTCTCTGTATCGAACGGCAGGCACCAGTCTTTCCTACCTCTCGCACCTTGAGATGCAGGCCTCGGTTGGCTTTCAATAAAAAGATATGCAAGCCTCACCATTCTCCTTTTCTCCCTTTCCCACCTCACACGACGTCGAGGGCCTTGAGATGCAAGCCAACAACAGGAGCTAGCTCGTCATGCCCCCTAAGCCGAACGTTCTCACCGTCAAAACTGACGATCTATTCATAGTACGTACAAAGCCCCATCCATCCTTTCTTCCCTTCCCTCTGAAGCTTATCAAGAAGATGAGGCGATGACTATAGCTTGTGAATGTGATTGCAGGCCGTGACAAATGGGCGAGTGCCATCCTACATGCACCGTGTCAGGACGCCGAGCAAGTGCAAGCGTTACTCGATTCTATTCAGGTCCATGCCTAAGGAAGGCGGCGTGCTCCACACTTTTGATGACCTTCTGCTGTACGGTCCCTATAGACTCGATGAGTACATGAAGTTCCAATTCACGGTGTTTCTGCCGTGGTCGATCTGCAGTGGTCATTCTGTCGTGGTCGTTCTGCGGTGATCGTTCTGCGTGGTCATTCTTCCTTGGTCGATCAGTCGCGGTGAAGTTCCGGTTCATGGAGCAAGGGCGTAAATGTGATAATCCATCAAATGCATTCTATGGAGTAGAGAAAAAGACAAGAAAATGGAAAGATAAAAAATCATCAGTACAAATATTAAAAATCATCAGTACAAATATCAAAAATCATCAGTTAAAATATCACAGACGGTTCTTATTAAAAACCGTCTATGATAATTGTAAATATCATAGATAGTTTTTAATCCAATCTGTCTGTGATGACCGACATATCACAGATAGTTTCTACTACAAACTACTGTGCTAGTAAGTATCACAGACGGTCAAAAATCGTCGGTGATGACCTTACATCATTACTGACTCATAAACTCAGATAGCTCACCGAACTATCTGTGATGATATTTTTAAACTGTTTGTGATGATCTTTTTTTATAGTAGCGAATCTTACTTTATAATATATTATTATACAGTCGGACCTCCTCCATCTGATTGTTTCTCCTAAAAAAACGTATTGTTAGATCAACATTGCCATTGACTTCATGATAGCAGCTGGCAGAATGGGTATGGCCTTTAATCTATGGAGTGTTCTTTGCTCGCGCAAATATCCTATGACAAAGTTGTCTTGCATGAACCGTCGCTACCTACGTGTTGAGCGGGTTAGCGTGTGTTATCGATGTGGCCCCTTTTTTTTTATGCCTTTGATCCTACTCTACGCAGTTTGTCACACTGCGTAAAGGCAGAAAGGAACCTATGTTTTCAAAATCTAAACACATGATAGCTAGCCGGCTCATCTGGGCTACAGATTAAATTATGGTGTTCAAAACTACATCGGATCTGTTCTTTTTATTAAGACTTATAACTTTTAGCTACGGATTATAGCTTTTGGACTATTCTTACAAGACATTACAGAGTAACAGAAACTCACATATGGCTTTCGCCGATATAAATGAAGTCGATATAATATATACTACAATTAACTAATAGACATTATCTTTAAAAACACTCTGTTTAAAAGCTAGTTACTAGAGAAAAATCAAAACCAAAAATCAAAAGCTAAAAAAGAACAAAGTCATCCTCTGTTATTCTAGATATGTAACATTCTCACGTGTGTATACGTATCGTGCGCGTGTATAATGGTGTGCACGCACGTGTCTTCTTTATAATGGAAAAAAAGAAATGCACCTGGCGTGTAAATAGGAGCCTGATGCCAAGCCAAAACACGATCGATCGACGTGCGAATCAATTACTTACCTTTCTAGCTACGCTCCTGCACGCCGTGGATTTTTCTATTGAACAATCCACAGGCTGTGGACGACAGCAGCTTGCACATGCATCTATCACAGGTAGTAACAAAATGAACGTGGTTATCAATTACGTCCGTGTACAATCCGTTCGGAGTTCGCAATGATATATGAATGTACTTTTTTTTTGTCTTGCAAGGTATGGCCATAAACGATTAGCGAATGAGACATTAGCATTCAGCAAGATATACAGACGAATGAGCAGTCCTTTCGTGGAAAAATATAAGAGAAGAATTAAAATAATGAAGTCGAACTAAACATTATTTTGAATGGAAATGCTAGAAATTTGTCGCACGAATTTTTTTGTGAAATTAGTGAATTTTCTGACCTCATGATCCACTTAGAGATTCGTTCTCCAGGATAGTATCTCCCTCGTCTCCGGCGAGCGCCGCACCACCGGTGAAGCCATTCGCTACGTTTGAGCTTGCATGAGTGATGCCACCGGCGAAGTTGGCTCGTTGCTACCGCCACTCGCCACATGTCCCTCTGATGAGCGCATGCTCCGCCTAATGCCCTCTCTTTCTTTTCCTTATATTAAAGAGATGCATCGTAGACGTCGTCACCTCTTGCTGAAGGCAATGGCTAGGAAGAGGAGGAGGCGCGGGAGAGGCAGCATGAGATGGGGAAGATGAAGGGTCAGTGGCGGGGAGGAGGTGGCAACCACGGTGGTGTAAGGTTGAGGAGGCCAACTAGAGGGTGGTAAATAGACGTTTTTAAAATTCACTCTTTGGTTAAAACCAAGTTGATATGCAAAAGTATAAATCAAATTGATTTTACATAATTAAAGCCTGAAGACATTAGATATGATTCACCTAAGTGTACCAACACTCTAAATCTATGTAAAGGTTTGCAATCATATGATGACAAGTAATCAATTCAATATCTATGATTATGAATTGCAACTAAACTTAAGAAAGCAAATCATAATTGACACACGATATTTTACTGTGGTGTTCGAAAACTTGTCGATTCCCCTAGTTCACGTTAAGACAAGCCCAAACAATTGGATATTAGCCCAAACAAGACGGTGGGGTTTTGATAGACTAAGTTAGCTTTTGCTACTTCGCCTTGTACTCGCGCGTGTCGGCTAGACCGCGCGAATACTTGTCTTCGGAACCCCACCGTCTTCTGTTTCAGATTGAATCCTACATCGTTTATTTACAATTGAGTTGCTGTTCATCTTGTTCTTGTTTGTTCTTCGATTGCTTGCAGGAACAATTACCCTCGTGGCTTAGTTGATTGTGCACCGACAAGGTCACGAACTACCTCTGGAGTTGGTGTATCGATCGCTAAAGCGCAACGTCCTTGGATGGTTGTGGTCGGGTCGTCAATGTCATCCCCTTCCCCAATCGAATCTACCACTCTCATCGAAAGATCGGGACCGCTAGTGCTATTAGGGACACTATGAGAGGGTTGGGATGGAGGCATGGAGCGATTGGATCGGGATGGTGAGTTCTTTTCGGCTGTGCCTGATGACTGCAACTAATGGTTTTTTACCCTAATGCGAGCGCTTATATGAACAAATCGAATGATGATAAGTCAATAAGCCACTTTGAAATGGTAACAAAGAAGTCATCTCGTTTGTTTATTCGGAGAAAGTCATAAGCTGAAAAGAATTGGCCTGAATGGTTCAGTAGTAGTTGGATGCGATCGTGCTTTAGACAGATCCATTAATACTTGCAGTTGATGTTTTTTTTCAGCCAAGGAGCTCAAATTTCATTGATCATCGGGAGGGGTACAATCAAGAACTTGCAGCTGATGTGTGCACTTAATTACTTATGCTGCCAATTGATGGGGCAGAACATGAACACAGCAAAATGTGTTCAACTGCCACTAATTTAGATGGTAACAACATCCGGAAATGAAAGAAATGATGTCACTTTTTCCGGGAAAAGAACAGGCAATGCCAAAATATCCTAAACGCATCAATCAATATATATCCTCAGGAAACAGCTGGAGATCGATCGAACAAAATAAAGGGGAAAAACTGATATGAAACACGTCATTTCATGGATCAAATGTACATGCGCCATCTTGATTATTTCCGTCTATAAATTACACTATCCGATGTGTCTTGTGCAATTGGTAAGAACTAAACTATATAGAGATATGCACACACAAACGCTACATGATGTGCAAGTAAAGGAGTTTGTACATTAGCACGTCCTGAATAGCACTGGGCTATTAGCATATTCTGGCCGCATAAATTGGCCCTCTTCAACGCAGCAATTTTATTGGATTACTCATCTAGGAATTCTTGCGTGCCAAAAAGGCTCAAGAATACGAGCTGACTATTTGAAAAGGATTAACCGAGTAGCATGTATAGCCTAGTGAAGTAATGCACAATCTCCAGGATTAACCAATTTTCTAAAATATTCTTATGTCCAACAAATAAAAATAGAATAAAGCCAATTAATGTTCCTTCTGAAAAACAAAAAACTCCTCCCTGCTTGACTGAGCTTCAAAGAAACTAAACTGAGCGTCTCATTTCAGCTGTCAAATGTTGGAGAATGTTTAATTTCCATCAAATGGACTGAGAGGCAATTGGGACTTGGGAGTCTTAAAAGTACAAGAAAACATAATGGTTTTTTATGAACAATGCGTTCAGATACATCTAAAACGGCTATCTATCTTGCACATACAGCGAGTGTCCGCAAGGTTTCTGACGACTAAAAATACCAACGTCACTGGCAGCTCCAAGCTAGCAAGCGGTCACTACAAAAATATCACAATAGAATTCATTTGATTGTCAGCTAATTGCTTGCTTGAAGCATCAATACGCTTCGGTCAAAGATTCCTTCTTTGCTGTGTGATGGGAGCTAGTTTTAGTCAGGTCGAAGGTTTCAAGATTTCATGCCCATTTGCATCCCACATTCTCAAATCAGATAACGACGCTTGCTTCAGAAGTCAAAGCAAGCAACTGTATTTCTGCAGTGCCCTAGACTTCCTCTTTCTGTAGTTCGCACAGGTCATGTGCCATGACAAGAACACTGGACATGTGTGTCTGATTGTCTGAACTATTTTGGTTGAATAATCAAACCAGTGGCGGAGGAGGGGGGGGGGGGGTCCAGCAGGGGCCATGGCCCCACCCAACATTTGGTGGAAAAAAATTACTTCAGTTATGTGCATATGGCCCAAGCGGCCAAGCCCATGTACCAGCGTGGAGTTCTGGAATCTGGAGCGTACCGCATACGTAGAGCCTGGCCATCCAACTTCTGAGGGCGATACGAATTCACGATCCTGCCTTGCGATTCCTGCCGCCGCCACACCCACGTCGGCGGCTGCCGGCTGCGCCGCTGCGGCTACGTCGCCCGACCGTAAGGGCGCAACCACGTCCACGCAAAGGCTGAAAGGCACCTCCGTCCGAGGCTCTCCGATCGTCCCTGAGATTGCACGTCCAGGTCCAGGCATCATCATCTATTCATCCGTTCACCGTTCAGGACTTCAGGTATGTTCTAATTTTTTATGTCCATCGGTTTAGACATAATTAATGATTTAATAGAGATTTTGGTGTTTCAATATATGATCGAACCCTATATATATATATATATATATATATATATATATATATATATATATATATATATATATATATAGAAATGTATACTATACTAAATGTATTTAATTGTCCGGCCCCCACTATATATAATTCCTGGCTCCGCCCCTGAATCAAACCTTTGGTGTAAGTGATAGCTCATCTCCGGTTCATCACAATCTAATCATAGAAGTTTACAATACAACTACTCCAATAAACTGTCACGGACCAACCTGGGCTTGCGACATTGGCATGGGCCAAGAAGGCAAGAGGTTGGCCTGTGCAGTACAAAAGGGCAAGGAAAAGCAACGCAGAAAGCATGAAAAATAAAACAGATCAAGGTGATTGCCTTTCTTTCTCCAACTCCCTATGTTTCCTAGTCTTGTTCTTGCTCCTATCCTGAATTATATCTTCTCTACTTCTCAATCCCTTGCTGCTTGTATCTTGTGATCTAGGTCCGTAACAATGTAGTATTAGAGCCTTGATCCTAGTGGTTTCACACTCCAAGGCGGCCATGAGCGATGCTCAGAAGGAGAGCGAAGTGCGGTGCAAAGCAATGTTGGATGAGTTGCTCGCCAACGTGAGGCAACTATCGCCGGAGATGGCAAAGACTGCTGCCTACTTGAAAGAGCTAGTGGTCGGCATCAGGGCCATCATGTTAGAATGATCTCAGGGTATTTGGCCCAACGGCCAAATGCCCCCCTCACCCCTTGACCGCGCCCTGATCGGGGGCGCCCAGCCCAATAGGCTGGTGGGCCCCTGTCGCCAGCGCCATATAAACAGAGGTGGGGGCCGGGGCGGCACGCACGACGAGGTTCACCGTGCCGCCATAAATCCCACCGACAAACCCTAATCCGATCTGAGAGGGGGGCGCTCCAGCGACGGGAAGCACCACCGCCGTCTCCTTCACCGAGTCTGCGCCGCCGACGCCGTCGCCGGCCGCCGCCGCTCCTTCTTCTCCGACCGCCGCTGCCCGTGCGCAGACGTCACCGACGAACCAGTGATGGCCGCCTCTTCATCCAGCACAATGGACGGTCGGTACCCTAACTCTACTGCTCTCTCTCTCCGTATATCACTTGAACCCGTATAGAACCCTCTAGATCTAAACCCTAGGAGACCCAAAAGTACAACATTGGTATCAGAGCCACACCTAAGGGTAGATCTAGACGGAAAAGATGAACGACCGCCGTCGGTTGACCGGCGTGCGGAAAAGAAAAGCTCAAAGAAAACCCCTAACCCTAGAAAATGGCAAAAGAAAATGAAAAGGAAGGGGCTTACCCGCGTCGCCGCGTCGTCGCCGGTCTGCGCGGGCGTCGTGTGGGCGCGCCGCCAAGCCGCTTCGGGGCCGCTGCTGCGCGCCTCGCCGGGGCGTCGCGGCGTCGCCGCCGGCTCGCGCGGTGTCGCGTGAGCCGCCGCCGGCGCCGCCTCACGGCTCCGCCATGCGCGGCGTCGCGCGAGCCGCCGCCGCTGGCCGCCCTCGCGGCTCCGCGGCCGGCGTCGCGGGGCCGCCGCCGCCGTCGCCCATCCGTTTTTGGGTGGAGGCGTGGTTAGGGTTTTGGGTCGTGGGGCGTTTTTTGTTCACGCGAAAAACACTCTCAGCCGTTGATTCTGATGGGCGGCCGAGATCGCGCGCGGTGGCCAGTTGGGCCAGCGCGTTTTTGGGCCGCGGGGCGATGGCGTGCGCGCTGAGTCGATTGGAGCGCGGCGTGCGCGCGCGGCCGAGCGGCCGCTGGGCCGAGATGCGCGCGTGGGAGCCGGCCGAGTGGGCTGCTCTGGCGCCGGGAGCGCGTGCGTGCTCGGGCGCGCTGAGCGGGCCGGCTGGGCCGCGGCCGAAAGAATGGGCCAAAAGGCCGTTTTGAACAGTAATTCTATAAATGTTTTTTTATTGTTATTTCAGAAGCATTTTTTGAGTAAATTTGAATGAAAATTGAACCAAAATCTCTGTAAATTTTTGCACCAACGTGTTAATTTTTTCAGAGATTAAATGTGTACAGTATAATGCTTCTGAATAATGAATTATTTTTAGAATAATTACAGTTTCCGCTGCAAAAGTTAATATTGATTGATTTTCATTATTAAATTCGAACCAACGGGAGAATTTAATTTTGAAAAAATAGATATAAATCCCAGATAATTATGATATTGTTATTTTCTGACCAACGTTGATAATAATAGTATTATAATTTTTAATTGATGATTTTATGCATTATTTCTATTTCTGCCCAACGGTGATGTAGATTTAATGTATAGATAAAATTGTTTTAAATTGTATGCCGTATTTTTGACCAACGTTGGAAATAAGGCATATAATTTTGATGTTACGTTCTCACTTTATTTGAAAAATTTTTCAGGAGGATACAACTTGATGAGTTGTATCAGAGAGATCCCCACTCTTAAAGGAGATAATTATGGAGAGTGGAAGAAAAAGATAGACTTAGCGTTTATCTTGGCTGAGGTGGACTGGGTCCTCACTACAGCACGTCCCACTGAGCCTATGGCACCAGTGAGGGATCAAAATGAGGATGATACTGCTTGGCAGAAAAGACAGAGGGATCATGCTCCCTTACAGATGTCTTATGGCCTTGAGCATAAGAAATGGACCACAACCAACAAGAAATGTATGGCTGTCATAAAGAACACGATTGAGCCTGCTATTGTGGGCTCAATCACAGAGTGTGACACTGTCACAGAGTACCTTGAGAGAATAAAGAGTCAGTTTACTAGCTCTTCAAAGACTTATGCTACACAGCTGATTAAACAGCTTGTGATAGAAAGGTACTCTGGTGGTGGCAGTGGCATAAGAGAGCACATACTGAGGATGAGCAACTTGGCATCCAAGCTTAAACCAATGGATTTGGCTCTCAAGGATGAGTTCCTTATTCATTTGGTTTTTGCTTCCTTGCCCAAAGAGTTTGACACATTTGTTGTCAACTACAATATGCAGCCCGAGAAATGGGACTTGGAAAAGTGCATAGCTATGTGTGTGCAAGAGGAGGAAAGAATTAAATCCTCACATGGTAGATCTATCAACTATGTGAAGGATAACAAGAAAAAGAACTTCAACAGTACCTCCTTCTCAAAGAACAAGGAAAAAGTCTCTGTCCATCAGCCTCAACAGAATAAATTTGCTGTAGACAAAGATCAGTGTCTTCACTGCAAGAAGACGGGACACTACAAGAAGAATTGTCCTGATTACTTAAAGATGATAATGGCAAAGAAAGGTGAGAACATTATTACCTTTATAAATGAATGCCTGTATGTGCAATATTCGAAATCCACTTGGTGGATTGACTCAGGAGCAACTGTTCATGTTGCTAATTCCTTACAGGGATTCCGTTCGACGAGGACTACGCAAAGAAACGAAAGATGCATCAAAGTTGCAAATGGAGTCCAAGCTGAAGTTGAAGCCGTTGGCGGTCTTTCATTAGAGTTAGCTAATGGCTCCAATCTTTTACTTAGAGATATCCTTTTTGTTCCCTCTTTACAGAGGAATTTGATTAGTGTTTCAAATTTGGACAAAGATGGTTATGATTGTAATTTTGGAAATGGCAAGTGTGAAATAATGTTTAATAAAGAATGTGTTGGTCTTGCCATTTTACAGAACGAGCTTTATTTGTTGTCATTATGTGATGATGTGAATGTCGTATGCGATAATGAGAACGTCGCGTGCGAGAAAGTGATTGAATCCTCGTCTACGAATGTAAACAGAAAACAAAAGAGAACTCTAGATGAGTCGTCGAAATTATGGCACTGTCGTTTAGGCCACATTTCGAGGGGGAGAATAGAAAGACTAGTTAAGAATGATATTCTTCCTCCATTAGAGTTCTCCGACCTAGAACAATGCAGAGAATGCATCAAAGGAAAATATGTAAAGAAAATTAAGAAAGACGCTAAAAGAAGCACAGGAGTTCTACAAATTATTCACACAGACATTTGTGGTCCTTTTCCTGTGAAAAGTGTGGATGGTTATGACTCGTTCATAACATTCACAGATGATTACTCCCGTTATGGATATATTTATCCAATCAAAGAAAGAAATAAAGCCTTGGATAAATTCAAAATATTTAAGGCTGAAGTTGAAAACCAACACGATTTAAAGATTAAGATAGTCCGATCTGATCGTGGGGGGGAGTACTACGGTCGACATACCCCATATGGACAAGTTCCTGGACCTTTTGCGAGGTTTTCACAGGAAAATGGCATAGTAGCCCAGTATTCTACACCGGGCGAACCTCAGCAAAATGGAGTAGCTGAAAGACGCAACCGTACCCTGATGGATATGGTGCGAAGCATGATGAGCTATTCCACACTGCCATTGAGTTTATGGATGGAGGCGTTGAAAACCGTCATTCATATTCTCAACAGAGTGCCTAGTAAGTCGGTGCCCAAAACACCATACGAGTTGTGGACAGGAAGAGTTCTCTCACTAAACCACTTACGTGTGTGGGGGAGTCCTGCTGAGGCTAAAGTATTTAACCCAAACCTTGGGAAGCTTGATCCCAAAACAGTAAGTTGTCATTTCATTGGCTACCCTGAAAAGTCAAAAGGGTTTCGTTTCTACTGTCCAGATAGATATACAAAGTTTGTAGAAACGAGACACGCTGTCTTCTTAGAGGATGAAATGATGAGAGGAAGTATGGTAGCTCGTGAGATTGATCTTGAAGAGAAGCGGGTGTATGCACCCACTCGATGATTCAAGAGTCATTCTTCACACTACTGCTGTCATTGCACCGACGGTGCAAGACAACTGTGGTGCCAAGACTGTTATTGTTCCTCTGTGGCAACAATGAATGATAATGAGGAACCTGTTTTTCAGGATCCTATAGAACCTATTGCCACAGATGAGGGGGAGCAACAGCAGCCTCAAACAAAAGATGTACCAAATGAGGAGGCCCCAAGGAGGTCTCAAAGAGTAAGAAGATCAGCTATTTCTGATGATTATCAGATTTATCATACAGAGGAATTTGAAATGGAGGATGATCCCACCTCATTTGAAGACGCCATGAGAAGCGAAAATTCTTCAAAATGGCTTGAAGCATGGAAGAGGAAATGAAGTCCATGAAGGCTAATAAAGTCTGGGACTTGGAAATTATTCCTAAAGGAGCCAAAACAGTAGGCTGTAAATGGGTCTACAAGACAAAGCTTGACTCCCGAGGGAATGTAGAAAGATACAAAGCGCGACTTGTGGCAAAAGGATTTACGCTAAGAGAAGGGATTGATTACAATGAGACCTTTTCTCCAGTCTCATGTAAAGATTCCTTCAGAATCATAATGGCATTAGTAGCACATTACGATTTAGAGTTACATCAGATGGATGTAAAGACGGTATTTCTTAATGGGGATTTGGAGGAAAATGTTTACATGGCACAACCGAAAGGTTTTGTCGTGGAAGGAAATGAAAGAATGGGATGCCGCCTAAAGAAATCAATTTATGGGTTAAAGCAAGCTTCAAGACAGTGGTACTTGAAGTTTGACAGTACAATAAGAAAATTTGGGTTTAAAGAGAATGTAGAGGACAATCGTGTTTATGCAAAGTTTAAAGATGGGAAGTTTATCTTCCTAATCACGTATGTGGATGATATCCTACTAGCTAGTAGTGATGTCATGCACATCGGAGACAAAGAAGTTTTGTCCTTAAACTTTGATATGAAAGATCTTGGTGAAGCTTCATTCGTTCTAGGGATCGAAATTCACCGGATAGAAACAAGGGGACATTGGGACTGTCACAAAGGCATACATAGAGAAAGTCTTAAAGAAATTTGGTATGCATAAATGTAGTCCTTCACCTGCACCTATAGTCAAGGGCGACGATATGGGGATTTTCAATGCCCCAGAACCAGTATGAGATCGATCAAATGAAAGCGGTTCCATATGCTTCACTGTCGGAAGCTTACAAGTATGCTCAAGTGTGCACACGCCCGACTTAGCATTTGTTACTGGTTACTTGGCGATTCCAGAGCAATCTGGAATAGAACATTGAAATTGATAAAGAAAGTCTTGCGTTATTTGCAAGGAACAAAAGGCCTCATGATGACATACAGAAGATCAGATTTACTCCATATAGTGGGGTATACAGATTCTGATTTTGCGGGAGATGATAGAAAGTCTACATCCGGATATATATTCACTCTCGCTGGAGGAGCTATATCGTGGAAAAGCTCAAAGCAAACCGTCACTACATCGTCCACAATGTATGCCGAGTTTGTAGCATGTTATGAGGCTACGGGGCAGGTGAACTGGCTAGAGAAGTTCATACCGGTTTAAAAGTGGTTGACGACATCAATAGACCACTTAAATTGTACTGCGATAATGAACCCGCAGTAACGTATGCCCACAACAATAAGTCAAGTGGTGCTGCCAAACACATTGACATAAAGTACTATGTTGTGAAAGATAAAGTTCGGGATCAAATTATAAGTCTAGAGCATATAAGTACTGCAAAGATGTTAGCGGATTCGCACTAAAGGCTTACCACCCAACGTGTTCAGAGAACATGTAGCGGCATGGGTTTAAGGAAAGCCTATGATTCTGGACTAAAAGATGGCCCAAAAGATTAAAGTAACTATTTGAGCAGAGAGGTGTATTATAGCTGTTGAATCTATCGGCGATTGACCGTGACGATGAGACATGTTCTATGCACTAATCTGTGATGGAATGTGTAAAGGCAAAAGTAATTAAAGATAAAGCATAGATTGAGATCAAGGGGGAGAATGTTAGAATGATCTCTCACCCTTGACAGCATACGATCGGGCGCCCGGTAATAGGTGGTGGGCCCTGTCGCCAGCGCCATATAAACAGAGGTGGGGGCCGGGGCGGCATGCACGAAGAGGTTCACCGTGCCGCCATAAACCCCACCGACAAACCCTAATCCGATCTGAGAGGGGGGCGCTCCAGCGACGGGAAGCACCACCGCCGTCTCCTTCACCGAGTCTGCGCCGCCGACGCCGTCGCCGGCCGCCGTCGCTCCTTCTTCTCCGACCGCCGCTGCCCGTGCGCAGACGTCACCGACGAACCAGTGATGGCCGCCTCTTCATCCAGCACAATGGACGGTCGGTACCCTAACTCTACTGCTCTCTCTCTCCGTATATCACTTGAACCCGTATAGAACCCTCTAGATCTAAACCCTAGGAGACCCAAAAGTACAACACATCATCCATCCTCAGGTCGTGCCTGTCCAAGCCTCGCTGCAGTCGGCAACCAAGTCGGTATCCTGCTTCATCACCACAGCTTGTCCAGTCAAGGCTAATGCTACTCTATGTGCATACACTGCCCTCACCGCCAAGTCACCAGTTAGGTGTTTAACGGTATGCCTCGACCGTGACACCAGCGTGCATACATCTGTGTTCACTCCGACTATGACCCCAAGTTCTCCCTCAATTATCACCAAGCTCGACACCAACACAAGATGCGTCATCACTACTTCACCCTCCGCCAACAACTCCGCCAACGACACCCTGTTTGCGGCGCCTACCAGGTGCCCCATGCAAGATCCTAGCCATGACGACGTCGGGGAGCTCAAGGCTAGTGGGGACATCATCACCATCATTGTCACCTCGGCAACGCCCACCAGGAGTTTGACATCGAGCCTCGACCCCAACACCGGCAACATCCATGTCGGAGCTATGTCCTTGCTCTCAAGAGGTGTGTCCATGGCTGTCCCAGTGCCTATGGAGCCCTCGACGATCTCCTCACTGGAGTTGTTCAGAAATGTGAAGCTTGGCATGGGAACGCCCACCAAGTGTTCGACGAATTGTCTCGATGACATCGGTGTGTCGACGCCCATGTCCCTGTCCATGATGGTTGCATACAGGATCTTTCTCAAGTCTACTAAGCCCCGACGCTCCCCTCAATGAGGTTTCAGGCAACCAGACTACCACTACAGCCTCCATGGACGACTATGGCCTCTTTCTGTGCTGCTGGGGTGAACTTAGGTCTACGACCCTCGCCATCACGTCCTCCAAATTCATTGCACTCCATCCGATAGCAGTATGCCATCAACACCGATCATGGCATTGCAACCACTAGCCTCAATCCGGAGATGCCCGCCAAATGTTCAGCGATATGCCTCGACCCTAACACTGGCGTGTAGTTGTCCATGCTCACACTACCACAACTTTGACTTAGCTCATGATCACCATCATGCTTGACACTGACTGAATCATCATCACTGACTCCACCTACAATCTGAGTTGTGTCGCCATCAACTCCATCAACAACCTCGTTCTCACAACAACTACCCTAACAAGTTTTCCACTACACGCACCATCATCCTCAACTTTGCCACTAATAGCCTCATTACGATGAGGAACAGGGCATGCCATTGCTCAAGTCTCCTCACATGCTAGATGAGTCAGTTGGTGCAATGGAGTTGAGGGAACTATGGCCACCACTTGTGCAAGTGGACATCATGAGTAGCAGAGTTGAGCGGCAACCATGGCCACCACTTGCACAACTGGAGATCATGGGAGACAAAGCTGAGTGTCATCCAAAATCATGGCTGGTGTTCATCGGCCATTGAGGTGTCATGCAGCCCAAGCAACCATGGCCACCACCTTTGCTTCTCAAGACAAAGGTTGTGCTAAATCTATGGCCACCACCCACACATAGAAGGAGGTTGGCTCGAGGAGCAAGAGTTTGGCATGCTAGAATTTTTATGGAGGTGTGATTCTCTATCCTTTCCTTTAGCAGTGTACTATGCTTAGTGCAACATGTGTCCATCACTGCTTTTGAGCTACTCGATTACATCAATCCATGGTTTCTAGAAGTGGCAAGTTCAATGGACAATTTAAGTGAAGTTGAGTTGATCAGGGGGTGACGCAGCTCCAAATTGAGTAGCTGAAGCATGGTGAATTTATGCATACTACTCTAACCTATTTGCTCAGCATGTTGATGGCAACATGTTTTGAGGGTCCATTGTGATGATTTGTCAGCTTCATGGAGGCTACAACATTGATCATAAGGTATTTATTAAGACCACTGATATAGTCCAGAGGGACACTACACTATGTGGTGTGGTGAGACTCATATTATACATTTCATGGTCACTCCATGGTCAGGAAGAGAGATTTATATGTTCAGGTGGTCTAATTGCTCATGACTCGATGAACAAAATGGTGGCACAGGTGAAGCATGGTGGTACTAATACTAATTGTTGTTGCGGTCTAATTCAACAAATTTGGGCATTGAAAGTGTGGCTTAATGAGCTCTGTGAAGAATCTGCTACTATATGCATTTGGCTTGAATGCACGCTGACTTCAAATGTTGTGATGGTTGTGCAGTTAGAGAATGGTGGTGATGCACCCATTCCTTTACTAAGGTTAGCACCAGGTTCTCTCGGATTGACTACTCGAGAAGGTGGGGTTCCTATTGAGAATCTGAAAAGGATGGAAGGTGACACTCCCCTACTGCATGTGTTACCCTCTCCTACCTCGAAAGTGGATTCAGCTTAGTATGATCGCCATCAGTTTAGCAAGGTCCAGTGGAGTTAAGTCAAGAGGAGATATGTACATGACAAGCACAAGAATGGAGCTCCATGCAGCCAAAATGGGACAAAGGTTGACTTCAAATTTTCTCTATCAAGATTTCTTTGAGTGCCATGAGATTCCGACAGTTTCAGACACAACACATGATATCGGCTCTACACACACTCCTAGAGTTGATGACATTGGCTTGAGGGCATGTCGAAATTCAAGGGCAAAGGAATGTCATGGACCATTCTGGGCTTGTGACATGGGCCATGGGCCAAGAAGGCATGAGGTTGGCTTGGACGTGCAGTACAAAAGGGCAAGGAGAAGCAACACAGAAGGCATCAAAGCACAAAACTAATCAAAGAAATTGCTTTTCTTCCTCTAACGCTCTCTGTTTCCCAGTCTTGTTCTTTTTCCCTATCCAAAATTCTATCTTGTCTACTTCCTAATCCCTTGCTACTTGTATCTTATGATCTTAAACCAAGCAGGGTTTCAAGAAACCAACAATGCAGGTAGTTAATGGTGTTGGGGAGGGGATCATAGTGGAGAGAAATCTTATCAATTCCATTTCGATATGGGCCAGAATGGCCGAAATATGCCATACCGTCACCCAAAGAGGTACAGAAGAGGCTACATCCCGTATTGGTCTCAATTTTGACCATTCTAGTCGATTCTGGCCAATCCAGGCAAAATCATGTGTTTCATTGATTCTGGTACCGAGAGATGGAGTTGAGGATACGAAAGGGAAAAAAGATAGATGGGGACAGCGGTGGAGTCTTCTAGGCCGAGGAAAATGATTATGGTAGCCGGTGGCATACCTCCAAGCCATAGATGGTTGTGCACGATGGTGATTTGCTAGAGACGATGAAGAAGACGGTGTCGCTCATGGATCTTGACAGAAGTGGCACGGTCGAAGGGGATTACTGGAGGTGGTAGTACAATGGCCATCAAATTCGAGTGGAGATGGTGGTCGGCAGCACGTCATTGAGGTAGTAGCATCACTCGGCTACAGGAGACAAGCTCAACAACGGACAACAATAGTGCACGGAGATGGGGAAGAAGAAGCTAAAGTGCACCAAAATTTGATGGCAATGGTGGTTGCCGGTGCGGGCAAAGGAAATCGTGGGAGGTGGTGGTGTCTTGATCAGTTGATTTGATGGCGAAAATGGTCAATGGTGTGCCCCCCATGTCTGGCAGTGCAAGCTCAAGCTTCTTAATGGCAGCCCTAGAATGTTATCAATTTAGGGTTGCTGTGTTAGCTTGATAGTTTTATGGTTTAGTTCAAACATTTATGTATATGACCTTCAACTTAAGGGATCCTTCCATTTGGAACCTTGGTTCTTCTGTTTTAGTGCTGTTAGATTTCATATGCATATATAAAATTAAAAAACAATAAGACTGGAATGGTACACCAGAATACTTTGGTACCAAAACATTCTGTTCTAGACACTAAACCGGAATAGACACCAGAATGGAATTAACAAGTATGGTGGAGAGGGTGGGGAGAGTAGAAGGGGTTCTTGGAGACGATAGTTTCCATTCTGTCTTCACCCTCCCATGCTTCTCTCTTCTTTTTTTGATAGGGTACAAGGTAGGTGTGCACACACAACTCACACCCCCCACACACCACACATGCACACATACATGTGTGTCTCCTAGCACACGCTTGAAAATTTTACGAATGCATAAAGTCTTATGGAGCACGAACACACACTTTCCCACTAAACATACACATGTATGTGTACCCTAATCTGAAGGTGAACACCTGCACTAAGCATAGGGCTCGAATGTGGGTGGGCTAGAGAGTGTCACATGCTCTTGGCCAACTAAGTAACACTCAGTTCTCTTCTCTCTTCTTTCGTGGGTATGTGTGTGCTAATTAAGAAGCTCTCAAGATTCATCCAGCTATAGGCGGGCTAGCCAATTGAGCAACAGTCGGTTCTCTTCTCTCTTCTATTGTGGGTGTGTGTGCTAATTAAGAAGCTCTCAAGACTCATCAAGCTTTGGGACCTAGAGGTTGGAGAGAGAGAGAGAGCAGCTGGTGTTGTTTTGTTTTCATAAGGGCTTTTGGTCCCAAGGAAAACAATGAAACATAAAAAAAAAGCAAATTTTATGGGGGCAATACCAACTATACAAGGTAAGAAAGAAAGGGAAAAACAAAGAGTTGGGTCAATTAAATAGGAAACAGCCAAATAACAAGGAACGAAGACAGAGGAAATCCTAAATGCTAAGGAATCAGGTCAACACATGGTTTTACTTAAATCAACAAAGTAAAATTGCGACTTGCAGCAGCAAAAAGGAAAGGAATGCATGAGTAATTCCTTTCTTAGGGAAGAAAAAAAGGAAAAACAAAAGTAGGAATCCCTAAAGAAAATGGAATTCTTTTATTATAAAGATGTTTTAGTAGTACAAGATTTCAAAGATTTTCCTGTGTTGGGAGCTGGGGCATGGGAATGGGGGTTGCTGGCTGGTTGGTGCAGTGCAGGGGAGTAATTGAGGGCATTAAAAGCTCTAGAAATTTGGGGCTGAATGCATAGAGATTCTCTCAGAGAGGGGGAGACGCTATTCAATTCAACTGCGACTGATGGCTTTTGGCTTTCGACTGAAATGGTACTGTTACTGTTGAAAGAAGCCATGGCTGAAACTAGAAGTGTTTAATTTGGCTGTTGGCTTTTGTTTTTTGGCTGAGATGATTTGGAAAAGGAAAAATAGAAGAAAAATATGGTGAAAATTGAAAAGGATTAAATGAACATGAAAGAAAAAGATAGAAAATGAAAGAAAAAAGGAAAACAAGAAAAAAATTGATGGGCAGTAACAGGCGACACGGGTGGAGCTAATGAAGAGGGGTGGCAGCCAACAATAATGGATTACACCAACAAGCGCGATCGGGCAACGACCACCAGATCTGGCCGGAGGACGACAACGAGGAGTGTGACGCTAGGGTGGTGAGTGGCAGGGTGAGGATGGAGAATGTCGACCAGCAACCCCCAACTTTGCATCCGCCTTCCCCAACCCAGATGGCCAGATACGATGGTCTCCTCGTAGGATCTGGCAAGTGCGGAGGTGAATCCAGTGTCCCGATGGCTTGACGACAACCACCACGACTAGCTCCTCCTCACCTACCCCCTCTTTGGCATGCTCCTCCACAATGTTTACACCCGCAGTGATGCAAAGGGGGGCGAGGGAGACCCTGCCATGATCATTGCCTTCTACCTCCTCCTCACGCTCGAAGAGAAGCCACTACAATACAATCAAAAAGCGGCTTCTAAGATAATCGTGCCCTATGTACAGGGGACAAGATGATGGCCGCCACATAAAGGTTCGAGGGCATATGATGGACAACAAGTGGGTTGTGTCATACAATCCTTACCTCCTGAGGATGTACAACTACCACGTCAACATGGAGTTACCTCCAGAGGATGTACAACTACCATGTCAGCATGAAGATCTGCTCTAGCATAAAGGCTATGAAATATCTTTTCAAATACATCTACAAGGGGCATGATTGGGCATTTGTTTCTCTAGATGAGCCCGATAGCAACGGTGACATAGACAAGATCAAGTAGTTTAGGGACATGAGGTGGGTTACCCCATCGAAAGCTCTGTGGAGGATATACAGCTTTGACCTTAGCAAGGTCTCACCATCCATGAAGCAGATGTAGTTGCATCTGCTAAACATGCACATGGTCTTATTCTGCACGGGACAGGATCACCATGATGTCACCACCAAGCATGGTGCTGAGAAGACCATGCTAATGAGTGCTTCGAGACAAACAAAGTAAACGAGGGTGCCCGAGGTATCCTTTACAGGGATTTCCCAATGAAATTTACACTACAACAAATATGAGCTTCAGTGACAAATACTCTTTAACAGTTGAAATAAAGGTCATTAATAAGCAACTTTCTGTGACTCATGTATTAAATTTGTCACTGTTAAAAGTAGGGGTGTTTTGCCCTAAAACTTTGTGATGATTCAAAAATTTGTCATAATAACAATCAATTTAACTCCGAATGAAAGTTGGAGAGGTTTATAGGATATTACATCACATTAATTTCAGCAAGTATATGTTCCAAAATTTTTGGAAAAAAAGAGGTACCTAGAGAAGTATCCGTAGTAGTTTAAAGAGGAACTTCCAAGAGAACTTTGGGTGGGATGAATTACTAACTTTTTGGAATCATTTTGGCTATGTTTTTAAAGTCCTAAAAGTGATCAAAAACTTAAATTTTCATAGAGCATCTCTTCTCTCAACTAGAGTTATTTTGAATAAGGTGAGAACCAATGATCAAACGAAGACTTTTAGGCAAGAGGAGAATGCTAAGAGAAGAATATAGGAAGCTTTGCTATTCTTACCTCTCATTTTTTGCATATATTTTCATATTTAAAAAAGGTTGTATTCAGAAAATAAATCCTTAATCTAACAACTATTCTATCTAGGGTTTATCCTATACTCGTTTATCCTATACTCAGTATAGCTCTGATACCAATGCTGTGGGGACCCCAGGCATGCAATGCCCGAAATCACCGTATGTGTTATGTACTAGTCCCATGATCGGTAGCTAATACACATATTCACAACATTGAGATCATATCCATACACATCGTAAATAATTAATTTACAACAAAAGGGTGGTATATAGGTGATGTATAGTAGAGTTTACAACATATGCCAACCAGCCAAATAAACATCAGAGTTAAGAGTAAATCACAGTGAAAGACAAGTAAATAAACAAGAGAGTCCAGTAGTATGCCACCATAGCCCACGCACAATCGACTGGAGCTAGGCCCTAGAAAGACCGATCGTCATATTTCCAGGTGCCAGAGGCAAAGTACGCATCGTCGGGAACATATCCTTCTTCATTATCTTATTAGCAATATTGTAAGCAAGGTTAAGTACATTGTGTACTTAGAAAGACACGTAGTGTATCACAAAATTATATATATATATATATATATATATATATATATATATATATATATATATATATATATATATATATATATATATATATATATATATATATATATATATATGCAAGGCTATCAAAGAATGAGCCTCTATACTAAGTTATTTTCAGCATGAACCAAATTTCATTTGCAATATCAATAAGTAATAATTTACAAATGGAATTGTAAAGAGAATTTGATATGTAATGAAATAATATTTATATAACTTTGATAACAGTAAATCATATCCATTTGCAGCCCTCCTCAGCTGTGAATATCATACATTTTCCACCCATGGGCATGGCACAGAAGACGCGTACATGCCACCCCATCTTGTTCAGTGAAATAGTTTTGAAAATGAAAATTGTACCCATTGTGGCTGCATCCAAGCATTCTCATGACCACAAGCACAACTATTTAAATAGTTTTAACACTCTTGAGAGTTTGTACAACTTTACCCATATGAGATAATCAATTATACTATTGGCAACTTCACGCTTCCTTTGGCGTGTGATGAAAGTGATTATCATATAGCCTTTAGATTATCTAGTCCTAACCTTGAACCAGCCCAATGAATGTCAAACCTCTCTTAGGTCCATTCCCTAAGAGAAGACCCTCACTTAGGTATGTCCTCTAAGTGGGTATTCACATTGTATTAGCAAGCTTTAGCCCCAACACCTTGGTGAATGGAGCCCCTATGAGCAAACCTACCCGGAATGCCCTCACTACGTCTACACCTACCACAATACAAGGCTAGACCTAAACAACTTAATCAGCTAAAACCAGAGCCCATATAGCACATGTAGTTGTACAGTGTGACTTAGATGTGCAGCAATAATGTTCGATCCTTAATTGACCCGGGTGAGAATCTCCCCCTATCTAGATGCAAGATAACCTCTCACATTTGATAGTTTATCATATAATTCATTGTCGAGACCTGAATATGCAAATTCGGACTCTCCTGTGTATTTTGCACCAGTCAAGGATCACGCTAGTGCACACAGCATAAACAAAGATGAAATATCGACCATATCATGATTCACTAAGAAAAGACTCAAATATTATTAATAATTATCAAGTTGCGACCTTATGGCCAAGCTTACAATTAATAGCCTGAGAGGCTTAGAGAAACTAGCAGCGAAAAATAAAAATAAGCATAGTAGCCACTCGACATACCCATAGGCAATCGACTGGGGAGCGAAGTCCTAATCCACAAAGTTGTCGAAGTATACTCCTTATAGTAGCTATTGCTGATCTGGTCCTTCTTCCTCAACTAAACAAATATGGATAAAGCCGTGAGTACATAGAGTAATCAGCAAGTTTTTTGTAACAAAGATGCAATACAGTATGCAAGGCTTACCAATGGATGGCTAAAAGGTTAATTTTGCAGAAAGCAACAATCTAAAGTAAATACAATAAATAGGTTGAAAAGTAGGATTGAAAAATGATTAATAAATAAATAATCAAAGGAATTGAGACAAACCACAAGTGAACTGACCATTCACTCCAATGAATCACCCGTGAACCAAGATTCATGAAATGAATCACCAATAAACTAACCATTCAGTCCCCAACTTAACCCAACCAAGTTTTTACGAAAACTCTACCCCTCGTGTGAAATCACCGAGCGTTGTCCATAATCGAGGACACGGCTCTTCGAATAGTTTTACACTCTGCAGAGGTTGCACAAAAATACCCACACGATGTGATAATCCTCACATTAAAGAAAATCACAACAAGGCTTTTACAATGCTCCATCTCAACCCGATCTCACTCGCTAAGGTTTCTCGTCGAGTAGGCTGCCACCTAGTCGATAATTGCCCCCCTTGCGCCAAAACAATATCAGTAGTGAAATTAAAGTTAAGATTTCATAAATTATTATGCCAGGTCTATCCCATACTAGACATGTGATTTGCGCAGTAAGGCTCAGATCAATGGCGCACAAAGTTAAGTCCTTAGATTTATCTAGGCGAAACATCCGCATCCCAATGTGCAAATTGCACCCCTTTTACTACAAGATCATTCGCTTGAGTGAAAACCATTTTTGTATAACCAACACCAATGACACTACCCATATCATGGTACTCAAATTTTATAGCTGTGGCTGACCACCACATTTCAATATATCATTAAGTCAAAATTAATTAATTGATCACATATGATGCTAAACCCAGCGTAACTACAAGTATGGCTAAGCAATTTAAACATACAACCCATGTGACAACTAGTATTGCATCACTAAAAAATTTCCCATCCTATGGTGACAATAGAATAATGGTATTCAAATTATCAAGGAGGGATTAATCAATTTGGACAATAACTACCGGTACAAAGGTTTATAATAAAATAGCGATGTATGATAATTTAAAATAAAATAATAAATAATAGATTTAAAACTAGGTTTAACATGATCAAAGTACAAGACTTGCCTTGGCCTTACTTAGTTAATGGCTCTTGATCTTTAAATCTTGCTTCAGCTCCTTCAAAAGCGTGATCTAACGAGAGTGAAATGAAATGAAGCACAAAATAAATTCAAATGAACTCCAAAAACTTCAAAACTAGAACCAAAAGATAGTTTTAGATGAATTTAGGAAAAAGAATCAGGTCAATCGGAGTTCGGACGGAGGAGAACGGGCTCTCAGAAAATCTAATATAGAGAAAAAGGTTGAAAATCAGAAAGCCTACTGTGCTGTGGAGTCGGTTCATGAAATAGGCAGTCTACGATGAACCCAATGCGCAGAACAATGCATGGTGATTGGCTTGCTAACGTGGCGGCTTGAGCTGACATGGCAAGACACGTGTGCACTAGGGCTGATGGGGCACGCTGACATGGCATGACACATGGCTGATGACATGGCATGCTGACATGGCACACGGGTAGGCTCGGCTGCTGACATGGCACCCACATGGCAAGACATGTGGCAGGCACGTCAGACTAGGGCTGACGTGGCGTGCTGACTCGGCCTGGCTGGTGCATGGGTCTATGGCTTGGCTGCTGACATGGCACCCACATGGCAAGACACGTGGCAGACACGTCACACAAGGGCTGACGTGGCGTGCTGACTCGGCCTGGCCGGTGCATAGGTCTACGGCACTGGCGGTCGACAGGTGGGCCCCATGTGTCAAACGCACGGCTTGTGGCTATTGCATGACAAAGCATCTAGACCATTTACCAATGTAATTTACCCCCATTGACGTTAGATATTGTCTAAACCATGCCCTCAAGGTTACAACACTGAGGATATCAAACTGCAAGGAGGTGCAATGCATTCAAGCGGTCGTAACTACCATTACTCACAGTATAGCAATTTTGACGAAATATACATACACGCATAATAGATTTTGCAAACAATATACAATAATTGAAATATTGGGATCAACTTGGTCAAAGGAGGTGCTTGCCTTGTTCTTCCTGCTCAAAGAATGTCTCGGTGCATTCTCGAAGTTGTCTGGCATGGCGTCGTCTAATCGATAAAAATCTAGATAAATGCAAATAAGAGCCAAATATATTTAAACAGAGAAAAAACCTAAATATTTTTGTATATTAAGAAAGATCATGAATTTAGAAACAAAAATCACTAGATTTAGAGTCCGTATGCAAAAGTTATAAGCAGTAGAGTTTTGGCTCGGTTTGAATCATCTCTTTTCTAGTACTGCTAGGCTCTTTTCAACTTCTCACACTATTCGGCCGCTACAGTGCTATTTATGACCTCTAACACTCTTCGGCCACTATAGTGCTATGTGCAACCTTGAACACTCTTCGGCCACTACAGTGCTATTTATAACCTCGAACACTCTTCGGCCGCTACAGTGCTATTTACGACTTCGAACACTCTTCTGCCGCTACTGTGCTATTTATGATGTCTAACACTTTTTTATCATTATAGTGCTATTTATGACTTCGAACTCTCTTTGGCTACTACAGTGCTATTTATGGCTTCTAACACTCTTCGGTTGCTACAGTGCTATTATGACCTCAACACTCTTCGGCCGCTATACTGATATTTACGACTTCGAACACTCTTCGGCTGCTACAGCGTTCTTTCAACTTCTAATACCCTTGGGTGCTATAGTGCTATTTACAACTTCGACCGGTACAATACTCTTTTCAACTTTGACCACTACGGTACTCTTTTTGACTTTGAATGTTTCAGTACCCCTATCTCTCGTGAGATCCAAGGCTCGTCACCGGTGAGGGACTCCTTGGCAGATAGGGTGTGAGCCAAAACAGAGCCAAGACCTCAGCCTGCACACCTACGTGAAGTATCGAGGCTCAACTTAGAGGATGGAGCGGTCCGCGGTGTGGTCCTACGGCGGTAGAGGCAGGAGAATGGCACTACTAGGCTATGAGCTACTAGGGCTTGATTGGTGTAAGGGGAGCTTCCATTGGGAGGAGGAACTCACCAAAGATGAGTACGACACTTGAGAAGGAGCAGAGGAGGTTGGCATCGGAGACTCGTCGGTGGCCAAGAGGAGGCCCATGATGACAGTGAATTCCAGCAATAGTGGAGCTACAAAAGAGTGCGTACGAGCTTGCTTTCATGCATGCGGAGGTATGGGTGAATGGAATCGAGGTACAGCTCATCGGAGAGAGAGGAAGGCTTACAGCGATGTCCTGTCCGGAGATGAGGAAGAAAGCCTAGGCTGAGTGATCCACTACACGAAAGGCAAATCAATTGAGTAAGGTGCTTAAGGAAGTGGTAAGGCACATTGTGACGGAATTTGAGAGGAGAGAAGCTCACCGGAGTTGCTAGAGCATGGTGGCGTGCTCGTCGGTGTCGCGTATGACTTCGGTTCCTTGGTGCTTCGGTGAGCGAAGTGCTCAAGAAACACATGCAAGAGACCAGGGTTGAGCTGGAAAGCAAAGGCATGCTTTGTAGGTACGAGATGGCTGAGGGTAGAGCGTGAGTTCTCATGAACGCAATCGAATGGTTTGCTCGATTTCTCGCCGTGGAACGTGAGGTGCAGAAGAAGACAAGGGGAAGAGGTGCATTGCGTCGAGGTGACGAGTAGGCGGGGATTGGCAGCTGTAAGATTGAGGAGGTCGACTAGAGGTGATAAATAGACGATCTAAAAAAATCTCTTTCAATTTTCATCAATTTCTATTTGGCTAAAACCAAGTATATAATGCGGAATCTTAACTCAAATTGGTTAAGCACAAATAAGCCTAAATCAATTATGTTCACCTAAGTGCACCAATACTCTAAGACTATGTCAAGGTTTGTAATCCTAGGATGATAAGCAATCAATTTAATTCTATGAATATAAATTGCTTAAAGATAAATTAAGCACAAGAAAACAAACCATAATTAACATAGTTGCTTTATACCATGGTGTTCAAAGACTTATTGGTCTCCCCTAGTCCATATTGAGGTAAGCCTAAACAAATTAGACCAGCTCCACGAATTAAACCAATCACCTCAAATCCACTAGTGGTAATGCTTTCCTGTTTCGTGTAGGTGATCTCCAACCTTCACACTTCATCAGGTCTTCTCACAACCTTCTTTAAGAAGATTACCACGCACAACACATCCAACGCTGTTTAGAAGTTGAAAACCTCCAAGAGTAATAAGTCAAGCCCCTTGCTTGACTCTCATCATGTGCAACGAATGCACAAGCTCGAGTAGATACTAAATCCACCTCTAGATGCAACACATGCAATCTAGAGCCTTCCTCCTTGCTCATAAGGTGCAATACATGCACAATTGAGAGGAGGACATCACACTACCTCAAAGGAGTGAAATAGAGTGCCAAAGGTTCTTCCCTAATGGACCACAAAGGGGTATATATACACACACCACAAAAACTAGCCGTTAGAAGGAAAACACCTAAGAAAACAGGATTTTCGAAAGTACCGTAGGCTCACGACCAGTACTTCTGCTCCCCTCAGCAACGGTCAGAAAACTAGCCGTTACAGATAATTCTGGTAGTTCTGATGGTTAAAGTTCGGTACTACCGATCATCCGAAGTACCGCACCACACAAGCGGAACTACTGATTTCTTTGAGGATGAGAAGAGTCCACGAAGGTGTCTCTCTGGAAAAAATGTACCGCCACACAAGCCAGTCGTTTCGCAAATTGGAAGTACCGCTCATATAGAGCCAGTAGTACCACTCGCTGGTTGGATGCTCACATAGAGTTGGAAGTACCGCTCATCGACTACACTGGTCCACGACCACATCAGATGATTCAACCACTCAGGTCTCCGATCATATTGTCTGCTTAACCACATAGTCTCCGACTACGCTGGTCTCTGACCACATTGGTTTCCGATCACGTTGTCCAATTTAACCACACAGGTCTCCAACTACACTGATCTCCAACCATGTTGTCCAGTTTGACCACACAGGTCTCCGACCACAAAGGTTTTGACCACGTCAACCACATTGATCTACGACCATGTCAATCTTCGATCACACAGATCTCCGACCACTACGTTGATCTTCGACCACGTTGTATCGATCATGTCAATTCGACCATGTTGGTTTCGACCACGTCAGTTTCAGCCATGTTGGTTCGACCATGCTGGTCTAGATCACACAGATCTCGACCATGTTGATTCTTACCACGCTTGTTTCGATCACACAGATCTCGACCACAATGGTTTCTGGTCTGACCACGTTGGTTTCAATCACACAGATCTCGACCACATCGATTCGACCATGTTGATCAACCACATTGGTTCTCAACCACATTGTTCTTTCACCACATAGGTCTTTGATCACATTGGTTCGACCAAGTCAGCTCAACCATGTCGGCTCTCAACCATATAGGTCTTCGACCACCAGCGAACGTGGTAGTACCATAATCTCAATGCCAGTAATTCCGTTAAGCGGTAGTACCGCAGAATATATTGTGGTAGTTCTGATTTTCCTAAGAATTACATATACTTCAATAGATTTTACAAAACACATTTATAAACTATAGTATCATGCACATAAGGATCAAACATGATTCCCAACAAGTTGTAAAACATATTTGCACACTTTTATAATCATGACACAAGGATTATATGAGCTTCAACTATTTGCAAAACACATTTGCAAATATAAGCATCATACCACAAGGAATAGGAAACATGGATTTCAAACACATGCAAAATACATTTGCAATGTATAGTCCTATGTTACAAGGATTCAATACATGAGCCACAACTATTTGCAAAACATATTCGCAAATATAAGCATCATGCTAATAAGAGCTAGAGCAAGTGAGGTTGAGTATCAACACATGATGAGACTCAAGCTACTAGACATTACCCCTCTTAATAGTACAACAAACTATACTAACAATCTGGTCTTTCAACCAAACACCAAGACCGATAAAAGACTAAGAACACATCTTTAACCCTAACTAGTCATACATTTGTCTTGAGCAACCTCTTGAAGCATGATGACGCACATCTTCACTTCAAGTCCGGATCATTGTCTTGATATGCATCAACTCATGGTGCATCCTTCACTTAAACTTCATCAAAATATGATGGGTCTTTACTTGACTTGATGGTCAACTTATGATCATCTCCTCTTAGACATGTATTAACTCATGACACATCTTCTCTTCTTAATGGCCTTCAATACATGAAGCCATCTTCCATCCCGTATCTTGACTTAATGATTATCAACACATGAAGTCATCCTAAGTCATCCTCATTTGTGGAATCTAACCTATACATTCAACTCATGAAAAATGTTAGTCTACAAATCAATTGTCATTAATTACCAAACTTCGCTATTAACTCATAATGAAGGGACTAAATTCTACAATCTTTCCTTTTTGGTAATTCATGACAATCTCAATAAATGAGGAGATAGAAATTGAATTGCGAGTATACAATATGTATACAACAATTGTATACTACTCAAGGAATATGTTTCAATGTACATATCCTTAATATGTGTTGAAAGGAAAATATGGATCAATAGTAATAAAAAATCAAAACATAGAGTAAACTCTCCCTAAATGTGTGCATACAAGAATGTATCTTAATGACATATGCACATATTCAAGTTTGACTATATATGAAGTTCAATTTATATTTTGGATCTGAGGAATGCACTAAGATATAAGAATGTAATATTGAATACATACCACTTATGATTTTTACATTTTCATCTAAATGAGACTAAGCAATATCATAATCAATAAATAAATTAGTCTCATAATTAGATTTATCATTATCACTAAAACCAACTTAATGGAGCTTGAACTTACAGCAGCAAAGAGGAACTGTGGGTGCCGTCGTCAGAAATTGAGGGCAAGACCACCATGGTGGAGCTAGTGCAGGCGTGCGGAGGTGGAAGACAATCTCCGCGATTGGGCCCCACATGGCTGCGAGAGAGAGATATAGCTGAGAAGGTTGGGTAAATTTTAAACCTAGGAAACTTGCTCCAAAAATTATAAAAAATTTTGTGAGGCTCCTGACATAGTACAAATGATTGTATAGATTTTTTTAGTGCTTTATATTCTCTTGATTTTTCTAGAAAAAAATCTGAGAATGCTTCTCATTGAATTTAAATACACTTGTTTGATTTAAATAATTTCAGATCTTGCTTTAATATTTATTTTTACTGCATAGATTATACTTGTAAGCTTTTAGAGTTTTAGGCTTCTCATGCCACTTTTAATTATCTTTTCTAACATTTGATTTGGATTCAATTTGATTTATATGTTATGCACTTTTGATTTTTGAAAATACTTTTTCCAACGAAATTGCAATAAAAGCCAAGGGAAAACAAATACATGCACTATTTTTCAAAACTACCCTCATTTTTATACTGTTTAGGATTTCAGGATGTTATACGGGAATTCATGCTTGGGTAAATTAGGTTATTTTCCATTTTGCACGTGGTGGAGATGAGTCTTGGTTTGAAAATTAGCTTGGATATGCAAAGAGTACAAAAGGCCAAAGGTGACTTGTTCAATAGAATAAAACAAAAAGGCACCATGGCATCAAACCTTGAAAGAACTTTGAGTTTAAGTGAGCTCTCTTGAGAGAAGAGGTAGGATGGGTGACCTTTGAGAATTTGGACAAATTTTAGGGATGTTGAGATGAAAAAAATCATAAAACATAATGCCCGGGTAGGCCTAGAAATCTATGACGAAATGGCATGTTTACATGACGTTTACCAAATCATGCATGACGATTATAAATGCCACTAATTGTTACCATTTTGTGACAATAATATTTTTGTCATTAAGTTTATGACGAAAATGCCTTGTCACGTCACTCAATACAATCTATAGTGCACTTTCTATGACGATAGTCGTGATGCCTACTTTTTGTCATAAAATATTTTTACGATAAAAAAAGTGATCTTCCGTGATGATTTCTAGTCATCATTGAACATCAAATTTGTAGAAGTGTTACTTGGCAAGCTGGTGGGAAGTACTGGAAACCAAGGGAAAGAAGCACGCAGGTTGGTAGGATCATGTCGGCCAGTCTACCTGAGAGGGGCGACACTATCTCAGGGTGCTCCTAAACCACGAGACAAGCACCACACCCTTTGAAGGCCTTAGGATAGTAGACAGCATAATTTTCTCGTCCTTTCATGAAGCCATAGAAAGGAGGGTCTTATCAAGGAAGACAACACCCTATACGAGTGTCTTACTGAGGACGAGGTGTTCTAGATGCCATCATCACTCCAGAGGCTATTCACCATTATATTGGTCTTCTACGAGCACTACAGCACAGACCAATATAAACGGCACATATATTTTGCCCTTGTATCTAAGTAAGTGCCTTGGAATGCTTTTCGAGGGCACATATTATGTGTTGGGAAAAATCGTGTTGGGGAAAGTAAAACGCGGCACATAGATAACCACGACAGTTATATGTGCCGTTATTTCCTAATGAAAGCCGACACATGATATGTGCCGCGATGACAATTCAAGGCACATATATGTGCCCCTGTATTCAAGGATTGCCGGCAGATGCTATGTGCCGCTATGACAACTCAAGGCACATATATGTGCCCTGTATTCAAGGATTGCCGGCACATGATTTATGCCATGATACTTTTTAGTGGCACATAGTTAATCTTTTCGCAGCTAACAATATGTGCCATGCATTACTTGCCGGCACATGTTTTTGCCCTCATCGTGCTATAGGACGACATATAGTATGATAGAAGCAGTCTTGAATACACAAGCTAATACAAAAGAAAAGTTGACTTCAACCATGTTCACGAAGTGCAGTACAAGAGGAGCAAATTATCTTTAATAAGATCGATTAATTCATACATGAAACGTACTGCCATGTGCATACATATGGGATAGGCCACAACATAATCCAAATATATATCCATTGTTCACCTATCCATTCAACACATAGATGAGTAGCAAAATATAAATGGCATATCCTACTGCATACAATACATAACTTACAAGTTCAACAAAAGCCTTTTATAACAATTGTGTCATGTTATCATGTCTTCGTGAAAAAGCCCTTGGCACATTTGCAAATAAATCACATCTACTCCACCTTCCTCTTCAGCAAAAGTGTGCATTATTGCACATCGCTCCATCTAATCAGCTGTGATAATCTGGATGAAGAGTGCAAGTCAAGGTTATTTGATACAATATAGTTAAGAGAAATTTGATGCACATTGATATGATAAAAGTTTTGATTGGCTCCTTCTTTACTGATCTTAATTGCATTGCCCATGGTTGGGGTTTTACTTGTGCAGTGGAATGGGGGTACTAACGAACCACTTGTTGATCAAATTTGTGCAGGAAACTAGTGAACAAGCAAAATGGAAGTGAATAAATGCAAGACTCTGACAGCCTATCGATGCTGACTTACTTGAATACAAGAAATACTGGCTGTCTCTTTACAAGAAATACAAGAGATGACCCATCGAATCAAATCACCAAATTTCTCTATAGTTAATTGCAACTAATTTATCAAAATATTCAGAAATAGTTAATTGCAACTAATTTATCAAAATGTTCAGCTAGCGTAGAACTATACAACTATATACTTATCATTATTCTTATTAAGATTAAATTGAGTACCATGAGCTTATAAGTAGCTCCATAGCATAACTAACTGAGAAACTTAGATGGGCACAAGTAGTTATTAACACCTCTTCCACGCTTGGGTATATTCAGAGTCGATCCATCTGGTTGCACAACCTATAATATAATAAATGGGATCAATCGTTATTATTTGGCATATCCTATACCTTTAATTATTGAAACAAATTTCATACATTTTGATTTGGCCACAAAATGCACCGACCAACTGTAGTGCCCAACTTAGTAGGTTGCCCTTGGACTCTATGTAGCTGTATATTCTTATCAAGAACAACATCAACTAAGATCTCATAAAAATCCCCCAAGGGTAGACCATCTGCATATGCAACAGTTTTATCTGTGCATCTAAGTCTTCCATGTGCCACAATTTTATTTTTAGTAAGTGAAAGTAGAGCAACATCCTTAGCACCCTACAACAGGAAATGTAAATATATAAGCACTATTCTCCAACATATAAGACCAAAATTTGCATGTACACTTTACTTTTACCTCTCTTTATTAAACTAAAACAATAAATGATCACATATATCAGGCACTATGCTTGCACAAATCATAAAGTATAGACTTTGAAACGATTCATCACATGTCCTTGTTTTTGTGGCAGCTTCCTGACAGTATATTGGTTAACTTCATCCATACGAGTTCTTTTTTTTGCAAAGGCTGATTCTACTTGCTGACACCTTAGCACATCCTACCAATTTTGATAATTGATCATTACTATACAAATATGTGTTCAACATTGTGGCCAGTAACATAAATAAATAGAGTCTTGCCAAAAACAACACCTGTGCTTTTTGTGTTGTTCCAATCTGCTTTTTAGAACGGAGACATATAGTATCATCTTTACAAAACTACAACAACGTTCATTTAGAAATGATATATTTTCTCTACACACATATTAAATTATGGACTTGCGAGGTATTCATTACCTGTCCTTGTTTCTGTCCTACCTTCCCTGGAATTTGATGGTTAATCTCATCTCTTTGCAATCTATTTTCAGAAGCTGATGATTGTACTTGTTGACCACTTGCAGCAGCACATCCTAATATTTACCAAAGATTAAGATGAGTGTATAATGTATCAATTCATTTGAGTCTTATGAGCAATGATAACTATTACAGCAATAACAAGTAAATCACCGTGAAATATGGGGTGCCTCTAGTCGCTTATCAAGACCGAGAGTGGATCCTTTCAATGACATTAATAGCATTTCCTTAAGTTCAGCAAATTGTTGTTCATTTCTTGCAAATCTTTCTTCCGCACATGCCTTATATGATTTGTATTCAGATGATATCTCCTCCATCCTAGCTCTGACTTCAGCATTTTCCTCTCCCATTTGCCTAACTGTATCTGCTGTTATTGCTAGAGAAACTGCCCTTGATCTTGCTAGCAGCCCTAGACCAGTAATTTGTTTTGTTTTCTTTTTGTTTGGAAATATATCATCATATAGGTCCCCATCATCAATTGAATTTAACACAAGATCTGGATTTTCATTCAACTTATCACGTATCTCACCCTACAATTATTCCATTTGTGCTACAGCCATTAGAAAATTAGACTATGTGCAAATTGTTGCTTTGTTTAAATACTTACAATTTTTTCCTCACATTCCTTGGTAAGAGCTCGTCCATCTCTCCCGGTATATGTGGCAATATAAACTTCACCGCTGCACGACGACCAAGTATCTCATCCTGGTCATGAAAAGAATAAGTGGTAAGTACAACACATATTTTCTAAGTGAACAAACAAATAAAATATATACTAGGTACCAATTGATCATTAACCACAGCAAAGCTACTCGATCCACATGTATGTACTGCATTGACTTGGTTTGCTCGTTTTTCCTGATTCTTTTTAGCTCTTTCCTATACCATAAGTTCAAAAATGTACCATTATTCCACCATAAGTTCAAAACTTGTTTATGAATATATGGGGTTCTACAAACCTTTATTTCTTCCATAGACCAATAATCTACAAGCCATTCCCATTCATCTGGTGGACTTTACCGCCTTTTTCGTTTACTTCCCTTCCTTCCATCTTTGGTCCTGCATAACGAATAACAAAACAACAATAAAGTACTTACAATGTAAGTTATGACATATAAAAGCAGACATGCACAGAATTTAGAAATTGTAATGTGCTTGTTTAAATATAAGTCCCCCTTCCCTGTACTTAAAAATGTTGTGAATATAAATGGAAAAGATTGCTAAATTTATACCACATCAGTTTATCCAGTGATTCATCAATGAGCATCCCACTAATATCAGTTCTAGCACAAATTTCATTTTCAAAAACTTCTCCGACTAACTCATTGTTACTTAAAGGCTGTATGGTCTCGTTAAAATAGTTCAACTCAGCTTCATCGTTTTCCTCCTCATCTCTTGCTTTCATATCAAAAACATCTCTTGGTACTCAATTGTGTACCTATGGTGTACAGTTTAAATTATTAGGCCCTTTCAACAAAATTTGTGCAATTTTATTTTACTGATTTAAAACTATATGTTCTAGAGCTGTCCCTTACCATCTGTTACATGTAATATATGGGCTAAAATAGATATTTTATACCGACTGACTTATAGATTTATGGGTGATAGAGCACCAGCTAGTCTGAAAAAATAATATTTTTTCTCTTCAAGAAATATCCACCTCTATCTCTCAAAAAACAATATCATTGCATACATAGCAACTATTTGCAATCTCATCGTATATACTTTACTATATCCTCATTAATTCGATCGCATGCACACAAGTAAACTAAAAATCCATCATAGCAAGAACCAAATAGTTGGTGGATACCAACATTAAGTCAATCTGTATTAGTCTCAAATATACATAGAAGTCTCAAATTTTGCTGCAGGTTAGATAATTTCTATCAAGCACATGTGTAGTAAAATAGTTATGAGAACTTGTTGATATTTAGTTAAGCAAAATGCTCACTAGCTTAATTTGACTAATTGAAATTTTTTCATAAAGCAAGTACCTCGAGCGAACTTCACAGAGCGCTTTAAGTATAAACAAACGTTTGATTGGATCTTGCCGCTTATATATGTCTCAACTTCTTTCCTGCACACACAAATAGGTTCCAGTGATACAGACAAAAGCCTTATTTACAAAACGCTCATGTGTACCTGGATTAGTTCTAAACAGTTTGCTCCTTCAAAGAACCTGAAACCAAAATAATATTAAGGTCGGAGCTACTCTATTTTTATTTACATTAGCGAAAAGCCAAGCGATGCAAAACTAGCAACCTACCCATGACCACCAATCTGATATTTCCTTGGCGCTTGCTAGTATCCATCCATCAACAACCTTGAGAATCTTTCGATTGGAGAGATGCGCTTTGCATCAAGAAGTGCCAATCTAGCAACCAAACTAAAATCTTTTGAAACTAGATTCACGCGTGTCACCTTGCGGCATCCAAAATATCGAGAAGCAAAGTCAGCTCCTACTTTTGTTTGCTTTAGGACAATGATCAGCTAAACTAGTCTATCAGGAGAACTCAAATTCCCAATTCAGCAGCTTTTTTATTTGTGTATCATGCACATTGCCAGAATAAAAATGGTCATTCGACTAGCAAACATACAGATGGAAAGTTGAGAAAGTCCTTCATAATCTGTGATGCCTATCTTAAGACAAAAAATGTCAGGGAGACGAATAAACTACCTTCAAAAGGGCAATGTGAATGCGAGTGAGGTCGTGGTTGTTGGAAATGAACGTCGTCTCGATCTCCTCCGCGGAGAGCGCCAGGTCCCCCTTGATCACCGGCTCGAACACCTGGAAACCCCAAACCGAAACCCCATGAATCCAGCACCTTGAAATCGAGAGAGAATAGAAAACCCTAGGTGAAGTGGGCTCACCCGGAGAAAGTGGAGAATGGAGGCGAGCTCCCAGCGGCGGCGGAGGAGGACGCGGGGGTCCTCGGCAGCAGATTCAAGGATGCAGACGGTGCGTGCGGCAGGCGAACCAGTGGATCGACTGGAGGCGGCGGCGGAGGAGGACGCGGGGGTCCTCGGCGGCGGATTCGAGGATGGAGGCGGCGCGTGCGGCAGCGAACCGGCGGATCGACTGGAGGCGGCGGCGGAGGAGGACGTGGGGGTCCTCGGCGGCGGATTCGAGGATGGAGGCGGCGCGTGCGGCAGGCGAACCGGCGGCGGCGGATTGACTGGACGCGCCGAGCTTGTGCCGTGTGTGGGTCCGCCCCTGGAGAGAGATGGGTGGGTGAGAAATATGATCAGAGGGGTTTACACGGCTGGTTTTGGCCGGTTTTGCCTCGCGTCCACGCGCCAATTTTTTTCCTTCCCGCTAAAATTGTCGTATGTGCCATGGTTTATTTTAGCTGGCATATAATTTGCCTGCACTAATATATAACTATCGCGGCACATAAATTTGCCCTATATTTCTCTACCGCGGTATATAATAGTTGCCATAGTTGAATAAAGATAACATGGCACATAAAAGTGTCAGCATTTATTTTTTCGTGGCATATACTATATGCCATGATATCAAGTGCTGTGGATGTAAATAAGTGTCGTCTTATTTATTTTAAGGGGCACTTAAGACAAATGCCACCATAAATTATGTGCCACCAAATCCCTGCCATCTTGTAGTGGAGCCCAACGACATGCATGGGCTCTAGAACATACACCTAAAGTGAATGTCAGACGACTACCATCATTCCTACTCACGCTCACACACGGTCAAGTATATGGTGCTCCTAGATATCAAGTATATGCTCCAATCGATGGGTAAGGATATAACATCATCCCCTCTTCCTGAGATCAATGAGTCGCATGACTTTGTAAGTGGTGAGCCTAGGGACATCGTCATGGATTCCACCATCAAGGTAGAAAACAAGCACACAACTCTACCTGATTCCCTCAACCCTAAGCAAAGGTCTGGGTATGACGAGATACTAGCCACAATTGACAACGATGACAAAGGCGTCTTCTTTGTGAATGGCCCGGGAGGCACGGAAAAGACTTTCCTATACAAGGCGCTACTTGCAATTGTTCACGGCAAGGGAAAGATAGCTGTGGCAACTGTGAGATCGGGTGTCGCCGCCTCAATCATGCCTAGAGGTAGGACTATGTACTCAACATTTAAGATCCCACTAAACATTGAAGATTGGGTGGTATGCAGCTTCACAAAGCAGAGTGGGACATGTAGGGCCTGTTCTTTACCTCACAAGCCGGTGGCTTTTGGCTTTTGCTACAGTACCTAACTTTCAAATGGAGTATTTTCGCAAGACGGGGTCTACAAGTTAAACGATCTACACGTTAAAAGCCCAACATCTGTACCAGCCAAAATCACAAGTGAATACCTGTCTCTCCGTAATCTGTACCGTAAACAACCAAAATTCAAAATTTTCATCCAAAAATCATAAGCTGCAGCCGAAAAGAACAGGCCCGTAAGATTCTCTAGAGAGCATCCCTCATCATATGGGATGAAGCATCAATGATGAAGTAGCAGGTGATCGAGGCCCTTAACAACAGCATGCGGGACATCATGGGCTGACGGGACCTACCATTTAGGGGGAAGATGGTCATATTTGGAGGAGATTTCAGACAACTGGTCCCTAGTTTCCCAAAAATGGACAAGACCTCAGATAACCGATGCCACACTACGTAAGTCCTACCTCTAGCAATGCATGAGTCAGCTCAGGCTGGTCCGTAACATAAAGGCGTAGAGTGATGTTTGCATAATACCTTTTGCTTATTGTTAATGGCATCAAGGAGGCCGATGAGAATGGCTACGTACGGCTTTCGAATGATATTTGTGTGTCATATACTAGGAAGATGCCAACCTTGACAAATTCATAGACAACATGGTCCAATGCTTGATGATAACCTAGCAGACCCAAACTATATCATGTCTCGGGCTATCCTGTTAGCACGGAATGACTACATCGATAGGATAAATATGAAGATGATTGGATGGTTCTGTCGGGAGAAGATGGTGTACCATAGTTTCGATCGTGCAAAGGACGATCCCCACAGTACTACCCCCTCCCTAAACACCCTAACCCCTAATGGGTTGACTCCGCAAGTACTCAAGCTCAAGATTAACTATCTCGTGATACTTTTGCGGAACATCGACCCTACTAGCGGGCTATGCAATGGGCTGGAAAAACATTATTGAGGCTGAGATCGTGCCGGGACAACATGCTGGAAAGAGGGTGTTCCTGTCTCGAATACGCCTTGTGCCCCTTCGATGACGAGATGTTCCCTTTCTGGTTTAAGAGGAAGTAGTTTCTTGTCAGGCTCAGCTTCCCATGACAATCAACAATGCAAAGAGGCAGACTATTCCGAACGTCAGTATGTACCTATCCAATCCGGTGTTCTCTCATGATCAGCTATATGTCGCACTGTCTAAGAGTCACCGCAAGAAGAAACATTAAGATCCTCACCATCGCGGATTAGGACAAGACCAAGTGATCCAAGTCTCGTGGGACATACATGAGGAACATCACCTCTAATATATGCATGAATTTGTCATACAATAGACGTTCGACTTACAGATTTTTTTTCAGAAAAGACTTCTCTATCCACGTATTTGGTGTTCACTGTACAGATTGAAATCTATATGCAACCTGCTGTTCATTATATATGGTATTTTTTTGTTGTCCTCTAAAATGATGCTTTTGTTATATAACTTTATTCGATCCTCTGTAAATAAGGATGATTATGTTGCATTATTATTCATAATTGGACAGTGATGTCTTCCAGATCGAGGTGCCCACTGCAATAAAATGTTTACACCGAATCTCAAAGACTGCTGTTATCTTGTTTTATGTATTTGTACCTAAATTACTCTCCAAAAGAATTGGTGGCTAACTATGCTAGCTTACCCAGTGACCATAACATACCCAATTTTACATGTGACTAAGCCAAGATCAGGGCATTGATGTTGTTGTGATGTTGCCTTTTATCCAAACGAGGGACTACTTTGCAAAACTCTCTTGCCATGTTGGCGCTCAAAATTAAGCTTTCGGTCATAACTCTGTCACTGTGATTTCTGCTTGAATGAGATCCGATTCATATCTGAACTCAGATAGTCATAGCAGCTTCTATTTGCATGTTCTATAAAACTGAACAGGTTCTCAAGCAACTGTTACGTTATTTGATAAACTAATACATGAATGAGATGTTCCGTGGAAATACACAGACACTTAACTAGTTACCACATAAACGCTGTAATCCCTCTTGAATGTTTGGATGACTGTTCTTTTTTTTTTTTTTTGACTCGTTTGGATTATCTTTTCTTATTCAAGATGACTGCAAGTTAGGATATATTGCAATGTGTATGTCCATTTTGATTAAGCGAAAACTTCAAATTTAGTACTGCTTTACAAAGATGAACATTCTCATGGAGTCAAATTGAACTACTGATAGAGAACTAGTAGTAATCTGCAGAGGTCCTTTTTAAATTCTCTCTTTACCATTTCGTTGCCTTCACAATTTTCTGATGGCCTTAAGTCTCAAGTTTCCATCAACACTAAAGATGATAGAACAGGTTATCCTAGATACTCATGCTTGGCAGAGATCAGATCTCCAGCAAAAACTGCGAAGGTCGTGACATCAACTGTAATGTTCAATTCTGGTTGTTTTCTAGTACGTAGTTCGCTGCTCGGCGTATGTTCTGGCTAGGTGCCGATCATGCGATGACTTATGAGGCTATTGTCAGAAGTGATGGACCTGTAAGCCCACAGATTATTAGACTAGAATGAATCAAATCACTTTGATCATGGAGAGGCAACTAATGACCTGTGACTGTGAGGTTCCAGGGACACCAGCAACACTCGAGGCAGGTAGCGAGGGCGTGTTATGTTTGGTTGCCACTCTGGTGGCTCGCCTGGTCCAGGTTTGCCCAGACACCAATCAAACCAACCCCGTGTTTTTGAGTCTGGAATCGTACTCTCTACTAGTACTGTTTTGCTGCGTGAAGCTGCATGTCTGGACCCTTGCCAACTCGATTCTTCGGACCAAAACGGTTGAGAAACATCATGTTCTTCATCCCATAACATTCGACAGAAAAAGTTCGCACTACTTTTTTCTTCACCTTTTTGTATTAGTATCTGTATGACATAGGTAATTACTGCCCCCCGTTTCTTTTAGACTTCAGCTCCAAAGTAAGCTCTCGTCCCATCCATTGTTCATTTGACAAAGAAGTGAAGAAACGTGTGATGAAACAGATGTAAACGGGGGTATAGTAACAGGAAGCTCATCAGTAGCAGAGCAGCCAGTGTCGCAAGAACCCGTATGTATTTCTGTTTGCCACTCTTACGAGACACAGGGCCATGGAAGAACAAAGGCCAAGCATCAGATACCACATGGCATTGGTTTAGCCTTACAATACCTGTATTAACTGACCCCATCAGTACACGAAGATCGTGATTTCCAACAAACACATTGGTCAACAAGCGTAAAAAAACATTATCAGGGGGGCAAGAATAAAATCAACAGGAGTGCAATCTCTCAGCCGAAAGATGGTGATTTTTGTTGTGCAGTAATCACAGGGGAACTCAGCACAATTAATCGACTTCATCACCGATTGCAACCAACGAAACCATCATAGAAAATCCGACAAATGAAAAATCATTGCACGACAAACAAACAAAAATAGAGAAACGAACGAAGGGGGGAGATCAGATGGTAGTGCATGTAGTTTTGGTTGGCAATCATCATCTGGAGATGCAGAGGATGTGGTTTATGGATTGAGATTCCTCACTTCACCCCTATAGAAATGACTCGACAAGCAAACACAAAAGAGAAGGAAAAGAAATGGAAGGGGCAGCAAGAACGGACCGGCGTAACCAAAACTGGAGCTCATCTTTTCTCGTATCGGCCAGACACGTTTGGATGCGGAGGGGCGGCGTGGGATGGGTTCTTTTTATAGGCGGCGGCGTCTAGGGTTTACTGCAGTTTGCGAGGGGAGTTCACCAAGCCGATGATATACCGGCCCAACGTGCACTGTGCAACAGCCTGCAGGGAATCGTGGGCCGGGGCGCTGGGCTATGAGTACAGTGACATGGGCTATGAGGCTAGACCTAACCAAATAGGCCGAGTTATTGTGTCGGCCATACCGCTATAGAATCGTAGAAAGGTGTGCTATAAGTAGAGATAAATAATATGGATTTGGTTTTCAAATATAAAATTTTCCCAATTAGAGGCCCAGCATAGGTGAACATGGCACAACATTATTTGTAGGTGATGTGTCATAGCCCCGTTCTAAATAGTAATAGCTTTTGGTTTCTATAAGCTAAAAGCGATTTGAAACGCGATGGCTTTTTAATGTATTTTTTCTTTTTTTTACGTAACGGTGTTTTTTATTTTTGTTTTTTCTTTAATTGAATATCTGGGGAAAAAACCTCACAACAGCTATAATGTCACTTTGGGCCTGTTCTTTTCGGCTGCGGTTTATGGCTTTTGGCTGAAATTTTTGAATTTTGGCTGTTTACGGTACAGATTATGGAGAGACAGATACTCACTTGCGATTTTGGCTGGTACAGATGTTGAGCTTTTAACGTGTAGATCGTTTAACTTGTAGACCTCGTCTTAAGAAAATACTCCGTTTGAAAGTTAGGTACTGTAGCAAAAGCCAAAAGTCGTCAGCTTTTGAGGTAAAGAACATGCCCTTCAACCAAAAGCAAAAATAAAATACCACAGTGCATCGGAATATGATGGTAGTTGCTTCTTAATAATAGAGTAAGGGCCTGTTTGGGAGAGCTCCACCAACTCCAGATTCACGAAAAACGTGGATCTGGAGCTGGATTCACCGTGGAGCAGCTACATGGTGGATCTGGGATTCGTCAAAGTGTTTGGTACAGCTCCACCTCCCTCTCTATCTCACTTCCACCTGGGCCCCACACGTCGGGGCAAAATGAAAAATCCCGGCGCGCAGCAGCGCGGCGCCGGCGGCGGCGGCGGCGGCGGCCAGCGCGAGGCGAGGCGAGAAGAGGAGGAGGCGGCGCGGCGGGGGCGGCGCACGCAGCGCGAGCGGCAGCGGCGGCGAGAGGAGGAGGCGGGCGGCCGGCGCGAGAGGAGGCGGAGAAGAGGAGGAGGCGGAGGCCGCGCCGAGGCGAGCGGAGCGGCGGCGCGGCGAGAGGAGACGGAGCGGCCGGCGGCGAGGAGGAGACGGAGCGGCGGCGGCGAGGAGGAGGCGAAGAAGAGGAGGAGACGGAGCGGCCGGCGACGAGGCGAGCGGCCGGCGGCAAGAGAGGAGACGGAGCGGCGGCAGCGCAGCGCAGGCGAGGCCGGCGAGAAGAGGAGGACGCGAGCGCCGCGGCGCAGCGCAGGCAGAGCGCGGCGGGGCGGCGCGCGCAGCGAGCGAGCGGCCGGCGGGCGAGAGGAGGAGGCATGCGAGAGCGGCGCAGCGGCGCGAGGCGAGGCGAGGCCGGCGGAGAGCAGGCGCAGGCGCAGGCGAAGGCGAAGGCGAGGTGCAGCGACGAGAAAGAGGCAAAACGAACCATTTTTTTTTGTGTAATCAGTGGCATGGTGGGTAATTTTCCCCAACTCCACCAATTTGAGTTTGGTGGAGCACCCCTTGAGGTGCTCCACCAATTTGGTGAATCTGGAGCTAGATTCATGGTTTTGGTGGAGCAGATTCACGGTGGAGCTGCTGGAGCTGAAACTGTTTGGCTTGGAAAAGTGAATCTGGATCTGGATTTGGTGAATCTGGAGCTGGTAGAGCTCTCCCAAACAGGCCCTAAGAATGCTTCACAAATGATTTCGTCAATAAGCCCATCAAATCCGCTTCACCTTTAGAGCTTGGAAGTGAGAGCGTTCTTCTAGATTGTAGCTAGATTTTGTTCGGCTAACGCAAGATAAGCAATCTCAAATCTAGGATCAGGTTGTGAGATTCTGGTTAATATTACCCTCTGCCTTCAAGAATTAAGTCCGACATTCAGTTTTTTATGTTTAAGATATGTCTTCGGTTCTTTCCTTTCGAATATAATCTCTTCAATGTTTTTTTTGCAAATCAGAGAGGGGACCCTTCAGAACTTTAGATATTTGGGGCCACTGTAGGAAAAATTTGTGTTAGTTGAGTGCCTTTTAGTTTATAAGTTTCTTTTAATAATTGTTCAAGTCTCACATGGATGATGAGCCATGGCCATCCATAGATTACTAAATAGGAAGTGCTTCTATATTTTTTCTAAGTGATTTGCACAACTATTAAAAGCAGAACTGAACGATGGATAGTGATTATTTGACATTTCGTGTACTATAAGATTAGTATCATTTGTTGTAATATTTGCGGTATAAGCAAAGATATAAACATAATTCCAATATAATCATATAAGCACATCAAAGACATCAATTCATATATAAATGACATAACATGTATGGAACCATATGAATTGAACATATCATACAAAGTATACCACATATTCACTAATAGAAGCAATAACTTTCTAAACATGAATATGTATGTCAATGTAAAAAGCATTTACCAATTAAGACTAGCAACAAGCTTAAGTTTAATTGATTATTTGTGCTCTCAAAATGTAGGGTTGCACAAGTTTAAACTTGGCCGTCCCGCTACTAAAGCATATACTCTTTCCTGATTGGTTATGCCAAATAGTTAATTTAGTCTTTTGAGCTCTAGATATAGACTTCACAATCTCAAGATCATAACATATTCAGCATGTGTTCATTCAGACAGCAGTATACAAACTACACAAGTTACCTTCTGTTTCAACAAATGTGGCTTTAACTTGACAGAATTATCTCTTAATGGATCAATGTATGAGCATACTATAATCTGAAAACAATATGAACCGAAAGGCACAAGAACACATTAACATTTAGAGATTGTCCCCCAGAATCTCAAATTAACTATGACAGCAGGATTAATTTGACTAGAGCTCAAAGACTAATGAACCAATCTCAGCATATGATCTATATCATCATCGAGCAATAGAATAACCCACAGCAATCTATGTTTCCCAGTGCTAGATAAGGAATAAAGATAATCAATCTAGCACAGCATACAAGGATTGCATATGCAAGTGACAGATTTACTCACAAAACCGGCAATACTAGAAATCACCGAGAAGATCACGGGCTAGGCACGCTTGCGCGCTGTCCCAGAAAACCTATTGCCCCTCACACCACCGTGAAAAGCAGTAGGCACGGAGATACAAAGCCCAATCGCCGAGCAGATGTCCACGCCGGCGAGTCGAGGTAGAGGTATGCCGCACAAGCGCAGGGGAGGAGCCGGCCAAGCACCTCACCGGAGAGCACCAGGGGATCAAAGTAATCAAGCACCACAAGCCAAGAACTCAAAGATAGAGAGAGAGGAGGAGCTCACTGTCATCCTTCCAAACCAAAGAACCGGCCGCAATTTATAGCCAAGAGAGGGAGGGACTGAGCACTTGGCGGCGGCGCCAACGGCCGGGACCGAGTCTCCCGCGCCACCACCGCAGCCCATACTCACCTCACATGCCGGATCTGAGGACCAAGTCCCACGGGAAGAAGAGGAGCCGCGCAACTCACGGGAGAGGGGAGACACGAGCCGCACGGGAGGAGGAGTCACACGGGAGAACGGGCCGCCAACTGACCCGCCGAGCTCGCCGCCGAGCCGCACGGCCTCCCCTGGACCGCCGCCGCCGTCGCCCCTCCAGAGACCCGCTCGCTCTAGGTCACGGGGAGGCATCGGCCTCCCCCTTTTTGTCTCCCTCCGGCCCACCGACAGGTGGGCCCTTATTCTTTATTCTTTTTTCCTTTTATCAAATGGGAAATTCCCTTTTTGCCCTTGGTTATACAACATCATTTTTATTAAAGTGAAAAGTATAGAAATACTACTCTTGCTAAGCATCTTTTTTTAGTGTGTAGCTAGTGGGCCAAGCAATTTAACCTAATAAAATAATAATGTTATACTAGTAGTGTGCCCGTGCTAACGCTACGGTAAAATACAAAACAAGATAAAATTTGTAAAAAATAAAACGAACAATCAGATTCATTAAGATTCACGTCTCATATGGAAGAGCCAAAGATGAATACAAAAAGTAGCAATATAACATTACAATACACAGCTGTAGCAGAATTGGGATTGCAGAGTAACGTTAGCTACTTGAAATGGAAACATACAAAAGTTACAACGGAAGCTAGCATTAATCTAGTGAAGATGAGAGCCATCACATTTCATAGTTCATAAGCCTATCAATCTACTCTTGAGGAGTTCCACGACCACGGCCTCCACCGCGTCCACGACCACGCCCTCGGCCTCGACCCTGGCCCCTTCCTCTTCCACCTTCTGCAGTTGACAAAATATTAGTATTAGTTATGGGAGGAAAACAATTATGAAGATATAAACCATCTTAGAGAGAAGCAAAGCAATGAATAGTAGAATAGAATAAAGGAAAAAAGGAAAGCTGAATAATGGCTGTAGTTTTACAACGAAAGGATAAATATTATTATTCCGGGTTGCCACCAGTATCAAATCACTGATTTTGCACACCTGATATACAGTTAGCCTTAAGAGCATATCATCATAGACCATGCAAAATCAATTGTTTCTTGAACTACCATTTTCAGTCATCACAAGAACAACAAGCAAGAAACGCCCAAAAAAAAAAGAATTGTCATCCTGAACTAACAATAGAGAACATTTTAGAATTCTAAAGTCAACTTCAAACAGAACTAACCACGTACTTGCACAGGAGGTGCATTAGGGTCCACATCATCATATCCACCAAAGATCTTCCATTGTATAAGCATCACCGCATAACCCCACCACCATAACCCCTTCCAGCCCAAAGGATCCACGTCTACCCTCCTCTCGCCACCATATCCCCATGGGCCCTCCAGTTCTTCATTCTCATCATCATAATCTATCCTCCATGGCTAAACCCTATATCACAATGTTCCAAATGCAAAGAGAAATCAGAAATCAACACCCAAACCAACCATAATTTACAGAGACATATCAACTTTACAATCATCGAGTGTAAAGAGGCGATATTTACCTCTTCCCCGGCCCTTCCTCGGCGACCACGTCCTCTTCCACGACCACTTGGTAAGGCCTCTACATCTTGATCAAGTCTGCATGGTGATCTAACCCGATTAGTGGTATGAGTGGTCGTAACTACAAAATACAAAGTTGTGTCTCATATGTTTCGTGAAGAGAAAACTGTACAAATGAAATAAAATTGTGCTAAGTGACCCTATTAAAGACATTAGGCAACAGTCACCACTACAAAACCAGAGCTTCACAAAAGTAGGCGATGAGGCAAAAGGCTAGTGTTATGTTTGAAGCAAAGATTGCCTTTGTAAGAGTTGAAGTTTTTAGTGCATATAATTGCATACACTATCTTCAATTCTTATACATAAGTAGGCATGCACTTGTCAATTGAGAAAACGTAACAAAATCGAGACAAAAGTATGTGATACATTGAATCCTATCGTAAATAATTTATTGATACATTGAATCCTAGCAGAAATAATTTATTCTTTTATATATAAAAAAGAAGCTATTCATGGTAAGAATTCTATCTAACCACTAATAGAAGATAAATTGAACAGCAGACATGAAATCACTTGCAACTCCAACTCTCCAACAAATTTTGAACAGACATTGAAAATGGAGGGGGAAAAAAGCGAAATTCTACTAACCCAGGAGATGATGTATCCAACTCCTTCTTTGACAATGTAATGGTAATCGAGGAAACATGGTGAGTAGTCTCAAGACTGTCATAAAGACAAAAGAATCATTTCAAATACATATCCCTTCCAAAACAAAAAGAAGTATGAGGAAAAAATTTATGTGCTTCTTACGTGTTCAAGCCTTCTTCTAACGGCTCCCAAGTGTCAGTTTTGTCAATTGATTCAATAAAGGTATTCTGATGGACACCAGCAACCCTTCTTTGCTTAGGGATAGCACAAATAAGCCAATGAATTAATATAACTGCAAGGTGTATCCAATATTAATAGGTGATATTATGATTTGTAGTTTTACCTTAATATTAATAGGTGCAGCAATCTGGCACTAATCCCCTTGCCTTCATCTCCCTGCAGGCCGCATTAGCCTCATCCATCCGTCCAGCCTTTGCATATCCATCAATCAAAACATTGAAGGTGATTGTATTTGCTTCAATCCCCACCTTCACCATCTCATCGAACACTTCCTCGCCTCCACCATATTCCCATCACGACAAAGACATTCACCAATATGTTATACGTCACGACCGTTGGCTCGCACCCGACTTGCACATTTCGTCAAACGGCTTGAAAGCATCATCGCCGCCAAGCACACAAAGGTGCCCTTGATCAAAATGTTATAGCCGCACGGTCCGGGACAATGCGAACCTCCCATGACCGCGAGCAGCCCGCCCCAACGCGGACGAGCCCCCGTGGCGGCCAAGGATCATGGCGTTGAAGGTGGCGAGGCTCGCCGCGACCCTCGCGCCATTTCCTCGAACACCTTCCATACTTCTTTGGAATAGTATATCCATTTGCAATCAAGATGGCAATTGACAAATAAACTAAATCATGGTGGTGGTTTTGCAATTACAACACGAAAATAAATAGCAATCGCATATGTGATGAAACTCAAAATGCAAATGACTCTAGAAATATTTTTTTGTGCATGTTAGTTTTCAAAAAACAATCACAGAAGCTTTTGCACTGATCAAACAGAGCTCCTTCAAATTTAACATCCCAGAGCTGCATAAGAGGATAAGACAAAGTTACCTCAGTATATACCAATACACCATATAAGAAAAGGGATATAGAGATGTTACAGCAAAATAATAAGTAGCAAAGCTATGTGATCGAAAGGCACCAAATCCGAATAACACCACCACTTGTCGTTCTATCACTTTCATTCAAAATGATCGAACAATCAACAGAGAATATTAAACAGTGAAAAAGTGTAAATTAACCCCGTGATATTTCAATTCACAGAAAAAAAAAGTCCATGATTAGCTAGCTATCCCATATGAAGGATATATCAAACTTCCCTTACTTGGCTAGCTTAAAAGAGAATCGAGGGAAGATTATTCAAATTATGTTCATTTTATGTTTCACATGACCACTTTGCCGATTAAAAGAATGTCTCGACTACGCTATAGGAACTATCATGATTTGCTTGGGGATCAATTAAATTCAATCCTACCAAGACAATTATCCATCCATCCATTCAATGAGGTGAAGATACGCAAGAAATGGGGCAACAGCAAGACACAACAGAAACCTCATGAGGACATCCTCCACAGCCTTGGAGATGACAGGCGCTGCCTCTGCCGGCCGTCCTGGCCTCACGAGCGGGGAGCAGGTAGACGGCATGTGGAATTCCACACTGCAGAACACCACACCGAACACAAAAAGATAAGTTAGCCACATTATACAAAGCAAAAGCACCACCAAAGGCTATAGGGAGAGCAACAAAGACACGAACCGACCGATCCTTCATCGGGAACTCGCAGGGGCGACATCACCTCGAGCTTGATCAACGCGAGCGTGGCTGCGCAACAGAGACGAATCAATGCTCACTTTATTAAATGCAGGGTGACGGTATGCCCTTGTCTTGTGTAGAATCGATCGATCAAGATAATCTAGAGAGGGGGTAAGAAGAGTTCAGCCTAACTCATGCATCATGGGAAATTCGAACTCGCAGAGCATCGTACCAACCATGAACTCGCACTCAATGTAGGGATCAACAACGACCTTGCGCTTATCCTACATACAAACAAAGATCCGAGTTTTAAAACGGCTTACACACGCAGAAGGCAAAATGGCTTACACATACGATGTCGAGAGCGTGGGATTTCTCTTACGCATTTCATCAAACGGATGTTGCCCGGGAGTATCGCACGAAGAGCGTCTTCACGCGCGCCGCAGCCAACGCAATCGCCCCTCCTCCCCGTGGCTTCACGCCGCCCATCACGCCGAATCCGTCGCCCCAAGCTTCTCAAGGGCCAATATATGTAGAGATCTCCTACAGCTACCAAATTCGAGCACGGGAGCGCACCAAACGCGATCAAAACGGGCGATAAATCGAGGATTCGCTTAGCTCGCTCCGATAATATGCGGGGCTCTCACGATGGCAAGAAGCGAGCACGAGTCGTTGTCGCTCGGTAGACGATGGGGTGCCGCGCCGAGGAAGTCGACGCCCTCGTCTTGTGCATCACCTCCGGGGCTCGGTCGTGGCGCTGGTTTGGGATCCGCCGCACGGCGCGCACGCCGGCGGGCGGTCGGTGGACATAGATCTCTCCGCGATCGCGGAACCCTAACCCTAGGTGTCGCCAGGTGGAGGCGTGCGGAGTGGAGGCGTGGGAGCGGCGGAGTGGAGGCGCCGGGAGAGGCGAGATGGGGAGCGCGGGAGTGGAGGCGCTGGGAGAGACGGAGATGGGGAGCGGCGCGCAGGGAGGATGGGGAGCGGAGGAGGTGCGGTACCAATAAAACAACGCGCACTCATCGCGTGGCGGCTTCACGCTCGGCGTCGCCCGTGGGCGCGCGCGCGTGCTCGCGGCGGCTGCCGATCCAGCGACATCTCGGGGAGGAGGCGCGCGTGGAGGACGGGGAGCGGCGGGAGTGGGAGGCGCGGGGAGGAGGCGGCAGCAGCTGCAGGTGGGGGAGGAGGAGGCGGCGCAGAGCAGAGGGATGGGGCGGGAGGAGGAGGCGGGGGAGGGGAGGAGGCGTGCGGGGTGGGAGGGAAGGAGAAGGAGGCGCGCGTGGGGAGGAAGAGGAGGAAGGAGGAGGTGCCGCACGCATGGGGCGGAAGAGAGGCGGTGCGGGATGGGGAGGAAGGAGGCGTGGCGGCGGCGGGTGGGAGGAATGAACGTGGGGAGAGGCGCGGGAGGGTGGGGAGCGGAAGTGGTTTTCTGGTTCAATGATTCGCCTTTGGGAATTTGGATTTGGATCGTTGGATATGAGTGGGTAAGGAGAGAGAAATGTGGGAATTGATCCTTGATCGTTGATTTCACTGGTTAGTTTTCCTGGGGACACGAATTGGTGTGGACGCAGGAAAACTCATGACTGCTGGGGGAACAATTTAGGGTGGTCGTAGGAAAGAATTGAACTGGTGGATTTTAGGGGTAGAGAAAAAGTTCTTTTTTGGACAAATCTATACATCATATTTTTATGTATTCAATATAAGATATAAATATCAATAGCAAAATTTTAAAATTTTACTACCTAAAACAATATATTTTTTTGACCGGAGAGAGTATATGAAAATAGACGTGTAGGATTAAACTAAAATCATGCAAATTATTACTAGAGAGTAGAGAGTAATGGGAGCCAAATTCACCGCAGGCGTGGCGGCCGGCGCGCCCCTGTTTGTTCGTTCCTCCCGAAGCCCCCCTCTCAAAAAGGGAGAGAATCCTCTTTGACCCCGCCGCCGAAGCCGACTCCACGAGCCCTCCTGCGACCTCGAAGCGAAGGACCTCTTCCCCCTCCTCCCACCATCTACTGGTACTGGACTCACGTGGAGCGAAGAATCCATACGGGCGTGATTCCTTTTGTTGGTGAGGAATCCCTAGCTTGCTTGGATTGCTATTCGTTTTGCTGCGAACAATCGAACCCAACCAGATCTCTCGTCTCCAAGATCGATCTGAGCTGACCCTATCCCATTGATAGGGCTATCAATGCGCGGGTGCGTCCGCCCATGTATTTTGGCGTCTATTGCCCGGAGCTAGCACTACTAATAGCAGCAATTTTTATTTTCAAAAAATTAAATGTTGGGGGTTCAACTGATTGAGCCCCTATGCTATGCCCCCGCGTTAAGTCCGCCCCTGTTTGAGGATTGGTACACAAGATCAAAGGCGAAGCTTTGCTGCTAATCGTGTTTTAAGGATTTTTACGTGAGATTGATGGAGCGCGTGCTAATTGTCGTGTTTCTCTATGAAGAACTAGTTTACATTTTACAGTCTCAACTCTCAAGCTTGTGCGGGAAATGTCCTTTGCACAATTGGGATGACCAAACAATCACACGTTGGTAACGGAAGCTGTGGTCAAATTCGGCTGCCCAGATTTTTCCTGCACCTTATTCTCTAATATTATGACTTTTGTGTTCTAATATTATGACTTTTGTGTTAAATTTGCAAAACAGTTACCTGTTAGGCATTAAGCCCTACGGTTTAGTTTCTTGATGGAAGAAAGGCTGGGTTTTGCAACAGCGTAATTGGCCTGACCTTTAATTAGAGCATGTGGCGATGGTAGTTTTGTGATATTGGATGTTGGAATCCAGTTTCGCCCTTTGATTACAGCATGTAGACGTGTTAGTTTTGTGCTATTGGATTTGGGATACAATTTTGCCCAAACTTCATTTAGTGCAGCCTAGACACACAAGGGTTCTGCCCTCTAGCTTGGTGGACATATTCTGAGCGTTCACTTCTATTTTCTTTCTGTTTATGCCTGCCAAATCTTGATTAATAGCAGTGTTCACCAAGACGCTAGATGCTAGTTGGACGGCAGACTGGCGCTTAGCGCCTAATCGCCGCCTAGGCCGAAAAAATTGGCTAGGCGGGCAGGCCAGCAGGGTGGCACCTAGCGCCTTGGCGGGCTAAGCGACCGCCTTGGGGAACACTTTTAATAGTTAATTCTGTTATCATTCCAAAAATGTTCAAGAAAGAAACAGTTGGTGCTAACGAGAATCTTCCTGGCAGTATGTTTTGATTAGCAACTCCTCTATGAGGACCAGCTTATGGTACAGTAGTATGCCTGTTTACCAGCACATAACTTTGCACTAGTCAATGCAGGACTTATATATTGTTTACTGAAAATAACTGATCTTCACATATAACACATTAAATGGTGAATTCTCTAGTGACCCAGTTGGAGGATATGACTTCATTGTGCAGGATGAAGTAGTTGGTGTAACAGATCTTGACATCATGAATATTCACTTCTATAACACTTACCTTATGTAATATTCTGAATTTAAGCCCTCTTGAGGACCTATATGTAAATAGAGGAAAGGGGATACGTGAAAACAGAATTGGGGGAGGAAAAGGGGAGAGTTCGGTCAATCCCCTGACCGAGTCGTGTGTGGGAGGTTGGGGGTTTTGGGCTGGGCTTTTTAAGGAGAGGAGACAGTAGAGGGAGGAGAGAAACCCTAGTCACCACCCTTCACCCTGCGCAGCCGCCGTCACCGCTGTTTCTCTACTCCTGTCCTGCCCGCACGCATGCATGGCTACATGCTGCTGCCGGTGCGTGCTGTGCTATGCTTAGCTAGCTGCTGCTGCCATGACTAGCTAATTGCATGGGTTGCTCCTACCTGGCTGTTACGGCAAGCGCATAAGGAAGATCAAGGAGGAAAGAAGAGCAACGGCAGGGGCAAGGCTCAGGAGGGAGAAGGGAAGGTGAGGAAAGGGGTTATGATATTGGTGTTCTTCACCTGGGTAACGACCTAGACTTTCCCTCTTTGGTTTGCCAGTTTAGTAGAGATTAGAGTCAGGATTAGAAAGAAAATTAGCAAGTTTCACGTCAGAGGTTCAATTAGCAGATTGGTTTGTCTACCATAATCTTTAATTGCGATTTTGGGCATTGTATGGGCTTAATATGAAAGTGTTATCTACTAGATAGTTGCAGATAATTTTGTTAACTTTCTATAGAGTACTTAATCACGTCAATTGATTGGTTAGATTAAGAGTTATGATTTTTGTAAGCCTGCTGTGTAGAGTCATTATTTGGTAGCATTGTGGTAAACCATAGATTAAAATTATTAAATGGATTAATTAGGGTTTTTGCTCTACATGAAAAGTGTAAATAATTGTCTTAAGAATTCCATAGAGTCCAAGAACACTAATTTTGGTTGAGTAGATTAGAAGTTATGGTTTTGGGAAGACTACTGTCCAAAATTTAGTTGCTGCTGGACGCAATCATGGAAAACTGTTAATTTGACTTGCTAGATGACAGAATTAAATTTAGGCATAACTAAATAGAGATGGATAACTCTATAGATTCCAGAAGTGCTATGGTTTACTGTATTTGGATGTGTAATTTAATAGATATGAAATTATTAAGCCGGCTATCCAGTAAGATAACAGAACTGCTTTCAGGGTTAAAAACGAGGGCTTAAATGGTTTAATCAGAATTTGTGGCCAACTAAGAAATTGTAGGAAATTTTACGTAGATTCCAGGACTGGTGTGGTTTACCATGTTAGGGCTTGGGGTTGAAAGTTACACTATTTTTAGTATCGGGACAGCGAGGGGATTGTCCGGTGAAGAGGGAATTGGAAAGTGTGTAGGAGCGATGTCGTTTAATTATTGTTCTTGTACTGCTGTGGATTGTTGTTGAGATTGTGTGTTTACTATAGGAGGAGTGGCGTTATAGTTGGTGTTATCTTTGAATCAACCCATTCGTCGCAACTAAAAAAGGCAAGTGTATAGTAGAATGCATGGTTGTCACAGCGTCGCCTAGGCAACGCCAAGTCGTCCTGGCGGTCGGAGGGGGACGCCGAGGCTGGTCGCCTCGCCTGGTCCCGCTGTTGATGCCGATCTTTGGCCTGCTCCTGCCGCCGGCGTCGATCTCCAGCGGTGCGGGGAGGGGAGGCGGCGAGGAGAGCTCGGGCACGGGGAGGGGAGGCGGCGGGGAGAGCTTGGGCGTGGGGAAGGGAGGCGGCGGGGAGAGATCGGGCACGGGGAGGGGGAGGATGCGGCGGACTAGATGGCGGCGGCTAGGATTAGGAGATCGGGCACAGGGAGCTGGAGGCGGTGGGGGGAGGAGGCGAGGGGAGAAGACACCGGGGAGAGGATGCGGCGGACGGGGGAGGCAGCGGCGGAGAGAGGATGCCGTGGACGGGGGAGGCGGCATCGGAGAGAGAGGAAGTCGGGAGAGACGTTCGAGATAGGAGGAGTATGAGTCGAGACGGGAGGGGAGGAGTATTGAGTCGAGACGGGACCACTTTTAGACAACAGGAGAGAGGGAGAGATGTATGTGGCATTGTGGCCCATATACAAAATAGGACATGGCGCTCACCGCGGCGTCGCCTAGGCGTCTAGGCGCCTCTCGCTCGCTGTGGTCGCCGACTTCGCCGTGACAACCATGGTAGAATGGTATACGAGTGGATTGCTCTTGTTGTTTATGTTAAATAAATAGTTGCCATGATGATCCACATGTTTTATACTTGCTTTTTATTATGCTTACATGATTATGGTTAAATGATGATTATGTTTATGTTTAAATGATGAAAATATTGAATGGTTAATGTTGATAAGTGACTAATAAATAAAAGAATCATTACATTGTATGTTGAGTATTCATGTTGCAAAGAGGTGACCTGTGTGGTCCTATATAGCCTACTTTGTGTGGCGACCCATAAGAGTGGGTAGAGAAAGATCTACTTCGATAGGCACTCCACAGAAGTTGAATTGAGGACCTTGGATGAAAAAGGACAGAGTAAGAGTGGATCATTGACGGGTGAATACTCATGCTATACCGGTATAATCAAAGAGAAGTGGAGACATGTGCATTGCATTCATGAAAAGAGACATGAGATGATGAGATGTGTATGGAATTTAATAAGTATAAACATGTGAATATTGGTATACTTGTGAATTAGCATGAATATTTGATACAATATTTAAATTGTTTATTATTCTATTGTGTATTTGCTGAGTCGTCGACTCATCCTTGTCTTTGTTGTTGTTTTTAAGTGATCATTGATGATGACGTGCGTAGGTGGGAAGGAACACAAGATTGATATTGCACTATTGTAGTTCTTTCTTTCACTTGATGATCAATCATTCATTGATAGAAATAAATTATACTACCCATGCAACTCTTAGATAAATAATGATTTCCTTTAGAACTTATTGGTTTTACATTGTTGCTACTTGCATGGTTCCTTTTGATTAAATGTATAATTGGTTCATCGTAATGCCATTTTTTGATCCCTTTATTGTTGTCATCTCGATGTTCATGATTATTGTTGTGGAATTATAATTGAAGACTAGTTGTTGGCAATTCTTATTTGATGGTTAAAACTGGTAGTGATTGTAGTTGGGGGTGGCATTTTGGGCTTTTGTTAAGTCAGGGTTTTACACCTTAACTATACACAGAAGCATGGAAAGAAAACATTTTCTCCATACTGAAAATTTATAACATTAGTGGATGCAATTTCTATTTATAATGTTGGTGTTAGTTATTGGACCTGTTCTTTTGGACTGCATCTTATGGCTTTTGCCTACGGCTTATTAGTCTAATGAATATGATTGTTGAGAGAAGCTAAAAACCGCTGAAAAGCCAAAAGAATAGGGCCATCTTCACACTCCCTAGTACACTTTTTAGAATGTAACCAATTAGCTTCAGTTCTGTTTGCTTGGTTGCTCATTTGTATGTTTTTGTCAAATCAAATTTTAGGTGGACATGCACTTTGCGAATGGCAGGCTCTAACCAGATGGGTTCGGATGGCAAGTTTGGAAAAGGTAAGCTTTTTAGTTCATATTTATACTCTTCATCTTCAATGTTTACGAAGAAAGGAAAATCTGTATCCAGACTATCTTTTGATGTAGCATGTTGTTTAAAGAAAATAAGAAATCGACAGATAAATAAATAAATTAAAGAAACAAATCAGCATATTGCTGCTTTGATCTGTGAGTAAGGGCATGAAACTTAGCTACTTTTCATCCATGTCAATAATGCGCCCCTCTAATACAACCACTTCTTCATGTGGCATTATCTGTTGATCTGTCACAGCATGTATTTTGTGCCGAGTGGATAAGTTCATGAGTACCATATGCCTAGAACAATATCTAAGGTGTTATGCAGTATTGCAGTACTCCTAGCTTGTTTGACTTCTGCTGTCTGGATAATATATATTCATTATTCAATCAAGGAAATTTTTGTTATATATGCAAAACATTGCTTTGTGACTTATCTTACCACATACTGTGCAACAAAGTGTTCACCTTTGCTGTTCAACTGAATTTGTTCAGAGGTTCTCATCCTGTATCAGTTTTGCTCCTGAAGACCTGAACCTTCGTTATTGCTTGCAAAAGCTGTTGGCTAAAACAATCCTTGACTTTTGACCCACCATGATTTCTTTCGGTATTTCAGGTCCTCGGGAGCTTACTGGTGCTGTTGATTTAATTAGCCGCTACAAGTTGCTGAACCATCATAGTTTCTTTTGCAAGAAACCTTTGCCAATAGCTATTTCAGATACACATTATCTTCATAATGTTGTGGGCGACACAGAAATTCGTAAAGGAGAAGGAATGGAGCTAGATCAGCTGTTTCAGAACACATACCTTAGGGAGAAGACTGCTTACATTCAACCCTTCGACATGGAAACACTAGGACAAGCATTTCAGCTGCGAGAAACAGTGCCAGTAGATTTGCCTTCTGTAAGATATTTCTATCAGAACTTTTACTGCTGCATTTACTCAATTCTTCTTACTGCAACACTCCTGCATTCACCAGGCTGAAAAAGGTACACCAACTATATCCGGAAAATCAGTGATCAAGTCCAAAGACAAAGTAAGGAAGCATAAAAGGCACAAGGAGAAAGACAAGGACAAGGAGCAGAAGAAGCACAAACATCGGCATAAAGATCGGAGTAGAGATAAAGATAAAGACAAAGAAAAGAAAAAGGATAAGAGTGGGCATCACGATTTGGGAGGTGATCATTCCAAAAAACATCATGAGAAGGTTATCCCATCTATCCTATGTGTTTCAAAAATGGGCATGATTGATTCAGACTTTCCTTGTGCTCTAAAATTTCCATGAATTATTTCAGAAGAGGAAGCACGAGGGAATGGAAGATTTGGCACATGTCCATAACCACAAGAAAAGTATGGTAGAGTTTACTCAGTATTTTATCATTGGCATGGCACATTTCCTTCAGTAACATGTTTGTCATTGTTAACATTCCTTGTTGATTTATGACAGCACAAAAGCGCAAAAATTAATGCAATGGGGCTTTGTTAGCTGCCAGATGTGACAAATTTGTTTCCGTGTTAGTTCTCGTAATGCGACTCCATATTGTATGCTGTTAAAGGGTAGCTCTGAAGTTTTTTCTTGTCAATACCACTTCCAATAGAGGTATATGCTCTCGAGCTCTTAATCATATATTGTTTGAATATATTGTGTGCCCTGAGTCAGTTTCTATACATAATGGTGGATGCATGACTTGAGTATCTTGTGTTACACTTACTATTGGATCTGTATACATTTCTTTTGCTAGTGAGTAGTGAATTAAGATTACATGCCTTCTGACTCCCTTAAATATTTATATACCCTTTAGTGTGAGTTTGATTTCATATGATTCTGTGTCGCTCTGAATCTATCATGGTAAAGTAGGCAGATGTTCTCAATGTTGGAATTGGGAAGTTGAAGTTCAATTTAGAACTTTGTCTAATTTGGTATATTTACTGTCAGTGCATAGTAGATTTATTACACGTGCTGGTTGATGATTGTATCCTTGAGCTGAGTATGCTGTGCTGCCAGTGCTGGGAGGGATAAGTTGCTAGTCTCTCATCAGTTGTAATAGACCAATTAAACATCTCGGGATCTAATCTCTTGTCAGTTGCAGTAGACCAATTTTCTTATTAGTTTGTTTCAGTCGCATCTGTTGGTTCTAGTTTCTGGCTGGTTTCCACCTTCCAGTGAAACTTGGAAGTTGGAAACAACAGCATTTTAAGGGTTTGTTTTGTGCGCATCGGTATGAGTCACTTTTATGTCATAAATTGGTGTGAACAGACTTGAATTTGAGTACATGTACGGTTTCTAAAATTAGTCAGCCCTGGTTTACTCCACTCTGGTCAAAGCTTGGAATCAGTGTTTGTAGTTGAATTCATGCAACTCGTTGTTTGTACTGTAACAAAGTGATTAGTGTAGTACATGCTGTTGTATTCTGAACGAGAAAAGGAGATGATTCTTTCTTTTGTGAATTTGTGTAGACTAAAAAAAACGCATAGTGGAGTTAGATTATGGGTGTTGAATCGGAAATGAACAAATGGTGTTGTACAATCTTTTGTAACTTTACAAAGGGATGACCCTAGGGTACTTTGATCCTTGCTGTAGACTTTCTAGTTTTTTTGTAATTATCTGCAATCCTCATCTTTCAGGTTTTTAAAAGATTTGTTGCTACCACATCCTTCTCATCTTTCAGGCTTTTAAAGAGCTGTTGCAACCGCATCCATTATTCAAATACAGTGCAATAAATTTATTAAGAAATTGTAATTTGTAATGCGGTTGTTCATCTGCTAATTGAGAGCACATTGAGTTCTTGTTAGCATGTACCCATCTGCCTAATCATCTAATGCATACTCTCTTTTTTTTGTACAATGCAGTTACTACAGATGGAAATTTTTATAACAAGCTTCTCCAATGGAAAGGGATATCATTAAATTGGATTATGATATGTTATACATCAGTTATGGGGAACTTGAACTTGTCATATGGAATTGTTTGACTTTTGTTTAAGCCTTATGCCCATTAGCAATTCTTCAGTGTTGCTACGTATGTCCGGTCCTGTAATTCAAACAGAAACAGGGTTTGTTGTCAAGCCACGCACAGCAGAAAAGTTAGTGGGTACATATCCATGATCCAGCAAATTTAATGTTGGTGATGAAACTAAGAAACGAAGTAATATGCTGTGAATCATGTGTGGCAATCGAGTTACGGCATTATTGTTTTGAGGACCAACCATCATGGACCAAATTATACCAGGGTAACTGCGTAACTCGCCAGAGAGATCTGTTTTTCTAGTTGCTCTAGTAATGATCATCAGACTCTGCTGCCATGCTTGTGCCTAGTTGTCTCGTAGGTTTCAGGCTCCTTTCGAACCCTTGAGAGATGAAGAGGCTCAACCTATATGAATTTATCGAGGTTTACTGCACTGCTACTATAGGGTGCCAATTTAAGTTGCACGTGACGAGCAATTACACTGGTGTTCATCCAGTTGAGTTTCCATTTAGATTGCGTGGAATTTTTGGATTCTTTTGGGAATTAAAATATTTCCTGTGAAATTTGTAGTTTTTTTAAGATTCTTTTGGGAATTGAAATGTTTCCCATAAAATTCGTAGTTCGATTACTGTGAAATTCGTACGTTCAAAATACGCCCCAGACATTTCTGGCACAACCATGCATGCATTATGCATGTGTGCTCCTCACATTGTCACACCCAAAGTTGCCACCTTGACATCGTCCTTGGATCAGCCGTGTGCTCATATCATTAGTTGGCTACTCGCCCTCTTGATGCCCAGCTAATAAAATACTAGCACCCCTAATGATAAAAAAAAGTTCAATAAAATTAAAGGCTGAGACAATCTGGCTTAAGATTCATAAGATTCCTCTTAGGTATAAGTGATGCTTGCTCTGCCTGTAGGGCTCTTAGGTGATCCATCACGCAGAGCATCAGGCCTGCATGGCTGTCTCCCTACCGAAGCAGCGCGAATATTGGCGACCCTGTCCCCCCTCTATGATCGATCTCCAGCTTTACTTTAGAGGGAAGGCATTCCGTTCAATATACATGATGCATTAGTTTAACGCTGCCACTGCCACTATCATGCCTACAGTTTCATCTAGATGGCAAGCAAGATTGCATGTGATCCACCTGTAGTTATGACCTGATCAGTTATCTTAGCATTTCGAAGTTACTGCGTGATTCGTGTCTGAACATTTCTTTATGAGTTGTATCAGTGAAGATTGTCGGTATCTTTTCTTTGAAAGAGAGAGAGAGAGAGAGAGAGAGAGAGAGAGAGAGAGAGAGAGACTTGTGAGGGAAGGCAAATTGGCTATGGAGATGGAGAGGCAGACAACAGTGATGCATGCAGCTCTAGGCATCAGGTGCAGGGTTGTTTGGACTCTTGTTCAGAAATCAAGGGCATCTTTTCTCACCTCATTACCTGTGCATTCAGATTAACTCTTGACTTTCCGTAGTGTAAATGATAAGCTTTTGATTATCTTCAGATACCTGTTGATCTTGACATAGCTATATAATATTGTCCAAAATGTGAGGCTAACTTTAGAAACCGACCGGTTACTGCCATTTTTTATCAGTTTCTCGCGGTAACTGACCGAAAACCGGAAGCCCACGAGGTCCAACGTTTACTTCTGAAAAAAGAGTGAGTTTATTCATTGATCGCTTTCTCCAGATTTGTATTTAGAAACTGAGCTGTTCTTGTGTTTCGGTGTCCAACAGAATATATATACAGGGACAGACAGTGGTCCATTAGGCAGAATGCAGTATGCATAATTCTCTGCCCTCCAAGGTTTACTTCTAAAAAGAGTTTTTGAGTTTATTCATTGATCGCTTTCACTAGATTTGTGTTTAGAAGCTGAGCTGGTTCCTGTGTTTCAGTGTCCCAACAGAATATTAGGGGGACAGATTCATTGATCGCTTCACTAGATTTGTATTTAGAAACTGAGCTGGTTCTTGTGTTTCAGTGTCCAACAGAATATTAGGGGGACAGACAGTGGTCCATTAGGCAGAAGGCAGTATGCATAATTCTCTGCCCTCCAAGGCTTACTTCTAAAAGAGTTTGAGTTTATTTATTGATCGCTTTCACTAGATCTGTGTTTAGAAACTGAGCTGGTTCTTGCGTTTCAGTGTCCAACAGAATATTAGGGGGACAGACAGTGGTCCATTAGGCACAAAGCGGTATGCATAATTCTCTGCCCTCCAAGGTTTACTTCTAAAAAAAGAGTGAGGTTATTCATTGATCGCTTCACTAGATTTGTATTTAGAAACTGAGCTGATTCTTTTGTTTCAGTGTCCCAACAGAATATTAGGGGGACAGACAGTGGTCCATTAGACAGAAGGCAATATCAATATGCATAATTCTTTGCCCCTTGAACCACTGAACCATGGGTCCTCAATGCCCACAAATAATTGTGTCATAATAATTAGATATAGATATTCCCTGATTCTTTTGCAGTGTAACTGTTCTGTGCTTTGGAGTGTGGATCATGTGGAGTTTGTTCCCTTTTCTAGCCCCCACATAATAAAAATCATGCCAAATTTGTTTCCTTTCTATGAAAGCAGTCAAAAAGAAAGCGATATCGATCCAAAGTTTGATACGCGCCACAATTGATTGACAAACTAGAACTGAGAAACTTTGTCAAAGAACAAAGGAAGGGATAAAGAGAGGTGCATAATTTTCATGCGTGTCACTCTAGATTAGTAGATCGTATCTTTGGCATGAAGCAACTTTGAAAAATAATCTTGCGTTGTTGCCATTACTTTGGTGTACTTTTGGTTGGTATTTAGGCAGACACATTGGAGCGATGGAGTGTACTGATGTTAAATTATGCGGTCCTTGATGGTGTAGGACTGTGTGGGCTGGTAGGTACTCCAACTGGGCTGCCTAGCTTGCAGAGGTTGGTGAAGTGATCTCGCTTGATATATATGGTGGTGATCGGTTCGGCTGAAAAGCTTATGGCTTATGGCTGAAAACACTGTAGCTGGTTGAAAAAAGCACTGTAGCTGACAGAGCCTTATTTAGCATAATTAAATTTAAAAAATTTAAAAATATAAAAAATATGTTAGCCCATTACGTATAATACAAACAAATATGGGGAAAAAAGAACCGGCAAAAAAGCTCAACAAAAAGCCAAAAGTTCAGAAAAAGACGAAATTTATAAATAGTGAAAAATAAGCCAGAAGCCAGAAGCTGAAGTCAAGTTGATCAGTGCTGTACTTCCCTAGACATTGATAGTTAGTAGAAGCTAAGAGCTCTTATCACTTCACCATACACCTGTTTTTTTTTCTAGTGGAAAGTATGCAAAAAGTGGGCAACTTTGCCTCCATCACACTTTAGTTCCTCTTGTGTATCTTTCTCGTTTCCAGAGAGTACGTGATTATATGTAAATAAAGCTCATCTTGTAACCAATAGTGCAAACCAAACATTTGAGATTCGGCTGTCGCGAGTCCGCCCCACGAATTGGGCACCGTGCATCAATCTCTGAAGAAAATGCAAGCTTGCAACAGTAGTGACTGTCACGAGCTCTCAATTAGGGATATGGAGTAATGTATCCGCTCCAACAGTGGCTGCAAGGCTGCGACTTGCCAGCAGATCTTGCAGTTCGATGGTGCGTACGTATAGTCATTCAGATAAGATTCACCAAACACGCCTCTTACTTGGTCGGTCAGCACAGCAGGACAAGAGATGCGCCGCCGCATGCGTATGTACGTGGTGGTCACCGTGTCGGCGTCCGGTCAGCCAGCCCCTCGGCATGCATCGACACGACGCAAGCGCACCCATGCACGCACGCACGCACACCACCAGGGACAGGCGGAACCGATGCCCTGTCCCTCTGCCGCGGCCTATGCCGGCACCGTCGTCCCCAGTGGCCGATCCGGCACCGCGCGCGGGGCACAGATCCCCCCGCCCCACTTTATTCCGCGCACCGGCACCGCGCCTTTGCGGGATTCCGCCGGTTTCTGTACGCTCGCGCGCGGACGGCTCTCACGACCGGCTGGCCGCATGCATGGACGGGACGGACTGGGTGCAGCTCTGGATTTGATCTGTTTGGCGAGGGATGGGTGGGTGGGAGACGCTCTGCCCGCCCTTGCTTGGGCATGTAGCTCGTGCTCCGTCGTGCTTTTGGAATTTGGCGCGCAGTCCCCGATCCGGTTATGCGTGCCACGAAATCTCTTTGCTCGTACAGCAGTGGATGGCTCCGTGCGAAGTGGACTTCGATCCTTCGCCCTTACTGTTGATCTTTTTTGGGGCTGGCAGTGGCTTACCGAGAATTGGACGTCGAGGTAGAAGGTAGGGTAGCTATGGAGTCAGGTTTTTGTTTTATTAGGTTTTTCTTAGAATTAATATAGTTTGATTTAATACCATTTATTGATAGTTTGAAAGTATTTTTATAATCGAACTAACGAGCCGAGCAGAGCTAAGCCAAAGCAAAATTTAATTTTATCTAAAATCGACTCATTCAATGTTTAACCAATTAATAAATGTGATTGATGTTGTATATACCAAGGGCAAAAGGGTAATTTCCCATTTGATAAAATAAATTAAAAAAAAGAGAGAAAAGGGGCCCACCCGTCGGTGGGCCGAAGGGAGGCAAAAGGGGGGAGGCCGATGCCTCCCCGTGACCCAGAGCGAACAGGCGTCTGGGGGAGATGGCGGCGCGGCGGAGGCAGGCGGGCTCGGCGTACCCGGCGGGTTGGCTCGGTGGCGGCCCGGTCTCCCCTGCGATCTCTCCTCCCGTGCGACTCGCGCATCCCCCTCTCTCCCGTGAGTTCGTCGCTCCTCTTCTTCCCGCAAGACTCGGTCCCCAGATCCGGTTTGTGAGCTGCGGTGGTGGCGCGTGAGACTCGGTCCCGGCCGTTGGCGGCGCGGCCGAGTGCTCGGCCCCTCCCCTCTCTTGGCTATAAATGGCGGCCGGCTCTTTGTTTGGGCGGCGGCGGAACAGTGAGCTTCTCCTCTCTTTCTTTGAGTCTTTGCCTGTGGTGTTTGACGACGGTGGTTCCCTGGTGCTCTCCGGCGAGGTGCTTGGCCGGCTCCTCCCCTGCGCTTGTGCGGCATTCCTCTACCTCGACTCGTCGGCGTGAGCTACACTTCGGCGATTGGGCTTTGTATCTCCGTGCCTACTGACCTCTCTCACGATGGTGTGGGGGCAATAGGTTTTCTGGGACAGCGCCAAAGCGTGCCTAGCCCTTGATCTTCTCGGCGATTTCGAGTATCGCCGGTTTTGTGAGTAAATCAGTCACTTGTATTTGCAAACTTTGTGTGCTGTGCTAGCTTGTTGATCTTTCATACATTATCTAGCACTGGGAGACTTAGATTGCAGTGGGATTGGATTGTTGCTCGATGATAAATGAAATCATATATTGAGATTGGTAGATTTAATCTTTGAGCTCTAATTACTGTCATTTGGTTCATGCTCGTGCTCTGTGGCTACTGTTAATTGTGAGCTTTGAACAAATATATTGTATATGTGTGATTTGGTTGGAGCTGTCTTTAGCTTGTAGAAAATTACACATATCTAGTGCCGATCTGTTTAAAGTCTTATTTTGCTGAATAAGTTTGATTCAGTTACTGCAAATAGACATCTTATATGAGTTTTGGGCTTGCTCTAGCTGATTCTTGACTGTGGACCGAATGCACACATGTGGAGAATATATTGTTTAAATTGATAGTGTACAGTTTAAGAGCTCAAAGATTGAATGCTAATTTGGTATAACCAATCGATGAAAAGTATATGATTTAGTAGCGGGACGGCCAAGATTAATCTTGTGCAACTCTACAATTTGAGAGCACAAATAATCAATTAAACTTGAGCTTGTTGCTAGTCTTCATTGGTTAATGCCTTTTACATTGACATACATGTTCATGGTTAGAAAGTTATTGTTTCTACTAGTGAATATGTGGTATACTTTGAATGATATGTTCAATTCATATGGTTTCATACATGTTATGTCATTTATATATGAATTGATATCCTTGATATGCTTATAAGGTTATATTGGAATTATATTTATATCTTTGCTTATACCGCAAATATTACAATAATTGAAAGTTGAAGCAATTTAGAACTGAGTCAATGAGCTCCACTAACGAGTTTTTTTCTACCTCAAGATGATGAAATGCGAAAAGAAGGAAAAATGCGGTACAGGTGTTTGCCTTGCGAATCATGGCTTTCATGCTTGCCACCACTTCGAATGTCCATTTTTTTTGTTCGGATGCTCGAGATACACACTTTGCATAAGGTGAGACGGTAAGTGGATTCGGATCCTCTACCTTTGTAGTTGGTCTTTCTTGGATGCTTGTACAGTGAGAATTGAATGGTCAGGACGACAACAAGGGGGAAAACATTACAGTAGTGTCTCGGTGAGAAATTGGGACTTTCGTGCTTGCCACCACTGCGAGCATCCATGTTTGTTCAGATGCTCGAGAGCTCAGATTTGCAACTGTACGACTGCACCATATTTGAGGCGATAAGCCACGTTCTACATATGATAAGGTTGTTGAACTTTAGAAGAGACATAAACATATGCAAAGTATGCTAAACTTTGAGCTTGTATGATCTGTCATTTTGACTCGGAGGAATGCCTTTGCAAAGCCCGGGGAATCGAAGGATGGATGTCCCATGGCAGCAGAGCGCACTTGGTGAGTTTGTTGAGCCGTACTTTCACTTTAAGTAAAGAACAAGGACCATTGGCTCGAATTAGGCTGTCTTGATTTTTCCTAACAGAGATTAAAGTGTCAAATGATGTATTAAGCTTGAAGGCAATATGACTAATCGTTTTGACAAAGCAAGTCGCCGTTTCCTTTTTAAGTTGCACTGAACGTGCATATGGACGGTTAGAGTGTGCGTCTGCTCAGCTGATGCCATGGTTTCCCAATTCCCTCTATTTTTCATACGGCTTTGCAAGCACGAACATACGATGGGACATTTTCATCGTATGGTCTACCAGATCGTGCAACAATTTTATACAACAGTTGTAATAATTTATGCATGCATTTGCAATATTACAAAAATATAAGTGACAATATCAAAAAAGCATTTAAAAATTATTATTTTATCGATAGATTTAATAAATTTTGAGTAGTAATGGATATCTTACACAGTATAAAACCTTGTGTTTGACGTGAGAAATCGTTCACGGATTTCTTACCACGGGGTATAAGATGCGGACGTGCCAGTGTACTAAAGTACACAAAAATAGATAAACATAACAAAAGTAGGGAAAACATGTATTTATTCATTCATTTGAGAAGAACAAAATTACAAGTTTCCTTTATATATATGCGCTCTGTGGCCTGCTTTGTGTAGCATATCTGACATAGACGATGTGGTGTCCTGGTTTCTGAGGCCTCGGAAGGCTCCCGGTTAATTACATCCGCAGGATAAACTCACAGAATACCTCCGATTAAGCTGCGCATTGGTCGTCGTCTTCAGTCTTCGCTTTTATGTTCTCCATGCAAGGGATGAATGGTTAACGAAAGTGTGGGCATTGGCATTATCCATAGCCTCATCGGTCTATAGGGCCGTTGATAGCGAGGTCATTACACTGACCGCGCCCGTCCGTGCCTTTTGACCTCATTGGTATCGAACAGACACAACAGAAGTGATTTGAAGTATGAATGATTAACATCTAGCATGACCATATGACAATAATGCCAGCAAGAATCGGTGTTGAGGATATATCAGTAGTCAAGGGTCCCATGGTTGAAATCCATCGGACATCGCACGTGGTTGAAGGTCATCATAGTCGGAACCCATTGAGAAATGCATGTGGTTGAAATCCATCGGATGAATCCATCGTGGTCGAAGTCCACTGGGAGCGCTTTGTAGTCGAAAGTCACTGTGGTTGAACTCATCGGAAGATGTCCGTGATCGATAGTCACAATGGTCGAAACCCATCAGCAGATGTTCAGGGTCGAAAGTCATCATAGTCGAAGCCCACCGGAAGATATCTGTGGTCGACAGTCACTACAATCGAAACCCATCGAAAGATGTCTGTGGTCGAAAGTCATTGTGGTCGAAGCCCACCAGAATACGTCCGTGGTCGAAATTTACCTTTGTCGAAACCCATCGGAAGACATCTGTGGTCGAAATCCATCGTGGTCAAAACCCATCGGAAGACATCCGTGGTCGAAATCCACCGTGGTCGAAACCCATCAAAAGACATCCATAGTCGAAATCTAACATGGTCGAAACCCATCGGAAGACGTCCGTGGTCAAAATCCACCGTGGTCAAAACCCATCAAAAGACATCCGTGATCGAAATCCACCGTGGTTGAAACCCATTAGAAGACGTTCGTGGTCGAAATCCACCGTGGTTGAAACCCATCAAAAGACGTCCGTGGTCAAAATCCATCATGGTCGAACCCATCGGAAGATGTCCGTGTCGAAATCCACCATGGTCGAAACCCATCAGAAGATCTCTGTGGTCGAAATCCAACGTGGTAGAAACCCATCGGAAGACATTTGTGGTCGAAATCCACTGTGGCTGAAAAAGTGCTGAAGCACCGTGGTCGAACATCACGGGTATCACCATGGTCATGGGGCATTCTCGTAAAAATACTGTAGCACAGAGGTCGATCATCACCACATCACTGTGGTCATAAAAGTGTTGTAGAACCATGGTCGAATATCACGGTATCACCATGGTCATGGGGCGTACTCGCAAAAGTACTGTAGCACAAAGGTCGATCATCACCATATCACCGTAGTCGTAAAAGTGTTGTAGCACCATGGTCGAATGTCACGGTATCACTATGGTCGTGGGGCATACTCGTAAAAGTATTGTAGCACACTGAGTCAAATGGGGCACTTATGAGGCCTAGTCGTAAGGGAGTACTCATTGGAGTATTGAAGCACCACGATCGAAAATTTGCCATCGAAGAAGTATGTGTACAATGGGTGGTCGGCAACACTTGAGCACCCAAGGTGGTCGACACTGCTCGAGTACGATGAGTGGTCGAAGGCACTTGACTTCAGCAAGTGTGCGGAGAGGCCCGCCTTCGTGAAGTGATCAGAGAGGTTTGACTTCGGCAAGTGGTTGTATGCATCCGTCTTCGAGGAGCGGTCGGAAGCGTTCGGCTTCGTGGAGCGGTCAGAGGCATTCGGCTTCAACAAGCAGCTAGAAGTGTCTATCTTCAAGGAGTGATCGGAGACACTCGGCTTCAGTGAGTAGTTGAAGACGTTTGGCTTCGGTGAGTGGTCAAAAACGTTTGTCTTCGTGAAGAGATCGGAGGCACTTGACTTTGCGAGTGATTGAAGACACCTACCCACAGGAACGATCAGAGGCGTCCGGTAAACGATCGGAGGCGCTCGACTTTGCAAGTAGTCAGAGACGCCTGCCCACGAGAAGCGGTAGGAGGCATTCGATTATGACAATTAATTGGAGATGGCTGAATGTCGTAGGCGATCATAAGTGCACGGACATCACAAGTGGTAGAAAATGCCTAAGCACAATGGGCGATCCAAAGCGCCCGTGCTCCTCGCCTAGCGGATTGTCGCGATCACTCAGCTTGGCTGGGGTACTCACCACGCATTGGGATGAAGGGACTTCAAACTCGTAATTCAGAAAATGAACAACAATCTCGACATTTTTGGCACCAGGGTTATGGGCTACAACTCGGTGAGCCCCGGGGCACCTGATTGGTGGCACTTCTAGTAGCAGTCGTAGTCGTTTGGCGACATTGCCATCGTAGCCGCTATTCATTGTCCACAGACAAGCTAGATGCAAAAGGAAGAAAGGAGAGGATGTTTTTAACCGTATGAACACGGGATGCCATGGCCTGGGCTTGTATAGATCGTTTTCTTGGGCCTTTCTCTTGCTTCTCCTTCCTTCTTCTTTGGATATTCTCTGTGGATCACTTCTTCGCGTACGCATGTTAACAGTGTTGGTGTATCTTCTCGTCATTCTTCTCCTCCTCTGCTTCCATCTCCGCTTCCTCCTCTATCCTCCCTCATCCCCCTTTCCATCCTTCCCCCCTTTCATAGGCGCAAGCAAGGGCCATGGGTCTCGTACGTCGCTCCCACACTGTTCCGATCATTCCATTTAAATTGAGATAAGATTCCTGATCGACTACGAATTAGTTACCTTCTGGAACCTTGCTTTTCATATCAAAAGATTTGTTAAGGATTACTTCCATCAGATGGGGATATGGTGCGATCATCTTTTCATTGTGAAAGCGATGCATCCCGAATCAATCTTTTTCTTTCCACCCCTAGAGATAGGTTTTCATAAATTAGCCACATGCCTTGCAATCAGTCGAAAACATGGTCGTATGAGGCACGACACCATGGTACTCGTGGTCGTAATGAGGTGCTATGGTCAAAGCATCACAGTTGACACAGCGTGGTCGTAATGGCTAGTCGACCCAGGGCCGATCCTGACATTTCGGGGGCCCTGGGGCGAGATAAAAGTCGAGGCCCTTTACTCAAACACAAACATGTTTTTATATCAACTATTAAGCTAATGTTCAATACTACATAGCAAATATTCATGGTCCCATATTGCCATGTGCTCTAAAATATACATAAAAACACAGAAGTCATTGCATCACTCAAAGGACAATAAGGAGAGCCATCATCTATTATTTGTAGAACAAACAAGACTGATAATGCTACAATGATCACAGAAGTGTTTGGTTCAATTGCTTAGTACATCACAACATACAAAGTCATATAAAACAATTTCTTCTAACATTTCTAGATGCAAAGTCATTGACAATAGTATCAACATCGATATGATCCAACATATCCTTCTCAATGCATAAAGTGGCTAAATTCAACCTTTCATGTGACATTGATGACCTCAAATAGTTTTTCAATAATTTCAACTTTGAAAAGCTTCTTTCAGCTGATGCTACAGTCATAGGAAAAGTAAACAAGATTCGATAAGCAATTGAAACATTTGGATAGCAGTCTATATCTCTAACAAACTCAAAAATCTCAATAGCAGACATTGGCACATCTGGCAAATTCATTTGCAGCATTCTTAATTCAAAAAAAGTTCATCTAACTCAACATCACATGAATCATTTCGAGAAAAGTATTTGCAAATTTAATGCAACACTTTCTTAGTTCAACATCATCCAATGACTTCATGTTTTTTGAGTTAAGTAAAAATCCAAATATACTTTTAAACACTTTAAGTTCTTCAAATCTATTTTTCAATGAAGTATTTGCCACATCCACCATAACAAGAAAGTAATTAACTTCAAAAGCTTTCTCAGCCGATAGAATTTCTTCATTGTGACCACTTTCATCAAATTGCTTTTTCCTAATAGCATGACGTTTTACCAAAAATGATGGATCTACATTCATATCAGATGCAAGGCCTTTAGCAATAGCCAAACTATATGCAAATCCTTCATTTCTATACTTATCAAAATATTGCATTATACCTTCAATCTGCTGCAAGGTAGAGTCAATGCACATGGATGGAAATTGCATCTTCTTACTCACCATATTTACAGCAGATAAAATATCATGCCAAATAACCATACCAAGTAAAAACTCAAAACTACCAAGCACATCAAATAAATTTTGTGCATCACTCTTTGATTTGGGATCATCAAATAAATACCAAAGTAAGCTATCCAGGCATCCAGCAAAACATTAGAATGTAGATTGCATCATTGCAGACTGACTGAATGAACATATGTGGTGGGAAATCGAAAATCGTGTCACCTTGAGCTAGTTGATGTCTTGATGAACCGGTCGTCCGGTCGGGTCGAAGTGAGTCAGTGACGAAGAATAGCCTGTGGAGGCGGACGCCGGCACGCCGCGCCGCCGCGGAGGTGCGGAGTTTGCGGACCGCGGACTCGCGGAGCTTCCTCTTGGACAAACCAACAAACTCGTAGCAACAATGGCCACACCGGCGACCGGCGTATGCTGTATGCGATGGCGAAATAGGGGAATAGCCGAATAGGGGATCTGGGGATGCGAATGACCACGCCGGCGACCGGTGTATACAATGGCTATATGAGGGTATTTCGAGTAGGGGTGGCAGTCGGGCGCGACGGGCACGGGTATTGCATACCCATGCCCGCGCCCGCGAGCAATTTTCGTGCCCATGCCCATGCCCGCCACCCGTGACGGGCAAAAACCCGCGCCCATGCCCGCCGCCCATGGGCGCCGTATGCCCGCGGGCATGCCCGTTTGCCCGCCAACAAATATCTGGAGCGGCGGCGGCGGCAGGATCTGGAACGGCGGCGGCGGCGCAAGGGAGAAGGGAGGCGGGGGCGACGGCGCAAGGGAGGAGGAGGGGGGGCAGCAACGCAAGGGAGGCGGGGCGGCGCGCAAGGGGGCGGGGCGGCGGCGCGGGCGCAAGGGAGGAGGAGGGGCGACAGCACAAGGGAGGAGGTGGGGGCGGCGGCGCAAGGGAGGAGAAGGGAGGCGGCGGCCTGCGGAAAAACTGGAGCCACAGAAGGAGGTAGTGGAAAAACTGGAGGCGCAGAGAGCCACAGAAGGAGGCAGTGGAAAAACTGGAAACCCTAAAGATTTTACCTCAGTGTATATATACCAAAGACTCCCTAGGGAGGTAGGGGCCCACTTGTCAGTCATGTTTGGCGGGTAAACAAGCGAAGCGGGCATGAGTAGTCACTACCCATGCCCGTGCCCGTTTACCCATTAGGCAAAGGATTTGACCCATTAGTATACCCGTGGGCAAAAAAATTGGAACATACCCTACCCTAATAGGGTTTTTACCCACGGGTAAACGGGTAATCGCGCCCGACTGCCATCCCTAATTTCGAGTAGATAGAGCCGTTGCAAAGAGAAGAAATCAAAGACGAATTTGTTGGGAATCGAAGAAATCAGGCTCTTCTCTTCTCCTCCATCAATGGCGAGATCGGATTGCCGGGATTGGGGAATGGGGATCTTTTGGATCTGGCGGAGGCGACTTACGAGCAAGCGGAGGCGGTGACGCGGCGTGCGATTGGGGAATGGAGATCTCCGGATTTGGCGAATTGATGTGTCTCTCAGCGAATTAGCGGAAGAGTCGAGTGGACGGAGGTGCCGAGGCGGCGAGCGATTGGGGGAAGGGGATTCTGGCTGACTGGCTCGATGCGCATGCGTCCCTCTGGGTCTCTCAGCGCTACTGCGCCCGGATTGGGCCGTTACTAGTCGCTAGATAAGAAAATGATGGATTGTCGAATGGGCCGTTACTGGCTTACCTAGCCCAATCAAAAATAACGGAACGGCAGACGGGCAGAACCAAAGGACCCAATATGTATATATACCTGGGCTTGGAGTAGGCCCCCTAGTTTTCATGGGCCCTAGGCGGGTGCCCCTGCTACCAGGCCTAGGGCCGGCCCTGAGTCGACCAAATGTGGTCGACCTAAATGTAATTGAAGAACATACTCGACATCCCATGTGGTCGAAGACATGGTCGCAAAACGTGGTGGTAGCTGGTGCTTGAGTAGGCGTGGTCATAGTACATGCTCATCTTAAATGTGGTCGTATCAAACCTTGGAAGTTCATATTCAGGTGCTTTCAACCTCGTAGCCATATAATACGTAAAAATGTTAGTACAAAAACTCATCAAACACCTTGATATGTTTGAAAAGTGGTGTAGAAATCACAAAACGATTGAATCTAATTTCAAAAAAAGAAGTTACACTATTGCAACATTGTAAAAATATAGATGCAATAATAAACAATGGTGTTTGCAATATTTTTTCATGGCTCATCTAGTTCGAAAGAAGCTCTCAGCGATGCAACAAGCAAAAACACAATCACATGATGCAATAAATGATATCCCATGTGCAACAAATCACTGAAAGTGCCTCAACAATAAACTATTGTTGCAACAATTGAGAAGAATTATAGCAATATTCCAAAATAATTATTGCAACATCCAAACTCACATGTTGCAACATCTAGCTAGGGTGACCTCATACGCACCCAATCAAAGATTTCGAGCGCAATAGGCATCACAACTCTCTTGTGCGGCAGTGAGGTGCTTGCAACCCCAAGCTCAACACAAAGTCGAGCCATGCAGATCACAAGAGCATCATGGCCGGAGAGAGATGGTGGATAGGTGTGCACGGGAGGGGGTCGAGGAGAGGAGGAAGAGGTAGGGGAAGGGGGAGACAATATTGGGGGTGTCCTCTGTCATGGTGGGTAGAGAGAGAGAGATTTGCAGTGTGGAGTGAGGAGAGAGTGGGAAAGATTGAGATAGGAGGAGAGAGTGACACTTGACGGCTTGAGGTTCCTCCAGATTCCCTCTCATCAAGGCATTCTGATTTTGCTCTAGTTGTAGAGAAAGAGAGGAACAACTGAACTGGGTTAGGAAAGAAATCGAAGCCTAGTTGGAAGAGGGCAACAAGTGGGGAAAGCAAATGGTGGGTCTATGCACACAATAGCAACAATGAAGTAAACAGAGCATCCGATGTAGAGCACTCTGTTCGAACATATGACATGTAGCATTATCCATTTTCATATGAACTTTTGATGGGAGTCTTGCGTTGGTGTGTACATGCAGTTGTGTGTCGCCGAAAAATTTAATTTCTTTTTTAAGTTGTTCTTGGTGATTCTTATGTATTACAAATAATTTATCCACAAGCGCATGAAATTTATCGTAGTATTTTACCTTGAAGTATTCCGGGTATGATATTTTTCTCAGAGAAGCTATAAGTGTAGGAATATTAAGTTCAGCAAGTATCTAAATATCATCTGAACTTTTGAGAAGATAGATCACGATAAATAATGGGATATAAATCACATGCCTGATACGATCTAAAAGTAGGTAGCTACTTGGAGTTAGTAGCTGGTAGGAGTAGAGGTGGGAATGGTCTTGGGTTGTCCATGGATAATTGGATAGATCCAGTATTGGACCGCAGTGGATTGGGTGTAGTTGACTTGCATATCTAGTTGGACCAAGCCTAATATAAAGTATGGATACTTGGAGCATTGTAGATTTACGTTGGGTAGTTCAATTGGGTCTGTACGTATACAGCCTAGCTAGTCTTCAGTACAATCAAAATAGAGCAAACGTAAATAAGCCTTGAATACAAGCGACGATAGCGGCGTGCGTAGCTGGTGAGGTACGGTGGCCGCAGATCACATCCACACCGAGGGTGAGTGTACGGTGATGCGACAGCAGCAACTCGCATCACAGGGCTTACACGGATGAGGAATGTGAAGTTACGGTGATGAAGCGACCAACCCAGCAGTTGAGCATGGCGTCGAGCCGTTGATGGCATGGTCGTCGGAGCATGGGAGCATGAGCACGCGAGCGGCGGCCTTGGACACCTTCTAGTCCCTCTGCCAGTGGCTTGCATGTTTCCTCTGTTTGAGTGTTCCATTGATTTTGTTTTGTGTGTTTCATCTGCTCCACTCCAATCTAGGTGTTGGAGCATTGTTCTCATTCATCAGTGGCATGGGTTCTGCCAGTCTTCAACATGATGAGTTCACAACGATGAGGGACTCTTGAAGGAGGCGAAGGCAGCATGGGATTCGCAAAGGCGACATTGGTGCACACGGCGAGGTTCAACGGCAGCGGCTGCCCATTATAGTGGCGACAGAGCAACGAGTGACTGCTTGCAATGCCTACGTTGTCATGTCCAATTGGATTTGGATATCCATCGATTTTAGCTATTTGGATGTGGATGGATGTGGATAGTGTGTTTGAGTATGGATAGGATTTGGACTGGATAGATGTAATTTGGATAGTGGTTGGATATCTAAACTTTGGACTTGGATATCCATCCATTAGCAGGTCATGTAGGGGTAGAAGTGAGTACTATAGTTCTTGTTTAGTGATATTTTTATTATAGTACAAGAAACCTATTGTCATACTATGGTTCCAAGTTAAATGTTATCATAAACTTAGCTTAACTCTTAGGGTGCAGTTGGACGTGTCCCGGAAAAGCTTTAGATAATACCTTACTCATACACTACTACAAGAGTATAAGTTCCACATGCATATGATTAAAAGTGGCAAATCAGGATAATGCACTAGTAGCAAAGCCTGCTAGTGTGCATGCCCTTAGGTAACCTTTGGGCGACTATGTAATGAAGGCACTTATTTCGGGCCTGAGTGTGCTAACCCTCCACTTATAGGTCATGCAATATTACTACTAGTTGGGTTCTATGTTAATCTGCTAATAAGACAATAGAGAATACTCAATAATGATCACTTTATTAATAAGTACTCATGCAAGATTAACTAGGTACATGGAGTTCAGCATATACCAAATTACCAAAGGAGAAACTCCAGAACTAATGGCTTGCAGGCCAACTCTTGTCCTACCTTCCTACCTAGCTACTTAGCGACTTCAATGTCGCTACACTACCAAATGGGACAAGTACAAGATGGAGTGTGATGGTGTGGTGGTGGATGATTTGATTCTTGAAGGAGGGAGTGATGCTCCTTATTTATACCATAGGGTGGCCGGTGTAGGTCGGTTGGCTGGTTGGCTAAAGTGGTAGGCGCGTAGCGTGGCTTGATCTTCAAGTAGGTGGAAAGGTGATGTGGCTGACAGGTGTGGCACGAGGGCTGGCCTATGTAGATGTGGACAGCTGAGATAACGTAGGGATGGCGCGAAGCCGAGTCGTGCACACGCATCACTCGATGTGGACTAACTTGGCCAGGCAGCCAGGTCGCACATGGACTGGGTAAGGCAATGGTGTGGTCCTAGGCTGAGGTGATTGGGTTGGTTGTCCTATGGATCTGGCTTGCTGGTGGCCCCTCTTGGGCCTACCGATGCCATGCTGGCCAGTCGGTGTAGAGTTGGGCTAACTGGTTCTCTTGGTGAAATTTCACCTTCTTCATTTTTTTGCCAGTTTTTCCCTCTTTTTGGCATATTGCCTTCAAAAACATGTTGGCATACATACAACATGGAAATGTTAGTATAAATAGGTTTGAACCTAGATAATAACCTTATTTTATCTTGCCTTTTGCATAGATTTCCAAGGTAAAAACACGGGTGTAAGCCGCGTCAACAGTTGTGCCATGTTTTATTACGTTACAGTATTGCAATGCACCATGTTGCATACCCGTCCACAAGCTGTCCTTTTTTTTCCAGGTCACTGGTTACGCCATCGAAATCCGACCATCTTGCCGAAAAGAGCTAACGGCGATGCTCCGTTCCGAGAGATGACAGCTATATTACTGTATTCGATGAACTCTAGGCCCTATGTAAGAACGCGTGAAATTTTTTTATTACTGTGAAAATTAAACTGTTTTCCGTAATTTTTTTTACAAAGTTTACGTGTACTACATCTAGGAGAGTGTTAATGAATCTCGAGGCAAATCTGATATTCAAAAATTGCATGACTTTCAGGGAAAAAAATCAAGTCAGGCAGCACGATGAATCTTCGGTGTGCCATGCAACGTGGCACGTCCACGTGGCCAACACCACTAACCGGGCTTCTTTCTTCACGCTGGTCAGCTCACTCTCCCTATAAAAAGAGCCAGCACCTGCAACTACCTTCCCCGAACGCGCATACCTCCATTAGAAAACACCAAGCCGCAGATCTATCCATCAAACGCAAGCAACCATTAGTATTTAATGGCCACTCAGGCCACCGCGTCCTCCCCGCCCAAACCTCCGAACGCCGCCATGCTTGAGCCGCCGTACCCGGACATGGACGCCGCGGCGCCCAACTCCAGCGTCAGCTCCGCGAGCAGCAGCGGTAGCAGCACGACCAGTGTTGCTGGCCGCTCCTCCACCTTCTCCTTCGACTCGGCCAAGACCCCATCGTCCTCCCCGCCGCGCCCGCACCGCGCGGGCGACGTGGCCTGGGCGCCCATCCGTGCCGCCGCTGCGCCGCTCGGCCCGCGGGACTTCACCCTCGTCCGCCGCGTCGGCGTGGGGGACATCGGCACCGTCTACCTCTGCCGCCTCGAGGCCGAGGGGGACCACCCGGGCGCGTACGCCATGAAGGTGGTGGACAAGCGCGCGCTCGCCAAGAAGGGCAAGCTGGGCCGCGCCGCCGCCGAGAAGCGCGTCCTGCGGCGGCTCGACCACCCGTTCCTGCCCACCATGTTCGCAGACTTCGACGCGGGCCCGGACTACTCCTGCGTCGTCATGGAGTTCTGCCCCGGCGGGGACCTCCACTCCCTCCGCCACCGCATGGCCGGCCGCCGCTTCCCGCTCGCCTCCGCACGGTTCTACGCCGCCGAGGTGCTCCTCGCGCTGGAGTACCTGCACATGATGGGCATCGTGTACCGTGACCTCAAGCCGGAGAACGTGCTGATACGGGCTGACGGGCATATCATGCTCACCGACTTCGACCTGTCGCTCGAGTCCACGGCGTCGCCGGCTCTCGAGGAGGCAAACAACGGGGCAGAGGAGGAGGAGAACGCGGACCCGACACCGACCTGTCTCCCGGAGGTGCAGCTCTTCCGGCTCAGGAGGTGGAGGCGTCGGGCCGCACCGCGGCCGCATCCGCGGTTCGTGGCGGAGCCGGTGGACGCGCGGTCCAGCTCCTTCGTGGGGACGCACGAGTATGTGGCGCCGGAGGTGGCGCACGGCGGAGGGCACGGCGCCGCCGTGGACTGGTGGGCGTACGGAGTGTTCCTGTACGAGCTGCTCTACGGGCGCACCCCGTTTGTGGGCGCGAGCAACGAGACCACGCTCCGCAACATCGTACGCCGCCCACTCGAGTTCCCCTCCTGCCCCGCGCCGCACAAGGCGGACGCCGCGGCACGCGACCTGATCGCGCGGCTCCTGGACAAGGACCCCCGCGCGCGCCTGGGGTCGCGGCGCGGCGCCGCGGACGTGAAGGCGCACGCCTTCTTCAAGGGCCTCAACTTCGCGCTGCTCCGGTCGTCGGCACCGCCCGTCGTGCCGCCGCCGGCCGCGTTGCACCAGCAGTGCAACAAGGCGGTGCCGGACGTGCCGCAGCTGTTCGATCACTTCTGAGTTGTTCTTTGAGGCCCCCAAAGAAAGCATTTTTTGTTGCTCATCATCGAGACACGAATTAACCAGCTAGCTGGCTAGAATCCTGTTGACTAATTACCCCGTTGTACAACACTGTTAATTATTAATTAATTATTTAATTGCTGTGTCAGCTCGTAGCTAACCTTAATTTTGTCGGCATGATCGATATATACCACTGATGACTGGTTGAGCACCTATAGACGATTACATCGAATCGAAGGTCGCGTAATTAGCTGGCGCTAAACGCGTCTTACCGGCCGCTAGAATCTCGTTGATCAATTAGCCCACTAGCAGTGTTGTACAACACTGTTAACCTTAAGCAAATATTATATTTCAGATAGGAACGTAAAATCTTAAGCAAATGTATACTCCAATCCAATGTATATGTATAGTAGTAGCTTCATAACGTATCCGTAAAAATCTGAAGCGAATCTACGATATCTTTTTCATTGCACTCGGAAAGGAATTACTTTTACTCTAGGTTATTAGTTAAAGTTGCCGTAGCTTATTGTCGTTGCATCTTCCTCGTACGTGGATAACTAAAGCGATAACAAGATTATGATGGGCTTTGTTCTTTTCAGTTTCTAAAAACTGCTTTTTGATTTTTCTACGATAACTAACTTTTAAATCGAGTATCTTTTTAAGATAAAATCTACTAGTTAATTGTAGTATATATTTTACCGACTTCATTTATATCGGTAAAAGCTGTATGTGAGTTTTTGTTACTCTGTAATCTCTCGCACAAACAGTCTAAAAGCCACAAGCCACAGCTAAAAGCTCCAGCCAAAAAGAACAGACCCAAATATTTTGTATACATATGATGGTTTTATATTGTAGTTGATGGATTTGATAAATAATATTAACCGATAGGAATCGAAGCCAAATATAGGCTGAAAAAACATATATATCTCAAGTAACACCGGCGACAACACCTCGAACATGCATTCATAAATACACGGCTTGTGGACATCCATCCAAGCCAAAGGATTTTGATGCCATGCAAGACGGCAAAACGAACCGGGGCCCACATGTAAGAGAAGACGGTGGCGGGCCACGTGGTGGTCGCATGCAGGGACGGCGCGCCCGGCCGGGTTCTGTGCATTTTGCGCCGCTGCAAATGTGGCCGATGGATGGACGGACTGGACAGGTCGCACGCACGCACGCACGCATCGCATCGCATCTGCATGTATGTTAGCATGTACTGATGTGCATGTCGTAGGGTGGTCACTCACGGGGTCGCCGGTGACAGCTAGCTGGCCAGACTCACAGGAGAGAGAACCTCTTCGAGCGCTGGGCCTCACTCACCGGCCGCTTTTCGCCGCCGGTGGTCGCGGCCACGTCTCTTTGCGGGGCGGTGAGAGCCTGCCAGCCTTCCCAGCACGCGCCGTGTCTGTACGTACGTGTTCAGCTGCTCGATCTCGTCGACCCCAGCGGCCGCGGCCTCTTCCACGGGGGATCGATCGAGGTGCTGCTCCGCCGGCGCGCGGGCCCTCCCCGTTGACGGGCGGGTCGAACATCGCGTTCACGTTGGTACAAGATTGGAACCTTTGCGGTGAAGGGAATTAACCCACTCATATCCTTGTCTCCAAAACTTACAATGAATAGTTAGCTAGCTAGATAACAGTCTTACGTTGATCAGCGTTCATGATTTTTTTTAACACGTCCATACACACTCACACCATCTTATGCACGCATGCACTCACACACATGATGTTTACGGAAGACTAGACGAACAGAGCTTGATGATGAAATGATAAGTCACCGACGGCGTTTTACTTGCGACGGACACATCGCCTCCCACTAAAAGAAGATTCTCCTAAACGAGATATGGAGAGCTAAACCCGATGTTTAAACTCTAGTGAGGCTAAAGATACAACTATTTCCACGAGCTACCTAAGGAAGGCTTGGATCTAGATCAGCGTTCATGATTAAATCACCCTACTAGCGTTCAAGGTTTTCATGATTCAAGCTCGCAGCTCAGCTTTATTCCACGAACGCAAAAAGGGCTGCATTGTTCATCATTAGCTGGAGTGGCATCTGAATTCGCCATCGGGTAGCTAGGCCCGAGGATCTCATCATCGTCAACTTTACTGCCAACATAAGTGCGCTGTTTATTCGGTTGTTTTTGGTAAATACGATACATACAGTAAATATAGAATTATTAGTTTGATAAATACAATATTTTACTAAAATGCAGTTCGGTATAGTATCAATAAATACTATATTTATCAAAATTACCATGAATTGCGAAAAACATAGTAACCTTATTAGTCCACAGCACCATTGCACCAGCCCCTATGAAATTTGGCTGAATGATACTGTTACATATTACTGAACTATTGGTTTCTCTCGTCTCTATGACTAAATAAAAAGAGAGAGAGTGCCACGCTGCCGCTAGACAGTAGCCAGTACAAATACTTATTACTGGCCAAATGAAAGTGGAACCATGCCATGAATGTGCCCAGTAGCCACCAGCGGCAGCACCGCAGTACAGCATGCAGCCAGCCCACCAGGCAGCGGCAGGCTGCAGGCCGGCAGCAGGCCAAGAGAATGAGGGACGGGTATTAGGCTTGTGTGGGTCGTGGGGGATGGCGTGCTGCCCTGAGCGTGAGCGCTCTCCTCAGCCTCCGATCTGTAGTTCTCTACCGCTCAGTCTGAGACTAGAGGTGATACGGTTTTTACGATTTTCTTGGTTTTCAACCGGTTTTTACTAGAACTCCACGAAAACCTGATTTCTATGTACCATACAGAATACCGGTCAAACCAAGTTGATTAATATGATTTGGTATTTTTAATTCGATTTGTTCAGTTGGATGCCAATATGAACAACCCTAGAATAGATTGTCATGTTACAGTAAGCATTGTTTACCACTGCCATAGCATGTAGGCATACATAAGAAGAATCTATCACTACTAGGGGTGAAAATAGATCGGATAGTTTCCGACCGATTCGGATGAAAACGGATACGGATTGTGTCGGATCGGATTTTCTTCGGATAATTCTCGGATCAGATACGAATACGGATTTTTTTGTCAGATACGGATACGAATACAGTAGGCCTGATATCCGGCGAATAAGGATACGAATACGGATTATCCGGATAATACGAAAACGGATATCTGGGATTTTAGCCCAACATTGCCCAGCCCAAATCAGCCTCTCTCATCTCCCCTGCCACCAGCCCACTAGCCCAACCAAGCCATAAACCTCCATTACCATTAGGCATTAGATTCCTTAGTCATATTAAATTACAAACACCACTAGCAATTATTTATGTTTATTAAAAAATAAATTTAATATTGTCGATGGATTAAAATTTGTACCAATTAAATTGATGTACTCCCGTTTAAATCATTTTGATGCAAATTTAAATACTTAATTAATTTATTAGTCACATGTAAATGGTAGAAATCTATTAGAATTATTTAGGACTTTAGAAAAAATTAACTGCTACTTGAAGATTTAAAATCTGTACAACGGTATGACTATTGTGGATAAAAATACTTATACTTGTTTAAATTTCATGAATGTTTTGACAAGATAAACTATTTATGTGTTTTCATTGATTTTGGATGTATAGTTTGAGGGGTTTTTCATGTTCTGATAAATATTCATGACCGTATTCATTTCGATTCGTATTCGCTCCGTATCTGTATTCGATATTATTCATATTTGTATTCGTATCCGAGGTATCCGTATTCTTATCCGCATCCGAGAAAAAAATGAAAACAAATACGGTAGAGACATTATTCGTCTGTATTCGATCCGTTTGCATCCCTAATCACTACTCACCATCCTATACACCTACTAGGGCTGTTTATTCGGTTGTTTTGGTAAATATAGTACATATGGTAAATACGGTATTGTTAGTTTGGTAAATACGCTATTTTTTAAAATACAGTTTGGTATCGATACATTTCAATTTATTTCGGTACGGTGTCAATAAATACCATATTTATCAAAATTGGCGCGAATTGCGAATAACATAGCAACCTTATTAGCCTACCATAGCACCATTGCACCAACCCCAGCTGGCCAACCCCCAGGAATTTGGCTGAATGATACTGATACATATTAATGAACTATTGACTTCTCTAATCTCTACGAATGAATGAACAAGATAGTGCCACGGTGCCACTAGCTAGTACAGATACTAATTACTGACCAAATGAAAGAGGAATCATGCCATGAATGTGCCCAGTAGCCTCCAGTGGTAGCACCGCAGCACAGCATGTGACTAGCCCACCAGGCAGCAGCTGGCTGTAGGCCGGCAACATGCCGAAGGGGATGAGGGATGGGTATTGGGCTTGTGTGGGCCATGGGGGATGGCGGCCTACCCTGGGCATGAACGCTTTCCTCTAGGCTCCAACCTCTACTGCTCATCCTGAGACTATAGGTGCGGGTTTTACAGTTTTCAGTTGGTTTTTACCAAAAATCAAACTCCAATTAAACCTGATTTCTGTCTATCGTACCAAATACTAAATACGAGTCAAACCGGTATGGTTCGGTATTCTTGGTTCGATTTGTTCGATTCAGTAGCAATATAAACAACCCTAACACCTATCGTTGCAGATAGACGGGAAGGCCTGCATATGTGCCTCGAAAAGGAAAATTGAGAACACTAAGGGCATCCACAGTGCTCCACCATGGCTGGGTACCTCAACTCTCCAAGCCAGCTTGGGTATTCCATGTCAGTCCGATCGGTGGTTCCACGAGTGTCAGAGTAACTTGCAGAGGGAGTTGGTGCTTCGCTGACAAAGCGTAGAGAAGGAGCTCAAAGCGGTGGTGAAGCATTGGTGCTTTCACTTGGGACCACACTGACAACCAATTGAGCCCACGACACCTAGACTGCAAATAGTTGACACCATGCACACGCTCTGGCCGTTGTTGCCCCCTCCGTCCCCGTACCCATCGCCAACGCCGTCCCCGAAGGCGGCAATGTGGGATGGTATTAGCTCGTTGTCTTCTCCTGCCGTGGTGGTGTCACCGGGACTAGCGCCACCGACATCAAAGACGTCCGTGGTGAGGGCGTTTGCGGGCCAGCGGCACGGCGAGGGTGCCGTGTCTAGCCTCAACGATCTCCTCTCCTTCCACCCCTTGCCCCCTCCCCTACCCAACCCCGCTGCCTTATCGGAGATCTCACCGGCTAGCCCCGACCAGGTCGGCTGTGAGGGACTTCCTCCTCAAGCAGTCCAACTCCTTTGCTTCAAGCGAAACCTCATTGTGGAGGTCGCGCCCTCGACCTTCCCACCCTGGCGCTACCACTTGGGCGCCACCACTGTCAGTGGGGCCCACGGCCGTAGCTTCTGGAGAAAGCACTGGCCGTCCCTATTCGGTGGTGGGGGGCTCCGCCGTCGCCCGCGTCTTCTCCTTCCGCTCATACCACTCCGCTGCCAGCAAGTTATCCCCCTTCACCCACCGTCGCGGCACTGCTAGTGCCACATCTGCCCTCAAAGGCGGGTTCTTCATGTCGCTGGCCTCCGAACTCCTGTCCATCCTCGGCGCGGCATGGCGAAGCCGCACGGCTGCAACGTCGAGCTGCTCTAGTGCGAGGACCCCAAGGCGCTACTCTCACCGGACCTCCCTGCTTGCCCCACTGTTGGCGGCAGTCGGCGGTGAGAAGATCCGATCTGGCGTGCTATCTCTCAATGTGGCCTACGTGGAGATGGGGGAGATGGGAGCACAGTAAAGCTATCACATGAGGTTATATGCATTGTGGAAGAATAAAATTTCATATGTTAGTTTTAGCTAACGTGGCACCATTCTCTCTCTCCTAAAACCATCATATAAGGGTAGCCTCACGATAGATGCTCTAAAGAGAATGGGTATCTGAACCCATGGCCTTGACCACCACCGCAACTTTCTCTGTCAGCAGGCTACAGAGGTGTCTCCCTACTTATTGCATGTCTTGGACTCTGATCACAAATTTGGTCTGCCGAGCCTTCTATCGCTGTGCTCATTTGGGCTGAATAAGCCTGTCTTATAGCTGAATTTAAACTGTAACTAGCTTATTTTACACTGTAACTGATGGTGACTTATTTAGCATAATTAAATTTAAAAAATTAAAAATAGAAAAAACATGTTAGCCCATCACGTATAATGCAAACAAACACGGAAAAAAAGCCAAAGTTCAAAAAAAGACGAAATTTATAAATAATGAAAAATAAACTAGAAATCAGAAGATCAAGCCAAAACGAGCCGGGCGTACATTCGGGCAAAAGCTAGGCACTTCTGTTTCTGATCGCTAGCTAGGCAGCTCTCATGGCATTTGCAGGGGCTAGCTGGCTACAACAGCATGGACGTTGCTGAAGCTATTTGGATTTGATTGCTAGCTTGTGCCCTTCCCAGGTTTGTTTTGATGTTCTAGCCATAAGGAATTATTTGAGCTAAAAACTTAAGTTTGGCTAAAAACTTAAGTTTTTAGATTATTTGGTACTGTTTAAGATTTATTTTGTATCATAATTATTGATATTTTTTAGCGTAATTAAATTTAAAAAATACAAAAAAGAAGAAATTACTTCATCACGGATAATGCAAGAAATAAGAAAAAAGTAAAAGCAAAAAAACCTAAAAAAAAATCAAAAAGCCAAACAAAATTAGAAAGGTAGAAACTAAAAGCTGACGCTCAAATGATGTTGAGCCTAGATTTCTACAACAGCTTAGATCAAGTCAAAGTTTTGCTCTGTGTTGTTTGATGTTGAGCTCATCAACAGAATTTCTGATGAATTGTTCAGGTTGTCTGACGTTCTCATACTTTTGATAAGAATCAGAACGCCCCGAAACATAAGGTTCCGCTGTGGTTTTCAATCTTGTCAAAAAAACTGGGGTGAAAATGGAGACAGTTTTATATACCCGATTATCAAATTTCCTTACAAAGATTCGCAGTTACACAATCTTCCTTACAAAGAAGCGCAGAAGCGTCACCGTGCATCATCCTTCCATTAACATGGGAATTTTCTAACCATCTAAAATGAATGTGGAGGCTTCTTTTAACATGTTTAATAACGTCGTTTGGGATATCGACTCGGCCTTCAAAATTCAACCTAGACTTACCGATTTCTATGAAGTATATATTTATTAAACAGCCCTACATCTCAAAAAAGGAAAAAATATGTACGCAGGGATGTTACATATCCAATTTTTTAAAATAATTTATTTTTTATTCAAAATAACAGAAATATACCTATACAAAATTTTTTACAGGAGTGACCTCTAGTCCTTGAGCCGTTGGACAACTGGGACCTGTCGCCCAACAGCTGTGCGATAGGCAGGCTGTTCATGAGCCGTTGGGCAACAGGTTACAGTCGCCCAACGACTCGGCTACTGGGACCTATCGCTTAACAGTTCGGCAACTACAGGTCAGGGCCCACAGCTTGATGGAATCTTATAACGATACCTTGTCAACAACATTGAATGCAACCGAATCTTTGTTCTATGGTACTTACATGGTGATTCGTGCTCGTCATATGCATCAATACCCTCAGCATCAAACCGATTCTATTCCCGTGGGATGGGAGCTTCGTCCTCATCGGAACTGTCCTCATCGTCCTCATGCACAACTTACTCTTCAGCCCAAGCTATCTGACCATTGCGCTCTATTTGATGTACTATGTACTCCATATACTCTTCTTCATCAGTTTGTCCTTTAAGCTCACATGCTATGACCCTTCTTCCTCTCCTCCATGTACCGCATCGGCCTTATCACGAGCAACTTTCTTCTCTTGACCAACATGCTAGGTGCCCGAGCTGCTCGCACCTCCCGGTTGATAGCCGTTGGCACGACCTTGTACAACTTCTATTGGGCATGGTTACACAAGTATCACACACTCGTATCCACGCCGCTGGCATTCTTGCACAAACCCCTTCCACGAAGTAGTATGTATCAATATTCTTAACTCCCATCTAATGTCCATGGGAGACCGACTCCAAATGTCTTGTATGGCGATGTTGTACACTTTAGAGTCCAAGGAGAAACTGCGGGTGAGCTAGTACATCACATCTGCGATCCGAGCATTTTCGTCGTTCGGGTGTACTAGAATGGTTTACGCAAAACCGTTCAAGTCAACACCGTTCGGACCTTCATGAACGGTGCTGACACCGTAATGCATTTTTAATGTAATGGGTATTGGTATTACTAATGTCTGCTTGCAAATATTTTTAATGTTGCAACTAGTCAAATCTCATCGCACATTACGGAAGTATTGGTGTACTGTAATTTACATTTCAATGACCGTTCGGCTATCATGACCAATTACACTACCCTCATAGCATAACCCATACTTGTTCGCACCAACACCGATCCCATTCCTTCGACCCAATACGCAAGAACTCCCTATCGGCTCCCACGCATATCGACACCGCTCTTTTCTCGCTGCTTGACATCTCTTCTACTGTAAATAATTCCTAATAGATGTCGACAGTTTACATGACATATTGATTTAAATACCTATATACCAGTTATAATGGTACACATGATTTTTAATGTACCAACGACATAATATTCATTCATAATTAATCATAAAATGTTATGTATTAAAGTTTTGCACAAAGCAAACTATTAACTTCGTACAAAAGTATTTACTAAATTTTTATTAACTATAATTTTCTACGGATGCTTATTATGTACGTAATATTGACTAAATTTTTTACAACTATAGTTTTGTATGGATGCTAATTTTCTATAACTATATTCATTAAATTTTCTACAACTACAAGTTTCTACGGATGTTACTTTTCTATAACTATATTGACTAAATTTTCTATGACTATTTACTTCATGCCAAAGTTGTATTATTCTTTTTTACAGCTATAATTTTCTATGGATCCTAAATATACACTAAGAAAAACTATTTACTTCATACAAAAAAAAATATTGACTACAAGATGAAGAAAATTTTACCTCACAGAAATAGCATAACCTCTCCTTTTTCCTCTCCATCTCCTCCCCTCTCTTTTTCTTCCCTCTCCTCCTCTCCTTTCTCTTCACGGCATGGCGACGATGGATGAAATGGGAATGGCATCGGGGGCTTGGCCGGGCGGCCGATTTATATGAGTCTCTAGTCGCTAAAGGGTTGGGCGACTGGTCTTGCCTGTTGGACGACTAGTTGCAGTCACATGACTATTCAGCAACTGTAATTATGCCGCTCAACGGCCCACGGATAGTCTACCTGTCGCGAGGCTGTTGGACGATAGGTCCCAGTCGCCCAACGACTCGGCGATTGAGGTCATTCCTGTAAAATTTTGTGTGTGGATATATTTCTGTTATTTTGAATAAAAATAGATTATTTTAAAAAAATTCTTTGATCTCCAATGTGAATAATTTGATTTTTTTTCTTAGATCTCACGTGTAGGGGTGAAAACGGATTGGATAGTTTCCGATCGATCTGGATGAAAACGAATACGGATTGTGTCAGATCGGATTTTCTTCGGATAATTCTCGGATCGGAAACAAATACGGATTTTTTTGTTGAAAACGAATATGAATGCAGTAGACTTGATATCCGGCGAATACGTATTATCCGGATAATATGGAATCAGATATCTGGGATTTCAGCCCAACATTGTCCAGCCCAAGCTAACCTCTCTCATCTCCCCTGCCACTAGCCATTAGGTTCCCTAGTCATAATAAATTATAAACACCACTAACGAATATTTATGTTTATTAAAAAATAAATTTAGTATTGTTGGTAGATTAAAATTTGTACCGATTAACTTGATGTACTGCCATTTAAATCATTTTGATGCAAATTTAAATACTTAATTAATTTATTAGTCACATGTAAATGGTAGAAATCCATTAAGAATTATTTAGGACTTTAGAAAAAATTAACTGCCATTTAAAGATTTAAAATCTGTATAATGGTGTGACTATTATGGATAAAAATACTTATGCCTGTTTAGATTTCATAAATGTTTTGACAAGATAAGCTATTTATGTGTTTTCATTAATTTTGGATATATGGTTTAATGGGTTTTTATGTTTCGATAAATATTTGTAATCGTATTCGTTTCGATTTGTATTCGCTCCATATATGTATTCGATATTATTTATATTTATATTAGTATCCGTATTCGTATCTGCATCTAAAAAATAAAAACAAATACGATAAAGATAACACGAGCCCAGAACCGGAAGGGTCAGAAGAACGCACGAAACCAAAACCCTAGCAGAGCTCCACCGCACCCACACCGCACCGCGCGCACGCCGCCTCCTCCGCCTCTCTCCAATCTCCGCATCTCCCCTCGCCGCCGCCTCCACACCACGGGGGCGTCCCCCTACTCTCTCTCTCGCTCGCTCGCACGCACGCACGCTCGCTCTTGCGGAGGATCTGAAGGTGTATGTAAGAGAGGATGGCGCTGGCAATCCCGATGGAAGGCATCGAAGCGCGGGCGCGGGAGCTCGGGGTCGACCTCTCCTCCGTCGATCTCGACACCATCACCGTCCCCGCTGGCGAGGACTTCGGCATCCTCAGGTAGGACCCGCGCCGCCTCTCCCCGCTTCCCGATCCGTGTCGCGAACGCAAGCTCATGCTGTTATGCACTTGTGGTAGATGATTGCCTTGCTTATTCCATTTGCGTAGCCTGCTCTTGTTTCATCCGGATGCAAGCTCCTGCTGTAGGATTGTTAGATTTCGTGCAATGTTGATTTGTTTTGTGTCACAGATTCTAGTGGTAGTAGGTTTGAGCAAAACGTTTGCTTAGCTTAACTGGCTGGATTTATATGTTAACTAGTTTCTGGCGTGGTTTTGCTGGCACTTGTGCTGGTTGTGTCATAGGCGCAAAATTTTATGTTAAGACTTATATATGTTGCGGTGCTAATCTATCTACCCGTATACACGAGCGTGTGTAATCCTAAAAAGAATCTAATACCATGTCTAACTAGGTTCTGATATGCTGTTATCGTTATGTAATTGTTCACAGCTGCAAACATGTGTGTCGGTTTTGGCAGGTGTAATTGGTCTTTTGCTGGTTTAATGCGGTGCCAATATTGTTATATGCCACTAGTTTTGTGGAGTATGGTATAGTTTGCTAAATATTAGGCTAGCTACATCAAAGATTAAGCAGGTTTGAAGTGAATGACTATAATACCTGTCTTGCTCAACTAGTTCCATTTTTTTGCACCATGGAGTGAAACTAAATCTGAGGCGTTGTGGGATGGCCGAACATCAAATAATTTACCCATAGTTTTCATGGTCCAGAGTATTTCTTGATTTTGTTTTCTATGGTTATAATTTGCAGTGATGATGAGGAGGTACTTCATAATGAGGAACCTCCGGAGATTGAAATGGGTTTTGCAAAAATTATTGTTGTGGACAATCTGCCGGTTGTTCCCCCAGAGAAGTTTGAGAAGCTGGAGAATGTCGTACACAAGATCTATAGTCAAATTGGTGTGATCAAAGAAGGTGGTCTTTGGATGCCTGTAAACCCTGAGACAAAGAAGACCTACGGCTTCTGCTTCATTGAGTATAATACCCCGCAGGTATTTTGCTTCTTGTCAGTTGCGTATCTGTCCTTATCTGCATGATAGAATGAGTCAATGACTTGATTCTATTGCCTTTGCAAGCCATCTGTATTCCATCCTAAATAAAAGGTCATCCATGCCAAGGGAGCTCTACCCTGGTGAATGTTTGCATATGCAAGCGAGGTCGTTCCATCGAAATATACAAATGATACTTTTCCGTGTTGGAACACTGTCCTTTGGGATGAAATTCATATGCTTTGAGGACACCGTACAACCAAAAAATTACAAAAATGTTCTGATAGTTTGAGCCACCTTTTTCATTTTTTTTGTCACTGGCTCAATATATGTCCATTTTAGCTCTCTATTTAATTGTTTTGATTTCTGTCAAATTATTCATGCCCATGTTGGATGATTGAAAGAATTGTTTGACATTGTGCCAGGAAGCCGAACTTGCTAGGGAAAAAACAAATGGGTACAAACTTGACAAGTCTCACATCTTTGCAGTTAATATGTTTGATGACTTTGAGAAGTACATGAAAGTTCCTGATGAATGGACACCGGCTGAAATTAAGCCATACACCTCTGGAGTAAGTCTTTTGCTTTTCTACTCCCCAGAAGTCTGATTCTTTTCAGCAATTACATTTTCGACATTACCAGATTTGTCATGTAACATTGCCTAGTGTGTTGATATTGCACCTGTGTATTGCAGGAAAATCTGCAAAAGTGGCTAACTGATGAGAAAGGCAGAGATCAATTTGTCATCCGTGCTGGTACATTCACAGAAGTCTACTGGAATGATGCAAGGCAATTGATGCCTGAGCTTGTGTACCAAAAGCAGGTACTTGTTTTTCTTGGATTTACTTCTTGCTTACAGTTTGACTGAAAATTTAAGTTCATGGCCTGCCGCTTCTATAAGTAGAACTGATATCATATGTACACTTATCTTTTTACCAATTTTATTTCTTGCCAGTACTGGACAGATAGTTTTATTCAGTGGTCCCCTCTTGGGACGTACTTGGCGACGGTTCATAGGCAGGGCTCACAGGTGTGGGGCGGTGATGATAAGTTTGAGCGTCTAATGCGCTTTGCTCACCCGCAGGTATTGGTTTGTGCTACACTGAATTCTATCCAATATTTAATGTTGTTCTAGCTGACAGTGGCTTGTGACAGGTGAAACTCATTGACTTCTCTCCTGGTGAGAGATATTTGGTCACATATAGCAGCCATGAGCCCAGCAACCCTAGAGATACTCACGTAAGAGACTGTTATAGATTTATTTTTCTGTCATACCTTTTCCTGTCTTGACTTTCATTCTTAAACTTGTAGAGGGTTGTCCTAAATATCTTTGATGTAAGGACTGGGAAAGTGATGCGAGACTTCAAGGGAAGTGCTGATGAGTTTACTACTGGTGGAAGTATCGGTGTTTCTGGGGTTTCATGGCCTATCTTCAGGTGAAAACACCTGTGTTGTACTTTTTAATGAATGCCCGGATTTTCATCAAGTTGTCATAGTTGGATGCTTACTGTAGTTTTTGTGTGTTTGAAGGTGGGGTGGTGGAAGGGATGACAAATATTTTGCTAGGCTTGGGAAGAATGTTATATCTGTCTATGAAACTGAGACATTCTCCCTTCTTGATAAGAAGTCGTTGAAGGTAGAAAGTGTGGTGGACTTCAGTTGGTCACCCACTGATCCTATCATAGCCCTGTTTGTGCCTGAATTGGGTGGCGGAAATCAGCCTGCCAGGGTAAGTACAAATTTCTGCAGTGAGCCTATTTTAAGATGTTTATTCAATTAATAGTGAAGGCTAAAATATGTGCTTTGTGTTGAAAGGTGAGCCTTGTGCAAATTCCTGGCAAAGAGGAGCTGCGGCAGAAAAACCTTTTCAGTGTTAGTGATTGCAAGATGTACTGGCAGAACAATGGAGAATATCTTGCTGTGAAGGTAGATAGGTACACAAAAACAAAGAAGAGCACTTACACTGGGTTTGAGCTATTCAGAATTAAGGAAAGGGACATCCCAATTGAGGTCCTTGAATTGGACAACAAGAATGACAAGATAATTGCCTTCGCATGGGAGCCTAGAGGTCACCGCTTTGCTGTTATTCATGGTGATGGACCTAAGCCTGATATAAGCTTCTACTCCATGCGCACAGCCAACAACACTAGCCGTGTGTCCAAGATCACCACACTCAAGTCCAAGCAGGCAAATGCATTGTTCTGGTCTCCTGCTGGGCGTTTTATTGTTCTTGCTGGGCTGAAGGGTTTCAATGGCCAGTTGGAGTTCTACAATGTTGATGATCTAGAGACCATGGCAACAGGAGAGCATTTTATGGCAACGGACATCATGTGGGATCCTACTGGAAGGTGAGCTAATCACTGAATCAAGAATTTCTTGACATTAGTGTTTTGTCAAATTTGCAAAATCATGTGGAGACATCTCCAGAATAGCTTTTAGGAATCCTTAAGACCTGAACTTTAAGAATGTGCATCCTCAACTGAAATGAATGAAGTTCTTAAATTTCCTCAACTCTAAAAACACGCTCCCTCAAGTTATATAAATGAAATTCTTAGATTCGGTTAGTATTAGTTGCACTAAACACTTGGTGATAGTGTGTTTCAAGTACCTTTATATTGATTCCCTTCTAATTTTGTGGAACTGAAATGGTTTTGTAACCTTGCTTTTTGTTCAGGTATCTCGTAACTGCAGTTACCTCAGTCCATGAGATGGAGAATGGTTTTCAAATTTGGTCCTTCAATGGCAAGCAACTTTACAAGGTGTCAAAGGATCACTTCTATCAGGTAGAATTTCCATCCTTTGTTCTTTGAACGCACGCCTTGCTGTATCATTGTAATGCTTTGCCGTTTACTTATAACTGAATCATGGTAATGGTACAGTTCCTGTGGCGCCCGAGGCCTCCATCACTACTTACCCCCGAAAAGGAGGAGGAGATCTCGAGGAACCTCAGGAAGTACAGCAAGAAGTACGAACAGGAGGACCAGGACGCGTTCAACCAGCTAAGCGAGCAGGAGCGCAAGAGGCGGAAGCAGCTCCAGGAGGAATGGGAAGGATGGGTTAGCAAGTGGAAGCAACTCCACGAGGAGGAGCGGACATACAGGATGGAGCTGAGAGATGGGGAGGCCAGCGACGAGGAAGAAGAGTACGAAGCCAAGGAGGTTGAGGTGGAGGAGGTGGTGGACGTCACAGAAGTTGTTGTTGCCTTCGACCTAGACCTGTAGTGAAGCACCGAAGCTTATGCTAGGCTCTGCTGAGGTTTTTTGGCCGTCGTGTTTAAGTTAATTGTCATCGCGGTTGCATAATAGGCTCAAGAGATGAAGCGCCCAATTTGTTTATCTTTGTGCCGGTTGATTGTACACTTGGTCCATAAATTTACGGGTCATGTATTCGAAGATGAAATTTTGTGGTTGGAATGCTTATCGTAGTCTTTTCTGCAAACGGGGCTATTCCATTTCGTTGGTAATCTGTCGGGCCATAGTTTGATCCACCTGTGATTTTCAAGGAGTTGTTTCTCATAAACCAAGTACTTAACCAAGACGACATACTATGAGTTGCTACGAATCGGCCGACGCGGAAACTCTGGAGGTGCGGAGCCCCAGGCAAAAAGCTCAGACTCAGAGGAGTATGGCTTCGTGTGGACCATCACAGCCGCCACCGTCTTGTGGGCGTACGCGCCGGAGCCGTGGCTGCGCTGCTCTCCCTCGGCGTCGGAACGACGCGGAGTACCCAAGCAAAGCCAGCACGGCGCATTTCCCCCTCAAAGTTGCAGTTTCGGCCCACTCGGTTGGGCTGAAAAGCTATGGCTTATAATTGAAATTGTACTGTAGTGGCTGAAATTCACTGTAGTTGAAGGTGACTTATTTGACGTAATTAAATCTAAAAAAATTAAAAATAGAAAAATATGCTAGCTCAACACGGACAACGCAAACGAATAAGGGAAAAAAGAACCAGCAAAAAAGCTTAAAAAAGCAAAAAATTCAGAAAAGACGAAATTTATGAATAGCAAAAAATAAGTCAGAATCCAGAAGCTCAAGCTGAAATGAACGGGGGCCTTTATCGTCCGATGGAAGGGACTGACCTGCTGTGCCAACAGTCTTAGAATTAAGCTTCCTTTCCTTCAACAAAATTAGGTACATTTTTGCAAGATAACCCTATGTACGAAGAAATGACATATTCGATTTTCTCCTCTTCCATTCTTCACAAGGTGTTTCTTCGCTATTGCGGAGAGGCGCTCTATTTAGGATATAATTAGCTGTGGAAATTGCCTTACCCCACCACGAGTCCGATATACCTGAACTTTGTAACATGGTGATGGTATAATAATTCTCTAATTATTACTTCATTATATTCTCCGAGTATATCATTATCAATAAGTGATAGATTTCACAGGATAGTCGTAAGTTTTTCTATGACCATTGCTTAGTCGTAGTCTTTTTACGATCACTCCTAAGTCGTAAGTCTTTCTACAAATACATAGTCGTAAGCCTTTTTACAACTATATAAGTTATAAGTTATCCTGCGACCACCTTGTGGTTGCAGACCCTCCTGTGACCAATCCATCTCCAGCTGGCTTAGTCTACGACGACTTACTACATTGTGGGCCTGTCTGACAAGGTAGTTAGAACATACGCTTAATCCTAATAATTGCACATGATCTCTCTTTAATAACAACCACCGCACGACGAATGGGCCACCACGTCTCTCTAACAATAACTTTCGCTAGTCGGTTATCTCCCGAAGCGTTGAGACGTCTTTTGGCGTAGGATAACAGCCGTCGCTTCGTCAACTATATAAAGATTAACGCCAGAAAGAAAGAAATCGAACCACATCAGATCAGGAGATAGTGCTAGGTATTTCGTATTACTCTTAGTTGTAATCAATTCCTCTGAGCAATAGACACACAGGAAGTAGGGTTATTATTCTCTCAGAAGAAGGCCCGAACCTGTATAAAAATGTCCTTGTCTTCTCTTTGCATGACCATAGTCTAGTCTTCTAAGAGATTTCCCGAATCCAAAAAATTATACGTAAGATCGGTATTAAAACACTGACACATGGCATTCACCAAGTCACAAAGAGTCCAGTTCTTACGTTCAGCTACTCCATTTGATTGGAGAAAATATGGTGGAGTAGCTTCATGAATTATTCCACTTTCTTCATATAATTGAGAGAATTCCTTAGAGATGTATTCACCTCCTCGGTCCGATCTCAACCGTTTGATTTTCTTTTCTAGTTGGTTTTCCACCTCAGTCTTATATATTTTAAAATATTCTAGTGCTTCATCTTTCGACTTAAGTAAGTAAATATAATAATACTTAGTCACATCATAAATGAGAGCAAATAAATAACGCTTGCCACCTTTAGTTAAAATGTCATTAATCTCACAAAGATCAGAATGTATTAACTCAAGTAAAGAAGTGTCGCGCCTCTCAACACTATGGAAAGATTTTTGAGGCTACTTTGCTTGCACACACACTTCAGCCTTTGAGTCCTTCTCATTCTTATAATTTGAATTAAACTCATTTTACTTAACCGCTCTATGGCTTCATAATTAACATGACATAAATGAGAGTGCCAAATATCATGAACTTTATTGCAATGAGTAACATTAAAAATGTTTGGATTATTGAAATCAAGAATGGATAAGCAGAACATGCCTCTGCTTTCATAGCATTTTCCCACAAAAGTACTAAATTTGGTCAACATGACCTTAGTAGACTCAAAAACAAGCTTTATTCCTTGCCTACAAAGCATGGACCCGCTGATTAGATTACGGGACATTGCAGGCACATATAGTACGTCTCTAAGGATGAGCGTCTTGCCAGAAGTGAGCTTCAGGCAGACCTTACCAATCACACGTACTGTAGCAGCGGTACCATTGCCCATTAGGATGGAGCCACCAGCATCACCTTCAAATGAAGAGAAACACGATCGACTAGCATAGTTATGTTTAGTTTACCTGTATCAATCTACTAATCAATTGATGAATTAGCCATAAAGGCCTAAGGTACATACCCATTTGAGACGGGATTGGCTATACCCACATTGGTATCTGGCTTACTCTCGTGCTGATCTGGAGATGGTCCCTTGCCTTCACAGTCACGACACTTGTTGGCCTTATGGCCTTCTTTGCTGCACACGAAACAGGTAAAGATCACCTTCTTATTCTTCATTGGCTAGGTCTTAGGCTTGTTCTAGGGATGTTTCTTGACTTTCTCCCCATTGCTCTTAAAGTTATTGACTTCCACCTAGTGGGTTTGGACATGGGACTTCTCATCACCATTGGCCCTAGCACGCTTCTCCACATTAACAGCGCCTGACAATTCATTGATTGTCATATGCTCCTTAACATGTCTCCGAGTGGTCACAAAGTCTCACTACAAAGGCGGTAACTTGGCCAATATGACATTTACTTGAAAACTCTCTGGCAGGAGACAGTTGTACTGATTTAAATCACGTACATTGAGCTATAGCTCATGAAGCTGCTCCATCACCATCCGGCCCTCTACCATCTTGTAATTCAAGTAATTTGTAGAAAAGACTCATTCCCATTATCTCCTTTTGAATATTTCTCATTCAGCTCATCCCAAAGCTGAATGGTTCGTATCCTCCCAACGAGTTAGATTCTCGTCTTCCAAAGGAAGCACCGGAGGATCTAAAATGACCCAAAATAGTTTTAGGTCAATCAACCACATCTTTGTCTTGGCTTGCCAACGCTTAAAATTAGCGCCATCAAATACTTCCGGTTTAACGAAATCAGAGGATGAAGCCATTTCAGCAAGAATTAGTTTTCTGGATTGTTGGAGATTAAGCAATTTTAACATTATTTTCAAATTAATTCCAGATATAAGCAATAACAGTAATGCATATGACTAATAGGAAATAAATGACATGAAGAAAATGTCTCTTGAGACTAACATAGCATTCAAGTCATTTAAAGAAAACAATATACTTAATTGATCAAGACAGTGGGAAATTGAAGTCTGTATAGCACATATGTTATTTAGTGTGAATTTGCTCTCAGCGGAGGAGTTACTCAAGTTCTCAACTTGGCCTTCTGAACTCTATTCAATATATCAACAATCTAAGTAACATTCCCTTTATATTCTGCTAGTTTGTCAATCTAAACATTACTTCAGAATAGTGGCTGAATCAATTTCATGTTCTAATCAAAGCATATAGCTGATATGAACTACTACAGTATTAATCTATTGTCGACACTATTCAGAATAGAGACAAAATGTACTATGACTGAATCAACAGACCTCAGGCTAAGCCCATAACAAAACAGCAAAGAATATACACTAACTCTTGTGTATAATCAACAAACCAAACTAGCATAATATATCTAAACTGTCACTATGATCTCAAATATGACTAGCTTCCTCATCGAGCAATCTTAAAAGCCCACAATCTATTATGCAAAGTGCTCCCAGTGCTAGTTATTATCACAAATTTCAGATATAATTAAACAAAGATATCACACTAGCACGGCAAACATACGCATAATAGGAATTAAGAATGTAAAGAACAGCTTACTAGGCGGTGGCAATCCAAGCCATCGAGACGACAGTATGGGCAAGGCTCGTCGCGAGGACGATGTCTAAAAAACCTAATCACCGGCATATGCTGGATATCACTGGAGAGGTTAACGGAGATACAATGCCCAACTTCACAAATAGTCACCAAATCGTGAAGCTAAGATGCAAATGTTGCCGCACAAAGCCAACACAATCTCTAATTGGATGAAGCAACTTGAACATAGCATATCGATCATTTTAGGTCGATCATGGCCGATCGACTATGGCAAGTCGACAACGGTAGATTGACCATGGCAAAACAACCACGGCAAATCAACCATGGCAAATCGACCACAGCTAGATAATCGCGGCTGGACGACCACGGCTGAACAACCAACAACCAAGGCCGATTACACTACAAAGAAACAGCAGAGCCTCGCTGGCGTAGAAATCACCGAGACCCCAGCAAGTTCATCGGAGCAAACCACACAGGAGACTAGGAAAGACCGCCGCCACTTGCTCTTAGATCTTGGTATGTTCTCTTGATTGCTCTCCATTGCCGTTGTTCGAAAGCTTTCCTATGGCTCAATTTTAAAGAGAAGATGGGAAAATCCGAAATAAGAGGAGAAGGGAAACGGCGCCGCACCAGCCGTCGGATCAAGTCCAGCACAAAAAGAGGGGAGCACGATCTGACTCCTCTCGGCTGATTGTTCAGCCGATCACATCCCCCTCCCTCATATCTCTTACAGATGGTCCTACACCGGGATTTCTTTAATCCAGAATTGCCCAACCATATGTACAGTCCCTTGAGTAAGTTGAGTGGATTCTATCCTGTTATTCCTATTTGTACGTCACTTCAGACTTTTTGTTTGTAAAAATTATTTTTTGTTTCATGGAAAATGGTGGAGCTAACGTAGTATGAATTGTGAGAACGCACACCCACCTCATGTAACATGCACACGCGCGAGGCACGGACATGCACGTTTCGACGGAACGCTTATTAAATAAGACATATATTGCTCGTCGCAGAAAAAGGCACACATTGCTGGGTGCGGCTCACATGCTGGTGCCCCTGCACTTAGCGCCGGGCAGGGGTGCCCAGTGAGTGACACGTGTTCTCAGAAATTCAAAAAATTCTGAAAAAAATTTAAAAATATATTTAAAAAATTCGAAAAATTGTAAAAAGTATTTTTTTAAAAAAATACTTTTATTAAAAAGTATTTTTTAAGTACTTAAAAAAATACTTTTTAATAAAAGTAAAAATCAAAAATAATTTTAAGTACTTGAAAAAATACTTTTTATTTACTAAAAAGTATTTTTTACAATTTTTTGGATTTTTAAGTATATTTTTGAATTTTTCCGATTTTTTTAATTTCTGAGAACATATGTTACTCATCTGGGCACCCCTGCACGGCGCTAAGTGCAGGGGCCGTGAGCCGCACCCTCCACATTGCTTACCTTACGCATCAAATCCAGGGATAGACATGAATGAATACCCTTACTCGTACCATCAGGCCGCTGGCCCCATTATCAAAAACCAGTTTAGGTTAGCATAATGCAAGTAGAACGATACCCGTTGCAACACATGGTGCTCCATATGGAGAAGGATTGGTTACAGACTTACAGTCCAATATTAACTGTAGCCAAGATATAATGTGAAGCCTAGTTACGAGTTATCCATGCCGTTTGATTCTTTTTCAGCTTCTAAAAACTGCTTTTCGGTAACATAGTTAATTGTAGTACATATTGTATTAACTTCATTTATATCGATAAAAATCACACGTGGGTTTCTGTTACTCTATAATCTCTCACATAAACAACCTAAAAATCATAAATCACAATAAAAAAAATCATAAGTTTTAGTTAAAAAGAACATGCCTATACTATCGAATGTTATGCGACAATACTGCTATAATGTCTTTCAGAGTGTTGCCACAATGCCAAGACATATTAGAGCAAGTACAATGATGCTGACTAGGTCGCCTCTAGCGAAATCCACGTCAATACAATCCTATGTGGAAGAGAGAGACAAGAGGAGAGAGAGAGGCAAGCTGCCCCTCATGCAAGAGGTGACCTCTAGCACATCATACGAGGACTTAGAGGCGATGCTAGTTCTTAGAGCAAGTACAATAAGGGTTAGGGTCACCTCTAGCGAAATATTAAATGTTTGAGTGCTTTAGTAGAGGTAACCTCTACTCAACTTATTGTATTAGCTACCTCCACATGAGTCATATGTACTCTTTTTGCTTATTTGGCTAGTCCTAGAGGTGATAACCACCTCTTTTATTGTACTTGCTCTTAGGCCACCCATCGCTTGTGAATTGGATGGCGCAGTTATTACACGGAAAGCCTCTTCCTGACTGCAGCAGATCCGAACCCCATAGCCATAGGCCATAAGTTACGATGCATACCACACTATACATGCATGTACGGATGCATAAGAGCAAGTACAATAGTATAGCCAACTAGTGGCTATAACACTTGTCCATTTCATCTATAGCCTTCAAAAAAATAGTTCATACAATAAGGTAGCTATTACAATAACTATTTGGCCCCACATGTAAGAGAGTGAAATGCATATTTTTACGTGTTATAGCTACCTGTAATTTAGTAGCCAGCTTCCTTCTCTCTCTTCCTTTCTCTCTCTGCCACGTAAGATTTGGTTGATATTATATTTGTTATAGCCTGCTGACTAAGCCTTATTGTGCCTGCTCTAAGGGGTTGTCTCTCATGCAAGAGCCAACCTTGCACGTGCTCCTAGGCAAAACAAATAAATGTAGATGAAAGAGAAAGAGAGAGTAGGATAAAAATATATTATCTTAAGAGATGACTTATAGTTAATCTATTGTGTTTGCTATCTCTAACTTGTCTATTAGTTAGCTAATAGATAACTAGTTGACTCTATTATTGGACATGCCCTAATGCGGTTGTGCTCGTGCACGCTCCATAGTCGATAGTATATTTTTTTCAAGATAATTGTCAATAGTAATTGATCGGATCCCCCGAGGGGGGTGTTCAACGATGGAGGTCGTTGGTTCGGGGGCACAGGAGCAGTTGGAAGCGTGCGGATTAAGCGCTTGGTTGGCTGCGGTTGCGGCTTATGATTTTTGGTTGAAATTTTTGAATTTTGATTGTTTACGGTACAGATTATGGAGAAACAGATACTTACTTGCGATTTTGGCTGATACAGATGTTAGGTTTTTAACGTGTAGATCGTTTAATTTGTAGACCCGTCTTGAAAAAATACTCCGTTTGAAAGTTAGGTACTATAACAAAAGTTAAAAACCGTTAAGTTCGGAGAAAAAGAACAGGCCTTAATTGATGGTACCACAGCTCGGACGCGCGGGCCGAGCGCAGACAGAAATGAATATTCAGAATCTAACCATGCAAGCAAGCATCACATTTGGAAACGTTGGGCCGCGTCTACGCACTTCTCCATTTGAATCATAACTAGAACATTGGGCGCGCTTTGCGCGCCTTGCCATGACTTCAATTGCAGGAATTAATTCACACTTCATTATAGGCACTTCAAGCAGATTACAGATAGAGGTCATTGGTCGACCGATTTGAGGCGGTATGAGCGGACTATTATCGCCACGGCAATGCAATAGCTGCACTGAAGGCTTTGGATAAGCTCATTAAGTTGTTGAATGTTTTTCTTGCGCCAATATTATCTCAAATAATACATAATCTTATGAGTGTATAATCTTTTGAATCCATACAAAAGTAATGACCACAAGAAAATACAACAAAAGTCCGCATAACAATAGCTACCGACATCGAAACTTTCTTGTCACAACTCACGACATCGAAACTTGCTTACCACAAAATCTTGTGTAAAGTGTTGTTTGTCAATTCTTTCATAACCAATCTCACGCAGTGATCACCTGACCAGTGAACCTAGCTGTGTGATGTGTCAAGGAACTGAGGAAGATCATGCACACCTTCTCATATGCTCAAATGCAGAGACTATATGACACAGCACCATTGTTTTTCCCATAATAAAGCACCACTATGTCATTCCCTTCTATCATCGTGTCCATCACGCACCGGAGGTATTTCCAAAGAAAGGTATGTAGTAAAACAAGAAACACAAATAATTAGTTATGAGTTGTGGCATGACCCATAGCGACAAAGTCACAAGACTAAACCATTGTACACCAATTATATCAGAAAGTAAATAAATGAGCATGAAACCTCCACAGATCACTTGACTTCCTAAGCATGCAAGACTTGCATATATTGTCATCAGTAGTCATCCTTTGATCCTTCCGTGTACCAAATTTAACACAAGACCATGGGATGCTTTTCCTAACACCAAAACAAAGCATGGTCTTCAACAAAGTCTGAATCACCAATTGGTTTTGATGTCCAAAAACAGAACTAACAAGGTAAAACCTATTGAGAGAATAAAAACAAGGTCCATAGACTAATGTGGAGAAGCAAATATGACATAAAAAACAATTTCTAACTTATCAATGAATCTGCTTATTTTACAATGCTCAATGCACCAAGAGACAAAGCTCCTACAAATATATCAAAGTATGTATATGCTCGATGCAAGGGGAGAGTAGGGCTAGGCAACAAGTGGAGAGAGGGGAGACGGGAGATCACCAGCGAGATATCAAAGCATCCACACCGCCCGAAACTCTGTGGTGGGAGCAAACGGCAGCTCTCTTTAAGTTCTCCGATAGCAAAACAGCTACATCACTAAAAAGAACCATACACATCCCACTGCTTTGAGCATCACGTCTATCAAACTAAACCACACTTTAATTGGATTGAACATAAGGTACAACTTCATGGTGATATTCAGAAGGCTGAAACAACATCGCCAACGCACAAATGTAACATGCCATTTTACTTGATTTTATACATACATGAAGTCGATTAACAACATACATGAAGTCGCTTAACATTGGCATGGTGAATCCTTGTCAACTCCAACTTGTACGATTTGCTCAATGTTAGCCCTGGTTATACTCGATATGTCTAAAGCAATTGGTTCATTCGAATGCAAACATGTAAATGGAGAGCGGCGAGATCTGAGTCACTCACCGAGATCCCAGACTTGGAACTTGATGTTGTTGTACTGCACCGTCTCCACGTTGAAGCCAATCGCTGCAGCAAAGCACACAAACACAACATCACATCACATCAAATCCAACATCTTATCTGCACCCCGACCAAACAATGTACAAAGGAGTCGGGAATGAGCATAGGAACCCACTTGGGATCGTGGAGACGACCTCCCCCATCTGCAGCCGATCTGCGCACACCACACCGATAAGAAGTCAGAACCATCGCGAAAAAACGCAGATCCCGCCTCAGCTGTAATTGCAGGATTGCAACATTCAAGAAGGCAGAGTGAAACCCGCCGCCGACGGATCACTTCTCCCGCGGTGCCGGAATACCGCCTCCTCGATGTCCGCTTGTCGCCTGCGCCATAGCCTCTGGCGCGCGCGGGGGCGGCGAGGACGTTGACGGCGGGCATCCGGAGGCAGCCGAGGAGGTATGGTAGGATGCGCCCGTGGGCATGGACTCGAGCCGCGCGAAGTCGTCGGGGCCGTGAGGCGCCCTCGTAGACGGCGCCGGTGAAGTCGTTGAGCCGAGCCGCCACTCCTTCGGAAGTCGCGAGACGCCGGCGGGAGGCGCCGACCGGATCCGCCCTCCTCCGGCCTGGGTTCGGCCTCCTCCGGCCTCTGCGGCTCCCCCGCCTTCGTCTTGGCCGGATCCGCCTCCTCCGCCTCGGGCTCGCCTCCCCCGGCCTCGCGCTCCCCCTCGCCTCCGCGCCGACCGGATCCGGCCTCCCCCCTCGGCCTCGGCGCCTCTCCGCGCCTCCGCGCGACCGGATCCGGCCGCACTGAGTCCATCCACCCCGCGAGCATCCCATCCCGCGGCGGCGGGGGGGCGGAGGGATGGGGAGGCGGCGGGGAGCGGGAAGGAGGGGGACCGGGGAGGAGGCGGCGGGGAGGAGGAGGAGGAGGGGGCAGCGGGGGGGGAGAGGAGGGGGCGTCGGTGGAGGCGGCGGCGGCGGGTAGGAAGCGCGGCCGGCGGGTGAGCGGGGGACGGCGGGGAGCGGGGAGGAGGGGAGGGGAGGCGGGAGGCGGCGGGGAGCGAGGGAGGAGGGGGAGGCGAGACGTGAGAGGGAGGAAGGCGGGTTCGGGCGGGCGCCGCGAGATGGAGCAGTCACCGCGCCCAGCCGAGCCTCGCTCGCCACGCGTCGCCGCGCGCAACGCACGCGCGGTGCGTGGAGCGCTCTCGCGCGAGGAGAATGGGTTGGGTTTTAATAACTTCCGACTAGAAAATCGGGCGCGCTTTGCGCGCCTTGCCATATCATCAATTGCAGAAATTAATTCAATTGCTATGACATAGTGCAGTTAACATAAGTAGATGTTTAGCATGATACTTCTCAGATTACAACATACTATCGTCTGCGAATACATGGGAGCACACATACTGAATATAAACAGCTTCATTCAGCGCTAGTGTCAAAATTACACTGGGGGCAGAAGCACCGCCGTTAACCTATTTGCGATGCCGGCCACCGCCTCTCCCGGGTGAATGCCGGCCTCCTCCCCTCCCGGACGAATGCCGGCCTCCCCGTTGCTGCGGCCTTATGCCACGGAAGGACAAGCTCCCCTGATTGAACTGCCCAGAATTAAACTGCGTGGGAGGCTGTCCTCATCTCCTGGTGGTGTTGGGAGGCGCCCAAATCCTTGTGCGTTGGTAAATCCAGGAGGCAGCCCTTGCTCGCCGGCCATGTGAGGAGGCTGACCAAAGTTGCCTTGCCCCATAGGCAATGGACGCGCTGGACCAAATGGAGGATTTACCGGAGGTCCACAGAACGGCATTGGATTTACAGGCATTGCGCCCTGGGGCATAAACTGCGGTGGGGGCATTGGCATTTGGTTCGGGAAGCCACCAAAGTTCTGATTCTGGAACTGTTGCTGGTAATGGTTGGCTCCAATAAGTATGTTCTGCATAATAGTAGCTGCAAAAGCAGCTCCTTCAACCCCCATGTTCGGATGCAGTGGAGGTGGAGGCCTGCCAGGCCAAACCACATTTGGCTGCTGCGGTAAGAACTGCTGTGATGGATTGATGAAGCAACCGCCCATCTGATTTGCAAGCTGAACGGCTGATGGTATAGCAGGATTCATTGGGACTGGTGGCAGCATTGTTGGTGCACTCGTAGGAAAGTTTTGAGGCCCCAACGGACGTGTCCCATTGTCAGCAACCACAGGAGACATATCAGGGCGGTGAAAATGAGGTGGTGATTGGTGACCTGGTGTTGGTGCATCACAGATCCTAGGTGGCATGTCCTTTCGAAATCCAGCACCCCTGGGCTGTGCCCTCTTCTTATCACCAGAAGGTTTCTTAGACTCATGCTGCCTATCAGTCTGCCTTTTTGCCAGCCGCAATGATCTTTTGTACTCAGCCTCCTTCTCGTCATCAGAGAATTCAGGTTCATCACTTTGGTCCTTGTCATGGTCTCCTGATGAATCATAGCCTTTGGAGTATAGCTCCTTCATATTTAGAATGTGATCTGCAAACTCCGTAACAAAAGAGACAGCAGTTCCTGCACTGATCCCAGCAGGCACTTCTTCCTCAGAGTTGTACCGCACAAGATAGTAAGGGTTTTTTACGGGTCCAAATAATTCATCAACACCACCAAGTGGTGTCCTGCTTTCAGTTATCCAGAGTATAGAACCCTCATTCAGGGGATTGTGTTGCACTGACCCTTCAACGATCACTCTCTCACCCATGATCTGGATGGGCAGCAAACAGGAAAACAGTCAGGATATGTGTCCCATAGGAAATAGTGTGTATTTCATCAGTCTAGGACTAAATGAGAAGCACCATTTATTAAAAAAAAATCTCAAACACCACACTGAAGAAGTATGCTACAGAAAATGATAGCTGCAGTATACGAAACATATAGCCACTACCATACAGACATATATACATTTCAGCATGAGCTACTAATACAGTACAAAAATATCTTAGAGGATACAAGTTCAATAGATTTCTAGTTCTTCTATACAAACTATCTACTGCTTTTAACACATACACATATAACGGGAACTGATTGAATTTTCACAAGATGTCAAAAAAAAGAACTGGTATTTATAAAGTGCTGAAAACAAGAATGAATGCAGTTTTTCTGCTCATAAATGAAAACAAAAGTTTGGCGGAAAAGTAGTTGAATATAATACTTACAGCTGAAATTGTTCCCACTGGGAGAGCCTTATGATGTGGTCCCAACTGTATTTCAATCTTAGGCACTGGAGGAAGGACCTGCAAATGTATATCTACTTTAGAATAGGCATACTTAGAACAGAAGAACGTCTAAAAATAAAAACATCATGTTAAACCCTTTGTACATTCTTGTAGTAATTCTATGTGTGGTTTTTAGCAATTGACAACAAAAGTTGTAGCAACACACAATAGTTTGTCACTATACAGCTATAGCCAGTGCAGGATTTTCACAAGAAAAATGGACAATTGAGCAGAAACTTCTATTTTGTACCAAGTATGGGCTACTATTCACAAATTAACCATGTAATCAATATTTATTACAAATCAATTGTACTAATTAGAAACCGAATTTGTACCTCACTAGCAAATTATTAACACTCCACTACATGAAAGAAAAAGCACCTAATAAGTAATGAGCGATGATGAAAGCACAAGATGCAACACAATACCTCTACTTCATGTTTAGACTTGACACGACCCTTCGGTGCTTCCTCCTTCTCCTCATCGCTCCCAATCATCAATTCGCCCTCTTCAAGGAGGGCCTCCATGTCAACAGCACCACCTTGTTTCTTGGCCCTCTGCTCTTCCTCGTCACTGCTCGACGAGGCTTCAGTTGACTCCTCATCTTTCTTGGCCCTCTGCTCTTCGCCCTCTTCCTCACTGCTCGACGAAGCCTCACTCGATTCCTCATCTTCCCCCTCGTCCTCGCTACTTTCCGACTCTTCCTCGCTGCTCTCTCCCTTGCCTCCTGCACCTACCAATTCCTCTTTCACCGACGCCGCAGTATTCATCTCAGCATCAACAGCCACAGTGCTCATCTCAGCATCCAACACTCCCTCCGAAAAATCCTCTTTCACAACCAAATCACCAATCCCCAACACTGGAAGCTGATCCGTGCCAAGTTGCCCGCCTAATCCACCGCTCACCATCTCAGACTCCTTCTCGACATCAAATTCGCCGCTGCAAGAAGTGCCGAATTGGCCGAGCAACCCGTCCTCCTCCTCCACGACCTCCTCCTTCACACCAAAAACGCGGCTTTCGGACGCCGAGCCATCCTCCGAGACCTTCACAACGTCGCGGCTTGTCTGCTCCATCGCAAAGATTTGGAAAAGGGAGGGGGGAAAGGGGGCTCCCAACCGAACGAGCAGGTAAATAGGGAGAGGGAGCCACTCACCTCGACACTGAGGAATGATGGCCGCGCCGCGTGCGCTCCGCCCAACGGGACGCCAGGGCCGCCCGTGAACTGTTCCGACGGGACAGATCGGCCATCGGTAGGGAAGAGCGCCCGCGCACGCGCGTACGGCGAGGGAGCAGCGCCGACTGCTACTGTTCCGATGCGACGGCTCAGCCTCCAGAGCGAATCAGATCTCGTATCGGTGTAGAGGAGGCATGGGTTGCTCCGCCTGCTCCGCTCCCTCTCCCCAGACGGCCCGCGCGCCGATCAAAACGCCCTTGCTGAGCCCCCGCACGCCTGCCCCTCTACACTCAATCGCTGGCGCATGGGGTCCGGGAGGACAAGGGCCTATGGCCTGTGCTCTTGCGCGGTGGCGCTGGAGGATGGGGCGCGCTGCACGCGCGCCACGCCACGGCCGTGGAGAGGCACCCCGCGCCGCTCCCTCGCCGCCGCGACGCGGACCGCGCGACAGACCCACCGGCCAAGATAGCGACCGCTCCTAGCAAGCTTCGGCGTGACCGCGAGGCAGCGCTTGCCACGCGTCGCCACGTGAAGGCACGCGCGGTGCGTGGAGCGCTCTCGCGCGAAGAGAATGGGTTGGGTTTTAATAAACCTGATTCGACGCTGTCCGCTTCTCAGGAAAGGAAAGTTTTAGGGGCTGTTTGGTCGCCAGCCACAGTTTACCACGCCTAAGGTTAGGTAAGTTTGACCAACTTTGGGAGCTGTTTGGTTGCAGCCATAGTTGTGGTAAGATTCTCTTCCAGCAAACTAGATCCCACGCGTCAATGACTCAAAAAAGTGTGGTAAGATTCCCTTAGGCTTGCTAAGGTGTGGCAAAGAATTTAAGCACCTCAACTTAGAGTGTGGCAATTTTTGTTGGCAAAATATGACTAGCAATCAAACAACCCCTTAACCTCGATGGCCGCCGATTAGCCTCCGCCCGGTGGTGGAATACCTACCGCGCGCGCATGCAAGCCACGCACTCGCCGAACTTGACCCACTGGCATCGGAATCGTCTCCCCTGCATTTATTTGCCACGTCTACGGCACTCTGCCATTGCCATATCTCAGTCGATCGTCCGGACGCAACAAGGACCATCGTTCTCTCATCGAGCACACATTCCCAGGCTGGCGACCACTGCCCCCGAACCGCCACCGCCGCCCGTGATTTCGCTAATCAGTTTCTGTTTTTGCCTTCAAGCCCCTCTCAAAACCACTTTCGACACACCATCCTTTCCAACGGTGGCAGAGTTTGGCTTCTTAATTTTGAGTTTTTTTTTATTTTCTCTTTATTTTCTCCATTATTTCTTTTGTATTGTATACGATGATATAACAGTTTTTTATTTTTTAATTGAACGACTCAGAAAAAAATAGCAGACGCTACAGTGCACTTTTAGTCAAAACCACAGCCACATCTAGAAATCGCGGTTTACAAGCCGTTTGGAGCTCCCTCGATAGCCCTTGATTTTGGATTCAAGCCAGACAACATTAAATTCTTCTCTTGTCATGGGTCACATTGCAGCCTTCTTCAAAATTCTGCTGGAAAGATGAGATCGATTCTTGGGCAAAACATCACCGCTACTGTTTTTCTTCTTTGCCAAACTTACTGTGAGGCAATTGGTGCAGCCCAACCGCGAAAAGGGGGCATGATAGATGTGTCGTCTGCGTTCACATCCGTTCATCTCAGCAAACAGGACGATTGTAAGTCTGTGTGACTGACCGGTGGGCCCAGGGGGCCAGGGTGTCAGTATCGTTGCATATGACGAGAGGGGCAGAGAGCGGTATTGTGAGATGTGTTGTCAAAGTGTGGTTCTGTTATATATATACCCTTAAAAGTACGGTTCTATGATAGTTTGTCAATTGTAATGTGGTTTTGCTATTTTTCTCATGTTAATTCGAATTACATTTGGCATTGCTATACTAAACCGTGCAGTCTGCTTGATAACAAAAAGTAAATATAGTGTTATACTCTGATACCGTTTCCTTATATGCAGCAGCTCCTCGGATATGATTGGAGTTTATAAGGTTCGGCATAAGCATGCACGGTATCAAAAATGAAGTCTTGTAAAGAGAATTGAAATAATGATGATAAATAATCATAACGAGAGAGAAAGATTTAGTAAAACCGACCGTAAATTCCTTAAGCACGATCTCAAAAGAGTGCAAAGTATTGTCACTCTCTCACAAGCCTCTTAAACTTTTGGATCTTTATCATATACAAAATTCTAGTGCTAAAGAATAATCTAATCTATAATCATCTGATGCACCTCTTGCTTTGGATGAGTTTATTTATAACATGAGTTTTCTATGGCCATAACTTATGATTTTATATAATCTTTCTAGTTCTCCTCGAAAGTTAAAATTTCATCTAGAAATCCGTAGTATGATAGGATATGAGTCATTCGTATTCAAAATGTAACAGTTTAATATGCAAAAGAGAACATCCCTCTTCTAAACAGTGCCTTGCTTGTATGTTTCTATAAGCAAATGGCATGATCTATAAGAATAAGAACAAAAACAGAACAACTAATCCTAATGAACGATCAAATGCATGAAAACACATACAGAAGACATTGGGCCTGTTCTTTCCAGCTTCTAAAAATTGCTTTTCAGCTTTTCTACAGTAACTAACTTTTAAACAGAGTATCTTTTTAAGATAGAGTCTACTAGCTAACTGCAGTATATACGGTACCAACTTCATTTATATCGGCAAAAACCGTACGTGAGTTTCTGTTACTCTGTAATCTATCACACGAACAGACTAAAAGCTATAAGCCGCAACCAAAAGCCATAAGGTTCAATCAGAAAAAAAATAAGCCCATCTTTTCTTAACAACAGCATGCAAGATTTCAACTTGTCCTTCCTTTGCCCCCCTCCGGTCAATGCCATCCATTGGTGCAATCTTTTATGGTAAAACAGCAGCATGTATGACCAATGGCAATGGAAATGGAAATGGCAGCGTGTTTCATGATGCAGCCTAGGGGCGGAGCCAGCAATCGGATAAGGCTGGACGACCGCTTAAGGTAGCCTTCGCCGCTAGTAACCCCTCCTCTTCTTCTTCCACCTGCCATAGCCTTGCTTCTGTCACTCGGTGCCTTAGTCCTATCCCGAGGAGGAAGAAGAAAGAAACCAGAGGCGGAGGAGTGGCTAGGTCTGGAGCACCATTGTGGGCCACTTGGCGTATACGTGAGGTGAGGAGGCCCAACCCACAATAGAATAGCCCATGCTCAGCGCGTGAGGAGAGAGAGAGAGACATTGCTATAGCTCACGATTTTTGGAGCCAGGAATGAAACTTCGGAATTGGCTGCTACTTTCATGACAAGAGAAATGAAAGAACATTGATATCGATTTTATGTCGTAAGACTAATCGCTTTGAAGCATGATTACTTGTTATGTTCTAAATTATGGAGTGGTGTAGTAGTCCAACCATGTGGTAGGCACCTGAATTGTGAAGCAAATATCCACTCCTTGGTTAAGAATTTGGATGGATGCATGGTTGGTTTCAGAGGTTTTGATCAAATGCGAAGCCAAGAAGAATGATCAAGGCATGCAAATTTAGAAACGATGACTGCCTGTGTAGACGGCGATGTCACCAAGCCGAGTGTCGATCAACCATAATGGCGATGGTGCGATCTAGTCCAGCTCTGACTGAGTCAGAAGTGTGACGGCAGAACGGTAGAGCCCCATCATCCAGCCATCAAGCAAGGGTCGAGCCACCAAACTATGGCGGCGTGCGATAAGGCAGCAGTAGCCGGCACATCCGAAGAGGAAGCAGCACTTGACAAGGTGGAGATGAGTTGCCATACCTAAGATTTAGTCCTGTATCCACCACCGACGTAGCCGGATAGGAAGGCGACGAGTCGACACGCCGAGTTGGCCATGGACGCGACGCAGCGGTGGGTAGGGTCCCTGGCGCATGCACATCCTGCCCACAGCCAGGCGCATGACCGGAGCAGGATGCGGCACTGCTCGCGCACTAGCATCCACCGCTAGAACCAGCTCAGGCAGCCCCGGTCGCGCAGTGTGATGACGATGGCCAACTGGAGGTAGGCCGACGCGGTGTGCTTCAGCAGTTGGTTGCGGATGTTGATGCTGGACGTGTCGAAGTCGTCGATGTCGGCGAAGCTACTGCTGTCGCCAGGGCTGGCCTCGTAGAGCACGTCCCGAAGGTTTGTGTACTCGATGCTACTGTTGCTCCCATTGTTGCCCCAGCTCGACGACCTCAACCGGACGGCGCGGGGTAGCGATGACGACGCCTCCAGCGTCTGGACGTCAGTGTCCATCATCACCCAGATCCATACATCACTGATGTGTTGTACAAATTTGATGTGATTTGTTAACCTTCAAGAGAAGAAACTTAAAGCCCGTTTGTTTCAACTTCAGTTGATTTCTGACTTTTAATTTACTAGTCCTTAATTTCATTTTTTTCTAGTTTTTTTTTCATTTTTCCCGTATTCTTTCAGATTGTCTGCGATGGGATAACCTTTTTTATTTTTAAATTTAATTACGCCAAAGAAGTTACCATCAGTTATAGTGAATAATAAGTCTGCTATAGTGAAAAAAAGTCATAAACCCATCGTTAAACTGAGTGCCCTAATGTGATTCTTGGCGGAGTAATGGTGATGGTAATATTTTGGAGCCCTTTGCTTTCTTATTATGTCAGATGCTAAGTTTGACAAAGATAGGATAGGGAAGAAACAACACAAGGTTAAACACTTTTATTAGTGTGTTTACTTTCTAAAGGCTGTTTATATTGGTTTTGTAATACCACTAAAGTGCAAAAGAGAAGAAATGCGAGAATTAAATCAATCCAAGGGAGAATAAAGAAAATAAGGTAGAGTTTTGCCATCAGATCCATTGGCTTTAGAATGCCGAATAAAAATAGCGCTCACTAAAGGTTCCCAGATCGTCTGGGGCCGGTCGGCACCATCTCGCGTTTGGGTTCTTATCATTCGACAGGAAATTCCATTCTTACCTTTTTCTGACTTACCTCCTGCAGTAGAAAAGCCATCAAACAATGCAAGCTCACTCGTTGGACCAAAAAGTCCTAAAAGCCCTTAGTGACTTGAGAGTCATATAGAGAGAAGGGGAAGAACAGTTTTGGTAATACACAAAGTCAGGGACTATCCAACCATGCCATTAAGCTAGCACAATATAGGCAGAGCTCACCTCAGTTCCATTTCATTTCCCAACCGAGAGCCACACACACATAGAGACATGGCCACAGGAGCCAACATACAGCCACTCACGCAGAATGCCATGACCATATGACTCAACACGCAGCCACACAAAGCTTCACTTCATTCTTTCTTCCCTCAACTGTGAGCTCATCCAGAAAGCAAAGCCAGCAAGAGAACCATTAGCTTTCCTCTGCTCAACCAAACACAGAGCAAGCCGAGCCCATCCAAGTCCCAAAACCCAAATCCACTGCCACCGCAGAGAAGAGGTGAGGGAGAGAGAAGTGGAGGAGAGGAGCCTAGGGAGTTGGGGAAAACCGACAGCGTGAGGGTGGAGTCCACGGCGACCGCAAGCCGCCTAAGACCACCGGAGCCACGCTGAACCAGACTGGGACAAGGAGGAGGCGAGAAGGACCAACGGAAACACGTGGAGAGCACTATCGCCACCACGACCATCGTCATCACCTTCTCATCTGCACTTAACCCGAGCCAAGTAAGGTTTGCCTTCCCCAACCATGTGTGTTGAAGAGTAGGGCAGAACAAAACTAAAAGCTAAATCAAAATGTGTTAAAGAAGAGAGGATTAGATGGACTGTCTGGTGAAGTAGTGGAGTAGAGATGCTCGGGCCAAGCTCGTGTGCCTTGACCAAAGCCATGGCCAAGGGGAACACCTGGTAGCCATCTGACGACGTAGCCACAGGCGAGCTAGGTGTCGGCTTGGGGAGCCGACAGCGTCGAGGATAGTCGGATGGGGGGCGCCACGACCGGAGGAGCAGCGTCAGGAGGCCGAAGTCTGGGGCCTTGGCATGGGGGCCCGCCACGATAGCGTGAGGAGGGCGACGGCCAAAAGCCGTGTTGACCGAGCGATGGCTCCAAGTGCCTCGCCGCCGTGTGCACACAAGGGGAGATGGTGGATCCAGTCCTGGTTGTCTGAATCCAAGATGAAGAGTGAGGGGGAGGAGCCAGAGGCGTGTTTCGGGCCGACGCGCCATGGCCGGTGAGCCCTGCGGCGGTGGCGTCACCCGAACGAGAGGGAGAAGGGGGGATAGGTGAGTGGAGGTGCATGAGAGGCGGATGGTGGCCGGCGGCGAGCTCAGGGCCGGTGAGCTCGAGCTTGGCCATGAGCAGCCGCGCTGCCTGGAGGAGCACCCAAAAATGAGACATAAATAGAGCGAGAGAGGAGAGGATTGGGGATAAGGCTGGTTTGGCTGAATCGGATGAAGGGGAGAGATAAAGAAAAGAGAAAGAGAAAAAAGAGAAAAACAAAGAAGATAGAAGAAAAGGAAGGAAAAAAAGAGAAAGAAAGAAAAGAAAAGAGGAGAAAAAAAAGAAAAATGGAGGGTTTGGTACCTATGCGATGGGTTCTTAACCCCTCGCATTTTATGCTAGAGTCAGGATATGTGCATAGAGTCATCGCTTCTCGCTTAAGCACTGATTTTAATATGATGTGTTGAGTTGGGTTGACATTTGTACAGTTGGAGGTTCCGGGTCGGAGCCGTCCACGCATCATCCTGAGATTAACCAGGCAAGTGCATGGTAAAGCGGTAAATTCGAGTAGTGTTTGCTGTTAGTTGAATGTTGAGGCATTGTTTACCATGATATGGTAAGTTAACTATTTCTGGTTGCACGATGAGGAATGATGAATGACGATTGTTGAGACATGGCATGTTGATATGCATAAATGGAGAACTTGCATTGCATGCATGTCATGAAAAGAGATATTTTTGTGGTATCATTGGTCCACTTTGTGTGGACGCTCTACGGGAGTAGAGATTGAGGTTCCCGTATGAAAATGATGGGCTACTGAGGTCTCCGTATGAAAAAGAATGGGCTTGTGATCATCGTATGGAAACAGGGCGAGCTTGGGTGAGTATTGACAGGTGCTCGCTCTGCTATATCGGTATAGGCTAAAGAGATAAGAGAGAAGTGCATGTGCATATGAAATTGCATTATGATAGAGAATGGGTGCAAATGCATAATGATTGGTCGATGAGAACTTAAAAAGATTAAATGAAAACAAGTAGTTATTGAAACTGTGATGGTTATGGACTGATTCGCAAACCTGTTATTTACTGTTTTGCTTTGTACTTGCTGAGTCTTTGGACTTATCCTTATTTTGTTGTTTTTTAGGTGACCGTTGAGGACGTCATGCACAGGCGGGAGTATCACATAAATAACTTCACGTATTAGTAGCACTTCGCATATCAGCTTTTGGATAACATGTTAAAACTCCACTAGTATGCTAGAATAGTTGCTTAAAATAATATGTTGTAAAGCGGTCGCTACATTATAAATAAAGTAAAGTTTGCTTAAAATGATTAGCAGTTGAAAAAAGGTAAAAGTGTGCAAAGATGGTATCATTCTGGACCCAGAGAATAGGTGGGGTGTTACAGGTTTCTACTGCTAACTTTTGTTTGAGGAAGTTAAAAATCAATATAAACATCAGGCCCACTTTTCTCACTCCTGTCTCGTGTACGGATCTCTATCTCACTTCCCACTGCTCGCCTCCTCCTTCTATTATAAAAGCCACTCCTTTTAGTAATTACTATTTATTTTTAATGAAAAGTCATCAGCCGCCGATGTCAATACGAATATGGCCAAATGTAGGAATTACTGTTGACCTGGCCAAAGGTGGCAAATGCCATCCGGAAAGGTTCCAAATGTGGAGGAGCTACAGTATGTGGATAATAACTAATAAGCATCCTTTGTCTGATCAGAGCTTGACGTTGATAAAAACAAAATACATACTGTAGTAGCATAGGAAAAACTGAATCAATGAATAATGATCACAAGAATGTGTTCTTTTGACTCCGCTCGACGTGGAGATAGATCAAGCTGGCATCAATCCATCTCATCGCAAATAGTTCTTAACAGATCCTAAGCCGGAATCAACTCCTCTGACGTAACTTCCCTCTGACGTTGGGTCACTACATGTGAACCCTCTCACCGCGTGGCCCCACATGTCAGTGACGGGGAGTTACGTCAGAGGATCTCATTTGTCCTAAGCCTTGGTGGGCAAATAGTTAGTTTTTTTTTTCACTTCCTGGGCACCTTTCTCAGCTGCCTCGGTACATTCGCAATATTTTAATGATGTAAGAATCATTGCAAATAACGAGGATGGCGGATTTTTCAACCGATGAAATGCATATAAACATATGCAAAAAAATTCATTGTAAATAACGAGGACGGTCGACAGATGATCAATTTCATCAAACTAAACTTTCTTCTTGTAAGAGAGCAGATTCACATTGCAGGATAATGTTACTACATTTATTTGCAATCAAGGTAACAATAGCACATTCCCTGGATAGACACTGCAACAAGGTACGGAATACTAAAATGAGCTACGAATAGCGAGAATTCCTGCCTCTGAAAATGCGTTTATCTCATCTCTGCTTGGAGGCACCATTCATCCGTACAAGTCCCGACCGCATCTATCACAGACTGGTTTTTCAGCCTCTGATTCTGGCTTCTTGATCTGCTTCTGAATTTTTGGTAAGTCATGCTCCAGCACATCACTGAGCGCCTTTGATGCTTCTGCAAGCTCCTCAGGACTGAAAACCGTAGGATTTGAAGATTAGCAAACAAACATTGTCGGATAATACGATGCTAGTACATGTAAGTTTATGGAAAATTGGAGAACGAGGTATGATGATACAAGGGCAAAGAAGTCATACCTGATCGAAAGAGGAGGGGCTAATCGAATTATAGTGTCATGTGTGGGCTTTGCTAGAATGCCTCTCTCCTTCAGCTTAATACAGATATCATATGCAGAAGCAGGGGATAGCGCTTTGTTGCTTAGGTCTACCGCATTAAGCAAACCCCTCCCACGTACTTCCCTAATAATCTGAGGAAATTTCTGTTGAACCTTTTGTAACTGATCTCTGAACTCCTGACCTAACTTTGCAGCTCTGCAATTCAGTAAAAATGACTAGAGGAAAAAAGGATCATAGAACTGAATCTCGAAACAGCAGATGATCTAGCAAATCACTAGAGTTTCTTGTAATAAAAGAATGTACCTTTCAACAAGACCTTCATCTCTGACCACTTTTAGTGATGCAACTGCTACAGCACTTGCCAATGGATTCCCACCAAATGTACTGCCAGTGGTCAAATATAAGACTGATTTCAAGAACAAGACATACAAAAAATGTTTATCCAAAAATAACAAAAGATCATATTCTAGCAGCTGCACATAGTGTAGTCTCCTTAAGTCTGATGGGCAAAAACTAGATGACATCATGTAGACATTAATGCTTAATTAAGAGAAAACTGAATCAGTTTGCCATTTAACTTCGCTTTGGAATGAACCAAAAGAAAAAAGATTGACAATGGTTCACACCTTCCATGTTCTCCTGGTTTGATACACAGCATGACATCTTTGTCCGCAAGAACTGCACTGACTGGAACGACTCCAGCACCAAGTGCCTTGCCTAGAACCTGGACAATTGAGATACTTGGTCAAAATTGTATATGCATATCCTAGAGCAAAATGAAAACCTCACTAGCAGGTACTTGTGTAGTGAGAGGAGATAAGCAGGGTGTACCAGAAAAGAAACTTACCACCACATCAGGCCGTATGTCTTCCCAATCACATGCCAACATTTTGCCAGTTCGAGCTATGCCTGTTTGGATCTCATCAGCAATCATCAGAATGTTGTGCCTAGAACACAAGTCTCTGACAGCTTTCAAATAACCATCTGGTGGGATTATTACCTAAGAACGTAAATAGTATAATGGTGAAGTTGGGAACATGAGACATCAAACAATCATGAGAATAACAGTAAAACTGGATTCATGCAGCATAACAACTAGAGTTTACGCTTTAAACAACATATTTTTGTGGTCACATAATCACATTGGCCCCTGTTTATTTTAGCACATTAGCTGGCAAAACGTGGTAAGGGACTAATCACTCATTTTGACTTTCTTGTTTCTTAAATGAACTAATCAACTTACCTGAATATTTGCAAATAATTTAAAATATCCGGATATACATATTTTCCAATCATGTCAGTGAGATAAGGCAGGGTGATTAAGCAGCAATTCTTGGATGTAATCACATGCAATTTGAAAACTATGACCGTGTGTAGTGAAAGGATTCCCCTAACGTCCTATGAGCATCCATACATAAAGCACCCTAGGAACTGTTCTATTGTACTATGATTTCTTTTTGGCAAGACTGTTATTTTACCATTGATCCTTTTACCGCTACCACATCTAATGCATCTTGCGAATTAGACGGGAAATGTGGTGAAGTCTATCCACAATTTGTTAGTTGTATTATTAGATGTACTCTAGAAAAAAAATGCTTATCATGCAGAGCTAACAAGCCCTTCCAGTTAATTAAATTCCTTGAGCTTAGATATCTATACAGTACCACCATGCAGTGCTAACTGGGAGGAAATTAGTTTCTCGCCATATAGGAAATGACTAGCCATGAATGAGGTCTAGAGATTTAAAAACAGAAGACAGAGTAACTTAGACATGAATACCCCAGCTTCTCCTTGGATTGGTTCGAACAAAAAACTGCATATCCGATCTCCATGCTCTGAACCAAATAGTGTTTGTCAACATGCATATACACACAAATAAGTAAAAGTAGCATATGGTTGCTACAGCTAAATAGATTGGTTACCTTTAAAGATTTTCTCCAACCCATCAATGTCTCCAAAATCAACTTTAAGATGGCCAGGAACCAAAGGACCAAAACCACGAGTTGCATCATTGTCACAGCTCATAGATATGACACCCAATGTCCGACCATGAAAACATCCACAGCACGATACAATCAAAGCCTGCAAAACACCAAACATTTGGCAAAAATAGGTATCATTATCAATGAATCTCCCAACTTCTCAAGATATCAAGTGGTGCATTAGCCAAGACATGGAATATAATACATTTCCTATAGTTATATAACAAAGCAATCAAACAAATAAAAAACAAGTGGTAAAACAACACCTGCTTCTGCAGCCTTTTGCACTTTTTACAAAGTTTTGTTTTCATTTATTTAATATAATGATATGATATTAATATGTGCTTTCATGATATCCAAATAAAATGAGAAAAAAATTGATAGCAACACCATTATACTAAAGCAATGAAAAACTGAAATCAGTATATCTGCAGTCACCACACTTAAAGAGTTAACATCTAGTAGCAGGATATGAATACAAAAGTTAGAACTGAATGGAAGCACAAGCACATCCCAGTATGGCAAATAAAAGATCTACTAGGATTGAAATTAAACATGCAACTTTTCGTGAATTCATACCTCATTCTTTGGTATATTTTTCTTTTCATAACCCCATTTCCTTGCCAATTTAATAGCTGTTTCCACTCCTTCAGCTCCAGTGTTCATTGGCAACATCATTTCATACCCAAACATTCTTGTCAAATATTCCGCAAAGATAGGGAATTTGTCATTGTAGAAAGCTCTGGAACTAAGTGTAAGCCTTTCTGCCTGTTCTATCAAAGCTCTTAGGACTTTTGGATGGCAATGGCCCTACAAAGAATTGCAAAAACTACATCATTTATGTACATTCAAATAAGTTATCTCAAACAATGTACAGCAACTAGACATCTGTGCCTTCCAATCTGTGCTTAGACCAAGTGGCATTCAGTTATAGTATCTAACTGCATAGAAACTCACCTGATTGACTGCAGAGTAAGCAGAGAGAAAATCAATGTATTTGTTGCCTTCAGGGTCTAATATATGTGAACCTTCTCCTTTGGAAAACACCATGGGTATCGGATGGTAGCTACAAGCAGTGAAATGTTCAGAACACACCATGAGTCCCAAACTTGAAAAGGTGGGGTAATTGCATCATCAAATCGAAATACTGCAGTTGCAAGTAAAAGTTCTGAATCACAGAACTTGCCACCAATAAGAAATGTCCACATCCCAATCAAATGCAACAGCAAGCGATCCCTTGGGCGTATGGAAGTAAATGTGATGCCAGGTCAAACAAAGGCGACACCGTCAGTCTCAAGTCACTACCATGATATTATGGATAAAGAGATACGAGTCATATCCAGCAATAAAGAACATCCCTTAGTCCACTGTATATACATGCAAGAATCTGTTCAAAATTGGTTCTACAAGCTCAATTAGAGGGTCTAAGCAGGCAACGCCGCCACATCAAGATCAGGAACTGATGGCGGACGAAAGGGTTTAATCGAACCCGCAGAGAGAACCCGAACCTTCGGTGGCAAGAACTCAATCCCAAGCGCTAAAAACTACGCTATCCGAGCACGATCCCATCAGGGATGGAGCCCAGAGGCATTTGCACAAGCACATGGCGGGCGAGGGCATACGACGGAGAGAAGGAAGAGAGGCGATCGGGAGCACCGTACTTGTGCGCGCTGCAGTCGCGCTCCATCCGCATGAGCTCCTCCGAGGACAGCGCCGCGGTGGCAGAGGCCGAGGCCGAGCCGGAGCACATCCCCCTCCGCGCCAGGGCCGCCAGTGGCGCCGCACCCCGCCGCGCCAGCACCGCCGCCATCTCCGCACCGTACGCCCCTTGACGCTGATCCGCTGAGCAGTGGAGTCCTTCGAGCCGTACCCGCCGCCCTCCAGGCCAAGGCTGCTTCTTGTACCGCCACTGCCTCGCCTTCCGCTCCGACACCAGGGCTTGGGGTTAGGCTGCGCCGCGGTTGCGGTTGCTTGCTGCGTTGGGATGCGCAATTGAAGTTGCTCACGGCGTTCGGGCTCGCGCGGCTGTTTAGGGTATTATTTTGGATTTTTATTTGTTCTAGCTTTTTTTTTTCCATTTTTGCCTTTATTACTTCGTATTGTTCGTTACTATATGACAACTTTTTTAAATTTTTATTAAATGACTTAGAAAAGGTTAACAATTATTATAGTACTATAATTTTAATCAAAAATCAATAGTCAAAATCATAAGATAGAAGCTTGAGTTTTCTTTGGAGCAGCTCCATTGTCTTATGTCTCTACACTTTGTGTCACCTAAAACTAATAGTAGAATGAACTCGTCCAATATATAATATTTATTAGTAGATGATCTAATCAATAAATTTATACATTCTCTCACCTTTCTCTTTTTCCCCTCTTCTTTTTTTATGCGACACCTTTTTTTTGCTATATTTATACCCTTCCGATCCCTTAAAAAATCCGTAGATATAACTTTTCCAACACATAATATCTATGGTTGACCTAATTAATAAATTTACAATTCTCCTGTCTTTCTTTCTCTTCCCTCTTGTTTCTCACTCACGATACATATTTAACGGGGTAGACATAATTCTCCTCTCTAATAGATTTAACGGGTAGACATAATCCTCCTCTCTAATATATAATTTAGCTATACCTTATTTATTAGTTTATGTGCTTAAGTAATGTCTCATATAAGGTACTGCTTTTTTTCCTCTCTTGTACCATATTATCTCTTATTTTATATAAATAATTAATTATTCGCTATTGATACTGTAAGAGCGGAGCGGAATGGGAAGAATTAGCGAGACGGGCGAGCGTGGCTATGCCTGCCTATGCGTTATCCATCCACCTCGGCGCCGTCGATCTGCTCATCTCCCCCACTCCGTCAGTTGAGATCTGCCGTTTTTGGCACGGAAAGCAAGCATTGTCGTACAAGAGGAGGGAAGAAGCAGCGTGTGCGCGTGGGACTCCGCTCGGTCTCGCGGACGGCCACCGTGGTGGTGCCGTGCCGTGCCGGTGCCCGGCCGTTCGGTCTTCTTTCGCACACGGCGACGCGACCGCGTCATCTGAGACGGACGGACGCCTGACAGGTCAGACGGCTTCTCTCCCGACCCGGCCCACACCGCGACGCCACTATCTCCGGTTGATGGGGCCGTGCCTTCCCGTTTTGCCCCGGGGAGCTGTACCGTGGGCGTGGCGTGGCCACCATGTGCTCGGTCGGCGTGCCATTAAGGCCGAGTAAACGTAATTCATGGATGAATTTACATAAACGGTTATGTAATTATTTTTTAAAATTTAACTGTTGGATATTCGTTTTTATAAATCTAGTTTCCATTATATACCTACCGTCTAGACTTCTCTGTAGACCTATCGAGCTCAATAGACACCCTGGCTCAACAGGTGACCTGTCGAGCAACCACTCTACGGCAGGCCTAAACGGTCATAATTAGCGCTAATTAAAGCACATGGTTAGCAGTTAAATATGATTAGTACTATTTAAATATGATTAGCACTAATTAATTAGCGCTAGTTAAGCAATGAACAATGCACCGTCCAGCCACTGTAGCTGTTGCCGAGCTACAATAGCTCGGTAGGTGTAAGGAGGGCGTTAGAATTGCAAAAAGGGTGTCCGGAGGCCAAATTTGAAAAAGTGGTGTCGATTTTTTTTAGTATCGATCTTATGTATGATTTGTTTGGGCTCGGAGGATCTCTTGCTACAACTTGGCTATAATCACACAGAGAAAAGACACATGAATTTTTATACAGGTTTAGGCCTTCTGTTGCGAGAATAACAACCATACTTCCTGTGTGGATATTACTCAATAAACTGATTACAACTGAGAAACTAATGTGAAATGTCCTGCTCTACTGCTATTCTCCCTTGGGTATCTCCCGGCCCTCCTCTTTTCTCCCTGACGTCCATCTTTATATAGCTTACAAGGCGGCGGCAGTTTTTCCATGCCAAGAGACACCTAAACGTTTTGAATGATAACCATCCGACATGAGTTATTAGAGACGTGGTATCTCACTCATCGTGCGGCGGTTACTATTAGAGAGAAGTTATGCATAGTTATTCCAGAGAATAAATGCACGTGTTAACCGTCTTGTCAGATAGGCCCACTATGTAATGGGTCTTCGTAGACAGGTTAGTCGAAGTTTGGCTTTTGTAGACAGGTTAGTCGAAGTTTGGCTTAGTCATAGGAGAATCTACAACCACAAAGTGGTCGCAGAATAACTTACGACTATGTCATAGTTGCAGGAGAACTTATGACTATGATGTGGTCACAGAAAAGGTTTACGACCAAGGAGTGGTCGTAGAAGAGGTTACAACTAAGGGATTGTCGTAGAAGAGATTACAACTAAGGGGGTTGTCGTAGAAGAGCTTTACGACTATGGCATTGTCGTAGAAGAGCTTACGACTAAGGGATTGTCGTAGAAGAGCTTATGACTAAGGGTTATCATAGAAGAGCTTACGACTAACTTGTGAAATCTCTCCCTTATAGATAAGACTCAAAGAGTATAATGACGCAACAATATCATTTACAGATAAATAATAATTTGAGGATTATTATACCCTCGTCATCTAGCACCCCAACTTCAAGTGAAAATAACTTACTTGAGAAAAGCATAGTCTTTTCGATCTAATTCGACTAGAAATGAGTTTGGTCAAAAAGGTAATTTCATTTGAGTTGTAAACAAGGTTGTTACGGCGTCGCCTAGTCGTCGCCAAGGCGACGACTAGGCGTCCAGTCGCCCAGAGCTCGACGCCAAGGTCTATCGCCCAACTTACTGAGGTAGGAGCTTGACGCCGAGGTCTCACACAGCAGCAGCCGCCGCGCTCGTGGCCCCGAGTCCCGTCACTCCTCTATCCGAAGCCACCGTCAGCCGGATCTGAAGCCGCACCGCCTCTACCCAAGCCGCATCGGTCGGATCTGGAGCCGCAGCCTCCTCCATCCTCTTCCCGAGCCGTACCTCACCTCCCATCGGTCGTCTCCGGATCTGGCCGATCTGGTGGCTCTTGGCATGAAAGAGACGGGGAGGCGCATGGGAGGAGGCGACGGGGAGGCGCCGGCGGGAGGAGGCGGCGGGGAGGGGAGGCGACGGGGGGAGCCGGGGAGGCGTCTGGCGGGGAGAGGAGGCGGTGGGAGAGGGGAGGAGAGGAGTCGCGAGAGCGAGGAATCGCGAGAGTGAGAGAGAGGAGTCGGTCGGGGCCGTCGGGCAGCAACCGCGTTAAGAAAAGGATTTTTGTGATTAAGTCCTCAGCAATCCTAAAAATTACAAACAGGTCCCTCTTTTAATGGATTTCTCCTAATTCAGACCTCCTAAGACATGATTATTTGGATAATTTGTGTTATTATATTGCATGGTTATTTAATTTTTAGTCATATAAGGTATTATTTATCGTCTAACTGTCGCCATGGCGGGCGCCTAGTCGACTAGGCGTCCAGGCACCTCGGCCTCGCCTCGACTTGCCGGAGCGCCGTGACAACCCTGGTTGTAAAGACATATTGGCCTCAAATAAAGGAATACGAATCGGTTCCCACCGATCTCATTAAGGGCAGTTGGCCAGTAAATATCTAGTCAAAAGGCTTTTCTGACCAGTGTTATGTAAGAAGCGTGTACTCTACAGATGCCCCCATGAATGTCATGAAGGAGATGTAATCCTTCTTTCTATGACATGCATCATATGAGAATCTCTTGAGTACTCCATTTATAGAGTACCCTGTTGACCAAAGTATATATTTTGGCCTTGCGTGATAAACAATCTTCTTCGAGATCATCGTCGAGTACTGAACCTTTCTAAAGATACTCGTAGATGGGTCCCATCCAGGTATCCTTGTACTCTAGAGATGCTATCTCATTAGGAGTAGTTTCTGGTGTTTTGACCAGAGACAGTTTCTGGAGTTGCTCCAAGTAGACTCCTGTTGGCATTTGTGATCGGGAAGAAGCCATTTGAGCCAGCTGATCAGCGAGAAAATTATCCTTTCGAGGGATATATTGTATCTCGAAACCAAAAAATGGCTCTTAATCTTTTTGACTTCTGATAAGTACTGAGATATGGTCGTACTAGAGCATTGGTATTCTTTTTTGACCTAATTCATGACTACTTGAGAATCTCCTCTCACGAGTAGTCGACAAATTCTGAGGCTTTCGTGGCTCGTATGCCAGCCAAAATAAACCTTCGTATTTGGCCATGTTATTACTGGCTGGAATGTTTAATTGAATGGCATACTTTAAGATCTCTCCCACAGGAGATTCTAGGACCACCCCAGCCCTTGAGCCACTAAGTGTAAGTGACACATCAAAGTACATCATCCACTGGTCGTGAGAAGTGTACTGTGGATCCTGAACAGGCGTAGGATTGTCTATTCAGTGACAAAGTCTGCCAAGATCTTGGTTTTAATGGCCATTCGGGACATGAAATGGAGGTCGAATGCCCCAAGTTCAATCGACCATTTTGTCATGCATGCCGATATTTTGCCTGTTTTGGTGGGCCACTCCTAAGTGGAACGTAGATGACACAATAATTTTGTGCACCTAAAAATAATGCCTTAGTTTTCTCAAAGACAGGAGGAGGGCATATAAGAGTTTTAGAATATAAGGGTAGCACTCCTTAGGTCCGTGTAAGACTTTGTATATAGAGTAGACCCATCGTTAGACGCCCTCGTGTTCCTTGACTAGTACTACACTTACTGCCTGTGGCGTGGAAGATAAGTATATTAAGAGCATCTCTTTTGGTTTTAGAGAAACTAGAATATGAGCACTTGTAAGATATTGCTTGACATCCTCAAAGGCATCGTTAGCCTCTTTGGACCACTCGAACCCCTCGTATTTCATTAGAAGCTTGAAGAAAGGAAGTCCTTTTATCCCCAGTCGAGCGATGAAATGGCTTAAAGCCGTCGTACACCATGTGAGTTTATGAACTTCTTTCTTAGTGGTTGAAGGGCACATTTGCTCAATGGCCTTTATCTTTTCAGAATTTGCTTCAATACCTCTTGCAGAAATAAGGAATCCAAGCAACTTCCCAAGAAACTCCGAACACACACTTCTCAGGATTGAATTTCAAGTGGTGTTTTCTGAGGTTGTCGAATGTTTCCTGCAGGTCTAAAATGTGATTAAATCATTTGATGCTCTTTACGACTAGATCATCAACATAGGCTTCCAAATTTTGGCCTGGTTGAAGGAAAAAAGTCAATTACATTAAACGTTGAAAAGTCGGACTAGCATTTTTCAAATTACATGGCATTTTAACAAGCAAAATATTCCAAATGGCGTAATAGACACAGTCTTTTCTTCATCTTCTAGAGACATACTAATCTAATGATAATCAGAGTATGCATTTAGAAAACTTAATGTTTCACAACCAACAGTGGAGTCAACCAATTGATCGATACGGGGAAGAGGGAAATCATTGTTTGCACAAGCTTTATTAAGATCAGTATAGTCTATACACTCACACACACACCACTTACCATTAGACTTCTTAACCATTACATGGTTAGCCAACCACTTTGAGTGATTAACCTCTCTTATAAAGCCTGCTTTCAGTAGCTTTTCCAATTCAGATCTAATAGCATTTCATCGAACAGGTGCAAATCTCCATAATTTTTGTTTTACAGGTTTCTTGTCAGGCTGTAGAGCTAGCATGTGCTCGATCACCTCCCTAGGGACCTCAAGCATGTCCGATGGTTGCCACGTAAATACATCTGCGTTTGCCCAGAGGAAAGTGACATGGGCATCTTCCTATGCAGGGTTAGAAGTAAACCCAATGAGAACGGTCTTCGAAGGCTCTGCTGGGTTCAATGGAATCTCCTTGACTTGCTCATTTGTTGAGTGCTTGGTTGAAGGCTACACCTTGCTTACTTTTTGAGTTGATAACTGGCCTACCATCTGGAGATATTTGCGATCGTATGTAAGCGCCATCTTTTTATCACAACAGACTATGATCACTCCTTTGGGACCTAGCATCTTAAGACATTGATATGCATAGTGAGCAACTATCAAGAAGTGTGCCAGAGTTGGTCGTCTGAGTATGGTGTTATACGCCGTGTCGAAATCGACCATATTAAAGGAGATTTTCTCTATCCTGAAATTGCTTGGAGAACCAAATGTAATAGGTAGAGAAACTTAGCCAATTAGCTTGGCCGAAGGCCTTGGTACAATCCCATGGAATGATTATCGTATAGGCTTTATTCTAGTCTGAGGAACATTACATCTTGTCCATAGCACCTACAAATAAAATATTTAAAGAACTACCACCATAGATCAACACTCGGTTTACTCAATAGTTGTTGATGGTGGGCTCGACCACGATCAAAAACTAACCTGGTCGAGTTGAAGGGATCGGACAATCACTTTTCGTAAAAGAAATAGTGACTTCCGACCACTTTGAAAGAAAATTAATAAGAGAAGGGTCAATGGAGTTTACCTCACGTTCAACAGCTTTATACTGTCGCTTTGACTCGTATGCTGAAGATCCTCTATAGATATACTCGACGGTGCACTGTGGATCCTAAAATGACATCTCCTCATCTTCGTTTGATTGCTTTCGACTACTCGTCTATCCCACCTGGTCAAGTATGGGAAGTGGTCCTTTGCTGGAGTAGTAATCCTCGAGTTTTCGTTGGAAAACTTGACAATTGCGAAGATCATGTTCTTCCTTTTTGTGGAGAGGGCACCATCTTGGATTGTCATCCTTCCGAGTGGGGATTTTGCCCTTGCCCCGATTAGAGTACTGCCTGGGATACCGTGTCTCCTTATCGCACATGGCCAAGACCTCCTTGGAACTTCCGGCTTGAGGCATATGACCTTTTGCATTGTTCTTGGAATTTTTAACCTTCTCCTTCCCTTTGCTACCTTCACCTACCTCTTTGGTACGTTGATCGGCTTGGTTGATGGTCTTGCTCCACTCAACTAATTTAGCGGCAGTTGCATAAAGATCAGCCATCTCAAAGAGCTCAGTGACAGTAGTTAGAGGGTTCAAAGCGATATCTTCTGTGAACCTTCTATTGTAGACTTCCTGCTTAAATGCTCTGATAACAGAAGCATCAAAACCTCCTAAATGGAATTATGAACCTGACGAAACACCTGATGAATTGTCGTAGGGTCTTGTTGTTGCTCTGTCTCATCCAGTGTAGGTCGTCTTCCTTCCTAAGGCGATCGTATGCGACTTGGAAATTGGCCAGAAGAAGATCATAGAGATGTTGCCATGAATGGATCGGCTCTAGTGGCCGATTCAACAACCATGATCGAGCGGATCCCTTGAGCACAGTCGAAAGGTAGTTCACCATGACATGCTCTCCTCCTCCTGCTGTATGAACCATGGTTGTGTAATTTGAAGGAACTCGATGGAATTTTGGGACCCATCAAACTTCTCCATGTTTTTGGGTTGAAACCTTGGTGGCCAGCGTACTGCTCGGAGTTCAGGCATGGATGCCTGACATTCGGTAACAAGATTATGATGCCTCCTTTATAGGAAAGGATGATTGGCATCTCCAAGCGACTGTACTCAACGATGCTCGGTAGTCGATGGACCTGACTTTTAATAGGTCTCGTCCATTCGAGGGTAATACTCCTTGTATTCCATCTACTGTTGTAGATTTCTTGCTCAAAGTAGTGAACGATCACATCCTCCATAAGCTCGTTAATCCGAGGTCATTTGAGGAACTCTTTGCCGACTGGAGTTGTGGTGAGGAGAGCGAGATGACCTGTCATCATGTCGATTTCCTCGAGGTGAGTTTTGCAAATGACTAGACATAGTCATACTTGTTTGACTCATGGAGTTGTGTCGGCGAGGTTGCTTGAGCCTGACCATCATGTGTCAGAGTCTTCACATGATCCATAGAAGCATCAAGTGCTCACGCCAATTCTGTTCAACCTTGGAAGCACCCTTGCCAAGATTTTTCCCCAGGAGCAAGCCGTGGGACATTGTTAGCTCAAGGAAGCCAGATACCTTAGAGCATAGCAAGAGGAAACCTGAACAACATCATCTCTAATGTCACACGTGGTAATCTATTCCTTTAGTGAGACTAAATCTCAGGGTTGAGACTCCATTTAAGGGGAAAATTTATAACTTCCTGGTTTTCAGTGCCACTTTGAAGCTTTGAAAATAAAAATAACCATTTGGATTTTCTAGAATTAATTAAAGCTTAATATGAATTTTCTAAAATTAAAAGATTTAATATGAATAAAATACACCAATTAAATAAAAACCTATTTTATTTGGGTTCTTTGTGTCGCAAGGCATTTTTTGTATTTTTGGAGTTTATTTGTTATTTATTGGAGCTCAATTTAATTTATCCCAATTTTTGGAATTCTAAAATTCCTTGGAATTCCAAAATATCCAAATCTCTAGAAAATATCCGTTCTATTTTTCTAGATCAAATCTTTTTCTTGGCCCACCTTTCCTTTCCTTTTCCTTTCCTGTCTTTTCCTTTCCTTATCTTTTCTTTTTGCTTTCTTCATCTCTCTGCATTTTCTCTCTCCTGCGTAGCACTGTTCACATGCAGGGAACTATTCATCATGCACTATTTATGTGTGTGGTACTGTTCATCTTCTTCCAGTTGACTGAGCCGAGCCAGACTGAGAACACCCATGGCGCCACCACTTCCCCTCCCAAGCCAACTTTCCATTTGAGCCTTATCTTAACATCATGCCAATACGAAAGTGCTGCAAAATCATGTGAGGAATCCATTCCTTCTGATCTCTTCATAATTTGTTCATCTGTTTGCCTTCTATCCTATATTTTCCCAAACTGACTCAAAACCGAATCCCACAAATTTGAGTCCATTCCAACTCTTCTGAGCTTTTGTATGCGACATGTGATCACTCTTAACCCTTCCCAACCCTTACCAAGTCTTCTCAAATCCCAGAACACCGCCACCACCAAGTGCCCTCCGTTACCGAAATTGATCATCGCTCCAACTCGTGTTCTGAGACCTTTGGTGAGCTTTTTCATGGTCCTTTCATGTCACCTCGTGTTCCCGTGTATTATCCTTCTTATCGAATTAATTTAGTTTTGGTGCAGCCTATTGCCCAGAATCAAGATTTTGTCCAATATAGGTTGAAACCGCTTCTTGTCATTGATTCGACACCTCCGGTGAGCTTTAACTCATGCTATCACCACTATAAGATTCATCTCATCATGCTCTACATGGTGGTTCCCTTGTTTTCCCTGGAAACCCACCACAAATTTGTTACCTTTGGCACCTAGTCATGGCCGCTTAGGACACCTCGCGTTCCCATCTGTTTGGTGAGATTTGCTTCAATCCTTCTGTTGTAGGGGTGGCCCCCACCTAAACCCAGCAGGCCTGGTAGGAGGTTATAAGGTCCAGAATAGGCCATATGTAATGACATAAGTGCCCCTGGAGGGGATGACCAGATGTAATAGTATAACTGTAAAAGCACTCCTCATGTGTACATATATGGATACGGGCCATGGGAGAGGCAGTGCCATTACTCATCTCCTCACTCTCCACTACCATCTCTTTCTCTGTTTGGTCTCAGAATCACAACAGCTTGGCGCCATCCGTGGGGAGGACAGAGCAAGCCCGGTTCGAAGGAGGATGGCACCAAAAAGGCTTCGTCGACGGCGAAGGGAAGAAGACGATTGGGGCGGGCGTCGCGTGAGTACGAGGCCGGCGCCGGCCGCCGCGGGCACGGGTGACGGCGTGGGCGCGGCGATCGAGGCGTTGGCGCTCGCGCTGCGGCGGCCGACCGTCATCGCGCTGCGGCGCCAACCCGTCATCGGCGCTGCGGCGCCGACCGTCGCCGGCGCTGCGACGACCAACCCGTCGCCGGCTGCGGCGCCGACCGCCATCGGCGCCGCGGCGACCAACCCGTCACCGGCGCTGCGACGATCGACCCGCCGACGTGACAACAACCAACCTCGCCGCCGCCACGGTAGCGCGGACCGGCGCTTGGAGGTAGCCACAATGGAGCGACCGGCAGCTCGGGAGCTCGCGAGGCGTCGTCCCGTGCCGACCGTCCGGCCGGGCGGGCGGCGCGCCGCCGCGCAGCGGTGGAAGCGCTCTGCTGGCGCACTCAAAGCGTTCCAGCAGGAGCTAGGGGATCTTCGCGGGGCTGTCCGAGACATACAAGAGGCTCGGAGCCAGCAGGCCGCACCAGTGGTCGCGCCAGAGCCCACGCCGGAAAGGGCGGACAGCTGCGATGCCCCCACATCCAGCCGTGCCCCGCTGCGGCGCGTCGATCCAGAGTCCCCGCTCTCGGCAGGACTACAGCAGGCGGCGTGGCCCGAAGACTTCAAGTTCCCAGTGTCATCTAGCCCTACAAAGGCAATACGGACCCCCGCGAGTTCGTGCGCGTGTACGAAACCGCAATCGAGGCCGCGGGCGGAGATGACACCACAAAGGCGAAGGGGCTCCCCATCGCGTTGCAGGGAGTGGTGCTCTCCTGGTTTTTTACCATAGAGCCAAACTCCATCTACACGTGGGAGCAGATCCGCGACCGCCTTCACAACAACTTTCAAGGAAATTATGTCGAGCGGGTCGACGCGACCAGCTCTTCGCCGTGAAGCGAAACCGGGAAGCTCGGGACTACTTCAAACGTTTCGCAAAGATACGTTGTCAAGTCAAAGACGTTAACGAAACCACCGTGGTTAACGCAGCTATACAGGGCCTTCGCCCAGGCCCGATGGCCGAGTATAACTCGCAGAAGCCAATCAAGACAGTGACAAAGCTCTTTGACAAAATGGAGGAATACGCCAGGGCGAAAGAGGACGCGCGGCGAAGGAAAGGTGACGACTCCGACACCAACCAGGCCGGTGCCTCGGCAAAAGCCGAAGATCCGCCGAAGGACGGTTCTTCGAAGGGAAAACATAAGAAGGAGTCGTCCAGGGATGCGCTCGACCGCAGGGACGCCCCGCACAAGGAGTCGTCCGATAGGCCCAAGCGTGGCCAGCAGAAGTCGCGGCGAGGCCGGTACGTCCTCGACATCGGCGTGGTTCCGACGAAGCGCGCCCACGGGCCGGGGCGGTCGGGGCGCCGAGGTCGGCGCGCCGCGTGGCGGGCGCGCGACGATAAAGGCCGTGGAGATTACAACGACCAACACCAGGGGCTGTGGTGCGCAGTCCACGGTCATGGCAACCACGACACCCGCACGTGCACCTCTATCGCGGTGCTCGCGAGCGCCGCCGAGGACAGAACACGAAGCACGCCCGCCCGTGGTAGCCCACGTGACAAAGACCCATACGGCCCCCCGTGCACATTCGAGCACAAGGGCGCAGCCCATGAGGGTCCTCTGCGGATTCGTGCCCACGCGGCAGCCTCGGGAGGGCTTTGCAGCTACGAGCTCGGAGGCCACCCACAGAAGGGTTATAAACGTCATCTCCGGAGGCTCCTCGTTGGAGTTTGCCTTGGCACGGCAGCGGAAGGCCTACGTGCGGAGGCTACACCACGTGGCGGCATATGCAGCACAGACACTGCCGGACTGGGCGCAGCATGAGGTCACGTTTACCCCCGCCGATGCCGAAGGCGTGGAGCTTCCCCACCACGACCCCCTGGTCGTCCGAGTCGTTATAGCGGGATGCGACGTGGGACGTGCCCTGGTTGATGGCGGCAGTTCCGTGAACATTCTGTTCGCGGCAGCCTTCGACCAGATGGGGATCCCACGAAGTCGCCTCGGCCCATCGGGAATCCCGTTGCAGGGCTTCGGAGGACAGCCTCTACGGGCGCTCGGCCAAATATGCTTGTAGGTCTCTTTCGGTCAGGGCGACAATGAAAGGGTCGAGGACGCTACATTCGACGTCGTCGATCTCCCATACCCTTACAACGCCATACTGGGGCGTCCGGTCCTCAACTCCTTCGGGGCGGTACCACATCACGCTTATTTATGCATGAAGCTCCCGGGGCCGCGAGCCATCATTACCGTTCGGGGTGACCAGAACATAGCCCGACGCATCGAGCACAGCACGAGATGTCCTCGTCGCGGCGGGCAGCGGCACACCTAGGATCGGCACCGCCGTGCGAAGGCCCACGGCGCCATCCGGGGGCGACTCCGCAAGCCCTGTCGATAGTGCAACTACTAGAGGCTCCGGCCGCGCTGAGCACAAACGGTTAGTACCCCACCCCCCGGCGTATGTAATCGCTTACCCGCGCAAATGGGAATGTAATTAAGTTCCGTTTGTCGCCAACATATTACCGCTGTGTAAAAATCCGCGCCGAGCACACGCGGAGGCCTCGCCTACGCGTGTGCTCCCGCAGTATAAACCAAAGACGCACGTTCGCGTGTGCACTCTCCGTAGCCAGGGGTACGGGTATGAGTATAAACCAAAGACGCACGTTCGCGTGTGCACTCTCCGTAGCCAGGGGTACGGGCATGAGTATAAACCAAAGACGCACGTTCACGTGTGCACTCTCCGTAGCCAGGGGTACGGGTATGAGTATAAACCAAAGACGCACATTCGCGTGTGCACTCTCCGTCAAAGACACGGGCATGAGTATAAACGAAGACGCACGTTTGTGTGTGCACTCTCCGTCGAAGACACGGGCATCAGTATAAACAAAGACGCACGTTCGCGTGTGCACTCTCCGTCGAAGACACGGGCATGAGTATAAACAAAGACGTGTGGGGGGACGCCTCTACACGCACTCTACGGAGTATAAATAAGACGCGGATGTTCTCCCTGTGCACTCTACTGAGTATAAACAAGACGCGAACCCGCAAGACGCCGTGGACTTCGTCCTTGTGCGTACTCTCCGGAGTATAAAAATGACGTGGATGTCGACCCCACGCACTCTACGGAGTATAAATAAGACGCGGATGTTCTCCCTGTGCACTCTACTAAGTATAAACAAGACGCGAACCCCACGCACGCCAAGGACTTCGTCCTTGTGCGTACTCCCCGGAGTATAAATCAGACGTGGACGCCGATCCCACGTGAATCTTGCGCGGCTGCCAATCGCGCACCTTAGCGCGTTGAGGCTCGCCTCCGCACATCACGGGAGGTGTACGCAGGGGGTACTATGGAAACCAATTCCGGGAGTTCCAGAGTACCGACGTTGTGCGCCAGAGGCTGGCCCCAGCGTCGGCGCGCACGTGGAATATGCGATACACCAGAGGTTGCCCCCACCTCGGGGTGGGGGGATGAACGTCCGCCTTCGCACGCGCCAGTCCACGAGACTTTAAACAGGTCGTCGTACGAAGGTCCGCCTTCGCACGCGCCAGTCCACGGGACTCTAAACAGGTCGTAGTGCGGAGGTCCGCCTTCGCACACACCAGTCCACGAGACTTTAAACAGGTCGTCGTGCGGAGGTCCGCCGCGCGCGCCGATCCACGGACTCTAAACAGTCGTGAGCGGAGGTCCGCCTTCGCACACGCCAGTCCACGCGACTTTAAATAGGTCGTCGTGCGGAGGTCCGCCTTCGCACACGCCAGTCCACGAGACTTTAAACAGGTCGTCGTGCGGAGGTCCGCCGCGCGCGCCATCCACGGACTCTAAACAGTCGTGATGCGGAGGTCCGCCGCACACGGCGATCCACGAGACTTTAAACAGTCGTCGTGCGAAGTCCGCCAGCGCGCCATCCACGGACTCTAAGCGGTCGTAGTGCGGAGGTCCGCCGCACACGCCATCCACGAGACTTTAAACAGTGCGTCGTGCGAGGTCCGCCGCGCGCGCGATCTATGGACTATAAGCGTGCGTAGTGCGGAGGTTCGCCGCACACGCTAGTCCACGAGACTCTAAACAAGTCGTGATGCGGAGGTCCGCCTCGCACGCGCGCCACTACGGACTATAAGCGGTCGTGGTGCGGAGGCCCGCCGCGACGCGCGCGATCACGGACTGTAAACGAGCCGTGAGCGGAGGTCCGCCGCGCGCGCGCCGATCTACGACTATAAACAGGTCGTAGTGCGGAGGCCCGCCTTCGCACGCACCAGTCTACGGACTTTCAGCAGGTCGTAGTGTCAACAACTGCCTCCGCACGCGCAAGCTCCACGGAGTACTCAACGCGCAAACCCCGCAGGCGCATTGGCACCCGGGCGACGAGCAGGAGGCAGCGCTCGCACGGTTCACACTAACGGCGAACTTGAACGTGGGGATCTCGGCTCCGCACAGCACGACCGCGCATGTCCTAATTATCAGGAGATCTATATATCGGGAAAATCTTTCAAGTACAGAGGCCCGCCAACATCCCTGCCGCTCTAAGTAGCTATTCGCGGCTCGCCCTAACACGCGATAAGGGACGAGGTTCCGCCGAAGAAAGTCGGCCGCCCAAAGTCAGCGACTCTTGACCCTTCGCGTCGTCGGCGTCGCCGGGTCGCAAGGTCGGCCGCAAGAAGTCGGCCCCAGCAAGGAAGCTGCCCGGGACATAGGCGATAGTCAGAATTTATGAAGCAAGCGCGTACTTCATTCACAAAAAGAGGGGGCATTACAACGCACGCCTACACCTAGGCACCACGGCATCACACCTGCGAGTTCCCGGTGCCTTCGGAGGCCTCAGCGCCGCCCTCGTCGCGTCGAGGGACCCCGTCCAGGAATTGGCCGAGGCTCCCCTCCCCGTAAAGTGACTTCCGGAGTTCAACCCGCGCAGCGTCTGCCCCGACGTAATCCCAGATCCGTTCATAGAAGGGCTTGATGGCGCGGCGAAGTGAGCGACGGCGCGGACATTACTCCGGCCCATTGGCATCTCCACCGGGGTCCTCTAACCCGGCGACGTGCGTGCAACCGCGGTGCTGTAGGAGCGCGCGACGTTGGCGGCATCTCCGACCCAGCGGAGGGTCCGCAACAGCTCCTCCGGGCCGAAGGCGTGGTCCGACACTTTGGCCACAAGCCCTTGGAGATGGCTTTCTAGCGCTTGCATGGCATCCCATGCAACCACCGAAGCCTCGCCAAGCGTCCGATCACGCTCCGCTAGAGTCAGGGCGAGTTCGCCTTTTTCCTTATCTAGCGAGGCGACCTGTTGCAGAAGGCCATCCCACTCTGCCGCAAACTCCTGCTGCGCAGCCTCCGCGGCCGACTCCCGCGCCGACACAGCAAGTCCCTCGGCGTGCGCCTTAGCTTCGGCGCACTGCTCAATCGGCGGATGCGGGCATCCCGGCGAGCGGGCTCCGAGGCTTCGCGTAGCTCCTTCTCGCGCCCGCACCTATCCTCAGCGCCTGGGCACGAGTATAGGCCGTTTGCAAGGCCTGCCCGGCACAAGTGTCTGCGAGCGGAAAGACTTAGCAAGCTCAGCAGGCCCAGCGTTGTCGTATGAGTACTTACCCTCACCCCGACACCTCAAACGCGTCCCGGGCGCCCGCCTCGTAGGCTGCGCGCTTGCTGGCGGCGACGCCGCACCGCGTCATCCACAATCCCGCGCCACGCCCTCAGCATCTCCGGGGGAGGCACAAAGTCCGCGGGGCTCACACGCGTGGAGGTCCCGCGTTCCGCCAAGCGCTCCTCCTTCGGAATGAGCGACACTGCAAACAGGGATGCAGGTGAGCACCGCAAGGCATAAAAGAATACACCAGGGTAAGCTAAGCCGCCCTACCTTCGGTAGCAGAAGGAGGGCTTCGGGGACTCGCCCCCTTATTCCTAGACGGGGCTGCGGTGGCGTAAGCCCCCGTAGAAAGCATGGTCCCGCAGCGAGCAGAAGCCTCCGCGTTCGGGGTAGGCGACGACCGTTCCTGCACGGCGGGCGGCGTGGCCAGGGGCAGAGGCGCCGCGCGCAGGTCTTCGGCATCCGCCGAGTCCCACAAGCTCGATGCCCGCCGCCACGAAATCCCGTGGCGTCGGTGGAGCTCCGCCGTACACACGCACCGCTTAGCCGGGCAGGCGGAACGACACCGCCCAGCGATCCGCCGCCGGAGAGGCCCTCGCGGCCGCAGCCCGGGGCGAAGGTTCCACAGGCGGTTTCTGAGGCACCTCGACCTGCTGCTGCCGTCGGTGAAGGCGACGGCTCAGGTGCTCCCCCGAGGGCGTCTCGGCACCATAGCGCCACGGTCGGGCTCCACCTCAGCATCACGGTCCGCACGAGTTGCTCTCGGCGATCGCGGCGGGTGACGAGCGCCTCTCCGGCTGCTCGCGGCAAGCCCGCCGTCCAGGGCACTCGCCGAAGATCCCTCGCCTCCGGCGTCCGCGCCATCCAAGCCTGAATCGGCATACTTCGCCGAATCCGACTCCGCGTCTGCCGCATCCTCGGGAGCGCTAGCAGCAGCGATGAGCGCGCCGCACTGGCACGGCAGACGCCCGCCGCCCTCTTCCGAGACGGCGCCTTCTTCCTCGTTGCACCATCGTCCGGAGCAGCACGGTCCAGCATGGCAAGGCCCAGGACCTCGCATACGCGGTTTATTCGTCCCAGCCCCGCCTCGGCGGTGGTGGACGTGCGCTGCTCATGCTCCTCGCCAGATATCTGACCCGGGAATACACGCGCTGCTCGCCCGCCTCCAAGCGAATCCCTGAAGCAAAGGAGATAACATTAGCATATAACGCATTTCGTGTGAACAAAGGAGAGACACGGTCGAGGCTTACGAAGACCGGAGGGCGCCGGCAGCAAGCAGATCGACGGCGAAACATTGTCGTCTCGACGCTTCTCGGCGGCAAGACGCCAGTCGCGGGCAAGCGGCGCCATGCCGTACATCATGTACTCTTCGGCGAGGTTGCGCATGTTGAAGCGGGCGGCCACGCCTACAAGCCGCCGGGCCCTCCGCTGTCCTCATCGTCGAGCATCCGGCCGGGCGAGGGCTTGAACGCGATCGGTCAGCCCGTGCACTCAAGACCGCTCCCGCTCTCCACACGGTGGTAGTACCACCGTTTCATCCAGTGAGACTCCCACTTCCCGCGAGTGGAGTTCGCAGGGAAGAGCTTGCTGCAAGTCGAACGAAGAATAAAGGTGACGCTGCCGAAGCTCGACAGCGTCCCGTCCTTCCGATCCTTGGGCTGGCACCGTGCCTCGTGAAGGTAGGCGAACAACGAGGCGCTGGGCCAGCACGCTCCCGAGCGCAAGGCCCAGCTGTACACCGCGAGCCGGGCCACGGCGTTCGGAGTCAGTTGCGCCAGCTCCAGCCCGAAGGTCCGCAGCACGTCGCCCACGATCGCCGCCGCCGGGATGCGGAGCCCCGCGTCGAAAAAGGCAACGAATACGACCGCCTCCGACCCCTCGGGGTGCGGTTCCGTCTCATCGGCGGTGGGCAATCGTACCGCCTGGCGCTCGGACAGCTTCCCCGCGCGCAGAAGCACTTGGATCGTCTTCTCGGTCACGAGCGAGGGGCCTAACTCGCCAGAGAACGCGCCTTCCTTCTCCGCCACCAGCCACTGCTTGTTCGCCGTCGCCGGGTTGCGTTCTTTGAGCGCGTATTTCACCTCTAGCGGCTGACCACGCTTGCCATCAGATGCCATTGCTTCTCCTGGAAGGAGTATAGCGGCGAAGAATACTACGCGAGTATGGAAGGCGATGCAAGCAAGAAGGGGGCGTACAACCGCGGGAGCGCGGTCACGAGGGCTACTTCACGCCACCTCGCCCCAATACCGAAGCGTCGCGACGGTCCGCGTACGGGACACGACCGCAGTCGCACAAACGCCTGTCCAACACAATTCCCCATAACCAAAGGTGAAGGGCCACGACCACATCGCCAAGGACCGTCACAGCACGACGCTCTCCAGCCGCCATTAAAGGTGCACTAATGGGCCATGGGATCACAACAGCTTCGACGCTGCGCCATTCATCGCCCGCCCCGTGTCCCCCTTCCCTAGGGAAGAGGCGAGCAGCCGCGAGCACGCAACAGTCCACATCCCGCCGCGCACGATTATAAGCCGCGCGTGCCGCAGACGCGCCGAGGCGGAGTCGCCGCGACGGCGACCTAACCCCGCGCATCGGGGCCGCGTGATTCCAGAACCTTACGCGCGCAGACCGCATCGTGAGATCTCAATCACCGCATGCGTGGCGGTGTTCGCGATGCGAGGTCGCCACTCGCGCCACCCGCTCGAAGGGTAGGGGCGGAGCGCGCGCATCTACCGGCTATCGCGCGGCTCCGCGCCACCCGCTCGAGGGGATGGAGCGCGCGCCTGCTACCGGCTGGCGCCGGCTCGCCGCCACCCGCTCAAGGGTAGGGACGGAGCGCACGTGTTCATTCGGCTGGCGCGGCCCGCGCCACCCGCTCGAAGGGTAGGAGACGGAGCGCCGCGTGTCTCATTTCGCTGGCGCCCGGCTCGCGCCACCCGCTCAAGGGTAGGGGCGGAGCGCGCGACGCTCTACCGGCCAGGCGCCACCCACCGCCACCCGCTCAAGGGTAGGGGCGGAGCGCGCGTCTCTTTCGGCTGGCGCCACCACCGCCACCCGCTCGAGGGGACGGAGCGCGCGTCTCGCCGGCTGGCGCCAACTCGCGCCACCCGCTCGAGGGTAGGGGCGGAGCGCGCGCATCTACTTTCAGCTAGGCGCCACTCGCCGCCACCCGCTCGAAGGTAGGGGACGGAGCGCGCGTCTACTTCGCCTGGCGCCAACTCACCGCCACCCGCTCGAAGGGTAGGGGCGGAGCGCGCGTCTACTTCAGCTAGGCGCCAGCTCGCGCCACCCGCTCGAAGGGTAGGGACGAGCGCGCGCGTCTGCGCGGCTGGCGCCACCACCGCCACCGCTCGAGGGGACGGAGCGCGCGCGTCTGCCCGGCTGGCGCCAACTCGCGCCACCCGCTCGAAGGGTAGGGGCGGCGCGCGCGCGTCACTTCAGCTAGGCGCCACTCGCGCCACCCGTTCGAAGGGTAGGGGACGGAGCGCACGCGTCTACTTCGGCTAGGCGCCAGCTCAGCTGCCACCCGTTCGAGGGGACGGAGCGCGCGCGTCTACTTCGGCTAGGCGCCAACACCGCTGCCACCCGTTCGAAGGGTAGGGGACGGAGCGCGCGCGTCTACTTCAGCTAGGCGCCACCCTCGCGCCACTTGTTCGAAGGTAGGGGCGGGCTCGCGCGTCTGCTTCGCCTAGGCGCGGCGGGCCGGTGTCTGGCGAGTTTTGACGAGTTCGTGAGACGATAATCTTCATACATCAATGTTCCTTGACGATGGCCCCGGTTAGCACGATCGGCGGACACGAGGACCTCAAGCATATCGTCTCACGAACAAGTCAAACCTTGCCATCTTCATACGAGAGCGGCGCGCGCGTAGGAGGCCGTCTTCTCGATCGCCACACCACCGGCGCGGCCTCGGCCGACCTTGACTTCGAGAACGGACCCACGCGCGCGGCGAAGAAAGGCGAGGGTCATGTCCCGCAAAGTCCGCTCGTTCTCCTTAACAAGCCACCTACAATGCATCAGCATTTTTCAAAGTGATGCAGCGGGCTCCATCAGAACACCGATCAAGGTAGGTCTGCATGAGAACAGGCAAACCTTGCCGCCGTGTGCGTAAACGCAGCGCGAGGCGTGAAGTGCGGCCGCTACCGATAACCGACGCCGACCAAACTCCCAAGAAAATGGACTCCATCAAGACATCAACATTCCCCAAGCCGCCGCCGCGCTGGGAATGTTGATGCACTGAAGGGGCCCATTTTAGGGAGTAGCTTCTATCAAAATACATGCGGAACAACGCCGCACTGGGCCGTATATATACCCCATCGCAGGGGAGCCAACCGCGGAAGTCCAATCGGCAGAGTCCAACCGGCGGAAATCCAACCGCGGAAGTCCGTCGTTACATTAATGGTCACGACGCCTCAAGGCCCGCATCGCGCCAAGCACGCTTCACCACGTGGACGGCCAGAAGAACGAGCGTCGCAGCGTGTCCCTTATCACTTAAGGCATATGCGGCGGCTCGGGGCCCGCTACGCTACTGCGCGCCGCGCAACGCCGACGCGCTTCGCCGGCCACGCGCCGGTGCGCGCACCCGCTCGGGGGTAGGGGCGGGCGCGCGTCTACCGGCCTAGGCGCCAGGCTCCGCGCCACCCGCTCAAGGGTAGGGGACGGAGCGCGCGCGTCTACCGGCACGCCGCACCCCGGTCAAGTTCGAAAAAGTTCACAGCCGCAGGGACGAAGGGGCCAAAGGACTCGGCAACATGGTTTCGCCCCGTGAAGCCCTTCTCCATGAGAGGCTCTGTTGTAGGGGTGGCCCCACCTAAACCAGCGAGCTCGGTAGGAGGTTATAAGGCCCGAATAGGCCATATGTAATGACATAAGTGCCCCTGGAGGGGATGACCAGATGTAAGGGTATAACTGTAAATGCACTCCTTATGTGTACATATATATGGATACAGGCCATGGGGAGAGGCCAGGCCATTACTCATCTCCCTCACTCTCCACTACCATCTCTCTCTCTGTTTGGTCTGTAACCACAACACCTTCCATATCAAAACATGTTCTACCTTCCCATAAAGCTATTCTCTCCAAATAGATTTGGTTTTCCTTCACTGAGTTCTAAGATCCCAAATTTTTGTTTTTTGTCCACCGTTGCTGTTCAATCATCGATTGTGTCATCTTCGGTGAGTTTCCAGTTTAGCTGACCACTTTCCTAGCTTTACCGTGCTGCGTTCTAGCCCGTGCTCACCATACTTCTCCACGTTCCACATAGAAACACCGCCGTCCCTACAGCCCACGCCGGTGGCTATTCCACATGTCGTTGCCACTGCCGTTGATCACTGTTCTTCGTGTCGCCACCTCCCAAGCCTTCCTCGGGACCTTGTGGTTTCATTTTGCCTCTTCGTCGTGTCTCCCTTTCCTCTGATCGCTGACGAGCACCGTGGCAACTGAACCACCATGTATGGATGCGTGCTGTTATCTAGTAAAGAACACTCTATTTCTTGCTTCACTTGGTTGCCTTCATCTATTTTGTTTTGAGCCTTAGACACATGAGAGTGCATAGCCTAGTGGTGATGGCTTTGGTCATTAGAGAAGGACGTTTTGAGTTCACATGAACCGCATCTTTGAAGCTCTCCAATTAATTTGCCTTTAGCCAATGACAAGAGGGTCCCACTAGTCATACTCTCAATTAATCCCCAAAATCTAGCAAAAATAAGATACTAGGGAATATTCCCGCGTTTGTGAATTTCTTGAAATTCCCTCGTTCTTCATCGTCCGAATTCCGAATCCAGTTATTTGAGTTTCTAAATTCATCTAAAATTAAGCTCTATCTTTTGATTCTAGTTTTTGGTTCTTTTTATATTTATTTGGATTTTATTTGGATTTATTTATATTTTGTTCATTTTCTCTCTTGTTAGATAACGTCTTCAAATAAGCAAAAGCAGGACCTAAAGATCAAGAAGTGGTAACTGAGCAAAGCCAAGGAAAGTCATGACCTTTGATCATGTTGAATCTATTGTTTCAAATATATTATTTATTACTTTGTTTTGAATTATCTTGTATTGCTAATTTATTACAAATCTTTGTACGTGTAGTTATCGAACAAATTTGATTATTCCCTAACTGATAATTTGAATGTCTTGATTCTATTATCACCATAGAATGGGAAATTAATTAGTCATGTAATACTAGTATCCACTTGGGTTGTACATTAGCTTAGCCATGCTTATGATTACGTTGGACTCATCATCATATGTTGATCAATTTTGGCTTAGTGAGATATTGAATTGTGGTTGTAGCCATAGTGTCATGGTAGTGTTATTGGTGTTGGTTAAATAAAATAGTTTTTTTACTCAGGCAAGTGGTTGTGCAGTAACGGTGTGTTGTAGCACATAGGGTTGTGGATGTCTTGCCTAGTTAATAATTGAGGAATTAATTTTGTGCGCCATTGATTTGAGCCTTACTGTACAACCACATATCTTGTATGGGATAGACCTGACTAACTAATTTGTGATATTTTAACTTTGATTCCCTCATTGAGATGTTTGTAGGTGCCGGTTAGACATTCCATGGGACGCAAGAGGGGACTTCTGACTTGAGGATTTACCTCATTTAGCGGTGAAACCTTAGCGGGTGGAATTGGGTTTAGGTTCAACATTGTAAAGGCTTTATAATAATCACTTTGTCACACACCCAAGGAAGTGTGTATTGGCTGACATGATAAGTGCATTATCTCATGTGGGTAAAGTTGTACAAGCTTTGCAGAGTGTAAAACTATTCAAATAGCCGTGTTCCTGGTTATAGATAATGCTCGGCGATTTCACATGAGGGGTAGAGATTTCATAAAAATCTGGTTGAGTTAAGTTGGGAAGTGAATGGTTAGTTTACTGGTGGTTTATTACATGAATGGTTAGTTCATGAGTTGCGCATTGGGTGGATAGCAATTCACTGGTGGTTTATTCACGGCTATATCCTTTGCTGCTCAGTTGTTGAAGAAGAATCCTTTCAGCTAGAGGTAATGGAGGAGTACTTCGATGTCTTTACGGATTAGGACTTCGCTCCTCAATTGATTGCTTGTAAGCATGTCGAATGGCTACTATGCTTATCTTTATTTTTCGCTATTAGATTTTGTTAAAGCCCTTCAGGTTATTATTGTAAGCTTGGCTATAAGATCGTTACTTTGATAATTAATAATATTTGCATCTTTCTTAGTTAATTATGATCACGGTCGATATTTCATTTATGTTTCCATTGTGTGTACTAGCGTGATCCTGGACTAGTGTAGAATACACTGGAGTGTCTAGATTAGCATATTTCGGTCTCAACAGTCTATTTGCACCGTAGATCTGTTAGACCATTTGCTAACAGAAAATGCTGAGCTAGCATAGCACATGGCTGAGTTTTAGGGTCAGACTCAGTTGCGTGGGCACAGTGTCGAGTGGGCATAGTGCCCTCTTCCCCCTTGCAACATGGCAAAGCAAGGGATGCAAGGCATAGGGTGACAATGGGTTGTCACGGCGGGGCTCTGGTGATGCCATGTGCATGATGTGTTCCCAAGGGCTGCGAAGCCATGTGGGAAAGGAGGAGCATTCAAGGAGTCTCCATGGGGATGATGGGGACGACATCGATGAGGTCTACAACAATGAAGAAGATGAAAATTAACATCCAAGCACACCATCCTAACCTGTTTGCCACTCCTTTCACCTTTTCCATGCTGACACAACTCCATTATACCACCTTCCTCATCCCCAATCCAATGAACAACCACCACTACTCCAAACCATGATGGTAAACCTCTCAAATTCACTGTTAATTTAGTTCATCTCCCAACATTAAGCACTCCACTACTTTCCTTACTTCATTACGGTCCTATTAGTGCCACTCCCGTCATTAAAACTCGTTGGATAGGTCACTGGTGTTGAGCTGTGCTGCCTTTCCCCTCTTAGCTCCTAAGGAACCACCATCCCTATCATCCTCATGCTAGGCCATTCATGTCACAAGGTGTGTCACATCGAACTGAAGCTAAATCCATCTCCTTCAGTCGCCCTCTCACTGTAGAGCACCCCTGCCTGACTCCTCCCTGTCGCCATACTCGTCGTCACCCTGGGCCCTCCACCCCCTTGTCTGCCACGCTGCAAGGGAGAAGAGTGCAATGTGCCAACAACTCAACACTGTGTCCACGAGATCGTGTTTGACCCTATGGCATTAGCCATATGCTATGCCAGCTTAGCATTTTCTATTAGCAAATGGTCTAATAGACTGGTAGTGCAATCAGAAGTAAGTTCAGGAGGCTAAGAAAGTAAAATACAAGTTCAGGAGATAAAGAAAGAGAAAACACACGAGCAATAGAAATTTCCTTCATGAATTTTTACCACTGCTTATTCCATTGCAGGTTATCAACTTGATAATTTTTTTTGCTAATATGTCAAATTTCAACAATACCAATAATCAGTAGTTTTGATTAAGAAAACAAATTTCAACAATACCAATAATCAGTAGTTTTGATTAAGAAAATGAATTTAGTACCTCGATTAAGATTTCTTGCACACTGATTAAATTGATATACTGTCATTTCAATCATTCTGATACAAATGTAAATACTTAATTAATTCGTTAGTCACTTGTAAATGGTAGAAACACCTTTTAGGAATTATTTAGATGTTTAAATGCCATCCGGAGATTTAGAATCTGTACACAATTAAATAAAATTATATGTAGTGATTAAACTTTAATGCGGCAATTAAAATAGTAACTAAGCCATAAAAATCTGCTAGCGGTAGAATAAAATTTAAGGATCACACAAAGGCAATTTAGTGCAATTTATTCAATTATTTACCACATGTTATTTTTCTTCAACACCGGTACATTGAATCGTAGCACACATACTAACTGCAAGAAAGAAACCAGAATTGGGGTGCGACTTTTATCCTAGTGACTTTGGGACCCAAAACTTTAATATAAACTCAGACAAGCATCCCTTTGAACATATGATCTAAGTAAAACAAGTATTTACCTATTAAATTAATTATCACCCTACATAAAAATAAAAATAATGTTTACATCGGATGAATGCTGTGAGAAAGAAAGGAAAGAGATAAGAGTAGATAGTTGGAGAAGCCAATGTCATACCAATAAGTAAAGGGTGGCCAGAAGGTGCCTTTGGCTGGAGATAAGGGCAAGGTTGGGACCTTCTGCATAGGGATAAAATCTAACGTTAAACAAACTTCACTTGTGTAATGGACCGTATAATTCATATCAACCATTGTTCTGTCAGAAGATGGGCAGAATTAGTAACTCTATCGAGATTATTATGCACTCACAAATGGGTAAGTAGATTTATTTAGGGAGGAACCAAGCAAAGTCTGAATTGGACTTTGGGTCATAAAGGATACGCCTGGTGTATATATTTAGTGATGTGGAGTGTCGGGCAAGACCTCAATTGGACGGTTGGCCATAGAGGGTAGGTTTGACCAACGACTTTCTTATAATTGAGAGGGTGTGGGGTGAGGATGAGAAACCACCCTAGGCCAACAATTACAAGTAAGTCGGATGGAGGCATAATATACTGAGATAGTGGTAAAATTTCTATGCTTTGATTCAGGCATTGCATATAAGGAAATGCGAGGATCCACCTGCAACAATAATCAGGGTGGGTAAAGTGGTACAACCCTGCGTAGTGCTATATAAATTATGAATTCATACATATCTCTTAGATTGGAGGCTATGAAATCCACTATACGAGTGTTCAGTAGATTTCTAAATTAATAATTTGAAATTCTTTCAAAACCTAAAAATCTCTATTTTCTATAAGTAATGGGAAAGAGAAAGAGCAAGAAAGAGAATGAGGATGAGAAAGAAAATCAGAATGAGATTAGATGTTCCAAGGAATGTTAGATTATGAGCATACAATGCATTTCGCTAATAACGCTTTTTGAGTACTTTGTACTCATCCTTGCTATTATCCTCCTACGTTTAGGAATAGATCAGTCTAGAGATTTGTTAAAATTTGGTGAACTACACGTGGATGGAAACCACTACACTGGAGGGAAGGTTGTGGACCCGGAATATGACTAGTATGAGGCGAACGCCTCATGGGGAAGTGGGACTGACACTACCACATAAAAGGTCATCATAGACGGTTCTAAATCTTCATCATAGATGGTTTCTGAATCATCTAATTTATGCATCTGTGATAACAGGCGGTTATTACAGATGGTTTATGTACCATCTGTAAAGGTCGACTATCACAGACGACTGCAACCAAAACCCATCTGTGATATGTAATACACCATAGATGGTTATTGTAGGATCGGAATCGGCAACAGGGGAGGGGTGAATGGTGCCTTTTTAAAAAATTGCCCCCCAAAGTATTCACAAAAATCTCACTCTCCGATAGCTATAAAAGCTATGAAGAAGATGATTCAAGCTCTCTGGAAATCACAATTAGATCGACAAAAAGTTGACTCAGGCTCGGTCGAAGATAGCTAAGAACCAACAAGAATTGAGAGCTCAACGGAGACGAAAGAAGGAACACAACACAGGAGGAACCAATGTCAAAAAGAAGAACCGAAAACTACAAAAGATCCTGCTGAACTGAGGCAAACTGCACCAGCTGAAAACATACAACAGAGTAAACAATTACTGCACAAACCGAGAGAAAATATGATGTCCCGGTCGGACTGGGTGCAGAGCCGGTCAGACTGGACAAGCTAAACCGGTCTAACCGGTGATGAAGTTCAGGTCCAACTGGCGCTGAAAACGCAGTCTTAATTAGTAGCAAAGAGCCGAAATTGCAGACAAAATAGGGGCCCAACAGCAGTATGAAAATGCAGTCTTAATTAGCAGCAAAGACCCGATACTGCAGACAAAACAGGGACACAACAGCAGTCTGAAAATGCATTCTTAATTAGCAGCAAAGACCCGATACTGCAGACAAAACAGGGGCACAACAGCAGTCTGAAAATGCAGTCTTAATTAGCAGCAAAGACCCGATACTGCAGACAAAACAGGGGCACAACAGCAGTTTGAAAATGCAGTCTTAATTAGCAGTAAATAGCCGACATTGCAGACAAAACATGGGCACAACAACGGTACCGATTTCAGCTAAAACACAGCAGAAGTACAATACTCAGTATAGAGAATACAACATTGCAGAAAGCTCACTAGTCTGACTAACCGAGAGTGTCCGGTCTGAAACCTTTTCTCCTCACAGCTTGACCGAAAACTCAATTACGGACTAAACCGATTTGCCGAAAAATAGGACACATGCAATCCAACTGAAAATAAATGCTGCAATAAATTGCCAAGCAAGAACAGGGAAGCATTAATTACAGAAATAACCAAAAAACTGAAGTACTGCAAAGAAAAGGGAAAGCAGAGAAATGAACACAACAACCGCAGTTCTTCTCTGGACAAGAGATCAAACACTCAACAGCTTTTGGTTCTTAAATCTTTTCATCATGAGTCTTTTGGTCATAACCGAATCATGTAATCCCTAGAACAGAGGAAGTAGGCAATCAAAAACTCTGAAAGTAAAGTGTTTCAGGTGATTCCTCTCGGGCATATGCTAGTCAAAAGCCTTGAAAATACACCCAGCTCAGAGGAGAGATTTTGTCGCTACTCAAAACCTTCATCTCAGAATCAAAGGAATAGAGAGAAGCAGAAAAGACCCAGAGCAGAAAAGCGAGAACTAAGATTCAAACCCTGAAATGGAGAACAGGAAAGCACATCATCTCAAACACAAAATTTCATATTGATCTTGATACAGAGAGAGGAATGCTTATACAGAATGTTTCTTACAACCATCTCTCCAAACAAGAGCACACACTCAAGACTACCCCATACACAGTTTTGAGGATATGCTACTACATCCTTCTTCCCTCAATACTCTCTCGCTGGAGACACAGGCAACAACCGCTGCTCTATTTCACCTACTCCTTAACAGAAAGCAAAAAGGAGACGCAAAGCCAAGGCTAATTCCCAAAGTCCTTGACTACATGCAGGAGACACTCCTCTTTTTATATAGCCTCCCACTAATGGGTTTGCATCTCCCTTTACCTGCTAAGCCCAACAAACCAGTGCTTTATCCGTTAAACTCTAACCGCATCCGCTTTCGCGAGCCTGAGTCAATTTTACCAAATTGCCCCTCATGCTCCTTCCCGGAAGCTTCTCTTTTCTTGTTGTCCACGCCTCACAACCACCTCGAGTCCTCACCGTCTTCGGCACATCTCGACTGCTCCGACCTCAGCACCGCCTGTGCCTAGTCCGATCATCCCGTGCCTCACCACAACTCCGCCTGAAAGTCCTGCAGCCATCACAGACAAGAAACAAATCACATAGCACCGCTCGAGATAACGTAATCACACAATTGAATTAGAGAGAGTATTAAGCACGAAAAAGCCCAAACCTGTCGAATCAAAAGAATAAACACCCTAAGCACGTTCGACCAGGTCCGACCGAAACCGACTGCACCACGCAACGATATGGCACGAACCACACAAACCAAACTCAACCTTTTTAGAACACGCGTCAATTACTCATCACACACACGGGGTCACCTCCACATGGTCTCTCAGTTATATGTACCACCTATCTATGATAGTATACATATTATAGATGGTTCATACATAGAATTGTCTGTGATGTAGTACATATCACGGACGGGTTTTGGTCGCAGCCATATGTGATAGTAGGGCCTTCACAGGTGGTTTATACCACAAAACCATCTGTGATAGTTCGTTCTATACCTATCTTTTTTTTGCTAGTCTCAGGAAATGCTAGCTATGCCCTCTAAAAACAAGCAAATACACAGATGTCATAGATATGTCATACAATACACATATATCACAGATATTGATCATAAATAGACAGATATATCACAAATAGATAGAATGAATTACAATTGAATTAAATGTTTGAACATGTATTAATTCTTGTCGGGGTTGAACTCTCCATTCAAGTGAATGACCTCTGCCATCAAGAAGTTAGAGAATAGTCCTCAAACTTTGAAGGGTTCGTGAAGATCGAATACACTTGAGTCGATTTTCATGCCCTGTCACTAGGAGGAGTAAAGTCATATATATATATATATATATATATATATATATATATATATATATATATATATATATATATATATATATATATATATATATAAAACTGATAATCAGAAATAATTAGCAAAATGACAAACCTCTGGATCATTCCTCTTAGCACCCATGATTTCTTGCATATGGCAGCAAGCGTAGAATGCACATACGTTGCCCTGTAACTGCTGATGGCACTACAAAAAATAGAATTATATACATAGCAATAGTCAGCTTGAGAGGCATTATTATGAAGTGTGATACAGAATTATTGTGTTATAGCCGGTACCGAAAATCGCGTCTTGTGTTGCAGTGTGGCGCTCGATTCCTTGTGTCTCCCACCCCTGGCAACATAAGCGCTAAACGATTTACGTGATTCTAAAAAGTTATTCTCAGCCATTGCAAACAAAGAGAAGACTACAATAGGGTTATGTATGTAGGAAATAAGTTTACATGTCAATTGTTTGTTGCACACTGGTGAAGTCATGGTTTTTGTCAAGTAGAAAAATCAAGGTATATTATCTTGCTCCACTTTGGTATAATCACAATCAGAATCCAGTGCCACCTACTCATATATGTCGCCATAGTCATTAAACATAAGCTCATGTTGTATATAAAGTACAAATAAAACTTGTATAGTAACTAGTGAAGCACTTATCCCTAGTTGTAAGGTAGTAGAATGTAGTCCTTGTTGCTCCGAGCAAGCAATTCAGACGTTATATAATTTTTGATGTAAGATGCATTTTCATTGATGCATTATTCAGAGACTAAGTGTGGGTCGAGAAAACCCACCAGTTCTTGCCGTCGCTGGGCTTTTTGGATCATGTATCTATACATAAGTAATGAGTTATAATATTTATCAGTATTATGTGAATGTAGAACTTAATTGTACATATTTACAGTATCCAGCATTATAGAAGTGAGGCAACAAGGGGCGTCTAGGTTGAATAGTTCAAATAATTCATCGAAGACCATGATGAAGAAGCCCGAGTTGTGGAGAAAATGTGCCTCCGTGTATCTAATGGAGAATCTACTTTCCTGGTTTAGCTTCTGCTCATTGGACTTCTGCATGTACCAGGCATGCAAACTCCCACAAGCCAGTCCAAGGCCAGGAAATTGTGATTCTGAGAGACCATGTGGAGGTGACCCCGTGTGTGTGTGATGAGTAATTGATGCGTGTTTTGTTTGAGTTTGGTTTGAGTGGTTCGAGTCAAGTCGTTGCATGGTGCAGTCCACCGTGGTCGGACGAGCTTAGGACGCCTGTTTTCTTTTCGACCGGTCGTTGGGCTATTTTGGTTGTGAGTATTTACTTTTAATATAACTTTGTGTTATCTGTATCTCGAGCGGTGCTATGTGATGGTTTCTTGTCTGTGATGGTTACAGGACATCGAAGCGAAGTCGTGGCGAGGCACGGGATGACCGGACTAGGCACAGGCAGTGCCGAGGTTAAAGCTGTCGGGATGTGCCGAAGACGGCGAGGACTCGCGGTGGTTGCGAGGCTTGGACGGCAAGAAATGAGGAAGCTTCCCGGAAAGTGCAGGAGGGGCGTTTTGGTAAAAGCGCAAAGTTGCATGAGGAAGCAGGTTTTGGTTTTTGAGTTAGCGGGTAAAGCGAGTGAGAAACCCGGTAAGCAAAAGCTATAAAAAGGAGGGATGTCTCCTGGTGGCCGCGTGTCTTGTGAGAGGAGTTAGGGTTTTGAAGGTTAGTTTTGCTTTTCTCATGAGTAGGTGAGAGTTGGTGAGAGTTTGTTGGGGGGCAGAGCAGCTCTGTTTTGCTTTGCCTCTCCTGCCTGGCGTTGTTTTCTTGAGTTTACAACTGCGTATGGGAATGTAGTGTGTGTGTGTTGTAGACTGTGTGCTCTTATTGTAATTGAATGGCTGTAATAGTTTCTACTTTCAATCATTCCTGTCTCTGTTTCTTCTGAAAACCTTGTGTTCAAGTAGTTCTGTTGATTTGTGATGCCTTCTTTTGTCTGCTCGAGTTTTCTCTTGGCCGCCATGTGATCTTCTTGTTTCTAAGTTGTATTCTCGATCTCTGGTTTTGCTCTGCTCTATGCAGGAAATCAGGCTAAAACTCATTTGGCCAATCCATTTTCAAGAGCGAAATCAGAATCAATGAGTATTCACCCTCTTTCAGTGAGCGCTTGAACATCCTCTGTTTTTCCCCTGCCTAGGGTTTACTATTTCTGGTGACAGAGGAGTTGCTAAGTTTGTCAATGAACTTTACTTTGTTCACAGAAAAGAGCTGTCTTAGCCTTGTACTTTCTAATCCAGAGGTTCTTGTTTTTGGTCTGAGAGAAGTAGCTTGATCATTACATCTAAGAATTAGGGGCTGCGCTGGAATTTGTCGTTTGCAGGTTTTTATGCCCTGTTCCTTTATGGTTTCTGCCTCAAGTCTGAAGTCTCCATGTCATCTAATTATTTTGCTTCAGTTTATTTCTATTAACTTCTTTCTTTTAGGCTTTGTTCCATTACTCTCCTTGTTTCAGCCTGTACTGTGGTCTGCGAAAACAAAAAAATATCAAACCGAACTGCAACTCGATTTTGCATTCCCCGGTCAAATCTGTTCAGTTTTGGTGGTCTGACCGGACCTCATCCTGCGGTGCGACCGGCGACTCGTTGCAGTCAGACTGCCCTCCTCACTTGAGTTTGGCTGCTAACTACCGACTGCTTGTTGTTTGCTTCTTGTTTTCGGCAGTGGAAGTAATCACTGTTCAAGAGTGTCAGATGGGTGCTTTTTGTTCCTTTTCTTGTCATGGTTCTCTGAATTGCATTAGCTCCTTATTTTCAGTACAATCTGCAGTTTTTGATTCTTCCAGTGTTCGGCAAAATCTTTTCACAGTCCTTTACTTGTAGTCTCTTGCCGGTTAGTTCTTTTTTCAGTTTACTAGCCCTGCTGTTCTCTCGGCTGTTGCCCTTTCTTTTGTCGATCTGCCGCTCTGTTCCATGCTCTGATTTTGTTCGAGTGTTGGTCTATTTTTCATCGTCCAGTAAGCAAACTTTTTCATAGCTACTATAGCTATCAGAGAAGAAGTGTGTATGAATACTCGGGGCGGATTTTGAAGGCACCATTCACCCCCCTCTATTGCCATTTCGATCCTACAGATTCAGGGACCAATGACATTCCAAGGGAGTACATCTAGGGTTTGAGAGGCGACTTAATCTTCTTCGATGTGACCTTGCCACCACGCTTGCGATACATCTTTCTGGGAAATGACTCAACATGATTTTCTAGTTTGTTCGGTGTCATCTCCATGGGATTTGATACGATGGCCTTCTAAAGCGAAGGTTGAGGTAGAGTCATGCAGGATTCTGTTGCACACGTATGGTCATGTGGAGATCACAACACAGCAGGGTCCAGGGTGATGTCCCTCTTAGGCCACTAAACGAATGTGTGGACAACATCCCCTAGTATCATGATCTTTTCATTTTGGAGTTTTGCAGTGGGACGACCCTAAAAATATCATTAATCATATCCACCTAAACCTTCACAAAAATTCATCCCTAGCTAGGCACCGTGCACCAGCGTCCTTGGCAGGCATGGATATGCCTTCCCTTGCCCAGCCTTAATGGGAATGGAGTCAACAAGCCTGACTCTGAGGATGCACGACATAGGCTCCTACATAACAATACACAATGAAGTAAAGTGTCCACTTGTCTATCTATGTAGCATTCTAGAGAGGTACATTACCTAGATGTCGTCGATAGGTAAGTGGACATTGCTATGTTCAAAAAGTAGCATAGACGCGCAGCTACTCTAACATGGAGGGGGACTGGCTACCGCAATAACGGGGGTGGCTTGCAACTAGTTGCGGACTTGATTCAGCTCTTCCCTTAATGAATCTATATCTCCTCAAAGTGAGGCAGTTATCTCTCTTCGAAGTGAGGCAGTTAGATCTCCTCAAATTGGTGCATGAATCTTCTGTTTCAACTATTCCTCGTGCTCTGCCTTATTTCTCGTCCTACTCCTATACGCCTCGGAGTCGTTTGAGAATCCCTGCTACCAAGGTACGTAAACCCCAATGACTCATTGCGACCTAGGTGCTCATTGTTTTTTAGGGTCGTGGATAGTATATCTCTCTCACTGTCTGCTTCAAAGGAGCTTTGGGAAGATTCGGTAGTCAATATTTACTGCAAGAGACAATCATGCTATTTTAGATCCCATGAAGTTATAGACATATTAACAATTAGGTAGTTTAACATATCTTACCAGGTGTTGTGACACTTCCTTATCTGTGGGGGTTTTTGAAAGATACGATGTTCGAAGACGTGGTTGATTATCTTGCTCTTAACCAATTTCGGGTGCACTTATTTGTGATCCTAACAAATGGTAGGAAGGCCTCCAATGGGATTGCGACCTCGTCCTTTCTCCTCCATTGTGGGATTTTACCCACGTACCCAATGGTGTTGAGTTTGTAGGGCTGAGAGTTCTATGCTTAGAGAGCCTTGTGCACTGTACTTTGCTATTGAAATTCAGGCTTTGTCTTCATCTGCACAAAGGCGTCCCTGTATCCGATGACACAAAAGGATACCTCATGAAGGACATCCGATCCTTGTTCATGTACTATATGATAAACGTACTCTTGAAGGTCTTTCATGCTTTTCCCATCGTGAGGAACACCTATCGTTAGACGAGTCTCTGGACTTCTACTGGGATCTCAAATGACTTTGAAATTTCCACCCACAACTGCTCTTGCTCTACTTCTATTAGAGACTTCCATTCTACTGTGGTGATGGGGACCCGTTCCCTTCCAAGTATCCCGCAAGTAGTCCGGAATGTTGTCATTGCATTTAGTTGCAAAGGGACCCCACCCAGAAAGACCTCTATGATGATCATTCAGCCCTCGAGCCTTTTCGATATTCCTCTGCCACGCTTAGTTAGCCCAGTCTTTGGAGCATCAGATGCATTCGACAACATCGATGATGACGACAATGACTGTGCGGATGTCATCTCTCTTAGTGAACTATGAGCATAAACATTGGCACATGGCTAATTTTATGTGCTTTAATGTTCTAAATGTAGTTGTTAAGAAATAAGAACATTCATCGACGTATATTATTGCTATAAGGTCTCTTTGCAGCATTAATATACCATGCCAAATAGATCTTGTAGCAACAATACATGCCAAGACATCATAAAGATAACCAATTATCCATAAATTCTTCTAGAGGGTAGTCAGGAGGCGGGTAGTTGTATTCAGCTAAGTGAGTGAGGGTGCAAAACCTAGCGGGGCACTACTTATAGGAGGAACTATTACAGATGGTTCTGTTGTGGAACCATACATGATATGTACCACATCACAGATGGTTCATTATGGAATATGTTATTGCTTTCCTTCTGATGGTCCTGATACCCTCTAACCTCTCCTCATACCGAGATAGAGGCACACCTATTGGTTTGACCTGAACCATGTAATTGACGTAGAACTTAATGACCTCTTCGGTTGCATAATCTTCAATGATTTTGTCCTCCGGTTGAGATCGATTCTGTACATAGGACTTAAGAATTCCCATATTCCTCTCGAACGAGTACATATGATGTAGAAATACGGGGCCACATATAATTATCTCTTTCATAAGGTGGACAATGAGATGGACTATGATATCAAAAAATAACGAAGAAAAATACATCTCAAGATGACCTAGAGTTGTCACCACCTCGGCTTGCAGAGCATCTAGTCCATAGGGATTGATTGCCTTCTGAACAATTGTGTTAATGAAATAACACATCCTCATGATTATCACTTGAATCTTATTCAGCAAAATACTTCTAATTGTAATAGGAAGCAATTCTGTCATTAGTATATGACAGTCGTGAGACTTCATGCCAATTAATTTCAAATCTTCTGTGGAAACAAGTTTATTCATGCTGGTGGAGTAATCGAACGAAACTATCGCACCATGCAATCACTAGCACAGTTTAGTTCTCTCGGCCTTAGATAGAGTGTAGTAAGCTAGGGAAAGATACGTCTGGCCTTATTGGTCTCTGTCGGTGCTAACTCGGTCCTGATGCTCATAGAGACTAAGTCACACTGTGTGTTGACACCATCCTTTGTTTTATCACGAATGTTCAGTAAGAGATCAATTAAGCTATCACAAACATTCTTCTCTACGTACATGATATCAATGCAACTGCGAACTTCTAAGTGCTCCTAATAAAGCAAGTCCTAAAATATTGATCTCTTCTTTCACATATTTTTCTGACAGGTTCATAACTTACATCCTTTTCCAAGGACAACATTGATATCCGTACCCCTTCATTCCATAGTGTCACAAGATCTTCTAGCAATAATGCTAGGTACACATCAATATCATTTTCAGATTGTTTCAGCCCTTAGATATGTAGTGACATCAAAATATACTTTCGCTTAATACACAGCTAAGGAGGAAGGTTGTACATGCATACATTCGCGTGCTAGGTGCTATATTGGTTACTCATGTTACTGAAAGGATTCATTCCATCTGTACGCAATGCAAATATTATATTCCTCGGTTCCATACCAAAGCCTACAAATATCCTATCATTGTTTCTCCACTAGGCAGAATTAGTAGTGTGTATTATCTTCTCATCTTTCTTACGCTCCTCGGAGTGCCAACACAGCAATATTGTATCCTTACGGTTCACAAATAAACACTTTAAACAAAGAATTATAGACAGATACCACAACACCTTAGCTGGAGGTCCCTGCTTCACCTCGATGCTCTCACCACCATTGAAGTCATTTTTACACTTGTATCGAGATGCTTTGCATACCAGACAAATATGTAAGTTTGCATACTCTTTACAGTAGAGGATACAATCGTTCGAATATGCATGTATTCTTTCTACTTTCATTCTCAATGGGCAAAGAACCTTCTTGGCTTGGTAGGTGATTCTCGACAACATATTTTCCTCTAGAAGGATGTTCGCTAGGAGACCTAATAGAGTCGTGAAACTCTTATTGGACCAACCATTACTTGCTTTCAATTTCAACAATTTAAAAATGGATGACAACCTTGAAAAAAGGTTTCTTTGAGTCTTCCATCAAACCCTCGAATATACCAAACTCTCTCTTACTATAGTTCCTTACAACACTGCATAACATCTGATCTAAATTATCACCATGTGATCTACCCTCATCGAAATCATAGTCCACAACTGGCATATCGTTGTTTCTTTTGATGATGCTATAATTGACTCCTTGTATAATGTTCTCTTCACTGTAACTGGTCCAACATATATACCTGTTTTTGAAACCCCTTCGAATTAAGTGAGCTTTGATCTGTACTGAATTGATAAACATCTTCAGATTATCGCAATCAGTGCATAGATAGTATATTTATTTTATCCCCTTCTTCAATGTATCCTCCTCGGCCGCTTTTCTAAAAGCAGACACGCTATCAATGTACTCTTTACTCATACGGTTCTCAACACATCCAACTTCGGTCCATCTATGCTATGCATGTAATAAATTAGTGTAAAACTAGATTAATGCTACTATAACTAGTTAGTATAATACTTACACATAATTGCCATTCACCTTAATAAGTTGTCTATCTAAAATAGCTAATTACATACTATTCATGAAGCTATACATACATACATACATACATACATACATACATACATACATACATACATACATACATACATACATACATACATACATACATACGTACATACATACATACATACATACATACATACATACATACATACATACATACATACATACATACATACATACATACATACATACATACATACATACATACATACAGTAGTGACCCATTCTTCAATTGGAGCAAACTACCAAGCTGGATATAAATCTAGCTATCATTTCTCTTTATTATAATGTATATAATTTGAAGTAAATACTAACCTCAAATTACCAAGAATAAATCGATCTACAAGAACACTTGCAAATCTATGGTATGCTTTCACCAAACTCCCCAAAGCCAGCCGTCTCCTTCAAAGTAGTGCAATGCTGATTAGATAGATTTGTCAGGACTATTCTTGCGATATATTTAATAATGTGATGTATTACATATACCTAAAATCACGAACTGTATGTGATAATTACTTATCACATTATCATAGATGGTTTTTAATACGAACTGTCTAGGTAATGATCAGCTATCATTTCTCTTTATTATAATGTATATAATTTGAAGTAAAAACTAACATCAATTCACCAAGAATAAATCGATCTACAAGAACACTTGCAAATCTATAGTGTGCTTTCACCAAACTCCCCAAGCTAGCCGTCTCCTTCAAAGCAACGCAATGCTGATCAGATAGATCTGTCAGGACTATTCTTGCGAGATATTTAATAATGTGATGTATTACATATACCTCAAATCACGAACTGTATGTGATAATTACTTATCACATTATCATAGATGGTTTTTAATACGAACTGTCTAGATAATGGGATACTTCACAAATGGTTCTTTATTAGAACTGTTTGTGATATTTCACAGATGATTATTAATATGAACTGTCTATGATAATTATATATTACAAAAAGTTCTATCTATCGCTATTAACATAGATGGTCACATATATAAAACCGTCTGTGATAATTGCAACACTAACGGATTCGGGGAATCATTTGTGATGAGACATTCAGTATGGCCTTTTCTGTAGTAGTGTGAGTAGGCGATGGCCAGGAGCCATTTATGCGAACTTGAGTTCATTAGAGTATCATCTGATGTTAGTCCTTGTATTTCTGTAATTATTGGTTAGAAACCCCTTTCTGATGAGGACATCACTTATTTAGATACATACAACACTCATCCACAAGATGTTAGGCAAAGAACTATGATGAGTACACGTGCACGACGGTTGAATTATCAGGCGAGCTCATTTCTAAGAGTTTATAATTTTTCTATTAAGGTTAGATTGCTACCTAAGTCATGTGATGTTATTCTACTCAGGAACCAAGGTGAGAGGAGCAGCACCACTACCACAACAAGTCTAGGCCAACCTTATTTTATTTCCAGACCAATTCAAAGTCAGCTTGACAGTACTGACTTCACACGATCATAACTTTCACATATGGAGTCTGTTGGAGGTGTTCGGGTACTTGATGAAAAACTTATGAGAGACCATTCCAACGGATCTGGCCCCACCTTCATATTCACTATCTACACATCACAGTCTGCCTTGAGAGGTGCTGCTCACCTGTTGGACTAACTTGGGCCTTGTAATAGTGTCGGATCTGAGCCTAGGTTGTGTGCACTCCCTGGTGGTGCACAAACCCTAGACCGACCTCCTCCTTGGCCACCACCTCCTTATAGCCGTTGTGGCTGCCATTGCTAGTCTTTATGCTTGTTTAAATTGTTTTTCGTTCAGAAAATATCAGTTATGTACTTGTATCGACCAGACCAACTACGGCGATTTCAGGCCTCTCTATTGTTCAAAGAAACTTTATATTTCATCTGCAATTCAGATCGTGCTTATTTCTTTCTTACTTCATTCTCGATTGCTTGCAGGAAATATCATCTGTGTTGGGCACGGTTGGTGATGATAAAGGTGTGGTGTAGCGATTGTAGGATGGACTTAGTCGTTCCGGTCAAGTAGCCTTATCGTTAATGTCATATCAATCATAGTTATCGTTCTCATTGAAAAATCGGCCCAAATCGTCCCATCACTTTCCTTTCTGAATAACGTAGTATTCGAGCCCTAGTAGCCTTGTATTAGGCTACAATCATGTGTGGCTATGATTATGTAATATTTATATCTGTCTCTAATTATTATTCCGTTGCAACACTCTGATAAGTTTATTATTCATTGAAATGGTATTCTATCGAGTAAACAAATAATAATCCACTGACCAGTGTTATCATGTGTCGTCTCACTAGCTTATTGCACCGGCGATCTGCTCGACCGATGGAGAACTCGAGATTTGTATATGTACTAGTCGAGGCCCATGTGCTTCCGGATGCTGCAGGCGAACTGGTACACCGTTTCGGCCTCGGGGAGCGACTTGGCGACGCAGTCGTTCTCCCGCGCGCACCGCGCCGCCCACGCCGCCAGCGCCGGGCACTCGTCGGCCACGCTGAACCCGCCGAACCGCTCGTACGTCAGGAACCACGGCGCGAACGGCACCAGCACCACGTCCACGTACCCGAGCGCCTCCCCGCCGAAGTAGGCCTTCCCGCCCAGCTCCCCCTCCAGCGTCTTCAACACGCCCACCATGCCCTTCCTCCCCTCCTCCACCACCGCCGCCGCGCCTTTCGGCGACCTCCACACCCGCAGCGCGCACTCCGGTAGCTGCACAGTACGCACGTACGAGTTATAATTAGCTTGTGTGTAATGTAACTAATTAAGCATCCATGCATGCGAACACTTGTGCACGCCAAAAACAACATCGGTGACCTTGGTGTCGATGTAGGTGGTCCAGAAGCGGGCTTGGGCGCGGGCGAAGGGATCAGCGGGGAGGAGCGGCATGCCGGTGCCGGCGAAGGCCTCGTCGATGAACTCGAGGATGGCGAGGGACTCGCAGACGGGCTTGCCGCCGAGGAGGAGGACGGGGACCTTGGCGTGGACGGGGTTGGAGGACAGCAGCAGCGGGCTCTTGGCTGCCAGGTTCTCGGCCTTCTCCTCGTACGCCACGCCCTTCCTCGCCAGCGCAATGCGCACGCGGTTGCCGAACGGGCTGACGAAGCAGTTGAGGAGCACAACGGTCTGCTTGTCTCCCGCCATTGCCTCCCTCGAAAGCTTCTAGCTAGCTGGTTCGATGTGGTTAGCTAATTATTCGGGGTTAATTAGCTACAGGTGCTTGTTGGTGTGCGCGTACATATATAAGCGCTATGGGATAATTTGTTACAAGTTCTACCTCGTAAGAGATGTCCCTACAATTTTCTTTTGTTTCTGCAGTTTGTCCACTTAATTGGTGCTAGCTAGGAACTAACATTAACGTATGCTAATCGGTCTCATCGACCTGGCTTTGTTTACATCGTTGACAATTGTACGCTTCTTAGGTCGTCTGAAGCTAAGGCCAGAAGAGCTCTGCTTGCTGTGGTGTTGCTCGATGGCCTCGTTTGTGTCCATGTGCTTCTAGTAGCTAAGCTACTGAATTTGTTTTTGAGTTCCTCTTACGCGTGGCCCACGCCAAGACATGTCTCACGCAACGCATGGACAGCAGGCCACTGCATGTCGGGGCTAAGCTACTTTTAGGCTTTGCTCGTATTGTTTTGATCTAGTTTTTTTAAGTAGTTTCTTTATTTCTCTTACTATTATCTTGTTTTGAAAATAAGATAAGAGATCACAGCTGAATCACGTAACCTACTCCTCTCGCTCCCGTCACACGCACACATCTCTCTCACACTTTCTACCTCTCACGCACTCCTTCTAAATACCACTTTTTTAACTATTACTATTTACTTTCTGCTAAAAATCATAAATCACAATTAAAAATCATCAGCAAAAACCGATTCGAAACGAGTCACCACCTACGTCACAGGGATAGGCTCAAGACGATCCGCCTGTCCATCTTATCATGACGGCCTGATGTTTCATAACCCATTTGTCATGTACTCCTGTCTTGTCCTGCAGCGGATGGCTCGATTTAGTAGACAGTCTGCAAGCTAGATTTGGTAATTACTATAATTCAAGTCTCGACATGACATGCGACAACAGTGCATACATCCTGCAGGCTAGCTGTATCTTATCGACGTACGTGTGAGCTAAGAGAAAACAACATCTATTGTGATTGAAAATATACGAGTATGTCTCCACTTCCCCATGTGTGCATGGATCTCAATGAAAAATCAATGGTTAATAGCTTAGGAGAATGTCAACCTAAGACTAAAAATGCTTTTCCCCGAAGCATAGTCCCCTTTTGTAGAGCATAGCAATTTGCAAGCCAATTTAGAAGGCTTACACACATCCACATTTGCGTTAGTTCAAAACGGGCTTGAGAGTTCAGACACTGAGTATCCTTCGATATCATTGTATAATTGTGCAAATTTGGTTCGGCAATACTCACTACTACAGAAAACCGTATTATAGACGGTTCAAAAGCGTTATCACAGACGGTTTTCTGAACTGTCTGAAATTATAGGCAGTGATAATCGAAGGTTATCACAGACGGTTTTCGAACCGTCTATAGTGTAAATATCACAAACGGTTTGTAACTAAAAACCATCTGTGATAGCTGACAATCACAGACGGTTTGTAAGTAAAACCGTCTGTGACAGGTGATAATCACAGACGGTTTTTGTTAGTTCTTAGTTCTTGAGTCATTTTACAATTACAATGGAATATAGTTACATTTATGAAAAACGCAAGTATAATCATAAATATAATTATTTCTTAGTTCCTGAGTCATTTTACAATTACAATGGAATATATATAGTTACATTTATGAGAAACACAAGCATAATCATAAATATAACTATTTCTTAGTTTCTGAGTCATTTTACAATTACAATGGAATATATATAGTTACATTTAGTACATTGGCTATTTCACGATGATCGACACACATATAGCTTGTTTCATCGCCTTGTTCTTCCTCGAGCCTAATGCCGTCTCCGAATGGAGCCATATTATCAAATTGATTGTACTCTTCCTCATCCACAACATTCTCAACTCCGACAATTCTTCTTTTTCACTGAAGAACTACGTGGTGCTTCTTATTTGCCGGGTCGGTTACATAAAGTACTTGAACAACTTGCCTCGCGAGTGTGAATGGTTCGTCTTTGTATCCTACACATTCGAGGTCCACGGTAGTGACGCCGTACTTGTCGACCTTTACACCCTGTGGGAGTTGGACCCAACGGCACCGAAATAGAGGAATCTTGAAAATTACATAGTCAAGCTCTCAAATCTCCTCTACAAGCCCGTAGTACGAGTTTGTGCTAGCGGTACTAACGTGCGCATCATAGGCATCTATACGGACATTTGAGTTCTGCACTGTGCTCTTTCTATCCTGATCTGTTGTATAAAATGTGTAGCCATTAATGTCGTATCCTTGCCATGTCACAATTGTAAATTTTGGCCCTTTTGCCAGCCATTGTAGTGTTTCACTTGACGACCTCCTAGTCAATTGCGCCTTCAACCATTCGTTGAACTGACGGTTGTGTTGTCTCGTGATCCAAACTTCTGACTGGCCTGCATTCTCTTGACGTAGCATGTCCTTGTGCCCTTCAATATATGGGGTCACTTCAGTCATGTGTTTAAAACCGTGAAACGGGATTAAGCATACGTATTTTGATCCGGAGTTATTGCTTTCCATCCAATAGTCCCGATACCCTCTAGCCTCCCCTCGTGACGAGATAGAGGTACACCTATCGGCTCGACCTGAGCCATGTAGCCGATGCAGAATTCAATGACCTCTTCTGTTGTATAGCTTTCGATGATGCTATCCTCCGGTCGAGATTGATTGCGTACATAGGACTTGAGAATTCCCATATACCTCTCAAAAGGGTACATATGACGTAGAAACACGGGGCCGTATATTTTTATCTCTTTCACAAGGTGGACAATGAGATGGACTATGATATCAAAAAATGATGGAGACAGATACATCTCTAGATGACATAGAGTTGTCACCACCTCGGTTTGCAGAGCATCTAGTCCATCAGGATCAATGACCTTCTAAGCAATTGCGTTAAAGAAATAACATAGCCTTATGATTATCACTCGAACCTTGTTCGGTAAAATACTTCTAATTGCAACAGGTAGCATTTATGTCATTAGCACATGACAGTCGTGAGACTTCATGCCAATTAATTTCAAATGTTCCATGGAAACAAGTTTCTTCATGCTGGTGGAGTGACCAGATGGAACTTTCACACCATGTAAGGACTGGCACAGTTCAGTTATCTCGGACTTAGACAGAGTGTAGTAAGCTGGGGGAAGGTACGTCCGGCCTTTATCGGTCTCTATCAGTGCTAACTCGGTCCTGATGTTCATGGTGACCAAGTCACGCCTTGCATTAACACCGCCCTTTGTTTTATCAAAAATGTTCAGTAAGATACCAATCAAACTGTCACATGCATTCTTCTCTACGTGCATGACATCGATGCAATTGCGAACTTCTAAGTGCTCCCAATAAGGCAAGTCCCAAAATATTGACATCTTTTTCCACATGTTCTTCCTCAATTTACGTCCCTTTCCAAGCACAACGTTTGTATCCTTGACCATATCATACACCTCTTTCCCGCTAAAAGGTCTTGGTACTGAGTTATCCTCTTTTTTCCGTCAAATTGTTTCTTCATCTTGCGGTATGGGTGATACTTTGGAAGGAACCTACGGCGATGCATGTACACAGTTTTGCGCGAGTTTTTCAACCACACACTTTCGGTATAATCTAAGCAGTGCGGACACGCTTTGGCTCCTTTTGTACTCAACCCTGACAAGTTATCAAGGGCAGAAAAATCATTAATGGTGCAGAACAACATGGCGCGTAGAGTGAAGTTCTCTCGTTTGTCCTTATCCCATACATATACCCCTTCGTTCCACAGTATTGCAAGATCTTCCGCCAATGATGCTAGTAACACATCAATATCGTTGCCAGGTTGCTTCGGCCCTTGGATAAGTAGTGACATCAAAATATACTTCCGCTTCATACACAACCAAGGAGGAAGGTTGTACATGCATAGAGTCATGAGCCAGATGCTATGTCGGCTGCTCATGTTACCAAATAGATTCATTCCATCTGTACTCAACTCAAACCTTATATTTCTTAGTTCCACACCAAAATCTACAAACATCCTATCGATGTTCCTCCACTGAGTAGAATCAGCAACATGTCTTATCATTCCGTCTTTCTTACGCTGCTCCCAGTGCCAACGCATCAATCTTGCATCCTTGCGGTTTGCAAATAAACGCTTCAAACGGGGGATTACAGGAAGATACCACAACACCTTAGCAGAAGGTCCTTACTTCACCTTGATGCCCTTCCCATCATCAGAGTCATTTTTACGCTTGTATCGGGATGCTTTGCACACCGGACAAACATATGTAAGTTAGCATACTCTTTACGGTACAGGATACAATCATTCGGACATGCATGTATTCTTTCTACTTCCATTCTTAATGGACAAAGAATCTTCTTAGCTTGGTAGGTGGTTCTCGGCAACACATTTCCCTTTGGAAGCATGTCCACTAGGAGACCTAACAATGCCGTGAAACTCTTGTCGGACCAACCATTGCTTGTCTTCAATTTCAGCAGTTCTAGAACTGATGACAACCTCGTGTATTGCGGCTTGCAGCCCGGGAACAAAGGTTTCTCCGAGTCCTCCATCAAGCCCTCAAATTTACCAAACTCTCTCTCACTATAGTTCCCTTCTGCATCACGTAACATCTGATCCAGATTGTCATCCTGCGACCTATCCTCATGATCAAAATAACAGTCCACAATTGGCATATCGTTGTCTCCCTCGACTATGTCATAACTACCTTCTTGTGTACTCTTCTCTTCACCGTGATTGGTCCAACATTTGTACCCTTTTCTGAAACCCCTTCGAATCAAGTGAGTTTCGATCTGCGCTGAGTTGCTAAACATCTTGAGATTATCACAATCAATGCATGGACAATATATATATATATATATATATATATATATATATATATATATATATATATATATATCATTCCCTTCTTCAACATATCCAGCTCGGCCGCTCTTCTAAAAGCAGACACACCATTAATGTACTCTTCACTCACACGGTTCTCAATGTACATGCAGTTTCGATCCATCTACGCTACACAAGTAACAAATGGGTGTCAAAAATGATTATTACTGCTACTACATAGCAAATCAGACTAGCTATATATACTTACACGTACATGACATGCATCTATATATATTACGTAGGTATATAGCTAGCTAGCCACATATTCATGACATAATAATGTTAAGCAAGAATGTTAGCTAGTACTTACCCATTCTGAAATTGAGCAAACTAACATTATCTTTCTAAACCTAGCTAGCTAGCTAGATTTAAATTAAACAAAAACCTAGCTATCATCTCCGGCCTTCAATTACAAAAACATGCATGCATATAAGTTATTAAAAGTAATTGAGTACTAACCTCTGATCAGATCATTAAGAAGATGGCGATATGTTTTCACCTCGAACTCCCTAAAGCCGGCCGCCTTGCTCCACCGATGCAGTGCAATGAAGACAGATCTGTGTCGACATCGAGCAAGTATGCCCAGTAATTAATAGTGTAGAATATCACAGATGGTTCTAACCACAAACGGTCTGTGAAACCAATATATCACAGACGGTTCGTGTTAATAACCGTCTGTGAATTATCACAAACGGTTATTAATACGAACTGTCTGTGATGTCCACAATATCATAGACGGTTCGTAATACCAACCGTCTGTGATTGATGCATATCACAGACGGTTCGTATATAGAACCGTCTGTGATAGTCCTACATTATCATAGACGGTTATTAACACGAACCGTCTGTGATGTCCATAATATCACAGACGGTTCGTAATACCAACCGTCTGTGATTGGTGCATATCACAGACGGTTCGTATATAGAACCGTCTGTGATAGTCCTTCACAGATGGTTTATACTACAAACCGTCTGTGATAGTTCACTCTATACCTGAATTTTTTTTCTTTTTTTGGCTAGCCTCAAGAAATTAAATAATGTTACCCATGGCCTTTGAAAACAAGCAAATACAGACGCAAGCACAACAACACATTCAGATCTATTACAGGATAACAAGCTAAGGAACCCTTCGTGGCGCGACATTGAAGCTAAACAAAACACCCTTACGACACTTACGGCAAAAGTGTGTTGTCAAGCCTCTCGTTGTGCCACAACGGAGGCGCTAACTCACGACAGTAGTCGGCGTTGTGGAGGAACAAGCAAATACAGAGGCAAGCACAACAACACATTCAGATCTATTACAGGATAACAAGCTAACGAACCCTTCATGGCACGATGGTGAGGCTGAACAAGACACACTTACGGCAAGAGTGTGTTGTCCAGCCTCCCGCCGTGCCGCGACGAAGGCGCTAACTCACAGCAGAGGGGAGATGCATGCAGGAAGCTAGCTAGTGGATGAATTCATGCATGACTAGTACCGGTGGAAAGGTAGATGAAGTGTTATTAATAAGGGCTGAGCAGTGCGAGGAACTGGTGCCTGCCATTCGATGTGGAGATAATGGATGGGTGAGATCAAAATCCTGGGTATACGCCAATTATTGGTGACATGTGATTATCACAGACGATTCTTAATATGAACCGTCTGTGATGTCTTGATTATCACAGATAGTTCGTATTAAGAACCGTCTGTGAAAGTTCACAGACAGTTATCAATACGAACCGTCTATGATGTCTCGATTATCACAAACTGTTCGTATTAAGAACCGTCTGTGAAAGTTCACAGGCGGTTATTAACACGAACCGTCTGTGTTGTCTCGATTATCACAGACGGTTTGTGTTAATAACCGTCTGTGAAAATATCGTAGACGGTTGGTAGTATGAACCATCTGTGATAGTTTAAGCATAGAAAGTTCCGTATGAACCGTCTGTGATGTACCCGTCCAGTATAGCCTCTTTTGTAGTAGTGCACACAATCAACTCATCAAGATCAAAATAACAATTGCTAGAATTAACACTTAAGAGAACAAAAGTAGACGTCTTACATGACAAGTTGTCCATGCTCTTGTAATTGCTTTTGCATAAGGGAAACATCTGCAGCAATTGTCCATGCAAAAAGTGTGAGTACCAAGATGTAATTGATTAGAAGCTCATGTATCTCTGTCGACAAGGCACTCAACCAAACATCAACAGCAGCTTACCATATATAGCTTGTGGGATCACTGGTCCATGGCTAGCCTGGTTTTCCTTTCTGTGCTTATTGGACATGGAGCTGTTCTGTGCCAACAAAGACAAGAGCATTTGGTATGTGTAGATCTAGATTATAAATTGAAAAGATTGATTTGGAGCAAACATCTTATAGTGCTTGAACTTCTCAATTCCAAAGGTTAATCCCGTCATGTACATAGTCATCAATCATCATTTCCAGTATATGTTCAGCAGAGGCATGGAGAAAATCTTGCGTTCTCATGTCATTGACATAATAGGCTGATTCTTGTATGCAAAGAAAATCATGAATCTAAATATATACAGAGGAAAATTTGTACATAGGAAAATTTGTCAGCAATTAACTGATTTGAGCTAATTATTGAAAGATAGTTGATAAGTTCACAAGACAAACATAAAAAATTAGTACGTAGAGTAAACATTAACAATAGTACAACATAACCAGTAGCCAACAAGACTAAATGGAGAGCATGATAGACTATGTTGCACAAATACGACATGAAATAGCAAGAAATTCCTAGTTTTCTTCTTCAGCCTCATCAACTTCACTCTGAAGTTACTGAAGGATAGCTATTGTCACATTGGACATATTCTAATATCGGCATTAGATATTTTAAGCAAGTATGCTTTAACTCTATAGTAGCTTCCACAATATTCCCATGCACAATACTTGCATCTGAATCACGCATTTCCTCCATCACCTGTAAATCTCTCCAGAATATCAACATGCTTCCACGATAGCTTGGTGTTTAGATCAATTGGATCCATCGCCTAAAATCAACTGCAACTCTGTAAGTCTATAATCTTCAACAATCAACATTATACAAAAGCAATATCTATTTGTGAAGCATACCTTAATGTTATACACAAACGAGAGTGGCGGGAGCAGGGGAGCAATGGGAGTAGGGGCAGCACGGAGAGCGGTAGGATGAGGGGGAGTAGGGAGAGCAGTAGGAGCAAGGGAACGACGGGAGAGCGGCAGGAGCAGGGGGAGAGATGGGAATAGCGGTGGGAGCAGCGGGGGAAGTGGCAATGGGAGCAGCGGGGGCGTGACTATGTTGGTGTTAGGGTTACGGTGGATTAGTAGTGGGGCATGACAAACAGGCTGAGGAGTGGGTACCGGTTTGGATCTATTGGGCCATAATGGGCCGAAACATATCGATGATGTATCGCTGTGTATTGGGATATTTACTATCTATTTTTAGTTGAAATCCACCAATACTTCGCTTATACTGTATCAATACATATCGCCGTATCGGATACATATCGAGCATGGGTATGACACTGGCACCATATCGGTGCTTCATAGGTCAAATCTATTTTGCCTATGTTTGATGTTAGATACTGTATAAATGGTAAGGTTCAAATGAAGGCAATCTGATGCTAAGTTGATATTTTAGTACCCACTTTTCTTATTTCATGTTCTTCGTCTTGCATTTTTGAATTGGTTCTGCTACACCCTTACGAAATACAAGTTAGATAACAAATTGCATAATATTTTAGTTAAAGTTGTAGTGTAGATAATGTGCAGTTTTAGAAAATCTTTTATATGAATTTTTATTTTTTTATATGTATTTGCTTTTTGCAAGCTATAAAATTTTTGACACTTACCTAAGGACTAAATACTTGTGAGCTATAAAATTTTGTATATGGATTATGAGCTTATTGTTGATGTTTGTACATTGAAATATGTTTACATGTCATAGTGGCAATTGAATTTGATTTTAAGTTCAATGTTCACATTTTTCATTCTTTTATGTCTTGTTTTCCATCATGTTTTTTCCTTCGTTCTTCTATATACTTAAGAAATAGCTGCCAAATACAAAATTAATATTATCTTGTTTAAAATTGAAGTGGTGGTTATTGTGCAATTTTAGAAGACCTTTCCTGTAGTTCCTATTTTCAATATGATCGACTACTTTGAACTGTAACAATTGATTTAAATCGGCCTTCCTTTTATCAAGTATTGTACTTACATTTGTGTTTCCTTGCGATCGTTGGTGTAGTGGTCTTGCTTCTTTGAGATAAACAGGACTCATTTTAAAAGCTACCTCTGTATGAGTCTAATTAAAAATTCAGTGTTAGGTAGTGTGCAATATTAGTTCATTTTACGTGCGGATTATTTCTTTGTTTCTCATCTGTAGTTGAATGTTGTGTTCCTTTTCTTTTCTTGTTTGATTAGGATGGGTTGATGTTCTTTACTATGCAAGTAATCTACATAAACACCGAGCAGATTTCAACTTGCACACCATTTTAAATAAAATTGCAATGGTACATATGTGCAATTTTAATATTACTCAGTGCAAATTCTTCTGTTGTTATATTAAATATGTTTATAAAATTGCAATGTTACATTCTATGCAATTTTAATATAACTCACGTGCAAATTCTTCTATTGTTATATTAAATATGTTTGTAAAATTGTAATGGTACATTCTGTGCAACATTAATATAACTCATGTACAAATTCTTCTGTTGGTATATTAAATATGTTTGTTTTAAGATTGATAGTTTTGTTATTTAGTATTATGCTTACCTCTGTATTTCCTTGGCAGATCTTGGGATATAGTTGTTTCTTCTTCAATATCAGTGTCACGAACCTGTTTTAGGTCAAATTTTGAATTGAACTTGTCAAATATTTTCAGTGCCTCTTTCTTTTGTAATACGCAATAGTAGTAATTTTCATCTCCATGTTAAATACAGTTCTCCCAAATTTAATAATTGAAAACCCTACAAAATATTATATTAACTGTGGATACCAGCATAAAATTGTATTTGTCCTTGTCTTTGTAATTTGTAATTTGTAAGGGTTTACCAAGAGTACAGATTTTGTTTACCTTAGTCTAAGTTTTATTTTTATGCTTTGTCTGGGTTCAAAAAACTCGTAACCATATAGTGTAGATAAGAGTTTCTTTTCTTGTTTGTCTTTTTTAATCTGTTAACGGCCCACCAAATTTAGGTCTAACGAGTAATCATTTTCAAAGCTAAGGATTGCAAATGTAACTTAAAATTCAGAGTTCAGATATCATGAAAGTTAGTATATATCTTACTGTTATGGCTCTAAAGTAGTTCATAACTTGTCCACCGAATTAAACTGTGTAATTTTAATGGGTTCAGTACTATTTTTTTCCTTGTATGCTATATATGGCTTTATAATTGTCTGTCTTTTGATTCTATAATTTGTAGGGGTTCACCAAGAGAAAAGATTTGTCTTGCTTAGATGCTAGTTTTTGTCTCTGTACCTTTTCTGGGTTCAGGACTAAATTTTTTCTTTAAATTTTGCTAGGTTCAAAAAACTCGTAACCATATAGTCTTGTCTTGACAACTTGAAGATTAAGGGCCTGTTTGGGAGAGCTCCACCAGCTCCAGATCCATCTAGATCCACCAGATTCACCTGGATCCACCGTGGAGCAGCTCCATCGTGGATCTGGGATTCGTCAAAGTGTTTGGTACAGCTCCACCTCCCTCTCTATCTCACTTCCACCTGGGCCCCACGCGTCAGGGGGCAAAATGAAAAAAAAGGATCCACGGGCTTCCTTCTTCTTCCTCCGGCTCGGACGCGAGGAAAAAAAGAATCCACGAGCGTGCGAGGGCGCAACCCCCGGCCGGCGTGGCGGCGGCCGTGGCGTGGCGGCGGCGCGGCGCGGCCCTGCCGCCGCCGCGCAGCGGGATGAAGTGAGCACGGTGGCGGGTTGTCGGGCTGGCTCCGCGGCGCGCTGTCGGGCGAGATGCACGGCGGCAGCCATGGCCACGGCCGGCGTGGCGCGACCATGGCAAGGGCCCATCTCGCGGCGGCGACAAGGGCTAGCCGGCCATGGTGTGGGCGGCGGCGGAGAAGCGGCGCGCGGCGAGGGAAAGCTCTGGTCGGCGACGGGAAAAAGAAAGAAAAAAATTAGAACGAACCTGTATCTTGTGTAACCAGTGGCAGTGGGTGATTTTCCCCAACTCCACCAACTTGAGTTTGGTGGAGCACCCCTTGAGGTGCTCCACCAATTTGGTGGATCTGGAGCCAGATCCATAGTTTTGGTGGAGCAGATCCACGGTGGAGCTGCTGGAGCTAGAACTGTTTGGCTAGCAAAATTGAATCCGGATCTGTTTTTCGTGAATCTGGAGCTAGTGGAGCTCTCCCAAACAGGCCCTAACTCCTGGCAATCTAAACACTTCTCTTCGGTGCGGGAGAGGACGTCTTGTTAAACCGAGAGTTTGAAACGGCTCGCTTTTAGTAAAGCTTTTGGTTTTAGAAAAGTGGTGGCTGGGAAGGCAAAGAGCACGAGCAGCTCGAGCCTGGCCTGGTCGACGCGTGCAGCAACTGCAGAACAATTTGGACAGCAACGTATGCATTACAAGCCCAGCGGGCCTGATCGGTTGATGGTGCAGTGAGTCGCGGCCAAGCCGTTCATCTGGCTATTTCATATATATATATATATATATATATATATATATATATATATATATATATATATATATATATATATATATATATATATATATATATATATATATATATATATATATATATATATATATATATATATATATATGAAATGGGATATCGAGTACCGGGCATTAAGTCTCATTGTCTTTAGATTGCTTTTAGATGTGTGCAAGTGCAATGATATATAATATCGGGATAGAATGTCTCAATTATGGATGAAAAATCTTAATTATAGAATCTAGGCATCATGGTGTGTCAGTTATTTATACTGTATATATATATATATATATATATATATATATATATATATATATATATATATATATATATATATATATATATATATATATATATATATATATATATATATATATATCGGCCCTAGTGACACGGTGTTATAATCGGGGCGCGGAGCATTCATCTCAAGTTCATCAATGCCCATCTACTGACAAAACTAGGCATCGAGGACTGTAGTACTACGGATAACATCATGATCGAGGACATGCAAGATAGCCTCCTGTCATGTACTAATTGATTAATTCGCCAGTAATCACTGAGAGCACTCTGTTTCGATGTTTTATACCGATAAATACTAGAATATGTATAACACGTCTATACTCCGTACACTACTACAAAAGAGGCTATACTGGACGGCTACATCACAGACGGTTCATACGGAATCGTCTGTGATTAAACTGTCACAGACGGTTTATACTGGCAACCATCTGTGATATTTTCATAGACGGTTATTAACACGAACGGTCTGTGATAAATGAGACATCACACACGGTTCGTTTTACTAACCGTCTGTGAAATTTCACAGACGGTTATTAACACGAACCGTCTGTGATGTCTAAAATTATCACGAGCGCTTACATTAATAACCGCTTTGTAAAATATCACGACGGTTATTAACTTGAACCGCTCGTGATAATTTTAGAGATCACGACGGTTCGTATTTAACCGTCAGGAAAGCTCGCGACGGTTAGTAATACGAACCGTCTGTGGTATCATTTAAACTACAGAATCTATAGAGACGAGAGTCAAATTCAAGGTAATTTTATTACAAAAGTGCAAAAAAAAGACATTCCCATATTTGAATCTTCTGTGCTTCATATGCTTCTTCGTCGACTTCTGGAGTTGGAGGATCAGCCGCTGTGTTCTCGAATGCCGTCAAGATTGTCCTTGCCTTCTCGACTTCCTCCTCAAGCATGGGCAAATGATCATTAGCATGTTCCATAATCTGAAACAGGATGTCAAGATGCGCTTCCGCATTATCGGCCCATTCTGCTTGATCGGCAAGTTTATCAAGTGTGTCTGCACTGCCGCAAGATCTTCCTCCGCTTTGCGCACATTGTAGAAAAGAACGAGGCTGAGGGGGGTTTCCCTATCCTGAGTGGCAATGAGACACCTCCGTCGACGGCGGATGATGAGGTCCAGCTGACGGATGGAAGCGAGTCGAGGAAGGAGAGCAGGGCGTGAGCGGAGGAGTTGCTCCAGACGTAAATTTTTGGCCGCCTGTGTAAGGTTGCGTCCGAACAACTCATGATGGATAGATGAGAGGAAGGAGATCAAAAGAATTTTAGATGTCATTATTGAGAAATCTGGTGATGAAGAAGATGATTAGGGAGAGCATAGTGTGTAGAAGGATTAGGGCGCGCATATATAAGCATTAACGTAGACGCTTCGTATTTCAAACCATCTCTGCTATTATGATCAGGGAGAGCATAGTGTGTAGAAGAGCAGGATTAGGGCGCACATATTTAAGCATTAACGCAGACGCTTCATATTTCAAACCATTTATGCTATTAATATCACAAACCGTTCATATTCTGATATTAATATCACAGACCGTTCGTCTGATATTAATATCACAGACCGTTATTAATACGAACCGCTCGTGATAATCGAAACATCACGAGCGGCTCGAATTAAGAACCGTCGTGATAATCGAAACATCACGACGGCTCGTATTAAGAACCGTCATGCTAATGAAATATCACGGCGGCTCATATTAAGAACCGTCAGCGATATTTATTATCACCACGTCGCGTTAATAACCGTCTGTGATAATCACATATCACCAATAATTGGCGTGTGATAATCACGTGTCACCAATAATTGGCGTATACCCAGGATTTCGATCTCACCCGTCCATTCTCTCCACATCGAATGGCAGGCAGCAGTTCCTCCCTCTGCTCGGCCCTTATAAATAACGCCCCATCTACCTTTCCACCGGTACTAGTCACGCGTGAGTTCATCCACTGTGAGCATATATGGCTGTAAGTGTGGTAAGTGTGTCTTGTTCACCCGCACCGTCGTTCCATGAAGAGTTCACTAGCTTGTTATCCTGCAATAGATCTAAATGTGTTGTCGTGCTTGCCTCTGTATTTGCATGTTTCTCGACGATGCCGACTACTGCCGAGATGTGATGTCCACTCCGACAATCCTTCTTTTTCCTGCAAAATTCAAGGCAATTTTATTACAAAAGTTCAAAAAAAGACATTCCCACATTCTTGGTGGCGGTGACATATCCGACTTCTTCGTTGAGCGACTATCCATCGCTTCTTCCCACTTCTTTTCTTCATCTCGGTCTCGCGGATCACGTCGCGATGCGATGATTCAGCTAATCGAATCATCGCTCTCGCGTGCGTGATCCGAGACCGAGATGAAGAAAAGAAGTGGGAAGAAGCGAATGGATAGTCGCCAATGAAGAAGTCGCTATGTCGGCCGCTCACCAAGAATCTGGAATGTCTTTTTTTTGCACTCTTGTAATAAAATTGACTTGAATTTTGCGGAAAAAGAAGGATTGTCGAGTGAAGAATGCCAATCGAAGCATAGCATAGCATCGAGGCACATCAGGCTCTTCTTGTGTCTTGAGGAATGCCACATCTGAAGACCAGCTCTTGGCATTCCTCAAGACACAGCAGCAGGCCTCGGATGTGCCTCGGATGCTATGCTATGCTACAATTTCTATCACAGACGGTTCGTTGTTACAAGCCGTTTGAGATATATATATATCACAGACAGTTTCAAATACTGAGCCGTCTGTGATATATCACAGACGACCGTTGTTATTAACCGTCTGTGATATTGTGTATATCACAGACGGTCATTGTTATGAACCGTCTGTGATTGTTTAGTATCACAGACGGTTTTTTTTATAAAACACCGTCTGTGATAGTTTAGACTATCACAGGCGGGGATTTATGCGAATCGTCTACGATAGGCAACAATCACAGACAGTTATTAATTTGAACCATCTGTGATATTGTTTGTATCACAGACGGTTAATATTAATAACCGTCGGTGATAATTCACAGACGGTTATTAATACGAACCGTCTGTGATATATCATTTTCACAGACCGTTTGTGGTTAGAACCGTCTGTGATATTCTGCGTAGTATTAATTACTTGGCGTACTTGCTTGAAGGATGTCGACACTGATCTGTCTTCATTGCGCTGCATCGGTGGAGCAAGGCGGCGGCTTTAGGGAGTTGGGGTGAAAAATATCACCGTCTTCTTAGTGATCGATCGGAGGTTAGTATACTCAATTACTTAACATTCTTAGTGATCGATCGAGATTAGTACTCAATTATTTAACATTCTTAGTGATCTGATCAGAGGTTAGCAGTAGGGGTAATAATAATTTTTGACACCCATTTGTCACTTGTGTAGCGTAGATGGACCAAGCTGGATGTATATTGAGAACCGTGTGAGTGAAGAGTACATTCTCGGCGTGTTCGCTTTTAGAAGGGCGGCGAGCTGGATATGTTGAAGAAGGGGATGAAATATATGTATTGCCCATGTATTGATTGCGATAATCTCAAGATGTTTAGCAACTCAGTACAGATTGAAGCTCACTTGATTCAAGAGGTTTCGAAAAGGGTACAAATGTTGGACCAGTCACGGTGAAGTGAAGAGTACACAAGAAGGTAGTTATGACATAGTCGAGGAGACAACGATATGCGGTTGTGGACTGTTCTTTCGATCATGAGGATAGGTCGCAGGATGACAATCTGGATCGGATGTTACGTGATGCGAAGGAACTATAGTGAGAGAGAGTTTGGTAAATTCGAGGGCTTGATGGAGGACTCAGAGAAACCTTTGTTCCCGGGCTGCAAGCCGCAATACACGAGGTTGTCATCAGTTCTAGAACTGCTAAAATTGAAGGCAAGTAATGGTTGGTCCGACAAGAGTTTCACGGCATTATTAGGTCTCCTAGTGGACATGCTTCCAACGGGAAATGTGTTGCCGAGAACCACCTATCAAGCCAAGAAGATTCTTTGTCCATTAGGAATGGAAGTAGAAAGAATACATGCATGTCGGAATGATTGTATCCTGTACCGTAAAGAGTATGCTAGCTTACATATGTTTGTCCGGTGTGCAAAGCATCCCGATACAAGCGTAAAAATGAATCTGATGATGGGAAGGGTATCGAGGTGAAGTAAGGACCTCCTGCTAAGGTAATGTGGTATCTTCCTATAATCCCCCGTTTGAAGCGTTTATTTGCAAACCGCAAGGATGCAAGATTGATGCGTTGGCACTGCGAGCAACGTAAGAAAGACGGAATGATAAGACATGTTGCTGATTCTGCCCAGTGGAGGAACATCGATAGGATGTTTGTAGATTTCGGTGTGGAACCGAGAAATATAAGGTTTGGGTTGAGTACAGATGGAATGAATCCTTTTGGTAACATGAGCAGCCGACATAGCACCTGGCCCGTGACTCTGTGCATGTACAACCTTCCTCCTTGGCTGTGTATGAAGCGGAAATATATTTTGATGTCACTACTTATCCAAGGTCCGAAGCAACCTGGTAACGATATTGATGTGTTCCTAGCCCCATTACGAGACTATCACAGACGGTTTTTTATAAACAACCGTCTGTGATACTCGCCTATCACAGACGGTTAGTAATAAAGACCGTATGTAATGTGAGTTATCACAGACGGCTCGGGAACCGTCTGTGATAACCACCAACTATCACTGACACCTAAACACTGACAGTTCAGGAACCGTCTGTGATCGATGACGGTTCTGAACCGTCTGTGATAGGGCTGTCTGTAGCAGTGGTAGTGCATATGAATTAAAAAGTGTCGCCCCTCAGGAGGAGACTGCAGTTCATTAACGACGGCAAAGACTGAGAAATTAGAAATCGATGGATCAACACACCACAAAACAGAGAGTCGCCAAATCAACCCACCTGCGAGACGGTCGACATGCACGCGCATGCATGCGTACAGGTGCAACAGTGGTTGCCGGCTAGCTTATTGCACCGGCCGATCTGCTCGACCGATGGAGAACTCGAGATTTATATATCTACTAGTCGAGGCCCATGTGCTTCCTCATGCCGCACACGAACTGGTACACCGTCTCGGCCTCGGGGAGCGACTTGGCGACGCAGTCGTTCTCCCGCGCGCACCGCGCCGCCCACGCCGCCAGCGCCGGGCACTCGTCGGCCACGCTGAACCCGCCGAACCGCTCGTACGTCAGGAACCACGGCGCGAACGGCACCAGAGCCACGTCCACGTACCCGAGCGCCTCCCCACCGAAGTAGGCCTTCCCGCCCAGCTCCCCCTCCAGCGTCTTCAACACGCCCACCATGCCCTTCCTCCCCTCCTCCACCACCGCCGCCGCGCCTTTCGGCGACCTCCACACCCGCACCGCGCACTCCGGCAGCTGCACAGGACGTACGTACGCGTTATAATTAGCCTGTGTGTAATGTAACTAATTAAGCATCCATGCATGCGTACACTCGTGCACGCAATAAAGAACATCGGTGACCTTGGTGTCGATGTAGGTGGCCCAGAAGCGGGCTTGGGCGCGGGCGAAGGGATCAGCGGGGAGGAGCGGCCTGCCGGTGCCGGCGAAGGCCTCGTCGATGAACTCGAGGATGGCGAGGGACTCGCAGACGGGCTTGCCGCCGAGGAGGAGGACGGGGACCTTGGCGTGGACGGGGTTGGAGGACAGCAGCAGTGGGCTCTTGGCTGCCAGGTTCTCGGCCTTCTCCTCGTACGCCACGCCCTTCCTCGCCAGCGCAATGCGCACGCGGTTGCCGAACGGGCTGACGAAGCAGTTGAGGAGCACAACGGTCTGCTTGTCTCCCGCCATTGCCTCCCTCGAAAGCTTCTAGCTAGCTGGTTCGATGCTGTTAGCTAATTATTCGGGGTTAATTAGCTACAGGTGCTTCCCTTGAGTTTTTTGTGTTGATGTGTGCGTATATATACAGCCTATGGGGTCATTTGTTACAAGTTCTACCTCGTAAGAGATGTCCCTTCAATTTTCTTTTGTTTCTGCGGTTTGTCCACTTGAATTGGTGCTAGCTAGGAACTAACATTATCATATGCTAATATTCTTTTATATAATTAACATATGCTAATCGGTTTCATCGACCTGGCTTTGTTTGCATCGTTGACAATTGTACGCTTCCTAGGTCGTCTGAAGCTAGCCAGATTTTTATCATGGACGGCCTGATGTTTCATTACCCCGGTGACGTGCGTCCATTCGTCGTGTCCTCATGTTCTTGTCCTGCAGCGGATGGAGGTAGGCTCGATTTTTAGTAGACAGCCTGCAAGCTAGATTTGGTAATTACTACTATTCAAGTCTTGACACCTGCCGTAAATCCCAATAAATGTTCTTTTCTCTTAGCTCACACATACGTCCAGAGCTAGGAGTTGGACTGTATCGGCATGATGTAGGTTTATCGTGCTTTAGATCGCTTCGTGCTGCATCAGTTCGGCTCAGTTATCTCGCCATGTCGTACCGTGCCGGTCCATCTCGTCTCCGGCCAGGCCCAAGCACGGCCTAAAGCCCACTGTGCCAGCGTTCGTTCCGTGTCAGGCCAAGTCCAGCTCGAAGTAACTATATATGACGAAGGTGTCGGCGACAATGGTAGCGGCAACCGCCATATCCCTTTCTCTCATACCCATCTCGTTAAAAACTAGTTGAAATTGAATTAATTGCATAAAAACATAGGCACGCAATGATGTAAATATTTGGGAAAAGTGGAATTTTCTTAATATTTTAAAAATATAATGTTACTACCTCGTTAAAAACCTTATGCCCCAGAGTGGGGTTCCCCTAGTAAGGAAAAGAGTACAGTAACAATATATATACATACTAACTATAACAACATGCGCACATAGTATCTACTCATCAATGTCTAGGTCATTCATGTGTTTGAGCTCAGCGTATGCCTGCACGATTTCAGGATCCTCCAATTGATGCTGTTGCAGCTCTTTAGATAATTTCCAGTCTTTGGCGTATGTGATTGCCTCCACCATCCTAGGTGTGAGGGGTGATCTCTTTTCTTCGATTATTCTCCCTACCATGCTGAACACCGCTTCTGAAGAGACGGCCAACGATGACATGCTTGCCTTCCTCGCTGAGGCCAAGCTGACAGCTAGTGGGAAACCCGTCGACGACAGCGGGGTGACCTGCAGAACACCCTCCGACAGTCCAACCTCTGCCTTACTCGTGACAACATCAAGGTCCTCTGGTTCTTTTATGCTCCTTCGATCCTTCCCCTCTACTCCCCCTCTCTCTCTGCTATGTGAATATGATGGCTTGTGTTGTGGGGAATAATTGGGGCTATGATGGCTTGTGTTGTGTTGTGGGGAATTGGGGATGATGGGAGGTGGGAGGCAAGGCCAAGGTGGCCGCCGATGCTGGCCGTGCCCCTCCCCCGGTGCCGGCCATGCTCACTAGGCTAGGCCAGCCCAAGCACGCCACGCCACGCAGGGTCGTGCCGTGCCACCCATCATGCTGACTTTTTAGGCCTAGCCTGGCCCACCATTCGTACTGTGCCAGCACAGCTCGCCACATGTTGGGTTGAGGCTATGCTTGGGCCGTGCAGGGCTAGCCGTGCAGGGCCAGCCGTGCTTTGGGCTGGCCCAGGAGAGCACGGCCCATCTCCCACCTCTACGTACATCAATAAGATCTGGGAGATCTTCCTCTTTTAGAGCTAGCATAGCAATATCTGGAAGGGGCATGGATTTTTTACTCTTAGATAAACACCCTCCCACATCATCCATCGTCTGATCTACATTAAGATCTACATCATCCACCCGCCGGCAGCACCCCTACAACCTCTTTCCTCCACGCACCGGCATCGCGGTAGCAGAGCTACTACTCCCACCGCCTCAACTCGGCTTTAAAGCCCAATCAGCTCCTTGAATCACCTCATGCACACCCCAATCGACCGACCAAGCCACCCAATCAACCCCTCGCACCACAGTGCCAACGCTAGACTCCCCTGCGCCGGTGAGCTCCCACGGCCCAATTTCCACTCCGACCAACCATTTCCCGATTAAAGGTTGCCATAGCATCCTCAATATGCCTTGAACACCTTGGTGAACTTGCCTTAACATGAGCATTTCTCTAGAGCCCTAGCATCGTGAGCCTCCGCCATCCGTAGAGCCCTTACCATGGATAGCCCTCTTGGGAGTTTCTCAAACCAAACCGCCACCACCCTTGTGATTCCTGTGAGCCGTAGATGGTGAAAATACCCTCGAACTCATCGAAAAGCCACCGATGAGCCACTGAGTTGTAGTAGTACCCGAGACCTCCTCTCTTACCGCTGGCCACCAACACCCATTTTTGTGCCTCCCAAGATCCTAAAATGGAACCATCGCAGTTTAAGGAGGCCATCCGTACCACCCCCAACCGTCGAAAACCTTCATCGGTGTGGAATCACGGAGACGGTGTCGTGGCTCGATCCTGGCCACCCGCATGTTGGCCATTAGCTGGCTGTGCACGCGCGTGGCTAGGCCGTTGCGGCCTCATGTTTTAGGCTGAGTCGGTCGGCCCAAATGGCCGATTTCGGTTTAAAATTGCACATGCCTTGCACTGTTCACAAAAGGCTGGCTCAACACTGTTCTTCACTGTAGCAAAACATTGTTCACGAAAAACTTAATTTCAAAAAAATACCTCCGTTTTGATTATTTCGACCACGTTTAAACCATTCCGACCTTCATCCTCCAATCCAAGTCCCGATAAAATCCAAACCCACTCATTTCATTTTTATTGCATTTTATTTTTTTATTTCTTAGCTTGATTTAATTCAAGCACGGAACTTATATTATTTTATGTGTTTGTGCTATCTCCCAAGTATTCCGAGGCAACCGTACAAGGATCAGATCCAGGCATTGAAGTGTACGAGATAGTAGAGTTTGTAAAATAGTAAGGCAAGTTACAAGTTTTTGATCATATTGAATCCCATAAAATTTAAATTATTTAATTACAATATTTACATTATTGTTATTTATGCAATGTTATTTAATTAAAATAAATGTTTAGAATGACATATAAATTAGTTATGTCCTACCACTAAAAATGCCATATTTAATTTGAGACCATATTCACCTTGACAAGCTTGGTAATATTTAATTACTGCATAAATAATTGTAAAATGGTTCATCCAAAATATTTGTACTACTAAGTGACTTGGTATTTTGCCAATAGATTTATTTAAACAGTTCTAGGGTTAAGGAGGCTTGGGATGGACTAGTGGCAATGCTATCGAGCACTGGGGATCTAGGGGTAGATGGCTATCTCATAGTGAAAAGCAAGGACTGGAACTTTATACTGAGTAAAGTACATAGTAATCGTTCAACCACAAGTGTTGAATTGTCAAACCTGGTACAGTAACTGCTCAACTCAATTGAATATCTACGGAAGATAGGAGTGAAGGGGTGTGCTATGCGAACAGTATAACTATACTTAACAACGGTAGGTCCACACAAATTGGACGAGAGCGTTCTGAATTGGCCAATTGATACCTAAGTTTGTGTGATGCATAACCTACTGGGTAGAGGCTATATAAAGAATTGAGCAGTGAAAAACCTTGTTTTCTCAACTCAGCTGCACACTAGCTGAAGTGTGTATATTGCATGATATTGGGGGTTTGAAAAATCTTGTGGGTAAAACTGTGTAACTCTATAGAGTGAAATAAATGGTATTCGAATACGCTGTGCTTCTAATAAATGAAGCTGTTTTTAATAGGTGATTTCAACAAGAAGGCATAAGTAGGCTTCTTTATGTTTTAATCTGAGTAAACTAAGTAATCAACTGTTGAAAACCCCCTTATTCTTAAGAGTTATTATTTTATTATTTCTTGTTAAAATATTTACAAATAAAATTGCATCCACAATTCCATTAATAAAACCAGTATAATCCCATCCATTGATAATCATGGCAAATAGATAAATTAGCATTTACTCTTGTGACTTGCTGGGTACGGTTGTATGCTCATTACTTGCTAAACAATAAATAGAAGATCAATGGGACAACGATGAACATGCTATTGATGAAGATTTGGAAGAGCCCTTCTTCGATGATCAGTGTTTTTAGGTCTTAACCTCGCTCAAGTACGCCTGTAGGTTATTTCTTTTATGATGTAAGATAACTTTGGGCTTGCATGCCCATTGTGTCCAAACTTGACTGTTAAGCCGTACTTCTGTAATAAAGTCTGGTTCTTTTGTTGTAAGCATGTGTTGAAATGGTGCTCACGCATGCACGGTACTCTGTAACTAAACAGTCCTAGGTAGTTGCGGCGATTACTAGCACTTCCAGAAATGGGGGCGTTACACACATCCCAACCCATTCTGATGCCTCAGCTTCCAAAGATTTCGCATGTTAAAGCTCCCAGTCATGGCACCAACTTGGCATCAAGAAATTAAAGAAACTTCCCTCGATGATCTGTGAAGATTATCCTAATTCCACTCATTTGTGACTTCTCTCCAAACAGTCAAGCACTGCTGACTCTGCCATTTTCCTATGCTCCCATGCATCACTTTAGCTACTACCAGACAATGGCATATGGCCCCGTTCATATTGGCTTCTGCTTCTGGCTTTTGCTTGTAGAAGTCAAAAGCCGATACGAATACTTGGTTTCTCAAAGTGGCTTCTCCACTCTTCTCACTCCCGTATTGCTCCGGAGATAAGGTATAGGGTCATGGGAGCATTACACACCCCACTTCTCTTGCTTCCATCTCACACATGCACCTCTTCCTCACTTTCTCCACCGCTCATGTTATCCTTCTAAAAGGCACTTTTTTCATCCACTACTATTTATTTTCAGCCAAAAGCCATCAGCCGAAGCCAATACAAACACCCCCATAGTTTCTATCCCAAAGCTTCGATGTTTGTGTTAAAGTATATTTCCCACCTTTCCCTTGTAAAGTTAAGTGATGTTTGTGTTGAAGTATGGCTCTGTTCTTTTTGGCTATTGGTTTCTCTAGAAGGCAAACGGCCAAACACCGAAACGAGATGCTCTTTTGAAATAGATTCTTCTAATAGCTTTTTGAGCAGAAAACCGTATGCACCATTTGCATCAGCATCCCCATGTTCATTGCTATGTTGAAAAGCGTAGATAAAAGTGATTAGCCACAGCCAAAAGCCATCAACCATAGCCTAAAAGAACACCCCTATATTTCCTACCTTTTCCATGTAAAGTTAAATTTTAGGGTGATTTAGTTCTTGTATGCAACTTAATATGGTATCATAGCCTAGAGGTCCTAGTTCAAGACCTAGATAACGTAATATTTCTTAAAAATATCCGTGGCACACCTATAGTCCACATCTTAAGTTTGTCTGTGGAGGCTAGATGTGAAGGAGAGTGTTGGTTTATGCACACACACTACACCATGGCATAGTAGTAAGGGCAATTAACCAAAACATGTGCCGACAATATTCAAGAGATTAAGGGTCCCATTATCTACTGGAAATAATTATTTTCTAGAACAATTTATCTACCGCCAATGTTTTAACATTAGCTACAACATATGTGCCCTAGAAAAAGTCAACCAAGTCATGGTATCTGCCGAGGATACTAACCATCCTTTGCGTGCGCAACTAGAAACAAAAAGACTGAGGTGCATGAAGACTTAACCCCAAATTCCTTAATTCCTTCATGACCCCTCTCCCAGCTTGTCCTCCTTTCCCCCCTTCCTCCCAGCGTTGTCGCCTCCTTTCCCCTTCTTCCCAGCGCCGTTGCCTCCCCACCACCCTCCTTCCTGGTTGTCGACTCACCTCCCATGCCGCCCCACCTCTTTGGCATCCCTACCACCCAGCACTGCCCCACTTCTCTTGCCGCCCCTTCCTCCCAGCACCACCCCACGTCCCTCCCCGAGCAACCTCCTCCCTTCCCCTTGCTCCCAGCGTTGCCTTGCCATCCCAGCCGGTCCACCACCCTCCTCCCTGGCCGTCTCACCTCCCAGCGCCCCCCACCACTTTGGCATCCTCACCACCCAGTGTAACCCCACCTCCCTTGCCGCCCCTTCCTCCCAGTGTAGCCCCACCACCCTCCTCCCTGGCCGTTCACCTTCCAACGCTGCCCCACCTCCCTGGCATCCCCAACACCTAGCGCCGCCTTACCTCCCTTACCACCCCTTCCTCCCAGGGCCACCCCACCACCCAACCTCCCTCCCCAGGTACCCTCCTCCAGCGCCACCCTCCTTCTCGGGCACCTCATCCTCCTGGCTGCCCAACTTTCCATTGTTGCCATGCATTACCAAGAGAATGGCGCAGAAGGGATAACTGAGGTGTCAAGAACCACAAGAAAGCGTAGGAAGAATCCTGTTGCTGACCCCTCTTCCCTTGAGCCTAGGACCAGTGGTGCAGGTGCCTAAGGTGGAAATCTTGACCTTTGTCATTGATCTATCATCTCTTGAGTTATCACCAATGGTGGGTAAACAATTATGGGTTGTACATGCTTTTGTAGTTTGTGCTTGTTTTTTTGTTAAACATGATTCATTTTGAGTGCCCATTCTACCTCGATTTAGCATATATGCATACTCAACATTTTGTTCACTTCCAATGTATGTACATCGCGTATAAGAAGTAGAATTAGCAATTTCTCAAGCTACCAAAGAAATATACGTGCAATATATAAGAAGCACTTACATCTTGGAGTGCGCAGTACCTGTTGCAAATTGTAGCCTTCACCTTTCCCTACATATGCATGCATGATATATGCTTGTTGCTTGTTGGATGGATCTTCTGATGGATCGAGTTTTTTCCTTAAATTCTGGATGTTTTTTGGGCACTGCCAATTTTGGAGGGTTTAGATTTTAGGTGTAGTTGATCTGTATAGGTTGGTCATGTACTACTTGTAGACTTCATTTTGCGAGGGGGACTTTTTTCCTTATTTGCCTAATGTTGCAAGCAAAGGTGAGAGATCCAAGTTCATAGTCCAAGACTATCATCCTGTCATTCTATTAAGCAAGTTGTTTCTTTAGGCAATTCACTAATAATCACTGCTACAAAAAGGGTCATCACAGACGGTTCAAAACCATCATCACGACGGTTTTTCGAACCATCTGAATTTATGGGTCAGTGATAATCGGAGGTTATTACAGACTGTTTGTGAGCCATCTGTGATAATCACAACTCAGACGGTTTGTAACTAGAATCATCTATGAAAAACACTATCACAGATGACTCGAATCAAAAACCATGTGTGATACTCACACATCACAAACAGTTCTAGCTACCAACCGTTTGTGATATTTTTTCATCACAGACGGTTGGTAGATAGAACCGTCTATGATGTGCTAGTATCACAAATGGTTTTTGGTTTGAGTTGTTTGTGATAATCCTTCACAGACAGTTTATATCACAAAATCGTCTGTGATAGTTCATTCTATACCTATTTTTTTGGCTAGCCTCAGAAAATGTTAACTATGCCATCTGAAAACAAGCAAATACAGTAAGAAACATAGTACACATTCCATTTTTATTAAGATTAAAGCCTACCATTACAATATCCCAAAACAACGAGCAGATTACCCATCTAGCTAACACAACAAGAATAGAGAAAAAGCAAAGATCCTCTATGCCTAGGGCTTCTTGCCCCTGATGCAACGCACAAGCTAGATGTCTTTGACAGTCACCATCATCAGTATTGATTGAGCGTTGCCTTGGTAGCTAGTTGCTTCTGCGGTGTCCTGCCTCTCGTAGACTTGTGCGTCGTCTGCTTCGTGCGTGCTATTATGGTAAGGGTCAAGGAGAAGGAGAACGGCAAGGAGGCTGGATTTGGGTGATTATTTATAGGGGAGGGAGACGCGGAAGTGCGAAAATTTTTGGCGCGGGGACGGAGAGGTGAAACTATGATCCGTGGGGTTGGTGGATTTCTATTGGCTAAGATTGGGTTTGGGAGGATCGACGGGCCCAGCGGTCAGATTATCACAGATGGTTCTACATACAAACCGTCTATGATACTCTCTATCACAGACGATTGGTAGCTAGAACTGTCTATGATAAATGAATATCACAGATGGTTCTATATACCAACCGTCTGTAAATTAGAGCACAACATTTATATACCAGTGTAATATAAACAATTAGTCTCAAAAGATAAAATAGCAAAGTTTTATATGGCTTACATATACTCATTTGAAAAGATTCGATGAGATCTACAACTTTTCTGATGAAGCAAAATCCAAATTCTGAAGGGAAGACCAAGAAAAAGGGCAAAAAGAGAAACCAAAAACTTGTAACACAAATTTGGAGCTAAATATGGCAAATTTTGAGGGTCTTAGAGGGTGACTAGCACAAGCAGGTTATTTGTTTGGATTGAGCTCGTCGTTAGCTTTCCAACGAGTACAAGAATGTCAAAAACAGACACCGTATGCAAAAGTTATGCCCGTTTTACTAAAGATGTCTCAGAACAGAATCCTACTTAGACTTGGGTGAGAGATTATGAAATTTTGGAGGATTGTGAGGCGGGAAACATACCACAGATGGTTTTTAATATGATAACTTCATTATCACAGACGGTTTTTAATACAAACTGCCTGTGAAGTATCACAAGAACCGTCTGTGATGTCTGCCATTATCACGGTTCTTATCTAGAACGTCTATGATACTTCACAGACGGTTTGTATTAAAAACTGTCTGTGATAATAAAGTTATCACAGATGGTTTGTCTGTGAAAATACCACAGATGATTATTCGTATGAACCGTCTGTGATACTTGCAGCACAGACAGTTCCTAGAAATCGTCTGTGATGCAAGCATCCAGTTTAGCCTTTTTTGTAGTAGTGAATTGTTTTGGGGAAATCTTTTTGACCACTAAGTAGAGTTAATTAGTTCTTCTATGGACTTCCTATTCATTCCTTGACATAGTGTAGCTAATGCTTTATATAACAACACTACATCATTAATGTGTTAGTTATGTGTTTACTGATTATTCCTATAGTTTGTGAAATTTAGTTGACTTTTGAAAGTTGATAGTACATAGCAGCTATGGATAAGACATAGATGTATTTGCCTAGGTACAACATAAGCTTACAATATAAAATTATTTTCTAGTACTTTCTCACATCCATTCTTACAATAAGTAATTAATTGTAGGCACACACCTAAATATGTACAAGGGGTCGAAGAATTTGTACAATATGCTTTTGCCCAATCGGCAAAAGCAAAAACAATATTATGCCCTTGTAGGAAATGTGTGAATAGTTGTTGGAAAGAAGCTAGTGTTGTTCGTGTGCATTTAATATGTCATAGGTTTTTAGAAGGGTACAATAGATGGATTTTTCATGAAGAGGCATCATCATGTTTTGCACAACAAAATGTGTATCGTGTGGTTCAAATAGAGGACAATTTTGAGGATGGTGATGAGATGTTTGATATGCTTCGCAATATAGTGCATGGGTTAGATGGAATGGGGGATTTAGGTGAAAATAAGGATAGTCTTGAGGAGGATCCATGTGAAGGTGTTGAAGATTTTTACCATTTAGTAGGTGATGCCAATCAAGAACTCTATCCAGGGTGCAAAAGCTTCTCAAAGCTACGCTTTGTTGTCAAATTACTCCACACTAAATTTCTTGGAGGTTAGAGTGATAGAAGTTTTGATATGCTACTACAAATTCTTAAAGAAGTTTTTCCGAAGGGCTCAACGCTATCTAAGAACTTTTATGAAGCTAAGAAAATGGTTAGATGCTTTGGACTTGAATATGTTAGTATTCGTGCATGCAAGAATGATTGCATACTATTTTGGAAGCAGTATGAAAAGGCAGATTTCTGTCAGAAATGTCGAACTTCTCGTTGGAAAACAGAGAAGATGAATCTTGATGGGAAATGTGTGCACAAAGTTCTAAAAAAAGGTTCTTTGCTATTTTCCAATAAAGAAGAGACTTCAAAAATTGTACATGTCTCCAAAGGCACCAAGTGATGCATGGTGGCACTTTGAAAGGCGTACAAAGGATGGATTATTAAGGCATCCAGTAGATTCTCCAGTTTGGAAGAATTTTGATCGCAAACATCTAGAACAATATTCCATATTTACATAAAGCACTTGAGGACACAGCCACAGATCATCCAGAGTGGACAAAGAAAACCATAAAGCAAGGTGACCTCCTGTCACACGTCTTTGGTCCTGATAGGAATGGGTATGATCGTTCTATAGGTAAGGGACCAACTCCAGGAGGTTTGGAGATGCCTGGAAAGCTTAAATATAGATCAACCAAGCTCCAAATGGCTGTTGAAGGACATCGACAAACTGAATTGGACAAAGAACTTGTACTAGGGTGCATTGAAACAATGCAAAAGGATAGTGATAGAAAAATTGATGCCCTTAGTCAACAAGTGGCGGAGATGAAGGAATTGTTACTTACTAATTCTCATGTGGGACGACATGCACATATCAGTCCACAATATGCATCAAATTCACCTATACATGAGGTATAGTACAATACAAATTTTTGTAATTAATTACTTGGTATAGAAGAATGAAGTTTCTTTTCACTTTTATTTTTATTGGCTCAGCATGCCGAAAGTGACAATGTTAGGGTGGGGTCTAATGCTACACAAAACATGTTGTATGAGGAGGTACATACTGCTCACAACAAAATAGATTCTTCACCATTGTCATACTACAGTTCGTATATAATATAATGATTTCTCTATTTGCACTTGTAGACATTGAATAGGCGTGGAGTCCCTTCACAAAAAGGAAATGTTACAAATATGGGCGAAAAATACTATAAACATGATAAAAAAATGTTGCAGCCGAGCATCCGGAGCTAGCGTCCAAATCGGATGTCCGGACGCTAGCATTCCCATAATTGTTATAGGTATATATGTGTGCATGTTAATTGAGACAGTATGTTTTTATACTTTGGAGATTTTTATGATAGTGTTAGAGACATGTACGAATATGTGTATGAGTTATGTAAGTCTTCCTTCTACCTCCGAAACTTTGAAAAAAGAATCTTTGTGTTAGTACCTTGTTCTGCAATGGTTGGCCTCGGGTCTAGTAGCCCAAAAAGTTTCTTAGTTCCTGGTATTTTGGCACATTTACTTGCCCAAAGAGATGCCATATTTGTTTAGTTTTTAATGATTTTTAGCTTTTAATTTCTCTTTATAATTATTATTTATTGCACTAATAAATTATGATCATAAAACATAAGTCACGGATGAAATAAATTAACGACATACGGGCACCCAGAGCAAGCCTTCCGTCTTGACGCTCCTCACAGCTTCCTCAAAGCTTGGTCATGTCTGTCTCATCGTGCCATGGTTTGACATCAACCAAAACCGATGACTTTCCAGCCGCCACCTTGTACGACGAAAATGTCACTCAAGCGAGGTGATCTATTCGCGAGAGAGAACTTGGGTCAATTCTTTTACGCGAAGAAAGTCTGGAGACGCATGCCCTCTATTTATTCTCTTCTTTTCGATTTTTAAAAATTCTTCTAGTTTTAAACGAACTATTTTTTAAGATGAGATCTATATATTAATTATAGTACACATTGTAACGACTTCATTTATATCGGTTAAAACTGTATGCAAAATTTATATTACTATATACTCTCTCTCATAAATAGTTTAAAAGCAAAAGCTATGACTATAAGTCGAAGCCAAAAACAAGCAGCCCTAAAACTGGTAGAGCTTCTCGCTTGTAGCTAAGGGTCCTGGTTTTAAAATAGCAGGGGCCGAAAAGGCAAGCAGCGTGTGCAGCTCGAGCCCAGCCTTGTCGACGCGTGCAGCAGCTGCAGAAACAATTCGTTTAGTCCATGGCGTGGACAGCAACAAATGCATCACAAGCCCAAAGGGCCTGATCGGTTGATGGTGCAACAGTGGGTCGCGGCCCAAGCTGTTCGTATGGCTATTACTAGTTGAATGCCCGTGTGTTACTACGAATTTTTAAAATTTATCATATTATATGTTTTAAAACTCACGGGTGGACAGGAAGATATGCAATCTATCGATTAAACCAACAAGTAGTTGGTCACAAGGTTGGGGCACAAATCCTTAGACAAGCACCACGAAATAAGGCAATTGGAGCAAGAAACAATAACTTGCACTCAGCAGCACAAGTTATTTGAACCATACATGAACCCACTGAATCAATCACCACATTCCAATCGTATCTCTCCTTTTTTTCCCCTTTTCAACAGGGAGAATGCTTTTGAGTTGCGCAAGGTGATTCTGGGGCGATCCTCAGTGTCCCTCCAAGCTCCATGGGCACCAGGGGAATAAGAGAGTGGAGCACATCTACAATTAGTAGCCTGTAACTCGGTTCTGACTTCACACAGAGCGCAGCCATTGCAGCATCCTGCGAAGTAGCAAAATTCACCAATCTAATTAGTTGAAAAGATAGATGTAAATGAAAGAAACAATTTTGAGATAATTTCGATGATAAGTACTTGGTATAAGTGCTTCGGATCCATCATGTTCTTGATTATGGGGTCAATTATGGTTGTGAGCTTTGATCTGTTAGTTAGCTGAGGCATGGCCCGTGTTTGATTACAAATATCATATGTCAATGGGTTAGCCAAAATGCAACTTAGCTGCATGGATTTAGGCAGTGAAAATCGAAAGTATTATATGCACATTGACATAATGAATTACTTGCTCCACTGTTTAACTGAAATGATTCTAACGATTCAGAATGTTAAATATCAGAGTATTGTGTACCCATGTAACAATTGATTGGCAGTGAGATGGTGCCATCTTCTCAACTGGCTTCCTTCCCAACAGAAGCTCAAGAAGTACTACTCCAAACGCATACACATCACTCTTCTCAGTCAAGACACATTTACACTTAATTTTACCTGATATGCTCCCAGTTAAAGTAGAACGTCGTCATTGTGAATAATGGTTAATCTATCAAGAGGATTACAACTGGGGTAAAGAAAAAGGAAGGCATACCATATAATAAATACTCAGGAGCTACATAGCTCAAAGTTCTGTGATTACCACTGGTCACTACAAGGTCGAAATATGATATCTACACAATAACAAAGGATCAATGCACTGACATTTTTTTCTTTTCAGTGATATGAGTTATGGTCAATAGTAATATTTTAATTGACCAGAAGTGAAATAAGCAGCAGGCATACCTTAGCATTGAAGTTTGAATATAAAAGTATGTTAGACAACTTCAGATCCCTATGGATAACCTGTGGATTGCAATGCTCATGAAGATACTCTAATCCCCTGGTTAGTTTAGTTTACAGATGCATGTTATAAGAAAGAATCATAAGCATATAATATAGTTCATCATACAAAGTGAAGGAAAGTGCTAGATGGAAACCTTGCTGTGTCAAGAGCAATCTTCATTCGAATATGCCAGCTTAGAGGTGATCCATGTGATGGCCCTAGATACAACCATAGAGATGAAATCTAATCAATACTTCTTATTCATCTAACATCACACTTCAAGTTAGACATAATTACATAACAAAACCAATAACGAAAATTGGTAGTACTACCATGAAGTTGTGTTTCCAATGATCCATTCTCCATAAGCTCATAAACAGTGAAGCGGTTCTCCTCATGAATGCATAAGCCCACAAGGGACACTGTTCGGATGCCGAATAGCGAATACTCCCAAGCAAATCTAGCTCATTCTGCCAATTCAACAACCAAAAGCATTTTCTGCAAGATCACACCCTCATCAAGAACGATTGGGGAATAACAATTGAAAATGGCTTTGGGTTAACTGGCATAGTCTGCAACAGAGGAAAGAAAAGAAAACATGAGGAATCATCAAATAATATGCACTCTCCAAAATAGGATTGCAGGTTCGCCATAGAATGATTGTTACTCAACATGCAACATGCTATCTGATTGTTTCATGGTGAGTTCCTCAGGTCTTAGGTTTTAGGGCCTTGGATGAAGTTGATGCTTGGCTTTTTGAAAACCCAATGCGCTGCCTGGTGCTTTACATTTTCAAGATATAAATGCCACTCAGATAAGGTATAGTATTCAGACAAACTCCACTCCGGTAGCACAGAGTGGAACATTTGAGGACCCCACCTTCAAATTCCAGATACCACTTCAAGTTGCAGCTGAGAAGGAAATGGCAAGGCTGCTGATTGGAGGTATTGCTACTTCCATGTTTATTTATTTATTTTTGAGGGAACTTGTTGCTCCCATGTTTACTACTAAGTAAAATTGGTCTCATACCCTTTGACAAGAATTCCTTGTAGTTCCAGCTCAATATATACAAAAATGCAAAACTACAAGTAATCCACTCCCCAAAACTCATGCTCTCATGCCTACTTTCATTAAAGAAGAAATCATTCAAATCTTGCCGCATGAACCAAATGCTGTGTATATTGCAGCATTCAAAGGAGCAAATGATGGTGTGCAACTCATGCAATACTAATTTGCTAATCAACACTTTTACAACCAAAATATCTGCAATTCCAAATTTTGGTCAGATTATAATAGTTTACACATTGAGTTCAAAACTTCATCTCTCAGCAAGAACACCAAAGAACCCAGATAAAACCAAAGTACACATTGAGGAGAATCCGCGCTGCCACCGTCGGTGAGGAGATATGGGCGCGGATCGAGACGGTGGGAAGGGGAGAGTGGCGGCGTGGAGAACGGGGGGGGAGAGGACTCGGCGGTGGCGCGGAAGAGCGGGGGAGGAGGCGACGGAGCGGAGGAGTGGGGGGAGGAGGAGGCGGCGGTGGCGCAGGGTGGGAGGGAGGGGAGGAGGCTGTGGCGCTGTGTGGGGAGGAGGAAGAGGAGGCGGCGGCGGAGTGGGTAGGAGGAGGCAAGGGTGGAGCGGAGGAGCCGAGGAGGAGGCAGTGGAGGAGCGGGGGAGGAGGAGGCGACGACGGCGCAGGGTGGGGAGGAGGAGGCAAGGGTGGAGCGGCGGAGGAGGGAGGGGAGGAGGCGAGGGCGGCACGGCGGTGGAGGAGAGAGGGGAGGAGCGACGGAGAAATGAGGCGAGGGCGGAAGAAATGAGGTGGGGGAGGCAGCCGCATAAGATTCGATGGGGGAGGTAGCGCACGAGTTTCGGGGTGAGAGAGGCCCACATATCAGTTAGCATAGTTTTTTTGTGAGAAGAAGTGGAAGAGAATACACCAACTATCAACTCCTTCTTTTTAAGAGTAAAGATAAATGTATCCGGCTGGGGTGACACGGTGTTAAAATTGGGGCGCGGCGCGTTCATCCCATGTTCATCAATGCCCATCTACTGACAGAATTAGACACCGAGGACTATGTAGTACTACGGATAACATCATGATCCAGGACATGGAAGCTGGCCTCCTGTCATGTACTAATTGATTAAAATCGGTGCGTCTGTTGCCCGTGATAGCGTACGTACGGTTTCAGAACGAATCGATACGTGTACTTGCGATGTGATTTTCGCCAATCGATCGGCTGATCCGATCTTGTGAAAAGGAAGGCTCACCTCGCGCGATTGATCAGCGATCACCGGCTCTTGAAAGACCAACAATTTTAGGTATACCCATCAATGACACTTGTCATAAACTCTTAAGCCCCGTTGTGTGTCGTGTCTGCATCACACGTAGGGAACAATCCTTTAATAATTTATAGCTAAAAATAAATAATAATATTAGATATGACTATTATAGCTAAAAATAAATAATAATAATTGAAAAAATGATTTTAAGAAGAAGGACTTGAGTGATGGAGAAGTGATGGAAAAATGTGTATTCGAAACGGAAGCGAGAGGAGTAGAATACGTGATACGTTCATGACCTATGTCTTATCTCTGAAGCGAGATGGAAGCAAGAGAAATAAAGAAACCGCTTTGAGAAGCTAGGTGTTCATGGGCCTATTCTTTGTGGCTTTGACTTAATTATGACTTTTTGTTAAAATTTTGAATTTTAGCTGTTTATGATAGAGATTATAGAGAGCGATACCCGCTTGCGATTTTGGATGGTATAGATATTGGGTTTTTAAGGTGTAATACAATTAACCTGTAGACGCCATCTTAAAAAAATACTCCATTTAAAAGTTAGATACCATAGCAAAAGCTAAAAATTAGTTTCAAAAACTGAAAAGAACAGATCCCATATTATTTTCTAATTTTTTTAAGCAAAAAATAGAAGCGGAAATCAACATAGAGAGAACTGTATACCTCGCCTGGAACATATACATGTACGTACGTGTACAGAAACTAAATTCTTACTGGCTAGTTCCTCTCATCAAAGTAATTCTTCTTCGAAGAGCAAGACCATTAAGAAAAGCTAGGTAACCTGCTACTGCTAGTACAGTAGTACTAGACTACTAGTAATGTAACAGCAATTAGTGTAACTCTATACAAAGAACACACGCATGCAGCTCAATACATGTACATGAATCGTCATCTAGCTAGCTAGGCATGCATATACCTCTGTAATTTCACATGATGATAACTGCAACATAAATTAAGCCTATATTTGCATTCTACTGCCAGGTACGTAGGTAGCCGTAGCTAGATGGGAGATTGGATCATATACCCTCTTTTTAGTTGGGAAATTGAGGATTTATTTTCTACATCTCAATGACATGTGAGGTCATTATAAGTCACTGACACGTGGGTCAGGAGGGTAAATTCTCAATTTCTATCTAAATGGAGGGTATATGATCAATTTTTTCTAGCTAGATGGATATACTACTAGGCTACTAGCTAGTAGGAAGAACTCAAGACTCCTGCTTCCTGCTCGATCTGCAGCCTCATCTCTCGGTTGAACCGCGTGATAAACTCCTCCACCCTCCTGTTCAGCTCCTCGTCGCTCAGCTGCCAGTACTCGCGCTCCTCCGCCGGCCGCCGGAGCTTCACTTCCCTCGAGACAACGATGCTCTTATCTTTCAGTACATCATCAGGTGTCACACGAGGATGTGGATTTGGCCACTGATCCTCTTCTTCCTCCAATACGAGGATCTTGCTTGCCACTAGCCGTGGGCGCCATGGCTCTGCCTCGGCAAATGCATAGTCGTAGTTGACGATCGCAAGCTCGTCCGTGACGTCGTCACCGTCCTCGGAAGCGGAGGAGGGGCTTACTAGAATTTCCTCCTCCACAAGCAACTTGTTTGGCTCTCTCGCTTCTTCTTCTTCTTCGCCTTCCACAATCATTGCGTGGTTCTTGTTGGCGCTTGTCTCGTACGCTGCTGCTGCTGCTTCTTCTTCTTTTGCTCTCAGAACCCATGCATGGTTGACATCGGTGCTTGACTTGGTCTCTGCATGTTCATCTTCTTCATCTTTGATCAAAGCCAACGCATGGTCATACATGTTCATCTTGCTCGCTACCTCTTCTTGTCGCAGCTGTTCATTTTTCACCGTTGGCTCGTCAGATGTCATCAATGGCACTGGCGGCCCAACACGGCTGTCCTCTTGGACGGTCACCGCCGGCTGATCAGCGGGGAGGTAGGAGGGGTCTTCATCGTCGCCGGACGCCGTGGAGTTGGACCTGAAGAAGAGCATGCCGGAGTCGGCGGCGATGATGACGATGATGGAGTTGGACATGAGGAACCAGAAGGTGGTGTCCCTGGCGAGCGTGGACGGCGGGAGGCGCAGCAGCGACACGTAGAGGATCGGCAGGGAGATCACCAGCGCCGAGATGGAGACCTTGGTGATGACCTGAGCCTGCGGCGGCCGCATGTTCACCACGGGCAGCATGTCACTAGCTAGTGGCTAATTTCTCTTGACTTGAGCCGTGTGTCTTGCGGTTGTATATAGCAAGCTAGCTAGCCAGGCTTGTGATTAACCTTGCAGCGTTTGTGACCGGTGGGTTGCATCTGCCCTTCTATAGGAGTTGCTTGCGGCGAGCAGGTTGTAGTACAGTCGTAATTGGTGTGTGCGTGGTGGCGTTTGTCTCGTGTGGGGTTTAATGATTGATGTGTGGGTCTCGACTCTAGAGAGTGCTAGTACTCCTACTACGTTGTGGTGGTGTCACGGTGTGGTTTTGCCGGGAGGCAGCAGCAGCGCTAGGGCAGGCGCGCGGGCGTGGAGTGGTGGGTGGGCGCATGCCTTGGACGGCGAGCAAAGGCCACCACGCGCCGCGCCGGTGCCGCTATGTTGTAATTACGGGTTTGATATTATTTGTAGGGAGTCTATACAACATTTAACTGTTTTTTAAAATAAAATTAGTCAGTTGTCTCTCTCTTTTGACTCTTAAGTCGATTTTTTTGGTCTCTAGATTAGTTTGGAGATGCATGTGTATGACTCTATTGATCCAATGGTTAAAAAAATTGACTTAAGATAGCCAAAGCTCAAGTCACCTTAGAAACAGGCATTGACATTGCTGGTTATATAGACATGAGTTAGAGGAGAGGCATGGGAAATGTCTCATGAAGAATCAAGAGACATACAAGAGTACATGTTAGCTTGCATCAAATGATTTTTGCACTGGCGAAGTTCAGAAAAAAAAAAGGAATCAATAACACCATGCTTGTGTTAGGAGTTAATTAACTAGTCAACTCTAGTTAGTACTTACTAGATGGCGCATGAGAATCGAAGTCCGTAGTCCATCTGGCCCTGCATTAATTAAATGGAAGCCACCTAGTCATGATCACAATTAATTACTCCTAGTTCAGAACAACTGCGGCCGTTCAACGACGATCACCAATTAAACCCTTGTACGGTTTCAATCAATCCGCCACACCGATGGTACTCAAGGGCAGCACCTGGCACAGCAACAGAAACATTCCTTCCCCTGAATTTTGAAGCAATTGAAAGGACCAGATTTAACTCTGCAAACCTGCCTAGGAATGGTTATGTGTCACAATGATTGGTAGCCATCTCAAGACACGACCAAATCCAGAAAAAAACAGAAACTCAATGATCGAATTCAGTTTATTAGTAGTATATATGCATGCCATCAAAATATTTTCCTTGTTGCGTATGTTTAGTCTTTGATGGAACAGACATCTCGTCATGTGGTGATATTTCCACCAGTAATTTGGGAAATATCACAATATATAATGTGCAAATCATGAATTCATGACCGCGTGTTTGATCCTATATACTAGCAACGTAGGCGTGGCGCCACGCCACGCCATCACGTGAACCGAAATAAAAGAGGCGAAAATTCGTAGGAAAAAGAAAGCGCGGGCGCCACACCACGCCATCACGTGAACCGAAGTAAAAGAGACGAAAATTCGTAGGAAAAAGAAAGCGTGGGGCTTTCCTGGGAGGAATCAAGGGTCTTTTCGCGATAAAAGGAGAGCGCAGGGGTTTTCCGCAAAAAATCAAGGGCCTTTTCGGAAGGAATAAGGGCCTGTTTGTAATTACATAAAACCGCGGGCTGCTACCCAGCAAAAAGATGTGCAGGGTTTTTTCTGCAAGAATTCAGGGACCTTTCTGCGAGAACCAGGGACGTAAACGCAATTACCGGAAAGTGCAGGGACCTTATCGCAAAAAAGCTCACCCGGCCGTACGAAAATCCCGAGGGCACGCGGCTGGCGACGGAGCGCTGGGGGCCCGCCGGTGGCGACGTGGCAGGGGCGAGGGGCGGCGAATCCCACCAGCTTTGTATACGGTAGTATGTGCAACCTCCGGTACGCCTAAGCCTATGCTTGTTTTAGTCCACAAGTGACATGGTTTTGGGCCATTTTCATTCCCCTATGATTGCTTCATATGCAAAATGCATCAATGATTCCTTGTTCTTATTTTGTCGGATCATTAGAATTTACAGCCATCCTTTTTTCACCAAGAAAAGAAACAATATATCTAGAAAGGAAGACAGTAAATTGGTACAGTAAATTGAAAGAGACTTTTGCAGGATTGTCGATGAAAATCAGAGGGGATGAATGATTACAGCGCACGGCAGAAATTTTTCTCAAATTTTATATCTTCTAATCGTTCAATCTGAAAAATAGAAATAACAAAAATAGAGCAAATTTTTTTTCTGATTGTACCATAGCAATACTGTTTGGTACTGTAGCGATTACTGTTCGGTACTGTAGCACAAAAAACCTTTTTAGATAACAACAGACGGAAACGATACGCTTAACACTCAATTACGCAATCAATTTTTTAATTAAAACTAACTCATGTATGTAAGTAAAAAAAACACATAGATAGATATCAATGCATGAAGAAGCTTCGAAATCACCAAACAAAGAAGAAGAATAATATATGCGAACTAAAAAACTCACAAACTTTTATTAGAAAACTCAGGAACTGTTCATGTCTATTTTTTCTTCACGTCACGGCCGCCGCAATGCATATCTCTATTTAACCATCGCTCACGATTTCTTTTTTCATCAAAAGTCATAGCCGCTGCTCGCGTATCTGATCAAAACGAGTTGTCCGCCGCTCGCCGTTTTTATCAAAAACAAGTCACGGCCGATCACTCCCATCAATGAAGAAATCTTGGCTGTAGCACATGATTTTTTTTCTTTCTGAAATAGATCTAGATTTTATTTATAAATCATGGTGGCTACAAAGTACCCTCTCCTAACACACCTAAATCGTAGCACGAAATTAGTCTCTCCAAAAGCCACGGGGTTAACCCCTAACCCCATCTCTATTTATAGTCTAGGGCCCAAAATATAGGCTGAGCCTAAGCCCACAAGTTCTAATCCAAATTCCAACAGCAAAGGGATCCGAAACCCTTCCTAACACGGGTTTCCCAAAATTCTAACTTTTCTAATGCGTCACGTGTCGAAGCTTCCAGGATCCAATCTCCTGTAGCTTCTCCACACATAATCCACCACGTGTCGTGGCCTTCAGACCACACCTCCGTAGTTCCAACACGTATCATCCATCTCTGATCTCTATGCACCCTAATCATGAGCTCGACCATCTCGTGACCTCCTTAACCGTCGGAATCTCGGATCTCTTAGTCTCAGTCCACCTCGTCACCGACTATGATCGTCTCTATGCTCAACATGTACATGTAAAGACCAAAGAATATTTTTCTGGCACAAGTTCATCCCAACTTGACCAAGATCAGTCCACACACTCCACACATCTTGCATAACATCGATAAGCAATATTCTTAAATATTCATTATCATAAATTAACCATTTTCAATTATTCATCATTAAAATATTCTAAACCTAACCACATGGTCTAACAACTTCTATGCCCACTAGAAAGAAAATGAAGCCACGAATTTTGTCCTTGTGACTTTGTTTCTCACGGGCGTCGCAACAGCTAGTTGCAATTTGATCATTCTCGTGTCAAAGCTAGCTAGCAAAAGCTTTGCAGATGAGATGGCCAACTCTATACATCGATTAGTACTAATCCATCTCATATAGATCACTAGAAGATAGATCTGCATTATTACATCCTCGTTAATTTCCTGATCACAAGTGGCGAACTGCTCGCTGTTAATTACTACCACCGCACAGCTATTTACATTTTCATTATTACAGTCTGACGACCACCGAGGAGTTTGCCACCAGTTAGTAATCTTAAATCTGAAGATAGCTAGTACTAGGAGCATCAGAAATGACGGGAGAAAGGGGAAAAAAAGAGAGGGATACTTCGGTCGATGCTTTTAAAGCAAGAAGAAATGCTAAACTTTAGATCAAATGAAGAGCTAACTAATTCGCATTCGCTTAGCTCTTCAGCAAAAGCAGTAAAAAAATTAAAACGTTGCCACTTTGGTTCAATTAAATTTGCAGCAACAGTACTCTAGTGAATGGAGTGTAATATATAATGAACAGATAAATGAACCTGATAAATCAAGACTTCATTGGTAATTAGTAATGCCGCCATACCCGGCCCAGTTCAACCAGTTATCTGTGTCTCCTTTTCATTCTAGAACGAGCCCTTCAGCCATGCGACAAAGGACAAAGTTAGCCTCCACTGTCTGATCTGACCGATAAGCTAGCACGATTTGTCTCTCCAGAAAAGCAATCAATTAACTAGCTAGTAATTTGCAAAGTGGCGATTTGTCCCGGCTAGTTTAGCTCCTTGCATGTCTATCCCTGCAAGCAGGCGCCGAAACATGTGCGTATGTGGCGTCCCTTCGCAGGGAAGCCTCTTGGGTGCCGCTCGACGGTGTCGTCCATGTGGATTCGCCTCATCTTGTGCGTGTTGGCGGTGGTTTTCTTGGCTCTCCATGCGGAGGTGGGGTTTGGGGTCAAAAGATGCTACGATGGTCTCATGATTATGTCGAGGTCTAGCGGGTGCTGCGTGCTAAGCTAAATCGTGGCCCATGTAATCGTTTGCGTCATCATGATCAATCAGTTCGATTCACAGCTCTCTCTTTTTCTGTGTCTCTCTCTGTAACGGATTTGGTAAAACTGTAGTGCCAGGCATTGGCTTTGTAAACTACTAGTACAGACGATGGCTTCATTGTCTCCGATGGCAAGAAATAGTACCAGCGGAATCCGGACCCACTGAAGTTTTTGACCCCAAATTATATCGACTTAGCTAGCTAATAATTCTCTCGCTCAAGCTGAAACAGAAATCGGTTTCACCATTGCACAGTCCCTTAAAATTTCTTTAACTTTTAGTCAATTTTCTAACCGTTTGATAGAAATCTCTTTAACTTTTAGTCAATTTTCTAACCGTTTGATCTGCTTTGCGATAGGTGCCGTGCCTTGCTCACTTTTAGTCACAGATGTCAAACCAACGGGTAGCATGCATGTACTAGCAACTAGTGGTAGAGAAGGCTCCACCTCCATACTGAATGTCCTTGCTGCTGCTCCTCACCTGGGTGCATACTCAGATTTATGCTCCAAACAAAAGGTAGTGGAATATCTAATGAATTGATATAGAGGGTCTCCTTGAACTAGAGATAGGGACAAGTGGCTCCAAAAGTCCCAAGCCTTTAGTCTAGCTTTCAAGATGGGAATATACGTCCTTTCTCTCCTCTCCTTGTCTGGATTGTGTTTAAAATATACAATTGTATATAAAGGGTCCATTCTTTTTGACTGAGGATTATGGCTTTTAGCTGCGGCTTGTGGCTTTTAGACTGTTTGTATAAGAGATTACAGAATAACTGAAACCCACGTGCGGTTTTTGCCGATATAAATGAAGTCGCTATAGTATATACTACAATTAACTAGTAGACCCTATCTTGAAAAGACACTTCATTTAAAAAATAGTTACTGTAGAAAAGCCAAAAGCTGAAAAAGAACATGCCCATAGCTTGGATTAGCCATAAACATTTAAGCAAAGCAGAAATTTGAGGTTTTATCAGCCACTATTTCTTGAGAGATCATGTGAGTAAGGGAGACATAACAATTAGCCACATCCGGACCGAAGACCAATTAGCGGATATTTTCATCCAACCATTAGATGATGAAAGTCGTTTTTGCAAGTTGAGAAATAAATTAAATGTCATAGACTACTCACATATTGCTTGAACTCATGCTTCTTTCATGCTCATTTGGGGTTGTTTGAGGTATTTTTTTAAAGGTATTTTCTCTTATTTTTGCTAAAAATCTATATGTTTATAAAAACTATATTCCAAGAATTTTTTGTACGAATATTCAATTTTTATTCAAAATTACAAAAATATACCCGCGGCAATATTTTTTACACAAATAGGCTCCAGTCGCCCAACGGGGGGCAACTGGGGCAAATCGCCCAACGGGGTGGGGGTGACAGAGCTCTAGTCGCCCGGGCATTGGGCGACTAAAACCAGTCGCCCACTCATGGGGCGATTGGTTTCAGTCCCCCGTGAATTTTGCACATTTTATCAATTTTGTAAATTATAACTGAAAAATAATCTGCTGGATTTGTAATAAAAGTTTATGGTCATTGTCGCCGTTGCTGCCATTGTTGATGCCACGTCATCGTTCGTTGTTGAAGGAGCTGCCGTTGCCGTTGTGGCTGCTGTTGTGAGAGCGGTTGTGGCCACCACCTTGGTTGCTGCCGGTGTGGGAACCCTGACTGGCACGCAAGGACTGTCCACCCGAGGAGGAGTTTTTGCTACTGCCCTCCTGGGCAATCATGGTGAGCTCTTCAAGCATGAGAGCAAAGCGAGCTTTGTTGAATGAGGGAAACAGCCACCGCATGGACAGTAGGGTACGCTGTTCTGGAAGCGAGGGCCGAGACCACGCAAGGTGTTGTGGACGAGGCTCTTATTGTTGATGGGCGTACTGACTGCTGCGAGTTTATCGGTGAGGGCCTTTTACTTGCGACAGTAATCGCCGGTGGTTATGCTGCCCTGGTGAGTGTCGTTTGGATATGGTGGAGCCTGTTAGGAAACTGGGCTCATGGCCAAGAGTCCTGGCATATTTGGGCACCCCATCGTAGACTATAAATAGAGAGCCATACCCCCCTCATTATGTACGCATGAAAGAAAAGCAATAAAGAAAGACTGGGAGTTCTCTCTACCTCTCTGTGTGTTCAATCTATTCTTCCGTGATTCTGTGATTGATTCGTTCTTGTTCTAAACAAAGGAATCGCTCGGACTGGTCGCCAGTGACGGTTCCTCAACACGTTATCAGCACGACTTCGCTCCGGTGAACGAGGTAATTATGAAGCACAGATTGAATTTTCTAGATCGCTTTTGAATCTGTATTTTCTTTTCGCGTTCTAGATTGAAATTCTACGGTGCAAATCCGCCCTAATCTACCGTGAGCAGACTTGAAGTCGCCGGCACAATGTCAATCGGTAGATTGTGAAACGGGGTAGATGTTGATTGCACTGTAGAACGATGCAAATCCGCCCTAATCTACCGCGAGCAGATCTGAAATCGCCGACACAATGTCGATCAGTAGATTGTGAAACGGGTAGATGTTGATTGCATCGTAGATTAGAAACGAAAAAAAAGAAAATTGTGCATTGGTTTGTTTCTCTGTTCGGTTACTGCATGTAAAAGAAAATTTGCATCTTTTCTTGTTGCTCAGTCCATGCACAGAAAAACGGGCATCGCCGCGCCGCATGCATCACCACCGCCGATGAGGCGTGAAGCACGAGACGACGCTGCGCCTGCATGTGCACTGCTGGCCGTCGGCGAGAAGCCGACCGAAAAAAAAATTGAGGCGCCGATGTGTCTGCATGCACGAAGAATCGGCATGAGCCGCAGCCGTCTGAGATGGTCGCCGCCGCCAGTAGCCGTACTGCGCCAGATGCATCGACGCAACTCGCCGCATCGCATGCGCGGAACCACCGCCGCCGCCCCACCATGCCGCGCCCGCGCCGCGCGCGCCCCGCGTCCGACCGCGGCCGCCCGCGCGCCGCTTCATGCCCGGCATGCGCCTCCCTCCTCCGCCGGCCAAGCAACCGCTCGGGCTATGGCGTCGCCGCCAGCCTCGCATGGCACCGGCCGGCCGACCGCGCCTCCTCGGCCGTGCCCTCGCGACACCGCTTGAAGCCGGGCCCGGCCGCCTCGCCGCGACGGTCGCCGCTCGCGCTGCCGCGCGATCGCCCATGCTTGCGCTGCTCCCGCGCGCGCCGTAGCCGGCTCCTCGCCTCCTCCCGCAGCCGGCGCTCGGCGTCGCGCGCGCGCGCTCCACCGTGACACCCGGCGCCACGCCGCCTGCGTATGGCCGCCACCCGCCTTGCTCCGCCGTGCGCCCGCCCGCCGTGGCGGACCCGCCTCGGCCCTGCCGTGCACCGGCCCCGCCCCCGTCCCGTACGCATGTGCGCGCCCTGCACTCGCCGCCGCCGCCAAGGACCAGGGCAAGGAGGAACCCTAGCCGGGCGTGGGGATTTTGAGCCTGCCGGACGGGCTAGTGGGCCGTGGGGGGAGGGCTGAAAAATGGGGCCGGCCGGTGAGGGGAGTGGGCCGGCACTGAATATTTTGAAAAAAAAGAAGAGGCCCTAAAATTTTGAATATTACCGAAAAGCCCTTGAAATTGCATACAAGTCCCGATTTCTGCAGAAAAGGCCTCGTAGTTCCGAAAATTACGAATAAGCCCTCAAATTTACGAGCGGGTCCAGAATTTTGCAGAAAACCCCTCTGTAAATCAGAAAATTGCGCGAATTTTCCTCTGAACTGGAAATTTGCGTAGAAACCCCAGAAATTGCAGAATTTACTGAAATTTCATATTTTAGCATAAAAGGGCCTCAGGAATCCGAATTTTGCATTATTTTTAGCATTTGAAGCTTATTTATTTATGCCATTATTATTCTCTGTATTTTCTGTATTTATTTACTGTTTTGGTTAATTGTAATTACTGAAAATTGCTTTTAATCACTGAAATTAGCAGTAAAATTATAGAAAATGCATAGAAAATTCTGAAACATTACGAGAATATTTTGTACCATTTATTTACCCGTAGTGAATTATTCCGTGTATGTCTACTAGTAGTAGACTTATACACATTTAAATGACTAGCATCACGAACTGGGAGTTCGAGGAGCTAGCCCAGCATGGCCAAAACTATCTGATGTAGGCATCCGATGTCAAGATTGTGCTTGGAGCCAGGAAGCTTTATGCTGTTATTGGGATTGGCGGACTGAATGACGCTCAACCCAAACCTAAGGAGAATGATCGGGCATTTCATTTTCTCAGGCACCACCTCTACCTCACTCTCAAGAATGAGTATATGGCAGAGAAAAGCGCGCTAGCACTCTGGACCACACTCAAGAAGCGGTTTGAGAGGCTGAAGTACACCATTCCTACTCAAGCAGAGCAGGAGTGGATCAGACTGAGGTTTGTCGACTTTAAGACGGTCGAGGAATACAATTCTGCTTTGCACAGGATTTGTACCCCAATATAGAAAATTGAGAAAATCCCTCCACCCCAATGCAGTACAATCCGCACGCAATTATCATTAAGGCGGCTATAAGGAATATGCCGAATTGATAGATATGACGCAAGTTGCGGAGGCTTAGGACGAAGTTCTCCGCAAGAACTAAGTCACTCAGCCATCTGGGAGCTCCACTGACCGTGAAGCCAACGTTGGGAGCAACAAGGTGCGAAAGCCCTTGATAGAGAAAAGAGGAAGGAAGGGTAAGACCGCAGCCCAGAAAGGCGGATCAGATGCTCCACGAGAGAATAAGGCTAACAAGCCAAAAGCGGGATGGCAAAGGGCACATGAAGCCCACTCTGCATCGGTTGAGTGGGAGCGTTCTGAGCAGCTGCCTGCGCTAATGGTGTTTGAGACCATTACGACAGCAGCACCCCTCTCGACCTAGAAGCAGCCACCGTCATGATTTCTCTTGAAGAGAATGTCACCCCAAGAAAATAGCAGAAGAAGTCCAGTGCACTAAATGCATTTCGACTTAAATTGTCATTTATTTTGTGTGGAAGAATATGTTAGAATTTGCATGGATGGTACTTAAGAATTGTTATTTTCTTGTGATGGTTGGATGATATTTGAAGAATTCATTCATTTATTCAATTTATGATGGCATGATATGTTCTGATATTGGAGTATTTTATTTATGTATTGATTGCCTTCTCATACATGTTAATAAATACCCTATATTAGAACATGTGTAGCGCCTTATGAAGGAAGTGTGCTTAGCCAGCAGCGGCACAATGCATATCATCTTAAGAGAGATTGAGTATTTTCAGTCGATTCGTAAGAGCATTAGCAGCCTTACGACAATCGCTAGAAGCGATGCATGTATAATTGGTTCGGGAAGAGCCACAATGAGCACAACTTTGGTCATTGAAGAAGCCTTATTGTACCCAGAATCGACTAAAACTCTCCTAAGTTTTAAGAATATCCGCGCAAATAGTTTCCACGTTGAGACTGAAAAAGAGTACGGTAAGAAATACCTGCTCATAACGAAGCGCGAAGAGAATGGCAAAAGGGTACTAGAAAAACTTCCTTCACTAGAAACTGGGCTATATTATACCAACAATAAGGCGCCTGCAGTGTACACTGTTCTGAAAACAGTGTTTAGAAGCTCTGAACTCTTCTGTCTCTGGCATGACAGATTAGGCCACCTAAGTCTTAGGATGATGAGAAACATAATAACTCGCATGGGCATAATATTAATGTGAAGAATTTCCCGAATCATGAAGATTTTATGTGTGCCCTGCATGTGCCACACCGGGAAACTAATAACTAGACCCTCCACTCTGAAAGTGAAGGATGAAGTCCCTGCATTCCTGGAACGCATCTAGGGAGACATTTGCGGTCCCATTCAGCCCATATCAGGGCCATTTAAGTATTTCATGGTGCTCATTGACGCTTCATCGAAGTGGTCATATGTGGGTTTGTTGTCCACAAGAAACCACGCCTTTGCAAAATTGATCTTGCAGATCATTCGCATCAGAAATGTGTTTCCATATCATCATATCAAGTCCATCCGAATGGACAACGCCAGAGAATTTACTTCAAAGGCATTTGATGATTATTGCATGGCGATGGGAATTGCAGTTGAGCACTCGGTACCGCATATCCATACCCAGAACGGTTTGGCAGAGGCTTTTAAGAATTAAATTCATTGCCCGGCCCCTCTTGCATAAAAGTAATTTGCCAGCTACATGTTGGGGACACGCAGTCCTTCATGCAGTGAATCTCATCAACTTTAGACCTTTGGCCTACAACATCCATTCACCTATGCAACTAGCGCAAAGGTCAGCACCGAAGATTTCCCAACATTAGGGGGAGGAAATCAACCCCTTGATGAAGAATGTCGGGAAATTATGTGGCAAGCCTGGGGAATCCATGCAGATGACCCGTGCACTAGAGAAGTCCAGAAGACATTACATGGCAAGCGACGGGAATTCATGCAGATGACCCGCACATTAGTGAAAGCAGATAGATAAGTTCAGATGACAATAGAAGTCCAGAAGACAATTGATTTGCAAGCATTAGCAAATCAGCTGCCTGAACACTTTAGTGATTTGAAGAGCGTGACTAAGTCGCATGTGCCTGCACGTACTGCACCGGAGAGGGTTGAAATACCAAAGAAAGCAGAAGGTATCCCTAATCTCGTCCAGAGGCCTCAGAAAAATAAAAAACAGGACGAGAACTCTGGTTTCTCGAATCCTTAGTAACCGGGGACGCCTGGTGAAAAAGGATAAGAGGGATTTATCACAGCCGATCATTGAAGTCCCCCAGAATGAGAAGGGGAGCCAGTTGAGACCTGGCACAAGTATGACACCTTCAGAAAATGGCATACTGGATCTGAATGTCCCCATCGGCATAGATGTGTGCACACACATCGGAGCCGAAAAACTAAAGGGACTTGCCACCGCAATTGATAGAAGCGATGTGCAAGGTAAAGCTCCAGCAGAAGCAATCGCTCCAAAAGAAGCAACTCATGAAGAAATAGCTATAAATTATGTGCACACGGGAGAGTCCCTGAATAGGACAACAGCTAATATTGATATCTACTTCGCAAAGAAAATTGCCTCCATCATTGATCTTGATCCCGAGCCTGCATCGCTCGCTGAATGTAAGAAAAGATCAGATTGGGAAGATTGGAAGAAGGCAATAGCAACTGAATTGATATCTCTGAACAAAAGAGAGGTGTTTGGGCCCGTATGCCGCACGCCTTCCCACATACACCCCGTTGGGCACAAGTGGGTATTTGTTTGAAAGAGAAATGAAAGAAATGAAGTAGTGAGATACAAAGCAAGGCTGGTAGCCCAAGGTTTCACTCAACGTCCTGGAGTTGATTATGAAGAAACCTCATGCGGTGTGTTCGGGTGCGGGCGAGGCAGCGCTCGGCTGTAGGCGGCGGGCGGCTTTACGCGCGATGCGGCGGCGCCTCATGCTGTGAGGCGGCGACGGCGACGAAAGGCCGGCCGGCGCGCGTAGCGCGCGCGCGCGCACCGTGGAGGCTCGAACGGCGGCGCGGTGCTGCGGCGGCGCCGCGCGGCGGCGAACGATCGGCGGCGGGTGACGCGCCATCGGGCAAAGCGACCGGGCGTGGTGGCGCAGAAGATCAAGCGGTGGCCAACGCGCGTTCTGGCGCGGAAGGCGAGGAGGCGGCGGAGCCGGCGCAAGGCGGCCGGAACGGCGCCGCGGAAGCCGACACGCGCGTTGAGCGCGGTGTGGCGGACGAGGCTGCGGTGGTCGCACCGGGCGTCGACGACCGGAGGCGCGCATGCGGCGCGGTTGTCGGCGGTGGCGGCCGAGCATCCATCTGTGCAGAGGCGGTGCTCGTTGGCGGTAGGCCGGTGGCCGGCAGCGCGCGTACGGGCGCGGCGATGCCTTTGGGGTGGTGCGCATTCTGGCGCAGTGGCAGTCTCTCCTTTTTCTTTTTCTATGTGATGCAATGCAGAGCAAAATAGAAGAAGCAATGCCAATTTTCTTCGTATAGCGATCATGCAGAAACAAACAAAATCATGCAACATTCGTTTCCAATCTACGATGCAATCAACATCTACCCCGTTTCGCAATCTACCGATCGACATTGTGCCGGCGATTTCAGATCTGCTCGCGGTCGATTTAGGGCGGATTTGCATCATTCTACAGTGCAATCAACATCTACCCCATTTCACAATCTACCGATCGGCATTGTGCCGGCGACTTCAAGTCTGCTCGCGGTAGATTAGGGCGGATTTGCACCGTAGAGATTCAATCTAGAACGTAAAAAGAAAATACAGATTCAAAAAGCGATCTAGAGAATTCAATCTGTGCTTCGATGATTACCTCGTTCACCAGAGCGAAGTCGTGCTGATAACGTGTTGAGGAACCGACGCTGGAGACCAGTCCGAGCGATTCCTCTGCTTAGAACAAGAACAAATCAATCACAGAATCACAAAATAATAGATTGAACACAGAGAGGTAGAGAGAACTCCTGGTCTTTCTTTATTGCTTTAGATTGCATCGGGGTACATAATGAGGGGGGTCTAGATCCCTATTTATAGTCTACGGTGGGGTGCCTAATTAGATCAGGACTCTGGATAGAGTCCAGGTTTCTAACAAGTACAAAGCACAACCGATTCGGTTGAGATATACCAAAAAATACAAACGCAAATCTAATCTCCTTGCTAGCCTCCTTGCCTTGCGCGCCTGATCTTCTTCCAAACTGAGCGGGCCGGTGATGGAGGAGGCCATGCATGGCTAACACTTTTTAAGGAAAGCTTGATCTATCCTGTGTCTCTTAAGAGGTCCCCCCATTTATAAATGAAATAACATAAGATGACTAATATTTGCCAACAGCATCTAAGAATGTGTTTGCTGTTAGCATATAATATTCGCCAATGGAATTCCGCCCTCAAAAGAGTGTTGCGGAGTAGTGTGTGATAATTTGATGTGAAAAGAACAGGGGAATGACTGAGATGGCCCAGTTGGCACATTATTAGGCAATTATTATTCCATTGCACGAGTGCCATATTAGATTCTTTAACAGGGTCTAAAAGTTGACTTATAATAAATTGAAAGAAGAAAACACTGTTGATAAGATTGACCTCCCAGCAGAACTGAATAATGTGTTGCGTGATTAGAATCACAAAGGGACACACCCGGTTTGGACATGAGCCTGCGGCAAAGGCCACGACGACGCATCGGTGGAGGCCAGACAGGATAAGCACAGCAGTGAGAGAAGAAATCGGAGCCAATTGTTTGAAGCATAAGGTAGATTGACTCAGTGGAAGTCGGAGTCGGAGACGTAGTCCTGTTCCTTTTTTAGTTTTGGTTTATAAATTTTTACTGTGATTTATAACTTTTAGGCTATTTTGTAAAAGAGTACAGAGTAACAGAAACTCATATACAGTTTTGACCGATATAAATGAAGTTTCTACAGTATATACTACAATCAACTTGTAACACCGTCTTAAAAAACACTCTATTTAAAAGCTAATTACTACAGAAGAAAAGAAAATTAGCTTACGTGAAGGAGGCATTTGGGAGAGGAGGGTGAGATATGCTGCTATTTTTATGGAACTAGGCCAACACTTCCTTTCAGATCCTGGACATCCGATCGCCATCTGACGGCTCAAGAATCACGGATGGCATGCTTAGGCGGAGGCAGGGGTGGTGCCTGGTATGCATCGGCCCACCAAAAAAAAATGAAAACCCTGCAAATAGCATATATGTATCAGGGCCAAATTGGATGCCTCCTTGGATGTGCACTTAGCCCATCTCAACTCAAAGCCACAGCCAGCCCACAACCTACACGCTGATAGAAAGCACACCACTCCAGTCCACTCGCTGTTCAATAGCCCACAAGCAGAGGCAAGGGGAATGTGTTTGGTCGATGCAACCACACAGAGCATTCTTCGAGACTAGAGTGTTTCTGTTCTTCAAAACTTCCGACTAAGTCTGGAGTGATAAACCCTAGGTCTCACCGTCTCGAGCTTCTCGTAGGCGGCCGGCCGCGCCGTAGGCGGCTTGGCTGGAGGGGCGGCGTATGTTAAAAGAAGTTTTAGAAATTGGAACATATATGATTTACCTGGGAAACATGTGGGTGGTATAGAAAGTGTCCATAAGAGCTCAAGAGAAATACAACTTCTCTGTCAAACCAACAAAAATTTGTTATGCAGGCTATTGTGAGGTTAAACATCAGTTGTACAAAACTTTAGAATTGCGTGTGAAGTGTACACCCATGGAAAGTTTTCTAGGTCCATCACTGATGACGTGGATAGCACCTCATTGGAGGAAACCTGGCAGCTTTGTATAGATGGATTGTTTAACAGAAATAAACATGTGGTTGCCTTCATTTAGAGAGTACATGGACATCACAGGCCATTACTTACAAAAAATTCTCTGCAAAAACTAAATAAGAACATGTTTAAATTTGATTGATGTCTACGTTTGAATTAGAACATATTCTTAAAGTTCCAATTGTACCTTTTTAGAGAAAACGTATCCATCTGTTATTTTGATAAAATATACTTGCACTCGTACCCTTAATTTTAAATATTTCCACAAGAGTCATCCTCACACAAAGATAAATAATTACCATCTCCTATGGAGGCCAAGGTCGCCATTGATGTTCACCAAATGGGGAAGGAGAAGTTGCCATCTCTGTTCTTGGAAGATGGATGTTGGGAGTGTTTGACATGAAGACGTTGTGGTCTAAATAAATTCACCGGCACCCCTTGGGCCCGGTTGCCTATGACATTGTCGCCCTCCTTGATGCTACACCGGCTTGGCTCCTACAGCGAGTTGGGGGTCAGATAGGCTGTGGGAGGCTGCTGTGCACGGCAGTGGCGTGCTCAATCAAATCCACAGTGGAGTTCGACTGGCAGCAGTCTGAGGACACGAAAAAGAACCAGTGGGATGCCATGGCTGTCGCGAGTCCGCTCTATCTCGGTCTTGGGCTCATCGAGTACAGCTTCCTTCCTCTATAATGAGGGTTGAGCTCTCTCCTCTCAGTGCCTAGCTCATCTCCGACAAAATGCTTACCTTGCCCGGCCCCTATGTCATGCCGATTTTGTTTATGTTAGGGCGGTGGGCAACAAGTTCATACAGGCCCGTGCCGCTACCATTGATCTATCCGTCGAGGATCTTGTGTGGTGTCAGCAAAACTGGGCAAGCGCACATAGCGGTTATTGTAACGCCTCCATTTCTGGATCTGTTAAGATAGCCTCGCAACTACCCAGAATTATTCAGCTGCAAGTACTGTAGATAAGTGTACACTATTACCAATACAAGCTTAAGCATAAAAACCAAATTTTAATACAAAATTAAGACTTAGCAGCCAAGTTTTACACAGCGGGCGTACAACCTAAAAATATAATACAATACAAAAAGAAACCACATAGGCATGCTTGAGTGTAGAATAAACCTTAATACCAGACGTCGTCTATGTTGTAGAGCTCAGCGTCGTCTTCATAAATTCTTCATTTTCTTGACAAGCATTTTCTGTTTATGATTTTAGCAAGCATGAGTACAACCAATCGTACTAAACAAGTCACATAGGAAAATGCTATATAACTAATTGCCAGGATTTTCAAAAGATGGGAGTATAGGGGCTTTGTTAAAGTATTTGTGGATACAATTTTATTTGTAATCATTTTATTTTTAAACACAAGATAATAAATCATAAACTTCTTAAGGAGTTTGGGGTTTCAAAACTTGATCACCAAACTTCCACATTTCTAAAACATTTCCAAATTTACTTACGGTTCGCTATTGGAATCACCCATTAAACTTAGCTTCATTTACCAAAAGCACGGCGTATTCGAGTACTATATATAAATGACTCTGCAGAGTTGCCCAACTTTACCCACAAGATTCCTCAACCCTTATGACTAAGTTGAGAAAATAAGGTTGTTTCACTGCTCATTTCTTTATGTAGCCTCTACCCGATCGACTAGGAACCCCTTGTCACGGAATACGTCGGCCTGACAGGGCGGAGCCTACCGTTGTGAAAGCACGGTTTTACCATTTCTATACCATATCCCTACATCGGTTGTTCCCATTTCTGGAACAGTATATCATGCCTTTATGTAAATATTCAATCGATTTGAGTAGCTACTAAATCAGGTTTGACAAGTCAACGCTTGTGGTTGAGCGGTTACTATATTCTTTACTTGGCATAAGGATCTAGTCCTTATATTTTCACTGAGGCAACTTCCATCCACAAACCCATATTTCAGTGCTCACTGCACTGCCATCTTTCCGGTCCAAGCCTCCACCCTAGGATAAGATCATGGGCCCTGGCCAACTCATGGCTTCCTGTGATACCTCTTTATCCTAGAACCACTTTTAAAATTATATCGACAAAAGGCCGAATCTCTTAGTAGTGGGAAATTTATTGAGTTCCTAAACTACCACGATTACATTATTAATACATTTAATATTACTAAGTTTTGTCAAGATGAATATGGCCGTCAAATGAACAGGGCTTTTTGGGTGGTAGGACATTAGCTAATATTATGTCATTCTAAACATTTATTGTATAAGAAATGATAATGCGTAAATAACATAATGAAAATACTGATAAATAAATAATTAAAGGAATGTTGGTTCAATATGATCAAAGACCTGTGACTTGCCTTGTGGATCTACAACTTCGACAATTTCGAATTCTTTGGTTTCTTGAGCTTGGGCTTGATCTTCTCCTTCTTGATCCGGTTGAACTTCAACGTCGGAAGCTAACGCAAAGCCAAATAAAATGACTCAGTTCCACACTCGAAGGATTGAGCTAGGAATAAAGAAAGAAAATACAAAAAATCCAAATAAATAGGGTTTTGGGTTTATAGGGGTCCAAAAGGCGAAACGAAGCTGAGAAATGGGTCAGCGGGCTCGAAACGGTCAAAATGGGTATACATTTGTATTTTCGAGTTTCGATAACAGTAACGAGTTGGGCACTGTTCATTGCGGGTTTGGTCGCCTGGATCCACTACTGTTCAACGGGTTCAGGTTTACCAGGTTAGGTGAACAGTAACCAGTCATTACTGTTCATCTTCCTCAGCTGACCGCGCGTGTGCGCCAGAAACAGGGGGAAAAGGCGATGGCGGTTGACAGGGTTTGGGTGGTCTGCGATGGCTTTGGAGGCTACATTCGGGTTGCTAGGGTCATAAGGGTTCCATTTTGGGGGTTGGCAGGGTCAGCGGAGTCAGTGTTCGTCGGCGGCGAGCTTTCTCTTCTACAGGAAGTTTGAACAGTGTAGGGTGAACCGAGGGTTAAACTGGCAATGGCAGTGGCCTTTGAGCATCTGTGGGGTTAGGGTAAGCTCATGGAAGCAGTGGTTCGGGTTGGGAAGGTCAGAGTTGGGCTGGCCACGGTGAGGTGTTTCGACTGAGCGGTGGTTCTCGGTGCCAGAGAAGAGGGGTGCTCATGGAGCTAAGGCGGTGGTTCAGAGGGGTTTCTGGGGCTCGAGGAGGCTACAGGCGAGGTTAATTGGAAAGAGAAGGCTCGGAGAGACAAAATCAAGCTAGGGCTTGCCTCTGGGGATTCCGACGATTACCAGCAATGGGGAGGATGGCTAGAGCTTCGGGGGTGCTTGGCTGACATTGGAGATCGATGCCTTCGAATGGAGGGGCTCGGGCACTTAAATAGGACAGCAGAGGTGGTTCGGCACAGTGTTTGGGCTGCGGTGGTGATGGCGCGTGGCAGTGTCGGGAAGACTCGGGGAGGCACGGTGTGGTTGGCTCAAGGGTGGTGCACTGGCTGTCTCGGGTGACACAATGCGGCGGTCAAAAGGCAGCGTTGGTGTTAGGTCGGTCGAGAGAGAGCAGAGAGGGCGGAAGGCGTGAGAGGGTAGTGCGGCGGTGGCGGCCGTGGCCAGCAGCCCTGACACGGGTCTGGGGCACTTATGAGAGGGCGTACGACCTCTGACAGGTGGCGTAGAGGTGGCAGTGGCGAGACAGCACGAGAAGGCATGAGAACGGACGGGGAGAGTCAGCGACGACAAAACATCAAGCGGCGGCGATTTTTCAGACGGTGCACAGTGAGAATGCAAATTGGGTTGAAGGGTGAGATGCGGTTGAGGATTTAGGACATGGAGGGCTAGGATTTGAGCTAGATTGGGCCAAGGTTCATAAGAAATCAAACTGAAATGAAAATTGAAATTCTTTTTTGAAATTTCAGATTCTTTTCAACCTATCCCGCTTAAAAAGAATCTCGTTCTCGAGATTTGGGGAATAGGTTGGAAAATTTCGCTGCAAATCCAATCCTTGCTCCCAAGTGGACCAGAGTACTTTTGTCAACTCCTTTGACCATTTTCCTTTGAGAAGGCCAACCAAGTGCTTTTTGATGCCATCAGAGATGGTGCTATTTGTGTGTTTGATTGCCCCGTTGGACTATTGGTAGCTCACAGAGGCATAGCACACCTTGATGCCCATGCATTCACAGAATGCCTAGAACACCACTGCATCGAACTGCAAACCATTGTCAACTATAATTTCTTTGGGCACTCTGAAATGGCACATGATGTTTTGCCAAAGAAATTTTTGTGCCATTGCTGAGGTGATCTTAGTGAGAGGTACTGCCTCGACCCACTTGGAGAAGTAGTCGTAGGTAATGATTACGAACTAGAGATCCCCAGGGGCACGAGGTAGAAGACCAATGATTTCAATCCCTTAGCACGCCAACTGCTACATCGGTGGGATTAGCTGGAAGAAGTTGGGTAGTGCATGGGAGAATCTCCTTGTCCATTGGCATCCTTGGCAGTGCTTGACTAGCTCCTCGGTGTGATAGGCATCGTAAAAGCAGAGCACACCCCATGCTTGTAGAGCATGCCTTCCACCAGTTCGAAGGTTCTCGCTCGGTGCGTTAATCTCTAAAGTTCATGCGGGTCATCTAGCTCCTTGCTTCCCTACAGGAAGGCGATGATCAGCTACCTCAGTCTTCCTCCTGGTTGACGTGTAGCATGTGGGAGGGCTTCGGCTATTCCTGCAGCACCACAACAAAGGCTAGGCTTTAAAGAAGATGCCAAAGGGTGGCTTGTGCCCCTGGCTAGCAGCCTTCACCAAGGCGGACTCTTCACATTGTCAACTCGTGGTATTGACTTGACGATCACCCCTAGAAAGTGCTGCTCCCTCGCCCTAACTGTGGTGAGGTGTTTGGTTAAGCAGGGTCCTTGACCTGATAGGATTTATTGATGTGCCCTATGAGTAAGTGGGAATCGGTGTGCACGAGCACCCTTCCAGCTCTGAGCGCTTTCACCTTGTATAGGCCGAACAACAGTGTCTCATACTCCGTTGTGTTATTGGTTGCTGGGAAGTCAAGCCATGCTGCGTATGCTAGGGTTGGACCTTTTGGTGTTGTTACGATGGCCCCCCACCCCTATGCCCACTGCACCATACGTCATGTTCGTGTAGGGCCCATATTGGCTATGATGATGGTTGGTATCCTTATTGGCCTATCGGGGTCAATTCTGTAATAAATTCTACTAGTACATATGACTTTATCATGGTACACATGACATAGGTGATGGAGAAGGGGCTAGCTCGATCGCCCACTTGTTGTTGCGACTCGTGGACTCTTTGTTCTGTAGCATCTCCCCTAAGGGGAAGGAGGAGGGCATGATATTGTGGGCTAGGAAATAGTGTCGCAACTTGAGCGAATACATGAGTAGGGCATAAGCCAACTTTTCTAGCTTGGTGTATTACACCTTGGTTCCTTACAGGGCTTCGAAGACGTAATACAACAGCTGTTGGATGGAGCCTTCTTTCAGTATGAGCACTGTGTTGACAGCACATAGTGACATGGCTAGATACAGCAAGTGTGGAGCCTCTGGTGTTGGACACGTGAGCCTGGGGAGCTTGGTGAGGTATTCCTTTAACTCCTTGAAGGTCTGTGCGCACTTGTCGGTCCATTGGAAGTCACCCGAGCCATGGAGTGTTTTGAAGAAGGGTAGCACCCACTCTGTCACCCTTGACAAGAAGTGACCGAGGGTGGCTAGGTGGCCCATGAGCCTCTGGACCTCCTTGACGGTCTTGGGAGCCTCCATGGACAATATAGCATTGATTTTATCAGGGCTAGATTTGATTCCTCTCTCGGACACCAAGAAGCCGAGTAGCTTGTCTGCTCAATCTCCAAAGACACATTTTTTTGAGTTGAGCTTTATTTTAGCTCATCAGAAGTTGTTGAAGGTTTCCTAAAGGTCCACACCATGGGATGCTGCTAGCTTACTTTTGATGACCACATCATCAACATAGGCTTTGACATTCTGGCTCAGTTGAGATACAAGGGCGAGGGCGATGGGTCTGGTGAAGGTGGCCCCAATGTTATTTAGTTTGAAGGGCATCTTGACTAAGCAGTATGTCCTGCCGGGAACATGAAGCTTATCTTGGCTTTTGTCTTCCTTAGCCATACATATTTGGTGAATCCGGAGTATGTGTTGAGAAAGTTCATTAGCTTGAACCTCACTGTGGCATCCACCATTTGATCAATACGTGGTGAAAGGGTATTTATCCTTCAAACATGCCTTATTGAGGTTGGTGAATTTGACACACATGTGCTAGGTGCAGTTCGTCTTCTTCACCAGCACTGGGTTGGCGAGCCACTCGTGGTAGACCACTTTCTTGATGATGCTAGTGGCAATTAGTTTGGCCACCTCCACCTTAGCAGCCTCTTGCATGTCAAGAGACATTCTCCTAATTCACTACTTGATCGGTTTCACATCGGGATGTACCGCCAGTTTGTTTCCGATGGTGGAGTGGTCCAGCCCAGAGATATCAACGGGTAACTATGCAAAGACATCTGTGTTCTTGTGAAGCACCTCCAGTAGGCTTTGCTCGACATCTAGGGTAAGGTCGCCTCCTACTGATATTTGTTTTGATGGGTCCCCTGGGTTGAGTGGCACCCTCTTTACCCCCATTGACTAGTCGTAGCTTTGATGTCTACCCTGCGACGGAGGGAGGGGGTATCACAGAGGGAGGTGTGAGTCCTTTGCTTACGGTGTGCACTTTGTAGTGGAGGCTTCGCCTGCCCACTTCGATCTGTCGTGTGAGGTCCTGGTTGTCGAACATGGTGATGATCCCCTGGGACCCGGGTGCTTCATGCACAAGTAGTTGTGATGTGAGACTACGCCGAAGCTGTTGAGAGTAGCCTTTCCCAAGATAGCATTGTAAGGATATTGGAGGTCTACAACATCAAAATTGATGACTTCCAACCTGCTTTGTTCTCCTTGCCCTAAGGCCACCTTGAGTGCTATCTGCCCCAACGTACTGACCAGCTTCCCACCGAAACCTTGCAGGGGTATCCCCTAGCAGCTCCAGCCTGCTTCGAGGGATGTCCTTCTGGTCAAAGGCATTGATGAACAGGAGGTCTATGGAGCTGCCTCCATCCACCAGGACTCGCCTCATGTCGCACTCAACGATGCTAGTCAAGATTACCACAGGGTCTTGGTGGGGAAGTCCACTCCCAAGCATCCTCTGCCTTAAAGGTTATATCTGCTTGGGCCCACTCTGAGACTATGTGTGTGGGGTATGTGATGATGTGATGAATTCGGCGTGAGTAGGCCCTCTTCTACCTCTCATAGGAGAATTCGAGGGATGATTCACCTATGATGATGTTGATCACACAGTAGGGGCCAGCGTCAAGGGTATGGATTCACAGCATGCTCGACATGGGCAGGATGAGTTGCACCTCCATGGATTGTTGTGCATGTGCCATCACCAATGTCCTCGTATCTTGGACATGCTCCCTGACCATGCTTTCACGGAGGGCCGCAATGGTAAAGAACCAGGACAACGCGACTCCCTGAAGGGTGAGCGGCAACCCCTTCACCTTCGTCGAGTCATCTCCCCTCACTGCTTTGATGGCCATTTCGTAGACACAAAGGAATTCACGGGGGTCCATGTCACCCTTTTATGGATAGACAGTAGGCAATTTGTAGTCTTTCAGCTAGGTACTCCGCTGCAAGCCCTCACAGAGGGGGGACTCGGAGTCCACTCGCTGAGGGGCGCTACGGGCTCCCACATTGGCCTCGCGGCTCTTCGTCCTCTCTATGGCCATCTCCACTACTATCACGGTCAGAGTCTGCTACCTTTGACTCTCTTGCCTATCACGTATGGCCCTTTGCAGGTCCACTAACTCCTGCTGCAATGTCCCACAGATCGCCTCCAAGGTACCTCTACTTGCACTGACATAGGGACTAGGACGCCCTCTGCTTTCTGTGTGGTAACAGCGATGGTGCCAGGGTTGGCAAAGGCCATCGCTTGTGCTGTATGTCCCTGGCGTTGTTGAGGGGTGCTGCAGTCGTGTCCTCCGCCTGTGACATCTTCTGGTCCATCATTCATGCGGCCGTTGAAGAGTCATCTCTGTTACTTGCTTTGTTACCTACAACAACCCTACATGTGTCCGCTCTGGCATGCCATTGCCACAGGTGCAAGGGGCCTTAGACCATTGGCTCTTGTGCTCTCACCGCGGCAGACTTGGCCGTAGTACTTCTTTTCTGTTTGGAAGTCAATGTCGTTGCCTTCCTTGGCGCCATCTTGCCCTAACATCCTTGCGTCGACTTGTAGCTTCTACACTTCGATCCCTACAAACATTGCCAATTGTTGTGGTTACAAACCAAATAATGGAGATAAGAGCTACGGGCAGGCCATAGAGGGGTTGCACAAAGTCTAAAACTCATAGTGAGGAGAGATAGAAAAAAATTTGCTCAGCCAGTACTACAGCCTAGTCTTTTTTCTTGAAAAGTGGATATGTCCCCCTATAGCACCCTAAGGAATGTATTTATAGCTATGTTGGGTTGTTTTACACGCATGCCCCTATCGAGATTTATAATAGTAAGGGCAAACATGTTTTACCCCTACTATAGGCATGTTGGGCTTGCCATACATTTTACACACTTAAGAAGCCTTTTGGTACGCTTAATAGCGAGCTCAGCCTGCTAGGCTCGAGCTTGATAGAAGCTCGAGTTGAGCTCGAGAGAGCCTAAGTTGGTGGTCGAACTTTGAGCTCAGTTCCAGCTCCGCTCGAGCGAAGCTCGAGCTCGACTGACAAAGCTCGTCTAGACTCAATAAGACACGACTTCATGTTTTCATCAAGAAAAATTCATTCTCACATGGACGAACAGGGCAATCACCAAATAAGCAACAAATCAAATCAAATAAAGGGGAACAAAGGAGAGGAGAAAACTCATTGGAGGCCATGAAGTCGGCAGTCAAACAACCGAGACTCCATGGAGGACGGCACGGGAGCTAGATGGAGCTGGATTTGAAGGGGTTGGAGGAGGCGTAGGGGGCCGAAGTCGGGGCCGGAGGAGGTGCTGGGGGTCAGGGCCAAAGGAGGCGCAGGGGCCAGAAGAGGCGCCGGATGGCCGAGCGGCGTAGGGAGCAGGCGCTGGTCGGATGGCCCGGATCTAGCGGTGGTGCAGGGAGCCCAGGGTAGTGGAGCCGGAGGAGCTGTCAGGGAGCTCAGTGGTTAGATGGCCGAGCGGCATAGGGAGCAGGTGTAGGGGCTAGCCGGCCCGGATCTGGTGGAGTGGTAGGGAAATTTGGGGGGGAGGCTAGGAGTGGCCGTCGAGTGGGGTGGGGAATGGGAGTAGGGGGCCTGAGGGCTGGGGTGTCAAATGGGTGGGGTTGGGGTGGTCGCCAGGTTGGTAGGGCTGTAAAAATGGGCTCGAACTATTCGAGTTCAGTTCGAACAGGTTCGCGAGCTCACGATGAGGCTCGAGCTTGGTTCGTTGTAAGTTCGAGCTGAGCTCGAATCAAGTCTAGACCAAGCTAAGCTCAAGAAATTCACGAGTCTCAAGCTTTTTTTTACATCCTAACGGTGGGGGCACTCCCCAACACTCACCAAATGGGGAATTAAATGAGCTCTTGCCATCTTTGATATGGGAGGGTGAACATTAGGAATGTTTATCACCCTGTCGCCTTGGAACCTACGGGGAGATTTTGATGACTGTTGCTTGAGATACGTTGTTTATTTATGGTGTGTTTGGTTTGGAGTCAGGTAAAGATGGAATGAATCCATCTCTGTTTTTAAGGATGGAACCATCCCCATCCCCTATTGTCTCTGGAACCAAACATACTATTGAAGGCAGGTAGCGAGGAAGAGGGACAAGCCTATCCCCTCATTTTTTAGGGATGGGGGCATCCTCAATTTAGGGGAATATTTCCGGGATATTCCCCAAAGGGGATAGAATCTGTCCCTGCTGACTCCAATCCAAACAGGTCCAAATCTGGGATCGTCCCGTCCCATCCCCTATTGTCCCTGGAACCAAACACACCCTTAGAGTCATAGTACAAACGTAAAAATGAAATGTATGCTTCGAAAATGGGAAATCTTAGCTTAGGGAATAAGGACCCGTTTAGAATGTAGTAGTTATTTTTCCTAATTCTTATAGAAATTAAATTGTTTCTTACGAGAAATTTTAGTAAAATTCCTCGCAAAAAAACAAAAAATCTCGTAAAATTCGTGCGGAATTTCTGCTTTCAGAGCGGGGCGGAAGGATTAGCGAAGCTTTGCATCTGCTGCGGCGACGAATTTTGGTCGGAGCCAGGAGTGGAGGCCTTCACTCCAGCCAAACAAGCAAGGCACGGGCAGCATCCCGTCCCGGCTTGCAACGTTACCAAACACGCACGCGGCACGCACCCGTAAACCCTGCTCTCCCCCCTCTCCCCCCTCTCGGACACTCCACTGCCCCTCGATCCTTCCCTCCTCCTCCTCTCCTCTTCGCCGCCGCCTCCGTTCCTCCACCGCCGCCACCTACATTTCACCAAAACCCGCCATATCCTTGTAAATGCAGCAGTAAAAGCACCGCCTCTCCACTCTCAGAGACCCCCCAAACCCCAGCACCAATGACGGCCGCCACCCCGCGCGTGGGTTCCGCCTGCCTCGGATCCTCCTCAGGTGTGCTCACTGCGCTCGGGGCTTAACCTCTCGGTGGTGGATTTCAGCTGATTTTGCAGGCGTTCTGTCCTCTGCAGTGGCGAGGGGTGTGCGAGTGGCGAGGGCGGCCAGGTCTGGCGCCGGCGGCGGGCTGGTGGCGCGTGCCGCCGTTGCAGTTGCGTGCTCCGTTCCTCCTTGAATCGTTTGCTACCTGTGATTGCGATGTGTGTAATGTGTTGGTACGAACGAGTGTACTGAACATTTTTCTGATGTTGTATTTGTGTGTGTTTTTTCGTGTGCAGGGGAAGGTGGATTCGACGAGCACGGCGACCTCCGAGTCTGACGGGTAAGAATGTACCACGCCTTCTCACCTATGGTGATATACTGATATGTAACCGTGTTTTTCAGTGGTGGTTACTGGTTAGTGATGCTTCATGATTCATAAAAATGTAGCCAGAACATTGTGTAGGTAGCAGGGCCATAGATAGGTAAGGACTGAGTGTGGAGAATCCTAAGAGGGGTGGGGATAGATATGGAATGTTGTTTCTTTCTGTTCATTTATTTGGGGGAAGAAGAGCTTCTATGTATGACTTTCATATGCAAAACTTGGCACGTGTGGTTCCACCGATTGTCAAGCATGCAGGGTGTTGTAGATATATACTTGTGTTTTTGGGAAAATGTTGCACAAGGAAAAGTTGAAGGGGGAGGATGCAAAATGACGCGCCGAAAAAGAAGGTAGCACACTGAATTTGGTCTGAATGGGTCAGATACACAGTTAAGCTTCAAGTATTAGCCTTGGGTTATTCTAGACCTGCTTAAATGACCATTTCTTAAGAGCAAGCAATTTGGTATGCTCTAGATTCCGTTTGCCTTCTGATCTCTTTAAGGTATCAATATAGTATTATTTTGGCTTGGTTAATCAATCTTCCAATCATGCCCATTTTGTTAGACATCTGTTGTGCTTGTGAGATGTGGTTATCCTGCCAAATTTGCATCATAGGGGTTAACAATTGTTAAATTGATCGGGGGTTAACATATTTGATTATCACATCGTCAGTATGCCTTTTTGAAATAAGGGGATAATAGCTGTATATGCGATTTGCCCTATTGGTTTAAACCATTTGTTCTGGAAAACTTCATTTAAATATGATTAAGTCTGTCAGGATGTGTGTTTCATTTTTTACTTTAGATTACTGTATTTTTTTTGTTTACATACTGCTAACAAGTCAAAAGGTATAAACTAATGATCTCCAATGTTCAAGAAGGCGCTAGGCGGGCGGCTAGGTGGGGCCTAGCGCCTAGGGGGCCTAGGCGGCCGAATTAAAAATAAAGATAGTAGGTGAAAATAAACAATCGTGTATATATAGTTGTTGTTTAGATGAAGGAAATTGTTACCTTGATCAACAATTATCGGTGTTACCGAGATTAGGAGGTCACGTGCATAATATATATATATATATATATATATATATATATATATATATATATATATATATATATATATATATATATATATATATATATATATATATATATATATATATATATATATATATATATATATATATATATATATATATATAGAGGTCTAGATTGAAAGAAATCTATTGAAAAAGTCTATTCGTAATTTTTAAAATTGGAGGACTAAATAAAAAATCACCCACCGGTCCACCGACCCACCCCGCCTATCTAACCGACCGGCCGCTAACCCTAACCCTAACCCCAAGTCCCCAACCCGACACTTCCCACTGTGCCGCTCTCTCTGCGGCTCCGCGCCGTCCCATCCGCGCCGCCCCCTCCGCGCCGCCCCATCCTCGTCGCTCCCTCCCCGCTGCCCCTTCCGCGTCACCCCCTCCCGCGCTTCCCCCGCCACCTGACATCTCCCTCACCGGCGGCCACAGGAGCGGCGGCCGCGGGATATGGCGCGGGGAGTCCGGATCCGGCGGCGGCGGCGGGATATGGCGCGGGGAGTCCGGATCGGGCGGAAGCGGCCACGGGAGTGGCGGATCTGGCGCGGGGAGTTCGGATCCGGCGGCGGTGGCCACGGAATCCGGCGAGTCGACGGCGGCGGCGACGGCGTCGTGTGCGGTAACTCATGTCCCCATCCCCGCCGCTCCCTCTGCGCCGCCCCATCCACCGCGCCTAGGCCGCCTTGCCCCGCCTTGGTCCCGCCTTCGGCCGCCTCGCCGCCCAGCCACCCGACTAGGGGCTAAGGCCGGGCGGCACCCTGCCGTCTAGCGCCTGCACGGCGCCTAGGCGGCTGCCCAGGCCGCCTTCTTGAACAGTGATGATCTCACTCTGATTTTGTTGCATTCATAATTGGGAAAATTTCTAGCACCTTATTTATATGTTCGCCATAATCTACGACCCGCCTAGAATAACCTTTTAGTAATTCAGACCCTTGCATTTCCCTTCAAGTCTATATCACCACCTTACCATCGGTTTAGATTCCAAAGTCTTACTAAAAACAGTTGTAACCCACACATGACATTTGCTTTTGCATCAGTAGTCACCTAAGATTTGTTATTATTATACCTCTACCAGCATTATGTTTTACACCCCATGACCGCTTAGACATAACGATTATCCTAGATGCACTAAGGTCTTAATGCTATATAATAGATGTAAGGTGATAGTACATGCAGCCAAGTCAACTTTTGTGTAGCCATATGTGCTTAAATAACGATTACTTGTGGGTTTTACCCGTTTCCTCATGGCATTTAGCATTCCATGGGGGCGTTGTAGGTTAAGACATCTGGGGGTGTAGGAAATTTCCCTTCTTAATTATAATCATATTAATATCTAGAGGTTGTTAGGTATGATTAATCGTGGTGCTTTGAACATCATATTCAAATTATCGTCATAATAAAATATTGGCCAATATAATATAGGGTGCCTTTGGTTGGGCTTTTGGAAGCTGCTTTTGCTTCCAAAAAGCCAAAAGCCAACCAAAGGGGTGGAAACCAGAAGCTGCTTTTCAGAAGCTGCTACTTTTGGGTAGTACAGTTTTGAAAGCACCTTGGACCCTGTTTTTGGCTTTTGGCTTTTGGCTTTCTGAAATGGTGAAAATAGAGAGCTGTTTCACAGTTGTTTCAAGGAAAATAGAGATAGGAGGTATGTTTTATACTTGTTTGAACCAAACAGCTTACAGCTTTTCCACAGCCCAAAACCTACAGCAGCTTTTCCACAGCCCACAGCTCACAGCAGCTTTTTCAGAAGCCACAGCTCAACCAAACACACCCATAGTATCTTTGTTGTGGTGCTTTGAATTTGAAACAGAGAGCTGAGATTCTGAGTACAATTCAGGAGTGGGTGCATTTTGATTTAACGAATACAGAACCGTCCCCTCATGCCAAATTTGTTTGAATGTGCATAGATGAGAGAGAGAGGGAGGGGGAGGGAGGGAGAGAGAATGGTGCTGCAAAATTCTGTCTCTGTTCCAATGTGCCCTTAAGCCAAAGAGAACCCCTGCTGTTGTCTTGTCCTTTCACGACCTCCCTACTTACACAAATTGTCCATTGAATATACATATCACACAGCTAGCACTACTCGTCTTCTCTCTCTCTCTCCTTGCAAACCCGCAATATCTTAGGCCTTATCAGCCATAGCTAATTGTGACAGAGTGCAGCGTATGGCTTCCAAGCTTCAGCACTTGTCCTTCATTGCCATTACAGTTCTCGCCTTACTCCTCCACCCTTGCGCATCCACTGAGTTACGCCGCGAGCTCTCCAGCTGGTCCAATGGCATCGCTACGTGGTACGGCGATGCTAATGGCGCGGGAAGTGAAGGTACTAGATATATCAAAATCTATGCATATACCAGCTCTGCCCAAACTGGCGTGTGGCTTGAAAGGTTACTGTATGATGCATACATATCTCAACTACATGTGTTGTAGGTGGTGCATGTGGGTACCAGGGTGCTGTCGACCAGCCACCGTTCTCATCCATGATTGCCGCCGGTAGCCCATTCATCTACGACTCTGGCAAGGGCTGTGGCTCTTGCTACCGGGTGCGTATAGCTCTTAGCAGCTGATTCCATGCGCATGCATGCATGCAATTATCTGCCATTTGACATTTGGAAATAATGATTCATCAGGTGGTGTGCGCTGGCAATGAAGCTTGTTCTGGTATTCCGGTGACCGTGGTCATCACCGACCAGGGCCCTGGCGGCCCGTGCCTGAACGAGCTAGTCGGCGGCCAGTGCCAGAACGAGGCAGCCCACTTCGACATGAGCGGGACGGCATTCGGTGCCATGGCGAAGCCCGGCCAGGCCGACCAGCTCCGTGGCGCCGGCCTCCTCCAAATCCAGTACACCCGGTACGCATGCATGCCTGGGCATAAGACATAACCACACTAACATATCTGCTTGCAACAGCCAAGCGTGCTTGCACATGCAATTCACACGCTTTGGATATTCAAGTTGGTTAGTTTTTCTCCGGTACACGCAGTCATGCACGGTTTCTATAACCGCCCTGTAACGAGCCGTCCCTTAATTCTTTGTGTTAGCTTTTGTTATGTACAGTGTGCAGTGTGATTGGACTGGAGTAGGCTTAACCTTTGTGGTGGACACTGGCTCAAACCCGAACTACCTCGCCGTGCTCGTCGAGTACGAGGACAGCGACAGTGACCTCTCGGCCGTCGATGTCATGCAGATCGGTGCCGGGGCAGCGGCGTCGTGGATTCCAATGCAGCAGTCGTGGGGCGCGGTGTGGAGGCTCAACTCCGGCTCCGCCCTCGCGGGCCCGTTCTCCTTCCGCCTGACGTTCAGCTCCGGCGCGATGCTTGTCGCCAGCAACGCCATACCTGCCGGGTGGAACCCCGGCATGGCGTACCAACCAGGCGGTGTGGCGGTGAGGGCCAGAGCCAGTGGTGGCTGTCGGAGCTACGAGGTCGTCGGAATATTGGGCGGCTTGTATCACCTTCTCCTGTTGTTTGTGGTACTCGAGTTTGTGATGTGATGTAATGTAATTTTGGTGGTTATGTGAGAATGTAAGCTACGATTAACCGGATGGATGGATGAATTAGCTGTGTGTTTTCTTGTAGCTTTGAGGATGGAATCGTTGCTGTGATTTGAGTGAGCAGTTTGCAATTATTAATTCTTACATCTTGCTACTGTAGTTTGGGTTGGACAATCTCAAGGTAAATATGTTATATGTGTTAAGGGTAGAAAAGGATTGTTATTCGTTTTCTTATATGTCTTGGTTTTCTTATCTGTATTCCTCTTGTACTTTCTATATATATTGCCGTTTGGGCTTTATGAATATACACACAATATTCATAACATGGTATCAGAGCTAGGGATCTGATCTTGTTCTTATGCTGCCTCCGACGTCGCCCAAGCTGTCGCCGCTGCTGCTCCAGCCGTCGTCGTTGCCGCCTGAGCCATCGCTTTCGACCGAGCCGCTGTCGCCTGGGCCACCTTCGCCTGAGCTGCCGCCACCACCTAGGCAGCCGCCGCCTGGGCCACCTTCGCCCGAGTTGCCGCCACCACCCAGGCAGCCGCCGTCGCCATCGCCGCCTGAGCTGCCGTCGTCGTCTCCACCGAAATCCGGCGCTACCTCGCTCGATCTGGCACCGCTCGCTAGATCCGACCGATCCATCGTCGCTGCCGCCGTCGTCTCCACCCGATCGCCCAAGCTGCCGCCGTCGTCTCCATCGAGATCTAGCGGTACCTCACTCGATCTGGCACCACACGCTAGATCCAACCGATCCATCGTCGCCGCCGCTGGAATCGTCTCCACCCGATCGGCGGTACCCACTCGATCGCTGCTGGTTGCCACTTTGCCGACGGCCCTTGAGCCGTTGGCCGCCGCTCCGCCGGCCACCCGCTCTGCCGTCCACCTGCTCATCGCCTCAGCGACGCTCAAGCAAGTCGACTGAGCTGACTTTCTGTTTCGGCTGAGCGGCCGAGCGACGTTTTTTTTATTTTTGTATTAGCGTAAAAAAAGAAAAAAAAAAGAGAAAAAATAAAAAACACATAATGTTGATCTAACCGCTACGCCGTCCAACGCCACCTGTTAGAATTCGTTGCCTTGGTCGCTGCGCCGTCCAACGCCGCATACTGATGGTTTCCATTCTATCTGCTGTGATCCCATTTTTGGGGAAAAAAAAGCTCCATAGAACGAACTACAGGTTATTGTCTTCTCTTAAGGAGATCATGCTTGATGGTCTCTGCCTTCGGGGACATGTCACCGATGCACGCCCCTCTTCACCACCACCTGTTCAGCCTCCTCCTAAGCAGTCTACTTCTGTATCTCCTGCAGCATATGAGGCTACCAAGGAGGCAAAGGTTGTTGCTGATGCTGCTGATGAGGCTTTTCAATATGCCATTGACGGTTTCGAGCATTGGTGTGCTGACGAGGCCTGTGTTCGTGCCATCCTGATGGCCAGCGTCGATGACTCCATCCAGCCAGACATTGTTGGTCTACGGTCTACTCGACAGATTTAGGAGTACTTGCGTGAGCAATACCAGCAGAGTAGTGATGCTCAGTTCTTTGCGCTTCAGCATGAGTTGGAGACGCTTCGCTAGGGAGATTCTTTTGTTGATGACTTCTTTCAGGCCCTGGCAAGTCTTTGGCGCCAGCTAGATGAGCTGGCCTCTCCACTTTGTCAAGAGTGTAACAAAGTGCAGAAGGCCGATCATGATCGCCTTCGCCTTTATGACTTCGTCTGCTGCCTTCACCCAGAGTTTGAGCCTGTCAAAGCTCAGCTGCTGAGCCGCTCTTCACGCCCGACCATTACAGAGGCCCTTTCGACACTTCGGGCTGAAGAGATTTGTCTCGGGTTAGCAGCATAGTCTATTTTGACTGTGCTTCTTGCCTCTTCTTTGACTACGACAATGATATCCACTTCAACTACGGCCTCTTCCTAGTGCCTGTCTCCGCTCCTATTTTCACACTAACTGGAGTTTAGTGCAACCACTGCAAGAACTTCGGGCATGACTACTAGAGTAGTGCGGTGCAGAAAAAACAGAACAAGGAACATGGGGTAGGCGACCAAAGGGGCAGGGAGGCCCTTCATACATAGGAGTACAGACTAGCTCATCAGTTTCTACTCAGAAAAGTGACTCTGTTTAGCAGCTCTACCAAGCTCTACTTCAACACTCTCTCACAACTCAGTGGGTTCTGCCAGTTTAGTTCGGACGTCTCCTCTAGGTACCTCTTGAGTTCTAGATTCTGGTGCCTCTTTTCACATGACACCGGACTCCACATCTCCTACTTCAGTAGGACCTCCTGATTTTCCTATCTTTTGTCCACTGACTTTCTGTTTCAGTTGTTTCTCATGTTCCCTAGCTTATCATGCAACTTCTTTCGATGGGACAGTGATCTTGGTTGTAGAGTTGTTTTTGACTCTCACACCTGTTTCGTTCAGGATTGACAGACAGGGACTGTACTTAGGACTAGCCGACGCCGTAGGGATTGTCAGGGTGCCTCCACCTTCCGTCCACTACAGTTGCTCCTGCTATGTCTGCCTCTACCGCCACTGCTGCCACCACATTTGGAGCTTTTGCGTAGTGGCATCATCGTTTAAGACACTTGTCTGTGTCCCGTCTTTCTTCATTAGTTTATCAGAGTGTTGTTGAACGTGTTATTGTTGACACATTAATGTTTTATTAGGGTTGTAAGCTAGGCAAGCAGCTACAGCTTCAATATCAATCTAGTGAGTCCATGTCTTCTTGTTCTTTTGATTTAGTTCATCCAGATGTATGGGGACTTGCGCCTATTATCTCAAAAAGCAGGCATAAATTCTATATAATTTTCATTCATGATTATTCCCGTTCCACTTAGCTTTTCCCTATATCTAATCGTGGTTAGTTTCTTGCGATCTATCGTAACTTTGCCATGATAGTTCGTACTCAGTTAGAGTCCTCTATCCATACTTTTCGTTGTGATTCTGCTGGAGAGTACTGTTCTAGTGCTTTCAAATAATTTCTTTCTGAATAGGGCACTCTTTACCAGTCTTCTTGTCCTGATGCCCATGCTCAGAATGGGATGGTTGAACGCAACCATCGTCATCTACTTGAGACTGCTCGCACTCTTCTTCTTTCTTCTCACATTCCACCACAGTTCTGGGCGGAGGCTGTTTCTACGGCTGCATATCTCATCAATATGCAGCCTTCCACTGCTCTTAAGGGCGCCAGTCCTATAGAGCGTCTCTACTCTAGACCCCCCAGTACAGTCACCTTCGTGTTTTTGGTTGCACCTGTTTTGTCCTGCTACAGCCTTGAGAGCACACCAAACTATCAGCCCAGTAAGTTGAGTGTGTTTTTCTTGAGTACTGTTCTGAGTATAAGGGTTATCGCTGCTATGATCCTTCTGCTCGACGGATTAAAATCTCATGAGACGTTTTTGATGAATCTCGACCTTTCTTCTATCGAGATTTAGCTCCTCGTCCTACTTCCACCATTGAGACGATCTCCTGGTTGTCTCTCCCTGACTCTTCACCCATTTCTCCTCTTTCACAACCTTCCTCTAGCCTGTCTCAAGTGGTTCTTTTTGTACCTTCACCTCCTGTGTTGCCTTCTGCAGCACCGCCGCTTGCACCTGCAGCATCACCGTCTCGTTTCTCTAGGGTGCACTATTCTAGACATCTTCGTTCTTCACCAGACTCATCTTCTGGTATCTTGCTGACATCGACGTTTGATTCCTCTGATGATGCTCCTCGTTACGCCCTTCGTGACCGGACATCCCTTCGACCTCCTGATTGTGTTGATTTTACTTTGATCACTCATGCTCTCTCTGTCATTGAGCCTAGTTCTTATCATGACGATGCTTCTCATTCTGAGTGGCAGCTCGCTATGGCAGAGAAGCTTGATGCGCTTAGACGTATAGAGACTTGGGATATTGTACCGACACCTATGCATGCTCGTCTTATCACATGTAAGTGGGTGTATAAGATTAAGATCAGGTCTGATGGTACTATTGAGTGCTACAAGGCTCGTCTTGTGGCTCATGGTTTCCAGCAGGAGTATGGCTGTGATTACGATGAGACATTTGCCCCTATTGCCCATATAACTACCGTTCGTACTCTTGTTGCGGTTGCTTCTGTTTGCCGGTGGTCTATCTCTCATCTAAATGTTAAGAATGCCTTTCTTAATGATATTTTGCATGAGGAGGTTTACATGCAGCCACCACCTGGGTATTCTGTTCCAGATGGCCATGTCTGTTGTCTTCGTCGTGCTCTTTATGGCCTCAAACAGGCCCCTCATGCCTAGTTTGCATGTTCCACCTCAGTGATTACCACTGTCGATTTCACTGTCAGTGCCCATGATCCTTCTCTTTTTGTATATGTCTCACCTCGATGGAGGACACTACTTCTTCTATATATGGATGATATGCTCATTACTGGTGATGGTTCCTTATTCATCACATACGTGAAGAAGCATATCAGTGAGCAGTTTCTAATGACTGATCTTGGTTTGCTTACGTACTTCCTTGGGATTGAGGTTTCTTCCACGCCTGAGGGTTATTGCCTCTCTCAGCAGAAGTATGTCCAGGATCTTTTTGATCGGTCTGGTCTGACTAATACTCGCGCTGCTGAGACTCCTATGGAGCTCTCCCTTCAGCTTCGTGCTATTGATGGTGATCTTCTTGAGGATCCTACCAGTTATCGCCATCTTGTCGAGAATCTGGTATATCTTGTGAGCACTCATCCTAATATTGCCCATGTTTTTCATATCTTGAGTCAGTTCATGGCTTGTCCTACTCATTTTCACTACAGTCACCTCCTTCGTGTTCTTCGCTACATGTGTGGGACAATCACTCATCGCTTGTTTTTCCCTAACTCCACCTCACTACAGCTTCAGGCGTACTCTAATGTGATCTGGGCTAGTGATTCTTCTAATCGTCATTCTCTTTCTGCTTACTGTATTTTTCTTAGCTCCTCCTTGATTGCCTGGAAGATAAAGAAGTAGACTGCAGTTTCCCGTTTGAGTGTAGAGACTGAGTTGAGAGCTATGACAACAGTGAAAATAGAGATTACTTGGTTGAGGTGGTTACTTGTAGATTTTGGAGTACCTGTGAGGGGAACTATGACACTTATATCTGACAATACAGGTGCAATCACTATTGCTCGTGATCTAGTAAAGTATGAGCTCACTAAGCACATTGGTGTGGATGCTTCATACACTAGCTCACAGGTGCAGGAGGGAGTACTTGCTCTATAGTTTGTGCCATCAGAGTTACAGATTTGTGACTTCTTCACGAAGTCACAAACTAGAGCACAACATTTGTATTTTCTCTCTAAACTCAATATGTGTGATCCACCATGAGTTTGAGGGGGTGTTAAGGATATAATAGGATTGTTATTTGTTTTCTTATATGCCTTGGTTTCCTTATTTGTATATGTCATATTCCTCTGTATATCCTCTTGTACTCCCTATATATATTATCCTTAGGGTCTCATGAATATACACAGAATATTCATAACAATATGAAACTGTCTAGGTTGGTCAAGCAACCTATCTGTTACTGAAGTAGTGTTTTTCTTTATCTTTCTTTCATAGCCACCAACATGCAACTTTGATTGTTGCTTATAATAATTTGTCACTAAAAAAGATTATATCATTGAATTATTTGATGAGAATATACGAATGCCAATTTTTTTCTGTATGTTAGCGTTAACATTTTTTTAGTACACGCATTTGAAAACATTGCATATTTAGGGAGAGAGACCAACAATTAATTTTGTATTTACCATCCACATATCCAAAAATTTCATTTTAATTATTAATTTATATTTGCACCATTTTGTTATGTTTCTCCATTGCTTGAAAGGACCAGTTGGTGGGTGATACGTTTCCCCCTCCCACTCCCACGTTAGTCTTTTGTACAAGGGCCGTCCGATCTCACGCGTAGAGGCTGATTTGACTGTCCGTGTGCCCCTGTTCTTGTGCCATTACGGAGCCCTCAAATCACTGCTCCCTATCCCTATCTCCTCCTTTTGTCCCCATTCACCCAGGCAACGTCGTTGTCACTACTCCGCCCGTTGGTTGTCCTCTCCTCCTTGCCCGCTATCCCCGCCGCCACCACCCCATCCCTGCCTTCTGCTTCCCTATCTCCCTGTCCACTCTCTCCCCGCGTCGGCATGTTCACCCTCTCCCTCGGCTCTACCCCAAATGCGTCAAGCAACTTCTTCCTCAAGGACGGCATGGGCGTCGTCGCCTCCTCGCTATAGATCCTCTAGGCCTCCACAAACCTACCCATGGTTGCTAAGCTGCTCCTCTACCTCCTCTCCAATGCCATCCCCGTCTACCTCATCCGCAGCCTTCCCTCCAACCCTTCGCCTGTTCGTCCGCCCCGTCGTTCTGCCGACTACCCCCACAAGCAGCGCATCGATGACCGATGTTGTCTATCAACCATTCCCTATCTACACCTCCCAGTTCCTCTTCTATCACAAGACAGTGAGTTCTTCCCTTTTCTTGCCTAATTTAATCCTCCAAAATTCTGAAATTTATCCTTGCATGCATGCTTTTCAGATTTCCCATCTGCTGACCTTGTCATCCATCTAGGTTTTATTGGCATGCATTGCCATTTGGGGGTTTCGAGGTTGAGCAGCAGGTCGAGACTTCAACGTTTGGCATGGTGCGACCGCGGCAATCTCACCAGAAGGCAGTTGTACAATGGGGCAGTGATCGCCGACAGCCATCGACAATGCTTATTGATCTACTGAGTTAATTTCTATGTTTAGGTGAGCTGTGTTAATAGTTACCCCATTTTTTTTTTGGAAAGAGAGTTTTTTAATCCCTATTTGATCTTCATAGATCAAGCAGTAGGGACTCCTAGGTCTTCATCGGTAAGAACGCATATGGATGATAACTACATGCTTAGTTTACATAATCATCTCTGTAAATGGCAGCATATAGGTTTAAGCAACGGCAACGGCTGGTGCCGTATAGTTAAGTTGTAAAAACTCGATTGTTTCATTGAGCAAAGAGTCTGTGACTGCCATGTGAAACACATCTTCTATTAGTCTACCATCCCATAGAATTAATATTTCATTTCTCTTAGCCTTTTTGTCTTACAGTTTTTCAGAGCTGATTTTCTATTACATTTGATTTGCATACTATCTTGCCAGGCTGCTACCATCGCAACTATCATTTTTTTTTGTCATGAAAGGTAAATTCTCAATCTTCCCTGTCCATTGTTCTATTATTGTTGTTATCAACATTTGAATGTTAACTGTTAAAGTGCTTTTTGTTTGTATTATGGTAACAACTACACATTTCAAACATTTTGCTCAATTTATTCATTATGTTATGGTAACAACTACACATTTCAAACATTTCGCTTAATTTATTCATTATGTTATGGTAACAGTTATACTTTCCAAGCCTTTTGCTCAATGTAGTTCTGATGTCCATTATTTCATCATATTTTGCACAAACTATAGATTTATTTACATGGCTAATTTGGTTTTAATAATTTTAATATATTCTTTTAATGAACAGTGGTATCTGCACATCTGCCTACATGATCCCTTCTTTATAAATAAATGTTTAGATAACGGCATGCTTCATGAATTCAGCCTTATGTGTATGTACTCTTTTATGCTTCACATACAAATAATTCTTTCTATCCACTATTTCTCAAAATGTGTGAATCATTGATGTAGCTTAATATATTTCAGCTTCTGTCATTGTATGCTACATCTAGATGCACTCCATATATCAAATTGCAGCACCTGTTGATGTAGGGACACAGGGCACGGGAGCGCCCATAGTCACTGCATGTGACATTCACATCATTGTGATCACATCCATACATATTACACACAAATAACTTTATATAAAAGGGATGGTATTATGTATGCGAGGCATAAAAGAGTACATACACATAAGGCTGACTAGCCAAATGACCAACAAAGTCTTGAACAAAAGCAGCGAAAGTCTAATAACAAAAGTATCTAGTGATTTGCCATCATAACCTGCAGGCAACCGACTGGAGTCAAACCCTAGAAGGACCCCTCATCAAATTCCCCGGTGCCAAGAGCAAAATACGTATCGTCGGGCATGGAATCTTTATTCTCTGATCAACAATAATTTAAGTAAGGTTGAGTACATTGTGTACTCAACAACACTTATAGTGTATCGCAAAATTTTACATATATGCATGGCTGTCAAAGGATAGGGCTCTATACTAAGTTATTTTCAGCATGAAGTAGATTTCATTTTGCAATAACATTAAGTAATAATTTGTAAGTGGAGTTGTAAAGAGCATTTAACATGTAATGAAATAACATTTGCATAATTTCCATAACAATAGATCAAAACCATTTGCAGCTCTCCTTGGCTGTGAGTATCGCATCATTCCCAACCTTGGGCAAGACACACAGTTGTGTACATGCCATCCCATATGTTTAGTGAAATAGTTTTAAAAAGGAAAAAATAAACCTTTTATGGCTACATCCAAGCTTGTTCATGACTGTGAGCACGACTATTTAAATAGCTTTTAACACTCTGCAGATGTTGTACAACTTTATCCACACGAGATAATTAATTGTACTATCGGCAACTTCATGCTTCCTTTGGCGTGTGACGAAAGTTAACTATCTTATAGCCTTTAGATCATCTAGTCCTAATCTTGCACCAGCCTGAATGAACATTGAACCTCTCTTCGGTATACCCCTAAGAGAGCATTCGAATCCTCACTTAGGTACACCCTTAAGCGAAGACCCTCACTTAGGTCCGTCCTCCAAGTGGGCATTCATCGTTGCTTTAAAGCTTTGGCTCGTCACCTTGGTGAAAGGAGTCCCTACGAGCAAACCTAACCGGAGTGCCCTTACTGCATCTGTGTCTACCACAATGCAAGGCTAGACCTAGACAACTTAATCAGCTAAATGCCAGAACCCATATAGCATATGTGGTCATACAGACTTAGATGTGCAACAATAGGTGTTCAATTCTTAACTGACCCAGGCGAGAATCTCCACCTATTACATGCGAGATTCCCTCTCACATTTGATAGTGTATCATATAACTCGCCCGCATCCAAAAACTAGTTTTTTTAATTTTATTTGATACCAAAGTAACAGAGGTTCCCCCTCTGGGCCAACATTTTTGAAACCATCAAACCCACGTGTAAATTTGTTCGAAAGATTAAACTTAGCATAAACTAGTGCTTATCTAAGCATCTAGACCATAGATCAATGTACTATTCCCAATATGATAGTATATATTGTCTAAACCATGTCCTAGAGGTTACAACAGTGAGGATATCAAGTTTTCAAGGAGGTTCAATACATACAAGTGGTCGTAACTATCATTACCCACGGTATAGTAGTTTTAACAGAATATACACACATGCATAATATATTTTTGCAAACAGTATACAATGACTGAAATACTAGGATCAACATGGTCAAAGGGGGTGCTTGCCTTGCTCCCATTGCTCAGAAAATGTTTCAAATGTATTCTCAGCGTCGCCTGGTGTGGAGTCATCTAACCGGTAAATAAATCTAGATAAAAGCAAATAAGAGCCAAATAAATAGAGACATGACTCAAATGTTTTTGTAAACTCAGAGAGATCTTGTTTTTATAAAAATTTAGAAACAAAGATCACTAGATTTGGAGTCGTATGCAAAAGTTACAAGTGTTTGAGTTTTGGCTTGGATGCAATTATTCCTTCTTGGTAAGTACAGAGTTATTTATGACTATGAACATTCTTCAGACGCTTTGAGTACTGTTCCACCGACCACAGTGCTTTGACTACAAAGGTCTTTGTCCTATCGCAACTTCAGTCGTACCGCTCACACAGATCTAGTACTGCCAGTCTTCGACCACGAAGGTTTTCCGAGTGGCGAGCAGGTACTGTGACTTATGACTACCGATCATCGACCAGGTTCTTTAGATTTCCGACTACCAACTAGGTACTGTAAATTACGACTATGATCGGGTACTATAACTTACGATTACGACCAGGTAATGTAACTTACGACTATGACCGTGTACAGCATCTTACGACTACCGACCACAACTTATGATTGCTGACCATCGGCTATTGACTATTGATTGGTACTGTAACTTACGACTATCGTTAGCAATCGAGGTTATGACTATGGTCAAAGGTCGAAGATTATGACTACAGCAATCGGAGGTTTCGACTACGCAAGTGATCAAATATTTTGACTACAGCTGCGGTCAAAGATTTTGACAACAGCTGTGGTTGAAGATTTTGACAACGTCAGCGGTTGAAAATTTAGACAACGGCTGTGGTCGAAGATTTCAACAACACATGGTCAAACATTTTAACAACAGTTGCGGTCGAAGATTTTGACAACGCAGTGGTCGAGGATCACTACCATGCTAGTGGTCGAAGATCACGACTAGGCTAGCGATCGAAGATCACAACCATGCATGCGGTCGAAGATCTCGACTACTCAACAGTCGAAGATTTTGACTATGCGAGCAGCCGAAGATCAGACTTTGCCAGCAGCCGAAGATCAGACTTTGCCAGCAGTCGAAGATTTTGACTTCGACTGCTTTAGTCCTTTTTCTCAACTTCGACTACTACAGTTCCGTTCTCACGTTCAACTACCATGATTCCTTTTACGAGTTTGACTACTTTAGTTCTCTTCTTGATTACTCTAGTTTTCTTTTCGACTACGATCACTTTAGTTCCCTTGTCGACTTCGATTACCTTAGTTCTCTATTCTACTATGATAACTCCTTTTCAACATATGTACTCTATGAGGGAGGAGGAGCTCACCAAAGATGATGACAATTCACGAGAGGGAGAATGGTTCACGAGGAGAAGTGGAAGAAGCTAGCATCGCAAACCTCGTCGGCGGCGAAGGGGTCCGTGGTGACAATAATTTCTTTGGCAGCGGCGAAGCCACAAAAAGAGGTACGCATGAGCTTGCATGCATGCATGTGGAAGTACGGGTGATAGGAATAGAAGTACGACTCACCGGAGAGAGAAAGTCTTACGATGACGTCTGGTCGGAGATGAAGAAAAAGGTCTAGCGCAAGTGATCCAATGCATGAAAGATCAAACAAATGAGTAGGGTGATCAAGGGAGAGGTAAGCCGCGTTGAGACGGGTCGAGGAGAGAAGCTCACTGGAGATGCTAGAGCACGATAGCATGCTCGTCGGAGTTGCATACGACTTCAGTTTCTTTTTGAGCGGTAAGGACGATTATGTAGATTTTCAGAGTTTTATCTTCTCTTGTTTTTTCTAGAAAGATCTGAGAATATTTCTCGTTGAGTTTAAGTATACTTATTTGATTTGGCTTTGATCTGATTTATATTTATGCACTTTTGATTTTTGAAAATCAAAATTTTTCTAAAGAAACTCCAATAAAAGCCAAGTGAAAACAAAGGCATGCCAAAGTTTTTAAATTACCCTCATTTTTATATTCCTTAGGATTTTTAGGATTTTACAGGTTTACGCCCCCTTATAATGAATCTCGTTCCTGAGATTCGATGGGTTTGGTAAAGAGATTTGGGAAGTCTGTTCTAAGTCAATCTTCTTGTTCCCAGGTTGCTTCATCCTCAATGTGATTACTCCATTGGACCTTCAACATCTTGATAGAGTGGTTGCAAGTTTGTCATTTGGCTTGGTCTAGAATGCAGATTGCATGCTCCCAGTAAGAAAGATTGGGTTGTAGATCAGTGTTATCCAATTGGGTGTGTTCACTCGATGTGTAGAGGCACTTCTTGAGCTAGGAGACATGGAAGACTTTGTGCACATCCAAAAATTGAGGTGGCAGCTCTAATTGGTATGCCACCTCACCTTTCCTTGCAATGATCCAGTATGGCCCAATGTACCGATGTGCCAATTTCCCATGGACCTGGAAACGATGAATACCACAGAGCAGTGAGACCTTGAGATAGACATAATCACCTATCTCGAAGCTCAGCTCACAACAGCGGTGGTCGGCATAGCTCTTTTGACGGGACTGTGCTATCCTCAGTCAGTTTCGTATTGTATCAACTTATTCTTGAGCTCCTTGGATAATAGCAGATCCAAATAATTACTTTTGACTGACCTCAGACCAAAAAAGAGAGGTTCTACCCTTTCTCCCATAATGTGTTTCAAACGGAGATATTTGAAGGCTTGATTGGAAACTATTGTTGTAAGAGGACTCAACGAACGCCAAGCATTTCTCCTAATTCGTGCTATTGGACTGCATGCAGGCTCCTAATATATCTTTTAGAATTTGATTTGTTCTTTTAGTTTGGCCTTCAGTTTGTGGATGGAATGCCGTGCTAAGGAATAGCTCGGTTCCCATAAGCTCATGTAAGCTTTCCCAAAATCATGAGATAAACTGAGGGCCTTGATCAGAAGTTATTGTCTTTGGCACTCCATGCAATTGGATGATATAGTTCATGTAGAGCTCAGTGAGCTTAGCTCCATGATAGGATGTGTTTACTGGGGGTGAAATGAGCCTCCATGGTTAGGCGGTCCACAATGACCTAAATCGAATCATGCCTATTTTGGGTTTTTCACAATCCGATAATGAAATCCATGCCAATATCATCTGATTTCCACTCAGGAACCTTCAAAGGTTGGAGTAATCCCGCTGGTCGCTATTGCTCTACTTTGATCCTTTGACACATATAACAGTTAGTGACGTGTGCGGTGATGTGTTTCTTCATACCGCGCCACCAGAATCATTCCCAAAAATCCTGATACATTTTTGTACTTCTCAAATGAATAGAGAGTGGTGAATCATGAGCTTCTCAGATAGGATTAGCTCCTTGATTTCTAAGTCATTTAGGACATAAAGCCGCCATCCATGCATAACCATTCCACTCGCATTTTTGGAAACTCCGATTCTTCACCACTCTGCAGATGGCATTTGATTTTTGCGATCACAGGGTCCTTCCGTTGGGCGGTTTGGATTTGAGATTCAAGGGTAGGATGTGTGGCAGGGTGCCCTCCTCAAACGCACTAGTCCAGTATTGGCGTGTCCAGTGAATAGGCATCTGCAAATTTTTTAAACGTGAACTAGGATTAGTTACTGATTTGTAAAAGACATAATGAAAGGCTAAAATAAGAAATGACATCTGATAGGGTAAAAATTTTTGCATAAGTTTTTGTCCATTCTCAAACTAGAGTTATTTGAATAAGGTGAGGACCATTAATCAAACGGAGACTTTAGGTAAGAGGAGAATGTTAAGAAAAGAATATAGGAAAGTTCACCATTTTTGCATTTTAAAATAAGTTGTATTTGGAAGATAACTCCTAAATCTAACGGCCATTCTATCTAGGGCTTAACCTATAGTCAGTATGGCTCTAATACCAACGCTGTAGGGACCTGGGGCGCGGGAGCACCCGTAGTCACTGCATGTGTTCTGTTCTAATCCCATGATCAGTAGCTAGTGCATACATTCACATCATTGTGATCACATCCATACGCATCACACATAAATAGCTTACATAAAAAGGGATGGTATTATCTATGCGAGGCATAAAAGAGTACATACACATAAGGTTGATAGGCCAAATAACCAACAGAGTATCGAACAAAAGCAGCGGATGTCTAATAACAAAAGTATCCAATGATTTGCCATCATAACCCGTAGGAAACTGATTGGAGCCAAACCCTAGAAGGATCCCTCATCAAATTCCCTAGTGTCAGGGGTGAAATACGCATCGTCGGGTATGAGATCTTCATTCTCTGATCAACAATAATTTAAGCAAGGTTGAGTACATTGTATACTCAGCAAAACTTGTAGTGTATTGTAAAATTATACATATATGCAAGGCTGTCAAAGGATGTGGCTCTATACTAAGTTATTTTCAGTATGAGGTAGGTTTCATTTTACAACAACATTAAGTAATAATTTGCAAGTGGAGTTGTAAAGAGCATTTGACATGTAACGAAATAACATTTGCATAATTTCCATAACATTAGATCAAAACCATTCATAGCCCTCCTCGGCTGTGAGCATCGCATCATTCCCATCCTTGGGCATGGCACACGGTTGCGTACATGCTATCCCATATGTTTAGTGAAACAATTTTAAAAAGGAAAACTAAACCCTTTGTGGCTATATCCAAGCTCGCTCATGACCACAAGGACGGCTATTTAAATAGCTTTTAACACTCTGCAGAGGTTGTACATCTTTACCCACACGAGATAATCAATTGTACTGTCGGCAACTTCACGCTTCCTTTAGTGTGTGACGAAAGTTGATTATATTATAACTTTTAGATCATCTAGTCCTAACCTTGTACCAGCTGAATGAACATCGAACCTCTCTTATGATGCGGGGGATTGCCCGATCTTCACGGCGTAGGATCAATGGAGATAATTTGGATCCGTGCAACCTGATGAATCGATGGCGCCAACCATTGTTAGAACAGCAACCTGCGACAAAAGAATTCGCCCAACCACACGCTCGTGATCCCGTCTACCCAACCACCAAGTAGACGTGTCGTCGCTCCTGCAAAAATCACAAGGAAACACAAGAACGACGGGGAAGAACGCCCGATTCCCCTCTAGGTTGCATCTATGTGTCAAACCCTAGGAAGAACAAGCGTATAGCTCTCTCTGAAAATAATAGATTGATTCATGGTGGTCTGCCTTTTACAGAAGGGTATACAAGGCTATATTTAGCCAGACTCGACCAACAGGGAAAAAACAAAACCCGACTCGTCCGCAACATAGAAACGTACTCGGTCAAGAAAACAAACCAACGCAAACCCGTAGGAAAACAAATCGGATTGTTAACTACTTCTTTCCCGTGCAAATCTCTCACGTCATGCACCCAACTAATGACTTCCCTAATTAATCTTGTGCAATTAAGTGATGGCTCACGTCATTGTTTTCCTCACGTGGCATGCATGCATGCGACTAGATAAATCTTCCATTGCTCTATTCCCGTATGAAGCATTCATGCATGCATTTTTTTTCTTGATATTTCTTTCTTTGATTCGCTCCCTTTGTTGATTGTCTCCCGTACAAATCTGAGAACAATTAAAATACCAGAATTAGGTAGTAGCCAATTCTCATATAAATTAAAACCAAATTCAACTAGGAGCGAGTTCACCTATTGATTAATCTTTTTAGCTCGTGCTCGCGTGTCGGTCCAATCGTGATGTCCTCATCATCTTGTACACTTGAAGTGATGAACGTTGCACTAGTATCGACGAGACCTTCTAAACGCATCTTTACTTTAGGCTTGTACAAATCGAGTATGGGCCTGTATATAATTAAATAAAATAGTAGTAGCTCTGTATCTCCAAGTATAATTATTAAAGACCCAATTAAATTAGAGTTCACTGATAATATTTAATATGGCTCAATAATTCCTTCCAGTTAAATAATATATTTAATCGAGAAGTACAAGACATGAGCGTATCCGTCATCCTCCCTTCTTCAAGAAAAGCCGTCCTCGGCTTTTGATAGCTGAAATTGTGCTAAACAAAGAATACAATGTATATGCATGGTATATATATTTATTATCAACACTTCTCTGTTTAGCACATCATGAACATCTGAAGACATAGTAAACAAAAGAACAACACGTATGCATGGTATATATATGAATCAATTTTGGTTCCATTCTCATTGTTTTGCACAAACCATTTAGTACAACAAGAACTATAAGATGTAAGCATTGCAATCCTGTCATTCATATCATTCTCCCTTCCATGAGAAAAAGTCGTCCTCGACTTTGCTAAGTACATGGACAAGTCATTATTGGGCCAATCCAAATTAAGTTGTTCAAATATGGGGAGAAAATTTTTATTGCATTCCATGCTTCAATCTGCGCTACTCGATTATTTGTACATGATTTTACATTAAAGGATGAACAAGTAGGCTTAAGAAATCTTTTAGAACATGAAGCACTATTGTTGAAACTCATCTCATTGTGATCATGATATGGCACAAAAGATTGTTTATCCGAATTATGCAATTTAAAGTCAGCAAGCTTATCACATGTAATGCATATTCGATAGACATAGAACTTGTTGTCTACACCATAATCTCCGATTAAATTGAACTTATAGGTGTAGGCATAAGTACTAACTAGTGATTTTAAACATGAAATTTCAGCAACATTCTGAATCACACTAGATAGCTCTTTAGGATCATCGAACATGATATAATACAAAGAATCACCAGGAGATATTCGAGTAAGGACTTCCTTATGAGTAATTAATTCCACATTATGTAAATTGACCCAAGAAATTTCAGAACGTGGAATTTTCGATTGAACATATGAGTTCTCACAATTACTCACCTTTTCACAATTAAATTCAGCATCAATATGGTTACCTTTATCATTCTCTTCAGTTGATGTAGGTGCTGTAGATATCAAATCATCATGATGTAACAACGGGGCACCAAGTACTCCATCCTCAACTGTGGTTATCTTCTCATCGGTTTTCTCCAGTAGTATTGGTTGTGGAACATTCGACGCCTCTTCTTTAATGTCAACCTGCACAATGTGAGAAACAACACTAGAAGTAGAGAGTAAGTCATTAGTATAAAATATTATCTCGCTTTTCCTATCATCTACTTCTCTCTTTTCTTTTTGTATATATCTCTCACTCTCAATTTGCATGCTCTCAACCTCACATATGGTGGAATCACACAACTCACTCTTTTTATCACTCTTACTCACTTTGGCTATGTGGCTCTCATCCTCACATAGGTTTTGAAGCATCTCATCTTTTATGGATCGTGGGCCAACAATGGCGTAATTACCATCAACCACGATCTCCTCATGTAACAACGGAGCAGCACTACATGACGCCTTGACCGAAGGGCAAGTCCCATGCTCGGTCGTCTTCTCATGTGACGCAGTAGTAAAGGCATACGAACTGAAGTGGGGACTTAGGTTGAAACGTGGCGTATGCCTCTCCTTAATTCTCTTCTCCTGCTCTATAGCATAATTCACAAGATCCTGCATACTACCATCATATTTCAAACGAACAGTAGCAGCGATCTCAGAATTCAAACCTCTTTTGAAGTAAGCTCTCTTTGCACATGCCTCTGTGATATTGGCACGATACATAGCATAGTCTAGCTCATCATAATAAGATTGGACAGATCGACGTCCTTGGCGAATGCTCTTCATATGATGAAGTAACTCTAGCTCATACTCATATGGCACAAACTCATTTCTCATTACCTGCTTCAATTCTTCCCAAGTAGTGACATATTGCTTCTTAGGGTATCGCTTCCACCAAGTGCATGCATATCTCTCAAACTCCATGGTGGCTTGTGTTACTTTCTTGGCTTCGGACAGTTTCTGAAACTTAAGATCACATTCAAGTTGTTCCACCCATTCGAGATACTCCTCCGGATTTGTACTTCCATAGAATGGAAAATACAAGTATCGAGAGTCGCACCATGAGGAACGAAATGTTGGACATCCTGCCATTGTTAGTACTGCAAAAAAAATAGCAAAGAATATGTGGAATTTATGTGGAATCACTCATCCTCGCCTTCTCTTACCAACCGAAGTTCTTATGCCTCCTCGGATCGCGAAGACACACGTACCTTGGGGACGGTAGACAATCAAAGGTGATAGATCAAGCGAATTCAATTGCACAAGCACTGTTATAACAATGGCTTATATGTGGAGCTTGGAGGGAAAATATCAACCTATGCAATCTGAAATTCTTGATGTTGTTAAGTTAAGTGATAGTCCAAGCTAGAATACTTTGCCTAAGTGCTGATCCAAAAGGTTTAAGTGAAGTGTATGAACGCACACGCAAAGATCAATGTGACTCGATGCAACAAAGGAGTGAGCTAAATAAAGATGATCTGAAATTGAAAATTAAATAGCTCGTTTTGCACCAAGTACTAGGAGAGACGCTAGCCAATTGCAATGATATGAATGTAAGGGCACAAGATTGCTCAAGAAAATAAATTACACAATCTGAATTTATGGACTAAGAACTCATCCAAATTCGGCCAAATGCTCTTTATTTTTTCTCTCTCTTTTTTTTTGTAATATACTCACGCCGTGGCTTTTTTTAACGGCTGCCTTTTTTTTTGCTTTCTCTTTTTTTTTGACTCAAATGCCGAACTCGAGTTTTGTTGTCCCTTGAATTTGCACAAGTAACAAATATTCAGCAAGGTGTAAAATACTCAAGAGCAGCCCTAAATGCAATATTCAACAGCTAGTCTCAAAGATGAAATAAAATATGAATGAAGCCCTCAATCTAAACACTGGGTCTGGCTGCTAGAATTTCCAAAGTGGGGCGCAAGACTCTGGACTAGAAGCAAAAGCAGCCTACAATTTTGGATTGGTGGAAGTATATATCAATTCAAACTTTCCCAAGTGGATTTTGGTCAGATCACAGAATAGGAATTCAGTTCGGTTGAAGCAAGGTGAACCGAACACACTAGCAATGCAGCCACAAAACTCACGTCTAATTGACTGGCTGGTTGAGTTGTATTCGGATAGAACAACTAGAAACGATCAAGTCTCACGTCTGTTTAGATCAGAAGACAACATACTAGAAGTTCAATTGAGACTCAAAACTCAACACTCCCAATGTGTTGCTCAGATGGAAACAGGATTTAGTTCCGAACAGTAGGCTCTCTAACCGAACCCACAAAATTTTTAGATCAACTTGGCCAATCACATATTAACATGACCAACTTCCTTAATGACCAAAGATGAATTTCTAATCACGTGATGTCCAGCCAGATCCGTTTCACATGAGATTAATAGATGATCAGAATGTTGTGTTCGGATGGCAACACAGCACTTCGGCCAGATCAAAGACAGCAATTGTTGCGCTACCAGCCAGATGAGAACTCGCTAGAATTTGTGACTGGACGACAGCAGAGGACTCAGAATCAAGACTAGATGTAGATAGTTTTTTTTAGGTTTTATATGAACACAATGATTAAGCAACGCAAAGGAACACGACGATCAGCACCTAAACAAATTTTCTAATGGATTAAAACCTAACAAAACTCACAAAAAAATAACAGATGCAAAAACTAGGGTTTAGATTTTTTATGGCTTTTTGTGTATAGGAAAAATAAATCTAACTATGGGTAAATTGATCCTACCGTGTCAACCGCGCTCTGATACCAAGATGATGCGGGGGATTGCCCGATCTTCACGGCGTAGGATCAATGGAGATAATTTGGATCCGTGCAACCTGACGAATCGATGGCGCCAACCACTGTTAGAACAGCAACCTGCGACAAAAGAATTCGCCCAACCACACGCTCGTGATCCCGTCTACCCAACCACCAAGTAGACGTGTCGTCGCTCCTGCAAAAATCACAAGGAAACACAAGAACGACGGGGAAGAACGCCCGATTCCCCTCTAGGTTGCATCTATGTGTCAAACCCTAGGAAGAACAAGCGTATAGCTCTCTCTGAAAATAATAGATTGATTCATGGTGGTCTGCCTTTTACAGAAGGGTATACAAGGCTATATTTAGCCAGACTCGACCAACAGGGAAAAAACAAAACCCGACTCGTCCGCAACATAGAAACGTACTCGGTCAAGAAAACAAACCAACGCAAACCCGTAGGAAAACAAATCGGATTGTTAACTACTTCTTTCCCGTGCAAATCTCTCACGTCATGCACCCAACTAATGACTTCCCTAATTAATCTTGTGCAATTAAGTGATGGCTCACGTCATTGTTTTCCTCACGTGGCATGCATGCATGCGACGTGATAAATCTTCCATTGCTCTATTCCCGTATGAAGCATTCATGCATGCATTTTTTTTCTTGATATTTCTTTCTTTGATTTGCTCCCTTTGTTGATTGTCTCCCGTACAAATCTGAGAACAATTAAAATACCAGAATTAGGTAGTAGCCAATTCTCATATAAATTAAAACCAAATTCAACTAGGAGCGAGTTCACCTATTGATTAATCTTTTTAGCTCGTGCTCGCGTAATCGGTCCAGTCGTGATGTCCTCATCATCTTGTACACTTGAAGTGATGAACGTTGCACTAGTATCGACGAGACCTTCTAAACGCATCTTTACTTTAGGCTTGTACAAATCGAGTATGGGCCTGTATATAATTAAATAAAATAGTAGTAGCTCTGTATCTCCAAGTATAATTATTAAAGACCCAATTAAATTAGAGTTGACCTGATAATATTTAATATGGCTCAATAATTCCTTCCAGTTAAATAATATATTTAACTGAGAAGTACAAGACATGAGCGTATCCGCGTCATCTTAGGTACATCCCTCTGAGACCATTCGAATCCTCACTTAGGTACGCCCCTAAGTGAAGACTCTCACTTAGGTCTATCCCCCAAGTGGACATTCATCATTGTTTTAAAGCTTTCGCTCATCACCTTGGTGAAAGGAGCCCTTACGAGCAAACCTAACCGGAGTGCCCTTACTATATCTATGTCTACCGCAATGCAAGGCTAGACCTAAACAACTTAGTCAGCTAAATGCTAGAGCCCATATAGCACATATGGTCATACGGTGTGACTTAGATGTGCAGTAATAGCGATCGATCCTTAATTGACCCAGGCAAGAATCTCCTCCTATATACATGCGAGATTCCCTCTCGTGCGAGATTCCATCACATTTGATAGTGTATCGTATAACTCGCCCACGTACAAAAACTAGTTTTTTCATTTTATTTGATACCAAAGTAACAAAGGTTCCCCCTTTGGTCCAACATTTTTGAAACCATCAAGCCCATGTGTAAATTTGTTCGAAAGATCAAACTTAGCATAAAATAGTACTTGTCTAAGCATCTAGACCATATATCAATGCAGTATTCCCAATATGAAAGTATATATTGTCTAAACCATGTCCTAGAGGTTACAATAGTGAGGGTATCAAGTTTTCTAGGAGGTTCAATGCATACAAGTGGTCGTAACTACCATTACCCACAGTATAGCAGTTTCAATAGAATATACACGCATGCATAATAGATTTTGCAAAAAATATACAATAATTAAAATACTAGGATCAACATGGTCAAAGGGGGTGCTTGCCTGGCTCCTGTTACTCAGAGAATGTTTCAGATGTGTTCTTTGCATCGTTTGGCGTGGAGTCGTCTAACAAATAAATAAATCCAGATAAAAGTAAATAAGAGCTAAATAAACAGAGAAAAGACTCATATGTTTTTGTAAATTTAGAAAGATCTTGTTTTTATAAAAATTTAGAAACAAAGATCACTAGATTTGGAGTTCGTATGGAAAAGTTACAAGTGTTTGAGTTTTGGCTTGGTTTCAAATATTCCTTCTCAGTGAGTATAGAGTTATTTACGACTATGAATGTTCTTCGGATACTTTGAGTACCGTTCCATTGACCACGGTGCTTTGACTACAAAGGTCTTTGTCCTACCGCAACTTTGGTCATACCGCTCACACAGATCTAGTGCTACTGGTCTTCGACCACGAAGGTTTTTCGAGTGCCGAGCAGTACTATGACTTACGACTACCGATTATTGACCAGGTTCTATAAATTTCTGACTACCGATTGGGTACTGTAAATTATGACTATGACCGGGTACTGTAACTTATGATTATGATCGGGTACTGTAACTTACTACTATGACCGGGTACTGTATCTTAGGACTACCGACCATGACTTACGACTATCGGACACAGCTTACGACTATCAATCATGACTTATGACTATCGACCATTAGCTATCGGCTATTAACTATTGATTGGTACAATAACTTACGACTATCGTTAGCAATTGAGGTTACGACTATAGTCAGAAGTCAAAGATTACGACTACAACAATCCGAGGTTTCGACTACGCAAGCGGTCGAATATTTTGACTACAACTACAGTCAAAGATTTCGACAACGGCTGCGGTCAAAGATTTTGACAACGTCAGTGATCAAAGATTTCAACAACGGATGCGGTCGAAGATTTCGACAACACAACAGTCGAACATTTCGACAATGGTTGCGATCAAAGATTTTGACAACACAGTGGTCGAAGATCATGACTAGGCCAGTGACCGAAGATCACAACCACACAAGCAGTTGAAGATCTCGACTACTTAAGCGGTCAAAGATCACGACGACGCAAGTAGTTGAAAATTTTAACTACATGAGCGATCGAAGATCAGCCTTCACCAGCAGTCGAAGATTTTGACTTCAACTGTTTCAGTCCTTTCCTCAACTTTGACTACTATAGTTCCGTTTTTGCATTCAACTACCACGATTCCTTTTACAAATTTGACTACTTTAGTTCTCTTCTTGATTACTCTAGTTTTTTTCCGACTATAGTCACTTTAGTTCCCCTGTCAACTTCGATTACCTTAGTTCTCTTTTCGACTATGATTACTCCTTTTCAACATACGTACTCTACGAGGGAGGAGGAGCTCACCGAAGATGATGATGGTTCATGAGAGGAAGAATGGTTCATGAGAGGAAGAATGGTTCACGAGGAGAAGTGGAAGAAGCTAGCGTTAGAGACCTCGTCGATGGCGAAGGGGTCCGCGGTGACAACGATTTCTCTAGTAGTGGTGAAGCCACAAAAAGAGGTACGCATGTGCTTGCATGCATGCATGCATGCAGAAGTACGTGTGATAGGAATAGAGGTACGGCTCACCGGAGGACAAAGTCTTATGGCGACGTCTGGTTGGAGATGAAGAAGGTCTAGCTTGAGTGAACCAATGCATGAAAGGTCAAACAAATGAGTACGGTGCTTAAGAGAGAGGTAAGCCTTGTTGAGACTAGGTCGAGGAGAGAAGCTCACTGGAGATGCTAGAGCATGGTGGCGTGCTCGCCAGAGTCACGTATGACTTTGGTTTCTTGATGGTTCAAAGCGGTGTGCTCAAGAATACTTACACAAGAATCGAGTGGTGAGCTAAGGAGCTATGGCACGGTCGGGGGTGGGTTTTATAGGCACAGTCTCAGGCTATCGCCGTGGAGTGTGAGGTAAAGAAGACAACAACGGGGAAGAGTACTGTTGTGTCAGAGCGGCGGGTTAGGCAGGAGTGGGCAACAGTAGAGGGGAACTGCGGGCGCAGCATCTAGAATCGGGGGCAGCTCGGCCATGACCACGGCGGAGCTGGCGCATGCACGTGAGATGGACGATGATCTCTATGATTGGCCCCACACGGCAGGGTGAGGGAAAGAGGTGAGGTGAGTTGAGAGGTTTGGGCATTTTAGTCACTCGCCAAATGCATTCGAAAGATTTGGGGAAATCTTTTTGAACGGTATGGATGATTATGTAGATTTTCATAGTTTTATCTTCTCTTGATTTTTTCTAGAAAGTTCTGAGAAGATTTCTCATTGAGTTTAAGTGTACTTATTTGATTCAGATTTGATCTGGTTTGTATTTTATGCACTTTTGATTTTTGAAAATGAAAATTTTTCTAAAGAAACTCCAATAAAATCCATAGGAGAACAAAGGCATGCAAAAGTTTTTAAATTGCCCTCACCTTTTATATTCCTTAGGATTTTTAGGATGTTACAGTGGATGACCTATTTGGTCACATGCATGCAGGTTCATGGCGTAATAATATATGCACGAATTTGGATCTTCTTCTTTTCTTTTGCAGGTTCATGGCCAAACGCATGCTACCTAAGGATTAGGGAGTAATTGGTTTCTTTTTAATTAGATTGGAGCTCATCTAACTTGAATCTTGTTACACTTTCGATAATTATTGTTACATGATGAATTTTCTGTTGCTATCCAAAAATGGGGTTACAAAACTTCAATAAAAAAGCGGCCATTCTAGGCCTATGGTTCAAAAACTTCTACCTCTTCAATGACATGTTCCCCTCCTACGCCTACTTCCTCTTCGCAAAACCCGGTGACCACCACTTCCACCTCGTCGGACTCACCTTCTTCCCCGACTTCCTCTCCTACTACTACTCCCCCTTGGCACTACATAATGTGGATTCCTTGGTTTGAACTTTTTTATTTGGATAGGCAATAGTTGTGGTAAGTTAGCCTAAGTTAGGCTGCTTACAATGTTTGAATAATATCGTTTTATTCTATCACTTGTATTTCGGAGGGATAGCAAGAGCTTCTTAATTTTGCCCTTTTATTTCCCTCTACACAGCAAGGTGAGATGTTCCATTATTTGATTTTCAGTGGTGCATATGCTTCAGTACTAGTGTTACTATTTGCTACTACAATGTGATACCGCCATATATCTTCTCTTGCTCAACAAATAATAGAGTGACAATTTATAATGCGTCCACATTCACATCCACTTACACTATAAAAAGATTAATAACACATCAATTTTGTTGTGGTAATTGTTCAGAGTGGTCTTCCAATGTATGTAGCAACTCGTAGCCTCTACAACTTGAAACCTCTTACTGTATTTGTGCCACCATGCATCAAGCATGTTGTTGAGGAGCTGCTTTAGATCCATTGTAGAATGAGTCAAGTTGATCTGAAAGTTGAATTACTTGCACTTGATTTGGGTATGGAGATAATTTCACCATTATCTTGTATGCTTTCTCCTCGTTTCCTTCATATAATGCAACAATTTCTTTCAGGAGAGACATATGAAATATGTAATCTAGACCATTTCAAATTCACCATGCTATACCTAGCCAAGTACCACCCCTTAAATTAGTTGAACAATTAGAGTTAGAAGGCATGCACTTTTAGGTCTTTAACATAATTTAATGCTTATTGACCATCTTTTTCCTTATGAATATCATAAAAGGTTATGTCATCTACTCTGTTCGAAGAAAGTTGAAAAAATAACATGTGCACATATAGTTATCAATATATGAGGCCACCAGCTCATGTGTTCATATTGTATTATCTTCTTCTAATAACTGTTGTATGAGCTAGGTCAAATGAACCACTTCGTCATTTCATTGTGTTATTGCATATGCAGATAATTGATGCCCTAGAATATGGGATGGCAAAAGTGGCAGACTTGATGATAAAACATGCCCTAATTCTAGCAATCAGTAACATAGCAGTCTTGAGCATAGTCCCTTAGGAGGAACTACAGGTAAGTGCTTCATAGTGTTTCTAAATTCATCAAACCTACTTGTTCCAAACTATTTTTCTATAAATTAGTTACCTTTTGGTTTTTTATGTCGTCAGCTTGATTAGGTTCCACTTCAGTCATTTTCAGTTATGTACTTAGCATTCTTTCAAGAGATTACTTAAATATATACGCTAAATATGAGATGAATTGAAGATGCAATTTCTTCTAAAGAAAAAATTCAAACGAGTAAATCATTTTGCCTGTCAGCTATTTTTTAGTAGGTAAAATTAGATCTTTACACATCTAGAATTATGAACCTGCATGCAATTACTATGATTGTTTTGACAAATTACTACCATGTAAACTTGATTCTTGATTCCTTTTATGATTGTCTTGGTCAATATGTAACTACTTATTATTTTTCAAGGGCTACAAAGATGGTTCAGTTCTTTACTCAAGATTAAAGATTCTAAGTGATCCTCTGATCTCATTCAAGTTCTCCAGCTGTGAAATCTCAAAGCTACTCTATGCTGAACATGGAATTCTTTCAATTCTTGTAGAAATTTAAGTTCGCCAACTCTTGCTATCTTTGAATGCAAGTGCAATGCCCTGACTCTGGAACAAGAAGATTGTGTAGATTCACAAGATTACTCATGCCTCTTGGCAAATCATTAAGACCACAGCAATATCTTACATCCAGTTCCTAAAGGTGGTAAATTCTACAGAGTGTCAGGAAAACATTTGAGAGTGTAGTTGGTGGATCTTAGTTCTAGATAGCAAAGATGGATGAGGTTTGCAATACTGGATTGCAAAATTTTGGCACCAAAGAACATCGCTGATAACCAAAGCACTCGAACATACTGTAGTTGCCCGAGAATCTTTGTAAACATTAATGAAAAAGTCTTATCATATGCACCAACTAGCATTAAACTATCCAAGCTTCTTAAGATATCACTATTTTGAATGGTAGTTGACCCATTTTCAAAGGTTTCATTATGTTCTATTTTGTCATTTTGTTTCCTCTTGTATGCTAACTCAGTCCAGATGCTGACATGACTAACATATGGGGAGACTGTTAAGAAAACCTGAGCCATCTAGAGGCATTCATGTATTGAGACACATTGTGCATGATCATGAATTAAATCATGCATGAGATAATAGGCATATTCCTATGACTCCACAATTTTTCAAATAAGCTCTGGTCTACCAAGTCATCAAAATAGTCACTTCCAGTATCCTCTAATCTATGTTTCATCAATGCCAAGGTCAAGAGGAATCCAAATACATACCAATTGAGGATCCCTTCTAACCTTTATATCATACACCCACAAGATAAAAAGGCTGGACCTCAGATGCACCTTGGTGATCTTGTTGTCTGCATAATTTGGGTGGTAGTAGGACATTGTTTCTTTGTTGTGCAAAGGTTTAAAGCTTCAGCCATCCTTTGTAGGAGGTATGCATATTTCTCATTTGTTTACTGATCTACTATATGGTGATTTACTTTATTCATATGCATTCATGTGTTAAAGGATTCTTTTCTTCTCATCTTGCAGGTGGCATCCGCATAAACAATAGTTCACAGTGGCTCAACATGTTGGAATAGTAGGATTCTTTTTATCTATCACAATGCACGGGTGCACTAAAAGGAATCCTAACTATTGTAATGAAAAAATTACAACAAAATACATTTTATTGCAATATTTAAATTTATTACCATGAATTATTTATTTGTTACGATAAATTTGTTATATTGCACAATTCTAAGTTGTTGTGATAATTTTTATTTTCGTTACAATAAATTGATTGTATTGAAAAGAAAAAATAAATCGTTTTATTAACTAATTACTATTACAACAATTTTGTACTGTTGTGATATGCATATTCTATTGCATTGGAAAAAATGCAACAAAATACATTTCGTTGCAATAGTTAATGTTATTGCCATGAATTATTTGTTTGTAGCGATAATTTAGTTATATTGCCACAATTCTAAATTGTTGTGATAATTTTTATTTTTGTTGTAATAAATTGATTGTACTGCAACGAAAAAAATCATTGCATTAACTAATTAGTACTACAACAATTTTATACTATTGCGATATGTACATTCTTTTGCAACGATATATAGGTATAGTATATCCTAATTTATTTTTCCACCAAATCAGGTACTGGTTGTCTCTAAGATGTACAATCAAACCACAAAAAATTGTTTCCAACAAATCTAATCACGTACAGGATTCAATTCCCACCAAAATACTTGTTTAGCCCAGCAAAAGAAAATCCATTTCCACTCATATTCAGCAACACATTTATTATAAACTACTTAAAATCTTATTAGCCCTGAGAGATTAAACAATCTGATCATTGACTTCCATTCTTCATTACTACAGCGTAAGCTCCTGAGACCCTACTTCTTCATCGATCCACCATAGTGCTAGATGGTAAGATGAGTTCCCCGACCCGCCATGTTCGTCTCACTCAGGCTTGCTGGACGGCACGACTGTGCTCCCTACAACCATGGCCACGCCTTCCCTCTGCCGTATCGTGCAACCCCCACTCCCTACTGAAGTATGTGTCATGATGGATGTGTAGGATCTCCCACAATGAAATTGGAGATTTGGAGGGCTAGCTCATAAAAAATCCAATGCAGTAGGGACCTATTCATATTTTCTAAAAAGATTGAAGGGCTAAATTGCAAAATACCAAAATCCCCGATGTTGTGTATGCCTAGCACCACTGCCTGCAAGGATTGAGCCTGACACTGTTCTCTTCTTTCTTCCGTACTCCCTTTGCTCTCCTCCCCCTCTTCTCCAACTCCGGCGCTGGCGAGGCCATGCCAAGAATCCGCTCTAATCACCGCTTTGATCTGATTCGTGGGAGTTCTGAACTGAATTGTGTACGTAGGAACACCCAAGAATCCAAGATATGCTCTAATCATCTTGGTAATCTTGTTAGTTTCGTTATCTCTTTCCTTTTGAGGTGAAATTTTGTTGATAATCTTGTTACTTTCTTAATCTCTTTCGATTTATGGATTCAAGGTAAGGGTGGCTTTTTTGTGGAAGTTTGATCAATTTGCTAGAAATTCGAGTAGGCACAAAACCAAGATTTCAAACAACGGACTGGTTAGTCTTTCTAATCTACATGTATAATTATTGACAATTTTGTTGATTGGGCTATGCATGTGTGCATTGCTCTAGTGTCATAAGACCTCATTTTTAGTTTCAAGATAGCAAGGTAACAGAGGATATTCATTAGATTCAGAAGGATAATGAGATCATTATAGATTTGAGTTTTGGGACAGTGAACCTATAAATACATTTGTCCAGAATTCAACCAGCTATTTCTGCTACTGTGAACACAAATGTACTATTAGAGGATCTTGATATGGAGCTTTCTGAATGTTATATGTGTTCCTGAAGTAAATGACTAAATGTGCTCTGTACACAACATCTCTTGGAGTTAGTTTCAGTTGCTTCAATGAAAGATTATGTCTTTGTGCATCCATTGCTCTTCAGCCTATTGATTTAAAACGAAATTAGTTTTAACATTAGTTGCTTTGTCATGTTAGATTTTAGAAATGTTGTGTACATCTTCAATGAACAAATGGACTAGATCTTCTCTAATCTCTATAAGTGAGCTAGTAGATTGGTTGTTCTAAATTAATGAGTATAGAGATATAGGGATGCCATTTTGAATGGCTGTCATATGTCGATCACTCCAATGCTCCAACATTTAATGGTAGATGGAACAAACAACCAACAGTCATGTTCTTTAGCAGTTTTCTCGGCAAGAACCGAAGCTTCCAATTTTAGGCTCTAGATGTTCTAAGGGCACAAAGCAGTGCCTACCTCAACTTCAAGTAATGCTTATTGAGCCACCACTAAAATTTAACTAGCCAGATGATAACCCCTTGATGGCTGTAGCAATTCTTTAGCATGGATTTCCATTCTACCATTTGGTACTATATACATGCCCTGTTTAGAACATAGGAACTCCAACAAAACCCTGTAGAAAATCAAACATTTAATGAGAGATAATGGAGAAATTTCTCTAAAATTCCTATGATTTAAATAGAGCCTTTTTTGTTTTCTCAAAATGCCCTTTCCCTATGATTATAGGTTCAATGTTTGGCCTATTGTCATCTTTTCTTATGCGTAGCATGCTGCATCTGAATTAATGTTGTTCCAAGTTAAAAAAATAAAAATTTTATATGATCATACAATGGGCTTTCAGAGTTATTTAGATTTCAGAAATGCAAAAAATAACTGGGCTTTAAACACATGCCTCGCAAGTCACAAAACATGGCAAAAAAATTTATTGCAAACCTGAGCTAAGTAACCGGGTCATCTGGTGCCGGTGGGTAATGTAGACGAGGTAAAAACCAATAAATCTGACGCTCTTTTAGTATATGAATTGAAAGTCACTACTCTTAACACATGCACGAATCTAAGTTTAAATAAAACTTTCTTAACTGTTTTGCAGGTTGGCATAGTTGCCCCATCTAATTTGAGTTTGGTCATCTAATTTGAGTTTTGTATCTTGTTGATCGGTAGTCAATAGAATGCCCCAATTGATTATATTTCAGGACATACACTGGCTTTAATCTTTTGTATATATTAAGTGTATATTGAATGTACATATAAACAAAAGGAGAAAAATGTCAAGCATTCCTATTTTAGTCATTCATCTACTATTGAGCATATAAATGATGTTGGGAATTAATGTGAAATAGGTTCATATACACATAGTAATGTAAATTTAATTTGTAACAAAATCTAGTTCGTTGCATTAAGATATTACCACGAAATTTAGCGTGTTGCATTAAGCTATTGCCACAAAATTCAACATGTTGCATTAATCTATTGTCACCAAATCCAGCATGTTGTATTAAGCTATTGCCACGAAATTCATCTCGTTGCATTAAGTTATTACCACAATAAATCATGGTAATATATATGTGTTGCAATATTTCCTGTTCATGGTGATAGAATGCTATCGCAATAGTAGAATCATTGTGATATGATAATTTATAACCACAATTTATTTTTTGTTGCAATGAGATATTACCACATGGTTTATTGCAACACCTAGCAATGATTTTAATTTTGTTGCAAAATATGTACATTGCAACAATTTTAGTTGCAACAGTCACATTTCCTTGTAGTGATGTAACTAGTATTTGGATAATTTTGAGTACAAGGCTACACAAAATTGGATCAAAAATTTCCATCTTCCAAAATCTACCAACAATATGCATTTGAGTGCAATCACACCATAATCCATTGAACTATTATCTGAAATGTTCACACATTTAGCATTGTAGCACTTTTTTTTTCAAATTTGGCCCTTGGATGCCTGTTTTTACAAATCTACCGTAATCCCTGAGCTCAGTTGGCACAGTAGGAGACGACGACTGCGGCAGGCGACGACAAGGCACAGGAGTCAATAGGGCCCATAGGGCTACTGAGCTGCCCTGGCTCGATAGCTCTTGCAGAGCTGCTCTGGCTCAGTAGTTCTTGTGGAGTTACCCTAGCTTAGTAGGTGGCTAGGTGTCTGACCAGCGAACGTGATGCAACCTAACATGACACACTCAGCAGCGATTCCCGTGGCCTTCGGCAGAGCTTGGAGCTCGCCCTCACATCCGCATGCACCCACTTGGCCCTATCGGTCACTAACGCCTCCCTGTGTGCATAAAATGTCTCGTGTCCTGCTCTGCTCTCTCATCTAGAGCCGTGTAGTTGAGTTTCTTCCCTGCTGAGCAAAAGAGAGCTAAGGTAGAAGAAAGAAAGAGAGAGTAAAAGAGAGTTTAAATTAGTTTTTTTGAGGTAGTGTTGTTGCGATTTAGGAGATTTCATAGTTAGAATTAGTCTAGATCTAGTGAATACCTTCAAAAAGATATATGTTTTATTTGCCTATGAGCAATGTGCTTAATATGTCATTCACATTTCGTTAGTATAACGGTGATTTTCGTTGTATAGAATGCACTTGGTAACCATGTTTAGCTGACGTATGTATTTAGTTCATGCGGATGACATTTTGTAATTAGCCATGGTAATGATGTATTAGTGGCAATAATGATAATTCTTAATAAATAGCTGAAGAAATATGCACTGTTATTTGTACTATTGTTGCTGCCTTTGTAAATTAGGAAATGTGTATGTACGTATACACATATATAAGTGTTGCTCTGGTGCCATCATAAATAATGTAGAGGAACAAGTCCACTTTACAACCTCAACTATAGCCTCGGTCCAATTTTCAACCTTCAACTTCAAAATCATTTACTTTTCACCTTTAAACTATTAAAACTATTTATTTTTAAACCCTTGGTTTCATAAGGGAATGAGTCCACTTTACGACCTCAACTTTGACCTTTGTCCAATTTTCAAACTCCAACTTCAAAATGGTTTACTTTTCACCCTTGAACTATAAAATCGTTCATTTTTCAACCCTAGGTTGGTTTTATAAGTGGTTTTCAATAGAGGAAGACATGGATGGAGAGCTCCAAGAGGTGGCGGGCTGGGCATGGCACCAGTGATGGGGTGATAGAGAGGCATGGGTGAGGGCAAAATAGAATGCTCATAGTATAAGGAACCTTATGTTGATGGTGGTTTAGGTAGAGGTGCGCTGTGTTGGGTGGTAGAGGCGTGTTGTGTTGGGTAGATAACGGTGGTGGGTGATGGTGGCAGTTAAATCATAGAGGCGACAACACTACAGTGGAAGAGAGTAAAAAATGAACACATCAATAGATATGCGAGGAATAGATTATGCTCATATATGAAGGAATCAGATGAATTCTTACTGGTCGTGATGAACCATGGTAAAAAAGCTTGACAACGCTAGAGAAGAAGAACTTCAATTATGAGCATGTGTCAGCATGAAACTCAAATTAATTTGGGGATGTGAGTGAGGAGGTTGTGGAACATGATGTGACGTGGATGGTTTTGAGAAGAGAAAATAGGAGAAAGGCTAACTAGTGGGCCCTCCCTTTTTACTTCATTTTTTCCTGATCTGATAAAAGCATTGTTGAGAGATGACGCCACATCAACTTACATTATGTATTAGAATGTCACGTTAGTATGCATCGTCCATTAGGATGCCATTGAAGCTAAAACCACCACCAAGTTAGAATCAAACCAGAGCGGTTTCGTGTGAAGGTTGTGTTTTGCATCGGTTTTAATAGTTACGAGGTGAAAAGTGAACGGTTTCAAAACTGAAGGTTGAAAATCAGACCGAGGCCATAGTTGAGGGTTATAAAGTGGACCATTGAAGCTAAACCGCTGCCATGTCGGATCAAATCAGAGCGGTTTTGTGTGATGGCTGTGTTATGAATGGTTTTAATAGTTCAAAGGTGAAAAGTAAACAGTTTTGAAGTTGGAGGTTGAAAATCAGATCGATGCTATAGTTGAGGGTTGTAAAGTAGACTTAAATGATTTTAAGATTGTAGAATTGTGCACTGTATACATGCATATATATGTGTATACCTATATTATTAGCACATGGTCATAGGCATAATTGGTAGCTCATCTATGTACAGGTGCATGATTGTTTTATATTATATTTAATTGTATTTAGCATCGTCTGAAATAAGTATATTTTGTCTGCATTGGAGGTAGGTACTTGACGTCAGATATGGAACATTTGTTCATGTTCTATGGGAAGGGTGTCATACAGGACATGCCATATGGGTGGACCTTCAAAATTGCAAATGGACCACAATCTAGGCTTCAGGGCTGAAGGAGATGGGTCTCCTTGAGCTCAGGAGGTGCGTACGGAGTGCATTTGACAGGGAGGATGGCAGGAAGAAACTTGTCATCAAGGTGGTGATAGCCACAGTGATTGGACCTATGGGGGTGTTTCTAGGAGCTGAAGAAGGTGGTTAACAACGTCACTTGGGGTAGTACATGAAGATTGCAAGCAATCCTGGTGCGGCGATATATGGGAGGCCAATGGTGTATATATAGTTTGTGGAGAAGGTGGAAGCGTCGAGTAGAGGCAAGGCCGATGGGAATGGTGGTGTGGAAGTGCCGCAATTGGTTGGTGGTGGTGTGGAGCGTAATGTTGGTGGGGATGGTGGTGGGGAGTGGAACCTACTGGTGCTGCCTATGGTGGTAGTGAAGCGGACGATGATGCTGGTCGGGATGATGGATGGCTATCAACGCTCATAATATTGAGATGGTGGACGACGCGTATTGACTGCCATGAATATTTCAATGGCCTATTGGATGGAATCCATTCTAACGAGAATGTCGACACAGCTAGTAGTGGTTACGAGGCTAATGCAGGCGCTGGTGGGGGCGGTGCATCCAATGGTATTTGTGTGCATGAATGTTGACTACATCTCAAGATTGGATGATGTTGTGTTGGCCTCCCTAGTTTTGCCATCGGAAGATGGGTTGAAATGGTGTTTTGATGAAGAGACTTTGGTGAAAGGGCAACTCTTCCCCCAACAAGGTTGCCACATAGCAAGCCATTGCAAGATATCTTGTCCACATAAGCCGCGCGTATTGGGTGCACAGGTCAAATCTTGACACGTATGTGGTGAAGTGTGTGGATGGTTATTGTCCTAGGAAGGTACATGCATAGAGATTCAGAGGCGGTGCAACAGACTTTCGTATAATGATGGTGAAGGATCACACTTGTGAGCTTGCGAAGCCATTGCATAGGCACCTGAATGTGACCTCGTCAATCACCGTTAGCTTAATTAGTCACCTTGTAGTTGTGGACGTCGCAGTTTTAACCGAAGCTATTGATGGCCGATGTTGTGAACCTGGTTGGTTTCCTGGTGAGCTATAGTAAGGTGTGGCGGGCGAGGAGGAAGGTCATATATAGAACGTACGAAACGTATGAGGAGATCTATGACTTCATGCTAAGAATACTGTATTAGATTGCCGAAGTCAATCGCATGACATATATAAACAAGATGGAGATGGTACACCCTTCGAAGGGGCCCAATAGTTCTGGGTGTTTCGGTAAGCAATCGAGGGTTTCAAGTACTATGTCCAGTGCTCATGATGGATGACATGTTCCTCTTCGATAGTTATAAGGGTATAGTTTTAACAATGGCGACCGCTGACGCAAATGACCAACTACTCTCAATGGCCTTTGCAATTGTAGAGAATAAGAACATTGATAGCTAGCTATGATTTCTGATCAATGTGAAGTAGGCAGTAGTCCAAACTAGCCTAACATCTACCTTATCACGGACAACACTACCGGGCTGCAATTGGCACTGAACACCATGCAGCAAGGGACTCAAACACCCTTCCAATGGAATGATGTGAGGACCTGTTGGTGCACAAGGCATCTGGCTACAAAATTTCACACCCATTTATGTAATAAGGAGTTGGTGAAGAAGTTCAAGAAGCTTTGCATGCAGAACTAGATGCGCATGTTCAACACAATATGGTGAGAGCTTGACGAGGAGACCTCGAGGCATGTGAGCGAGTCGCGGGCAGCGAGTTCACCCAATGAATCAACTTACATGCCCCAGACTGGAGAAATGTTCCCTACTTCACAACATCGATGGTGCTAGGTATGGGATTATAACGATCAACATATCCGAGGTATACAACAGTGTGCTGAATGGTGTGCACTCCCTCCTAATCATTGCAATTGTGGAAGAGAGTCGGAATATTCCCTTGTTTCTCTTTTTAGCATTTTTCACGTCTGGCAATTTTCTGAGAGCTTGTTCTCCGCTGTCCAAACTCCGAATCAAGTGATTCAAGTTCCTAAATTCATAATCTACCCTCCCAGTACCTATTTTATAATTTTCAGAGTTTATTTGGATTTTATTTTGGATTTAGTTTATCTTTGCTATTTTCATGTGTAGACTGTGATGTTCTCGAGGAGTACTGTTTCATTGATGATTCTCACCAATTCATGAAGCAAGGCAAGTTACACACCTTGATTATGTTGATCCTAGTTTGCAAATAAAATTATACTATTTCAAATTATTCTGCATGCATATGTTTATTCAATGTATTTCAATTCCAGTTTTAAAGACATAGTTAATACCTACTTGCAGGGGTGGAGCCAAATAGATGACAATTTTTATCCAAGAAAGTGGCAATCGTATAAAATATAGCATAACAATATAAAATAAACATTTCTATTAATTTGAATTTGGCTCTATGCCTACCGAGAAGATCATAGATGTCAATACTTTAATCAAAAGCGAACTTTACTTACTCATGAGGGGGCTAAATGAATGCTTTACAAGATAATTACTAAAATACTTAATAGCTAATAAAGGGAAACAGAAATATTGGGGAGGGGCAGGCCCCTGCTCACCACCCTTGTATCTAGCCCTGCCTACTTGTTATGACCCCATTTGACATTGATCGTCTAAATACCTTATCACCCTAGAATAAAACTCTGGTTAGTGTAATAGTATTAGCTAAAAACTTTATAGAAATGCTTAGACATGCTTAGAGATAATTCTAGAATGGTGATCATTAACTTTTTCATATAAAATGACGATCATTAAAAATGTATTCTTGACTTTGCTGAGTCAAGAAGGTGTTTCGAAATGTTTTAAAATAAAATATAAAATATGGTTTAAACTTAGTCAAATGGTTAGGTGGTGGGTGTTCGATGGTACAAGGGGTATGTGGAGAAGTCTTCCTAAGTCAATTAAGAACCGGTTTGTGAGCTACTGCTACAAAGCCACATCGTACTACCACAAGTCTAGATGGGACAAACCTGGCTGATTAATTTGTAGGTCCCAATCTAAATCTCGCTATAGGTTGAATGTGGGTGTAGCATAGGCCACAAGAAGTCTTACACGGTACAAGAGGGGCCCTAATTTAGTGGATTCTTTATTGGGGTGAAATCTTAGCGGGGGCATAACTAGGTTGACGGCTTTGCATTGTAAAAGCATTGTGATAAGCACTTAGTCATACGATGAAGGAAGTGTGTCATGGTTGGCATTATAAGTTGATTATCTCTTACGGGTAAAGTTGTACCACTTCTGCAGAATGTATAAACTATCTTAGATAGCCGTGCCCACGATTATAGGCATGCCGAGTAAAGTTATTCATAGATTAGACGTTATTTTTCAAAAACTGGTTAAAATGAAAGATGATGAGATTTTTTAGGAAAGATAGTCCAGCTGAGATATCTATGGATAGGTTAGTGTGGGAATAGACCTATACTAACAATATTATTTGATTAAGTTATTATTTTACTTATTATATTAAATTCAATAATTTATATCTACTTACTGTATTTATTCAAATTTGGCTTTACGCTCAAATAACCCTATTATGCCTTTACTTGTTATTCTTGCATGAATATTGCATTTCCCATGTAACTTGAGGAGTACATTTTTGTGCTCACTCTTTCTTAATTGTATTGCTCAGAGAAGGACTACTTCAATTTCGGTGAGGACCAAAATGAGTAGGCCACGTCCTACAGTCATTTGCCTGTGGGCAAACTGGATAGGCTTCTTCCGCTTCGACCTTTTTCTTCCGCTTCTATTATTTAAATTTGGCCTATGGGTCATGGATGTAAACTTTGGCCATCAAACCCATATTTAATAAATATCGTTATTGTTGATATTTATCTTTGTTGTTCATTGCGTGCACTAACTAATCCTGAACTAGCACAATTTACACAGAGGATCTAGAGGTGTTGTTTTGGGTCCGACATAGGCCCGCTTCATTGGCCGCCCTGTAGACGTGGTGATTTGTAGCACCTACACCTGTGTACTCGTCAATGCTTTACAAGGCCAGTATGTCATGCAATGTAACTCTCAACAAAGTAATGTTCTACAATGCAAATTTTCATGCGTTTTAAATTAAGTTCACTCATAATGATGCTACGTTCTTTTCTGTAGCTTTTAATGTAAATTTTGTACAGACATTGACACATTCTTTTAATGTAAATTTCACACGAACACTAACGCATCCTTTTTGTATTGTAGGGAATCGCACTCCAGTAACCGATGCATGGCGGATAGGCCTGGAAGCTCAAGGCATGGGAGGGGACGATGGGCACAGACTGGGTTTCAAGACCTTGACCCTTACCTCGAAGACACGCGCATCTACGATCTTGTAGACCTCGACCCCCCAAGCCTCAATCTACAGCTCTAAACTAGAGTCGTACATCTCTAGAAATCCCCTTCATGACTACCCACACATTCTTGAGCCTTGCCCACAATGTAAGTACAACCTTGATACGATAGTGCAGGTTGTGATGACAATACATACCTAGGATGTCAATTCTTTCACTACCCTCTGTTCATGGTAAGTGGTTCATTACCTACCTATACTTGCATGCATAGATCGCTTGTAGTCACCTTGTCTTGTTTGCAGACTACGGATTGCAAGTCCATCTTGTGGGTGGATCCATCATATCCAATATTTGCCCAGGTTTACATCCACACTCTCCAAACCCACCTACAAGAGTTGTGGGAGGAGCACCAAACCGAGAGGACCAACAACGATGAGCTCCACAGGCAAAGGATTAAGGAGAGGAACAACGACGAGGTGGTCCATCTCGGTAATGACTACCACTCATATTATTGTTGCACCACCCTGAGTTACAATTGCTCCTACCACTATCGCGACAACCAGCCACATCCACACCGCCAAGATGATCGCCATGCCATATGGGTGCCCACGGTAAGGTTATCAAAAAATCTCAAGGCTCGTGAGTTACTCGAGCTTGGCTCGTTTTAGGCTTGATTCGAGCTCGGCTCGAACTTTAAATGAGCTGAACTCAAGTTTTATCTCGAGCCCATGAGCTTCACCGAGCCAAGTTTGAATAGTTCGTGAGTCTCGATTCGAGCTTAAATAGTGATATATATTAACTCTTACCGAGTTTACCTAAGCCGAACTTGAACTTGAGCTTTTCTTATTATTGAAAATTAGTGTATGTTTGATTTATTTCAACTGTTATCGAGCTTACTTGAGCCGAGCTCGAACTTTTGTTATTATTGAAAATTAGTAACAAATTATTTTAATTGTTATCAAACTTCAACAAGCCAAACTTGAGCCTATTCGAGCTTAGACCAAGCCAAGCTCGAGCCCAAGTCTAGGCTTGAACCCCAACTCGAGCTCGGCTAGGCTAGCTCAGCTCATTTATAGCCCTACACTACGGTTTCACATTATCGCCCTAGGGTCATTCCCCCGGAGCCCAACTGCAACAATTTCAATTAATATCCCGCAAGTATCTTATAGTGTACTAGGGAAATTGATGGTCCATACGTATTGCCATTTGTACTATAAGGCTAACATATGCACGTAACCAAAGCTTATGCGCCACATAATTTACACCTTCATTGCGAAAGTGTTATATTAAGCTAGACATAGTCCAATACTACTATTTTTTGCAATAATGTATTTGCACTACTTAAAAAGAGGGAGTTGATAGTCGTGGTTCATTTGGCCATCTCAACTTCCCTTGCACCTCCCTAATTTTTTTTAACAAAAATAGATGATTTTTTTATCCGTAGTAAAACGCGAGCATTCAATTAGTTATTATAAAAAGGACTAAACCGAACAAGCGTTGTTCGGGAGACCAGCACCTATTAAGCCAGGGCAGCTCGGTAGGAGTTGCCGAGTCAAGGGAGCTCGGCAGCCCTATGGCCTCAGCCGACTCCTGCGCCCTGTCGTCGTCTGACACAGTCGACCCGCCTGTCATTGTTACAATCTCCTGCCGAGCTCTGGTGGCGTGGCAAGAGATACGTGTCGTCTGCCGAGCTTGGAAGCAGAGCTATATTTACAAAAACAGATATTCAATAGTTAAATTTGAAAAAAATGCACTACAGTACTAGACGTGTGAACTATTATTTGCGTTTCATGCTCCTCCAAATGTATAAGAAGGCAAACCAAAATAAAATTAGCAGACTTTATTGAAAGTGTTGTACCACTTGGCTGGCATTGGTGGACGAGACGCAGCCAGAAGATGAGCATCGATGGAACCGAGGCTGACCCTAGGCCCCTCAGGTCACTCTCACCTGCACCCGGTCCATACACTGCTTTCTCCTCGCTTGCTTTTTTCACAGTAGTTTCTCTCTCTTTTCTTTCCTTCCCTGACAAGAGAAGAGTAGTTTTTCTTTCGAATACTTCAATGGACCACTGTAGTTTATCACGATTTTGTTTTCTTGTGGATGTACTCTCTTGGTTGATTCATTTTGTTGTGGAAATCGTACCATTCAAATTTTAATTTCTGATCAGTTTTATCTTTATTGTTTGGATGCTTAGGTCGGTAATATATTGCACCAAAAACAAATGGGCCATAGTTATATCCTACATTATATAGATCGTGAAATGCCAAAAATGTTAAAGTCCCATTTGAAGCATTGGAATTTTGCAGGATTCATGACATACCTATACAATTCACTAGGAATTTTTTTCATGAAGCTATAATGTTTCGGAGAGGCCCTAAGAATTTGTGACTAGAGACGCAAAGTTATCATACAAAGGAGCCTTTGAATTGATAGAATACTTATTTATAATCTTTAGCTAATCGATGGTGTGATGAAGTATTACCATTCGTCAACCAATCATACAAAGCTAACGTTGTTAACATTAGAAGAGAAATTAACAAGACCGGTTTGGAAAAAGAACCACATACATCTGTGTCCAAAGGTACAAATATGGCAAATTTAGTTCATTCCAATTGAGATCAGAAGGCCAGGATGAAGTTCGGATTATTTCGTTCTGAGATAGGTTTGTATCTCGCATACTCTTATATCGTTAGTCTTTGGGAAATTGTTAAGTTGAAAAATATGTTAAATTATTTAGAAGCAACAAACCTACCTTTTTGACGAAAATTTTCTACACAAAATCTGGAATTTTGGACATATTTGGACCCCTAAATACCAAAAATTTCATTTTTGGCCCCCTAATAAAAAAATTCCAAATCTGGACCCCTCCCGAGCGCATGTTTAACTGGAAGTCGACACGTGTCCGGTCGTGCGGTGTGGTACCGCACGACCGGTCGTGCGGTCAAAAACCGAGTCATGTGGTCAAAAAATCGGTCGTGCGGTCAAAAAATCGGTCGTGCGCTCAAAAAACCGAGTCGTGCGGTCAAAAAATCGGTCGTGCGCTCAAAAATTCGGTCATGCGGTCAAAAATTCGGTCGTGCGGTGTGGCGTGGAGGGCGAGGCGGTTGTGCGGTGTGGTACTGCACGACCCATGCTCAGATCTTGATGCGTGCGGTACCACACCGCACGACCGGACACGTGTCGGCTTCCAGTTGAACGTGCGCTCAGGAGGGTCCAGATTTGGAATTTTTTTGATTAGGGGGTCAAAAATGGAATTTTGGATAATTAGAGGTCCAAATATGTCCAAATTTCCAAAATCTGTATATGGCTTCACATATGTGATGCAAAATTTATAAACAAGTTTAATTTCAAGCCACACTATGTAAATATTGGATTGCATGGCTGAGATCAAATCCAATCCATCCACCCTTCGGTCCATAGACCTCGTCCACAGCCCATCATCTTCCACGCCTTCCCCCTCTCGGTCTCTCCATCTCGATTCTCACCTCGTTCTCTCCGCCGCCGCCGCCTCCATTCCTCCACCGCCGCCACCTACATTCCACAAAAATCCAACCTCTCTTCTCCATAAATATACAGTACTTTCACCACCACCGCTACCTCTTCATTACCAGATCTCAAACTCCAGCTACAATGGCGGCCGCGTCGTCGCTGCACGCCGCGGCCCCGGCCGCCACCCCGCGGGTGGGATCCACCGGCCACAGATCCTCCTCAGGTAGGCTTCCTAGGCGCGAGAGTTGTTTTCTTGCTGGATTTCCGCTGATTTTGTTCGCCTCGTGTTGTCTGCTGTAGCGGCGAGGAGCGTGCGCGTGGCGGCTGCGGCCAGATCGGGCGCGGCGAGGGCCGGCGGCAGGCTAGTAGCACGTGCCGTTGTTGCAGTTGCGTGCTCTGTTCTGTTCTGAAAACTGTTACCTTAGCTGGTTGCGTGTTGGCATCTGCTTGTGCACTGAACTGTTCTCTTGTTGTTGTGTGTTTTCGTGTGCAGGCGAAGGCGGATGCACCGTCGAGCACGGCCGCCAAGTCCGATGGGTAAGAACTTAGCATTCCTTCACACTATGGTGATATGTAACTGTGTTCTGAGTACTTACGATGAATCAACAACAAAGTATTTTGGCCCAAACAAGCTAAGGTAGACTACAAATGAAATCTCCTTGAGATCAAAGAAATGAGAGTCTTATAATAAAACCTAGAAAGCACCCTAGAACCTACCTCCTTCAATATGAACTGAGAGGCTAAAACATCGTCTCTAAACCTTTTTCATTTGTCATGGTTTCGGTACTTAGATTGCTAACTTCCATGTGTTCCAATCTAAAGCCAACTCTTTGGATACATTCCTTTTAAATAATGCGGTATAAGCATATATTCCTTTGGATACATTCCTTTAAGTGCTTCCTTTGGATACTCTTTTAAGTGCTTCCTTCCACATCAATCTTGGTCAGCCTCTGCGTCTTTTTATGTTTTTGGTACATTTTAAAATTCCACGTATCGGTGCGCCTCAAAAGGTCTCCATTGGAGATGTTCAAACCTCTCAAACAATGTTGGATAAGCTTCCCTATAATTGGTGCTACCTCCATCCTATTATTGTAAATAATGCGGTATAAGCATATATTTAGATTTAATTTTAGCATAAAAGCATAATTAAAGCATATTTCCAGCAGTATATAAATGACAGAAATTACATATAAACATGTGTTCTACCATGTCATTTATATAAGAGCATAAACTTAAAGCATGAAGCGTGATCACTACCGAAATGAGCATAAAGAGCATTCTCATGAACCAGGGAAAAATTAAAACTAGCATAAAGCTCAAGTTTTAATTATTGATTATTGCTCTCAGATATAGGGTTGCTCAAGATGTAATCTTGGCCTTCCCACTGTTATGGTGTATACTCTTCACTGATTGGATATGTCAAATGAGATTCAAACCTTGAGCTCTTAAATAACAAGTTACTTATCTACCAAACTTAGAAAACATCAGTTCATACTTTCGGCCAGCAAGAAGGCAAAGCAAGTACTTCAACTTAATATACCCCTAGTAAAACAATCATAGATTCAACAAGTTTGACAGCAAACCGAATTAGCTAACAATTGAAACATATATCATGAAATACTAAAGATCACAGAACTAATTAACCAACTGTTGTGGTTACAGACCAAACAGAGAGAGATATGGTAGTGGAGAGTAGGAGAATGATCGTAATGGCCTGGCCCTTCCCCATGGCCTGTATTCCGTGTATATATACATGGGGAGTGCTTTTACACTTATACCCTTACATCTGAGTATCCCCTTCAGGGGCACTTATGTCATTACACATGGCCTATTCTCGGGCTTTATAACCTTCTACCGGGCTCTTTGGGTTTAGGTGGGGCCACCCTACAACAGAGCCTCTCATGGTGAAGGGCTTCATAGGCCGAAGCCATGTTGCCGAGTCCTTTGGCCCTCCGTCCTGCGGCTGTGAACTTTTCGGACTTGGCCAGAAGGGTGGCGAGGCCGAACCAACCCGCGCCTTGATCGGTGGTTGAGGTAGACGCGAGGCGCTCGCCCAGTGGCGCCCTGTCGGAGAGCGCGCGCGCTCCGTCCCCTACCCTTCAAGCGGGTGGCGGCCGGGGCGCCTGGTCGAAAGACGCGCGCGAACTCGTCCCCTACCGCCGAGCGGGTGGCGGCGGGTGGCGCCTGGTCGGTAGAGCGCGCGAACTCGTACCCTACCTGCGAGCGGGTGGCGGCGAGGCTGGCGCCTAGTCGAGGTAGACGCGCGCGCTCCGTCCCCTACCCTCCGAACGGGTGGCGGCGAGGCTGGCGCCTAGTCGAGGTAGACGCGCGCGCTCCGTCCCCTACCCTCCGATCGGGTGGCGGCGAGGCTGGCGCCTAGTCGAGGTAGACGCGCGCGCTCCGTCCCCTACCCTTTGAACGGGTGGCAGCGGAGCTGGCGTCTAGTCGAAGTAGACGCGCGCGCTCTGCCCCCTACCCTGCAAACGGGTTGCAGCGGCGGCCCGTGTTGAAGCCGATGTCAGGGTTGAGTCCCGCCGTCTGGGAGTTGGTACCAGGGTCCCATGCGTGGAGGCGATCGTGGCCTCGCGGCCCGGTAGTGCGCTTTTAATGGCGCTGAATCGCCCGCCCCACGACTTGTCGGGTCGGCTGTTGCGCCGTCTGACCGCCACTGGCACACGCGGCTCGTGATTGGCGCGTCGTGGGATGTGAGCGGTTGCGTGCCCGTGGCCGTTCGCCTTTTTCCTAGGGAAGTGGGACGTGCTGGTACGCCATGCTACCTGGGCACCTACCGGGCGTGCGCCTCCAGGTTCTGGCGGTTCTTTCCAAGTCGTGTGCAGCCGAACCGGTGGGGTCTTAACTTGGTTAGAAGGTGGGCGGGCCTTATAAGGGTTTAGGGTTGCGATGGGAGCGCTTGGTCTTGCCTGTCGCTTAGCCTTGCTTCTTCCGTGTTGATCGTAACGCAACCTACTGCTGCCTTGATCCCTGTTGCCCTGATCTTGGAGAGGAATGGCCGGCCGTGGCGATGCCTCCCATCATCCCAGCGGCGGCTCGCCCTCCAGTCGGGAGGAGCTGCCATGTCCTTCAGGAGTCTGAGTGGCGCCTGAGGCGTTCGTCTTGCGACACGGTGGGACACCATGGAGCACTCGGGCGCTGTTCCGTGTCTTTGGGAGAAGTTGCATAGCAGGAGATCTGCGGCGGCTCGTCAGGGAGGAAGATCGAGGAACGCGATGGGGCTCGCCTACCCGCCATGACGCAAACAGAGCGAAACCCCAGGAGGCGGAGGCAATCGTCTTTGTCGCGTTCTTCGACGCCGCCTTCGATGCCCTCAGCGATGTTTGTGGCGAAGCCTGCGGGCCTACGGGTTGGAGTTGGCACAACTAACGCCCAATGCCTGCGCAGAAATTGAAGATGCGCTCACCAATCGCCTTGTTGGGCGATTTGATGAACAAGGGCGCGTCTCGGGTGTCTTCTTGCGATGGCGCTTGTGGTAACACTTCATAAAATGCCGTCGGAGGCGGCGGTGGCTGGCTAGCCGCCTTCGCGAGGGCATCGGCGCTCATTTTCGCGCGAGAATGGCCTTGGCCGTGATGCCCAAGAAGTGCCGTTCCTCGCTCTTACGGCCGCGAGTACTTGGCGGCTCGGCGTCCTTGGCAATCGACTTGTCCACTGGCTGTCACTAGACGCGAGTGCGTGCGGACGAGCACTCACCGCGCACCAATTGCCTTGAGCTTTGTCGGTAGAAGAGCGGCGTCTCATACTCGGCCGTGTTGTTGGTGGTGGAAAGGCGGCGCGCCGAGTACAGAGGCGCCCCTCGGGCGTGGCGATCATCGCACCTCGCTGCGCCCGCCATGACACCGTAGGCTCCGTCGGCGATGGCGTCGGGCCGGGTCATCGTTAGCCGGACGGGCGCTGCTGCGGCGGGGTCCATTCTGCGAGGAAATCGGCGAGAACTTGAGACTTGATTGCCGTCCGCGAGGCATCGTCGAGGAGAATGGGCGAGCTCTGCGGCCAGCTTGCCGATCGCCTATGGATTCCTTATTGTGCAACATCTCGCCAGGGGCGAGGAAGGTACCGTGATCGGGTGGGCGAGAAAATAATGTCGAAGCTTCACGGAAGCCATGACCAGCGCATAGCGAGCTTTTCAAGCTCAGTATACCTCGTCTTGGCGCCTTGGAGGCTTCGAGGCGGCACACAAAGTTCTTTGTACAACTCCCTCTTCCAAGACGAGAACGCACGCCGCCGTGGTGATGCGGCGAGTAGAGCAAGAGGAGCCTCTAGCGGCCGGGCGACTAGAGTGGGAGAGTCGCGGATGTTTCTTGAGCTCGTTGAAGGCTTCCACACAATGATTGTCGCACCGAATCAATCGCACCGCTGAGTGTCTTGAAGAAGCTGCGAGCCCCGCTCCGCCGCTGAGACAGAAACGGCTAAGAGGCGCCATGCGGCCGCCACCTCTGGACCTCCGTGTCGTCTTGGCGGCTCCATATCGAGATGGCCTCGACCTTATCGGGATTCGCTGGATGCCGTCGGATCGGAGGAAGCCCGAGTTTGCCCGCCGCACACCAAAGACACATTTGTCGGGGTTGAGCTTGATGCACGCCTTCACGAGGTGTCGAAGGTCTCTGGAGGTCCCGCCGTGCAAGGCGGTGGCGGGTTTGACTACGTCGTCGGCGTAGGCTTCCACATTCCTCCTAAGCCGGGCGGCGGGGCAAGCGCGATGAGTCGAGTAAAGGTAGCACTGCATTCTTCAAACCGAAAGGCATCGACACAGCGAAAAGTCCCAATCGGCGTAATGAAGCTAGTCTTGTCCTCGTCATCTTGCCATGTATACCGATGGTATCGAGTAGGCATCAAGAAGCTCATCGGCTTGCACCGCGGATGGCGTCAACCAAGCGATCGATGCGCGGCAAGGGTAGTTGTCTTTTAGGCACGCCTTGTTGAGTGCCGTAAAGTCAATGCACATACACGAGCCCCAGCGGCTTTCTTGACCAACAACGGGTTAGCGAGCCACGGCGGGTGATGGACCTCGCGAATGACTCGGCCGGAGAAGCCGTCGCCTCTACCTTGGCGCTGTTGCGATCCATGGACATCTGGCGAGCTTTTGCTTGACCGGCTGCGTCGGGGCGGATCGCGGCGATGCTCGATTATTGCACGATCTACACCCTTGATGTCCTCGGCGACCACGCCGCGTCGGCATTGCTCAAGCACGCGAGTAAGTCGCGTTCGACCTCGGCGAGCCCTCGCCAATGGACACAAATTGCCCCTCGCTGAAGCGGCACCTTCTTGACCCGCCCGGGCGCGGCAAGTGTCCATCCGGGGCGGAGGCGCGTCACCGGCCGTGTCCGCGGCGTGCACCATCGAGGTGGATCCCGTGCGACTTCGTGCGCTGGCAAGGTCTGATCGCCGAAGATGGTGATAACACCCTCCGGACACAGGAGCTTCATGCATAGGAAGCGTGGTGCGGATCGCCCGAGCGAGTTGATGGCGGGCGCCCCAATATGGCGTTGTAGGTGCGGAATGTCCACGGCGTCGAAGACGATATGCTTGCCGGCCGTTCCCCTCTGGCGGAGTGTAGCGTGAGGACACACTCCTAGGGCCTCGGTGGCCTCGAAGCCTTGAATCGAGCTCCGGTTTGCTCTAGGCGATTAGGAATCCCATACGATCGAGGCCCTGCGAACAAAATGTTCGCGAGCTTCCCCATCAACGAGGATGCGCGACATCGCGACTGCGATGTGGGCTGTATGACCAAGGGATCTCGGTGAGGAACTCCACGCCCGGCGTCATTTGAGGTGAAGGTGATGTTGCAAGGCGACATCCACGGCTCCGGCCGCTCAAGGAGCCGGATGGGAACCTCCGGTGATGACGCCGACGGCGCGTTCCTTGTATTGTCCCGTCGGAGACTCGCGGTATCCTTTGGGAGTCGTACACGAGCTTGGCGAGGCCGAAGGATGAGGCCGCGGTTTGGGCATGACCGTCGCAACTTCATGACCGCAATGCATGCGTTCGTGTAGTGATCACCGTAACCATGCACCTCGCACCACTTGCCGCGATCTAGAATTTCTTGTTCCGTGCGGGTCGCTCGTGGTAGCTCGGCGACCTCCCGCCCCGAGCCGGAGCGGGTCCTGGGGGCGCTCGGCGCCGAGGGCGTGGCGGGCTTTGTGTGGCTCGCGCCGGTGGCGCCGGGCTCGCACTGCTCCTAGAAGTGCCTTCTGTTCCCTAGTATCGTTACTGCGAGGGACTTCCGAGGCCCCGGCCTCGGTCTTGCTCGAGTCGTCTCGCCCCTTCGCACGGCGGATGCCGCTGAACGGGGCCGAGGGTGTCGCGCGCGTCTCGCGCATCTTCCTCGCCGTGTGTACTCCATTTTGTCGAAGAGCTTGGCCACCGTCTTGATCGGCTTCCGCGCGTTAAACTTCGACCATCGGGCGGCGAAGGCCTGTATGGCTGCGGCCGCGACGGTGGTTTCGTTGGCGTCTTTGACACGGCAGCGTACCTTCGCGGCGCTTGAAATAGTCCACGAGCTTCTCAGAAACCACGCTTCACGCGAGCAGTGGTCGCGTCGACTCGCGAAACATAGTTCCCTTGAAAGTTGTTGTAAAGCGGTCGCGGACTGCTCCCACGCGTGCGAGTTTGGCTTTATGGTAAAAAACCAGAAAGCGCCACTCCTTGCAACGAGAGGGAGTTCCTTCGCCTTTGTAGTGTCGTCTCCTCGGTGGCCGATTGCGATCTCATACACTCGCACGAACTCCAGAGGTCCGTGTCGCCTTTGTATGGTTCGATGGCGCTGGAAACTTGAAGCCTTCCGCCACGCCGCTGCTGTAGGCCCGCGATAGTGGGGACTCGGTCAACACGCCGCGTTGCATGCGGTGGGCGTGAAGGCGTCGCGGTGTCGCCTTCTCGGCGTGGGCTCGGTGCGGCCGCGGCGCGGTCTGCGGCTCGAGCCTCCTACAAATCTCGGACAACCTGCGAAGATCCCAACTCCCGTGGAGCGCGTTGATGGCCGCCCGCAAGGCACCTTCCATCGCGGGTGCGGGAGCGCCTAGCGGGCGGTCGGCGCGCGATAGCCACCTCCGAGCCCCGGTTGCCGGCTGCTCCCCGCGGCTAGCTCGACCACGCGATCGCGCGCCACCATCGGTCGCTGCGGCGAGTGTGGCGGTCGGTTGTCGTCGTGGCGATGGCGGGTCGATCGTCGTCGTGGCGGTGGCGGTCGATCGTCGCGGCGCGCGTCGGCGTCCACGCCGCCGCGCGCGTCGTCACTGCGCGCGCGACGGCCGACACCGCAGCCACAATGCCGACGCGACGCCCGCTCGGCCGTCTTCTTCCTTCATGCCGACGCCGAAGCTTTTTGGTGCCATCCTTCGGATTTGAGCTTGCTCTGTCCTCCCCACGGACGCGCCAAGCTGTTGTGGTTACTGGACCAAGCAGAGAGATGTGGTAGTGTAGAGTAGGAGAATGATCGTAATGGCACGGCCCTTCCCATGGCTTTGTATTAGTATATATATACATGGGAGTGCTTTTACACTTATACCCTTACATCTGAGTATCCCCTTCAGGGGCACTTATGTCATTACACATGGCCTATTCTGGGCTTTATAACCTTCTACCAGGCCTGCTGGGTTTAGGTGGGGGCCACCCCTACAACACCAACTATTTCGAAAGTGATAGACTACAAAATTGACAAACAAATGACAGCAATCGTAATAATTTAGGGCTCAATTTTGATCATCCAATTTCAGTATTAGACCAGTATCATCATCGAGCTTTAAACCGAGCCCACTAGCAACAATGTCTCACAGTACTAGAGCATATATCAGAGATTAATGAACTAGCACAGCTCACAATGTTTGCAATCAAAAGGACCGAAATATTCACGGTGCAGACGGCACTCAAAGCCGTCCAAAAGTGAACCAAGCCGGCGGAAGCAAAAACCACCGATAAGAACCAGGCAAGGCACACCCGAAAGTGCTGACCCAGAAAACCTAGCGCCCTCTGTGTCACCGAGAGAGAGGAGCATGGTAGACGGAGATACAATGCCCATTTGCCATTCGGGACACATCGGAACCAGCAAAGTCGAGGGAAGGAGAAACCGCACAAGGATGCTGAGAAGCACCGGCCTAGTGAAGAAGAGGCCCCAAGGACCAAAATCCAAAGCCAACTTAAGAAGAAAAGAGGGGAATGAAGAGATAGAGCTCATTGTTTTTCCGATGAATCTCATGGAGGAGGCGACCTCCTTTTCATGGTTGTTACGGCGTCGCCCAGGCGTCCAGGCGGGACTGCGCGGACGCCATGGCAGTTTGCCTCGCCTTGGGCTTCAGGCCTTAGTCCTCTCTCTCGGCGGCGCCGCCTCCTCCTTGCGTGCCGCTGCCTCCTCTCGGCGCGCGCTTCCTCCCTCCACCCGTGCCGCCTCCCTCCCGCCGCCGGCTTCCCTCTCCAGCTTGCTCCCGCCGCCGAGGGGAGGGGATGCGACGAGGGGAGGCGGCGGTAGGGTTTAGGTGTCGGGGAGGGGAGGCGCCGGGGGGAGGAGGTGGCGCGCGGGGGAGGACGTGGCTAAGGGAGGGAAGGCACCACGCGGGGGAGGAAGCGAGCGGCGCCGGGGAGGAGGGCGTCGGGAGAGCGGCGCCGGGTAGCGGGAGATTGGCTCGGAGAGAGGCAGTGAGTCGGGGAGAGAGTGAGTCGGGAGAGAGAGAGTCGGAGACGTCGAATGTATGCGCAGCGGAAGAGTGAATATATTGGGGGAACGTACGCAGTGGAGACAGCGTCGAATATACGCAACAGAGACAGTGTCGAACGTACCAGTGTCGCCAAGGGCTCGCTTAGGCGTCGCCGTCTCCTTGCCTAGGCGTCGCCTAGGCGTCCTGGCGCCTACGAGGCGCCGTGGTCCGTGACAACCATGCTCCTTTTATAGCCAAGAGGAGGGGGAAGAGGAGATCGGCGCAATGGTCACCAACGGTCGGAGCCGAGGCTCCCAGGCCACAAGTGCCTCCAGCACCACCCACTCTCTCCGCCAAAGTCGCCGCTGCCCCAAGGACCGGATCTGCCGAGTGAGCTGCCGCTCGGGTGGAGATTAGGTCTCTTATCTCTTTGAGCCGGCCCACTGACAGGTGGGCCCCATTCTCTTTTTTTCCTTTTCCAATTCTTTTTCTCAATTGAGAAATTATCGAAATGCCCTTGAAAATACAACACCTATCACGTATATCATCGTTGCGGATTCAATCCCGCCTTATGTGACTACAGATCCCATCGCAGCATCCTCATCTCTGCTACACTTACAATGAATCAATATCAAAAAAAAATCTTTTAGTGACTTAAAAAAAAATCCATGCAAAACCAACTATTTTTTTCATTCTTCTTTTCAGAGCAACCAACAATTCAATTCAATTTAGGTTAGATTTATTAGGATTTGTGGTCAGTCCAGTGTGTGTTGGGCTACACTCCAGTTTGGACTTTGGATTTGATTAGGGCTTGTATAGTTTTGCATGCAAGATGCCATAACCATGACATAGTTGTCTTGGGGGAAATGCTAATTTGCAAATGTCTGCCGGTTGTTGAAGTGGTAGACAGTTGAGTGTTGATACGCACTCCAGTTGAAAGTTGTTATTTGCATGTATAAAGTTATTCAATAAACTTATATTAGCACACTGAAACAGTTTACAAAGAGTTATTTAGAACTTACAACTTTCAAGTAACAAAAAGAGTATTCAAGTGAAATAAAGCAAAAACAAAAATAGAAATTACAATAAGCATATAACAACTTTCAACTGGCTTGTGTGTCAGCTTTCTACAATCCGTCACTTTTGCAGCTGGTGGATGTTCGCAACTTAGCATATCTGTTGTCAACTTAGCATATCTGTTGTCTCAGATATGAATTGGAAGTGACTGTGCAAGCATCATTGGCAGGGGAGTTGCTCCAGTCTGCTGCCTTGATTGGAACACGGGTGGGACTTGCCTACTCTCCAAATATACTCCCATTAGTACTCTCAGCTATTTGGCAATTGTGAACTGGTTTGCTATTTGATAATGGTCCACGACATTTCGTACTCTACAAAACTATGTGACTCTTGTTCCGTCATGCCCTCAATCCAAAGAGAACCTCTGTCCTGTCCTTTACTACCTCCCTACTTACACAAATTCTCCATTGAATATACACTTCACCTAAGCGATAAGGCGGTCGGAGGGGGGCAAGGCGTCGCCCCGCCTTGCCGTGCATCTCCAAGGCGGTCGGAGGAGCTAACACCCGCGACTACATCAGGACCCAAGCGGCTGAGCGACTAAATCAGAACAGACCCGAGCGGGCGGCGGCTGAAGCAGAGAGAGAAGGGTGAACACACCTGGAACCCTAGGCTGCAACGCCTCCGTCTTGCCGCTGGCCGCTCCCATCTCAGCATGATCCCCATCGTCTGTCTCGGCGGCGCCTCCATCTCGCCGCTACTCGCTCCGGTCTCGGCATCATCTCCGTCGCCCGTCGGAGTCTCGGCTCGGCGTCCTCTTTAGCCTATCCCCATCGCCCAGCAGCAAGGTACACCCCCGTCCTCTCCCCTCTCCCTCCCCCCTTTTCTCCCCTATCATCGTGGTGGCGCGATAGGGGAAGGCGGCGCAGAGGGGCAGGGGAGAGATGGTAGCTGGTTGATGGAGCAGCAGGGGAGAGGTGGAGCGATGAAGTGGCTGCCGGCGAGGTATGGCCCGGCCCTCGTTGGTGCCTGTGGGGGAGAAGAAAGGGAACGAGAGAGAAGCCGGGCTCGATTCCATCTACATCGGCAGCTAGGGTTAACAGGACCGGCGGCGTTTTGACAGAGAGAAGTCAGCAATTTTGCAATTTAGCATTTTAGCTTTCAAACTTATATGAAATTGCAATTAAGTCCTCCCTCTTTGAAGAGAAGCCAGCATTTTTGTAATTTAGCCTTCAGACTTATATGAAATTATAATTAAATCCTTCTCCCTCTTTGAATTTCTTCTAATTTAGATCTCTAGAGCTCCGTTTTCTTTGCCTTACGATGTGTGTAAGGCGTCGTCTCGCCGCGCGCCTTACCGCTTAAAAGGTGTGAGGGGGGTGGGTCGCCTCGTCTCGCCTTACCGCCTTAATAACATTGGTTGCTTGGTGGTAAGGAAATTAGCCTTTTCTACCTTCTAGACTGTTAGAAAGTCGTAATTTATCTCAAAGTTGAAATTTATCTCAGTGACATATGCTTCTCATATGGTGACACACACTGGTCTGTTAGTTTGGATCTTGGATTGGACACTAACCATGCTATTATATAAATAATGTTAAGTTATTAAAAGTACGCCTCGAGCTGTCACAAGCTGTGATCAAATTGATAAAAGATAACTTATTTTTCTAGCTGGTTTACCTTATAATGGTGACGACTTGTAGGATTGTTACCTGTACCTGTAACTTGCTGGTTACTGCTGGTAACTAGAATCCAGTACTTTGTTTGGGCTCATTACAATGATGACAAGTGCTGTGCTACTCGAGGTGTTAGATTACTAGAGGGATAAAAATTTAGTAGGAAGCTTCCAACTGAGGGGTGCAGGATGACCTCTTGGACCAACCTGAGTTACCACCCCTAGGAAGGTATGTATGGGTTGGGTGGATCCAAGCTGACTGTTGCCCTGCCTGAGACCTTTCTACCCTCCCTTCTGTAGGAAGCTTTCTATTGTGTTTTGGTCTTTCAAATGCATCTATTCTTTGGACTGGAACTATGCCACTCTGACTATTCTTTTTTTATCTTATCCAAATGAAAAATATTTTACAGCATCTGGTCTATTATGAATTATGATTCCTTATATGCCGGACAGCAAGTTCCTAATTGTGTCAACTTCTGTTTAGTCACGAGGTATTGATGTTCGAGGCTCTTCGCGAGGCCTTGATAGAAGAGATGAATTTGGATCCAACAGTGTGTGTCTTTGGTGAAGATGTTGGTCACTATGGAGGTTCTTACAAGGTGACCAAGGGTTTGGCTGAGATGTTTGGAGACCTTCGAGTCCTTGATACCCCTATTGCTGAGAACTCATTCACCGGCATGGGAGTTGGAGCAGCAATGAAGGGGCTGAAGCCTGTTGTTGAAGGCATGAACATGGGCTTCCTTCTCCTTGCTTACAACCAGATCTCAAACAACTGCGGCATGCTTCATTACACATCTGGTGGCCAGTTCAAAATCCCACTTGTTATCCGAGGTCCTGGTGGTGTTGGTCGTCAGCTTGGTGCAGAGCATTCACAGCGTCTGGAGTCATACTTCCAGTCAATCCCTGGCCTCCAAATGGTTGCTTGCTCTACTCCTTACAATGCTAAGGGTCTAATGAAAGCTGCCATAAGGAGCGAGAACCCTGTGGTGCTGTTTGAGCATGTCCTTCTGTACAACCTGAAGGAGAAAATTCCTGATGAGGAATATGTGCTATGCCTGGAGGAGGCTGAGATGGTACGGCCTGGGGAGCATGTGACTATCCTCACATACTCACGTATGAGGTACCATGTGATGCAGGCTGCAAAGACGCTAGTGAACAAAGGGTACGATCCTGAGGTGATTGACATCAGGTCGTTGAAGCCATTTGATCTGCACACAATTGGTAACTCCATTAAGAAGACCCACCGTGTGCTTATTGTGGAGGAGTGCATGCGCACGGGTGGGATCGGTGCCAGTCTGAGATCGGCCATCATCGACAACTTTTGGGACTACCTAGATGCCCCCATTATGTGCTTGTCATCACAGGATGTGCCGACGCCGTATGCTGCAACTTTGGAGGATGCGACCGTTGTGCAGCCTGCACAGATTGTTGCTGCTGTTGAGCAAATATGCCAATAGGACTTCTGTTTCAATATCGTGGAGTTATATCCGTCCTGGCTTGCAAAGCTTTTCATTCGTTATTTTTGCCATGTAGCGAGGTATTCATTGTGGTATAGGCTTATAGCCATTCTTAATTCGTATCTGAGTTGTACTTTGGCTCCATAGCTGCAAGGACATGGTCCAAATGTTCCAAGTGATCTATTTCTGCACTGTATTAAGCTGGATGCTCAGGTTTGAACATGTATTTATTTGAAGAAAACTTTTAAACAGGCAGGGCAAGATATATGTGTTTGATTATCTCAGCTCAATAGTTTTGAAAAGTGATAAGAGCGTAGTTACGCAGTTATGCTGATGTCCGGAGCCAGTATCATGTGATACCATTTTGTAAGAAATTAGATTACGGTTTGTTCTTAATTTCTCAGAGCAGAAGCTGCAGGTCCTGATCACCAAAGGCCGCTGCAGTTTGATGATCAATTCAAGCTGCATTTAGCTCCCCCCAGGTGAACGTTGCATAAAGCTACAGCTCGTGCGTGGCGATGAGCACTGTTTTTCTTTTTGAAGACTGAGCACTGATGATGAGTTTAACTGTTACTTGCATAGGTGGAAGGGTTTTAGTCCAAAGTACCTCTTCTTAGGATTGGCACTTCCCTTTTTGTTTTGGCTCAGTTTTCGTACCTCGACTTTTAAGACGGGAATGTATCCTGTACACACGGGGTGTCTCATGCACGTATGCACGCGACGACTATGGGCCGTTGTGGGGGAGCTAGGGGATTGGGACAACCACGGCCGGTCGACCACGGGAGCAGCTAGTGGTTCAAGGGGTGGAGGGGCAAGGGCTGCCGGTGGCTCAGGGAAGGAGAGGCGTAGGTAGGCGGCAGCCCAAGGGAGAGGAGGGGTGCAGGCGAGCGGTGGCTCCGAAGGGAGGGGGCAGGCAGCTGGTGGCGACAGATTAGAGGGAGGAGGGGCGGCGGCAGATCAAGGGCGATGGGGAAGATTTCCTTGGGGGGCAGGTTAGGAGGGGTTTGCGTGGGGTGTTTTGAAAATGAAACTGGAGTGACGGATGGTTTTTCGTGAAATAGAAGGTAAGTTTATGTGTGCCATCGAATGGACATCGGATGGCCGATAGCCGTCTCATGCATGCATGCACGAGGCAAGCCCACCTGTCACTGAACATCCGTAAGAAATGCCTGTACAGACTCTCTCACATGAGCTAGTTTCAATTCAAAAAAAAAAACCAAAGCTGGGATGGTTCTTGGCCCATATCGATTTGCCAAGAAAACGAGTCACGTTGAATCGGTCACAGGTTGTTGTAACTTGGACCAAAACGGCAGTAAATCGGTGTTAAAACTGGACAGGATTTCGTGTCCTCGTAACTTGGACCAAATTGGCAGTAAGATGTTAAAACCGGATGGGATTTCCACTGGTTTCGACCGGAAACCGACTCCCACTGGTTTCCTGAACTCGATCAAAATCGAGTATAACGCCCAAAAGAACAGTTTAGATCCTATAATCTTCGTAATTGCAACTTTCGAGGCCCGATCTAATCCTATGATCCTAATCCTGTTAACAAAAATCCTATGATCCTAATCCTGATAACAAAAATCATATGGAGGATCACAACTCTAACATCCTTTCAAAGGACACTTGTTGGATTGTAAGGGCCTTCTCACCCCAAAAGCTAGCCAATGAGGTGAGGGATTCCCCCACTTTTAAGTTAGGTCACTTGCCCTTCCACAACCAATGTGGGACTATTCCAACAATCTCCCCTTCACACATTGGTATCCCTCAGCCCTTCAACGCCCTTTCACCGTACACCGACGGTTCCTCAGGGTCCCTTCATCGTACACACCAACGGTCCCTCAGGGTCACAGTCATCAGACATTCACACACTAGTGTCCATTAGGCCAGAGATGTTAGAACCGGGCTCGGATATCACTTGTTGGATCGTAAGGGCCTTCTCACCCCAAAAGCTAGCCAATGAGGTGAGGGACTCCCCCACTTTTAAGTTAGATCCCTTGCCCTTCCACAACCAATGTGAGACTATTCCAACAACACTACCATTAATTCATGAAATAAAAGACCAGCGGCCATCTAGGAGACCACGACCGTCGGAAGTCGCTGAAGCAATGGAGCGTCCTAACCAGCTTCTAAACGGCTGTGTTCAAAGTTGATCGTGGAAGGCACTCATTTGGATCACCGAAAGACAAACGTTACCGGTGGCAGATCTAGAATTCCATCAAGCCCTAGACTATATTCTAATGGTAAAAACTTACATCAAATATACCTATAGAAGGCATAACCAAAAGTATAGCACAAATGCATACCAAGTTGATCTCTCATTTTCCCCCTCACAGATCATACATGAACATGACATTGTCCCATCACATACCTAAAGAATGATAGCTGTTCTGTCAATAAAATTCAGAGACGACATCTGAAGGACTGCTATGGCCTTATTAAGCCACTACAATCACCAAAATTTTGCACGGTTCTCAGCAGGAGTATAGAACACAGTTTGAGCAGGAACACTGCATTCTCCACCGGAGTCGAGGTTTCCAAAGGAAGAGCCAGTTTCAGGCCAATCTCTCTCAATGATTACTACTGCAGAAATACCCATTTTGTAGCTATTAGACAATAATACATGGGCAAAACATAAGGAAAATCTGAAATGAACACTAAACTGACCTACCAATCATGTATGGTACAGTTGAAGCAATTAGTTCGATCTGTGCGGTGAACTGATCCCACTGCGACAAGTAGCCATTCACGTAGCAAATGTCCCCGATGTGAACCACCATGTCAATGTTGTCTAAGTCTAATGATCTAGTAAGTAGTGTTCAATGAGCCTAGCTAGATGTTATTGAACTCATTGGAACAATCTGCCTCTGCCTGAAGAAAAATGTCAGAAAGAAGAATCACTAAATTGCAAAATGGCTAATTGTAACATGAAAATATTAAATATAACTAAGATAGAAACGAAAGAACATATGCACCTTTCCCATGTCACCAAATATGACAACTCATTGCAAAGAATCTTGTCCAGGATAAGGTGATGCTTTGAAGTTGGTGACTTGCTCCAGATGCGGGTACCGTTCACTAACTTATCGGCAAGCCTACAAGTATATGAAAGAACCCAAAATCTTAATTAATGCTAAGCAGTTCAATTAATTTAAATTAATAGGAAATCAAGAATTATGCAGATAATTACAACTCAATGGAATTGCAAGAGCTAATTACAACAATTGGCCTTGGGCTTTCCTACATAAAGTAAAGACATTATTACAATGCTTGATTAATTACAAGAATTCTATGCAAGTACAAAACTTAAATTAGTGCATGGCCAAAAATTGCATTGAAACATAATTAAAATAAATTGCATTGCATCCTTACCTTGCATTGTTCTTCCCATGTATCGCTTGATGAGTAGAACCCCCAAAGCCGAGCGAAACCTCTAGCCCACAATTTTTCTTTTGCAACCAAAGAGCGGGTAAAAAATAATCCAAGAGAGATCGATCAGAGTGGCGTTCATCGAGATTCCTAGACCGTCCCGAGCTGGTCGGCGCCTCTCACAATAAGTGGGCTTCATCATCCGGCAACCAAAAAAATCCAACGCCCATGTTTTTCCAGACTTGCCTTAGCAGCAGAGAATCCAGCACAGTGCATAGCCCACATTTTGAACCAATGGTCCATAAGCCCCACAGTAACCCAAGACACAACCGGAGATAAGGTGAGGGGAGAGAGGAAGGCAACGAATGCATCTCCTTCTTAAGCCCCAGTTCCTTCCCCTCTCAAGTGCCCCTGCATTTCTCCTCATAGCCGAGAAAAAGCCCCCAAAGCCAACTGAAGAAGGCCAGCAACACTCCTACCAACACCCCGCTCGGCCAAACCACAAGAAGCTTCCCAAGCATAGCCAAGATCATCACCACCGAACCACACATAGGGAGATCGGCCAAACCACAAGAAGCTTCCCAAGCATAGCCAAGATCATCACCACCGAACCACACATAGGGAGAGGCAAGGAAAGGAGAGCCGGAGGAGAGAAGCAAGGGAGTAAAGGAAGTCGAAGGAGTGCGTGGGCCACTGGGGACCTAGTGGGTTGACCGTGACCACAAGACAACGTCTTTGGCAATAACAAGGGGAACACTGTCCACATCTTTATCCACGTGAGGACCGAACCATGACCATCTGCAGCATCCTTGCCATTTCCAGCCCGACAACAAGTAGGCCCATATTTTCCCTCCCACATCCCTTACCATCCCTTTCAGTCCCACAGCAAAGCACAACACACGGCACGCACCACACCTTAGCACAACCGCCCAAATAAGGTGGCCGAGAAGGAAGCCACCTCACCCCGACTGGTGGCTACCACACCATCAGTGGCAAACCACAGGAGCCACGTGCACCCTCAAGTAAGGGTTGCATGCTCCCCGACATTAATGACAAACTAGATGCGGCATCTAGGATCAGTGCTAAACTGAAGTTTCTTTGTAGATGCTTAAAACAATGGAGTAAATGACTTTCTCATATGACTACTCTCATCTCCCGCTGCAATCAAGTCATTTGTTTTTTTAACTCAATTAGGAGCATTGGAATTAATGTATACAAGAGATTAACTTTAGAAAGATCACAAAAAAACATAATTTGAAGCTGCTTCATCACAAGCAACTCTATTGGAAGAAGAGATGCACTACACGATGGGCTTAATTTGGGGATGAAAACACCAAATTGTTTTGTCCAATGGCTTCTCAACGTTTTAGGCAAAATATTGTTACTCAGTTGACACTCCCTGTTGGTTGAATCATCTTTGAACATTATGAGAAAGCAACAACTCTTTGGGATTCCTCAAGAATAGAATGGGAATTTCTTCTGGTGCAATCATGCACTTTCATCTTGACGAGCTTCAAAAGGTGACATATGCAGACTGACTTGATAACTATTGTTGTACAAGAATTCTACATGCGACAAACTTCAGTTTAGCACTAATCCTGGTTGCCGCATCTAGTTTGTTACAAGTGTAGTTCCATGCAAAATTGAACTACATCTTTGAAGCTAGGATGTTCCACCAAGAAATTCTAAAAAAGAAACAGTGTTGTCCTTGGGATTTTTGTTTGAATGGTAGCTACATAGGGAATGTGATTAGAGATATACTTTGCTAACGGTTGAACCAAAGTGTTGGGATAGGAACTTATCCAATTAGAAGATGTGAAAACCCAGTCCAGTTGCTCTAAAAGAGGATGTTATTGCATGTTACTCCATGTAAAGGAGTGAACAACTCATCCTTTTGTTTTCTCAACTCGTCATATTTAGTAGCAAACATTTTGTACAGTCCTTTTGAAATAGGCTTGGTTCCAGGCTTCAACGCAATGTTGAACACAACTTATCGGTCTGGTAGCATTCCTGGTAGATCATCTGGAAACACCTTTGGATATTCACATGCCACTGGCACTGACATCACTCCATCTAACACTACAACAACCAAACTCTTTTTCTTAGTCTGAATGATCTTAGGATCGCTTTTGAGCTGCACTCTTTAGCTATTTCGATTCACCACTAAAATAATCCTCTCTTCACAGTCCTGTTTTCCTCTGTGTTTTGACAACCAATCCATACCAAGAATAATATCCAACTCAAATGTTTAAGAGAAACAGATCTGCTGAAAATTTCACTTCTTTGATCTCATACTTTACCCTACCTTAAATGGAGCTAACAATTTCGCCTCTCATGAATAAATCACATAGGGTGTTTGTGAAGAAACCAAAGGCAACTGACTTTTCAAAGAAAAACTCTTTGAAGTAAATGAATGTATAGCTTCAGGGTCAAACAAAACTAAAGCTAGCTTGGAATTGATCAAGAACTTACCAACAATCACATTGGTTGCTTCACATGATTGGTATGGCTTCTAAGTGCTCCTTGGTTGAATCTTCCTCCAGTTTGACCTCCATGACTCTGGAATCCTCCATGAACTGGCATTCCTCTGAGGTTAGGTGTAACATTCTGGCTTGTTCATGGTGCAGTGAATTTGTTTGTGGCCTGAGCCTTTGCTGCTTCTTTGGGAATATGATTCTATGGATATTCCAAATGAATATGTCCAATCCAACCATTGCAATTATAGCACTTCATTTGCACTGGACATGGGGCAAGGTATTGATTTTTGTAAGTTGGTACAGATAGCTTGGGTACCACCCTTCTTTGTGGGGCTCTTAACGATGATCCACCTTGAACTCTCATTCTTCTCTTTTTGGTTTCTTAAAAATTTCCCCTTTTTTTGCTTTAGCAATGCCTTGTTCACTAAGGTTTGCATATCATGATATTCAAGACCAGCAACATGAAGTTGTAGTGACTGTTGTAGTCCTTTATAAAACCTGTCCATCTTATCTTCTTCAGTGTTTGGGTGCATATCTTGCTAAGTGGTTGAATTGATGTAAGTAATCTATCACCATCATGTTTCCTTGGTGAAGAGCTCAGAACTAACATTGCTTAGCCTTCATCAACCCAGATGGAATATGAACATCACAGAAATCATCACAAAACTCCTTCCAAGTGATCTCATCCTTGTTCTGGTGTATGCTCTAAAAGTTTATCCACCAAGTTGCTACTACTATCTGCAATTGGTCAGAAGCATATAAGACTTTTTCATGGTCGCTTCCTCTCAATGACTCTTAACCAGTGATCAGCTTCAAGGGGTTATGAGGCCCATGAAAATGTTGGCGATTGAGTCTTTTGAAAATCTAATATCTTCAATCCAACTAGTGTTTCTCCAGGTGGCATAGACTCAATGATGTTCAGTCTAGCTGCTATGTGTTCCAACAATCTTGTGTGTGCTTAAGCTATCTCTGTCCTATTCCTTTCCATAGTCTGTGCTACCTTATGATGATTTTATTCCATAACTACCAAAACTTGAGCCAAACTAGGCTCACCAGTGCCATTACTATTATTGCCTAACATCTTAGCAGCTGATTATGACCACCAAACCTACAATAGTTTGCAAAGAGTAAGGTACGATGATAGTGAATTAGAGGGGTTAGCATGGAATAGCATGAGAAAATGAGGGAAAAGAGTAGAAAGAAATGCAATTTGTAAGACATGATGCATAGGTATAGTTAGGAAAATAGAAACACTTAAGCCAAAAACATATGCGTAGTCAAGGTGTAGTGAGAAAATCCTAAAGGATTCACTTACAACCTGGTTATTTAGACAATACACAATGTATAATTCGGAAAAAAATCTATTATCTATATGAGAAAGGGACATGAACTAGAAAATTTGAACTCGGAAGAGATTAGTTAATGAAATTAGTTGAAATCAAAACCTATCTTGGCTAATAAGACTAAGATGAAGGGTAAGAAAAAATGGGAATATAACAATAGATGAGGTAAGAAGCAATAGTACTTATGATTTTCAAAGACTTTTCTCATTTGGAAAATAAATTTTTTTGACAAAACTTGACTATTAGCCTTCTAGGTCAACCTACAGTTAAGCTAGGCTCTGATACCAAGTATGTGGGGACTCCGGATTTATTAGGAATCTCCATACTCATGCAACTATCGAAGATTTTAGTTGCTCACATATTGATAAAGAGCCTACATACGATTACAATACCATAATAGAGTTCTTATATAAAGTATGACATAACAATCAATTATAGAGTTTTAAGGCTTCCAAAGCAAACATACTTATATTACAGACAAAAGATGACAAAAAGCGGCCACACCATAGGTGGTGCTTGAGTGTAAGGTCAACCTAAAAGGTATGATCTTCACCATCGTAGTATTCATTATCTGCTGGCATGTCCTCTTCATAATAATCATTGTCTAAACCAAAATATGCAAGAGTGAGTATATTCGTACCCAACAAGCCATAGTGATGAAATTATATAACACATTTGAGAAGACCAAGGGAAATGTTTGTCAAGGAGGGATTGCTGTAGACCTATCATCACTAGTACCCATATAATTTTATTTGTAAATATTTGACTTAAATTAAAACGAGTTCATAAAGAGGGTTCTGTTAAGGAGCTAGAGGGTTTGTCCATCAACAAGTTCTCACTTTCAAGTTACCAAAATTTAACTAATAATGTCTTGTGCCTTGATTTAGGTATCATCCCTTTTGACACAACTCCATTAACCAGAAGCACAACACATTCAAATGATTTGGTTTAATCTCTGCAGAGAATGTCCAACTTTACCCACATGATATCCACGACTTGTACGAGGCCAGAATACTAGGATTCATTACTGATTCACAATACTAGTACTACCCAGTACAGAGAAGTTCCCTATCAATAGTGGGTCCCTTACAGGCCTATGTATGGGTGACTCCTCCACTACTCCTAGTGGTCATACTATGGCATAAGCCAGTTTGTGGTCTACGCCAACACTGAACTTACCCATGACAATACCCATGAAACTAATATAGTAACTGAATCAAGTTCAAATAATCAATCCTGTGGATGGGTAGCAAACATATCTTTTTCTCGTGGCACAATTTAACTTCTTATATGCTATGAGCGGAACCACCATTCCAACAGAGACTTATGCACACAATCACCAGATAGCATATGCACACAGTCACCTCCAAATCACACACCCATATCCATCCGTAGCTAACATTATTCATAACATCACTCCAAGTGAGTAATCGAACACTTTTATACATCATACCATAATGGTCATAAATTCCAATACGTCAACTCGTGACGGTGGACCACAATGTAATGAGATCATCATTATTATTCATGTTCACTACTATGTTAATCTAAGGTATGATATACGAGCTCTAAGTTTATCAGAGAAAACCAGATCAAATTATTATCAAGGATGGCAAGTAAATAATGTAATTAAGGAATTAACTATTTAAACATGACCATTCAAAAATAACTAATAACACAAAGCATCAACAAATAAATAATGTGGAAATTAACCGATATAATATAACTCGACTAATAAGAATTCCACATGATCAAGGAACGTGGCTTGCCTTGTGACTCGTAGTTGACTTTCACTCCTTCATAAATTTTAGATTCCTTGTTTCCTGTTCCGGTCATCTCAGGGGCTTCTTCTCCAAAACCTAGCATACACACAAATAAAACCAAATAAGCATATTGCAAAGCTACAAATAAAACACTATCAAAACAAAAAGAAAAGTGATGTCGAAATGTGAACAGAAAGGAAAATTGATGAAAAGTCGGTTTTCGAAAGCTTGGAGTTGGAAATGGAGAATGAACAGTAATGTTTGGAGGGCCTAGTAGGGTTTAGATTTAGTCTACTATGTAGAACTAGCCCTAATTAAGCGAGAAACACTCTATAGCTAGGTGAATCAGTCATGAATCGATTTTAAACTAATCTGAATCAAGTTGAATAGGTAAGAATCGGATTGGACTCAGTCGAAATGGTCTTATTCGGGTTGAACTCAGTCTGAAACTGGTTTGGATCGGCGTGAGGTGATTTGACTCAACCACATGTGCATAGTACTAGACTCCAGCTCGATCGGGTGCAAGTGACTCAAGGTCAGGTGTGTGAGATGGCTAGGTCAGATCTAGTGAGTATAGTGCTGACCGGCACTGTTCCTCTTCTCGACTGAGCATAGGTAAACAAAGAGAGAGAAGATGATGGCGACGGTGATGTAGCCATGGAATGACAGTGGTGGTGTGCACAAAAGATGTTCCCAGATGTCACAAACCCATTTTGGGAGGCTCGGGAGGATGGCGGGGATCGCACTGGTCAGAAGAGACAAGACAAGGGTGACCATGCAAAGGGAGAAACTTGTTGATGGTGAGCTCTGTCATTCTTCGGTGCAAGCGGCGGGTGCGTGAGCATGGCTTGAGAATGGGAAGTCTTCTGGTAAGGATGGCTTGGCTTGGGGCCGGTGTGGTGAGGAAGACTGGCTGCGGCAATGGCCATGACACTAGGGTGAAGCTGGGTTGTGGCCGTGCATGGAGAAAACGGTGGTCGACGGAGGAGAGGGAGAGCATCAGCTCAAACACGTGCACCTTGTGACCTGAATGGCAAGGTAAGGGCCGTGCCATGCCTAGCTAAGCTAGTTAACTCATATTGCTGCTTTCTGTCCACCCAATCGACATGTTTAGGTCAGGACATATCCTTCCTATGTTGTTTGGCCCTCGCACTACTTATGTCCCAGTAGTGTCTGACATTTTCAACTTTTGTTTAAACTATACTTTGAAGTATAAGCTCTCTCAAATAGATAGCTAGACGACTTCACAGGTAAGGTTAGACCCTGTTAAATAAAAATATCTTGAATAATGAAAATTTTATGTTCTAGACAGGACCTAGAGTTTGATTACTCGTATACTAGAAAGCTCTTCTCTACTGACAATTTGAGCAGAAATGTATGCTCTATAAATCCGGTCTGTTCATTGTTACTCCAGCACGTACCCCCTTGTGTTTGGTGTTTGCATCGTGGGTCGTGACAGAACGGCTGCTCTCGGTTGTACAAAGGTTGGCTATTGCATGCATGCCACTGCTTGGGTCCAAACTGCAACGTCCCACAACAATTAGTCAGGTACAAATGAAATGAAATGGCAATGCAACTTTGCCAATTGGCATGCAGCTAACTACTGCCCATCAAAGTTGCCTACGTACGTAATTGCATAGTCAAAAGACTTTTCCATGAACCGATCTTAATTTGACTTTCATGAACCGATCTAAATTTGCGTGGGTTAGCTAGTTGTAGGACCGTTGCGGAGATCAGATGGTGAATGATTCTTTGTCTCTTTTCAATTTTAGTAAAACCAATCTTCTTTTACTTTTTTTACTCAATTAGCTATAAAAAACTAATAAAAATCATATGTGCAGCGAAAATAGGGATAGAATAGAAATCAACAAGTCAAGAGAACAAAAGAAGCAACACATAGGCCAAAGTATCAACTGGCCAGTCTGATTGCAGGCATCACACCGATCAAATTGGGCCTGGGTAGTCTAACTGCTCGGATCATAGCGGTGTAATCCTCATCATTTCATAACAGAAAATAGCTTGCCACCAAGAACACAAAAAGGCCTAACTTCTAATCTACTCAACCAAATAACTTCAAACTTGACACGTAGCTTTCTCAAGGTCCTATAAACTTATTCCATAACGGATCGATAAGCTACTCAGCAATGATGTGACCTTTGCCCAAAATAAGGTAGATCACATCAAAACAGGGTAAATCGAGGCAAACTTTAAGAATTTGCTATGGGTTTGTTTATATGGGTGAGATCTAGTCTCTAGGAGGTTATTCTATCATCTACACATCTTTGGGAACCAGAAAGATCAAGAAGGGAGGAAATCCAAATAAGAAAACTAAGCAAATCAAAAGCACAAGGAGAAATCTATGGCAAAACTCATTTGGATGAAATTTGAATCTTTATTTCATTTAAAGATGAATATTTAAAGCCACTCTATTCTTAAAGGACAGAGCATCTTCGCATGGTTTGACATGTAGCTCGTAGCGCTCAATGACTAGCCATCACATTTTCACGCATTTGGACTCCTCTAAACAGTCTCTATGTGCATCGGCCTCATCATTTGGCGTACCATATGCACCAACTCACCTCATTGCGACCCTCGTCTTTTCTGTGCTTCCTGCTTGAGCCACGTAGCCTCATCCGGACTTGCCCGGCCGTATGGACCTCAGCTCCCCGCCTAGTCCTGGTCCATTGCCATTTACCGATACAATTCTTCGAGCCACATCTAAAAACAAAGCAATCCAATTTTGAGCATAATTTTCTTACACTTGACTCACGTTAGTCAAATCATTCATTATGCAACACAACACAATCAACCAATGACACCCATACCGTGCACACACTCAAACCAACTAAACTCAACTCACATCACGCTCTTATCCTACAGGGCTGGTCTGACCGCCCGATCACCTCTCAACCTCACCCTGGTAACAGGGGACCAATCGGTCAGACCACCGGTGGTCTAACCGCAAACCACAGATGGATTAGACCGCTTAAGAATACCAGAAAACACCATCTTTGGAATTTCAATTAAAATCTATCTAGTTTCAGCACAGAACTCTAATTTAAGTGACACCTAGTGTAACAACATCCCTAATCACACCTACACAAGTATTGTGTGTATATTTTACGAAAGGCCACATGGCCATTTTGACCGCTCCATAGTCAACGGTTAGATCGCTGTTGTCAGGCTGATCAGACTGATTAAATTCTAACAGCAACTCTAAAAACTGAAAAATTTCAAAACCAAACTTAAACTTCAACAAAACTCATACATTAAAATCAAATACTCATCACACCAGATATCTCGCACTAGCTATGCATGGCTAACTTAGACCTCCAACCAAACAGACGACGTATTCTAGCCTCTAGGCATGGCAGATTTTAGATGCACCGTAGGTACCCTTCTATGTGTATCCCCAATCAAACACCAATTACTCAAAAAAGTCCACTTTTTGGTACCTCAACTCTTTCCGAGTCAGAGGACTATGATTAGTAATAGAATCAAAGCCACTTTTGGCACTATTTTGCACCATGGGATTTTTTTTTGTTAAATTCATTGTTAAGTTAATCTGAACAAACGTGGCTAATTCAGACTACATAAAATTCTTAAAAAAATTACATAATAACTATTACTATATCGGGACACTTCACATAAAATTTAGTAATTTTTAGAGTTCGTTTGCTATATGTAAAAACTCATAAAATTATCAAAATTGTATGAATTTTTGAGCAACATTCACCGCGGATCAAATTCCCCAAACATTATACTACGAGGAACGTTGTGTCAGGAGGCTGTACATAGATTTTTGTAATTTTTTGGGTTCATTTGTATATTTGAAAATTCAAACAATCACTAAACAGAAAAAAAATTAGGAAGGTAATTAGGCCAGCTAATCAGTTGGCTTAATTACCTTCCGCCCAATGGCCAGGCGGCAGGTGCCACGCATCGCCTCGCGGCCGCTGCCGCCCGGCCGGCGTGCGACAAAAACGACATTTTTGTCAATACTGTCGCTATACTGCTATTTTTGTAAATACGGTACGAAACAGTGCCAAAAATAGCTTTTCTTCTTAGTAATACACTCGTTACGTATACAAATACATATGGTTTCAAGCATCGAGAAAATCTCCAGACCCAAACTATTTCCAATCATGTTGTTTAAACTATAAAATTATGATATTATAAAAATATTTTTGTGATTAATCTACTGATCTATTTCATCTAACTAAATGATATGACTAGATTGGTCAAAATATTTTCGCAATATTGTAGTTTTTAGTACATTTGCCATGTATATGACAACAGAAAATGGTTTTCAAAGTTATATTTTAAACCCTGTGTCAATGTCTAAGACCATACTTATTTGTGTCTAGAGCGAGTATATAAGTAAGCAAATTAAGGTCCTGCTTGGTTGGGCTGAAAAGCTGTGGCTTATGGTTGAAAATGCACTGTAGCTGGTTGAAATTTCACTGTAGCTGAAGGTGGCTTATTGACGTAATTAAATTTTAAAAAAATTAAAAATAGAAAAAATATGCTAGCTAATCTCGGACAACACAAACGAACACGGAAAAAAAGAACCGGCAAAAAAGCTAAAAGAAAAGCGAAAAAAATTAGAAAAAGACGAATTTTATGAATAGTGAGAAATAAATCAGAAGTCCAGAAGCTAAAGTTGAAACGAGCGGGATCTAAAGATAAGAGTTTCTAGCGTCTATTTATGAATGGCGGTATAGTAGTAGAATTTTGGAACCAGAGGGTGACACTAATCAGTTACCCCCTTAATCATGACGGTTTCCTGCCGTAGCTGCATAAATCACATGTGGAGTCCTTGCTTGTTTTAGTATAAGACTTGCTTTATACCGGCGGGTCCTTGTAATTAATGGGTCCCTGCAGGTTTGCAACATGTTTGGGCAGTAGTACTAGTGCTACGTCGATCATTTATTTGATGTGTGAGGGCAGCTGCCACTGCCATTACTCCAGTCGATAGCTAGGAAATCTGGACACATTTGGACCTCTAAACACCCGAAATTCCGTTTTTGGCCCCTAAACCAAAAAAATTCCATTTCTGGACCCCTCCCGACCGCGTGTTTCGCGAGATGGCGCCACGTGTCCCGGTCGCGCGGTGTGCTACCGCACGACCTGCCTGTCCTCAGCGCCGGCCGCGCGACCGCCCGCTCCACCGCGCGACCACGCGGCGCCGCCGCCCGCCGCGATCGCGCCGCCGCCCCCGCGCGCGATCGCGCCCCGATCAGCGCGTTCGCCGCGCGCGACGCGCGCGCGCGCCGCCCGACCGCGCGTTCGCCACGCGACGCGCGATCGCGCGCCCGCCCGCGCGTTCGCCGCCGCGCGACGCGCGATCGCGCCGCCGACCAGCGCGTCGCGCCGCCGCCATCAGCGATCGCGCGCCGCCGCTTCGCCGCGCGTCGGCGCCCGACCGCGCGTCCGGGACACGTGGCACCAGCTCGCGAACGCGCGGTCGGGAGGGGTCCAAAAATGGAATTTTTTTGATTTGGGGGCCAAAAGTGGAATTTCAGGTGTTTAGGGGGTCCAAATGTGTCCAGATTTCGATAGCTAGTACGTACAGCAACTTGCATGCAGGCTTGCAAGCACTGAGGTCGACTGATGGTCATATGGTAGGCCAATTACACAAGGAGACGTGTGTGCCCATACCCTTTGTCGGTGGTCAAATCAATCAAGTTTCCTGTCCAATGCTTTTATTTTCTGAGTGTGGTTTATAACTTATGTTCTTTTATCTATAATTTTTAAAACCACGATAAACAGTAAAGACAATAATATAAATAGTATATATAATTTTGAACTCAAAAGGCTATTGTGACATCCCGTAATTATTAATTAGTTTTCGTGTTGTCATTAGCGTTTATAATCGTGATTATTGGAACCAAATTAAAATTCGTATTATTTATTCTAATGACTCAATTCATCAGCTAATTACAGTTGTACTGGAATGAAAGTAAACAGAAACTTTATTACAAATACAGTATTGCATTGCATACATTTGGATTGCATTACAACTTAAAACAAAATGGTTACAGCAGGGAAACATGTTTCTATTACAGAAAGATTAAAATTACATCCATGATCATTTCTTACAACAATTCAATTGCTATCAACTACTGATACAACATTATTTTAATTATGATCTAATAACCAGATTGTAAGACCAAAAAGACCGAACAAAAGAGTAATTGAAAATAAGGCAAAATAAAATAAGTGTTGCCGTCAGAGCCCTAAGGATTAACTTCGGGCGGGGTAATCCGTTCACGGAGATACCTGACCGTCCGGGGGCCAGTCGGCACCTCTCACAACTATAGGCTCATCACACGGTATATTTATACAAACCTGTTCTGAACATAGGAGTCCAACCAAGGCAAAGACCAGAACAGCACAAAGTATTCCAGCCAAACCCACAACAGAGAAACCACCTGTCAAAGCCCTCACCATGCAAATATCCATCACAGTAACCAGATAGCACCGGGCCAGAGCAGCCACGCCCAGAGGGCATCACAACCAACAAGCCTCACGGGCAAGCCATCCCACAAATATCCCACATCGCATACCAGTGGTCAAACCGAGAGAATAGAGCACAGAGGGACAAAGGTAAGGTAAGGTAACATTCCCCAACTCTCACAGCCAATCCCCATACCGCAGAAGGGTCCTCAGCCGAGTGGAGCCGAAGGTCCCGGGGAGGGGAGCACCAACAAGCTGAAGGGAGATGAGGACATGACGACCACAGGAGCACCACAAGCCGGCAACCATCATCCACCACCGCAAGCCAGCATCAAGCATCAATCATAGCCAACCGGCCACCACCCCAACCCCAAACCCTAGCATTCCCCACCAGCACCAGTACAGGTAAACCCCACCATCCATGCACTACCCTTATTCCATTTCACCCAACATAGGCTAGCAAACCTAAGCATGTCACCGGAGGTAGAAGAAGGGGAAAAGAGAGTCACCTTGAGGGCGGCGGCTGCGGGGTTTCCGGCCGAGCCACCGGTTCACCGCCGTCGGTACTCCCCCAGCGTACGGCGACGGTTCACCGGTGGGGACGGCCACGATCACCCGCCTCCCAACACCGGACCCTAGGCAAAAACCCCCACAAATTAGCAAAATCATCAAAGTAAATCAAATAAGGAAATGGGGAAAAAGGGGGGAAGCATCTGAGTGGGCCAGATCTGGCCGGAGTTCCCCCAAACGGCGCAGGCCATCTCGATGGGAACGGTCGGCCAGAGGAGGCGGCGGCGGGGAGTTGGCTGAGGGGGGGGAGCAGCACCGAGGCAGAGGCGCCGAGGCGCGGGCGCGAGAGAGAGGCGGCGCTTGAGGGGAGCCAAACCGGGCGGCGGCGCGTGAAGGGAGCCAACCCGGGGCGGTGGCGCTGAGACCCGAAGGCGGGGAGAGGCGGCGTGAGGTGAAGAGCAGGGAGGCCGAGATAGAGAGAGGGAGCCGGCGGAGTGGGCGAGAAGGGAAGAAAAAGAGGGGAGATGCAGAGGCGTCGGCAGGAGGGGAAAAAGGAGAGGGGTGTCGGTGGAGTAAAGAGAGGGAGAAGGGGGGGCATCGGCAGCCAAGGGAGGCCGAAGGCCCAATGAAAACCCAAACCAAGGGGGCAGTTAATCATAGAGCCAAATAGGGCACAAATAAGATGATACTAATAGTAATCTTAGTAAGAAATTCTGTAGACTATAAAGACATTTCTTGAGTAATTGCCATGAGATAGACTAATTATGAGCATGCTCATGCATATGATTTAGTTAATATTGCCAAGTTCGCCATTAATTAAAATGATTAGTTAGAATGTAATAATCTGTAATTGCTTATTTCCTGTACATCACTAAAATGAACTGGAAACCATTATACTCTGTATAAAGAAATGAAAGGAAAAATGAGCGAATCCTGAATGTAATTAATAGAAATATTATATTGACCAGAATATTATAAATAATTGAACCGTACATTAATTTAGGTCTAAATAGCAGGAAAGAGGCTGAATCTACCAAAGGAATCATACCAGGGTAGTGAGGATATTCAGCAAGATAATATAACGTCAGGCAAGTATCCTTTGAACAAGTCTTCAGAATAGATTCGTTACAAATCAGTATTTTATATTATGCTAATATCATCCTGCATTGAAAAATAAAAGAAGATTTAAATTAATACGATGATTACAAAAGAATGGAATAAATGGCAACTGATGGAGCAGTTGGCCCTATCAGCAGTAACAAGGTGGGCAGAGGTTGCCAGGGCAGGCGTGAGTGGGAGGCGTGGAACCTCTGCATAAGAATAAAATATAAGGTTCTACCAACTTCATTCATATGAACAGACCGTACCAACTCGTATCAACCAACGTTCCGTTTTCACGGGCAATCGGTACTCTAGTGAGGTGTTATATTCTCCACAGGAGTGATGTTAATTAGGGGATAAGCCCAAAGACCGGTAAGAGACCGGGGCGTAAGAACCCACAGGCGGGTTACGCTTTGGCGTTATATTACACCGGAAGGGGGCTGGGGAAAGGTTGAATACCCTACCAGCCAACAGTTATGTCGCTTTCGGTGGGTCTGCGTGACTCCAGGCTGCTGATTGTGTATAACCGGGTGGAGATATAATTACTGAGCTAGAGATAATTGTACTGTACTCTGTTCTGGGCGTCGCTTCAAAGGAATTGCGGATAATCCTATGGGCCAACACGAACAGAGTGATGATGGGTAAAGTGATACAAGCTTGCGCAATGCTATTTAAAATCATGAATTCATGCCTGTCTCCGGGGAAGGAGAACTACGGAAACTTATAGGGGTTTTTGCTATTCATACGGGTGTTCAGTAGATTTGTAAGTAATAACTTGATATTTTGCAACAACTTAAAACCTATTTCCCTAAACGTAATTTGGGATCAAGGTGTTTGGAATATGAAAGATATTAAGTGGGAATTGTATCAAAATCATTTCTTGCATTTTGTTATATAAACTTGCTGAGTACTCTGTACTCACCCTTGCTATTACTTTCCTTTGTTTAGAGGATAGCCAGCTAGAGGCGGGCTTTGAGGATGGCTCCGCAGAGGAGTATTACTCTCCCGGAGAGGGAGATTATTACGAGGATGAGCCGTTTGAGGATTACGCCGCATACGACGATTGGGAGTCGTAGGGACTTGCGTGCGGCTCGGACTCGCCCTCTAGGGTATCTGTGCTATTAGTGTATTGTATTTGTACTCTCATCTGTATAATTAGAACACCTCTGTATAATTAGAAGTCTAGCTACTTTCTATCTGTAATAATTAGAACTGAAGCTGTTATGTAATATTTGGCCCTGCGTGGCAATGTGAATGGATGTAAATTTCTACCTCTAATGATTGTTCTGTGCAACACTCTGAATGGCTTATTATTCGTTAAAGCAATGTTTTATTAGCTAAAACGAATAATAATCCGTTGACTAGCGTTATTACCCCGTGGTAATAAGGCGGGTCGTCACAGCTATTTAGAAAAGTAATTTGAGAAGTTATTTGGATAAACCGTCTCATTTATTTTGGCTTTTAAAGAAATTAAAATCAAAAGCTAAAAAAAAACTAAAAAGAACGTGTCTGAATCGATCCTCAAATGTCGCCGTTGTTTTGGACATCTCAGAATCGATGTGATAATGCAACGGAAATGGTAATTGAGGTACTGATCTTCGCAGTTAATCATGCTTGCATACATAGAGTACGTAGCCGTGTAATCGACCATTGATGCAGAGCTGATGCATGCATGCAACGTCGGAAACCGTAGGATGGGTACCGGCGAGCTAGATGAGGCCAATGACTCTTTTTAAAAACTCTTCGTAAGGATTGACAATAACACATAGTGAAAGACAAACTCACAAAACCAAAAAGCCAAAATTCACTGAGACAAACTGTCTCAAATCAGTTTGATCGTCGACAACACGCCGGTCTAACCGCTCGATAGTTAGACCGCTAACGGCACAGGTCTAACTGTCCGACGGTTGGACTGTCTGGGACAATGGTCAGATCGTGTCGGTACAACCGCACTCCAATTGAACGACTTGGCTCCTCATGGTATAGCCTCTGCTGAATGTGCAATCAGCACTGCACACGATCCAATAAAAGATCTAACTTTCAAACCACTGATCTAAATACAGTAAAACTTGGTACAAACACTCCCTAGGATGGCAAGAACATATTCCAGTCATGGATCAAGAAGATCAATACCAAAATTCGAACCTTTATCCAAAATAAAGAAAGTTGCATTAAAACTGGGCAAAAGAGGATAACATTGATCTGCTCTTGCTCATAAGTTCTACCTGATCTAGGTGATATTGGATGCTTCACATGTCATAGGAAGCTAGATCACAGTACAAATTTAAGCAAAACCCTCACAAGAGCAAAATTCCAAAATCACCTCTCTCTTGAGGAAACTGGGCAAGCTCAAAAACTTCCCTTAAAAGGTGTTCAGATGAATGAGATCTAATCTTCAAGAGATATCTTCATCTCTTACACGTGTTTGACATAAGGAAAGATCAAGAAAAATGAAATGCAAATAAGAAAGCCAACCAAATCAAAAGCATAATGAATGATTCATAACACAACTCACTTAGTTAAACTTTAGATATTCATTTCACTTGAAGAGGAATATTTATACAGCCACTCCCTCAAGATAGTAGAGCACTAAGCTTAGAGCACACACGCACACAAAAGATTCAACACAAGAAAACCTTTATCCTAGGCTCAAGTGCGCTAAATCTTATCTCTCTTCTTAACACACAAAGCCTATATAGTGGAGGCTTTCATCTCATATCAAACTAGTCATTCATTAATGGATCACACCACTTATAACTGGAGAAACCTGGTAAGCCACACATAAACAAGCTTTACATTTCACACACTTGTACGCTTTTCAAAGCGTGATTTACACATGACTCCATAAGCTCGTTAACAACCTCAACCCACAAAGACGTGACCTAAACTTCTTAGGCCAACGTCGCAGTTTTGCAAACCGTCAAACCACCTGATATTGGATAATTTTCTCAATTGCCACTCACCAGCCTTCACGAAGATGTGATGTCTAGTGTCTCATTACCAATATCGTATAACTACGTTGAGGCCATCACTACTTGAAGCACCTGAGTCTATGGCACACATCATTACACCACAGTCTGTGATGCCCAACGTCTTACCGCCAAGATCGAACGCTTGCTCAGAGGAACATCACCACTTGAAACGCATAAATCTAATTATCACACCACATGCAAGCATTGCCTCTTCACAACCCTTGTCTTTTTCCCATACTTCTTAGCTTAAGATGATACTTCACCCGAACTTACACAATACTCCATGGTCACCAAGCCTCAGTCTTAGCGCTGGCCGCAACCAATCATCAAAGCACATACACACCAAAGAACAACAAATCAATCCAAGCATAATGACATGTACTTGACTCTTAATTAGCAAAACACATACATAGACAAACCCATAACTCATACTTGCATGGAAACCTGCATGAACACCGCTATATCTAACAACCCAAAACAACTCAATTCAACCTAACTCGGTAATATATAGGAGCCAGTCTAATCGTGGCCACCAAACCGATCACCACACCATTCAGACTATTGTGCCATGGCCGGTCGGACCGTTCCACTCCGATAATATCGCAGTCCCAAAGCTAGCACTACTGCAACAAGTCAAAGATCAAAACCTTCAAAAGATCTTCTCTGAAAATAACTACTGTCAACAAAGGATCGGTACTACTATTCATCGGTCTTAGTGCTAGGCAGTGACCGATCAGACCTCCGGACTCAAACAACAACATGTCAATTGTAAATTATTAAAAATCAAACTCAATCATTAAAAAATAAGAACAACAACATGTCAATTGTAAATTATTAAAAATCAAACTCAATCAATAAAAATAAGATATAAATAATATGAAATACTCGTTAGTCTCGTAGGGTGGCCACCTTATGGTCGTATGGCCTTGCATAATCCACGGATGACGGATGTCATAAAGCATGCATGGTATAGACGTAGGACAGATACACTGGGCCTGCAGTGCATGCATGGGCAGTAAAGACTAAAGAACAATTTAAGCATAGACTGGTAGGTATTGGCCGTTGGTAGGTATCTCCGGTGGGGGAGGTTGCGTGGGTATCTCCGGTTGGGGAGGTTGCGTGGGCTGTTGGGCATGCATGCATTGAACACTATGATTTCTCTAGGGACACATGCATCTAATGCAGTGTAACTGCATGATTACAGGGGCAGGCCATATAAAGCTCTCATGGAGTAGCATCATGTCACATATGACATATGCCAATTAATAATGTCAGGCTAGAGAGGTCAAGCATGAGAGGCCGACCCATAACAAACCAAGGGCTAACTTGTGGGCCACTCCAATGCATTGCAAATTGGAACAAGGGCACATGAGTGAGAAAGCTGCAAACCACACATTAACTTCTTGTACCATGCTGTCCATGCATCTAGAAGAACCCACATAGCCTGTTGGACTAGAACAGTTTTTTTAAGAAAAAAGAGAAAAAAATTTGGGCCAAGTAAAGCAAGCTGAGGAATCTTGATTAAGTAGGGGTTGACTGCTCATTATATCAAATCATTTGTTTAATTTGCAGCAGAGTCGGAGACTTCTAGCAAGTTACTAGTTAGTGCATCTGTTTGTTCGGTCATGTGAATTGCCACAATAGTGAGGTCACAGAATATTGGCTTGAAGATCGCCCAAATATTCCTTGGACAGCAGGATATCGCCCAAATCTTCTTTGGGACAGCAGGAGAGATGAGTGGTGATGATATTGGAAGTGGTGATGGGTGGCTAGGTCATGTGCCGCCATGTGCCGGCGACTCCCCGGAGGTTGATCGGTCGGTTATCGCGGTACCCCGGCGCCGCGCAGGCCCCACATAGCATATGAATCTATGCACGGCTTCAATATGCATCAGCTTGATCGTTGTTGGTGGCCATACCGGCCGGATGTCAATTCGTTGTTGTGCTATGCATGAGTGCTAGGCTAGCTAGGACCATGCATTACAGTCTTCTCGTAGCAGCTCGCACATGGCGTCGGTTGATGTCTAGTACTAGTGTTTAGTATCTCTGAGTGCGTGCTCTCAAGCATCCGATCTCTCGATTGTTTATCATCCCGGCCGGCCAGAATGTGCATGTAGTACATTGGGGGGCAGAGACCAATCAAGTAGGTATCAAACGAGAACCATGACAGTATCACAACAATGGGATTGCCAGAGATCGATTAATTCTTGACTTACCACACTACTACACAAAACCGTATTACAAACGATTTAGAAACGTCATCACAGATGGTTTTGTGAACCGTATAATTTATGGGTTAGAAATGATACGAGTTCATCACAGACAGCTTTTGAACCGTCTGTGGTGTAAATATCACAGACGATTTTTAATTAAAACAAATATCACAGACGGTTTTTAATACGAGTTCATCACAGACGGATTTCGAACCATCTGTGGTGTAAATATCACAGACGATTTTTAACTAAAAACCGTCTTGGATATCTAGCATAGACGGTTTTTAGTCTATGCTATTCTCTTCAACCCCTAAATCTATTTTTGTTTATTGGGCAGCCTCAGGAAATGCTAGCCATGCCCTCTGAAACAAGCAGGTCAGCATGTACATATGTACATCCAATTCACATCTCAATTCATTTCACAAACATAAAACATCCATTTCGCAAATCAATTAATTGAAATGAAAACAAGCAAATATAGTATGAAACAGAGTACACATTTTATTTTTTTATTAAGATTAGAGCCTACCATTACAAGAACAGACAGACAATCAACAAACAACAAGGAGGAGGAGAACAACAAACAAGTTGCCCATCTAGCTAACACAACAAGAACAGAGAAAAGCAAAGATCCTCTATGCCTAGGCCTTCTCGCCCCTGATGCAGCGTCGAGCTAGATGTCTTTGACGCCCACCATCGTCGGCGTTGATTGAGCGCTACCTTGTGCATCGTCTGCTTTATGGGGTTATTATGGTATGGGTCAAGGAGGAAGAGGAGAAGAACAGGAAGGAGGAGGAGAATAGCAAAGAAGAGGAGAACAGCAAGGAGGAGGAGAACAGCAAGGAGGAGGAGAACAACAAAGAGGATAACAAGGAGGCTGGGTCTGGTGATTATTTATAGGGGAGGGAGTGCGAAATTTTTGGCGCGGGGACGGAGAGGCGGAGCTACGATCCGTGGGGTGAGGATTGGTGGATTTCTATTGGCTAGGATTGGATTGAGGAGGATCGACGAACCCAGCGGTCAGATTATTACAGACGGTTGGTAGCTAGAACTGTCTGTGATGAATGAATATCACGGACGGTTCTATATGCCAACCGTCTGTGAATTAGAGCACAAAATTTTATATACCGATGCAATATAAACAACTAATCTGAAAAGATAAAATAACAAAGTTTTATATGGCTTAAATATACTGATTTGAAAGGTTTCGATGAGATCTACAACTTTTTAGTTGAAGCAAAATTCAAATTCCGAAAGGAAGACCAAGAAAAAGGGCAGAAACAGAAACCAAAAACTTGCGACGCAGGTTTAGGTCCAAAGATGGCCGATTTTCGGGGTCTTGGAGGACAACAAGCGCAAGCTGGTCATTTTTTTGGATCGGGCTCGTCGTTAGCTTTCCAACGAGTACAAGAACGTCGAAAACGGACACCGTATGCAAAAGTTATGCCCGTTTTACTGAAGGTGTCTCAAAACTGAATCCTAATCGGACTCAGGCGGGAAATTATGAAATTTTGGAGAATTGCAAGACGGGAAGCATATCACAGATGATTTTTAATACGAACCGTCTATGATAACTTCATTATCACAGACAGTTTTTAATAAAAACCGTCTGTAAAGTATCATATCTGTAATACTTCACCGACGGTTTTTATTAAAAACCGTCTGTGATAATGAAGTTATCACAGACAGACAGTTCGTATTAAAAACCGTCTGTGTAAATACCACAGACGGTTATTCGTATGAACCGCTTGTGATACTTGCAGCACAGACGGTTCCTAGGAACCGACTGCAATATAAGCGTCTAGTTTAGCTTCTTTTGTAGTAGGGCTATTTAGTTGTTCATCATTCACTAATGCGTAGATCATAGATAAGGGCCGGCTGATGAGCCACGCTTCCGCGCCGTTCGCAATTTGCCCGTTCCGGTTGCTAATCTATCTATTTATTGTCTTATTAAAGAAAAGAAAAAAGCCATCACGAAAATCAGAGTAAAAAAAAGATTTATACCATTGATTTTGATGTGCCTAGATTACAATGGTACTCTGTAACAAATACAACTTATTATATTAAGCTAGGAAAATATTATATTAGGAATACAACTGATATATTAAGGTCGGAAAATACCATCTATAACATTTCGAGATTTGATAGGAACATGAGTACGTAAAACCAGGGACAGCACTCACCGTCTAGTAGGCTGCGTCGAGAGCTATTGGCAGCACGCACGAGCCTTTGTGTGTGACCAAATTTTAATTCACAAGTTGAAAGAATACAACATGTCAAAACAATCTCATATTTTATGCATGTAAGATTGAACAAGTTAGAGATGAAGCAGGGAGGAGGAGGCAGGGTTTAATCTTTCGTGCTAAAAAAAAATTCGCCGGTGAACGAAAGCAACGAAAAACGAAATTTCGTCCATTTCGTTCAAAAATCCGGACGAAAATTTCAAATTTTTTGATGAAATTTAATCAAAATTTACATAAAACTTAGACAAAAATTTAAATATGGAAATTTCGGCAAACATTTGACCGAATTGCTGTGCTTTCGGAGGGCAACGAAAGCAGCGAAATTTCGTTGTTTCGGCGAAATTCCGGCCGAAAGATTCAACCCTGGGAGGAGGTCGGCCATGAGCGTTGGCGACAACCAGAGCTCCACATAGATCGCGGCAGTTTAGCGGCATCTGCGCTCTTGAGCAGGCGATGATGGTGGACAACAGATCGACCTGGCATGAAGGAGGAAAACTATTTCGGTTTGGGGAAAATTTCAGAAGGCAGCGAAAGGAGTGAAATAGACAAAATTTCAGAGTTTTAGCTAAAAATTGGGACGAAATATTCAAATGCCATTTGAATTTTGACAAAATCTAACTAAAATTTGGACAAATTTCAAATGAGATTTTAGCCGAATGCTTGTTTAACCATGATTGCTCCTTCTGCCCCACCAGCAGCGCGAAAGACAAACCAAAGGAGAAGGGGCTCCTCTCCCTACCTGCAGATGAGGGGCTCGCGTCGGATAAAGAAGTCGTCAAAGATCTCCCTCATGCGCAGCGCATCGGCGACCTTGGTTAATGCCTGGATGGCTAAGCGCTGGCGGCCTTCGTAATGGTCCGGCTTACCCAAGCAGTAGCTAATGAGATTAAGCTGTGAGGTCCTCTCCAACTAGGGCCATGTCCACGGCCATTGGGACTTCAAAACCTAGTGGAGTCATTCAATCAAAGTCATGAAATATCTATTACCACCTTTTGTCAACACACCATTCATCTCACATAGATATGAATGTATAAGTTCTAATGGTGACAAGCTTCTTACCTCCGCAGCCTTATAAGGCTTGCGAGGCTGCTTTGATTGCACACAAACTTGACATTTAGAACCCTTAGCAAGAGTGAATTTCGGGATTAATTCCAAACTGGCTAACCGGGTCATGCAACCAAAATATATGTGACAAAGTCGTGAATGCCAAATAGTAGTCTCATTACCACTGCAAGCATGATTCACAACATTATTACACAAATCTGAAAGAGATAGGCGGAACAAGTCTCCGCACACATAGCCTTTACCAACAAATTGTCCACACTTGGACACTACAAATTTATTGGACTAAAATACTAGTTTAAAGCCATCTCTACACAGAAGAGATCCGCTGATGAGATTCTTATTGATAGATGGCACATGATGCACGTTCTTCAGTTGCACAATCTTCCCCGAAGTAAACTTCAGATCGACCGTACCAACACCATGAACAGAGGCATGTGACCCGTTCCCCATTAGAACGGCTGAATCTCGTGTGACCTGGTAGGAAGAGAACAATGAACTATCAGCACATACATGTATATTAGCACCAGTGTCTATCCACCAGTCTGTAGATTGACATACGGACAGAATAGTAGGTAAATTACCATACCCTGATGTTCCCGTCTCTGTAGTACCAACAACAACATTAGCAGACTTGGAATTCTGCCCTTGCTGATTCTTTCCACCCTTGCGTTGGTTGCACTCCTTAGCCCAATGACCAGGTTCGCCACACACAAAGCCATGGTTATCCTTTATGTTCTTCTTCTTCTTCTTGAGGCTAGTTGTTTGTGTAGTCTTGTTCTTGCCTTTGAACTTTTTAGCTTGGCCATTCTTCTTCTGCACCACATTGGCACTAGAATGTCCCTCATTACCTCTAGTGTGTGTATCTTTTGCTCTCGCCTTCTATTCAACATCAAGAGACCCAATGAGATTTTCAACAGAAAACTCTTGTCTCTTATGTTTCAGAGAAGTAGCAAAATTCCTCCAACAAGGAGGAAGCTTGGCAAAAATGCCTCCCGCGACAAACTTGTCCGGTAACACACAGTTGAAGTGCTCAAGTTCTTTGGCCATGGATTGTATCTCATGAGCCTGCTCAACTATAGAACGACCATCAGCCATTCTATAGTCATGATATTGCTCCATGAGATACAATTCACTACCTGCATCCGAAACCCCAAACTTGGCCTCGAGTGCATCCCACATCTCTTTCCCAGTTTTAATCACCATGTATGCATCAACTAACTTCTCACCAAGAACGCTAATCACGGCACCTTTAAAACGGTTATCAGCAGCCTCGAACGCTTGCTCCTGTTCAGGAGTAAGTATTCCTTCAGGCTTGCCACTTGCCACATGAAAAACGTTCATGGCAGTTAGCCAAAGCACCATCTTGTAACTTGCACCATCGAATTCGGAGGGTTTTAGCGCAGTAGCAAAGCCAGTTGACGAAAAATGCCTAGAATAAGTTTTTTGGATTGTTGAGTATATGAGCATTTTTCGACATACTTTAATCCAGAAATTTGATAGATAAATCATGAAAATTACTCTAAACATATTCGCATAGTAAGTAAACATGAACACTATAGACATACTAAGATCCAGAAGGACACACACTAGTATACCTATCTCAGTGTTGAAGTTAACAACAGATAATAATACTAACCAACATATAAGTGCAGAATAGACATACCCAAATACAGTGGAAGGTGTAGCAGGAGTAGCAGCAGCGGGGTTGTTGGCTAGATCGTTGTTCGTCATGGCTTTGTGGTAGTAGTCATGCAATTGATGTAGACGTAGCAGAGAATTGAATGACAGGGAAGCAGCCAGCAGTTGCGCGAATGCTCCCCAAAAACCTTATTCGTCCTTGCTCATGCAAGCCTTCGAGGACGAGGTTCCGGAGGCCTGCTGTCCCGGTGCGATCGTACACACGCCTCACCAGGATGGGGATTGCCAGAGACAACCACAAAACCAGAACCAGAATACTATCTTTCTCTTCTTTTCGTATGGAGAGAAGAGCCACATTTGTGCTCTGTTCTTTTGTAACAGCAAAAACAAAGAGGCCAGAGTAACTGCAGCCATTAATCGAAAGTAACCGCAGCCATAATTCACTAGTAACTGCACCGTTATTGCCAGCCATTCGTTAATACCATTTACTGCGAGTCAGTGCATTTCGATTTTCGAATAGATAAAGAAAAACGCGCTCGCACCCGACACGCCTGCACGCACGGCACGGCGTGGCGCGGCAAGCGAGCGCGCGCGCGTATTGGCTCTCTCCAATTCCACAAGGGGGTTACCACGTTCCACCTTTTAAATTGGTGTAACTCTCATTCAACTCTCCATATGGGATTAAACAGTTTTAGCACATGCACATGAGTCTTTGGGATTTCTAGGAATTAATTAGAATTAAAAGTGGGCCTAGCCCGTATTAATTCCAACACGAGGAGCAACATGTATGTGATGCTGACGTCCACACGCTGGATGCTGCCCTTGTCAAGGTGAAAGAAGGTGATGCCATGAGGAACCAGACCATGGTGATGAGCTCGCCGCCACGACAGAGTTGCTGCATGTGGGTTTGTCTTTCCACAGCAAAAGAGCCCGTCTTAGCCGCCGCTCTTCCCCCACCATGGCCACTGCTTAGCGCCGCAGCTCTCCCACGCACGCCTTGGCTGCCGCCCATCGTCGCCGCTCATCGTTGGGGTTGGGGAATGGGGGAGGAAATGAGGAATGGGGATTAGGGTTGTTGCCGTTTGGTGGAAAAGCTTTAGTTGGGACGTTGTTAGGTCATTTGACGTGTTGTGGATCATGTTAGTTGCCGTTCGACATGTTGTGGGCTGGTTGTGCTATGGAGACCGAACTGCAGTTCAAATGTTCACGAATTTTTGACCAAATCATAGTTCTTTCGGTAGGCAATTAAAGGGGCAAAAATACCAAAATTTTGGTGAAATTTCTGCGAAATTGTTAACCCTAGCATGAAGGTGATGCTCGGATGGGGTGAACCATAACTAGCGACACATACGACATGGATGAGCCGCGTAAGAGCGATGTGTAGTTACTCAGGCATCAACGACAACGACGACATGAGGTGGCTGGTGAGTCGATCCAGCAGCGACGAGCTTGGTAGATGGCAGAGCGCCCAATGGCTAGGGGTGAAAAATGGTAACGGATAATTCGTTTTATCTGATATTCATATTCGAGAAAACACGAATGTGGTAAGCAAAATCTGTATTCGAAAATATTCGTATTCGTATTCGTATTCGAGAATATTCGTATCCGTATTTGAGAGTATTCGTATTCGCATTCGTATTCGAAAATATTCGTATCCGTATTCGTATTCAAGACTATTCGATTCGTATTCGATCCGTTTCTAGAACCCATGAAAAATCCGTACAAATTTTATGATTCAAAATTTGAATTTAGGTGGTTTAAAACCGGTAACCGGTCAAAAACCTGTGAAAAATCGGTAAAACCGCTAGGAATCCATTTTATCCGATATTCGTATCCGAGAAAATCCATATTCGAAAATATCCATATTCGTATTTGAGAATATTCGTATCCGTATTTGAGATATTCGAATTCGTATTCGTTTTAAAAATACGGATTTGTATTCGTATTTGAGACTATTCGACCGTATCCGATCCGTTTCCACCCCTACCAATGGCTAGCAATGAGTACAATGACGTGCGTGCGTGACGGGATTGGCTCAGCTTGAGCGGCGCTCGGTAGCTATGGTGGAGGAGGCGTCCCGTGGTGGCGGCCAAGGAAATTTGCATTGGTGGTAAAATTTTATTAGACGGTAGCAATAATTCCGATAACCGCCGATAACCAATTTTATTGAAAAATTTTGACCGAAAATTTTTAATTAAAATTTAAATTGTAAAATATATATTGGCCGAAATAAACCGAAAAATGGCTAAAATTTTCCAAATTTTTGGTGAAATTTTGGGACGTAGCTTCACAATAGAAATATCAGCATAATTTCTCCAAAACAGAATCCGATCAGCTTCACAATAGAAACAACAGCTAGTTACAACCACCTTTGGGGAATGCTACTCTAATCATCTGAATCTGATCAGCCAGATCAACCAAACAATCAGTGCATCCTATCTATTGCAGAGCTACATGCTTTTGAATAGTTAGCCCTTGCTGTTTATTTCTTTCAGCATACTATGCTACGCCAAAAGAGGTGAAGTGGCAAGGGACTTGACTTCTCCGGCTTCCAATAATATCTACCCAGTACTGGCTTTGCTACCTTGGTCTGTTTTATTTTTTCACAAAAACAAGGCGAAAGTAGTAGTTTCAGTACCCAGAAATTAGCATAAAACTTGTCCAGTGGTACCTCCCTTAGTTGACAAGTGACAATCTAATGTTTGCCTGCCACTCCAAATCCCATTTCAGGCCACAACACAACAAAAATCAATAGAGAACAAGTGATAAATAATTCATAATTCCACTGCTAAAGTGAAAAAAATGCTTCTTACGACAGCCTTCAAATAATTGACAGATAGCTAGAAGTTCAGATTTAGTAGCAACAAACTAACCGCAGAGCATTTTTTCCCCATAAAACTCATAATCATAATCTACTGCCACCTAACATTTTCCCAACATGCTATCAGCAGTTCAGCACACAACAAATTTGGGCACACAAAACAACATAAGCATCAGACTGGGAAGACACTAGCAACCCTGTCATTCTTTTCAAAGATATGCGTGAAGCAAAAATGGCAGATGATACAAACTTTGAACACACTGAGAAGACACTAACAACCCTATTAACTACCTTTTCACCCCTTCGTTTGGCCATGTGAAGATCCTAGAACATTATAAGGGTGAGTTGACTCATTAGATTCTCACATCAGCATCAAATGAAGTTTCCATTTTGTAGACATAGTACAAATTTACATATGGACTGGAATAGTGAATTTGAATTTGTGGTCGGCTTCATCACATACCAGATGGCTAGTAAAGGCTAGATACATCTTTCTTCTTACCAAACCTCGATCGATGAGAACCATGGTCTACATCCTGTATAGCATGTGTGAAGTGATCCTCTTCATTGAATTGAAGTGGCAACTATAGATTAACAGCTACAATTGTGAAACATGAGGACATCAGTGTTCCATTGCACTCAGTCTAAAACACACAAAAAAATAACACAAGTACCGTGAGACTCGGTTGCTTTGACATATTGCTCTTGAGAGACCATGTGGTTATGACCCCATGAGTGTGATGAGTAATTGACGTCGGTTTAGGAAAGTCGAGTTTGGTTTGTGTAGTTCAGACCATGTCGTTGCGTGGTGCAATCAATTTCAGTCGAACTTGGTCAAATCTGGTCAAAGTGATTAGGATGCATATTCTGGTACTTTGACAGGTTTGGGCTTCTTCATGCATAAGTATGGTTCATTGATGTGATTTATGTTTACATGTGTTGAGCGGTGCTATTTGATGTGTTTCTTGTCTGTGTTGGCTGCAGGACGTCGAGGCGGAGTCGTGGCGAGACACGAGGTGACCGGACTAGGCGCAGGTGGCGCTGAGGTCAGAACGATCGGAATGTGTCGAAGACGGCGGAGACTCGAGGTGGTTGCGAAGCTTGGACGACAAGAGACGCGGAAGCTTCCCGGAAGGTGCAGGAGGGGCGAATTGGTAATTTCGCAAGACTGCACAAGCGGGAGCGGGTTCCGTTGGATTTAGCAGGCATAACGGGTTGGAGACCCGTTAGCTAAGGGCTATAAATAGGAGTGAGTGGCTGCATGTATTTCCATGGCTTTGGGAGAGAGTTAGGGTTTTGGTTTAGTCAAAAGAGACTTTGAGAGGTGGTTTTGGCTTTAGGCTTTAGTGGTTGAGGGAGGCAGAGTTTCTGTTGTTGCTTGTCTCCTCTCTGTGTGTGTTCGCGAGCTCCTCTCCAAGCCTGTAGAGTTCTTGATGTTCCTGGGCTTGTGAGAGGGAGAGGATGAAGTGAGCTTCCTTGTAATCATTCCTCTATTTGTAATCGCGTATGGGGACTCCTCTATGATCCTCTTGTTATCAGGAATGAAATCTCAGAAGTTTTTTCTCTCGTGCTCCTGTGTTTTTCTCGTAGTTGTGCTCTGTGTGATTTCCTCTTCTTGTGATTTCGCGTTGATTCTTTCTGAGAAGGGTCAAAATGGGTTGCTCTATGTTGGGATGATGCCTCAAGATCATTTGATCAGTTAAAATCCCAAGAGCCCATTCTTGATTTCAGATTTTGTTTTCGGACTCCTCTGTTCTTCATTTCCATTTCTAGGGTTTTGGTCTAAATCTTGATTCCCCTCATGAGATGGCATGAAACTTGGTACTTTAAGTCCTGAGGCTATTAATTAGCTACTCTCAAAGTTTCATGTTCAGAGAATCAAGGATTGTCGGGCGATTTGAGTTTTTGGGCTGCACTCTGAATATTTTCAGTTCTTGGGGCAAATCTGAAATTCTTGTGTTTCAAGGTGGATCCTTGTGTTGTTTGGAGTCTTTATGATATTTAGAATAGGGTATTACTCTTTTGAGGAGAGGAGAATTGCAGCAAACCATCATCTTACTCAAAATCTCCATTTTCAGTATTTTGCAGCCTCCAGTCGGTTTTTGCGACTTCTTCTCTCACATTCAAGACCGGTCGATCGACTTTTGCCGCCAGATCAGATCAGATCTGCCGCGGTCGACCGATGCCTAACAGGCGGTCCGACCGGCCCCAGGCGGTCTGACTGGCCGGCCCTTGGGCGGTTCAACCGGCAGTGACCTGGCGGTCTGACTGGTGCACAAAGTGCGGTCAGACAGACCAGCTACTTGAGATGCTGGTTCACTTTATTCTCAACTCTGGTTTTTTATGCTTCTCTGTTATCAGGTGTTTTACTATTTTTCCAGAGGGTTTTGGATTTCAACTATTTCTCTTCTAGAAGTTTCTCATAGTTTTTTAAAAAGAGAATAGTTTTGGTGGATACTTTTAGAGGGGGATTTTTAAAAGCGACATTCACCCCCCTCTGTCGCCATTTCGGTCCAACAACTCTCCTCCCTACTTGTCCCTAGCTACTATCTAGCCTATCATTCTTGGTGTCATCATGAGCATCCTCCCCTTCGAAGGAGCTGCTGTCCTGAGACTCAGCATAATCAAGGCTATTGGGACGAGTATCCGTGTCGTCGTCACTTCCCACAATCTCCTCTTCATCCACCACCTTCTTCTTTCCTTTCTTCTTCCTTTCCTTCCATCCACCATTAGGATGTTTCCTCTTTGAAGTCCACAATTTGATGGGCTTGTCGAAAACTACAAAACTTGATTTGTCAAGTCGCATTTGATCAATCATGAACCTAGAATGTGTTGGGGCATCAACTCCTTCATCCACATTAGTCTCATATTCAATAATGGATTTATTAAGCCATTCCATGATTGGGTTTTGGCTATCAAAAAGTGTGGTCTCCATCACTATTCCACAAGCATCTAACTCTTGTCTCCTGCTGGTCCTCCTCCATTTATTGGATGCGCAGCTTCAAATTATAGTGGACATAGACTAATTTGTGGAGCTTGGCATAATTGAGATGGTTTCACACTTTAGTATGAATCAATGCAAAGGTGCTCCAATTACGCTCGCACCCGCTTGAGGACACGCATTGCAACACAATGTGCATTGCATATTTTTGTAAAACTTTGCAATCTCCTCTATAAGTCCTCCACCAGTAGCTACAACAAATAGCATCCATAATTATTCAAGCATAGTACAAGTAATGTGGATTAGTGCTTGGCTACTTGCTTACTTGGAGTCATGCGTGTTATTACAATCCGCACCATAACACTATCAAACATCCCTCTGTGAGCGCGAAACATTTCAAATTTAGCAAGTGCCTCAACTACATTTTCAGGGGAATCTGCAATCCTCTCTATTGTCAATGTGAGTTCATATATGTTGAGCTATGTCGGACCCAGATTTTTCAATCTAGAATCCCCTATGATTCGCTGCACTATTTCCTGGATCAGTAGATAGTGCACACAGGTACATTGCTGCATCAATTCATACATCACATAGAATATAATATTACAGATTAGAGTTTAAATTACACCGCGTCGGGCGACAGTTTTCATAAGGGCCGAACAGGCTAAATGCTTACATTACACAGATAACAGCGGAAGCAAAAGCAGTAGTAAGACCATGATCCATAGGCAAGCAGCTAGGGGTAAATGTGTGCATTATATATTACCTATACTTAGGTAATATAAACACACACAACTCCATGGGTCAATTTGTCTAGGACCCAAAATCACAGAAGTCGCTCTAGTTTGTCGTTGTTTCCTCCATTTGTGGTAGGGGTATCTTCATATGCATAATGGTCTTGGGTCCCTGTATCTGATTTTAGTATTGTGAGAGTGAGCATAAATCCACCGTGCTCCGCGAGCCAATACACAAGATGGAATAAATAACATACATGGCTTATCAAAGGAAGGCCCGGGTTATTTTATTTGCCAGAAATTGTTTTTTAATTATACTACTTAGAAAATTGCCTACGACCTAGCAATTTGGACTAAAGCATAGTATGTGTGAAAAAAATGTTTTACTAATAGTGATCCAGATACCATCCACCATTACATGGTTTCTGCACCATATGCTAGACCTTCACCGTTATAGCCGCTTACCTTATCACTGGGGTGACACCCAGAGCAACACAAATCAGGGCTTTCCACTGCCCTCCACTTTTCCCATTCCACCCCAAAGTTTTTGAAATAGAACTATATCTAGTTAAGTTCCCATGTCCGCCCGTCACCGTGGGCACGGCTATTTGAATAGTTTTTTTACTCTACAGAGTTTGCACACTTTACCCACAAGAGACAGTCTGCTTGTTGCCCCACACGATTCCTTAGTCGTGTGATTGAGTAAACCATCACAATAATTGTTCAAAATACCTCGCCCCTTCCATCATCTCACCCATATGGGCTTATCCTGCTTGCGGCAGGTCCCATAAGTTGTGCGGGATGTTCTTCCCCTATGCGGATAACAGCTGGCTACCCACACTCTAGTGCACCGCGGAAAACTTCACCCTCTGCGAGTGTCCCATTCAAGTCGTCACACAGACAGCCACTTGCACTACCTCACCTCCTCCACTGATGATGATGATTTTCAGGGTCTAGTAAATTTACTAAGCCAATTTGTAATTTACAGACTTGTGGTTGTACTTATTTTACACAGGAGGTCATGACAAGATTTAGTCCTTAGGGTTATCTGGGCAGTTCTACCGCTAACCACACTCTCGTGCACCGCTGCACCATACCCCCGATCCATCCGCCCAGATAGATAAGCAATTTGAGGTTTTTGGGAGTATAAAATAATCGTACCAAAATATACCAGTCATTTCCACCATGACTTCCCAAACCAGTTTTTCATGATTAAAAGTGATGCTTGGGGCATTTTGGTGCCCCTAAGTATCTAAGCAGTACTAAGCATGGCGTATAATTACAGACTTATTTTTGTAAGGTTACCATTATAATTTTGTTAGGGTGACAAGGCTCACAAATTCAAATATTCCAAAAGAGGTGTAATACTAATCAAGTTAAACAATGGGCATTTAACTAGAATCTTAAATCAAACATATATTGGCATATAAAATAATAGCACGCAATTTATAATTTAAACAAAAGTAATTTGCAGAAAATGTAGGTTCAACATGATCAAACTATTGACTCGCCTTGAATGTAGTTGGCTTGGTCTTGGTCATTAAAAGTTGCTTCAGCCTCGCTTCCTCCTCTTGAGCTTCGTATGCTAATTTTACGTGCGCAAAAATTCAGATAAAAATCAACAAACCAAATAAATCTTCACAAGAAAATTCAAATGAACTTCAAAATTCATGATTTCTGTTCCATTGGTTAGATTTTGATTTTAGATGAATTTTTCACTCAATTAGAGTTAAAATGAATTAGTTATGATTATTTGAAGTTCTCTGTTTAGATAAATTTGAGAAATAATTAAAAATCTGACAGGTGGGACCCACAGCAGATTGTCGGCTACTGTCAACAGCGCGGTCGGTAATGACTACGTGGTCGGAAATGACGGCATGGTCGTCAATGACAACATGGTTGGTAGCGACCGTGCGGTCGGTAATCCGACCGCATGGTCGTGAGTTCGACCGCATGGTCATGAGTCCAACCGCATGGTCGTAATTTCAATCGCGTGGTCATGAGTTCGACCGCATGGTCATAATTTCGACTGCGTGGTCGGGAGTTCGACCGCATGGTCATCGCTCGACTGTGAGTGGCCGTAAACTATTTTGAGCGGTCGGAATTGAAACAATATAGAGTGGTCGTAATTGATTGTAAATGGTCACAAATGATTCTGAGTGGTCGTAAAGGACACAGAGTGGTCGTAAATGACTTTGAGTGGTCGTAAACGATTTTGAGCGGTCAGAAACGACACAGTGGTCGGAAGGTGCTTCGACCATGTTGTGAAGGCGTGAACGTGGTCGTAAGTGCTTCGACCACATTGTGAGTGGTCGGTAACGACCTCGTTGAGAGCGATTGGTTTCGACCATGTTGTGCGTGGCCGGTTTCGACCACGTTGTGTGTGGTCATAAGATCGACAGAGTGGTCATAACGCAGTGGGAGGTGGTCATAGCCTCGACTGCGTGGTCGTATCTTCGACTGCGTGGTCGTAAATGACTATTTCACGACCACGACTCTTTTACAACCATAGAGTTTTCGACCATGGCTGCTATAGTATATCTTCGACCACTACTAAGCCTTACGACTTCTACCACAATCGCTATTTCGACCCCGGTAGCTGTGGCTTCGACTACGTGCAGGCGGTGGCGAGGCGGACAGGTGGTGAAACAGAGGACAAATGGCTACGGCGATCCATAGCACCAGAGTTCAATTAATGGAGAGGGAAGCATCTAGGTGAGCTTGGGAGTGTACCTCAGCAGTCAGTACAGCTCGGGAGTGTCGGAACCCGGAGTAACGGCTCCTGGATCCTCTGTGTAAATCGCACTAGTCCAGGATCAGCTAGTGCATACAGTGACAACAAAGATAAATACCAAGCATAAATGACTATTTCATTAAATAAAGGGTACGGCCTTATGGCCAAGTCTTACATCAACGCCCATTGGCAAAAGATAAATAAAGCAAATAACTGCGGAAGCAAACTTATAAGAAGCGAAGCCCAAGCCTGCCCACAGGCAAACGACAGTAAGACGTTGCCTACTCGTCCAGATCTTCACCGTTGTTGACGACATCTTCCTCTGTATGGAGATTGCAAGGTGAGTACAAACTTGTACTTCGCAAATCACACGGAGAAATGCAACATAATGATAAAGGCTTCAATGGAAGGCTTATAGGGTTAGTTTGCACAAAACAACATTTAATGAAATACAGTAGATAGATTGAAATTGCTGAATTTGATACAGTAAGTAAAAATATAACTTGTAATTGAAAAATAATACCGTCAGTGCAGGCTCTGACCAAACACCAACCTATCCACGAGCATCCCACCCGGACCATCTTTTTCAAAAGATCACGTATGGATTCCATCCATCCACATGCTTTCAATGCGCAACTCTGATGGATTCCATCCATCCACCAGGTTTCAATCTCTCATGGATTCCATCCATCCACAAGGTTTTTGAAAACATTTTTGAAAAATAAAGTCTAATCCATGAAAAACTTTTATTCAGCATGCCCATGACCGTGGGCACGGCTATCCAGGATAGATTATACACTCTGCAGAGGTTGTACAGCTTTACACACAAGACACGATCATCCCTTTGTACCACTAGATTACACACTTCCTTAGGTGTGCGGTGGGGAGTCGTGACAAGGCCTTTACAATGCAAAGTCTTCAATCTGGCCAAGCCAACTCTAAGGTTTCACCCTAGTAAGGAATCCACCAGACCGGGACACCCTCTTGAGCCTGAGTGAGACTTCTCATAGCTACAACCACGCTCACTCAAGTGGGACTTCTCATGGCACCAACCATGCCCACTTTCAACCTACGACTTGACTCAGGTTGGGACTTCGCAAATTATTCAGCCAGGGCTGTCCCATACCAGCCATGTGGTAGTACGATAAGGCTTTGCAACAGTAGCTCACAGACCAGTCCTTAATCTGACTTAGGCCCAACCACATACCCCCTGTGCACGACAGTCAACCACTGCGGCTCCGACCAACAGGGCATGCCTGAACCCACCAATCTAACCAATAGCCTAAGTCTAAACCAGTTTTGTATTTTGTTTTCAAAATATTTTAAAAACCTCCTTGACTCACCAAAGTCAAGAGTATATTCGAAAAGTTTATCATTTTATGTGAAAATGTCATCATTTTATGTGAAAAGGTATCCCGAAACAAATACCATAACTAAGCAGGTCTAAGCATTTGATATAATATTCTCTAGCCAATACTGGTGCACTAGCTAGAGTTTGATCTAGGGTGCCAAGGTATCGAGGAATTCAATATCAATGGAGGAATTAACAAGTAGGCAGTAGCTAAATTTAAAACTGACTTGAAATACGTTGAATAGAAATATGCATGCAGAATAATTTAAAAGAACATAATTTTATTTCAAAATCTGGGAACAACATGATCAAGGAGTGTGACTTGCCTTGCTCTCCAAAATGGTGCAAACCTTCGTCTTTGAATTCTCCCGAATCGTCGAAATCTACACGTGAAAATAACACACCAAATTCCAATAAATTGAAAATAAATTCAAATTGACTTCAAATATTTGAATTGAGTCCAGAAATGGATAGAGGGGAATTTTTGATGAATTTAGAAATTTGAATGGGCTCAACCAGGGTTAGGACGAAGAAGTACGGGCTCTGGGAAGTTTGAAATCAGGGAAAAAGAAAAATCTAGATTTTTGGAATTATTTTTCTAAAGGAAATTGATTTATGACCTCAGCATTGCGTCAGCCCTGGGATTTTTATTTTGGCCGAATTATTTTTCTACTGAAAATAGGGGGAGGTAGGGGTGGAAACGGATCGGATACGGTCGAATAGTCTCAAATACGAATCCATATTTTTAAAACGAATACGAATTCGAATATTTTCAAATACGAATACGGATATTTTCGAATACGAATACGGATATTTTCGAATACGGATTTTCTCGGATACGAATATCGGATAAAACGGATTCCTAACGATTTTGCCGATGTTTCATCGGTTTTTGACCGGTTACCAGTTTTAAACCGCCTAAATTCAAGTTTTGAATCACAAAATTTGTACGGATTTTTCATGGGCTCTAGAAACGGATCGAATATGAATCGAATAGTCTCGAATACGGATACGGATACGAATATTCTCGAATACGAATGCGAATATGAATACTCTTAAATACGGATACGAATATTCTCGAATACGAATACGAATATTTTCGAATACGAATTTTGCTTACCATATTCGGACTTTTCTCGGATACGAATATCGGATAAAACGAATTATCCGTTACCGTTTTCCACCCCTAGGGGGAGGAGCTGACAGTGGGCCCTGGTCCATGTGGACCAAGTCCACGGACCCGGGGAGGTGGTGAGGTGGCAAGGGTGCGAGGTGGCACTGACCGGGTAGAGGGGGCCGGGATGGCGCCGACGTGGCGCTGACGTGGCACCACACCAGCTGCCATGAAAGCGCCCGAGGTGGCGCCGGCTGGAGGTAGCTCGGGAGCGGCAGCGCGGCGGTCGGCGGCGAGGTGGGGAACGGGGAGAGGGGCGCACGGGGAATCCAGTGGTGGCGGCGCTTCTCGGGTCCAACGGTGCAGCGACGGGCCGGTGGCGCTCGAGCCAGGGTGCGGTGCGGTTGGAGGCTTCGGTAGGGATTTATAACCGGGGAAAGTGGTGACGACAGGAGGGCAGTTGGGCGGTTGATGCATTGGCGTGGCGGTGGAGCTGCTACAGCGCTTGGGACGCAACTTCGGATTAGGGCGTGGGCAGGATTGCCTGATGATGCCGGCACAGTGTCGATGTTGAGCACACGAGCCGAGGCAAAGGTGACGGGAGTTGGAGCGCACTGCGGCTGACAGAGGTGGCTGGGTGAGTCGGTGGCGGGTGGAAGCGGCGCTCATGGTGACGCAAAGTGATGCAATGGGGCAACGGGTCAAGTGCCAGAGCAACGCGATGGGGTGAAGCTGCCGGGCAGTTGACAGTGACGCTCGTGGCAGTGGGAGAGATGGGTCCCAGTGACGCAAGCGCAGGGCATGCCGTCGACCGTTGGTCCGAAGGAGGTGCGAGCGCGAAGGCGGGCTATTGCGGCGAGGTGGGCTGTGGGCTGCGATGGTGAGACAGGGAATGGCTTTGGCCCTAGCCGAAGCTAGGAGGAAGGGGAAGGAGATGGGCCTGCTTGGGCCGGCTAGGCTTGGCCGAAAACTACTACAAGAATTCTTTTTATTATTTTCCTATTTCTTTCATGATTTTCCATTAGTTCTATTTTTCATAATTCATCTTCAATTGTTGGAACCTCAACTATAATCCAAGGAAAATCCACAAAACTCCCAAATATCGAGAAAATATATTTCAAAACAATTCAAGGGCTACACATTTCCCAGGTCCAAATTTTTAGGATGTTACAAGCTATCGCTTAATCCATATTTGTAATTGCTCTCAGGATCGAGAAGACAAACTGCGTCATGAAGAAATGGAAAAGACATGTACAATTTAGGACAACATTATAAAGAATGGTATCTACAAGTCTAGTACATTAGTCGTTATTTGCAATCATGAGAGTATTCTTGTAAAGATAGTTGACCCTCCTCTTCATCACACTCATGAACCTCTTCAAATCTTTCAGGTTGTCGCCAAAATAACCTTCCAATTCATGCATTGCAGCTAGCATCCTTGACATAGATCCAACTATTGTTCCTTTTTTGTTGATCGACATATCGCAGCACACCATAACGTGGCTTCACTACATCTAGCACCCACTTCATTTCATTCCACCAACTACTACTTGTTAGTCACTCATCCATGTAGTCGTAGTCCGGATGGTTAACCCAATCATTGTTCTTCCACTCCTCCAAAATCATCCATTGTCAGAACTTGTCTTTCTTATCCCAGAAACTCTACAAGAAGATAAATACAGTCCCAAACCTCATGGCATTGGTCAGATCAACTCTCCACCAGCCTTCTTTTTCATCTTGTCATGCAACCTGCCATGATTGTAGAAAAATCTACAAATCCTCTTGGCGTTGTCCACTACATTTTGAACATCATGGAAATGACCAATCTCTTTAATCATAAGGTTCACAATGTGAGCAGCACATGGCTGCCACACAATGTGAGGGTACTCCTTGGTGAATTGCAAGCATGCTTTTTTGTAGTTCGAACCATTATCTATGATAATTTAGACAACCAACTCATGGCCAATCTCTTGTACAATCACCTCTTTGGTTGCATCATACTAAAATTCAGCATTCTAAATATGACCAGTTGCATTGATAGATTTGTGGAAGAACATATGCCCATTGCAATAAACCATAGAGTTGACGATGCTCATCGAGGTAGGTCCTATCCAAGAATCACACATAATAGTAACACCATATATTCCCTAGTCTTTTTTGAATTCCTCCACATACTTTAGGGATTCTTCATAGTTGCCTTTCAGGTACGATCCATCAATTTCGGATCCTTTAGGGATGCGAGCCCCTTCACCGAGCTACTGAGTTAACTTCATTGCACCTATAAAGTACGAACAATTGGCTTTCTTTCTAGGAATGTCATTGGCATGAAACCACTTTGCCCAAGCTCTACAAATGTCCTCTTTAGCATTCTTGTTCAACATTGTGTCCACACGAGGCTACACAGGTCTTCTACTACATGACACATCTGCATCATAGACTACCAACACAACTAGCAGCACCACTACCACTGCCAATACCATTCCCAGTACCACTCCCCTTTGACACATGCCGAAAGTGCAAATCCATCATTAAAGCAGCCAATGCCCTTTGCATGTCGGCATCATCATCAACATCAATTGGTGCGCGTTGATTAACCCCTTGCGTAAGCTCATCCTCGATTCTAAGTTTACGCTCCTTTGCATCTCTTCTCTTTTGCTTCCCTTTCCTTACTGCTCTCTTCATTGCATCTTGAATATTTGGTGGCACAAGATTGCATAACATGACATTCCCGGATATCCTTTTTAGGTGCTCCCTTAGTCATGTCACACCTCCACCTTTCTTTGTCCAAAAGCAGTATCTACACTTGAATCCAACAACAACTTTCTGCCCATGATTCCAGACATTCTCAATGTTTCCATCATCTACAATTCCTACAATCAATAAATGCAAATTTCATATTGACATTCCTTGAGTAATACAACAGGGTGCTAGTGTTAACAGAATCCTAGTGAGAACAAATTAAGATATTTTTTACTTTCAAATTAATGTCTGTGCTTAGTACACAAGAATTACACCACTTCTTCCCCCATTGAAAATTATCATCTAGATTGCTCATGCACATCTTTTGATTACTCAAGGAATAAGTTCAAACAATGACAGCCTTTCGAAGTGTCATGCACAAAAGGTCGCTCTCAGTTATTGCTAAAAGGCCTTCCAGAATTGGACGGTTCATTACAAAATGATAAGTAATATATTCTAAAAATTGGTGATAAAAAAGAAAAGAGATTACAAGTTCTAACATATGCATACAACAGTGAACAATCTATCGCATTTGCTATAATACTATCTATTCTATCACTAACAAGTGGCAAGGAATGGAGTTACCAGAGAGTTCAATGAATGTCAAAAGATCACAACATTGAGTGACAAGGAGAGATTACGACCTCCAATATGATAAAAAGATGTCGCTTACATGCGACTGCAAGTCTCTCGAAATGGTAGGCCTGTTACCAACTCGAGAAGCAAGCAAGATGCAACTTTCGACCAAACACTCAAAGCCTAAAGCTGCATTGAAACCAAATGAACAAGTCAAAGAAGTGCCCTTAAATCTAGAGGAGCCTTCGAAGACTGTTCACATCGGGGTTGCTTCTGACCCCGCATAGAACGATGCCCTTGTCACCTTCCTCCAGGCAAACATAGATGTCTTCACATGGCAACTATCCGACATGCCCGGGGTCCCTAGGAAGGAGATCAAGCATAGGCTAGCTCTACCGTCTAACAAGAAGCCTGTAAAACAAAAGTTACAAAGATTTGCACTTGATCGACGAGAAGCTTAGGTCAAAATTGAACAAGCTACTGAAGGTAGGCTTTATAGAGAAGTTAACCACTTAGAGTTGTTGGTTAATTCTATAATGGTTAAGAAGTCTAATGGTAAGTGGAGTATATGTATAGACTATATTGATCTTAATAAAGCTTATCCAAAAGATGATTTCCCTCTTCCTCGTATCGATCAATTAGTTGACTCTACTGTTGGTTGTGAAGTATTAAGTTTTCTAGATGCAAACTCTGGTTTTCATCAGATTCGTGCGTCTCTAAAAGATGAAGAGAAGACTGTATTTATTACACCATTTGAAATATTTTGCTATGTTAAAATGCCATTTGGTTTGAAAAATGCTAGCCCTACTTTTCAACGTTTGATGCAATTGACTTTGTTACTTCAACTAGGTCGAAATTTAGAAGTCTATGTTGACGATCTAGTTGTAAAGAGCATCAAACATCTTGATCACATTTCAAACCGACAAGAAATATTCGATAACCTCAGAAAAACCGCCTGAAACACAATCCAGAGAAGTGTGTGTTCAGAGTTTGTTCAGGAAAATAGCTCGGATTCCATTTTTTACAAGAGGTATTGAGGCAAAGCCTTAAAAAGATAAAGGCCACCGAGCAAATACGTCATCTGACCACTAATAATGAGGATATCCTAGCCTACGTTGTTCATTGTAATTCAACAAGTACTTTAGAACAACATGAACTTGCTAGAAAAGCTAGATGTTTGGAAAAGAAGCTTAACATTATGGTAAACTTATTCCAAACTATACTTAATGTTGTTATTCATGCGAATTGGATATTACCCCATGTTATTACAATATGCATTCTTAGGTTTGACAAATATGAAGACTTTGGAACCGAGAGGGAGGACAGGGAGGCCGGGGCCAAAGCAATGGAGAAGCCCAAGGAGGAAGGTAATCATGTTTGCTACCAAGCCCATGAAGAACAAGAAACTCAAAGCCCGTGCCATTGGACAGGAGAAAGCTAAGCAGTCTATGCGGCTGATCAAGAAGGAAAAAATCCCATGCGGTGGGAGGTCAAAAGGAGAAAAGCCCAAAGACTTAAAGCCCACATTTTGGATAAGATTTCCAGGCCCAATTCAAACCTCCCATAAGTCCAACCAAATTCAAACTCAGAATCAACTCAGAACTCAACTCGGATTCAATTCAGGATAGTCCAATAGGCGTGTAATAAAAAGGCCATAACTTTCACAAATAGAGTCCGATTCTGGTGTTCTTGTACTTGTTGAAAAGCTTATTTCAAGGCCTACACAATGGATAAGATCCATCTTCAAACATGTCATGGATCATCCGCTATGACTGAAACAATGTGATGGCTATAAATTTTAGTTTCCTTTTTGTGTGAGTTGGAGTCTAATATGATATAGGGTTGAGTTGTACTCTATTTCGGGACCTTGTGGACATCCAAAGGGACTATATAAGCCTTGTATATATAGCCTTTAGGGGGGAGACCTGTTTATGCATAAGATTGAAACATAGATATTGCTTGTTCTGTCAAAACTAGAGTTCATGCAAGGACTTTGCGAGAGGGCTAGGCGATCCATTGATTCATTTTGTAATTCAAGGTCAAGCCATCGTTCCATTGGGAATTGGGGACTTGGCATTCATCGTTCGTGGTCTCATGATAATCATCTATTCGGTGTGTTTTGCGTGTATTCCAAAGAGATGAGGGTTCATGCATGGGCATGAGTGTTTAACTAGCGACATCATCTACTTCACATCAATTATCCACGGTTCCTCACCGAGAAGATCGGGCCTTCCCCTGTATCATGTGGTATCTGATTCTAGGTTTACTCAGTGAGAATTTCTTTACCTTTGTTAGATTTGTATTCTGTCCTATTGTCCATTAAATGGAAAATTGCAACACCAAAGCCATAGTTCAATTTATTATTTCATGTGAGTTTAGTTAAGTTTTCATCCATTAGAGATTTGTTTTAGTGCTAATCTTGTGTTTCCTTTGCGTAACTTCATCTTGTGTCCACATAAACCCTCAAAAATTGCTAGTTGTTTCCCTCAATTAGCACCCAAAAGGTGTAATTTGATCTATCTTTGTGTTGGAGTTCGGCTCGGTTTGGGCCCACCCTAGCTGCGTCACACCACCTTGTTAGACGAGAAAAAAGAGTCCCTTCTGAATTCCATTGGGGGAAGTAAAGTCTGAATCCAATTCTTGATCCGAGATTCCTTCTTGAGAGTTTTTCTCCAAATTTTACTTGGGGAGTTCGTATCCAAGTCCACTTGACACAACTTGCATTTGGTCCAATACTTCTTAGCTGACCGAACCACTTTGGGTTCTTTGTGCATCACTTATATCCTTTCATCTTGAGACTAGCTTTTGATATTGCAAGTAGGGCTACTCATTACAATTGATTACACCTTGCTGATTTGTGAGGCTTAAGCAATCAAAATAATAGCACTTTCGGCCATTGCAAGAAGAGAGAAAAGAACAAAAGAAAGCAAAAAAGGCAGCCGCATAAGAAGAGCCACAACATTTAAAAAGAGTATAAAAACAGAGAGCAAAAATGCAATTTTTTGAAAGAATCGAAAGGAAAAAATCTTTGGCCGATTTTGCTACAATAACCGTGCATAATTTTGGGCTGCTACAGTACTGGTCCGTGCTTATTTCAGATTGTGTGGCCATTTTTCTTTGAGCAATTTTGTGCCCTACTCTATTCAATTGCAACTGGCTAGTATCTCTCTTAGTACTTGGTGCAAAACAAGCTTGTTTCATCTCAATTTTCATTGCATCCCAGTGGCTCATTTCTTTGTTTGCATTAAGTCACGTTTATCTTTATGTGTGCGTTCATACGCTTAAACCTATTGGATCAGCGCATAGGCAAGCATGGATCATTATTTAGCTTTACAACAACTTGAGTATCAGTTTGCATCGGTTATACACATACCTTACCAAACTCCACCTACACCCATTTTGTGTACTCCCTTGCTCTCAGTTACGCTCAAACATTACTGGGTTGTGGTCGTTTGCTGCCACAAGTAGCAACTTGCCGTCCTTGATTCACTTTGGAATGGTAAGCTTGTCTTATTTTCAGGACAGTGAGTTGCGAGTATAGAGAGAGATTTTGTTTTCCTAACCCAGATATAATCTAATTTGTTGTTTGTGAGTGAGGGTGATAATGGTGTGCGTGATAAGATCGGGGAAGCTCAGACGGGATTGAACACCCTCGGGGTGGAGGTCACACAACTGCGTAGGCGATCAACAATAACTTCCTGGAGCTGCGTGGCATGTTCACACACCACAATCTACGTGGGAGTACGCATGCTAACGATGCGAGTGTGCATGGTACTTTGGCCAGCGGCACAATGAGACCGAGGAGGAGCGTGCTATTCGCATGGATGAGGAGCGACGATAGTGCAACCACCACAACAATGTGCATCGTCCTCGACATGATGACGCCGAGATTTTGTTGCTAAGCCCAAATTTAATCTTCCTATATTTTTAGGGGGTAAGATGTGGACGAATAGAGTTGAAAGTTGATAAATTATTTCGGATGAGAAACTATTCCATTGAGAAGAAGCTCTTACTTGCATTCAATGGCTTGGATGATTATGCCAGACATTGGTGGGAGCGGTTTCTTTGTAAGTACATGGAGCACCAAGAATTATCGATTATCACCTGGGAGCAGATGGAGTAGCATTTGTGGGCACATTTTGTCCCTCTTCATTACAAACGTTCTCTTATTGAAAAATTACATAAGTTGAAATAGGCAACAAGGATGGTGAAAGAATACTACAATGAGAATGAGATGTGTGATTTCACCATATGTGACGTTGAGAGCATCCCAATTGAGAGTGTGAGAGATATACCAAAAGAAAAGATAGAGGTTGACATTGAAGGAATGGAGTTGATTCAACAACTAGCACCATTGGAAGCAAAAGATGACGAGATTACCATGGTAGGAGAAGTGCTCGCTGCCCTATGGTCAAATCATGGTGAATCATTACCTCTAGCACCTACATCATCTAAGGAGGAGGTTAAAGGTAACAACATAGGTGCTGATTTGATAGTTCATCAAGAAAAGGTTAGTAATGGCAAGAACTCTTTGAATCAAATGAAAATTCTACGTTCTAAATTTGATATGCTTAATTTACATAATATGGAATTGATTACTTATAAGGAAGTTCTCACTTGAATATCTGTTAATGATTCTTTATACTATATCATGTTTGATGATCCTAGAGAGCTATCTAGTGTGATTGAAAATGTTGCTAAAACTTTATGTGTAAATTCACTAGTTAGTACTTATGCCTACACATATAAGTTCAATTTGATTGTAGATTATAGTGTAGATGACAAGTTCTATGTTTGTCAAATATGCATTATATGTGATAAGCTTGCTGAATTGAAATTGCATGTTTTGAATACACAATCTTTTGTGCCATTTTATCACAATGAAATGAGTTTTAACAATAGTTCATGTTGTTCAAAAAGATTTCTTTCTACCGTTTACTGAATAATCATGTACAAGTAATCAGTCTAGCGCATTTGAAGCATGGAAAATACGAAAATTTTTCTCCCCCATATTTGAATAACTTGATATAGTTTTGCCCATTAATGACTTGTCCATGTATTTAGAAAAGTTGAGGATAATTATTTTCATGGGAGGGAGAATAATGTGGATGACAATATTGCAATGTATACATCTTATGCCTGCTATTGTACTAAACGGTTTGTGCAAAACAACAAGAATGACACAATGATTGAATCACACATATACAATGCATATGTGTTGTTCCTTTTATTTACTATGCCTTCATATGTAAATGATGTGCTAAACACGAGAAGTGTGAATGATAGATACATGTAGAGGACGGCTTTTTGTGAAGAATGAGAGGATGATGAAGATATCCTAGCCTATGTTGTTTATTGTAATTCAACAAGTACTTCAGAACAATATGAGCTTGCTAGAAGAGCTAGATGTTTGGAAAAGAAGCTTAACATTAAGGTGAACACATTCCAAACTATACTTAATGTTGTTATTTATGAGAATTGGATGTTACCCCCATGTTATTACATTGTGCATTCTCAGGTTTGACAAGTATGAAGACTTTGGAACCAAGGGCCTGTTTGGCAAGCAACAAGCCGGTCGGCTTTGGCTTTTGCTACAGTACCTAACTTTCAAACGGAGTATTTTTTCAAAACGGGGTCTACAAGTTAAACGTTGTACAAGTTAAAAGCCCAACATCTGTACCAGCCAAAATTGTAAGTGAGTATCGGTCTCTCCGTAATCTGTACCGTAAACAACCAAAATTCAAAAATTTCAGCCAAAAGCCATAAGCCGCAGCCAAAACAAACAGGCCCCAAGAGGGAGGTGAGGGAGGTCGTGGCCAAAGCAATGAAGAAGCACAAGGATGAGGATAATAATATTTGCTGCCAAGCCCATGAAGAACAAGAAGCTCAAAGCCAGTGCCGTCGTGTAACATCCCAAAAATTCAAGTATTCAAAATATATGGAATTTTTAAAACTTTTCTTTCATTTTGCTGGTGTTCAAAATTATTTTGAATATTTATTTGAACTCTTTTGAGTTGTGACATGAAAATTGATACATTGTGAAATAATATCCAAATTTAAAAAAATGATGGTGTCAATAAAAGAGATAGAAAATCCAAGGATCTACACACAAATTAAAAACTTAAGTATTAAATAATGGACATCAAAATTTGAAATCCAATTTACTTAGCAAAAAAAAAAAGAAAAGAAACAATGGCTAAAAGGGTATTAAAAACTCACATTTAAATGGTTGGAAATTTAAATTTAAATTTTAGGCAAAAACTTAAAAGCAATAACCATGAAAGACTTAATTTCCAGATCTTCTTAAGCTTTTTTTTCTCACTCTTACCTGTGGGCCCGGCTCTCACCCCGTCCCACCTCCCTCCTTCCCCCCGGTTTTCCCCTCTCTGCGTGTGGGCCCCGGCCTCGTTCCCCCCGTTTCCCCTCTGCCTGTGGGCCCCTCCCCTCCTTTCTTCTTTCCTTCTTCCTGCGCTGCTTGCCGTGCACCTGCTCCCCATTCCATTGCTAGGCCTCGCATCACCTGGCCCCGCTCGCCCTGTGCGCCGTCGCCTCTGCATCAGCAAGTCACCTCATTCATGTCTCCGACCTACTCCACGTCACCCTCGCCTACGCCTCGCACGCCCCCGCCATACTGTGCTCTGCCGCTCCATGCCGGGTTCCATTTCGTGCCCTGTGCTCCGGTCGCAGGGCACAGTGGCTCTACGGCACCCTCCTCTTTTCGCTGCTATAAATGGTAGCCTGGTCATCTCCCTTGCGCCTGCACCCTCTTCTTCTTCTCCCACCTCCGTCCGGCGGGCTAGTTTAGTTTGGATCGAGTCACCTCATGCCTCCACCGTCCATCTGCCTCCTCCCTGGGTTAATTGAACTTTCGCTCACCGGAGCTCACGCACCGCCCATCTTCCCCAACACCGGCCGCCACCGCCTCCACGGCCGTCATTGCTTCCCTGAAGCTCCTCCAGCCGATTCCTCGCTCTGGGAGCCTCCCCTCAGTGCCCTGAACTCACTCCCACCACTGGCCGGAGCTACCTCCCACCGCAGTTCATCGGCGCCGTGAACCTCCCCGCACCGCCCATGGCCCTCGCCGCCGGCTCACCACGGCTCCTCCCCGACTCGATCACCGGTATGGTAAGCATCCATCCGCCTCTCTCTCGCTTATGCAAGCGCTGTTCCCTCCCCTCTGCTTCTCGGCTGCCGGCGCCTCCTTTCTATCTCACGATCGGTTGCCCCGTGCCGTCGCCCTCCCACCTCGTCGTCGCCCGAGCAGAAGTGCAGCCACCCCTAGCTTGCCAAGCACCCAAGTGCTCCATTTTGCCTATTGTGGCCGAGTCCCCAGCCCTGCCCCGCTGGCGTCGCCGGCGCCAGAGTCGCCGCTCCGCTTCCTCTGTTTTGCCCCGGCTCCCGTGATACCTCTTCTACTTCACCCCCCTCTTCTGGTCGCAAAACACCTGCCACCCGGATGGTTATCAGCGTTGTTCGTTAGTCACTAGGTCCCGAGTTCGAGTCCCCCCTTCGGCCACCTTTTTATTTATTGCCTTTTTGCCATTCCAATCCGAAAATAATTGAGGAAGCTTAGCAATTTATACATGGAGGCTAAGAAATTTAATTAGGGTATAAATAACATTATTAAGAGTTAAATATTAGATTAATTATCATGTATGTATAATTAATGTGCCTTTATTATTTATCCTAATCTAAATATTAAGTGAAGGCAATAATAAAAGAGGGTTCTAAAATTAATAAACACCCCAATCAAAAAGACATCCAAGTTAAAGTTAAGGAAAATAAATTTGATACCATATTTGACTATAAAATAAGGATTTAAATTAAAGATTACCCTAAATAATAACTAAAACATGTGCTCCAACATTTAACATGCCACCATCAAATAAATACCAAGGGTAAATTTAATTAAATAGCAACATTGAGATATGATCCTGTATAGCAAAGTCGACCCTAGGTAAGTAGAAATTTAATTAAAGATCGAACTCTATCAAATGTTAAGTAAAAGGATAAGATATCAATATCAGTTAATTTCCAGAGCGCCTCCAAATTAAAAAGGGTCATATTAATAGGTACTACAATATAATAGCCCTAGAATAACATGCATTAAAATAATCTCACCAATATATATATATATATATATATATATATATATATATATATATATATATATATATATATGTATGTATATATGATCTAATAACATTAATTTTTTTAGATTTAGTGTTTTCTTGATCTATGTATGTGATGGGCTTAGACTTATATTGCAAAGAGCAGGTTAGAAGTTTACCCACCAAACACATATATGTTTGAATTAGAGAGGACTAACTTTAACTCAAGTCAAAGCCTTTCAATCCCTTAGCTCTGAAACAAATAGTTAACCACCATACCTCCTTTGTTATGTTTTCTAGTACATGACCAAGATAATGGCTGGATTTTTTTAGTTTTATAACTTATAGCTTTTGGTTTATACTACAGTAACTAGCTTTCAAATGGTGTCTTTTCAAGACGGAATTTACAAGTCGATTACAGTAGATACTGTACCGAATTCATCTATATTTGCTAAAATCACACGTGAGTGTCTCTCTATCCATTCTCTCTTGTAAACAGCCAGAAATCAAAATTTTAAACCAAAAAGAATCCACCCAATAGCCCACCTAAAATAGTCAAAAAAAATATTTTTGACTAACTAACTAGGCTAGTTATCAAACACAAAAAATGGATTAAGCAAACCGGGTTAAGGTTATCTAACCTACTTGACGTAGGCAACGAATCCTAATAGAAATGATTGCAAGGCTCTTTCAGACATGTAGTAAGTGAGGGATTGACTTTGTGCTTCGAGAATAATATAAGGATTGTATCGGTGACTTTGGCTATGGTGGTCACCCCAATTGTAGTTCCACCGCTAAACATTTAAGGTTCCATTTGGAATATAGGAATTTGATAAGAATTATAGTAAATTTAGATGAAACAGTTCAATTTTCATATGATTCCTTTTAGAATATAGGAATTTAACAAGAATTTATAGCGAATTTACAAGAAACAGTTCGATTTTCACATTAATCAAAAATTTCTCACGTTCCAAATATACTTGATCCTCATGCACGCATATATACTTAGCCAGCGTAGCACGTACTCCACATAACACTAGCAAAAAAAATAACCGCTTTTTACATTAGCCAACGTACCCCATGGAGCATTGAAACATGGAGAATTGAAACCTGGTGGACAAAGTGCATGCATGCATCACCCGTCTAACTAGCTTGTATACACAAAATGGTGAGCATATGCGCATGGTGATCTTGAGTGCCATCTCATCTTATCTTTTTCCCTTTGGTACCTGCCATAAGTGAGCACGTCGATCACCTAATGCGAACCTGTAGCTAGGGGATAACTTGCCATGAAAAGCGCAGACAAGAGGCAGCCAGCATCGCATTCGCGATAGCGAATCTCATGTTCCAATTCGGCACGTCGTGTACTTTTGCCGACTCGAGCCGATCGATCGATCGATTTTGACGGATGGGTTGATGGAATGCGCCCAAGAGTTAGGGGGGAGCCTATTCCACTTATGGCCGTAGAATCTGGTCCGATTGCCACTAGCTAGGCCGAAATGATGCTCTTTTTTAACCATCGGTTATTGCGCTTACGTGTGCGAATGTAGACGATGAGAATGTGTGCCTACGCGGAGTGTTAGGAAACATGCGCCTGGGTCAGTTCAGGTTCATGGTGAGCATCTCACCGGAGACTATAAATAGGGAGTCGTACCGGCATATTTTGTACACATGCAATTGAAAGCAATAAAGAAAGATCATGAGTTCTCTCTACTTCTCTCTATATTCAATCTATTATTCTGTCTTCTGTGATTGATTCGATTTGTTCTAACCTGCGGAATCGATCGGACTGGTCGCCAGCGATGGTTCCTCAACACGTTATCAGCACGAGATCGCTCCAGTGAATCGAAGGTAATCATCGAAGCCCTAATAGATTGAATTGTCTAGATCGCTTTAAATTCGAAGTTTTCGCATTCTAGATTGAATCTCTATGGTGCAAATCCGTCCTAATCTACCGCGAGCAGACCTGAAGTCGCCGGCACCATGTCGATCGGTAGATTGAATCACAGGGTAGATGTTGATTGCACTGTAGATTAGAAAAGAAAAAAAAGAAAAATGTTGCACCCATCGGTTTTGCATCGGCTACTACATGGGGAAGAGAAAAAAAAGGGGGATCGGGCGTTGGCCGCCAGCCTGCCGCCGACCGACCGCCGCCTCCTGCACGAGGCGCCGCCGGACCCGCATGTGCGCCACGGCCGCCGCCAGCAGCACCGGCGCATGCGGCTGCCTTGGCCGCCGCATGGAGTCGCCGCCTCGGGGCCTCGGTTCGCTGTCAGAGGCGTGCCGCCCGCGCCTCGCCAGTAGCCGCCTCGGCCGCTGGTGTGCCGCCGCGACGCCCCCACGCCACGCCGCGACGGCGCCTCGCCTCGGCCGTACACACGCCGCCACTTGCCTTCCGCCGCCGCCCGGCCGACCAACCGCCTCGATCCCCACGCCCGACATCGCCCAAAGCGCGTCACCATGGCCGCCGCGCACACACCACCTCCTGGCTGCCTCGTCTTCATCGCCTGCGGCGCGCGCATGCGCGCATCGCCTCGCCTCCTCGCCGCGATCGCATGGCGCCGCCACCGCCGGACTCGCCTCCGCCACGCCCGCGACGGCACCGTCGCCACCGGCCTCAACTTCGCTGCCCAAACTGGAGCCACCACCCAAAGCGGCCTCCCCGCACCGCCGCGCCCGCTCGCCGACCGCTAGCCACCCCACATGGCGCCGCTCACTCGTCGGCCGCTCGCCGCCCTGTATAGCGCAGCCCACTCGCCGCATCGCATGGCGCCGCCCTGCGCCAGTCGCCTCCCGTGCGCCACCTGACCGGTCGGTCGGGCACCGCCGCCGCCACGAGTGAAGTGAGGAAGGGAAACCCTAAAAGGCAGGTCGGGCAGGATTGATGGGCCGAGCGGGCCGTTCGGTTAGATGGAAACGGGCCGAAATATGGCCCGGCCGGGGGAGGCACCGGTGAATTTTGCAGAGAAGCCCCATTACTTTATGGATATTATCGATCGGCCCTTAAATCTTTAATATGGGTCCCGATTTTTGCAAAAAAAAAAGGCCTCGTAGTTCCAAAAATTACAAATAAGCCATCAAATTTACGGGCGGGTCCAGAATTTTGCAGAAAACCCCTCGGTAAATCAGGAAATTGTGCGAATTTTTCTCTAAACAGAAAAATTTGCGTAGAAACCCTCGGGAATTGCAGAATTAACTGAAAATTCATATTCTAGCATAAAAGAGCCTCGGGAATCCGAATTTTGAATTATTTTTAGCATTTGAAGCTTATTTATTTCTACCGTTATTATTTTCTGTATTTATTTACTGTTTTTGGTTAATTATAACTGTTTAAATTGCTTTTAATCACTGAAATTAGCAGTAAAATTTATAGAAAATGCATAAAAATTATGAAACATTACGATAACCTATTGTACCATTTATTTACCTGCATTAAATTATTCTAAGTATGTTACCAATAGTAAACTTATTTATTCCGTTCATACACATGTAGCTGACTAGCATCACGAACCGGGAGTTCGAGGAGCTGGCCCAGCATGGCCAAAACTATCTGACGTGGGCATCCGATGTCGAGATAGTGCTTGGAGCTAAGAAGCTTCACACGGCTATTAGGATTGGTGGACTGCATGACGCCTAACCCACGGCTGAGGAGAATGATCGGGCACTTCATTTTCTCATGCACCACCTCTGCCTCACTCTCAAGAATGAGTACATGGCGGAGAAAAGCGCGCTAGCACTCTGGACCACACTCAAGAAGCGGTTTGAGAGGCTAAAGTACACCATTCTTCCTCAAGCAGATCAGGAGTGGATCAGACTGAGGTTTGCTGACTTTAAGGTGGTCGGGGAGTACAATTCTGCCTTACACAAGATTTGTATCAATCTTCAACTCTGTGGCAAGCAGATCACAGATGAGCAGAAGATCGAGAAGACCCTGTCCACCTTTCACCCCAATGCTGTACAATCCGCCCGCAACTATCGTCAAGACGATTACAAGGAGTACGCCGAATTGATAGATATGATGTAGGTTGCGGAGGCTCAGGATGAATTTCTCCACAAAAATTATGTCACTCAGCCACCAGGCAGCTCCGCTGGCCGTGAAGCCAATGCTGGGAGCTACAAGGTGCGAAAACTCTTGATGAAGAGAAGGGGGAAGAAGGGTAAGGCCGTTGCCCAGAAAGGCAAGTCAGATACTCCAAGTGACAAAAAGGTTAAGAAGAGTGGCAAGACCTATGGCCAGTAGAACCAAGGTTGCTACAAGTGTGGCAAGTGGGGGCATTGGTCGCGGATATACAAAGAACCGCAGTATGTCATCGATGCCCACCAAGCTCAGAAGAAGAAGGATGGCAAAGGGCAGCCTGAAGCCCACTTTGCAGCGGTTGAGGGGGAGCATCCTGAGCAGCTGCTGTGTTGATGGAGGTTGAGCCCATCCCAGCAACAGCACCCCCTTACAACCTAGAGGCAGCCACCGCCATGATCTCTCTCGAAGAGAAGATCACTCCTGAGAAGATAGCCGAAGAAGTCTCTGATTTTCTAGTTGATTTAGTCTAATGCATAAAATGTATTAGACTTTAATTATCATTTATTTTGTGTTAAAAGAACAAGTTAGATCTTGCATGGATGGTACTTTAGTTTTGTTTTCTCGTGATGGTTGGATGATTTTGGAATAATTCATTAATTTATTCAGTTTATGATGGCATGATACGTTCTGATATTGGCGTATTTTATTTATGTGTTGAATGCCTTCTAATAAATGTTAATAAAATACCTTATATTAGAACATGTGTGGCGCCCTATGGAGGAAGTGTGCCTTGCCGATAGAGGCACAACGAATACCATCTTAAGAGAGACTAAGTATTTTTAGACGATTCGTAAGAGCACTGGCAGCCTTACGACAATCGCCGGAAGCGATGCATGTATAATTGGTTCCGAAAGAACCACGATTATACTCCTAATGGGCACAACTTTGGTCATTGAAGAAGTCTTATTGTACCCAGAATCGACTAGAACTCTCCTAAGTTTTAAGAATATTCGCGCCAATGGTTTCCACGTTAAGACTGAAGAAGAGTACGGTAAGGAATACCTACTCATCACGAAGCGCGAAGAGAATGGCAAAAGGGTATTAAAAAAACTTCCTTCACTAGAAACTGGGCTATATTATACCAACATTAAGGCACCTGCACCCTACACTGTCCTAAAGACACTATTTAGAAAATCTGAACTATTCTGTCTCTGGCATGACAGATTAGGCCACCCAGGTCTTAGGATGATGAGAAACATAATCAACAATTTCCAAGGGCATAATATTAATGTAAAGAATTTCCCAAATCATGAAGATTTTGTGTGCCCTGCATGTGCCACCGGAAAATTAATTACTAGACCTTCCACTCTGAAAGTGAAGGATGAAGTCCCTGCATTCCTGGAACGCATCCAGGGAGACTTTTGCGGTCCCATTCAGCCCATCTCAGGGCCATTTAAGTATTTTATAGTGCTCATTGACGCTTCCTCGAAGTGGTCATATATGGGTCTATTGTCCACAAGAAATCATGCTTTTGCAAAGTTGATCTCGCAAATCATTTGCATCAGAAATGTATTTCCTGATCATCACATCAAGTCCACCAGAATGGACAATGCTGGAGAATTTACTTCAAAGGCTTTTGATGATTATTGCATGGCGATGGGGATTGCAATTGAGCACTCGGTACTGCATGTCCATATCCAGAATGGTTTGGCAGAGGTTTTAATCAATAGAATTAAGTTTATTGCCCGACCCCTTTTGCATAATTGTAATTTTTCAGCTACATGTTGGGGACACGCAATCCGACATGCAGCGAATCTCATCAACTTTAGGCCTTCGGCCTACAACATCCATTCACCTATGCAACTAGCGCAAGAGTCACCACTGAAAATCTCTCATCTCAGGAGGTTTGGATGCAAGGTTTATGTACCTATACCCCCTCCGTAGTGTACTGCAATGGGCCCACTCCGCAAGACTGGGATATACGTTGGTTATGAGACTGCATCCATAATCAGGTATTTGGAACCCATGTCAGGAGATTTGCATACCGCCCGCTTCACTGACTGCATTTTTGATGAGAATAATTTCCCAACATTAGGAGGAGGAAATCAACCTCTTGATGAAAAATTTCAGGAAATTATGTGTGAAGCCACGGGAATTCAAGCACATGACCCGCGCACTAGTGAAACAGAGAAAGAGGTCCAGTAGATCATCGACCTGCAAGCATTAGCAAACTAACTGCCCGATCACTTTTGTGATTTGAAGAGCGTGACTAAGTCGCATATGCCTGCATGCAATGCACCGGAGAGGGTTGAAATACCAAAGAAAATTGAAGGTATCCCTAATCCCGTCTAGAGGCCTCAAAATAAAAGGACGAGAACTCCGGCTCCTCGAATCCAAAGTAACCGGGGACGCCCAGCGAAAAAGGATAAGAAGGACTTATCACAGCTGATCACTGAAGTCCCCCAGAATGAGAAGGGGATCTAGTTGAGACCTGGCACCAGTATGGCACCCTCAGGAAAGGGCATATCGGATTTGAACATTCCTCTGCAGGGAGAAACCGACATGGATGTGTGCGCACACATCGGAGCTAAAAAACTAAAGGGACTTGCCACCGTAATTGGAAGAAGCGATGTGCAAGGTGAAGCTCCAAAAGAAGTAATCGCTCTAGAAGTAGCAACTCATGAAGAAATAGCTATAAATTATGTGCACACAGGAGAGTACATGAACAGGATAACAGCCAATATCGATATCTAATTCGCAAAAAAAAATTGCCACAACCATCTATCTTGATCCCGAGCCTGCATCGCTCGCTGAATGTAAGAAAAAATCAGATTGGGAAGATTGGAAGAAGGTAATAGCAAATGAATTGCTATCTTTGAACAAAATAGAGGTGTTTGGGCCCGTATGCCGCACACCCCCCATGTCCACCCCGTAGGGCACAAGTGGGTATTTGTTCGAAAGAGAAATGAAAGAAACGAAGTGGTAAGATACAAAGCAAGGCTGGTAGCACAAAGTTTTACTCAACGTCCTAGAGTTGATTATGAAGAAACCTACTCTCCAGTCATGAGTGGAATTACCTTTAGATATTTGATCTTAATGGCAGTGAACTTGAATTTAAAATTAAATTGATGGATGTGGTAACTATATACCTTTATGGCAACTTGGATTCGGAGATTTATATGAAAGTCCCTGAAGGAATCCCTCTCCCGAACTAAGACAGAGCAAATAGAAATCTGCACAGTGTGAAGCTCATAAAGTCCCTGTATGGACTGAAACAATCTGGAAGAATGTGGTATAATCGCTTAAGCGACTTTCTTTGCAAGAAAGACTACACGAACAATGAAGACTGTCCATGTGTGTTTATACGGCGATCCCAGAATGGATTCTGTATAATCTCAGTGTATGTAGATGATCTGAACATCATCAGGACAGTAGAAGACATAAAAGAAGTACGCTCCTACTTGGAGTCAGAATTTGAAATGAAAGATTTGGGCAAGAGCAAATTCTGCTTAGGCCTGCAACTTGAGCATCTCTCTGAAGGAATCTTGGTACATCAGTCGGCCTACACCCAGAAGGTGTTAGAAAGATTTGGCTTTGAGAAGTCATTCCTATCGAAAGTACCGATGATCGGGAGGTCTTTACAGCAAGAAAAATATCCTTTCCGACCTAGGGAAGAAGGGGAGAAAGTCCTGGGACTGAAATTCTCATACTTGAGTGCAGTGGGAGCACGCATGTATTTAGCAAACGGAACTAGATCGGACATTGCATTTACCGTAAACCTGTTAGTAAGGTACAGTGCAGAACCTACCAAAAGGCATTGGCAGGGCATAAAGGACATCTTCCGATACCTCCAAGGAAGCAAGGACCTTTGATTGTTTTACAGACAAAATCAAGATCTGAACTTGATTGGCTATGCAGATACTGGGTACCTGTCTGACCCGCATACCGCAAGGTCATAATAGGCTATGTATTCCTGTATGGTGGAACTGCAATTTTCTGGAAATCGTCTGTCACATCCTGAATTTTGGATGTCTAAAATTTTGAGTAATTTAAAAACTTTTATTTGCATCTTACTAGCATTTGAATTTTGGTTCAACATCTTAAGTGGGTTTTCCTAAGTTTAGTGTTGAGCAAATAATATTTGAAAATAATTCTTGAGCACAAAATAGCAATCATAAAAATAAATAATTAGATAAATGAATACAAATAATTTACATAGTATTTAACCCGAATAAACTAACTCCAAAATTCTATCTATGAAATCAAAATCTGGTTTATAAATTAGTTAAAGGGAAATAGCCGAATTAAAAGTACAACTCAAATATATGCATACATAAACTATACAATTAAATTCAAGAATAGTCTTAACACTAGAGCTAGAATTCAAATATCGGAAATCATGCACAAATTAAAATTAACAAATCCTAATGAGAACTAAAGTTTAAATTGAAAATCCAAAATTATAAAATTTTGCTCAAGCCTCCTTTCTTTTCTTTTCCTTCATTTCCTTCTTCCTCTCTATTACATGTGGGCCCCTTCTTTTTCTCTCACTCCCTCTCTCTCTTTCCTCCTTCTCCCCCTGCCCGCTGGGCCCCAGCCCTGCGCGCCTCCCCTTTTTCTTTTCCCCCTGCGCCACATGCCCTGCCTCTTCTTCCTTTCTTTTCTCCTTCTTCCTTCTCCCGTCAGTGGCTGCGCATCCTCCACGTCTCCCTCCTTCCATCTCTCCTCGCGCTGAATCCCGCAAGGTGCAAGCCCGGATCTCGCGCGCTGCACTATCCTCGCTGCATCGCGCCTCGTCTTGTCGCCGCCTCCCTGCTCTGCAGCCGCGCCCCTCCGCCAGTGCCCGGTCGCATCCCCGCTCTGCGCCTCCGCGCGCCGAGCCCCACGCCAGTCCTCCCAGTAGCACAACCGCCCGCCCGTTGCCGGCCTCGCCCTGTCGCCTATAAAGGCCGCCGCAGCCCCACGGTCATCCCATCTCCTCCACTGTCCCTTCCCCGCCCAGCGCCGTGAGTTCGCCGCCGCAGCCCTCTCACCAAATTCCGTCGCTCCGGCCATTCCCGCCACGAACCAACCGCGTCACGACGTGCCATAGCCTCCCATCTACCTTACCTCTGAGCCAATTGAGTTTCCATGCGTCGAGCTCGCCGGATTACCCATTTTTATCACCACCGGCCGCCGCCGCCATTACCGCCGCCGTGGCTAACACAGTGCACTCCGGCTCGATTCCCTCCACCGGGAGCGACTCCTCGGCGCCCCGGACCTCTGCCGACCAGTGTCGGAACCCCTCCCCCACCCCAGCTCGCCGGCGCCGTGAGCTACACCCGCGCCGCCACCGGTTCTCGCCGCCAGCCCACCTCGGCAACTCTTCGGCTCGGCCAACCGCGCGGTGAGACTCCTGGCACTCTTCTCCAGCTCGTGCTCCCCCTAACCCCCCTCCTATCCCACCACGGCGTCGCCGCCCCGAGCCCGCCTCGCCGTCGGCCGCCTCGCACCATCGCCCGCTCGTAAGGGTGAAAACGGGTCGGATTCGGACGGATATTGCTGTTACCATATCCTAACCCATATTTTTTTCTCCGGATTCGGTATCAATCGGATTCAGTGTCGGATCGGTCGGGATTAACCCATTTCGTTTGCACCCCTACTTGTTTGTAAGGAATGCATACAGTGCAGTAAATGGAGTAGGACGCACTGACTTGATGTTACTATTTAATAGCTGATGTGGAAGATTTTATTTTACCATTGCAGAAGAAAATGAAACGTCAAATAGTAGCACTAACCTAAAATCAAACTTGAAGATGTATCGGATTCGGACGGATATTCGGATTCGGACGGATATTACTGTTACCATATCCTAACCCATATTTTTTCCTCCAGATTCGGTACTAGTCGGATTCGGTACCAATCGGATTCAGTGCCGGATCGGTCGGGATTAACCCGACCCATTTTCACCCCTACCCGCTCGCCTCGCCGGCCAACCCGCCACCACCCCTAGCTTTCCCGTCCCTGGTACGACCTATTTTACCGGCCCCAGCAACCGCCCCGGCCACCAACCACCGCCGGCGAGTCCACCACCGAAGGCCGCCGGAGTTGCTCTGTTTTGCCCCAGCCATAGAAAGCATACAGTAACCAGCGTTCCATTAACCATTCAGTAAATGGGCAATGGCCCAATGGTTAACCGAGCCATACATTACTGAACAGATCCTGGGTTCAAACTCCCTTTTTGCCATGTTGTTTTTCATTTCCTTAGCCCATTCCAATTAAAGAAATATGAAGGAAATAAATCAAGGGAGCTGGGATTATTAATGTGAGATCACCAGAAAATTATATACGCATTAAACCAACATATTAACAACATCCGGATAGAGTGTTCATCTAAATTAGAAGGCTTCCAAAATATATATGCAAATATACTGAAATAGTTAGTAAAATGGGGATGATATGTAATATTAGCAAAACTTTTGTACTTAATATAGGCCCTAATAAAAATAAAGACACTACCATTAAAATTTTAACTATTGACATAAAATTTTAACCGGTAGCTTTAAATTAGCAACAATAACAGGAGATAATCATGAGCAGTAGGTTAGGTTAGTCATAAGAAAAATTAAAATTGAATTGTGTCTAGTGGTAAGTAAAGGCATAAGATATCATTATTAGCAATTTCCATAGCAACTCCGAATTAAAAAGGGCGTACTAATATATAGGCAAAATGTATATGTATACATATAATGGCCATGGGTCATCCACAACTAGTCTCGCTAATATGTAATAGGGTGTCAGTGATACTAGGCATAACTAGGAATAACATAGAAAAGCTAATGATTTTAATTAGGTCATCAAACCATATTGCTTAATATTTAAATGTGGATTAGTTGTTATATATTAATAAGTAATACTATTTGAATAATTAACTCAAAGACTAAATACTAATTAAAGGCATTAATAAAGACAAATTTCGTCGGTTAGGTATTCAAATTAAGTAAAAATCATAATTGAAAAGGAATTCTAAATAAAGTTAAAGGTTTGGATATTATATCTAGACATGAAATCAAGGCTCTAAATTAGGGGTTACCCTTAATTATAATATAAAATCTATGCCCAGTATTTAATGTACCTCCATTAAATATATTTTTATAGTGGGTTTTGCTAACTGGTAGATATTGAGATATGACCTTATGTACCAAGCTGTGCCTAGATAGCTAAGTTAAACTAAAAACTAGAAATAGAGTTAAGCCTAATAATCACTAAGGTATAGACAAAGTACCAAGGGTACTATTAATTATTAACGTAGATTTGGTAACAATGATGGACCTAACTGAATATAGCAAGTTAGGACCCGAACCAACGGATTCCAATTCAAAACAAGTTATGTCTAGTAACAACTAAGTGCACATAAAATGTCGCACCACAAAATGCTACCCACTCAGATTCTAAAATTGATTTGGTTAGCTAAAAATTGTATATATCACTTCTATATAGCATATGCCTGAATATTAGCGCTCGACAAAATAATGCTTCGCTAATCTTGCACACTAATTCATAGGTAAAACCTAACTCATGAAACTTCCTTGATAAATATAAAAGCAATAAAGATTACCAATAAAAGATCAAGTCATCGTATTCTACCACCGGCCTTGCCTCAAATCACCCGAATCACCCATTAACTCATAATAAAACTAAAATTAAGTTTATTCGGATTTATTTGGATCTTTTGAGTTATTTGCTTTTATTTGGATTCAGTCGATTGTCGCGTAATTAGAAATCGGAGTCCTGAAGATTCTATGGATCAAGCGAGACCGAGATCGATGAAGACCAGGAATTAGAGATCATCGTATGAGACAACCTTGTGTGAGCTCAAGACCGCGGTAAACCGCACCAGGCGAGTCAATACTTTGATCATGTTGAACCTACATTTTCTGCAAATTATTTCTGTTTAAATTATCAAATTGCATGCTGTTATTTTATATGCAAATCCATGTTTAACTTAAGATTTTAGTTATATGCCCATTGTTTGCTTAATTAATATTACACCTCCTTTGGAATACTTGAATATGTGAACCTTGTCGCCCTAGCAAAATTATAATGGTAACTTTTGAAAATAAGTCCCTAATTATATGCCATGCTTAGTACTGCATAAATACTCAGGGGCACTAAAATGCCCCAAACATCATTGTCATTTTAAATCATGAGAAACTGGTTTGGGCAGTCATGGTGGGAATGACTGGTATATTTTGACATGATTATTTTATACTCCCAAAAACCTCATGTTGCTTAATTATCTGGGCGGATGGTTCGAGGGTGTGTGTGTGTGGTGCAGTGGAAGCACAAAGTGGATTGTGGTAGAACCGCCCAGATAACCCTAAGGACTGAATCTCGTGATGACCTCCCAGTGTACAACAAGTACAACCACAAGCTGGCAAAATGTAGGCAGGGCTAACTAATTTGCATCGACTTAGTAAGAGTTGCGCCGGTGTGACCACGGGCGGGTAGAGGATGGCCACATCCTCCAACGTGACGGCGCAAGAAGGGGCTTCTAGAAGGGTGGTCGTACCCCGAAGGAAGTGGAAACCTTAGCGGACGTAACTCTGCTAGGAAAAATGCATTGTAAAGGTCCTGTGATAGTCTACTCAACCGCATGGCTAAGGAATCATGTGGGGCAACGAGTGGATTTATCTCTTGTGGGTAAAGTGTGCAAACTCTGCAGAGTCAAAAACTATTCGAATAGCCGTGCCCACGGTCAAGGGCGGACATGGAAACTTAACTAGATATAGTTCTATTTAAAAATGTTTGGAAAATGGGAATGGAAAAGTGGAGGGCAGTGGAAAGCCCTGATTTGAGTGTCCTAGGTGTCGTCCCAGTGGTAAGTTAAGCGACTATAATGCTAAAAGATGTTATACGGTGTGATGCCGTATGTATGGAGAAATTATGGTGATATTAGGCATATGGTGTGATGCCATATGTATGGAAAATCATGTTAATATTCTTTGAACATTATTTTTTGTTCCAAAGCTGCTAGGTCTGAGGAAATTTTGTGTATCGTGTTTCAATTAGTGGCATTTCTATTCTTACAAAATTAAATATGGAAAGAGTAAATAGAGTCGTGAGTAAAGGAGATGGATGTATATAGTTAAGATATTGGTGGAATCATGTCAATCATAAATAGGAAATGATAGTGAGAATTGTGGGAGAAACAAATTGGTGGAGTCAAAAATGAATATATATATATATATATATATATATATATATATATATATATATATATATTTATGACTATATATATATATATATATATATATATGGGTCATATAGATGATTTAAATGATTGTTGGAGAATTAGGGAGTGAAAGGTAGTTGCTGGATTAATTCTTGGGAGTGATTGGCGATAATGAGATTAATAGGCTTTGATCAGATACTAGATGGACGAATCGGATTTTTAAAATTTAGGAGGTAAGGTAATAATGCTTGGAGTATAAGCTTGGTCAAAGAAAATCTTGGTGGATGTATACTAGTGAATTAGTAGAGATAGATAATGGAAGATGAGGTTGAATATTGGAAAAGCAAATTATGGTTGTGGATCAATAATGAAAGGATTGGATTGTTAGGAATTTAGAATACAAAAGATATTGGTGGATTAAATAAGTGATATTAGATAAATAATGTCACTAGCTGCTTGGAGTTTTAGGCAGTACTTGCTCGGTGGATTATATAGATTATGATACTCGCTGTTTGAGGATTAGGCAGCATTTGATTGGTGGATTGAATAATTGATGATATTCGCTGTTTGGAGTTTTAGACAGTAAACCATATAGAGAGTGTATGATTGGTGAATTAATTAAATGATGTCACTCTCAGTTTAAAGTATTAGACAGTAATCAATATAGAAGGAATCAGGTCGGTGGATTAGTTAAATGAGGACACTCGCCGTTTGGAGTCTTAGACAGCAATCGGTAAGGGAAGTGTGTATTTGGTGGATTAAGTCAGTTATGGCAATCGCCGTCTGGAGTTTAGGTAGGAATAATAACACTATGATGTGCTAACAATAATGCAACTAAAAGCGATTTTTGGCAAATAAACTAACCCGAGCCTCTCCTTTGATAAGCCATACATACTATTTATTTGCATTCTGTGTATTGGCTCACGGAGCACGGGGTTGGAGTGCTCACACTCGCTTTTGCGACAAAATTCAGAATCAGGAATCAAATCACCTCGCCTCAGCAACAAGACTGGACAAGCTGGCCAAGAAGATGAAGATGTCAAGGGCTAGGTCGCGAACCTCCAGTTGGCTGCCTGTGGGCATGTCCTGAAGGTCCCACCTGTGTGCTTCATTCTTCCGCTGCTGCAATTTAATGATTTCAGCCTAATCGGCCCATGAGTAAGTCTACTATTATAATTACGCTTCCGCATGATATGTATTTTGATATTCATTACTGTAAATGTGAGCACTATCTACTGATCTAGGGAATAGTGCAGTAAAATCACAGAAGAATCTGAATGGTAAAATCTGGGTCCCTACATTGTCCAAGCAAAGTCTCGTGACGACTTCAACGAACCACTCAGAAATTATAGCACTGTATGAAGCCACACGAGAGTGTGCTTGGCTTCGCCGAATGATTCACCATATCTAGCAGACATGTGGGATGAACATTGTGAAAACCCCCACAATTATCTACGAAGATAATGCAGGTTACGTCGCACAAGTGTAGACGGGCTATGTGAAGAGTCATCTCACAAAGCACATTAACCCAAGTTCTTCTATGCTCATGAATTGCAAAAGATAGACGAGATTAAAGTACTGCATACTAAGTCTTGAGAAAATCTGGCAAATTTATTCACTAAGTCACTCCCTGCATCCAGCTTTGAAAGATGCGTGCGAGAAATTGGAATGATGAAACTTAGAGAAGTGCAGAGTTCAGGGGGAGAATTCTCACAAGCCCGCTAGTAAATCTTAATCATGAAGATTAAGTACCCAAAAGAATAAAGTCCTGAAAACTGAATGAAATGGGGTGAATTGTACTCTTTTTCCCTTGATGAGTTTTCCTGAAGTTTCTCGACCAAGGTTTTTAATGAGGCAATTCATGTATCGCAGCATAACATGCATCATGTACTCTTTCTCCATTTTTCCCACTGGGTTTTTATGGTGTTTTAACAAGGCATGAGCGTGTCGGATAAGTGCCTAAGGGGAAGTGTTAGGAAACCTAGGCCTGGGCTAGCAGCCCTGGCCCATGGTGGGCACCTCACCGGAGACTATAAATAAGGAGTCGTACCGGCATATTTTGTACACATGCAATTGAAAGAAATAAAGAAAAACCAGGAGTTCTCTCTACCTCTCTCTGTGTGTTCGATCTATTATTCTATCTTCTGTGATTGATTCGATTTGTTCTAAGCAGAGGAATCGATCGAACTGGTCGCCAGCGACGGTTCCTCAACAAGGAGGACGTCAATTCGATTTCAATTCCTGCAATTTTCTTGCGTGCGCATGCATACATTTGAGGTATGTGTAGTGTGAGTTATGTTGTGTGTTGCCAACAAGTCATATATACACTAGATAGCCACTTTGGATCAGCTCCCTAAAATAAAAACATTTAATTGGCAAATACTCCATATGCGCATAACTAGCTAGCTACTTTGGCCTCGTCCTTCTTAGCTTTTGGTTTCTTCAAAAATCAAAATACTAAACATCAAAAAAGGATAGTCTCTTGAAACGGATTCTTCAAACTGTGTGTGCCTCCACATCGGTGTCTTGCTTTCTGCTATCGTGTCAAAAGCATAGATAAAAAGCCATCAGTTACAGCCTAAAAGAACACCCCAAAAACAGCAGGGTACATCTTTGAGACGTCCCGTGCCATTACCAAGGGGTAGTAAGACTTAGACAATGGATTATTATTCATTTGGCAGATAGAACACCACTCCAACAAATAATAAGCCCATCAGAGTATTGCAGTGGAACAATAGCTAGAGACAGTACTCTTCCCAACTCGTCCCAACCTCCGAGTAAGGCATTTAGCTCACCAAGGTCCTCGATACGCTCGCCCTTGATTCACACAGCATCTTCTACGCCTGAATACCCCACGTCCAACCTAAGGTAATCCCCAACCAGACAAGGATCTAACAAAGAAATTTACTAGCAAGAGTGAGTACAAATATACTCAGCAAACATTAATAGCAAAGAAATGCATTGCATGACTCATCTCTATCTCATTATCATAATTTATATTGCATCTCTTTCCTTGTAAAATAGATTATCAAACCAAGTGAAATTTCAAGTTTTAATTTTTGAAAATACTAATTTCAAGTTTTAGTTTTTGAAAATACTACTAGCCACTTAGTGAGAAGAAAGACCTCTAGTGGTTTCCATAGCCTCAAATTTAAGAGACATGTATGAATTCATGATTTTAATTTTAGCACTGTGTAGACTTGTGCCACTTTACCCATAGCTACACTAAACTCTTTAGAACTGGGTATCCCTCATTACCTTAGATGTGGTACCAAGTCCAGAGTACAGAATGTTTTCCCATGTTAAATTATTAAATCTCCACCCAACTATTCTTAATCGGTAACCCGGAGTGATTTCTCACCCTCACCCGACACCCACCGACCTCAAATAGATGTTTGTTGGGTCGATTATCCCTTCACCCAACACTCCACCAGCGCTAATATATGCGCCTTGGATCTCCCACTTCTGGACTCTCACCAATCCTAGGTTCCTCCACTAATTATGCTACTTACTCATTGTGGGGAGAAAGAGTAAGTAACATGGTAACATTTTCCACCCGTCAAAAAACGGAAATATGGTTAACATTTGAGTACGGCCCCCTTTCCGAGTGAGAGTTGTTTGGTCTTTATGTCATACCCATATGTAGAGAGCCCCAACCTTTTCCTCCCTTTCCTGACCAAGGCACCCTCTACTCGTCTATAATACTTTTTCTTATCTTTTATCCCATCTTCTTTCTCATCTTATCTCTTTTCTTATCTCATTTATCCGGATTAATTTTGAAATATATTTTTAATGCACATAACAATATAGGTTGCATGAATTTAGTTTTTATCAAGTAAAATAACTAGTTAAAGTGATCAAAGAATAAGTTTTCCTAGAATTTATTAAAAGATTCAAATTCAGGTAAGATCGGGCGAACCCCTTCCCTTGACTCGGATCATCGCCTACATTTAATACGTAGGCTACAACTCAATTTATGAAAACATAATAAAATGCAACATGTTGGTGAGCTTATGCTCCTAGGCTAATGCTGCAATCAATTAAATCAGTTGTAGCAATTTAATTAAATTATATCCTATACTTGCCACTCGACGTTATTTTACTGGTGTGAGGTTGTGTGGCTTATCTAAGGGGTATAATTGGTATTTTGTTTATGGTTGGTAATTTATGGCTCAGACACAATTAAGTAGGTACATATACAAATATGACTCCAAAATTATTCCTATCCAATTTTACGCACACAATTATGCCTGTTCGATTTTACACAGGTGAGTGTGCATTTATCTACCTCTCTAATTAAATCTGCGACAAATTCTATTTATATCAGGGTGTGTGTTCATTAATAATGGACACTGGCTAGCCCATTTTAAGGGGGCATTTATTGGGTTTTGTTTAATTTTGTTATTTCGTCATGATTAAATCATTTCTAATGCATCAGATTATTTGTCTAATTTAGTGATTTTATCGAAGATTAATTTATTTATAATGCCTCTAATTATTTTTTTTCATTTTCATTGTTCTCTTTGTGCCGATACGCCTTCTATATTATAGAGCAAACATACGATTTAGGTTATTTGATAGCAGTGCAATATTTAATTTTATGTAGTCAGCACCCCTTCCATGTGGATTTTTGTGGGTTTTATCTAATTAAATTCTATCAGTCACCAATTTAATTTTAATGTCACTAATTAATTTTGCACCTTCCCCCGCTATTATTCTCTCACTCGATTGGTTTTACTAGCATGGTTATTAATCTACACTTGCAATCATTGCTTTGTCTGCACACTGCGCACACACTACCCTGCACTACTGACATAACACCACACACCCAAACACCACACATGTACGCACACAAAACACCACATGGCCACACACACAACACAACACAACTGGCCACACACGCACGCCTCTCCCCATCCCCAACCAGTTCTTCTCAAGGGCTCCCTCTCTCTTCTCTTCCATATACGCCATTGCCACCTCTTGGATGAGCCGCCGATTCCCCAAGTGCAGCTCCGCTACTTCCTCTCCACTTCATCAGCTCTGCCATAGTTTGGCCTCTGGTTGTTTAGTGCTGGCTATGGAGGCTTCGAGCGCGCCAGCCACTAGCCTTCGTCTCACCATCAGTGTGCCTTCCCCTGGTTCCTACTATGTTTCCCCCTTTTTTTCCTCCTTGCTCTTGGCCTCGGTAGCTGACGATTTGGTTTTCGTGGGCTCAGCTTGAGCACGGCGTTGACTCCTACGGCTTCTATGGTGCTCCTACTTGCTCTCCCCCAACCGAATCCATTGCCAGTTCTGCCGAATCGACTTCCTCCTCTTTCCACCCAAGATGGTTTGATCTATTCACTTTTTATGCATTATTTTTGTGATTAGCTATCATTTTCTCTCCTCTTTACTCATGAATATGCAACGGATGGGAAGGCTGGAAATTGTGTTGTCGTGATGGTACTTGGGGTGTTACGTGCATCGGGGAGCACACAATCCACCAAGGGCACACTAGCGGCCATCTGCAGGCACACTGCCATGGCGTCGCAACCTTACCAGCTAAGGTATGGGATGCTTCCCTTCTCCTCAAGCCATCCTACTTAGCCAATTCGGTTTGTTGTGTGGTGTGATGTGGTGTTTGTTCTATGTTGTGGACTGTGAGCAAAATAGAATGGTGAGGTGGACCTACTTGCTTGTCAGGATAAAAAGGAATGTGATATTGATGGTTGTCGTGGTGGCCGAGACATTGCCCTCACATGTTCTAGGGTTCGGTCAGCCTCCTCTTGTCTTTGTCAGGTGTTGTCAGCTTGATGTTCCTTTCCTTGTCCTAGTCGATTGGAGATGATCCTGATGGTCATCGATGGTTCTAAGCCTTCACGGTTGTCGTCTTCACTCCTTCATCTTCGCCTACTCCTTTAGCACCTCTCCACCAGGCTCTCTCTTCCTCACTTCCTCTCTGTGGCTGGTTTTGGACTTGGGCGATGGTGGGGTTGTGTTCGGCTTGTTCTTTGTCTTTGGCTAAGCAATGGCAATGGGTGTTTTTGCTTGACTTGGTGCCTTCAGTTGGGGAAGGAAATGAGTTGGGGATGAGAAGTGAATGCTCTGTGTGGAGTGCTTGCTTAAACAGGGAGGAAATGGCTAGTTCTCTCTCTGACCTTGGTGATGGTTTGGTCTTATCCCTACCTCTAGCTTGCCTGGCTATACATTGGCCTTTTCTCTCTTGGTCGGCTGTGCTCTGGTTAAAGCTCTAGGACCTTTGGTCCATGGGTTGGCTTTGGCATAGTGCTTCAATTTTCTACTGTATGAGGTAAGTCAGTAAAAAAAACTACAGTGGGTGTTGGCTTGATTTTTCATCGAATGATGAGACCCACTTAAGTGAGAGGTGCCGGCCAGTCCCAAACGGTCTTGGTATCTCAGTAAGCTCTAAGGTTCGGTATTCTAAAATCCAGACATGTTCTGATGGCACATAACTTTTATTTATTTATTTTGTTCGGTCTTTTTTAGTCTTCTGTTATTAGTTTTCTTCACAATTCAGATAATGTTAGTTATTCTAATTTAGTGATGTTGATGTAATTGCAATTATTTATTTTTTGTAGATGATGCCCTTGGTTGGAGATCGACATTTTAATTTGATGTAATTAGGATTTTTAACTTATGTAATTGGAAATATAATTGTTGGAGATCGAGAAATGTAATTGAATGTAATTTGATATATTATGTAATTCGGACTGTTATATTCATGTATTATGGACCGTTAATATATTTATTTCATTCGAGGAATAGTTTTAATTATTGCTTGACTGGTGGAATTAATTGTTGTAAATGGATTACAAATATTTTACTTGGCTTGTGTTGCTTGGAATCATGTTGAGAGGAATTTGTATTCGAAAATTTGAATTTTGAGATGGTTTGTAAATTCTTAATTAGACCCATCTTATGAAAAAGATTTATTTATTCATTCTTTTCTTGCATAAAAAAACTTCATGCACAATTGCTTAATTCAGTTCTTAATTAATTTCTATTACTATCGATTTATTAATTAAAACGGATTAGGAAAATGGTATGTCACAAGCAGATGACATTGTGTTTGAGTGGTGAAATAGACGGTAGATCGATGGCGATGTGCAACCAGCTGATGTAAGTTTTCTCCTCTTTTTGCCGCCTCCAATCGAGGAAAAAATTGCAGTGTACATGACCCTATGACGGGCTTGTGGTGAGCACAAAGCACCTAGCTAGCTTTGTGATATGCATAGCGCCAACGAGTGGTAGAGGTGATCGTCACCCCACTGCCTTGCAACTTACAAGATGCTAAGAGATGCAAAGCTAGCTAGCTCCATTACATTGAGGAATTGACATGTACATCAGCGACATTGTTGCAAGCTAGCTCATGTTACCCGATATATCCAATTGTCTAATTGTCCGACCGATGAGCTAGCTAGCTAGTATTTTCTATGCATGTCTTGAACTTTTAAATGAACCGGTCGATTTACAAGACATTGTAGAATCACGAAAAGAGTATGCTATCTATCTCGCAGATGGAAAAATTATATTATATCACGGTGGCACAGATCAAGATATGTAACAAGCTAATCAGTGTCTGACATATGACGCATATACACTGTAGCGACACTGTAGTATGCACAGAATCGCACATAACGCATCTGCTACAGTGTTGCTGTGCATATATGACATGTGTCAGATGTTGATTGATTTGTTATATGTACTAATCTGTTCTACCGTGATACGATAGAAATTTTTCTCGCAGATGAGAAGAAAAAAAATCCATTTGTAGGGCAAGTATCGAGCTTAGTTTTCTATACGAATTTGGCAGTCTCACGAGTCATAAGTTCTATGGACCATAGAGATCGAGTGCAGTGACACGCATCCTGCAGAAAGTACTATGTCAATCGAGTGAGGTGTGACCTGACATCCTAGCCACTAAACAGGAATGGCCGACGAACCAGAAAGACAGTTTTTTTTTGGTTTCATACTTATTATTATTTTTTTTATATATAGTAACTAACTTTTAAACAGTACATCTTTTTAAGATATAGTCTATAAATTAATTTTAGTAGACATTATATCGACTTCAGCTATACTAACTATAAATGTATGTAATTATCTCTCTCTTCATATTCTCTTGTACGGATAATAAGAATTCAAAAATCATAAGTTAAAAGATAAAAATCACAGTCTAAAAGAACCCAACTCGTAAAGAGGCTACAAGATTATCGAAGAAATAATTGGGCAGGATAGAAGCAGGTGCGCCAATACGAATCCGGCGAGTGCCAAAGTGCAACAGAGATGGTTTACATGGAATCAACAGGTGAATAGGGTGCCACTAGCTAGTTACAAACGAAAGTTCAGTTTTTTAAAATAGGAGGCTTATGGCCAAACCTACTCGGCAAGTATAAGATAGGCTTAACACGTGTATGGCCTTTTTGGTTGTGCTACCCAACTACCTGTCAGGTGGCTCTACGTTTTCTAAAGGTAGTCTAAAGTGGCATAAACAAAGGTAGTCTAAAGTCTAAACACAATCGTTGGGCACAAACGCTCTTGCATTCGTTGTTTTATTATTTGTAGGCAGTTTTCTATTTTAACTAACGAATTCAAAACACCCCTCACAAAGAAATTTCTAAATATTACAAATGTTGATTCTACAAGACGTAAGACGATATACCTCCCGATTGACTATATCCTCTAGAACTGTCTGTAATACTTTGATGTGTCTTTTGAGAGTAGAAATATGTAACCAATAGACACGGAGCTGTGTAAGAGCAATGTGTATAGTTGGACCTCCATTTTTTCCTCAAAAATCACTTTATAGTAGTAGGCAGAGGTGGATTTAGAATTTTCGGGATATGTGTTTAAAGTTAAAGTAGTTGTTCGTAGTAGCAAAAATCAAAATATAAATTATTTGTAATAGATACAACATCTCAAATAATTTAGAAAAATTTGTTGAATTGGAAATATGGGATTCGGAACCTGGAAATGGAGATACACTTGTAATGTTGTCGATATGCGCAGCTTGCCTTATCGGCCTCAGTGACCCAACCGCCGTCACACGCTCCCTCCCGAGACCTTGGCTATAGACGATCTGGCTAAGCCACGCTTGGCGCTCACCGCTGCCTGGCCGTTTACTACATTGAATTTAAATTCTACATAAAACTCGATTTTGACTAAAAAATTTTAAACTGTCTATTCACCTACCCTCCTTTAGTTAGGTTTTTTGAACCTTCAGCTGGATTGTAATTTTTGAGACGAATTGGAGAGTATAAGATGTGTGAGTGGGCTAAAACCTATTAGAGATGTAAATATGAAATATTTGGATCAATTATTAATATATATGCCAAATATACCTACTAAATACAGAGTATTTCACCAAAAAATTTTAGGTATTCAGCTAAACACCCGAAAACTACATGGGATCCACCGTCTAGTAGTAGATGCACTAATTCTTAGGATATATCCCTGTATTTGCTATTAAGAAACCTAGGCCTGGGCTTGAAGCCTTGGCCATGTTGGGCGCCTCACCACTAGGTTATAAATAGGGAGTACTATTGGCTATTTTGTATACGGAATCAGAAAGAAAGCAATAAAGAAAGAACAGGAGTTCTCTCTATCGCTCTATGTTTTTAATCTACTATTTTCTGTCTTCTGTGATTATCTGATTTTACATAAATAGAGAAATTGATTGGATTGGTCGCTAGCGATGGTTTCTCAATATTTGCATCCCTAAACGTAGTACTATATGGAATGCTGATCTGTTGTATTTTTGGTATATATGCTCAGTGATGAAGCTATAGTAGGGAATAAATTAATATTCCAGGTAGTGGAGGCCTGGACGGTCAAGTTCGTGCCCGATAACGGTGCGTGCATCTTCCTTTCGCTTTCTCCCGTCGCTAGATTTAGTTTATTAATCGGGGCAGTTACCGTTGGAATTAGCGGAGACATGGAAAATGACTTGCCTGGTATCGTGCTATACAGAAAAGATTGAAAAATTTTGCCGACCAAAATGACTTTCTTTCCAAAAAGTGTCGTTAATCAGCTCTGTTAGTTGGGACAAAAGGTGGCTTCATTAGAGCAAATAACATGATTAATTAACTAATGGCGAGATGGAAAGCAGGCGAAAAGGAAGCAAACCTCTGGCATTTGATAGCTTTGGGACCATCCGATCGGAAATAGACGCTTGAGATTAAAGCCGATTTGTGCCTTGTGATTAGAGCAAATAACATGATTACACTGCTTACACAAAAGCCTGGAGTACATCTCTACGTAGCTAAAGCGGAATCCACATCCAGTAAAAAACACGCCCCTGCATAAGAGCAAAAAATAAAATAATTACATGAATGTGTTGATTCTGGAAGAAGTGAAACGGTCAGAAGAAATGTAAAATGGATTTTCGAAAAAATGGTTTCATGTATACAAATATACAATAATAGCAGGGAGGGAAAAGAGAGAATAACGGGAAAAAACCTCGTTGAAATGGTCTGAACGCTGGATTGGAAGAAAGCGTGGGCGGCGGTGTCACTATGCACACTCGCCGCGGGGCGCCAACGAAGCATGGGCACCTGTAAGGACTTGCGTGGTCTACATGCAACGTGCGACGTTGACTTGAAGAGATGCTTGACCCTCCGCCAACCCCACGAAAAATTCTATTATATCCCGTTGCACAATCCGATTTGTATAACGAGCAAATAGAATAGTAACATGTGGCAAAAAATACTTTAGCAATACACTGTAATAGAACTGTAGCCCGTACAAAAATAATATTTCTATTTTTACTACAGTACCGGATCGTACGAAAAGAAAATATTTTTAAAATAGCTGCTACAGTAACTTTGCCACGTGTCACCACTCCATTTGCTCGTTACACAAACTGGATTGTGCAACGGGGATACAATAGAATTTTTCCAACCCCAGATGGGAATATTGATTTAGATTTAGCCGCACCTGAGCCCGCAACTGCTGCCTCTACTCCGCCTACTACTTGTGCCGACTTCGCCAGCCTCGCGGGGTATCGATTTCCACATGCTTTGTGTGCATGCCATTGACTCCTTTAATGGGTTGAAACCTACTTAATTCTCATTTTTATTTCGTCTATACAAGAAAAGAATTTTTTGTGTTTAGCAAGACAGAGAATTGAATAAGTAAAAAAACACAAGTGTGTACCCTTTACCAAAAATCAAATATGACAGAATACATACATATATATAGTATAAATAACAGGGGCACCATGGTGCCCAGACTCCATGATTGAGATTTTCCATCAATGATTAAGACTTTCCATCCTTTCCATCCATGATTGAGACTTTCTATCCATGATTAAGACTTTCTATCTAGAAGAGCGTGCTCTCTATTATTTTATATTGCAACCGATGATTTTTTGCTGTGACTGACAACTTTTGTCTGCGTTTTTAAGATGGCGGAGATGTTGATATGAATGATGCACATGGTTTTAAACTCGGAAAGTCGTTTGGACAAGTGGCTTCTCAAAGTCGCTTGGAGAAACCGGTTTGTTTGTTTCGGCTTCCAGAGAAGCTAAAACCAACAGCAAAAAAGAACGAGGCCCATGTCGTGTCTTTATCTTCAGCGACAGTTTCAATTCTCATTCTGACAAAACCAAGTGGAATGGACCAAGTAACAATTCATAGGGCATGTTCTTTTTGGCTTCTACTTATGGTTTTTAGATGTGACTTATGACTTTTGGGCTGCTCATGAAAGAGAGTACGGAGTAACAGAAACTCACGTGCAATTTTAACCGATATAAATAAAGTCGTTGCAGTTTATACTATAATTAGCTTGTAAAACATATTTTTTTTAAAAATACTTTATTTGAAAGCTAATTACTATAGAAAAATTAAGAAGTAGTTTTTAGAGGCTGAAAAAAAAGTCCCATACACGCATGGAACGAGTAGATATTTGAGATGGAAGTTTGTATTTGCCGCTATAAAAAAAATCAGAAAATGCGCTTTCGACACATGTCTTTGGTGGAGTACGTAGACCACAGTGATGTACGAGTCCAAGATGGTGCAAAAACACTATCAATCCTGAGCTCCAAAAAAGTGTTCCTCCATGGTCCGGATAAAATAGAGAGAAATGGATTTTTTTTTTTTTTTGTTCTCCTTTCAATCACGACCCGGAATGTAACTCATTCCAGTAGCGAGCCACCGAAAGCGACCGCGAAACGGAAGGAAGCAGCGGTTTTACCATGAAAAGCACGGCAAACGCTCGAGCGCCAACGATCGAGCAACACGTGGACCCATGCGACGCCATCGGCCGATGGTGACGGCGCCACCTCATCATCCCCCATCCAATCACAGCACCACACGCGTCCGGGCACAATTAAAATGGCGGAAGATCCGAGCGTACTGTTGCTACTGACGTCCTCGTCGAAGCCGCTCGGCAGATTACGCTCGAAAGCCCCTCGAATGTGCGCTACATTTTGCCGTTTTTGGTCGCTAGTGATGTCCATCTATCCGGTAGTAGTTGTAAGATTCGCGGCAGGGTTGTCGGCTTTAATTTGACCAGGTCCCTGCAAAATCCCCGTGGGATCTTTCACGGGGGAGAGGTGAGTTTTTGGTTTTAAGGAAACGGAGCGATCGAGCTACCAATCACTGTGATACACGTATGATGTCATGTCGCTCCATCACTCGTATCCAAGTCAGCATCGTGCATGCCAACGCAAAGCAATCGGTGAGATCCTTTTCCATTGCGGTTGATGGCATATGACTATAATTAATAGATTTTATCTCTAACATAAGTATTTATATGAATGAATCGAATATTAATAAAACGATAAACCGTTTTAAAAAAAACTATTACATTAAATCACTTCGAAATAATGATGAAGAAACCGTTCTACTTGTTTGTTCAGAGAAAGTCATAAGCGAAAAAAACTACGACATTCCTTCCTTGCCTTCCTTAGCTTGAAATGTTTGATTCATGGTTCTCAGGTAACTATCCATTCGATTGATTTGGAGGATCAGTTTTGCACATGTCTAATTTTAGATTAATGGAGTAGTCGTTTCGTTTATTTATTTGGACGAAATTATAAACTAAAAAGAGCTAGATCATTCTTTTCTTGTCTTCCTCAGCTCGAAATCTTTGCTTGATGGTTCTCGGGCAAACTATCCGTTTGATTGATTTGGAGGATCAGCTTTACACGTCTAATTTAAGATCTGTCACACTATTTTGCAAGTCCTTTTAGTTTGTTGTTGAATCGTAGCGCTCCGTCAAACATAATAGACGTTGGTGTTCTTGTCCCCACATGTCAGCAGTAATTAGTATTTAAGGTAGCTGTTTGATGTTAGGATTTACAGGAAACTAACATAGAGTGTTTTAGATATTCTAAGATTAATTTATTCAGAGTATAATACAGAAAATTAACATGTAGACCCACTTACTTGCGTGCAAAATACGCTTCATCAAATTTGATACTACTGAAATTTGCCGGTTTTTGTAGAATCGATTCACGATTAAATTCATACAACTAAGCAAGCTCAAGGAAAAGGCAGGCTAAAATTGACGTCCAAAATCTAGAAGTGACAGAGTTGGAGAAGTTCAATGAAATAGTAGTGCATCTTTAATTTGAACCAAGAATCTAGTTGATGTCATATTGTCATTCCTTGCGTGAAACCCTTGCCGGCAAGGTCGATCGGCCGCACTTCACCGTCGGCAAGACAGGGATTGCGGTGCAGTCTGCGTCTCCGCCCCTGCCGCGCGACAGTCCGCCAAACCCTCTCCCGACACCGATGCACTTACCACCCTCCGAATTCCGAATGGGGATGCGTGCTCCTTTTCTACGCGCCGCCCCGTCACCTTGTGCACGCGGCTGTGCAGGTCCATCGCCTACGCTTTCGACAACAAAAAAGAAAAAAGTTCAGTTTGGCAGTATAAACAGATTTCGCCGGACGGGTGGGCTGCTAGTTCACGCTCAACCGACCAAACCACCCCATTTCCTCGCTAGTCAATGCGTGAAACTAGAGCTGATGTAAAACTAAACTATGAACGCATCAAATAGCAATATTATAAATCACAAAGAGTTAAGAAAAACTATTTATCAACTAATATTTGTATAGATAGTACTAAATTATTTATGACCATAAGTGATAGATCGCTAGGTGAAGTGAAGAGCTACTCCCTCCGTTCTTTTTTACTTAACTTCCTAGAATTCGAGATGTCAAATTTTTTAAAGTTTGACCGTCAATAGATTTAAAACTATCAAGATTGGCTACACGAAAATTACATCATTGGATTTATCATTAAAAATATTTTTATAATATTATAATTTTATTAGTACATCTTAGTGTAAAGTTATAAAAAAATAGCGATCAAAAATACATCTCGAAGACCGTGAAAAGTCAAAAACGTCAAGTAAAAAAACAGAGAGAGTACAAAAGTACAAGATCACATGTTCTACTTCCACCCATACATGTCGCCTTCATCGTTCATCTAAAAATAACAATAAAGCAATGGTGAGTACACGACTTAGCAAATACACAATAAAACAATAGAAACAACAATATATTCATATCACTTATCGATTTTCACCATTCTCTTTTTCTCATCTTTCTTTCGGCTAATGCAATGTAATGCTCATGCACATGTCTTTCTCTTTCTGTAGCTCATACTGGTATAGCAGACAGAACACACGTTGATGTTCACCCTCTACCACTATTACGTGAACGTGCCTACTGAAGTAGGTCTCTTACTATCTATCGAAGTAGGTCTTTTCCTCCATCCCGTGGAGGTGTCTACCAAAGTAGGTCATTTAGTGCTTATCAAAGTAAGTCTTTTTCTCCATCCTATGGAGGTGTCTACTTTTGTAGGTCTTATTCAAAAGCACTTCAGAATAGTCAAAATAGCTTTGCTTATAGCCACTGGCGGATCCAAAGAAGGTCAAGGGTGTTCAGCCGAACACCCAAATTTTTTTATAAAATACCAGGTATATAATATATCTATTAGATGTATATACTGTTAGTTAAGTTAAAACTATATTTTTATGCCTGCAAATAAATTCAGCCCACACTTCTCGTATCTCGTGCGTATCCCATGTAACACATTAGACCCATTTTTCTTCCTACCTCAGCCCTCCTCGTATAGGTCCAAAGAGGTAAAGATACCAACAAAACACTAACCTTGTTTGTTGTCTGTCTGGTAGGCGGCTCCGGTCTTCGAGTGGCGAGCGAGCGAAGGTGCAGGCTGCGGAGGCGAGTGATGACCAACGGACATGGACTGCGTAGGCGAGCGACGGGCAGTGGACGTGGCACCATGATGTGACGGCAATCATGCGTGAGGCAGCGTGGGGTGCAAGGTGAGTTTGTGCAGCGCGGGTGAGTAGAGAGATGTCGTGGGCAAGCAAACGGTGGCACGGCGAACATGTTGGTAGGGAGTGGGCGGCGGAAAGGGAGCAGCGCGATAGGCGGGAGGAAGCGCGGCATCGGGAAGTGAGCATCACCTCCAACATATCGTCATCGTCCTCTCTCCAAATCTAGTTATGCTCTGCCTCACTCCATTTATTTTCTTTCTTGCTCCGCTTTGCTCTATTCTGCTCTATGCTAGCTCCGGTTCTTTCTGGAGCTTAGCATTTGTTTTTTTTCGTTTTATCTAATAGATGCTGTATAAAAATACAATCTTTGCCTTAGGCAATGAGCAGTTAGTTGGACCCTTATTGCATTTGTTTACATGCTAATTTTTGCTATATTTTGCTCCATAGAAGGAACATACAATTTCCTCTTCGATGGACGGTTCTTCTTGATGGGGAAAAGAGCACAAAAGGCGGGATCCATAAGGTATACAACTGTCATTAATATCTATAATTTGTTGTTTAATTCATATCATTATGCTCGACTTATGTTGCCCGTTTTCTCGTAAGAAATTATTAATTTATATAATTTATGTATTTTTATTATATCTATATATACGTATCGTTGTATCGGTGTTTTTGGGGAAACGGTACGTTACGGTATCGACGTATTCGACAACTTATCTTCGAAGTCCGAACACCTATTCTGAAAATCCTGGATCCGCCACTGCTTATAGCTATTTGGCTTACTCACCGCCCTGGTTGAATGCTTATGTTATAACATGAGTGCAACCTTCCATTATTTTACCACATATCACATTTATTATTGAATTATATCATACCAAACAAAAGGGTAATCAATTATTACATGGCATGAATAAATTAATAATAATGAAAAATTAACAACCATCATCTATCATTCTATTATGCACTTGACTTTTCAAGTTGCGATGATTAGGTTGATTAGAGTGTGACACCAACTTTGAAGCTAGTCCTCCTACAGCAAATCCCAAACAATACAAGTCATAGCAATATAAGACAATAATTAATCCACAGTTCTCCCCCTTTACCAGACAATCACCCCTACTATCCTGGTACTAAGAACAACATAGCTTAGAACTCCCAATTCCTATCAAAGCAAACTATACCAATTTTGAAATCTACATAAATTTTTCTACAACTACTTAGTTAGCTACATGACTAGTTTAAAACATCTAAACCTCTATTTTTAACCCAAAAGGCAGATATATCAACTTTTGGATAGTAGAACTAGTATTTTCATATCTATTAATGTACTTATGCAACTCTAGTAAACCATGACATTCTCAGAAACTACAAAAATTTTTATAACTTTTTTATAGTTATGTAAAAAATTCAATTCTGCCATCTAATCAGTCAAATTAATAATTTTCCACTACTGTGTCTAGCAGTAACTAGTTCTGGACAGCAGTATTCCAAAATTCATAACTTCTATTCTATCTGTCCAAACTTATGTTCTTGGACTCTTTGGAATGCTTAAGAAATTACCTACACTTTTTATATAGACCAAATAGCCTACTTACACAATTTACTATTTTTAATTTACTGTTTATTCTAATTCTGCCAATTGATTACAATTCTCTAGACAACAAGTTTATAAAAATCATAACTCGAATTTTAACCATCCAATCAACATGATTAAATATTATATAGAAATCTAGCAATGTTCTCTATAACTATCTAGTAGATAACATTCTCCAGCTATACCTATATGGTATCCGAAATCACGGTAGAACAATATAACAGATTAACCAATCTACTAATCGATCCCCTTATAAATGCTTGCTACTTTCCTATCTAATCTCGACTCTAATATCCAATAAAATTAGCAAAACAAAGAAGAGACATCGAGATCATCGCCAAGAGCTGAACACCAAACCACGATCTCCTCACTTTTTCTCCCTTTCTCGCTCCTGGGGTCTTTTCCCTGCCACTGCTCTAAGCTCCCTTTGCCTTCCTCCTCGACCGGTGCACTGTAGACCTAACCACTGGCTGAGACGTGGCTTGGCTGCGTTGACGTGCGGCGTGTGCAACGTGTTGGCGCGCACGGGCGACGTGGCCAGCGGCACACGGGCAGGTGGATGCTAGCGCGAGGAGCTCCTACTGGCGCGTGGCGAAGCAGCCGACATGGCGGAAGAGTTGGCACGCGGGCGGGCGCATGCATGCGCAAGTGCGTGGCGTCGGCGGCAAAGCGGCTTCACGCACGGGCGATGTGCGGGCTGGCACGCTCGGACGCTATGCGGCAGGCAACGCTGACGGGGATGCAAACTCAGGCGCTACGCGGCAAGCACTAGTGTGGGACCGGGCGACGGAGCGAGATCAGACGGCGGTGAAAGACGGCTTCGGCGCGTGAGAGCAGAAGGTGTACCGTGCCGAAAACAAATAGAAAAAACTAGGGCATTGCGTCTTCTCTCCTCATGTTCTCTTTTATCACGGTATGAGATTGATTCAATCTTCAAATTTTCTAGGCTATTTGTTCCAAGAAATAACTCCTCTAAAAATTCAAGCATTCTATTTTCATGTATACCTTTTTCGCTATTCACTCATAGATCCTTAAGAGGCTTATTTTCATAATATTACGTCGGCGGTTCATTTGTCTAACTATCCCCAGACGGGAACAAAGCCGCAGTGTGCGTCCTTGTCTCGGGTGCTCGCAGCGGTTTGCACAAGCTTCAGCTTGGTGCACGCGAGAACATCAACTATACTACTCTGCTACATCGAATTATGACATACTGCTTTAATTGTAGTACTCCCTAACATATTCTCTTGCAAACAAAGGGTTCAATGAGAAAGCTTGGCAGTAGCAAAGTTATAGCACGGGTGAAGGATACACGAGAAAGTACAAGATAATGTTACGATGAACCATTGGTAAGTTTATAGAGTAAAAATTTAAATTTTGTAAAGTTTGTATTTTTGGACAATCTAGCCGCTGGCCAATAGTTACGTTGTTTAGTTGCTGGTTGCAATTTTCCAGAACAGGTCATTTTGTTCTGAGTGTGACCGGTCTGACCAGCCCAACAATTTGATTTTGGATTTTTGGGAAATTCATGGGTTGATATGAATTGTGTTTGGTCAGTGCATTAATATTACATTATGTATGTTTTAACTAATATGGATCAAGTTATGAAGAACTTGTGCCTAAAAACAGTTTCTTTTATGTTTGGATGTGCAAGAAGTTTTAGAGTCAATCATGGAAAATGACAAGGATCGGAGCTACACTCACTGAGGAGCCAAGGCTTAGAACGGACAAAGATGCTGAGTGAGATAGTTGAGCCCAAGCATAGCACGAGAAAAGTGGAAAGTGTTGAAAGGAAGGTGCGAGCGATGAGTTGCATCAAGTGGTTTAGTCGGTCGAAGTGAGACGTGATCTGATGGAACTGAAATGAAAGAGACTTGCTGATGCATGGCAAGTCATTGGTGTACCTACACGTGACGAGCATGATGATTACTTGCAAGAGAAGATGAAGGCCAAGTCAAGGCAAGGGTATTTTGGTAATTTACCAAATGTAAAAAACTATGTTGGATAAAAAAATGTGACGCTTGAGCGGCGCATGAGAAAGTGGTTTAGGTTAAGGAGATACTGAGAAGATCAAATGATCAAAGGCTAAGCACTTAGTGGATTCGGGGCTCATGTGCTTTAAAAAACGTGCATGAGTTAAGTGTATGAGTAAATTCCGTATTGTGTAGGATTAATGGGTTTTCCCCAAATATACTAGCGGATAGTATCCATTAAGGTTAGATGTGAGCTGATTGCCTCGTTTATTTAATGAGTTGGGATGGAGGCTTACATGCTAACCACCCAACCTTGTATTTTTAAGGTTATGGTTAGTAGAGTAAGTGCTATGGTGTGCTCTTTTGTCTTCTAGGTAAAGTGGCTATAAAATTTTCATCTTTAAGTAGCAATATAATCAACTTTTGTTTATCTCCTATGGTATCTTCTTGTTTTGGTTGGCTTGCTCTTGTTCTTATTGATTTTGATATCTTCTCTCGTCTTCTTGATCTAGCTTCATGCCAACAAAGTGTAAGTGATAGAGGTGACTCATGGAGACCATATCTCATCTATCTAGTTTTCTTTTTGAAAGTTTTTGAAGTTATCTGGTTTTGCTTGATTGTAGCTTAGAGTTTTTTGATCTCAAAGTTTTTGCTTCGAATATTTGAGAGTTCTTACTTGTTATGACATGTTGGAATATATTTAGAGCCATCTTGACCATCATATACCCGTAAGCAAGTTATATTCTGAGTTTTCGGTTTTGCCCGGTTTTAGTGCAACTTTGCGTATTCTCAAGAAGGTCTGAACATTGATAAAGATTCAAGTGATCCTCAGATGACATAGGTTTCTAAGACCCATAGCAAAGTGTATGCAAAGTTTTATCTTATTTCGCTATGGAATTTTGGAGTTGCATCAAAAGTGGTTTGGATTTGGACTGATTTTCTGTTTTGGAAACGGGGAACGGTCATATCGCCCCTAGGCTCGGTCGTACCACTTACCGGTCAAACCGCTCGCTTGCCGTCGATCTGACTGCATCGATCAGACCGCCAAGGCACCGCCATTTAGACCGCTTCCTGTAGCTGGTCATAATACTAGGTGTTGAAATTTTGCTCTCCTTGGTTCTTTTGGCTATTGCTTTGGAATTGGTTTTCAACTTTAATCTTCATAACTTTATGCTACTAGACTAAAGAGTTCAATAATACTTAAGGGAAAATTTTCTGAGGCACTATTAACCCTCTCTGTTGTAATTCGATCCTACAACGGGAGGTGACTCCAAGGCGCAAATACCAAGGACAGGTCCGGAGGAAGAGGAAATTGAGGGAAATAGACAACCTCCGAGTTGTGACTGTAAACATAGACACTCGATCGTGAGTTGGTCCTACTATTCTATTAAAAAACGGAGAAGACACCAAGGAAAAGAAACACAAATTAGGGCATCTCCAATAATGTCACTTTAGCTCTCTCTTAGCTATACCACGTCAGTAAATTCCTATGTGAAGGAGAGAAGAGGTGAGGAAAGAGAGTATGTTATCTCTTACACAAGAGATAATCTAAACATACAAACCAATGTAAATGATAATGAAATGTCACTACAACAAAATGAACATATTAAGACGTTTTGTTTAAGACGCTTTGAATCATGTCTCTCTTTTTAGAACCACAATTGAAATAGAGACGCAGTTTGAGACGCTCTAAAGGGTTGCACGCTATTAAATTCTATTAAAACGGCTGCTGAGACGTTTTGGAGTACGTCTCATGTATAGAGACGAAATTTTAGATGTCTTATTAATCATTTGAGACGTCTTATCTATTATCTCCATATAAGAATATTAAAAAAACAAAATGGTGTAAGTAACGGTATATATATATAAAACATAAAAAAAATATCAATCTCAAAGTTCGAATTCACAACCTGAGACTTTTCTTTCGCTTTTGTCTAGTGGCTGAAAACATAAAAAAATATCAATCCCAGGGTTCGAACTCTCACCCATTTACCTGTAAAATAAACTGACAGGAGGGCATCCTTAAAATAATAAACCCTACCTGCATCTCTGCTCTCCGCCCGACCGCCCCCCTCTCGCTTCATCCGCCTCCTCGGCTCCTCGCGTCGCCTCAGCCCCCACCCGGCCGCCTGCCTCCTCCTCCTTCTCCTCCGCCCCCGGCCGCTGGCCTCCTCCTCCGCCCCCCAGATCCGCCGTTGCAACCGGCCGCCGGCCACCTGCCTCCTCCTCCTCCTCCGCCCCCGGCTGCCGGCCTCCTTCTTCGCCCCCCAAATCCGCCTCCTCCTCCTCCCCCCCGGCCGTCGGCCTCCTCCTCCTCCGCCCCACCCGGCCGTCGGCCTCCTCCTCCGCCCTCCGCCGCTCCACCCTGCACTGGGACGCCGCCGCCTTCTTCTTCGCCCCGCCCTTCCGCTCCCGCCGCTGCGCCGGGCGCGTTGCGTGAAGTCCGTGCTGCGCGCCGGTGCACGGCGGCTCTCTCGCCGAAGCCGAGCCAGGGACCCATGGCGGAAGCCGAGCCCAGGGACCCATGGCTGGCCTCCCTCTCTCTGCTCCCGGCCGACGACAGCGCCCCGGTCGACGCCACCCCCACCGGGTGATCACATTCTTCTTTTCGGTACGTTCATGCGGACCAAAGATGGTTTCTGACCATGATATTACCGTTTGTCTTTGTTATCTTGCAGGAACTCCGGCGTACATTGAGAAGTCAAGTCCATTTCCAGCTGATGGAAAGCTGGTCTGTTTCTTTCTTCCCCCCAGATAGCATTTAGCCAATTACTAGGTGGTCTTGCATCAAGATTATTGGATACTGCCTGTAAGAGTAGTTGAGGATTACAGTGCTCTCTTGCGTCTTATTACTGTCCTGATGTATATACATTGTGCAATAGACTGCTAGGAATATGAGTAAAATGGAATCTAGTTCACAATGTGTGAATGTTCAAATTTCATGTGGACCACTGTTATAGTGTAAGTTTTGTCAATAAATCTGGGAACTCATCTTTGTTTTGTTAGTGATTTTTTTTTGTTTTTGATATAGGGATGGTGGAGTACAAGTTTTTCGTATGGCTTGTGACTTTTCTGATTGAGTGTTTGATTTAATTTACTGGTGCTTACAACATCGTCATGCCAATGTAGAAATTAGATTTTTTTTGCTATTACTATTACAGCATACCCTAGAGTGATGGATCGAGGTTGGATGAGTGAACCAAGATCAACTGATTCTTATAAAGATGGTGTCACATATTTTCTATCTGTTGCATTCCGTGATATTCCAGATGGTGCCAAGATCCTTTGTCCATGCGTGAACTGTAGAAACAGAGTAACTCAGAATTATGATAGAGTTAAAACTCATTTGAGATGTGTTGGTATTCTTCAAAGTTATACAAAGTGGGTTCACCATGGTGAGAAATATGAACCACCATCATTAGTATTTGGTCCTCCTGTATCAGGTTATTCTAAGAAAATTCCTGTTGCTAGTGCTCAGAGGAGTATTGTTGTAGAAGGTGCACAAGAAAGATTGGATGACATGGAAGGACTCCTAAAAGCTGCATTTGTCATTGATTTTGACTTCGGTAGTATGGAAGCTAATATCTATTGCTTCAGGTAAAAAAGCCTAAACGTTCTACTCGCTAGGTATGCCACTTCTAGTTTAATTAACTGAACTTGTACCGTAAGATTTTTCATGATTGCTCATATATGATATTTTGTTGTTAATATTGCTATGTTTGCAGGATATGGAGGACTATGAAAAGAAATGCATAGTGGCAGACCTGATGCACAATTTTCTGATTGAAGAAATAGACCTGATGATTTATTATAGCAGTTTAAAAAAAGATGTGTGTCAAATTGGAGGATGTTTTACCGACACGTGTTTATCGCATATTAGATTTTTATTTAGTTGTGAACTCTGTTGATTTAAATGGATGCTAGAATTATTTGTAAACCTCTCTTATGTAAACTTCTTTGGGGTTTGGAGGGTGCAATGGTGACGAATTTGTCAATTGCCAATGGTTTGCCTGGGGTGTGGCTTGGTTCCAGTTGTAGTTGGTTTGCTTTTCTTATAACAGTATATCTGTTGTGCTACGCCCATTCCTTATATTTTATAAAATGTGTACTCAATATTATGGTGCTGCCTATAAAATTATTATATATACATGTATATATAATAAATATATGGAATACTATATTCTCATACGGATACGTATTTGTGTGTATAGAAGAAAATATATACCAATCGAAATAAAAATACATACTACATAGGACATCTTGAGACGGCACATAACGTCTCAACGCACGCGCCTATATTAATTGAGACGTGGTGCAGTTGTTTTTATAAAAGCGTCTCTAACTTTATAGGGATGCAGTGCAGATGTCTCTAATGAACGTCTCAAACAATATAGGCACACCTTAGAGAGCGTCTCTATATTTTTGAGACGGTTCATATAGAGACGTTTCTATGACGCTTTATAAAAGCGCCTCAGTTGTCTGTGGGAGACGAAACAGAATGTCTCTAACCTACAAATATGATGTCTCCCCACGGATGTTTTGTTGTAGTGTGTGAGGGAGGACATGTGATGAAAATAATACAAAATAGTTAGATAATTTAATTTTAGAGATGAACTGTTGATAGGGGTGCAAATGGGGCAAATAATTTTTGTCGGTCCGAATACAGAATGGATAAATGGATATCCGACACTATTCGTATCTGACTCTGTGGGAAAAATTATAGAATAGGATACAAGATGAGTTATATCCATCCATATATATATTCGTATATCAAGTGATATTAGAAAGTATGTTGTGACTTCACTTAGGAATAAGATAACATATAGATGGATTGCTACATCTAAACATGCGGGGAATACTGAGTGCTATTCCTTCGTTATCTTGACAATTAGTCTCTTCGTGCTTGCTTTGATTTCGTCCGACTGATCGTCCGAAGCCTTATGAAATAAATACGGAACAGAGAAATGGGTATCCGACATTATTCGTGTCCAACTTCGACCCCAAGAAAAAATACGAAATATGATACAGAATTAGCGATATCCATCCGTATTCTCTCTAATTGCACCTCTAACTTTCAAAGATATTGGTGGCGATCGGTTCGGCTGAAAAGCTTGTGGCTTATAGCCGAAAACACTGTAGCTGGCTGAAAAAAACACTGTAGCTGACAGAGGCTTATTTAGCATAATTAAATTTAAAAAAATTTAAAAATAAAAAAATATGTTAGCCCACGTATAATACAAACAAATACGCGAAAAAAGAACCGGCAAAAAAACTCAACAAAAAGTCAAAAATTTAGAAAAAGACAAAACTTATGAATAGTAAAAAATAAGCCCGAAGCCGAAGCCGAGTTGATTAGGTCCAATTGTCTTTAATACTCTTTTTAGACAATGTGAAAGTGCAAGAGAAAGCTTAGGAGACTTGTACGTATCGTCAGCAGTAAAGGCGCTTGCTGGTGGGATCAGCCCGCCCCCGGAGCGCACCACGTGGGCACCCGCAATATGTCAATTCATTGGACTCGCGTCTCGCCCATTCAAACCGCCCACACCTCGCCCACGCCCGCGCCCGCGCAAGCGCACCACCCCCACACCGTCCATCTGAACCCCCTCAATTCCCCAGTGCTAGTTGCTACCGCTTGTCTCGTCCCACGGTCTCACCCACCCACCCTTCGCTCCCCTTCTCCGCAATCCCCCGCAGCTGTATATATACGCTCCCCCTCGCAGCCTCATCCAACAATCCATTCCAAACCAGCAAGATCACTCCCATACGCGCTCGCAAAACCCACCCCAATCCGCCGAAAACCCACGCGATTCGAGCCAAAATCCGCGCGATTCTGCCGTGCCGATGCCAACTCTCACGATGCCCAGCTCTGTTTCCATACGGCGGCACAGGCCGCGCGGCCTCACGTGCCCGACGGCCAAGCCCAAGGCCCCCAATTCGGTGAGGTTCTCCGCCCGCGCCATCAGCTCCGTGCCGAGCGCGCCCTCCGGCGCCGCCCGCACGCCGGCCTACCTGCCGGCCCCGTTCGTGCCCGGCGCCGACGCGCCGTCGTCCTCCGGGATGTCTGCCATTGGCGTCCCGAAGGCGCCGGTGGAGGACTCGCCGCGGAGAGAGGGGAAGAAGCTTAACTTCTTCCAGCGCGCGGCGGCGATGGCGCTCGACGCGTTCGAGGAGGGGTTCGTGGCCAACGTCCTCGAGCGCCCGCACGGGCTGCCGAGGACGGCCGACCCCGCGGTGCAGATCGCCGGCAACTTCGCGCCGGTCGGGGAGACCCCTCCCGCGCGGGCGCTGCCGGTGTCCGGGCGCATCCCGCCCTTCATCAACGGCGTGTACGCGCGCAACGGCGCCAACCCGCACTTCGACCCCGTTGCGGGGCACCACCTGTTCGACGGCGACGGCATGGTGCACGCCATACGGATACGCAACGGCGCCGCCGAGTCGTACGCCTGCCGGTTCACGGAGACGGCGCGCCTGCGGCAGGAGCGCTCGCTGGGGCGGCCCATGTTCCCCAAGGCCATCGGTGAGCTACATGGCCACTCTGGGATAGCACGGCTTGCTCTGTTTTACGCGCGTGCGGCCTGCGGCCTCGTCGACCCATCGCACGGCACCGGGGTGGCCAACGCCGGGCTTGTATACTTCAACGGCCGGCTCCTTGCCATGTCCGAGGACGACCTCCCGTACCACGTGCGCGTCACCGACGACGGCGACCTCAAGACCGTCGGCCGCTACGACTTTGACGGGCAGCTCGGGTGCGCCATGATCGCGCACCCCAAGCTCGATCCTGTCACCGGCGAGCTCCACGCGCTCAGCTACGACGTGATCAAGAAGCCGTACTTGAAGTACTTCTACTTCGCGGCCGACGGGACCAAGTCGGCCGACGTCGAGATCGCGCTCGAGCAGCCAACCATGATCCACGACTTCGCCATCACAGAGAACTACGTCGTCGTGCCCGACCACCAGGTGGTGTTCAAGCTCCAGGAGATGCTGCGCGGCGGCTCGCCCGTCGTACTTGACAAGGAGAAGACGTCGCGCTTCGGAGTGCTGCCGAAGCACGCCGCGGACGCGTCGGGGATGGTGTGGGTGGACGTATCGGACTGCTTCTGCTTCCACCTCTGGAACGCGTGGGAGGAGGAGACCGGCGAGGTGGTGGTGATCGGCTCCTGCATGACCCCCGCCGACTCCATCTTCAACGAGTCCGACGAGCGCCTCGAGAGCGTGCTTACGGAGATCCGCCTCAATACCCGCACCGGCGAGTCGACGCGGCGCGCCATCCTGCCGCCGGCGCGGCAGGTGAACCTCGAGGTCGGCATGGTGAACCGCAACCTCCTGGGCCGCAAGACGCGGTACGCCTACCTCGCCGTCGCCGAGCCGTGGCCCAAGGTGTCCGGCTTCGCCAAGGTTGACCTGGTCACGGGTGAGCTCACCAAGTTCGAGTACGGCGAGGGCCAGTTCGGCGGCGAGCCCTGCTTCGTGCCCATGGACGGCGCGGCCGCAACGCCCCGCGGCGAGGACGATGGGTACGTCCTATCCTTCGTCCACGACGAGCACGCCGGTACGTCGGAGCTCCTGGTCGTCAATGCCGCTGACATGCGCCTGGAGGCCACCATGCAGCTGCCGTCCCGCGTGCCGTACGGCTTCCACGGCACCTTCATCACCGGCAAGGAGCTCCAGGCCCAGGCCTGAGCCGAGACAAGCTCCCCTTGCCCACCTCCACGTTTCTTGGAGGAGGGCAAGAAGCAGAGGAGACTGAGACATGGAGGGAAAGAAGTCGCCAGAGGGAGCCTTAGGCATAGGAGGTCCCCGGAGTCTTCCCTTCCTCCCCTACAGTTTCAGTTAGTAGCAGTTGGCTTCTGTTCATTCTTAGCTCACTTGCTTCAGTTCACACCAGTGTAAGCAGTATAATTTAGGTGTCAATAGTGACAGAGGAACAGAGAGAGAGAGGGCCCAGCTCGTAGCTTTTCTGCTAGTGCTTGCTTCTAGAGAGCAACCAGAGCTCAGCTGTTGCCTAGTGAGCAGTAGTATATATATTTTTTCCTTGCCCTTTTCATTTGGATCAGACAGGATATGTTCCAGTTCTTGTCGCTCACTGTTCAGTGTTTGAGGTCCTGCCTGTCACCCAGTTGCTGCTTCTGCTACTGTGGTGTTGTTGGCTTATGTCATGGCTCGTGTGTACATTTGTTCATAGTGTAATAAGATGATATTTCCTCGTCACTTGTTCACTTCCTTTCTATTGGCCCAGTTTTTGGATTTTTAGTTTCTCCTGAATGAAAATATTTCTTAAAACAAATTTTCTAAATAACTTCTTAAGTATAAAACCGTATGTACTATTCGTGTTGGTGTCTCCATCGTCTACTAACATTTTAAAAAGTATAAATAGAAATCATCAGCTATAACCAAAATAATATGGCCATTGTCATGTTATGGGTTTCTGTTGGGCAGCACTGACAGCAATATTGGTGCCGAATTAGCTCTAGACGGAAGCTTTGCTTCTTCCACCAGCCTGCCTGTCTGTTTGTATGGATTCTACTTTCTTCCAGGCACTGTGCTCTGATGGTGCAAGCTTGATCGTTGCTGCCAGTTAATTTCCAAGTTTAGTCAATTGATAAAATTTCTCCCTTTTGGGTTGAATTTGAGCGCCGCCGGGGAGGGGGAGGGGGGTGTTTCGTAGCTATTTCGTTTTCGTTTGCAATCTGAGTCGTAAGTCAGAATTGAAGACGTCCATGCATGAGCGTTCAGTCTCCACAGACAAGCTGTAGCAAAATGCCGGAGAGGTTGAACCCCAAATTTTCAATTTTTTGAATTTTTGCCAAATTTCTGCCTTCCCCCTTGGGAAAGCTGCTTTTCTAATCGCTGAAACACCCTCAAGCTGCTACACCGTTGCCTCTGTTCCCATCGCCACACGATGCCGTCCGCACTCACTCACGCTGCCTTGCTCGGCCGTCGTCAACACCGCGTCAAAAGTTGCACAGTATCTGCACCACCTCGCCGACTGTCCGTACCCTGCCTTAATGCAGCTGCTAACCACACGCTGCACCGCTCCACCATCGATCTGTGTCGCTCTAACCTCCCACTACTAGCTGTTCGACACGCATCGCAGCGTCGCTGCTCACCGCACCAATTTGCATGTTCACGCCAGTGAGAAGCAGCACCTCTCCCGCTGCCAGCTCCCTCGCCAGCTCTGCCGCTGCAGTGCAAAAGAGGCTCAACCATCCATGCCGCCATCCATGCGCCGAGCACACTACTGCACCGCTACTTGCGACACCGCCTTCGCAACCTATAAAGCCAAGCTCGGTGACTCCTTACTCACTTTCCATACCACCTCGCAACCACCAAAGCCCTTCCTTCCTCCTCTGGTCACGCCGTGTCGAAATTACCAATACCCAAATCTTCGCCGGTGTGCTCAATTCCAATTCCTCACCGCTACCTCCTTTCTAATCAAATTGCCTACGCCCTTAGCATCTCTACATCACCACAAAGCTATCCCTTAGCTTCCCACCTAGCCTCGCTGTCCCTAGCTCACCGTTATCATATTCCACCGCATCGCCACCCACGGTCACCGTCGTCAAACCATCTCACACCACCGCTACAAGGTCTCTTTGGAACACACTAACATAACATTCTAAATGGATCTTGTAGCAATAACATGACCCTCCCTTAAAGTTGTATCTAAGAACTCTAACTCACTTAGAAACAATACCTCCAATAATTTATCTCTAAATTCATTCCCTAACTATATTATCTCTCGGCCGAAGACCAAAGAGTCTCATCCCAAAACCAGCAGCCTACCCATAGAAGTAAGGAGAGAAGAGTCGGAGGAGGGGATATGTATTTCCCAACAACTACAAGACAAACATTAAAACATTGTACACTTGGCCATGAAAAGGCATAAAGCAAATTAATTTGCTTCATGCATTTTGAAGTACATGTGTATTGTGCTGTATATTCCTCTTATACAACTACTACTCCAACTCACAGTATTTCATGCTATTTTTTTACTTGAACCAGCAGCTCACCCATAAAAATAAGAAAAGAAAAGTTAGAGGAGGAGAGACAAGAACATAGTGGAAGCCAAAAAGGAGCGTGGACCATTGGGGACTCAGAAGGCTGACCGTGAGGACCACATGAAGGCGACATTTTCGGCAACGATAAGGGAACACCATCCACATCTTTATCTGCACGAGGACCACACCGAGACCACCCCCAGCAACCTTACCACTTTTAGCCTGACACAAGTAGGCCCACCTTCCCTCCCAGATCCATTTCCCCCATTCCTTTTTGGGTTCCACATAAAAAATGACTAACAGATATGGACAAATGTAACACACATGAGGTAAAAAGTGGAATTTGGGATCCATACCTTCAGAAGGAGATGCGACGGGGAGGAAAGAACTCATGAACACACAATAATAGATATGGACGGATTTGTAACATCCCAAAATTTTATTTACTTCTTATTGGGCTTATTGGCATTTATTTGGTTCTTTTGGATTTTATTTCCAAAACTTAGAGTAAGAAAACTTAATTTGTCTATTTCTAAAAGTCAATAAAATGATGATTTTATTTTTCCTAAGTTCCCCTAGATCTCTCCATCTATCCTCACTCTCACTGACCGATAGGGCCGTTTGTCATCTCCTTCCTCCCCTTCTTCCATCCCCAACCGTCGCCATTGATGACCATCCAAGCTCTTAATAGCCGGCCGTTACTTCCTATTAGCCGGAGCAATTGATGCCTTTGAAAGTCCTCATCAGTTCCCACTTCCTCCATCGGTTTTCCTTGCTTTAAACCTCGTTATCAATCATGATCGTGCACCACTACACCAGTCATAAACCTGGCGAGCCATCTTTTGACCATTCCTTTTTTCTGAGTATATAAATACCTTTCCAAGCATCTCCTATTTACACTCTTCCGCCCCTCAATTCTTTCTTTCATGCACCAGAGACCGTTCGCACTGAGTTTTTTCGTCTCCGGCCTTAAGTCGAGCTCCGGTGAGCTTTTCTAGTGAACCCAGGATTCTTCGCACTTCGCTGCCACCACCTCTGCCTTCATCGAGCCTGACCAACTGTTCATCACCCCTTCACCGATCCAGTCTGCCATCAGAACCCCTTTGCCATCGATGACTGAGCCACCTCCGCCGCTTCTTCTTCGTAATTGACCAACCTCCGACCTCCTCGTAGTCCGTGTAGAGGTACTCAACTCTTCTCTCTATATCTCTCAACTACCAAAGTCTTCTCTGACTTTGGTAGCCTTAGATTACTCTGACCACTTTGAGCTGTTTGATCACTTAGACCGCTCCAAACTGTCCAACTCCTTCGACCTCCCTAACCCTCTGATCATTCTGACCATCCCTTCGACCACAACAACTCTACGACCATGGTCACTCATAACCACGGTCGCCACGACTACGACTACTATAGTGTATCTATGACCATGACCTACGAATGATATAGTCAATCTACAACTTTGACCATGGCCGCTTATTCGACCACCTTCGCTTTCGACCACCCTCGCTTTTGACCGTACTCTTGTTTAACCATTGCCCTGTTCGACCATGGTAGCCATTTTGACCACCTCAAACTTTTCGACCACTCCTTCCGACCATGTTTCGACCACCAACCACTCACAGTAACTTCGACCACAGCAACTTTACGACCACGGTCGCTCACGACCGGTGTCGCTTTCAACCATAGTTGCTTCCAACCCTTGCCGCTTTTGACCGCTAAGCTTCAACACACTGCCATTTCTGACCACTATAACTTCTGACCACATATATCTTTCGACCACATATCGCTTCAACACACGGTGACGCATGTACACAGTTTTACACGAGTTGTTCAATCACCCACTCTCGATATAATCTAAGCAGTGGGAACAGACTTTGGCTCCTTTTTTACTCAAACCTGACAGGTTACCAAGGGTAGGAAAATCATTCATGGGCATCATTGATGGTGCAGAACAACATGGTGTACAAAGTGAAGTTCTCTCATTTGTCTACATGCTATACTTGTACCCTTTCGTTCCATAGTGTTACAGCATCTTCCACCAATGGTGTTAGGTACACATCAATAACGTTCCTAGATTACTTTGGCCCTTAGATAAGTAGTGATATCAAAATGTACTTCCATTTCATATAAAGCCAAGGAGAAAAGTTGTACATGCATACATTCACGGGACATGTGTTATGTTGGTTGCTTATGTTACCGAAAGAATTTATTCCATATGTATTCAACCCAAACCTTATATTATTCGGTTTCACACCAAAGTCTACAAACATACTATCAATGTTCCTTCATTGGGCAAGATCAGCAGCGTGTCTTATTATTTCATCCTTCTTCACTCCTCTAAGTGCCAACGTAGCGATCTTGTATCTTTTCAGTTCACAAATAAATGCTTCAAACATAAAATTATAGGCAGATACCACAGCATTTTAGCAGGAGGTTCTTACTTCACCTCGATGCCCTCGCCATCATTGGAGTCATTCTTACGCTTGTATCAGGATGCTTTACATACCAGACAAACATGTAAGTTTGCATACTCTTTACAGTAGAGGATACAATCGTTCAAACATGCATATATTCTTTCTACTTCTATTTTCAATGGACAAAAGAACCTTCTTGGCTTGGTAGGTGATTCTCGATAATACATTTCCCTCTGGAAGGATGTTTGCTAGGAGTCCTAACAACACCATGAAACTCTTATCGGACCAACCATTGCTTGCCCTCAATTTCAGCAGTTCAAGAATGGATGATAAGCTTGTGTATTGCAACTTGTTGCCTAAGAACAAAGATTTCTCCGAGTCATCCATCAGGCCCTCGAATTTAGCAAACTCTCTCTCACTATAGTTCCTTTCTGCATTGTGTAGCATCTGATCCAGATTGTCCTCATGTGACCTATCATCATCAAAAGCACAGTCCACAACCGGCATATCATTGTCTCCTTTGACAATGTTATAACTACATTCCTGTACAATCTTCTCTTCACCGTGACTGGTCCAACATGTATACCGCTTTTTGAAACCCTTTGAATCAAGTGAGCTTTGATCTGCACTGAGTTGGTAAACATTTTCAGATTATCACAATCAACGCATGACTTCAGCATTTTTCGCTCGGCTACTCTTCTAAAAGCTGACACGCCATTAATGTACTATTCAATCACACGGTTCTCAACGTACATCCAGCTTCGGTCCATTGATCTATGCTATGCATGTAACGAATTAGTGTCAGATTATATTATTAATACTATTATAGCTAGCTAGCATAATACTTACACACAATTGTTATTCATCTTAATAAATTACTCATATCTAAATTAGGTCTATAGCTACGCACGGACTATTAATGAAGCAATATATATATATATATATATATATATATATATATATATATATATATATATATATATATATATATATATATCAAAGCCAATATTCCTTCAATGTAGCGCAATGAAGGCAATTCTGTCAGAACCACTCTGACTAGGTATTAATTAATAATGCGGCATATCCCAGACACGTCCAACCACAAACCATCTATAATACGTAATTATCACAAATAGTTCTAATTAAAAACAGTCTATGATAATGTTAGATTTCACATACGGTTATTATTACGAACCATCTATGATAATTACTTTTCACAAATGGCTTGTTTTAATAACCGTCTATGAATATATATCACAAATGGTTCTAAAGTAGAATCGTCTGTGATAAATATACTATAGATTGTTCTAAATGCTTTTCTCATATACATAAATGAAAGTTCACATATATATGACACATTCTCATATACTAAATGCCTTAGAAGTAAATATGTATTACTTTGTTATTTTTTACCAGTCAAAAATGCCGTCGATCATGTCATTATAGCGAGACTGTTTACATATATAGAAGACAGTAAATACAAATGCAACTGCTTGTATTTACATATGGCCAAACAACATGGCCGGTCGCTTCTTACAAAAGATAAAAAGGTAAAAACCTAACTACTTTGAAGTTTTTATAGTCGCGGAGGTAGCATAATATCTCTGTCTTTAAAACTTCGTAGGCGATGTGGTCGGCAACAGATGATTCAGGATCATCAGCGAACAAAGCCCAAAATGCGTCCACCCACTGACACACTCTTTTGAGTGTCTCCCAAACACCCTTTGACTAAATAATTAAGTCGAATTGAGCCCACATGCTCTCTTCCCTTTCTTGAGGAGTCTCGGCATGGTTGACTCAGTCGCCCACCGCCTTGACGAAGCACTCCAAGTGATGGAAACCCTCCTAGAGACATGCAACATCGTTGTGGAGGACCACGTCGATGGGGAGGTTAGCTCACTGGAAGCAGGAGACCAACTGGAAGACGTGGTGGAGGAGGATGTTAAGACAGTGGAAGGTGGCCTTCAACTGCTTTGGTAAATCCTTAGATATAGAAGGGAGGACACAATTGGCACAATGTCCTTCTACAACATCCACCAGTGTACGGCCGACAAGGTGCTCAAACAGTATGGCCAAGTCGGCCATCAATGTTGGCAATAAGGAAGAATAGGGAGCCATTTATATGTTCTTGAGAGACAAGGAAGATAGGCGGGTGGCCGGCGAGGTGCTTGTACAAAATCAGCGATGTAGAGATTAATTTTTAGTGGTGAACGATCATTCTTAAACAACAAGTAATAAATTCAGCACGTGAGATGAAGAGACGCATCGAGGAGCTAAATCGGTCGAAGAGACACGCGCATTGGGGAGACGAAGCACCATTCATGCGTATAAATACATATCACAGACAGTTCCAACTATAAACTGTCTGTGAACTATCACATACGGTTCTAATTAAAAACCATCTGTGATATACACAATTATCATAGACAGTTTGTATTAATAACCATCTGTAAACTATCACATACGGTTCTAATTAAAAACCATCTGTGATGTCTGTAATTATCACAGACGGTTTGTATTAATAACTATCCCGTTTGTGAACTATTACAGATGATTATTAACAAGAACCATCTGTGATAGTTGCATATCACAAATGGTAGGCGGTCATGCTTGTACAACCATCTATGATAATTACAGCACAGATAATTCCCCATGAACCATCTATGATGAGGCATCCAGTATAGCTTGTTTTATAGTAGTGGGAGCAAATCAAGACCTAGAAGAAGTTGGCTCAGTCGAAGACTACGAGTAGAAAGGCAAGTCACATATCTTTGATCATGTTGATCCCATATTACTTAAATATAATTACTTCCATTTACGTTAATATGCACTTTTATTTACATAAAATAATAATTTAGAATGACATGATGGATAGCTAGATCCTACTACCGAAAAGCCCAGTCATATTCTTGAAAGATATATTCATCTTGACAACCTTGTCATAGTTTATAATGGTAATTAATAATTGTATAAGTAGCTGGTAATCAGGTTAGACAACTAAAATGATTTACTTATGCAAATAAGAATTACTTGACTCTGTGCTGGTAAGCTTTAAAATAAAAGCTGGTGGTTGAGGCTACTTGGTGGGTAGCCACAGATGGTGTAACCTCACCCTAGAATTGAGGCTTTGGTATGATTTTGGTGGTATTGTGTTGTAATGCATGTGGTATATGAATGATAGCCTCATCTGTGGCAAGTAAGGACTGTTGTAGATAATGAGGTATAAGCATATATTTGTATTTAATTCTAGCATGATAAAACACAATTAAAAAACATTTCAAGCAGTATACAAATGACATAAATTACATATAAACATGTAATTCTACCATGTCATTTATATCAGAACATATACTTAACATATGAACCAATATTACTGCTGAACTAATCATGTAAAGCATTCTCATGAATAGAGAATTAACTAATACTAGCACAAAGCTCAAGTTTTGATTTGATATGATGCTCTCAGCAGAGTTGCTCAAGACATAAAACTTGGCCTTCTCAATACTATGTCATTACTCTTCACTAATTGAAATGACAAACAAAATTCAGATTATGAGCTCTAAGGTTGGCTTTACTGTGCTGACATAGAAAGTCATAGAAATGAGCACCACACATATTACTGTCAGTTCAACTGAGCACCAACAAAATGATCTCAACTAACAGTCTTCTTAATAACTTTTATATTAGATAATCATCTATTTAACACATGATCATAGATTAGCTAAAACAGCAAGAACTCCAACTGAAGAACCGAAAAAATGCTACAAGGTACTAAAAACTAGATATCACAGTAAAGACAATAGCCAGCGCAAAGGATGCTCAGAATCAAATGACAGGAGTAAGCACTAACAATAGAGCACAAATCTAGATTTGATAATCAGATCAATTTCAGTATACGATAGACTTCATCATAGAGCATTTAATCCCACAGCCCACAAGCATTTGATGTAATGTCTTCCAGTACTAGAGCAATTCACATAATGTAATAAACTAGAATGGCTCACAAAACATCAAATGTGCAAAGAATAATCGAAAATCTCACAGTGCAGATGGCATTCAAAGCCACCAAGAAGATTAGGCAAAGCACCTGAGGGTGCTGACCCAGAAAACCTAACACCCCTTTGTGCCGCCACGATAAAGGAGCATGGTTGATGGAGATACAATTCCCACCTTTGTCGTTTAGGAATCACCAAGCCAACAAAGCCGAGGTGAAGGGAAATGCTACACAAGAACACAAGAAGCACTGGCCCAAGTGCCTCGTCACCGAGCACTAGGGGCCGTGAATCACCACCGGCAGTTAAGTACAGACGAAGAAGCCCCAGGAACCAAAATGCAAAACCAAATTAGGAGGGAGAGGAAAGGGTGGAAGAGATAGAGCTCACGGTTTTCTGATGCATCTCCCGGATGGAGGTGGCCTCCTTACATAGCCGAGAGGAGGAGGGGAAGAGGAGCTCGACACGGTGGCCACCAATGGCCGGAGCCGAAGCTCCAGGCCCATAACTGCTGCTTGCATCGCCTCATCCCTCCGCCTAAGTCATCGCCACCCCCAAGGATCGGATCTGCCGAGACGAAGCCCTCACGAGAGACCGGATCCATCCGGATGAGACGCCACTTGGGAGGGTCTCCTCCCCTTATTTCTTCAAACCAGCTCACCGATAGGTAGGCCCCACACTTCCTTTTTTTCTTTTTCAATTGGGGAAGGACTAGACACTTATGCCAAGTAAAGGATATAGATCTTACTCAACCACAAGTTTGACTTGTCATACGCTGCTCGATCCGATCTAATATCTATAGGAGAAACTACTATCCTAGAGTTTCTGATGAGGACATCCCTTCCATGGATACAACTCATCCACAGCATATGTTGCAAGGACCACTTACTCAAGCTTGTGCTCGTCAACTTAATTACCAGGTGAACTCATTCCTAGGTTCATATGTTACTGAGAATAGACCACTACCTAATGCAAGTGATTTAATTATGCTTAGGAATTTGGGAAAGGATGAAGGAAAGGGACATAGAGTCATGGACATGCATGGAAGGAATAATGGAAGTCACCACGTCACTTTGGGACCAAGGCAAGCACGAATTCGAGTTGGACACGTTCTGGAATCAGATTCGGACTACTGCGATGGTACCAAGTTCAAACGGGCATAACTTCCTCATACGGACTCCGTTTGGGACATTCTTGTACTTCATGGAAAGCTTATGAAGACTACTTTCCAACGGATCCAACCTCATCTTCAAATTCCATATGAGCCGGCCGCAATCATTAAAAGAGTCCACATTAATTTCTGAGTCCGAGTCAAAAAGGGTGCTGCGCCACCACCACTTGGGCCCATGGGCCTTGTAACCCTAGGGCGTGCACTTGGACGCCACCCCTGGTCGTTCTCCCTATATAGGAGCCGCCGCCTCACCCCTGGTCGTTCTCCCTATATAGGAGCCGCCGCCTCCCTTGCTAGGACTTGGATTTCGTTGAGTTTAGGTTTAGCCATTGTGCAAACTTCTGTTCTTCAGTTGTGTTGGACAACCACCTGTCAAGATAGATTTTCGGGATCCCAACTTTGTTTTCATCTATGCTTCAATATTATTCGCAATGTCAGATTGCATATATCTTATTCTTGCTAGTTCTTCGATTGCTCGTAGGGATTGAACTTCATGTTCAGGTTGATCGCGCTTCCAGTTAGACCAATAACATCTCGGAGTTGGTTCAGCAATTGCTAAGGCGCAAGCGTCGTCGTACGGTTGTAGTCAGATCGTGAGGGTCATCTCCATCAAAATTGATAGTTATCAATCTCATCGAAAGATCGGACACCTCGTCTCCATCAAGTGGTATCAGAGCCCAAGGTTGCTTGATGAGAATTTCCAGTTTACCATAGATTAGATTGTTTTTCCTTACCTAGAGTACACAAAACCAAAAATAAATTATTAGCAGTAGATCATCCTGTCCAAACCAGTCTTAGCCTGGCAATTTTTCTTTTCAGTACATTGCATTGTTGAACTTTCGGTTGCATCGTCGTGTCCTTTGCTGGTCTTAATGTCTAGTTTCCTCTAGAGTTTCGAGTTCTGTTCACGTTTTGGTCTCACTGTTGCGGTTGGATTCAAACTGCCACGGCGAGGGAAGAAAAGGAGGACTCGGTTTCTAGGGAGGCTTTGCCCTAGTTGGAATCAGAGTAGGACTCGGTTTCTAGGGAGGCTTGCCCTAGTTGGAATCGGAGTAAGACTCGGTTTCTAGGGAGGCTTTGCCCTAGTTGGACTCGGAGTAGGACTCGGTTTCAGATTCAACCGCGTTGTGTGTGTGAAAAAAAAGAAAAAAAGAGAGAAAAAGAAAAAAAAAGTGTAACTTTTGCGTACGACCTCCGATTGAGGCGTTTCTTGATCCGTTGGAAAGGAAACGGGAAGATAGAGTGAAAAAAGAAGTTCGAGAAATCTGGAGATTTTAGATCCGCGTAAGCCTCCAGGCACACGCGCAGCAGCTTCGACCCAAAAAACGTTGTTTTGGGCCTCAAAACGGGCCCGCAAACCGAGAAAAAAATCAAGTTTCTCAGAATTTGCTCCAAATTGACAGGAACCTTTTATAAGTGATTCTAAGGTTCCCCGTCCAGACAGCATCCTTTTTCGAGGTCCTGAACTCCGTGTGCAACGTCATCTAGTTTCTTTCTGCGCGGTGTATTCGTTTGTGTTCTAGGCTCGCGTCTTTAGTATGGTCTAACCTAGGACCAGCACCAACCGGCGTTGAACGATTTTTCAGCTTGCATTTTCTGAATTGATTATTACTACTCCTTGCTACCAAACTTGAGCCTTCCCAGCTACACCTTTTCTACACCGTACAGACTGAGCTCCACCTGGCAATCGCTCCATCCAATCTTTGCAGATATATTGTCATCGCTGGTTGCCGATCGCCCCTATGTGCTTGGTAAGAATTGGTAAGAATTCAATAGAAGGTTTGAGTGCGAGCGACTTTTGAACCACCATACCCTAGTACTTGTTATGGACATATTCTTATGTTTTTTGCTAACAATGGCAGGTTCTGGAGAGTTTACAAATCAGCATACATCTCATACTCCTCGTACGAAGGGAATCATACAACATTTCACTCGCGAAATGAATCGTCGTACGGAGGGCCTTGAGGAGGATGTCAAAGTCACAAATGAGCGACTTGCTCAACTCGAGGGCGCCCAGATTGAGACAAACGCAACGCCCATCGCTGCGATGGAGAGAGCACAAGGTATCACTAACTCTTCTTTGGCAGATATTATGGTGGCCTTGAGGAGATTGCCCAAGCTTCGGCTACTGTTCCCCCTGCTGTGATGGTAGAGGGACAAGATGAATTCGACAATGTGGGTGATTCCGTGGCAGATGGCAGGGCTAACCACAACAACGATCGAGCTCATCGACAATTGCGTTTTAACCAACAAGGTATGCGAAGAGAACCCCCACGACGTGAGGTACGTGACCACGATGATGCTTTTGCTAAGGTTAAATTCACTATGCCCTCTTTTAATGGTAAATATGATCCTGATGGTTATCTTGATTGGGAACTAGCTGTTGATCAAAAAATTGCTTGCCATGATTTTCCTGAGAATAGACAAGTTAGGGCTGCTACTAGTGAATTTACCAACTTTGCTTCTATTTGGTGGAAAGAACATTGCCGTCAACAGCCCAACAACATACCTAACACTTGGGAGGCTTTAAAATTGCTTATGCGCCATCGATTTGTTCCCTCATATTATGCTCGTGATTTGATAAATAAACTGCAACGCTTACAACAAGGTGCAAAGTCTGTGGAAGAACACTATCAGAAATTACAAATTAGTATGTTGCGATGTGGGTTAGTTGAGAATGAGGAGGCATCAATGGCAAGGTTTTTGGGTGGATTGGATCGAGAAATTCAGGACATTCTTGATTACAAAGATTACAACTCCATGACTAGATTGTTTCATCTTGCTTGCAAAGCTGAACGTGAATTGCAGGGACGCCAGGTGAGGACACGATCTAATTCTTCTGCAGGTCGAACGAGCTCATGGACACCACACACCCCTACTGCCCCGTCCGCTGTGACACCACCACCATCATCCTCCAACCACAAGCCACAGCGTCCTACAACTTCAAATTCAGTGCCACGAGTTTTCGAAGCACCCAAATCAGCACCACAACTTTTTGCAAAACTTCCTCTTCAGTTGCTTCGACAGGACGAACGAGGGACATTCAATGCCATCGTTGCGAAGGCTATGGACACATGATGCGAGATTGTCCAAGCAAGCATGTATTGATTATACGCGATGATGGTGGGTATTCCTCTGCTAGTGATTTTGATGATGAAACATATGCTATGCTTGCAAATGACGCTGCAGGACATGATAATGAATCTGATCATGAGGAGGAGCATGTTGGCACCGAAGATGCCGACACGTATTTGGGCATTATAGTGCAACGCGTACTAAGTGATCAAGTGTCTCGTGCCGAGCAGAATCATCGCCATAATTTGTTCCAAATCAAGAGTGTTGTCAAGGAACGCTCGATTCGCATAATTGTTGATGGTGGGAGTTGCAACAATTTGGCGAGTATGGATATGGTGGAGAAGCTTGCTTTGTCGACTAAACCTCATCCCCACCCATACCATATTCAATGGTTCAACAACATGGTAAGTTGAAGGTAACACGGATGGTGAGAGTACATTTTTCTATGGGTTCATACGTTGATTATGTTGATTGCGACGTTGTTCCTATGCAAGCTTGTTCATTGTTATTAGGAAGACCTTGGCAATACGATACTGATTGTGTATATCATGGTAAGTATAATCAATACTCTCTCATGTTCAAGGGAAAGAAAATTGTGCTACATCCCATGACTCCTGAACAAATTGTTAAAGATGACCTTGCTAGAGCTAGAAGAGAGAAAAGTCAGGAGAATACTGAGAGCGAAAATCAGATTGTAGCAAAAGAGTTTGAGCAACATAAAAAGAAAGAACATAAATCTGTTCATGACAAGAACAAAGAAATTAAATTGAAAAGTGCTTGTTTTCTTGCTACCAAATCTGAATGACTGAACTGGATGCTAGTAATTCTGTTTGCTATGCATTAATTTGCAAAGAAGCTTTGTTTTCATTTGAGGATATACCTTCTTCTTTGCCACCTGCTGTCACTAACATTTTGCAGGAGTACAAAGATGTCTTTCCAAAGGACATACCGCCGGGGCTGCCACCGCTTCGTGGGATTGAACATCAAATTGATTTAATCCCCGGTGCATCATTGCCCAGCCGAACACCATACAGGACCAATCCAGAAGAAACTAAAGAAATTTAGCATCAAGTTCAAGAGTTGCTTAATAAAGGGTATGTGCGCGAATCTCTTAGCCCTTGTGTTGTTCCGGTCATTTTAGTACCAAAGAAAGATGGATCATGGCGCATGTGTGTGGATTGTAGAGCAATCAATAATATCACCATTAGGTATCATCATCCTATTCCTATGTTAGATGATATGCTTGATGAATTGAGTGGCTCTATTGTCTTTTCCAAGGTTGATTTACGTAGTAGCTATCATCAAATCCGCATGAAATTAGGCGATGAATGGAAAACGGCATTTAAAACTAAGTTCGGGTTATATGAGTGGTTAGTAATGCATTTTGGTTTAACTAATGCACCTAATACCTTCATGAGACTAATGAACGAGGTTTTGCGTGCTTTCATTAGTAGATTTGTGGTGGTTTATTTTGATGATATATTGATTTATAGCAAATCATTAGAGGAACATCTTGACCATTTACGTGTTGTTTTTAATGCTTTACGTGGTGCATGCCTATTTGGTAACCTTGAGAAGTGCACCTTTTGCACCAATCGAGTTACGTTTCTTGGCTATGTTGTTACTCCACAGGGAATTGAAGTTGATCAAGCCAAAGTTGAAGCTATACAGAGTTGGCCGACTCCTAACACGGTCACACGGGTGCGGAGCTTTTTAGGACTTGTTGGGTTCTACCGCCGCTTTGTGAAGGATTTCAGCACCATCGCCACACCATTGAATAAGCTTACCAAGAAGGGCGTGCCATTTGTTTGGGGCGCCGCACAGGAGAACGCCTTCACCACATTGAAAGATAAGTTAACACATGCGCCTCTACTCCAACTCTCTGATTTCAATAAGACTTTTGAGCTAGAATGTGATGCAAGCGGAATTGGTTTCGGTGGTGTGTTGTTACAAGAAGGCAGACCTATAGCATACTTCAGTGAGAAATTGAGTGGGCCTAATTTGGACTATTCTACTTATGATAAGGAGTTATATGCCCTCTTTCGAACCTTAGAAACTTGGCAACATTATTTATGGTCCAAAGAATTTGTTATACATTCTGATCATGAATCTTTAAAAGATATTCGAAGTCAAGGTAAGCTGAACCGTAGACATGCAAAGTGGGTTGAATTTATTAAGTCTTTCCCCTATGTCATAAAACTCAAGAAGGGAAAGGAGAATGTTATTGCTAATGCTTTGTCTAGGAGATATGCCATGTTATCACAACTTGACTTCAAAATTTTTGGATTAGAGACTATTAAAGAGCAATATGTGCACGATGCTGATTTTGCAGAAATACTGTTAAATTGTAAAGAAGGAAAAATGTGGAATAAATTTGTCATTAATGATGGGTTTGTGTTTAGAGCCAACAAGTTGTGCATTCCTGCTAGTTCCGTTCGTCTGTTGTTATTACAGGAAGCACATGGAGGCGGGTTGATGGGACATTTTGGTGTGAAGAAAACAGAGGACATACTTGCTGATCATTTCTTTTGGCCAAAGATGAGACGGGACGTCGAGCACTACGTTGCTCGCTGCACTACATGTCAAAGAGCTAAGTCATGACTTAATCCTCATGGTTTATATATGCCTTTACCCGTTCCTAGCATTCCGTGGGAAGATATTTCGATGGACTTTGTTTTAGGATTGCATACGACAAAGAAGGGGAGGGATAGTATATTTGTGGTTGTTGATAGATTTTCTAAGATGGCTCATTTTATACCATGTCATAAGAGCGGTGATGCTACCAATATTGCTGATTTATTCTTTCGTGAAGTTATTCACTTGCATGGTGTGCCTGATACTATAGTTTCAGATCGTGATGCTAAATTCCTTAACCATTTTTGGAGAACTTTATGGGCTAAATTGGGGACTAAGCTGTTATTTTCTACTACTTGTCATCCCCAAACTGATGGACAAACTGAGGTTGTGAATAGAACTTTGTCTACCATGCTTAGGGCTGTGTTGAAAAAGAATTTAAAAATGTGGGAAGAATGCTTGCCTCTTGTTGAGTTTGCTTACAATCGTTCATTGTATTCTACTACAAAGATGTGCTCTTTTGAAGTTGTTTATGGTTTTGTGCCTCATGCTCCTATTGATTTAATGCTCATTCCATCTTCGGAGAAAGTGAACCCTGATGCTAAACAGCGTGCTGAATTGATTTTAAAAATGCATGAGACAACTAAGGAGAATATAGAGCGCATGAATGCTAGATATAAACTTCTTTGGTAGTCGGGAGGAAACATTTAACTTTTGAACACAGGGATCTTGTTTGGTTGCACTTAAGAAAAGATAGGTTCCCCGAATTGAAAAAATCAAAATTGATGCCAAGAGCTGATGGTCCTTTCAAGGTGTTAGAAAAGATTAATGATAATGCATACAAGCTTGACCTGCCTGTAGAATTTGGGGTTAGTCCTACTTTTAACATTGCAGATTTGAAGCCCTACTTGGGAGAAGAGGACGAGTTTGAGTCGCGAACGACTCAAATACAAGAAGGGGAGGATGATGAGGACATCCCTTCCATGGATACAACTCATCCACAGCATGTGTTGCAAGGACCACTTACTCGAGCTTGTGCTCGTCAACTTAATTACCAGGTGAACTCATTCCTAAGTTCATATGTTACTCAGAATAGACTGCTACCTAATGCAAGTGATTTAATTGTGCTTAGGAACTTGGGAAAGGATGAAGGAAAGAGACATGGAGTCATGAACATGCATGGAAGGAATAATGGAGGTCACCACATCACTTTGGGACCAAGCTAAGTATGAATTCGAGTTGGACACGTTCTGGAATCAGATTCGGACTGCTGCGATGGTATCAAGTTCAAACGGGCATAACTTCCTCATACGAACTCCGTTTGAGACGTTCTTGTACTTCATGGAAAGCTTATGAAGTCTACTTCTCAACAGATCCAACCTCATCTTCAAATTCATCTGAGCCAGCCGCAATCATCAAAATAGTCCACGTTGGTTTCTAAGTCCGAGTCAAAAAGGATGCTGCGCCACCACCACTTGGGCTCATGGGCCTTGTAACCCTAGGGCGTGCACTTGGACGCCACCCCTGGTCGTTCTCCCTATATAGGAGCCGCCGCCTCCCTTGCTAGGACTTGGATTTCGTTGAGTTCAGGTTTAGCCATTGTGCAAACTTCTATTCTTCAGTTGTGTCGAACAACCACCTGTCAAGACAGCTTTTTGGGATCCCAACTTTGTTTTCATCTATGCTTCAATATTATTCGCAATATCAGATTGCCTACATCTTATTCTTGCTAGTTCTTCGATTGCTCGCAAGGACTGAACTTCGTGTTCAGGTTGACCGTGCTTCCAGTTAGATCAATAACATCTCGGAGTTAGTTCAGCGATTGCTAAGGCGCAAGCGTCGTCGTACTGTTGTAGTCGGATCGTGAGGGTCATCTCCACCGAAATCAATAGTTATCAATCTCATCGAAAGATCGGGTACCTCGTCTCCATCAGTTTCAGGATGGCCCGCATAACAGGGGTGAGATGGAAGTTGGGCATTTTAATGTCACTTGTCATTCTTCACATCAGTAGACCCATTTAGTGTTGGGCTGCAAATTCCGCATTGACCACTAAATTCCTGATCATAATTGAATAGCCCAGACTTATCGAGTAGAGACTAGAAACTGAAAACAGTAAAACAGCCTTGTTATCTCAACTCAATCACACGCTATCGTGTTACATGTCTATGCATAGCATTGTGAGTTTGAGATATCTTGTGAGTAAAGTTGGGAAATTTTGCAGAGTATAACGTATAGTATTCAGATACACCTTGCTTCTTGTCAATGAAGTTGTGTTTAATAGGTGAATCCAACAACAACACATAAATAAGGTTTGAATGATTTTAAAATGATAAATGAGATTGTTAAATCCCCTTTTCTCTTAATAGAATAATGCTTTGTATTTCAAGTCTAAAGATTTTTTAAAACAAATATGCATTTATACCATAATAATAGAACTGCCATATCATGTTCTATTAAAATCCTGGCAAGTAGTTAAGTAGATATTCTCATATAGCTTCCTGAATAGGGTTGTATTCTTACTTACTTAATCACTTCACTTTAACTTGTTCGAAATATATTTATTTATTTTGTCACTGGACGCATGGGACTCACATGCTTGTCGTAGAATTGAGAAAGGCATTGCATACAGAAGTCCTTGGCTTGGGACGTGTTTTTCCAAAAATGCAAATTATAATGGTGAAGGATTAACGGGCATGCATGGATTGGCGGCATGAACAATGTGCCGTTTGGGTGCAGATTCCCTGGAATTGCTATTTGACTCCACCGGATGGATTTGCCCGAATGTGAGCCATTCCTCATTCCTACAGCTCGGATTCTGCCACGTTCTCTTGCTCAGTGCTTCAACCTACAACATAATAAAAAAAAACATGACAAAAACAAGGATATAACGATACTGTGATACGATATTTTGTAAAAATAAGGATACAGTGATACGACAAGTACATATGTACAGTCTATGAGAGAGCGAAAAACTGAGATTATCTTAATAAATGCTATATATTCCATTATTTCTTGACTCCCTCAGTCGCTACTTTCAGTTATGCACTGCATAATTGACATTGTTTATGAATTCTAATTCACAAAATATAAACATTTACAGAGAGCAAAGCTTCCTTTGCTAATAAATTTACACACAGTCCTAGCAGTATTGTGTTTGGCACTCTTTCCTACTACTATCTCAATATGTGGGAATCAAGTCCAAATTTAGTTTCATTCTCAGTAAAAAGAAACAAACATGTTGCCAAAACAAGAAATGAGCCACACTGGCAATAAAACAAGAATTTAATCTTCTCTAACCTTGGCCTTTTGGAGTGGATGGCCTCTCAATCCATTGTTTATTTCCACAGTAGATGTCCTAATCTCTACACAGGTCAAGGGGAGGTTCAGAGAGCAGAACAATGAATCTTGTGGTATGACTATGACAACAATGTTGATCGAGATGAGATGATGACACATAATCTACAATACAAGGAAAGAAAAAGTTCTTACTCTTCTCAACAGCGAGGCTGCTGTTTTTCAAAATCTCTACCACGGTCACAACTGTTGCAATGGCTACAAACAGAACAAACAACTTGGTTAGTGCTGACTTAAACAATACAAATATATTGCAGCAAAACATGGCCATGGATTCAAGCTTTATTCTAGATATCTACAAAGAAAACATCAAACCACATTGACTAAATAGATGCGCCATTAGTCCAGCTAGCAGTCAGCAATGATCGAAACATACTAATCAATTTTTACTTAACCAAAAGTGACAATAATCCTACAGAATGCTGAAAGGGTGTCATGACACATAATGACATAATGGTGCTTTTGTACATCTCAAAATAACAATGCCTGTGATTTGCGAAAGTTATGTGGGTATGTCTGTAGTTACATGAAGAGTGATGGCTGCCTAAAACTCAGAAGGCCAAAAACAATAAATCACTCCTCGGATATGCAATTAACTTTGCATAACTGAGCACACACTACCCTGCAAAGTAGTTAGAACATATCCCCTGACACAATGCTAATTAGAACATTGAAGGCAAATGTCACAGTGGAAGATATTAGGGTTTGATAACTAGATATTTTGGGGATCTAGCAGTCCTGAAAGGCTAGAGCAATTACACATGCAAACAGTGCATTCTTAGATCGTGCAGATTCTCTTATGACCGCATCAAATTCGTGAACAAGAGGCAACTCATCTTACTATAAATAGTCTAAAGATAACATTTTTAGAGAGATACTACAAGCAGTGATGCCAAAAGTAGTACTATAACTAACAAAATAACAATAGATAGAAATAAATCAGAAACAAGGAAGAATAGCGAGAAGTGAGACGCACCCATCCTGAGTGCGGAGAGCTCAACCTCGCGCGTGCTGCTACATATACCTCTGAGGCTCTGCAAACAACCAATCAATAAAGCAGTCAAGAAACTATGACACGGTTTGGATCGAGCAGCTCGGGCACGGAAAGAGGAGGTACCTTGGTGAGGTTGACATAGAAGAAGAGCCGAAGAAAGGTTTCTTGGTGTTGGACTGTTGCTGCTGTTGGCTTGTCGCCGCTGATGGCTCCCTCGAGTACTGGAGAGAGGCGGACAAGCGGAGCTGGAGGGAGGTGTCGGTGCCGGTGCTAGGGAGGCTAGAGGCGCTGGACCTGGAGGGAGGCTGGAGGCGCTGGAGGAGTGGATGGAGGCCTGGACTACAGGGCGAAGACGCGAAGCGGCGACAGCTAGGGTTAGCCATCCGTGCTTCTATTTTATCTAGTCCTCAGGCTACAACCTACCTAGCCCGAGACCCAAATCCGCCCCAGGAGAAGCACGCATGGCCTAGCTACATAGGAACACCAGAGAGGAGGTCATCCTGGAACTTAACCTTGAGAAGGCTAGCTATTGGAAGTCGTGGCTGCCAGGTTAGCCCTTTGAAAGGCTAGCGATCGGAAGTCGTGGCTGCCAGATTAGCCCTTTGAATGTTGTCGATCTTGTTTTTTTTTTTACTTTTAGTTATCTTTTGACTTCTCTTAAAATCGAAAAGCTAAATGTCGAAACAAAATGACTTCTTAAAACGGATTATTCAAACAGATTTTTGAGTTTAGAATTGCGTACATTGTAAATTATCTAGAAAAACACAAACAAAAGATATCAATCGTAATAAAAAACCATTAGCCCTAAAAAAACACTTCCGTTATCGGTGAGGAGGGTGTCACGACTCAAGCCTTCCACTGAGGCACTTGCCATGGAGGTAAATTGGACAGCAACGCGGTGCTTTCCGAGGTCACGAAGTTGCCGCGGGGGCCGAGGTCATGGTGAAGAGGTGAGAGCGCCCGTCTTGCTCAGCTTCACCTTTAAGAGCAAGTATTATAAGAGGCTGTAAGCTGGTTGTATGCTGATATGGAGGAGAGAGAGGAGGAGAGAGAAGAGAAGTGGGCTTAAGCTTACAGCCAGCTGAAGCACAAGAACCAAGAAACTTTGTGAGAGAAAGGGGTGGGTCATATAGCCTTCAACTGGCTGTAACTACTATATGAGTGGGCTGATAAGTGGGCTGTAAGTATCCATACAGCCAGCTGAAGGCTGTATTATAAGACTTGCTCTAACCACATCTGTTAGACTGCTATCATCTAATTGCAAGAAGACAATTATTGTGCTGTGTTTTCAACTGGGAAGACAATTATTGTGCTGTGTTTTCAACTGGGAACCCACTACTCCATTGTTTTGACAGCATTTTCTTTCATCTATGACAGGATTTTTATAGAGCACAGGTGTGTTGCTTGGAATTGATTTGCTAGCAGCCACGAAGTTTGGGGAAGACAAGATTGTACTGCCAGAGATCGAAAAAATAAATCAATCTCCCCCCAAATCCACTAGGTGAGATAATTAAAGTTGGAGATGTTGACGTGCACAACCTAGGTCATACGAACGAAGGAATGGCTTAGATTTGGGCAAATTCACTCAATGAAGTTAACAACTCTAGGGGATCTAGACCCGTGACATCTCCAAAGAGTTGAAGCTTATAGCATATGATTTTAACTGTTAATTTTTTGTTGAAATTGCATTGTAACAATTATTAAATTTTTCTAAGTTCTTAATTAAAAAAGTTTAAAAAAAATAAGAAAAAAATAATATCACCATAAACAATACAAATAAATAAGACAGAAAAAGAAAAAATAATAAAACAACTAAAATTAAAAGTCAGTGTGTTTCAAATAACTTCTAAATTAAATAAATAAATAAACAAAAGCTAAAACCGTCTGCAGCAGTCCAAAAAGTCCTCGTAGGTGCGTACGTAGCTTTCGGCATGTACGGCCCTCGCAGTCCAATGCAAGAGAGGTCCCCCAGAAGGAAGAAAAAATTTATATAGCTCCGGGCAGGGAAAGTGCATCCTTTGGAAGACTAGGGTAGTTGTAGCGCAAGTTTCATATGGATATCGTACTAGTTTCTAATTTGAAATGTTGAAGCCTCAAGACACGCGTAAAGAGCCTTACAATTAATCTACAAGCAAAGTGCTCTCGATGTTGTCTAGTCCAGGTGGTGCGTCACCATTTCTAGCTTAAGGTTAGAGTTCAGCTTTCGTCAGCGTGTTATCTTAGTGATAAAATCATTCGTTCATCACGACATGTAAATAATGTTACCATTCAAAATCAGATCAGAATATTATTTAAACTAAATTGCAAAGTTCAGATGATGAAATGTTTGATTTTATAGTTTAAAATACTGGATAGACATAATAAAGTTCAAATTGTTATATATGAACTTATTTCTTTTAGAAATTGCACCGACCACGTTAATGCCGAGTGCAAGCGCGACACCTACCGCTGAGTACCACTGGCACTAGCTAGCACGAAAGTGTGACCTTGAGGCCGTCTAGTCTTAAACCGTGATTCATTACGGATTTATCAGAATTTGGGGATGCCCCTGTTTTGAGTTTTGACCATGGCTTTCAACTCGGGACACGCCGCCATGCGCATCCCTGAAATGATAAGAGCAGGTACAATAAGGCTTAGTCAGCAGGCTATAGCAAATATAATATCAACAAAATCTTACGTGGCAGAGAGAGAAAGGAAGAGAGAGAAGAAAGTTGGCTACTAAATTACAGCTAGCTATAGCACGTAAAAATATGCATTTCACTCTCTTACACGTGGGGCCAAATAGTTATTGTAATAGCTACCTTATTGTATGAACTATTTTTTTGAAAGCTATAGATAAAATGAATAAGTGTTATAGCCACTAATTGGCTATACTATTGTACTTGCTCTAAATGGCCGGTTGTTAGCTGTTGCATCGAGGACTGCAATAATTACAGTAATAACCTATTTTTTTATTCTTTTACAGTAATAATATGCCTATATTTTTTTTTACAATAGTTACCATATGTCGCTTTATAGTTGGGGGACTACGCCTTAGTCGCTCAATCTGGTTGAGCGACTAGCATAAGTCGCTTAATAGTTGGGCGATTTAAAATATAATTTTATTATTGTATTAATCCCATGAAAATAATTGTGGGTTAGTAAATGGCAATTTTTGTAAGTAGTATACGTTTTTTTTAATAAATAGACAGCCAATGTCGGTTGGTCTGTTTGTGATTTTCGTATATTCTGAAGTGTACGAAATTTGTTAGACTCACAATAACATTTTGTGATCGTCATATGTTGTTGTTCATATATTCTGAAGTGTACGAAATTTGTTAGACTCACAATAACATTTTGTGATCATCATATGTTGTTGCACTGCGATAAATTTCTGAAGAATTTTGTGAAGACGATTGAGGTAGATATGGTTCATAAGTAGGAAAGTAAATGATAAATTCATACATGGAGGAGAACTTTGGGTAAATGGCGTAACGATAAAAAACATGACAGTTGATCCGACAAGGGGTTACATGGTATGCAAGCTAACGAACGAAGGACGGTATACGCATGCCTTTAGGGAATTAGAAATACATAGGACATATAGACAAGGAGGGTCAAACTACTATGTGGAACGTGGCCATTTACCCTTGCGGCCCAGCTCGACATTCTACTCCTCGCCTTGCGCCTTAGCTTTTGTCGTGATGGCCCTCTTCCGCGCCCTCTCGGTCTCCTATCGCCTAGCATGCTCATGCTCCTGCTCCTCGTGCAGCCTCTCCCGCCTCTTGTTCTCATCCTTCTTAGTCTGCAGGTCTATGAGGCACCTTTCACGGCCCTCGTAGTCATCCCTGGCCCAGCTCTTCTATGTCAACAACATCCACATGTTGTAGGGGTGGATTTTGTCATCGATCCACTAGCTAAAGTCGCATAGGTGTGGTGGAGCATGCGGTGGGAAGAGAGACATGGTTAAGGTGTAACGGGAAGAAAAATAGTGGTGTGCACTGAAATATCATTTCATTACCGGTTGCCTGTAGTTGGGGTAGTCCGCGCAGCGGTTTGGGCAGTACCAATAGCGCTGCCCAATGGTCCACTCATCGGTTGATTTGACGCACTTATAGGCGTCCTGACGCCAGCAAAGGGGTGGCACCACCCCCTCCGGGGGCCTTCCAAAGGGCGTTCAGCGGGTATAGAAGGGGGGCACGACTCGACCCAAAATCATTAGGTGTGCTGTGAGGCAGCCTCCTTAGATTGACAAGTTCCAAAGGTGGCAGTTGAGGATATGAGTAGTGTGTGTAAGACCACTGAGTAAACGCTTTGTAGCGAGCAGCGGTTTGCTGGGGAGCCTCCTAGTCCTTCAAGAGTTCGCGGATGTGCTTTTGTTCGTTCTCCTTGGCCATGTCATCTAGGTAGTGTTTTTGTGAGGAGTTTCTAGCCGATTAGTGCTATATTTATAGTGGGAGTGGACGCACCTGTAACGGCTCCATTGCGATGAGGCACGGATGTTTTTCACATCCATGCGCCGCGCCCTTTGAGGAGGAAGATTGCAACAGTCGAGTGCTCTTTTCGTGTTTTGCAGAGTGAGGTCACGTCCTACTTTCTAGAGAGTGGTCACATCCTACTTTGCAAAGAGAAGTCATGTCTTGCTATGTATAGAGTGGTCACGTCCTGCTTTGCAAAGTGCGGTCATGTCCTACTTTGCAGAGCGAGGTCACATCCTACTTTGTGGAGATAGTTAACGATGATGGATTGGCATTGCAAATGAAGTTATAGTTTGCAATTACGGTGCAATTAGTTCCATACTTCATACAATAAGTAAAGTACTCACTGAGTACAAGTTACAACATGATAGTATTTCTAATGTTAGTACCACTACACCACAATAAGAAGTGGTGGCCTTCCTGGCCAAAGCGGTTGCTATGTCTACCCCCCTAATGTGACGACTCTGCCGACGGCCCTTCCCACCCTTCAATAGCTCAAGATCTGGAACCCAAGTCCTTTGTGAATGACGAAGTTACCCACAACCCTAAAGCCTCTTAGCTCGCCTCACCACGCCTGCAGCATTCTCTTCTTTATAAAGTATTCCGATATGAAGCTCGATGGGTCCGTGTTAATAGTCCCGCATACAACGAGGATATGAGAGTATGGCTTGCGAGGGAGCTTCAGCTTCTTGCATGTGCAGCTAGGTTCATTCACATGATTTCTAAGGCATACCTCGTGGGTAACAAGAGAGCGAGCCATCCTAAATCTAACTCTATCCCGAAGGAGCGCATCGAAACGATGCTCCATATTGCACATCATGGAGACTGTGTGCGACTAACTCTTCTTAGTTTTGGCCTACAAGTACACTGGAATCTTCGATCAATATGGTGTGTGTGGGTTGGCTACATGAAGTGCTGCATTTGTATACCTTTACCTAAAATATCCGATTATACCATGCAGAATGCCTTCCACGATGGCGATGAGAGGCTGAGCATGGAGGCCCCTAAGAACTCAATTGTACACCTCCATAAGGTTAGTGGTCGTTATATCGTACCTCACACAGTCTATGTCGTGCAATAAGAACCACTTCTCTACTGGCTCAACCTCAATCCAATGGGAGAAGCACTTGATGTTCCTCAAGGATCTCTGGGTCACACTGGGAGGGTCAAGCTCCAACAATGATGCGAGATGTTTGGGTTGTGCCACCCCAGGAATAGGCGGATGCTCATTCTTATCGATGACGTGCTTTGTGATGTGCTCCTCCAATATCTCCCACAACGCATCAAATTTATGCTACTGGTTCTACATAGTCAGCCTCTTGCATATCTTCATCAATGGTTGCTACAAGAACTGCTTGAAGAAGTTGGCCCCGAGATGGCGAACACACCATCTGTTTCTCATATCTGGCCAAGGGAACATTTCCTTGGGGTCTTGCTGAAGTTTTCTTATGAGTAGCGATTACAAATATCAGGATGTGCCCCAACTACTCCCTCCTTCAGATGTCAAAGGAATCATAACCAACTATCGGAATTCTCACTTTCGACGAATACGATGGCCAAGAGCATAATCTAATTGTTGCCATCGACATCGATTGCGGTCAGGATCCGCCCCTTGTATTTCCCAGTTAGAAATGTTCCATCGACTGAGATCATGGGCAACAAGTGCCTGGAAGTATTGACACAAGCACCGAAGGCTAAGAAGGCCCTCTGCAAAACCATGAAACCTGGCAGTCTTCTGGATAGCTTGTCCTTCACAGAAATGTACGTACTTAGGTTCCTATCCTACAGCACTTGCAGCATACGAGGAAGGTTGTAGTAAGCTGCCTCGAAAGAACCGAACCTCCTTTCCAAAGCCTTTTACTTCACCCATCATGCCTTCGCTAAGCTAATCTTGTACTTGAATTTCTGATCGATAGCCATTATGATGTGCTTAGCCTCCAGGTCCTTCTGCATTATCTCTCCATACATGACATTGGCTATGGAGGTGGACGTTAGGTTGCGATGCGTTGGCAAAACACTGCTGAACATACAGGAGTGCGCCTCCATCTTGGAGACAATCCAGTGAGTCTCATGCTTGGGTTTACATGCATGCACATGTCAAGGACAACCAACCTACTCGCAGACCATTGTGTACTGCTCCTGGCTAGATTTAGGACCCAAAACATTCGTTGCATGGACAAGGCCCACGCTTAGTGCCATCCTACATTGATCCCTTATCAGCAAACGTTGCATGAAGCCGAACCTCTATACCATTGTACTCCCATGGTGATCCATACTTGTCGTGCACAACAAGACCCTCCACGTCCACCCTATTCCATCCCTGTGGGATGGAATTTTTGTCCTCATCAGAAGAGTCATCACCATCCTCTTCTATAGCTTCTTCCTTGGCTCAGGCCATTAGGTCATCGATCTTCATCTGATGCACTATGCTATTGATATACCCCCCTGTGTCTGCCTATCCAGTGTGCTCAACATGAGGTGTGCGATCTTCCTATTCTGTCTCAGCAACATCTGCAACCGCCTGTGCAGTGGGCTCAGCGTGCGGTGTGAGATGTTCTGATTCTGCCTCTGCAACATCGTCCAACAGGTCCTCTTTATGTACCACACGTTGCGTGCCTGAGCTACTCCCACCAACCGGACATAGCCGTCGACAGGGTCTCCTGTGACTCCCTTTGGACATGCTTGCACGAGTAGCACACACTCATATCCACGTCGCCGGTAGCCTTCCACAAAACCCTTCCATGCAACCGTGCACATCAGCCTCTTCAACTCCCACCGAATGTGCATGGCTAACAACTCCAAAGCCCATTTACAATGACATTACATACCTCGGGGTCCAAGGAGAAGCTGCATGTGAGCCAATGCAGGACATCTCTGATTAGAGCACTCTCCGTATCCGGGTGTACCAAACTGACTTGAAAAAAATTGCTCAGGTCAATACCGTATGGACCTTCACAAATCGAACCAACGCTGTAATGCACTTTTAATCTTGTGGGCTCTGACATGACTGATTTCTCACTACAAATATTATCATTGGTCAACATATATTCATTAAATACATTGCATACATTTGGATAAGAATAAGAACAGAAGAGATTATTACCTTCATGCGAAGACCTTCTCTTCTTACCAACGAGTTTCCTTCGTCTTTCTCTCTTACCTCACGAGCTCCTCTCCTTCTCGCCCTCTCTTGAGCTCCTCTGCTTCTCCCCGCCCGTCCCCCACGTACGCACTAGGAATTAAGCGTACACACGCGTGAATTGGTGAGACGTGATCAATCGATCGGCGAAGGGATGAGGTGACGGATCGATCGGTCGGTGGGTATCATTGTCTCATTGCACTGCCAACCTTGTGTTGCACTGTTGATGTGATGCCATCGACGTACCGGTACCATGAAGGCATGGATCTGTTGTGGCTACATCTTTCTCAGGGCACATACAATACAAGATGTTTATACATGGACGCTTACAAAGAGAGACTATAGCCACATCATCCAACACTCATATAAAAGTCATTTCCTTCGATGCAAATATCTCTTTTGTAGGTGCTTAGATTGTTTATTATTTATTAGATATAGTTATATACATAAGCACTGTTAAGTATCAATGCCTAATTAAGCATCGATGCTACGAAATAAACACATTATCTATCTTATGTAGCAAGAAAAATAAGTTTTTATTTGTTAAGCACCTCTCTAAACACTTGCATGACACGTGCTCGGAGACAAAGGTCGAGTACCACTCTAAGCACTTGCATGTAACGCGGGAAATGAGAGAGTGCAGACTCATCTTGTACATGTCAGCTTGAAACTACTAGCTCTAGCTGCCGTAGCTCGCAAGGTAACATGCGAATGCATGGTCCAGCACCAACATGATTGGACGGCCAGGATTACGGGTTCATATCTCCTACTACAATCGTTAAAGTGGTGCACATGCGCTGCATCTTGATCCAGCGGACGTCTGTGCTCACCGTAGAATCTACCTGAGACTCCGGTGTAGCCATTAGAAGCAGCGAGACACAGGCCAGTAAGCTTGATGCTTACTACGCATGGCACATAAGCTTGAAGCTAAACACCACGGCCTCGTCTCTTTTCCTTCTATCCAACCCTAGCTACCTCTCTCTGTAGAACCGAGAATGACGACTAGACGGAGGATAAATAGAAGCCCAAATTAATTCTAAGGCTTTCCAAAAAAATTTTAATAGAAGCAAAACTCTTTACTCCAGTAACTATAGAAGCTATAAAGATTAGAGATAAATAGACACAAGAAAAGAACCGAGCAAAACACTCTTTGACGTGCCCCTAGAGGTCTAACCTCCAACCAAGGGGTAGTCTAACATCTTTCTGACGGTCTGGCCGCTATGAACAGTGAAATCAGGAAAATGAATAGTACTTTTCAATCAAATTGCTACTACAGCGCCGGTCAGACCGCTACTACAGTAATTTCAGGATGAATGGTAATTTTGGTGCTATTTTAAATCCGAAAATCTATGTAACTTTTGATGGGTTGATCCAAATAACTTGAAACTTTGTATGCACCTTCTTTAAAATGTCAAAAACCTATTCTAGACAATGATTAAGAAAATCATTGCAAAAATTTTGACCTTTTTCTGTTCAAAATAAGGGTGCATCAAAACTGGGCAAAATAGACAAATCTCGATCTACTTTTACTCGTGAGCTCTTGATGATCCAGATGACCTTGAATGTGTTCTTACATATCATAACAAGGTAGATCACAACACGAACTCAAGCCAAAAAGCCCACAACACCAAAACTCCAATCACCCCTTCTTGAGCCAAAACCGGGCAAATGCAAGTGCTTAGATGAATGAGATCTAATCTCCAAGATACATCTTCATCACTTACAAATTATTAGCATATAGCAAGATCAAGGGAAGAAGAGACAATACAAAAAACCAAGCCAAAACAAAATTTATCACTTGAGCACAAGAGAAAAATATTTGGCCAAATTTTGATCTCAATTGACACTTAGATATGAATATTTATAGCCACACATAAAGCCTAAGGATGACAAAACGCTCAGCCATAAGAGCCTCTCACATCACCAAGACCTAAATCACTTAAGCCAACTTCGTGGTTTCACACACTGTCACTTTTTCGGTATTGCAGAATTTATCAAAATGTCCCTCTACCATCTTCTACGAAGTTTTCCGCTTCCTTTGCCACCAAGCATCGCACATGCTTCGTCATCTACTATGTGGACCTAATGACTTGCTGTCAAGTCTTTCACACATCAGGATCCCACTGAACCATCCTCGCTTGCAAATGACCCAAGTCACTTTGCGCACCACATGTCTCTCCTCGCACACGATAGCACCTAGCTTCCTTGATCGCTCCGGACCTCAGCTCCTCCCTAGGCTTAGTCCCGATCCAACTTACCGTTCCGCGTCATGTCCACCACCAGTAGCTCCTAATCTGGTTTCTCGTCGTCCCAGCTTACAACCACCTCACAAGTTTCGGTCATCTTCGACGGCTTCTTGATCATTTGGACCTCGACTCGTCCTAAGCGTAGTCTCGATCTCTTAACCGTTTTGGACCTAAGATCTCCTAGCTTAGTCCCAATCCCATCCGCCTCACATTGATGTAGCTTCGGAGTCCTACAACCAATATAAACAACGATTGTCACGTAGCACAGCACAATACATAAAGTCATCAATTAATATAAATAATGTATATAATACAATATAAAAAATATATACAACTAAATCATATTGATCCTAAACTTAGGACCAAACAATAAACCCCTGTATATAAGAGCAATGAACCGCCTTACGGTTGAACCGCTGGCCGACAACACATTCGTATCACGTACATGTAACTCAACTAAGCTGCCCTCATCAAAGCAAACTCAAGGATATGCATCTCTGCTACATGCATGCAAGCCACTAAATAATGCCGTCTGTACCGACCTCAAGAATGGGCTTCCATAGCTATTGATTTGATTACTCAATTGCATGGCAAATTAGTGAACATCACAAGCATACATGGCTACAGCATTGGTCACTATTGACTGCTACTACTAATTCACCAAACTCCAGAACGTGCAACACGACATCACGTGAGCAAGGTTAGATAACGAAACTAGCACGCATGACTTTCAACAGTAGTAAACAATAGTCAACAGTAGAGCTACTGGGACCGTCGGACAAAATTGCAAAAGATCATATTTTTAAATTTCAACTCTTTAAATTCTTAAATACAAACTTAACTCCTTAAACTCTCTAAATCAAAAGTTAATTACTCATCATAACTACATAGTACTCTCCACGTAATCGCACACTCTCCTCTTATCACCATCACAGATTATGCAGTGCGGACGGGTGGGCAGGCCAGGGCTACGCAAGCTATGCCGGAGGGAATGATCCATGGTGTCAACACATTTGGTATATAATGCGATGCAGGGCCGGTGGGAAAAATGGAATAACGTGCAATTAAAATTGTGTGCACATCTTTTGCTAGTTTTTTTCCGTATTTGTTTGTATTGTCTGTGATAAGCTAACATATTTTTTTTTCTATTTTTAAATTTTTTTAAATTTAATTACGCTAAATAAGCCACCTTCAACTACAGTGAAATTTCAGCTGCTACAGTGCAATTTCAGCCATAAGCTACAGCTTTTCAGCCCAACCGAGCGGGACCTAGTAACAGTGCAATCATCCTGCCTCCTCTTGTTGTTGGTGCTAAGTGGTGTTACCTTTTTACCCTTAAAACGCATTATAATGGAATGATTATGTCGAAGTGCCAAACTAATTAAGCACCAACACCACTAATATGAGTTAGATCGATGTATTAAAAAGAATGTTCGCCTCTTCCAGCTGCTACCAAAAGCTAGGCAGGTACGCAGGTACGCTGAAAAGAGAGCCTAATCAAAGTATTTCTACCGTACGTGTGTGGAGAAAAAGAAGAAATTCTTAAAACGTCAACATGTAGAATAGTGAGTCTAAAAAAATGTAGAATAGTGATTAGTAAGCTCTTGGTCAATGTAGAGTAACACGTTTTATTTATTTTTAAACCACCACTTAAGCAGACCAAAGAGTTTTTTACAATTGATTCTCACTAGATTTCTTAATTGCTAGCAAGAAAGAAGGATTATCAAGTACTGACCCTGCTATATATTAATTTTGCTTGCCAAACAATGTATTTTCCGGAACAGAAAATGGTAAGAAGGGAAATAATAAACTTGTCGAAATGTCGATGTACGTGTCGCGTCCCATGCCTTCTCTCATTTGTTTTTTCTTTGCGCTATTTCGTAAGCTTTGCTTAATTTGTTCTAAAACATATTTATGTCGATTTATTAGATATATATATATATAAATGGAAAATAATTTCATAGTCCCACTTGTTATATACCGTTTAAATGATATTGTTATACCTCTTTATCCTTTTAAATATACTCTAATAATAATTTTAAGATACTCTAAAGTAAGTTCTATAAAAAATTTCATCAAAATCCACTTTTATCGTATAATTTATGCATATACTGCTCTTATAACTACTATTTGTGGAAAGTAATTAATTACATACTTGTCCTCTTCTCGTTTTGACATATGCAGTACTATTTGTCATGTCTGGGGGCTAGCTAGATGATTTTTTTTTTAATGGGCAAGAGTATTGCCAAATATATTAAAGCCGAAAGGAGAGTATATATACAAGTTCGAAGATTGCGAGCCTAGGGGGACCACACCCTAAGGGGAAAAATTAAGACATTACAGAAGGAGGTAAAAGCTCCGCTAGCCTCTTTGACCTAGCTAGGATCCAGGTATGAATCTCATCCTTAATTATTGCGAGGAGTGATGTGGGGTAAGACTCTACGGATCGAAAACTGCGAGAATTCCACTCTTTCTAGATCTCCCACATGACGAGCATCAATAACGAAGCTAGAGGTTTGTGGGACACATCTGGCTACAGAATGGTGGATTCCCACCAATGTCGAATGGAGGCAGCATTGTGCCACGAAGCTGGTTGTATGGAGTACAAGGTGATCCATTGGCTGATAAGAATCCAAATTCTTTTCGTGTAGCGACAATCAGCGAAGAGGTGGATGGAAGTTTCCGGGGAGATTCTACAGAGGGGGCAAATTGATTGGCTTGGCCATCACGTCAACGAGAGTCGTTCTACGGTCCATAGCCTATTTTGAATGGCCAGCCATACTAATATTTTACATTTTTGGGGACCCAAGTCTTCCAGACTAGGGGGTTCATGGAGGTCTTATTATGCCAAGGAACTGCGCTTTGTAAGTTGAGGCCACGGTGTAGCTTCTATGAGGCGTGAGCTTCCAAATTATATTGTCGTGTATCCCTTCTTGAAGATTCAAGAAAGATGTGTGGCCCCAGATGGTGATGAGTAGGGCTGTAAACGAGCCGAGCTCGAGCGAGCTTGACCTGGCAAGCTCGAGCTCGGTAGAAACTCAGCCGAGCTCGAGCGAGCCTGCGATCGACATTAAACTTCAAGCTGGGCTCGAGCTCGGCTCGGACAAACATCGAGCTCGCTCGAGCTCGGCTCGTGTAGGTTCGGTGGGGAGTCTCGGAGGGAGTACCTGCGGTTGCAGAGCCGTGACCGAGGCGCCGAGTTGCCGGATCCGGCCATTTGTGTCGAGGAGGGGCGGCGCCGGCGAGGGAGAGGAGGGGTGCCGGGGGGAGGAGGGCAGCGCGGCGGGGAGAGGAGGGGGACGAGGCCATGAGGCGCGCGGCGGGCGGTCGAGGAGGCTGCGGCGCGGCGGGCCGGGTCGAGGAGGGTGGCGACGGCAAGAGGAGGGGCGCCGGGGGACGAGGCCACGAGGGGTGGCGGCGGGCGAGGAGGGGGACGGGGCCACGGGGCTGCGGGGGGAGGAAGGGGGAGGGGGGAGAGGGGGGTCGGCGGCGGGGCGAGAGGCGGCGGTCGGCGAGGGAGAGGAGGAGGCGAAGAGGGGACGGACAGAGGGGGGTGGCGGCGGGGCGACAAGGGGCGGTGGCGGGTCGGCGGGGCCTGGGCGGGCGAGAGAGGAGGCGGGGCGGCGGAGGCCATAGGGGACGGGGGGGGCGGCGGGCGGCGGGGCAGCGAGGAGGGGCGTGGGGCGGGAGGCGCGCGCGGGAGGTGGAGGCGGAGGCACCGAGGCGGGGTGGGAGTGGGACTGGGGGAGAGGAGGGAGGGGGTGTGGGCAGTGGGGGTGGCTGGGTGGGTAAAAAAATCTTAAGCTCGCGAGCTATTCGAGCTCGGCTCGTTAAAGCTCACGAGCTTAAGATGAAGCTCGAATTCGGCTCGTTTGAAGCTCGAGCCAAGCTCGAATCGAGTCTAGAGCGAGCCAAGCTCGAGCAGTTCGCGAGCCTCGAACTTTTTTACAGCCCTAGTGATGAGTTCGTGAATGTGCAGCACAGTTGGGCCATCCAACCAATTTAGATCTTGTAGCCATTTATTTTTAGTTAGAGCCATTTGCAACAAACGGTTTTTTGTTTTGGAGGCAACGAGAAGATGTGGAGCAATGTCGCGCAGACGTCTCTCTTGAGCCCAAGCCGAGTTCCAAAAGCTTGCAATTTTTCCATCACCGATTGAGATGGAGGTGGCCGCCGTAAGAAGAAGCCTATCGTGCTCATCACAAGGGGTTTGCATCCCTTTCCACGGCTTGTTAGGAGCTACCTACTCATTCCATAACCATCTGATTCGCAGGGCCCACGCAAAACATTGCAGGTCCAGGAGGCCACGACCCCCAAGGTGTGTGGGTTTGCACACTTTGTCCCAATTGACCTTGTATTTTCCTCCAATTAGGTGTTCAAAATCGGCCTAAAAAAATTGCCTCGTTTGTCTATTTAGAAATTGGATCACGTCATTGGGTGGTTTGATAACCGTGAGAAAGTATGTCGCTTGGGCATCTAGCACTGACTTTGCCAGAACTTTCCTTCCAGCAAGAGTCAACAGTTTCCCACGCTAGTTTGATAATAGGCCAAACACTTTGTCTTGTTGCCTTTGAAAGTGCAGGTGATGTAGCCTTCGAAGTGCCAAGGGAAGTCCTAGGTATTCCATAGGGAAGGAAGCTAGATTCACCGGTAAGTCGTGTAACACGATTTGTATAAAGGCCCGTGGCTTTGCTGAATTTCTTTAGAATGTATACAAGGGAGGTGACATCTGGCCTGGAAGGGTGTAGGAATATGACCGTGTCATCTACATAGAGGGAGGTTCGCAAGGTTGCTGCCCGTCCGCATAATGCTTGTAGGAGGCCTCGCTCCAATGTTAAGTTGAGGATGTTTTGGATGGGGTCTATCACTATTACAAAGAGGAAGGGGATACCGGGTCGCCTTGGCGAAGGCCTTTACGATGATGAATAGAGCTACCGAGAATGCCACGTAGAAGAACTCTAGAGGTTGCAATGGAGAGGAGGCAAGAAATCCAATCCCTCCAACGTGGAGGGAAACCCTTGACTGCTAGCAGCTGCAAAAGGTAGTCCCATCGAACTGAGTTGAAAGCTTTTGTTATATCTAGCTTAAGGAGGAGGGTTGGCATTCTCGCCCGATGAAATATTCTTGCGAGACTCCGGATGTAAAGGAAATTTTCTTGAATACATCTTCCTTTGGTGAATGCACTCTAACTCTGCGAGACTAGGTTATTCATGAAAGGGGTGAGGCGCAAGGCCAAGGTTTTGGTGATGATCTTAAAAACATTGTGAATGAGGCTTATTAGTCTATAATCTGCCGTAGATTTGACTATGTCTTTCTTTGGAAGAAGAATAATATTGGCGGTGTTGGAGCACTGAAAATTGGCAGTTCTAAGGCTGTGAAAACTGTGTAGGACTGCCATGAGATCCTCTTTTATGATGTCCCAGTATGCACGGTAGAAATTTCCATTGAAGCCATCCAGGACCGGTGCTTTGTCCTTCGGCAACTGAAGGATGGACGTATGCACCTCAAGCTCGGTGAAAGGCACGTCTAGGTCATGTAGGTCCAAGCAAGGCAATTGTAACGTTTCCTAGTTAAAAGTAGTGTCTAACTACAAACTATGTCCAAGCATTTGAGAAAAGTGGTCAAAGAACACGTTGGATTTTTCGTCGTGTGAGGTCGTCCAATCTTGTTCCATCCTGAGGTGTTGGATAAAGTTCCTTTGTTTGCGGGAGTTGACTTTGATATGGAAAAAATGTGTTTGCGTCTCCCTCTCGTAACCAATTGATGCACGACGCTTGCTTGGTATGAGATTTTTGGACTACTGCCAGGCCCATGATTCTCTTTTTCAAGCGGGCTTGAAGGTCCACCTCTTGTGGAGTCAAGATCTTGTTTTCCTGTGCGATGTCTAGTTGCAGGATGATCTCTTTAGCCATGTGTAGTTGTAGTTTGACATTCGGAAGCAACTTGTTGCTCCATGTCCTTAGCCGAATCGTCGTGTTCTTCAATTTCCTGTTGAAGGTGGAAATCGGGTTATGGCCAGTTGTGGTCTCCGCCCAAGCCTCTTGGACTACCTGTTGGAAAGTTGGCAATCGGGTCCAAAAATTTTCGAAACGAAAGATTTTAGGTGGCCGTGCTAGATGATACATACATGCATGCATGGGGATCTTACTCCACGTCATCTGCTTATCCGGATAGTGTTCCAAACTTTTGCTACCAATAAGAATCGGAGGGTTCATCGAGACATTCATGCGTACGTTTGAAATGTGCAATGTGAAGTGAGGAAGCTTGATACAAAATTGAGGAAGTGCCAATCTAACATTATGAGTCTAAAACAAATACATAACGGGATGGAGTTTACTTCAGTTTGGCTGATGAAGTTACTTATATCGAGCTATACATTATTAAATATGGTCTAAAAGATCACACAACATTCCTCTGCACTATATGCACTTGATGATAGATCAAGAATTTTGAACAATGGCGCTCCTAACCACATACTTTGTTTAATCTATGGACATCATAATATGGGTTACCGACGACCAACCTTTCGAAGAAAAGAAGGTAAAGAAACATCTGCGTGCTCAGCTGACAATGACATACGCACGAATCTTCGCATCCTTCAACACTCATCGTCATTGCACGTACGATCCATGCTCTTAGCAAGGGCAAAACGAGAAGATTAAAGAATGTATTAAAGTAAACACACGTAGACCCTGTTCTTTTCAGTTTCTAAAAACTGTTTTTTGGCTTTTCTACCGTAACTAACTTTTAAATGGAATATTTTTTCAAGATAGTGTCTACTAGTTAATTGTAGTACATACTTTATTAATTTCATTTATATCGGTAAAAACCGCACGTGAGTTTCTGTTGCTCTGTAATCTCTCGTACAAACAGCCTAAAAGTTACAAGCCACAACAAAAAGCCACAAGCTGTAGTCAAAAAGAACAGACCCGTAGGCTTGGCTGCAATCTGCATGAAGAAGCTGTTTAATATGCAGCACTGCATGCCGTGCATGTAAATACTGTGCATCCTAGATTTCCAAGACGGCAGGACCGGTCCTTATCTTGCAGACGTGGCTTTGTAGTAGTGATAATTAATCACATGATGTAACTTCCCAAAATTTCAACATCTGTATAACTATTTTCAAAACCGTCGTTTCTTTTTTTATGCATTTTCAAAATTTTCTGCATTAAAGAATCTTTTTCTTAATTTTCCAATAGCTCAAAATAAATTGCTGTAATTAATTAAAGAAAGTACTACCAAACGGTATGCCATCGAGAGGCATCCTAACGACATACCTCCCCTTGCATTGTTCACCCCTCCCTTTCTCTATGTTTCATGGAGGATAATAAGAGTACCTCATTGCCGCATCGCCCTGGGCAGCTTCGCGCGCTTCCTCCGCCACCCCCGCCCCTCCACCACTACCTGCGGCCGGCGGCACCGTCGCCGCCTCTCCGTGCTGCCCCCCAACCCCTCCCCGCCGTGCCACCCCGCCCAATCTAATTGCCACAGTCGTCACTGCCACCGCCCTCCTACCCCACCCATCACCCCCGCCGCCCACCACTGGGCCGCCGCCTCACTCCGACCTCCTTCTATGCCTAGGGGAAGGACGAACCCATAGCAGAAGAGCGGGATTTCCCTCCTCCAATGCTAGATCCTGCAGCGGTGCCCCTTCAGGCCACCGAATCCGACGCATGATGAGGCCGGCTGTGAATAAGGACGAGGAGAACGACGGTGGTGCTCACACAAGAAGGAGAGTGAGGAGTTCGAAGAAGGGAATGTAAGGCGGAGGTCTGTGCGAGTGGAGCGGACGAGTGGTTATGTGTGAGCGAGTGGACGCTTTATGATTCGTGCGTGCAGGATCGAACGGCGATGGACTGTTCTGTTGAATGGTATTCGTACGGTATGCCATTCTTTAGACTTTCCCTTAATTAAAATTTGACCAAAGCTTGGAAATGATTTGCGTGAGTTATTAATAATCTAAAGGCACTGTCCAAAAAATTTCAAAATTTTTTAAGTTGGTTTGCTAATTTTAAAAATACAAATTTGATTTTGCGATTAAATTAAATCAGAAATGAATTTAATTTCAAAACCCTGTTATTGGACAGAATTCATTATTGCTGGTCCAGTCCAGCACTGTTTTGGCCCTATTCCAACCCGCCTGCCATCCTCCCACACCCCCCCCCCCTCGTTTCTCGCCTTCTCCACACGGAAGCGCCTTCCCTGGATTGCGCTCTCCCTCTCCACTCTTTTCTCTGCTATCATTGATGGGTAGGGCCCAGTTGCAACCGTTGTCTTACACGGACTACACCTATCATGGGCTAACGCCTGAGCTTACTATAGTTCTACAGTGCACTAGACAAAAAGGTGATGTCTTTTGACTCCGTGACCGCATCCACAAAAAGCTGATAGACCATGTGGAGGTGACCCCGTGTGTGTGATGAGTAATTGACATCGGTTTCAGAAAAGTCGAGTTTGGTTTGTGTGGTTTGGACCATGTCGTTGCTCAGTGCAATCGGCTTCGGTCGGACTTGGTCAAACTTGGTCGAAGTGTTTAGGATGCTTATTATTTTGATTCGACGGGTTTTGGCTTTTTCATGCTTAAGATTTTTCTTAACGCTATTATTGATCACATGATATCGAGCGGTGCTATGTAATGTGTTTCTTGTCTGTGATGGCTGCAGGACATCGAGGCGGAGTCGTGGCGAGGCACGGGATGACCGGACTAGGCACAGGCGGTGCTGAGGTCAGAGCGGTCGAGATGTGCCGAAGACGGCGAGGACTCGAGGTGGTTGCGAGACTTGGGCGGCAAGAAATGAGGAAGCTTCCGGAAGGTGCAGGAGGGGCGTTTTGGTGAATACGCAAAGCTGCACTAAAGGAAGTGGATTGTGGATAAACCACCATGAGTTGTTGAGAGCTAATGCGTAAAGTGTGTTGTAAACCCATTAGTGGAGGCTATAAAAAGAGGATGATCTCTAGTGGAGAGATTTCTTGAGAGAGAAGGGTGTGAGAATTAGGGTTTTATTCGGTTCTCTCCATGCATGAGTTGTAAGGGTTTTTAGGGCAGCACTTGTGTTCTATTTTGGGTGATCCTCTTGAGTTGAGAGATGGGGTGAACTGATGTAATCATTCCTCTTGTTTAAACATTCATCTCTTGGTATCAATTTATGAAACCTTTGTTTGAGATGCTATGGATTCAAGCTTGTCCCTACTTGCTCTTGATTCCTTCTTCTCTGCACTTTGTTATTCTTAGTTTCTTGCTTATTTGAGTGGATTTCATTTCTAGCTGCAGTAACTCTGTTCATTCGGCCAAAAGAGGACAGCAAGCATTGTACTTTTAGTTTTCTTTCTTTTATTTGGTCTGCATCCCCTTCTTCCTAAGAGTGCTTTGTTTTCTTGTTTTTTAGTTTCTCTTCGTGTAGTGAGTCCTATCAGATTTCTGCATGCAGTCCATTGTTTTCCTGCCGAACTGCACCTTGATCCGAGTTTATTTTTCTTGTGTTCAGCTAGCTGCACTCCGGGTGAATTTATTTCAGTTTAGAAAGTTGGTTTGGACTGCTCTAAATCAAAATCGTAAGTCTGCAGTTGGTTCACAACTCTTTACTTTTCTAGTTGCTTCTTTTTCCTTTTGGTTTACTTTGCTTTTCATCTTTGTGAGCTGTCTCATTTCTGCAGCACTTGTTTAGGCAGCAGTTGGCTGTTTTTGTTGTGAACAACTTTGAGCTTGAGTTCAATCAAAGCTTGTCTCCTTTTTGCTTTCTATCTTTAATTTGATTGCTTTTGCATTCGGCCAGACTGCAGCTCGTTGCTTCTTTATTTGTTTCGGCCAGACTGCAGTTCCCTGTTTCTTCAATTATTTTCGGTCAGCAGTATTTTGCTTGGATGCGTTTTTTTGTGGTTTAGTGTATTTGCTCTGCCGATCTGCCCTTCAAACTATGCACTCACTTCTTGTGATCTGTAAGATATTTAGTCTGAGTTGCTGATTTCTTTAGCCCGAGTGAAACTGCAAAGCTTTGACAACTTACCTACTTATTTGCCCTCTGGTACTTACTGTGCTTTCTCTGATTTCACTAAAGTTAGCCAGACCTCACGGCTAGGATTAGCAACAGAGTGTACCGGGTAGACATCTCTAGTATGTCCGTTTTTGTACTTGCAAGCTCTGGTTTTGATTCTTCCATTCTTCTGTCGAGTGATCTTTTGGGTTGTGCTCTCTTCTCTAGAAAAGACTGAGAACATGATGCCTTTCTCTTGTTTCAGGCTAGCTTGTTTTCGTTAAATCCTTTGTTGTTTTATTTATGATTTTCAGTGAGATTTATATCTACTTCTTCATAGCTTTTTATAGCTATTGAAGAGTTGAGATTCTCATGAATACTTAGGGGTGATTTTTAAAAGCACCATTCACCCCCCCTGTGTTGCCATTTTCGATCCAACAAAAGCCCTGCTCCACTCCTTCGCCAAGTCGAAGATGGCATTGACCACAAGCCATCGGCACCTGACTTCATCATAAGAAACCGAGCTCAACCGCATGAAATTAATGAGAATAACTTGATCATCTCTCTACTTAAGCCCTATCCGACCGCATCACAAGACCACTTTCCACGCCCTCTCCATTTGCCCCTTTGTAGCCCATCTCCTCCATTGAAGTGCTTAGAATGTGCTCGTCATTCTCGGCGCCGGCACATGCCCATCGCTATGCTCTGCCTTGGTCGTTGCCGCTCCCGGTGAGCTCCTGCGTCAACGCTCACGTCAGATCGTGCCCTTCTCTCTCCTAAGCAAAACCCCTCAAGTAATTTCGTGTTTGGTGTAGTGCGGTGCTGAACCCAAGTCTCCTTCATCTCATATCACCACCATCGCTAACGAGCAGTTCCTTCTCAGTGAGCCTTAGACCAAGCCATGGCCCTTTACACCATCTCTACATCCTCTTAAACCTCATGGCATGCTTCCTTTAAGCACGTTCTCATTGTGGTGAGTTGCCACCGTGAAGCTTGTCACTGCCACCGCTGTTTACCGCCATCTGGCTATAACAGCCGAAATTTGGCTTCAAAATAAAATTTGCACAATTTTCATGAGTTTCAAAAAATTTTGGTGCATATTTGAAATTTTCCCAAAAGCCTTGCTTGAATTTAAATTTTTTAAATAAATTTCCTTGACTCAAAAATCATATTTGAAAATTTCTAAAAGTTGTTAGTGCGCTAATCAATTCTTCCAAAAAAATTGTGAGCAAAACCCCCTCAAAAGTTCAAATGCAAACTCAAATCCAAATCCAAATCTCAAATAAAATTTTAAATCTTTTATTTTTCTCTCCTTCACCTTCGGGCTGAAACCCAGCCACCAATCCAGCCCATTTCTCTTCTCTTCCCCGCTGCGGCCTAGCCAGCCAACCTGCTCACCTGTTTGCTCGCCCGTAGCCCAGCTCTCCCTAGTCTCTTTGGCAGACATTGCCATGTGGGCCCTAGCCCCACTTGTCAGCGCAAAGAGAAGTAATGTGCTTCTTCTCCATGCCTCTTCTCTCTTGTCCTCTTGCTCACACCCATGACATCGTTCGCGTACCATGCAAGCCAGAGTTGTGTCACCCCTGGCCCCTGCTATCTCGAGCCGCCAAGGGCCTCACGGTTGGATGATGACAGACTAAAGGCCATAGAGGAGAAGCTGGAGGTTGCTAAGGAAAAGCTACAGATTGTTGAATACAAGCTAAAAGTCACTAAGGAGAAGCTGAAGGTTTTAGAGGAGAAGGCTAGGGTCATTCACCAAGGAAATGTGAGCTTGGAAGAGGACATGACCAAGTCCTAGCAGTAGCTTAACCACTTCTTCGGACTCCAAAGGATTACCCTTGCTGCTCAAAGGTCCTTGGAGTGCATGGGGGTTAAAGTTGCCCCAATCCCACCAAATTTGATGAGACCAAATGGGTGGGTCCCCCTCCTTGAGGAGCGCATTGACTTGTTCGTCAAGGCTACCAAGGATTTGAGTTAGTCCTTCACCATAATGGCTTTCACGGTTGGGGCCCTTACCATTTTCCATTAACATGACAGTTCAAGCAAGGAGGCGGTGTGAGAGGGCCTCCGTGGCCTTTTCACTCCAGAGGTGAAGAAGGCATCACTAGGGGAGCAAGCTGCACTAAGGCCCCTCACTACAGAGTTTGTGAAGGGTGTCACTTCATCCTTGGCTCCAAGAGTTCCTATGCCTTCACCAACAGACGGTGAATGTGACGCCCTAGCAAGTGTATGACTTCTGCTGACATATTCTATTCAGTAGAGATCAGTAGTGATATCATGCAGACTTGCTTAGTGTCCTCTTTTTTGTAGATGACATATGCCTGAGAACTTACATAGCATCCAATGTGAGAGTATGGTTATGTTTTTAATTTATCTGTTATGAAAATGACAAGATGATGTTATGCTTCATTTAGGACATGTTTATGAAGGCAATTGGCATCAAATATAAGCGGTGTGCATAGAGGAGTCGAGCACCCAGGCGATCGAACCTTGCCTAAGAGGATAGGCCATGGGAGGTGAGCGGTTTAGTAGTGGGTATGGTCACCGTGGAGTGCTTTAACCCTGGATAGGTTCCCCTTCTGCCTCAGTCCTAGCTGGGCGAGGCAACAGGAAGTTTTAGAGACCTTTTGAATGGTTCAGGTGCCTTATGCATGAGGCCTTTTTATTACTTTTTTGGCATTGCTTGTGAGGCCTTTGGTAGTTCAAATGTAATAAAGGGATGCTTCCATGCCCACTAAGAGGGGATGTCTCTCAAGACCTGTGGCTTGCATGACTATTTTGTTCACAAATAAGTGCTTCTGAGGGGATGCAAATGTGTTAGGCATGTTCGGCCTTTGCCTACGTTGGAGCGAGGTGAGGGGTGACCCGGAGGTCGTTCAGCACATGGCCTAGAGGTTGAAGGGGGAATAATCCTTAGCATATCCATAGACTCAGGTGCTAGGCCCAAGCCGTCGCTCATGCCCTTGTTCAAGCAGTGTGCAAGCTGCCATAATGGAGGTGATGGACGCCCAAGCTGCTTTGGTCTTTTGTTAAAAGAAACCATGGGGGTCGTACACCTTAGGCACCACGAGGGTGAGACCCTTCGCGACGGAAGGGTTGCGAGAGCTTGAGCAAGACAAACGAGATTACTGGGACTTGTAGGACAAGGTTTCCCCCTAACAGCAGTGTGTTAGGGGCAAGTCCTTGTAGTTAGTCACAAACATGTTAGCGAGATGATTTCTTGAGCCCTCTAACAGCAATGTGTTAGAGCGCAGCCCTTTAAATCATCAATGAACATATAATTGAGAAGACATACATAAGATAGTGTAACATCCCAAAAATTCACTTTATAAAAAACTTATTTCAAATTAATTATTTAAAATTTTTGGGATTTTAATTAGATTTTATTTGGATTATTTGTGAAGTGTTGGAAGAAATCTCAAAATTCCAATTTTCATTCTCCTGCTAAAATTCAGAATCTCCAAATTCAAATTCAAATTCCAAAAATTCAAAATCAAATCTCCAAAATTCTGAATCACCAAAAAAATGTTTATTTTATTTTTTTGGGCCCAATCTAATTTTTCTTGACCTATTCTTTTCCTTTTCTCTCTTTTCTTTCTTTCTCTCTCCTCTCAGGTACTATTCATTCTACAGTACTCGCATACTGTTCATCATCGTCAACTTCTGTTCGTGTTCATGCGAACAGAAAAGAACGCAAAAAAATAGTTTTCATTCTTTCTACCATAACTTTCCACCCAAGTGTCTGAATTCAAATCTGTTTGAAGCATTTCGATCCTAGCAACACCGTGCATTCATCACCAGAGTCAATACATCCGTTACCACCTTCCATTAATGCTTGTTCTACCATTTCATTTGTTCGTTTCTAAAAACCGAAATCATCACCGAAATTAGTTGTATTCCCAGTGATTCGAATCATGAGAGAGGCTACAAATTGGCACACCAACACCTCTTCTATCCCTTTTTGTTCCCTTAGAATCTTAGCACCTTCAGAGCTCCGACCACGAAGAATTTATCGTTTTCCCAAACATCAGCCATCACCGTCGATTTGGGCATTGGTCATTTCGGTGAAGTTTTTCAACTTTTACTCGCGTCATCTCCTGTCTTAGCATCCAAGCAACTCATCCACCATTTTTATTAAATCTTTCATGCAGCCAATCAGCGGGAATTGAGTTTTTCCCAGAATCGGCCGTTTTTGACTTCGCCGTCGATTCGTCATCCTCGGTGAGTGCTTTCTTGATTCCTTGTGCTGATAGCATCACCTCCATCCCCTCAACGTAACCCATAGTTTAGCTCGCTCAATGGTTGGAAGAGGAGCTCCACCACCGTGCACCACCACCATGCCAGCCGTCGTCACCATCGCGGCCATCCTCAGCCACTCTCGAGCCAAACCAACTTCGCCATCGTGTTCACCATGTCTCTGGCGACCTCAAGCTCCCTCAATTTTCTCTGGAACGTCACCGGTTTGCCAGGGCCCCGCGTGGCCACCGCCGTCATGCGCCTCGACCGCTGCCACCGCTGCCTCGCTATGTCTCTGGCGCTTCCACCACCACCATTGGGTAGAGGACCTCTCCAGGGTTCCATTTTAGTGGTTCCTGCACCGCCCCTCTCTTCCCTCGCCAGCGTCTTGTCGGATCCCAGAGCAACGACTCCGAAACCCTCTGTTTAATTCGCACCAGTCCAGGAACAGCTAGTGCACACAGTAGAACAAAGATACATATCGAACGCAAATAACCAAATATATTAAGCAAATGAGTACGGCCTTATAGCCAAGTCTTACATTGATAAATCAAATAAAGGAAATTAACAGCGGAAAATAAATTGATAAACAGTGAAGCCCAACAGCCTGCCCACAGGCAGACAATTGCAAGACACGTCCTACTCGTCCTAGTCCTCACCGTAGTCGTAGACATCCTCCTCTGTGATGAGATAGCAAGGTGAGTACAAACTTGTACTCCGCAAGTCACATGAAAAATGCAACATAATGATAAGGGCCACAAAGGAAGGTATATAGGGTTACTTGTGCGAAAACAGCATTTAAAGAAATACAATAAATAGATTAAAATGTTGAATTTAATACGGTAAGTAAAAACAATACTATAGTTGAAAGTAATACCGTTAGTGCAGGCTCCGACCACATACCAACCTAACCATGGGAATCCCTCCCGGACCATCTTTTTCCAAAAACATCCCGTATGGATTCCATCCATCCACACGCCTTTCCTACACTCATGGATTCTATCCATCCACAAGGTTTTCATAAATCATTTTGAAAAACAAAGTCTAATCCATGAAAAACTCTTACCAAGCATGCCCCTGACCGTGGGCACGGCTATCCAGGATAGTTTATACACTCTGCAAATGTTATACAACTTTACCCACAAGATATGATTTCCTCATAATGTCGGCAAATACACGCTTCCTTAGGCGTGCGACTGAGTAATCATAACAAGGCCTTTGCAATGCAGAGCCTTCAACCTGACCAAGCCAGCTCTAAGATTTCACCCCAGTAAGGAATCTACCAGACCAGGACTCCCTCTTGAGCCAAGTGAGACTTCTCATGGCTCCAACCACGCTCACCTCAACCTACAACTTAACTCAGGTTGGGACTCCGCAAATTATTCAGCCAGGGCTGTCCCATATCAGCCTTGTGGTAGTACGATAAGGCTTTGCAATAGTAGCTCACAGACCGATCCTTAATTGACTTAGGCTCAACCACATACCCCTGTGCACGACAATCAACCCTGAGTCTCCGAACAACAGGGCATGCCTGCACCCACCACCTAACCATTAACCTAAGTCTAAACTAGATTTTATATTTTGTTTTGAAAATAGTTTTGTAATCCTTCTTGACTCACTGAAGTCAAGAATACTCTCCAAAAACTTGTCATTTCATGTGAAAAAGCTGTCTCAAGCCTAAGTTATATCTATGCAAGGCTAAGTATTTGCTACAAAATTTCTCTAGCCATTCTAGTGAATTAACTAGAGTTTTGTTCTAGGGCTACAAGGTGTCAAGGGATTCAATATCTATGTAATAAACCTAAAGTAGGCAATAACTAGAATTAAAACTGAATTTAAAGTACATGGAATAAAATTAGGCATGCAAAGTAATTTAAAACAAAATAATTTTATTTGTAAACTGGGTACAACATGGTCAAGGAGTGTGACTTGTCTTCGCCGGTGATTGCTCATCGGAGAAGAAGATGGCGCTCGGAGGCACAGGCGCGCGGTGAGGCGGCTCTCGGGCGCTCAGGGACAGGTTTGAGGGGTGGGGGAGAGGAGTGGAGTGAGGAGGGGAGGCTCGGGGTGGGGTTTATATAGGGGGCGAAGGGGCGGGCCGGCGCAGATTGCTCACCGGAGGTGGACGGCGGTTGTAGCGGGGAGAGCCAAGTGGGCACGTGGGAAGGTGGGCGTTGTGCGCGAGAAAAGAGGGAGAAGTGAGAGCGGACTTGCGGCGCACAAAGGAAGAGCGACGCATGGGCGAAAAAGGGGGAGGAGAGGCCGAGTGCGGCGCAGCGGGAAGAAGGCGGAGGTCGGGGATGACAGGTGGGGCCGGAAGTCAGCGAGAGAAGAGAGGGGAAGCGCGGTGCGCCATGGGGGTAGAGGTGGATCGGGCGGCCGGATGGGGGTGAGGGGGTTTAAGTGGAAGGGGTGGCCGAGCTGGGCCGTGAGGCGGCACGGGTGGATCCGGCCCGCACACGTGTCGACCGCGGAGATGGGTGAGGCGGGATGGCGAGCGGCGACGTGGACAGAATTTGGCCGTCCACGTGTCGGCCGAAGGGAGGAGGAAGTTTTATTTTTCTTTTTGATTTTCTGAAAACCCAAGAAAAGATATATAAACTTAGAAAATAGCATAAATCTCCAAATAAATCCCAGAAAATTCCTATAATTTTAGAAAAATGCAAGGAACCTCATCGAGCCATTGGCTGCATTTCCACTTGCCATGCAGAGTCTGCCACAGCGCCACCTTCGCTGCGGCCTCCCCGATGTAGTCCCAGATTCGGTTATGGAAGGCCCGGACGGCGGGGCGGACGGTGCGCACGGCACCCAACATCACCCCGACTCCAGATGGCATCTCCAGCTGGGGGTCGACCAGCTCGTCGATGTTCTGGCATCCTCGGTGGTGGAGTAGGGCGAAGGCGACGCGAGAGGTGACGAAGGAGCAGTGGTTGCCGAAGGCCTTGACGGCGTGGAGGGCAAGGTCAAACCCTCTCCGATTTGCCGAAGCGTCCGCATCAGGTCCTCAGGATCGAACGTCAGGGGTGGCATGTTGATAGAGAGGTCCTTGAGGGCGTCTTGCAGAGACTGCATGGCATCCCATGCCGCCACCGAGGCATCACCCAGAGTCCGATCCCCCTCTCCAAGGGACACGGCGAGCTGGGCCTTCTCCTCCTCCAGCATTGCAATCTGCTGGAGTAAGCCGTCGCGTTCTTCAGCCGCTGCACATTGTGCCTCCGCAGCGAGTGTCTACGCATCGGAGATCGTCTTCGCGCACTCCATCTCCAGCAAACAGATGCGCTCGTCCTTGGCGGTGTGAGCCTCTTTGGCAGCTCGAAGTCGGCCCTCTAGCACCCTCCGCTCGCCGACACGTGCCTCCTGCAGGGCTCAACTGAGAGCAAGGGTCTACGCAGTACGATTGTTAGCGAAGTCCCAGACAACGGTATATACCGTGAAGTCAAGCACTTACCCTCATCTCCGAGGCCTCCAGCGCACCTTCCAGAAGCTCTGGCCCGCACGGCAACAGCGCCCGTCGATCCATGCTGGAGTCGGCGCACTCCGCGACCCCTTGGAGAGCCCGCAGCATCTCCGGCCGGGGAATAAAGTGGGAGACACTTGGCCGCTAAGCCTCCGTGCCAACGACTTCGAGAGCACCAGGCGTTGACATCACGTCCTGGGCAGGAAGACCGGAGACTTCGCGGCTGTCTCCGTTGCTCAATCCTTGGTCGCGTCCAGGAGACCTTGTCACACCTAATGTTGACGATGGAATGAGCGAGCAGATCGGAGAAAGCTTCGCGAAGTCGCAGGGGGGGAAAGAGTTAAGCCTACCTTCGATACGCTCAGGTGAGGCACGGGGAGGTGTTCACTCCACCCCGGTCCGGACCGCGGGGGCTTCATCTGCACCGGGTCGCCCTCAGGCCGGATGGCCTCCCCGTCGGACCCCGGATCCTCTGCGACCCCGACGGCCACGGCGAACCCCTCCTTCGGCCGAGAGGGTGATTGTATCCGGGGGCGCTTCGCCCTCGGAGGTTGGGGTGATGCTTCCTCGGCTTCGGTGGCCAGCGTGGGCGATGAGGCCTCGGCGGCTGATGCGGGTGATGAGGCCTCGCCCTCATGCGTGTCGGCACCGTGGCCTGTTTCTTCGGCGCCGCCTAGGGACCCCTCGCCGAGCGCAGCGCGCTCCGCCTCCGCCTCCAAGTCCGAGTTGGCATACTCCGCCATGTCGGACCTGGTGATGGTCGTGCCCTCGGGCTCGGCAGCAATCACCAGAGACGTGATCGGCGGGCTGGATACAGCGGCAGGAGACCGGGCCTTGCACCGAGTGGGGGATGCCTCTCCCCTGCCGTCGCCATCGCGGCAGCAGGCCCGACCCGACGTCGACTCTGCGCGCTCTGGTACGGGGATGCCTAGAGCTTCGCATACTTGATTTATCCGCCCCAGCTTCGCCTAGGCGGTCGCAGATTCGCGCAGGTCGTGCTCCTTGGCCGTGTATGGCCCAAGGAACACAACTACCACGCGCCCCGCATCCTCCAGTAGGAGCCCTACAGGCAAAGCGATGCATTGTTCATAAAAATTATTATACACATATATAAATATATGTACATAGCCTATGGCTGAAGAGCTCACGAGGATCGGAGGGCTTCGAAAGTGAAGACACCATTGGCCGAACGCCATCCTACTGGATGGGACCTGGCTAATACTTCCACCGGCAGGCAAGCGGCGCCACTCCATACATAGTGAACTCCTCGACGAGGTCGCGCATGTTGAACCGGAGGGTAATACCGACAAGCCTCCACGCCCGCTGCTCAACGTCAAATTTGGGCGTCACAATCGGCGAACTATTGAAGGACATCGGTCGTCCCGTGCACCGGAGGACGCTGCTGCTCGTCACGCGGTGGTAGAACCACTGCCGCATCCAGTTGGACTCCCACTTCCCTTGTGTCGAGTTGGTGGGAAAGATATTCACGCATTGCGGCCTCAGTACGAAGTTGATGCTACCGAAGTTTGAGAACTCCCCCCCTCAAGCTTCTTCAGCTGACAGCGCGCGTCATGGAGAAAGGCGAATAGGGTCGTGCTGGGCCAGGTACCTTCTGTCCGTGTTGCCCAGCTATAAATAGCCAGGCGAACTATCGCATTCGGGGTTAGCTGCGCCAACTCCAGCCCATAAGTCCGCAGAACGTCGCCGACGAAGGTCGTCACTGGTATCCGGAGCCCGACCTCGAAGTACGCGATGAAGACGATCGCCTCCGCTGCCTCCGGGTGCGGCTCAGTCTCGTCGTGAGCAGGCAGGCGAACCACATCACGGTCCGCCAGCGTCTCCTCCCGAAGGAGAGACTGAATCATCTCCTCCGTCACGAGACTCGGCCCTAGCAAGCGGGAGCAACGGCCTCCCACCTTCTCCCCGGCCGTCCACCGTTTGTGCGGCCTGCGATGGGTCGCGAACCACTAGGTCGTGCTCCATCGAGGTCGGCAGTGAACTGCATCGGCTGGACGAGGCATCACTGCTGGGCCGGTGAGCACGATCTTCACGGCAAGCCATTCTCCCCTCAAAGGCACACGGTCAAATGTACGGGGGCAGAGGGAGATCATGCCGGCAAGCAAGAAGAAAAGAGAACGAAACAGCAGCAAAGGGGGCAAATGAGCGAGTGGGAAGAACGCTCACATGCCGGCGAAGGGGTATATAAAGCCTTCTCGTCTGCCCCCACGACCAAGAAGTGCAACCAGCGGCAGCCCAACCGTTCGCCTCCCCACAATTGGGAAGCGCGATCGGTGGAGACCGAAGACGTGCAGTTGTTCGGCCGCTGGACAGTGCACGACACGCCAATCACGTCCCGCCACGTAGCCCGCTCTCTCGGGAAGGAACGCACAGCCACGGTCATGCAACCGTCTGACAGCGCACGACGCGCCAATCACATGCAGCCACGCATTCTGTCCCACCGTGAAAAAGCATGTGGCTGCAGCCAAACAGTCGCTGACACCGCAAGATGCACCGGTTGCGTATCATCACATCGTGCAGTTCCCGTTGCACGCCTGGCGCCATTAAAACACCGTCGTTGAGCCACGAGCCACCTCGTTGCGCTTCGACTTCAGGTCGGTATGGCGAATCCGGAGTCCACCCCGACTTCGAGCCCGCACGATGACTCCAGAGCCCACTTCGACTCCGTGTCCGCGGGTTCAGTCGGCCCTCCGATTCGGCCTCGTATACGAGGGATGACTCCGCATCCCGCCTCGCCCGTACGTCCGCGGAGTGAGATCGGATGCCGACTCAGCTTCGTCTTGATGGACCGGCTCTGATGGAAGCACACACCTCACGACCGGGAGATGCCTTTGGTAGTAACTTCGACCCCATGTCCATGCCACTAGGTCGTGCTACGCCGGCAAACCCATTTTTGCCCAAGATCATAGAAGGTCACATGCCACAGGGGACGGAGGGGGCCAAATGGCTCAGCAACATGGCTTCGGCCCGTGAAGCCCTTCACCATGAGAGGCTCCTGTTGTAGGGGTGGCCCCCACCTAAGCCCAGCCGGCCTATTACAAGGTTATAAAGCTCAGAATGGGACATGTATATTGACATAAATGCCCTTAAGAGGGATACTTGGGTGTAAGGACATTATTGTAAACTACTCCCCATGTGGATATATATATATATATATAATGCTGTCCTGGGCATGGAGAGAGGCCCAAGCATTGCTCACCTAACATCTCCACTACACACTCTCATCTCTCGTTTGGTATGTAACCACAACAGGGACACATCCTTGGTGTGCCCTGGTGAAAGAGACAAGGGCCTTTCCTCCTTTGACTCCTTAAGTTTAAGGAAGTTGATATCATCGGAGTTAGTCGCCGCTTTGTGGTATAGGTGGTGAGTCAAGTCTTGATCACCATTCATGAAGATAACTCCGTGAGGGCCTGGCATCTTTAAGCATAGGTAGTTTTGAGAACTATTGTACAAAAGTGGTTGACAGTTACCCTTCCCATGATAGCGTTGAATAGAGACTCAATGTCAATGACATCGAATCTGATGGCTTCTATGCGATGATCATCTTGTGTTCTAAATGTCATAAGAAGTTCAATCCTCCCAAGGGATTGAACATATTTTCCCGGTATGAAGCTAGTGAGGGGGCAGTCAGATGGTAGTAGAATACCATGATGATAGCCACCCTTCCACAGCTCCTTGAGCGCACATGGGTAGAGTATGTTTGTAGAGCTTCCTCCGTCGACAAGGATGCAGGAGACTTCACAATTGGATATTATGGCAGTTACCAAGAAGGCATCATCATGGGGGAACCTTAAGCCTTTTGCATCCTTAGCTGTGAAGCTAAGGGGAATGATTGCCCATTTGGGAGGGGTGCTTTGTGGGGCCACCCCTATGATGTTGAGCTCTCAAGTGTATTCCTTCCGCTGGCGCTTTGACCCGTGTCTAGAGGCTGAGCCCCCAATTATGACATTTACTTGTCTTTTGTGATGCTTGGAAGGGGAGTTCCTACTCGGTATCTTGTAGGTGCCCCACAGGGGGTGGATCACCAGGGCTGCACTAGGGGTGATGGGATTGCTTGAAGGGGTAGTGCGTCCGCAACTACAGGATGTGGTAGCGATCCTCGACATGACTCGGGGCCGCGTTTGAGTAGTTTTGCCACTTCAGTGGTGTATTGCATCACTCATTCATGTCATGCCATTCATTTTGTGGTAGGCATACCAGTGCCCAACTCCTGGTTTGGGTTGTTCCTCATCTCATTACAGCCTTCATCGGGGTGCCTCTTCCAATGAGATTTAGGTCTTGACTCCTTCTTGGCTCCTCTGGTGGAATTTCACCAATGTTCTTGTGAAGGGGTGTTAGTCAAAATGAGGACTTTGGAATCATGTCCCCATCGGAGCGACCCTCTAGTCCTTATTCTTCTTCTTGGAGGAGCTTTTTGACTCCTTTCCGGGAGAGTTGCTTTCGTCTTGCAGAAGAAACCCCTTCTTAGCCAGGTCATCTTCTTCTCCCTAGGCATATTCTCCATGACCTCAAAGAGTTCATGGGTTGTTCTTGAGGGATCCCTTCCTAGTGCATAGTTAAGTTCCCCCGGGAGTAGCCCCTTCTTGCATGCATCAATCACCATGGAGTTTGGGGCATCTACCACTTGGCTTCGCACTTTGGAAAAGCGCTTAAGAAATTTTCTTGTGGATTCGCCCTTCTGTTGCTTGACAGTAAAGAGTTTATTAGGAAGCATAGGGCGTTTATAGCTTCCTTGGAAGTTAATGCTGAACTCTTCCTACAGCTGGTCCCAAGAGTAGTGGAGCCTTTCTTCTGGATGAAGAACCAAGAATGCGCTATCTCAAAGAGGAAGAGTGGGAGACAGTTACACATTTCTACCTCTCCACCTCCCCTAGCCTGAATCACTGTAGAATATACCTCTAAGAACTGCATGGGGTCAGAGTTCCCATCGCATGGCCTGAGGTTGGGCTAGCGAAACTTTGGTTGAAACGAAGTTTCAAAGATATCTCGAGCGAGGGGATTGCCAATCTCCGAGATGCCCCTGTCACCTCACGTGCGAGGTGATGGTGATCATGAGAGGCAATGACAACAGTGTCAATGCTCCCCTGAGCTGGAAGAGCTAGATGCCCAGCGATAGTGGCGATGGTGTCATGCACCGGCAAGTTGGAGCGCCTACACTGACCTGCGGCTTTGTCTGGCCAGGAGATTAGGGACTCAGCCTCCATTTCTTCATGGTGGTGGTGACCATGTCCAACAGTAGATCTGGCTAGTAGCACAAGGACATGCCTAGTGCTTCCAAAGTAAAGGTTCTTCTGATTGTCTCGGCCATAGTCCTCTTGACGTGAATCCCTTTGGCTTAATGAGTGTGCTTGGGCCACAACGGGTGGAATAGCCCGTTCGCCTAAAGGCACTAAAGGGACTACTGGTGGAGGGACAACTTTTGGCCCCTAAAGGCTCTCTAGTCACCCCTAGCCAAGTAGCACCTTGGGATGAAGCCCTGCATTAGCTAGTGGGAACTGATTTACCATCTCTAGGTACAGGAGCATTTGCCCGAGAGAAGGAACTTGAAGAGGAGGCCCTGTAACTCCCATCCTCGGCGGTATGAGCTCAAGCCTCAAAGGTTGAGGCAACGAGATGAACTATAGTGGAATGGGTTGAGTTCCTCCCTATCCGGAGCTCGGTGGGTGCAGCATCTAGTAAGAAGCTCTGTTCATCACCACCGTGTGGCGGATGGAGGGAGGTTGTAAGGGTTTCCCCCTTACCCTCCTGCAAGGACGAAAGCTCCATGCGCTCCTAGGTCAGTGGCCACTGGAACTAAAGGCGGTGCTGGGAGTGGTGAGATGTGCTGAGGGCCGTTGGGAGGATAGTAGGCAACCATCATGTAGTCTACCACTTGTCTTGCGGTTGCCTCCACCATTACCTTGCAGTTAGAAACGTCAAGCACCTCAGAAGCAATGGTTGGCCCCAGAGCTTTGATGACATCTTGGGCTTCTTGCCTTTGGTCGGACGCCACGTCGATTGGCACGAGGAAAATGGGTATGCCTAGCAGCCCTAGGACGTGTAGAACATTGTCTGTCCTGAGGTGAATAGCCCTAATCTCCAAAGATAGCACACCCCTCAAGCTCCTCCGAAGAGCAGATGGGTCATCCACGGGCTCCTTGTGCTTTGGAGCCAAAGAAGGCATCGTGGACTTGAAATACTTTTGGGTAGGAGCCATAGCCTTTCGTCAATCAGTTACACTCCCCACGAATGACGCCAATGTTGTTGGTGTAGAAATCGAACACGAGTGAAGAGCCGAACGTCAGCCATGTTACGGGTCGACGTCCACAAGAGTGAAAGTGACACGAGGGTTTATACATATTCGGGGTCCGAGAGAACCGCCCTACTCCTGTCGTGGCCGACGGGGGGTTTCGAGGGTTCCTTCTGGAGGCGCACCAGTTTGAATGTCTTCTTGTATGCCATATGAGCTCAAGTTACAAATGAAAGATATATGGGGTATTTATAGGCTCTTAGGCCTATACAAATAACAGAAATGCCCCTTAGTGATATAGCTAGTTTATGAGGACAAGCAAAGAGTATGGTTGTATTTTCTAAGCACGACTGCCATTCTTGATTTGTATGTGTCTTCTGTAGAGCGGGACCGTTGATAGAGTTGCAAGATTATCCCTCCAACATTGCCAGTAGCCGATGTAGCGCTATTTGGGAAGTAAGTCTACCCGCATGTCTACGATGATTCCTGCAGCCTCCCCTTCCCAAGCAAAATACCTCTCCTCCCACCGCCCTGTCCTAGATGAGAAACATGCAGGATGCACGGTGATGGTGCCTGGGATCATGATAAGCAAGGTCCTCAAGGTCAACCTTGTAGCGAACTTGGGGAATTGAAAAAACCTCATAGTGTGGTGATACAGTAGGATCAAAGACAAGGTGCTTGTCGGCAGAGAAGAAAAACTTCGACATGCACGAAGGTGAGCACGGGGCAAGCGTGCTCACTATTGTGTGGCGGGGGTTAACCACGCAGCCGTGAAGTAAGAGCATGTCATTGCAGTGATCCTCGATGTAGATTGACGGAATGTAATCGTCGAGCTTGCCAAAGATCATGTTGTGAAGGCTGCAAGCAATTATAGGCCCGTTGAGGGGCGGGAGTGGAATTGCGATGACCTTAGGTCATGGAAGTTGGTGATGATGCTGCCAAATGAGTGCAGGACGAGGTTATGAGCGCAGCAGGCGGCGGTCGATGGCGACAGCGCACCACGCCTTACAAACGCACTAGGGCGTGGTGAGGCTGCACGATGCGAGGTGGAAGAGGACGTTCATGAGCTGGTCATCGGGTAGCATTGGCAGGGCCGGGCCTATGGGCGTGCAGCCCGTACGACCGTACAGGGCCCCCAATTTTCTGGGCCTCAAAAAATCAACGCCACAGCCTAGCTCGAGTCCGCACGCGCGACCGCGCGTCTCCGCGCGGCAACTTCGCGACTCGCGTGCGTGACTGCTTGGCGCTTCGTATTCTCGGCGCTTCGTATTCTCGTCCATTCATCTAGGCTCTAGCGAATAGCAACTGCGCCGGGCCAGCAGAACACTTCGGTGCTGACAGCCACGTCGCGATTGGCTTCCTCCTATGGACGGCGGCCGTGGCGCTCCTGCTGCTCTCCTTCCACCTCCGCCGCTTCCCTGTGGCGGCCATGCCGTGGCTCGCCTCGCGCGGCGGCGTCAGGGCCTTCCTCTGATCATCTAATTAAGCTTGTAAGTTGTAAGTTGTATCGACCAAGGAATGGAGATTGGAGAGAGAAAATAATCTGCTACATGCATGCTAGGTAGCTCCGTAGCTCGCACATGATCGAGTGGTTTGGGTTGTGTCACTGTGTTGGCTATTAAATATTAATATGATTCTGTACATGGTAGTATACTAGTATATGCTGTCAGGTATTGAGGCTATTGTCCTTTCACACATTCTAGACGAGGTCAGTACTCATCTCAGCATGAAACTCTTACTGATGGGTTAATTTATGTTCTTCTTCTATGCAGCTAAACAGCTCACGAGGATGTGACGGCCTGTGTTAAACTGTATTACCCGCCATACAATACATAGCAGCTAAACTGCCAAAGGCACACACGGTCTCCAATTCACCGTTCGCCGCGTGAGGGCTTGGGAGTGCAGTATTCGTTTTTTTTTCAATTCTAATTGTATTGTACTAATTACATCCTTCGTATGAAAATCTAGAACTATTTGTATAATTTTAATTTTGTGCATACATTATTTTGGCTATATTTGGTACTTTGATTTAGGCCTTACTTAGAGCTTTGTACAGGGCCTCCAAATTTCACGGCACGACCCTGAGCATCGGTAAGCCGAAATGCAGAATGCACAAGATCATTTAACACAATTTAATTTAATCAAAAGCAAGCTTTATATGTGCTACAAGTACAAACCCATCTTACCGTATATTAGCTTCTTATATGCTAGTATAGTCCCATTGATGATTGAAAAAACCAAAGTAAAAAACCAACTGAAAAGACGAAAAGGACAAGACCTTGGTTTGATCAATATTGCAAGGTTTCAAACCAACACATGACCTGGGCTGGAAATTAACTGTTCCAATCCAAGGTACATCAAAACACGTTGAACTACCTCCCCACGAATAGGGCCACGTGGCCCGCATCTGGTCCATTTTCAAAATAAACCTAGCTTCTAACTTTCGGTCTAAAAATACAAGCCACAAGTATAAACTATAACCCGCAATTGAAAACAAACTACACTCCGTAGCAGAAGCCCATTAAAGCTTCCGGTCAGCCCGTCTTAGCCCAGCCCAAACCCCAAGCCCACTTTCCTCTGTTCCCCCACCCCCAGAAGAGTTTTTTGCTATTACAGTACTCCCCTAAGCATGGCTTCGACAAAACGGTATCCACGTCGTGGGCTTCTCCAAAACGATATCTATTTCGTGTACTCTTCTCTATAATAGTATTCCCAGGGATTTACACTCAAATTATATTGATTTTCGAATTTTATCCTACGTGCGTAGTTAGTGCGCCGCCGCCGCCAGAGGAAAAGTGATGCGCCTGTACTGTGTCGTGTGGGAAGAAAAGAAAAAGATTAGGTCTAAACAAATTTAGGAATGGTAGTTTAGTCATTTAGAGAAGATAAAATTCAAAAATCAAAATAATTTGAGTTCAAATCCGTAGGAATACTATTATAGAGAGGAGTACACGAAATAGGTATCGTTTTAAAGAAGCTCACGACGTAGATACCATTTTATCGAAGCCATACTTAGAGTACTATAATAGCAAAAAAAACTCCCCCAGAAATATTCCGAACCAAAGCGGCGAAACGCCCCCAATTCTTCACTTCTTCCTTCCTTCCGCACCCCGTCTCCTCTTCCTCGCGAGAGGCGGTGCGCCGAGACACAGAACCCTACCCCCTCCCCGGCACGCCACTAGGGATAGGGTTGCTGCCTCCATGGAGGACGACGAGTACGAGGAGGGGATGGAGATGGAGATGGGCGGGCACCACCACGGCGGCCACGCGGGGTACGGCGCCGACGAGTACGGCGGCGGGGAGGAGATGGAGGACGAGGAGGGGGAGGGGGAGGAGGAGGCGCGGGACGAGGAGGAGATCACCCAGGAGGACGCCTGGGCCGTCATCTCCGCCTACTTCGAGGAGAAGGGCCTCGTGCGCCAGCAGCTCGACTCCTTCGACGAGTTCATCCAGAATACCATGCAGGAGATCGTCGACGAGTCCGCCGACATCGAGATCCGCCCCGAGTCGCAGCACAACCCCGGCCGCCAGGCCGAGTTTGCCGAGGTTGCCCCCCTCCCGACCGTAGCAAATATGGCTTGATTTTTGCTGTTTGCTGATCTTAAATTGGGCGATTGGGGTTTGGCGAGCTTGGTGCGGCGGGCTTCGTCGGTGGTGATGGGCAGGTCTCGGTTTTTGCACCCTTTTACCGGGCGGCCACTTTGATTAGATGACCAGTTAGGGTTTTGCGTGAGGATTCAGTTGCTTGGTGCTGTTTATGGTGTGGGGCTGAGAATTTTGACAGTGATGTAGCAACTAGAAACGGTGATGTTGATGGTTGGATTGTATTTTTGAAGGGTGGAATTGTTTGGTGTCTAGTGTTAAGATTAGAGCTCTGTGAAGTTCTCTCTGTGGGATGAGGTGGAGAATGAGTGAATTTCGTAGGATGCCACCTGTAAAGCATAGAATGAGTTTTGCATTAGGGATATTGCTTTGTAACTCTGTAGTTTCAGTTGTTGCTAGTGATAGCTAGAGGAAGCAGAGTTGATTTCCTGATGAGGATAGTGCATGCCTCAGGGTTTTGACTATAAAGATAGCTTCTGTTTTTCGGTTGTGTGGAGATTGCGTACAATGATTTGCAAATGATGGACAATGTAAATTGATAAAGTTATATCAATTGAAAGCTTAACTTTTGATGTTTTCAGCAAATTCAACCACTGTAAATTGATAAAGTTATATCAATTGAAAGCTTAACTTTTGATGTTTTCAGCAAATTCAACCACTGTTCTTATTAGCAGAGCACATGCAGAGAGAAAAATAAAAGAATATGTAAATTGCTAACTTGTAATTCCTTGGACAGTGGTGCTAAGTAGCATGTATGGTAGAGATAGATATCACAGAAGAAATGTTACCAGTAAAGACAAGGCATATTTATGCTAAGGGAAGAAACTGAAATGGAGTAGGGACTGTCAGATTGCTTTGCAAGACTGCTGTGAGGACTTTTAGTCAACTGTTTAACATTGTATGTTTGAAGTGTTTTCATTGGTTGTTATGTTTGCTAAATATTGAGGGTCATGAAGAAGATCCAAAATGTCGAGCCTATGCTAAAAACATATTGTGTCAAGTTCATGTGGATGCAGTTAAGGCTGGACTTACTGGTTGATGAGAAGCTTTGATGCTTTTTTTGTAACATATAAAATTATTTTAGGTGACTGAATCGTCTAAGAATCCTAGAAAAATTACAAACATTAATCTCTTCTAAGCTTTTATCAGTGATAAGTGAAAATATCCATTAAAGGAAAAATGAGAAGAAACTGTTTTGCAAGTTTTGAAGAGGAATGTTATTTCTGGTCGGCATGATCAGAGTCCTCCTTTGTTGTTTTCTTGTTGAGGTATATGCCTTACGTATGCACACTTCACATCTCTAGAATAAAACAGATGCCATAGCATGGTATAGATGACTCATGCTATTTAAACACAGAAAATAAACAAACACTTCTGCATTAAGTGAGATCAAGGCAAATTTTGAATGTTGCTTTTCTTTTAGAGCATGGGGGTTGCTAGTGCCAGCATGTGCACTTGCTGATGCTCTTTCAGTTTAAACCAAATGTTCTTAGTATTTGTTTTTTCCATTCCCTTTGTGCTGTGACTTATGGTGGTATTGTATTCTTCTTTAGACACTCCACAAGATCAGCTTTGGTCAAATCTATCTGAGCAAACCAATGATGACAGAAGCTGATGGAGAGACAGCTACTCTATTTCCAAAATCAGCAAGACTCAGGAACCTGACATACTCAGCACCATTATATGTTGATGTATCATACAGAGTTGTGAAGAAAGGACATGACTGTGAAGAAGTTACAGAAACTATGGAGTACCCAAAAGTCTTCATTGGAAAGGTGTTGTAATTAACAACTTAACAAGTGCTGATAGTATGCTCTGTTGTATAGTTCGCTTTTCAACTGTTTTTTCTCCTGCAGGTTCCAATCATGTTGCGTTCTAGTTACTGTACACTGTTTCAACAATCTGAAAAGGACCTCACAGAACTTGGGGAGTGCCCTTATGACCAAGGAGGATATTTTGTAATCAACGGTAGTGAAAAGGTTCTCATAGCCCAGGAGAAGATGAGCACCAACCATGTCTATGTGTTTAAGAAGAGGCAGCCAAATAAATTTGCATATGTGGCTGAAGTCCGTTCTATGGCAGAAAACCAGAACAGGCCTGCTAGTAGCATGTTTGTACGGATGCTTTCTCGGGCGGGTGCGAAAGGGGTCAGTCTTACTGAAGCTTTGAAAAATAGTTCTTCATACATGCATGTGTTTGTATAGTGGTCTTCGTACATAGCATACATATAGGAGGGTGCAATGAGCTGAATTAATTTTATAATCTTAAACGCTGTTAAATGTTCCTTATGCTGCAGGGTTCATCTGGTCAATATATCCGTGCTACTCTGCCCTACATTCGTGCAGACATTCCCATCATCATTGTGTTTAGAGCATTAGGATTTGTTGCTGACAAAGATATACTGGAGCACATATGTTATGACTTCTCTGATACACAAATGATGGAATTGCTGCGTCCATCTTTGGAGGAAGCTTTTGTCATTCAAAATCAACAGGTATTTGTTTAGCTATTTGTTAAGTGAAACTAAATTGTTCTTTCTTACTTGAATTGATAATGCATCCAGTTGAATTTAAGACATGTAACTAAAATGATCTTTCTTACTTTGGGGGCACTTCGTAAAATGAGCTCTCAACTGGAACTTAAGTAGTTATATGAGTTACTAAATTTATGAGGCTTGGCTTTTGTTTCATCTTTTTAAAATTCTAATATACATGTATGCAGGTTGCTCTGGACTACATTGGAAAGCGTGGAGCTACAGTTGGTGTAACTCGAGAAAAGAGAATTAAGTATGTCGGGGCAAAAAATAACTCTATATTTGCTAGAAGATTATACTATATTATATTAAGTACTTAGGGCATGTTCTTTTCAGCTGCGGCTTATGGCTTTTGGCTGAAATTTTTGAATTTTGGTTGTTTACGGTACAGATTACGGAGAGACAAATACTCACTTGTGATTTTGGCTGGTACAGATGTTGGGCTTTTAACGTGTAAATTGTTTAACTTGTAGACCCCGTCTTGAGAAAATACTCCGTTTGAAAGTTAGGTATTGCAGCAAAAGCCAAAAGCCGCCAGCTTTTGACTTAAAGAAGAGGCCCTTATTATACTATATTATATTAGTACTTATCTTTGTGAATTTTGCAGGTATGCCAAAGAGATACTTCAAAAGGAAATGTTGCCCCATGTTGGTGTAGGTGAATTCTGTGAAACTAAAAAGGCGTACTACTTTGGGTATGTGTTCCAAATTGCCTGTTCAGTCCATTATCAATCAACAAGTATGCATGCTAATATGATATAGTTTGGTTGAAAGCAGATCGGCTAATTTCCTGTACACTCATTGTGCAGGTACATTATTCACCGTCTATTGATGTGTGCTCTTGGTCGAAGGGCTGAAGATGACAGAGATCATTACGGCAACAAAAGGCTGGACCTTGCAGGTCCCTTGCTTGGAGGATTATTCAGAATGGTTTGTCTCAATATATCAGATAATTAAGATGGTGTTTGTCCCTCTTTCTGGGTTGGGAGCATAACTCTATTATTCTCCGTTGCCAATACAGCTTTTCAGGAAATTGACAAGGGATGTGAGGTCATATGTTCAGAAGGTTTCTCCCTTCTCTAAATTCTCAGGCTCTGTTTCTTGTACTCAGTCTTGGTGATTACTAATTGCTTCTTTTCCTTGAACCCAGTGTGTGGATAATGGAAAGGAAGTTAATTTGCAATTTGCTATCAAAGCCAAAACCATTACTAGTGGGTTGAAGTATTCCCTTGCTACTGGAAACTGGGGACAGGCTAACCAAGCTGGTACCAGAGCTGGTGTGTCTCAGGTTTGCACCCTTTTCTTTATCACTTAATGTGTATGCTTCACTGCTTCCAACTTGGTTCAGCAAGCAAATGTTCTAATCTGTGTTCTGCATTCCTTCTTTTTTGGCACGAAGGTGCTTAATCGCCTTACCTATGCTTCTACATTATCGCATCTGCGGAGGCTGAACTCTCCCATTGGGCGTGAAGGTACATTTTCATTTAATACATTACTCACCATTGAGACTTGATTCTTAAGATTATGTTGATCTTATTAATAGGGAAACTGGCAAAACCTCGCCAATTGCATAATTCTCATTGGGGAATGATGTGTCCTGCTGAAACACCTGAAGGACAAGTGAGTTATTAACATTGTAAATTTTCTTCTGTTCAAAGGAAGCTTGGATGATTGTCTTATATTTCCATACACTTGTATGCAGGCTTGTGGCTTGGTTAAAAATCTTGCCTTGATGGTATATATCACTGTTGGTTCCGCTGCAAATCCTATTTTGGAATTTTTGGAGGAGTGGGGCACCGAAAATTTTGAGGTTTGTTTTTATTCCCTTGTCAGTGTACATATGCATTTTGATTTGGTTTACCTTCCCAGTCTGACGGGTTAGGTTTTGATGTCGTTTACAACAATAACTGATTTTGGTCCGCATTCATTTTTTACAGGAGATATCGCCAGCAGTCATTCCTCAAGCTGCTAAAATTTTTGTCAATGGTTGTTGGGTTGGAATTCATAGGAACCCTGACCTATTGGTGAAGACACTTAGGCGTTTAAGAAGACAGGTTTGTACCCTGCTTCTCTTGTCTACTTTGAAGCCAAAATGCTACAGGCCATAAATTGGGGAGTAGATATTAGTATAAAAAACAGACATTATTATCCACATTCATGGGCTTACATCTATATATATGACAGATTGAGAGCACTCTTTTAACAAAACTGTTGTCATTTTTTTTGTTCTCCTTTTCATATCCAATCCTAACTTTGTTTGATATCTATCATTATTTAATGTAAATACCATTTTCTGCAGTAGGTTAAACATAGGTATGTCAAGTGTTAGCATAGACCAGGTCAAGAAAAGAATGCATTTATTGCTAGTACGTGATTTTCAAGGACAGTCAGATCACAAACTTACATGCTGAGTATTGTGCCAATTTTCAGATTGATGTCAACACTGAAGTTGGTGTGGTTCGTGATATTCGCCTTAAAGAACTTCGACTTTATACAGATTATGGCCGTTGCAGTCGTCCACTGTTTATTGTTGAAAGCCAGAGGCTTCTCATTAAGAAGAGACATATCCGAGCATTGCAGCAAAGGGTCTGATATTGATTACTGTATGCTAGTTTTTACTCCAATTTAGATTGGCATGCATGTATTTGTTCTCATATGCTTCTATTATCCTACTGTGTGCTTATCCAGGAGACTCCTGAGGAAGGTTGGCATGACTTGGTTGCAAAAGGATTTATAGAGTACATAGATACTGAAGAGGAAGAGACTACTATGATCTCCATGACCATAAATGTAAGTGAGATCTGTTGCATTTAAAGTATGCCTGATTGAACATTGGCATTCTGTGGGAAGTCTTTGTCTACTCCATTCCATTGGTATTCCTTTACATGGAACAGCTTTATCTACTCTGTTCTGTTGACATTGCTTTATGTGGAAAGGCTTTTCCTTCTAGGTTCATCTTCAGCTAGTAATGCCATAAAAAATTTCAGGACCTTGTAAATGCGAGACAGAATCCAGAGGAGGCATACTCTGAGACTTACACGCATTGTGAGATTCACCCTTCATTGATACTTGGTGTTTGCGCATCGATTATTCCTTTTCCTGATCACAACCAGGTGACCCATCCCCTTATGCAATGCTGCATACGGCATATTTTTTAAGCATGTCTAATTCATTCCTTTGATTGTATAGTCACCTCGTAATACATATCAGTCTGCTATGGGAAAGCAAGCCATGGGAATCTATGTGACCAACTATCAGTTGAGAATGGTGAGTGTGCCATTTATCTGTCTTTTTTGTTTTGTTGGTCTAGGTTTGAACCTTCACCATCCATCATTTGGATCCAGGACACATTGGCCTATGTTCTGTACTACCCACAAAAGCCTCTAGTTACTACTCGAGCTATGGAGCATTTGCACTTCAGACAGTTACCAGCTGGCATTGTAAGTGAATATTCTGCACAGCACTTTGTCTGTTCATATTTTGAATCTATGTTGTTATATTATGTAATCACTAATACCTTGCTTTGGTGACTTGTGAAGAATGCAATTGTGGCTATTTCATGCTACTCTGGATATAACCAAGAAGATTCAGTTATTATGAACCAATCTTCGATAGATCGTGGATTCTTCCGATCCCTATTTTTCCGCTCTTACAGGTGCAGTAGACATTTCAGCATATTATACGGTAGGTTATGCCACCACTCAGTAGTCCAATGCTTGCAATATAACCATTCTAACTTCATATGCAGGGATGAGGAAAAGAAGATGGGGACTCTTGTCAAAGAGGAGTTTGGTCGCCCAAATAGGGAGAACACTATGGTAATGTTTTCTAAAGTTCATTTGCAGGTTTTTTTTCCTTTGCAGCTCTGGGCTTATATTCTTGTAATTTTTCCTTGTAGGGAATGCGCCATGGGTCCTATGATAAATTAGACGATGATGGACTTGCACCACCCGTGAGTAGAAAACTTGATTGTTGTAGGCTTATCTTTATCACAGAACCATACTCTTGATCCCCTGATGTATAATTAATTTATCAGGGAACAAGGGTTTCCGGCGAAGATGTCATTATTGGGAAGACATCTCCTATTCCACAAGAGGATGCTCAAGGGCAAGCTACTAGATACACTAAGCGTGATCATAGTACTTCTCTACGTCACAGTGAAAGTGGAATGGTGGATCAGGTTTGCTGTTTTCTCCACCTCTCTTTATGTTTCTGTGCTGGGTTTATGAATTTGAAACCAACAGCTTGTAAGTCTGCTGTCTTTTGTGCAGGTTCTGTTAACAACAAATGCTGATGGTTTAAGATTTGTCAAGGTTAGAATGCGATCAGTTCGCATACCACAAATCGGAGATAAGTTTAGCAGTAGGCATGGCCAGAAAGGAACTGTTGGAATGACTTACACACAAGAGGACATGCCATGGACGATTGAAGGCATCACACCTGATATCATTGTGAATCCACATGCTATTCCATCTCGTATGACTATTGGCCAGCTGATTGAGTGTATTATGGGTAAAGTTGCAGCTCACATGGGGAAGGAAGGAGATGCAACTCCTTTCACTGATGTTACTGTGAGTAATCTTCTGGAGACTCATTATTCTTGATTTCTTCTAATTATTCATGAGAAAAGATTGAATCCTCATTCAGTTATAATTTATTTTCTGAGAATAATAGTGATAGTGATATCTTAACAGTGATTGTAACTTCCGTTATCATAACTTTTGACAACTGGATTTGCTATGTGAATCGTGTGGACTTTTTTTTTTGGCTTCCTTTTCAGGTGGATAACATCAGCAAAGCACTTCATAAATGTGGTTATCAGATGCGCGGATTTGAGACCATGTACAATGGTCACACTGGGAGAAAATTGACTGCAATGATTTTCCTTGGTCCCACTTATTACCAGAGACTCAAGCACATGGTGGATGACAAGATTCACTCTAGAGGCCGTGGTCCTGTCCAGATACTTACCAGGCAGCCAGCAGAAGGGCGCTCGCGTGATGGTGGTCTCCGTTTCGGAGAAATGGAGAGGGACTGCATGATTGCTCACGGCGCTGCATTTTTCCTGAAGGAAAGGTTATTCGACCAGAGCGATGCTTACAGAGTGCATGTATGTGAGAAGTGCGGACTCATTGCAATTGCTAATCTCAAGAAGAATTCCTTTGAGTGCAGAGGCTGCAAGAACAAGACCGACATTGTCCAAGTAAGTAAAACTTTCTGCATCTCTGAACTGTTGATTTACTGATATCATATGATCTTAAGCTATCTTTCCCTAGCATGATTTGCCAAAGAAAGGAGATTAAATTGTCTCTTTTTCCCCCCACCGGCAGGTGCATATACCATACGCATGTAAACTCCTCTTCCAGGAGCTCATGGCGATGGCCATTGCTCCCAGGATGCTTACCCATGACATCAAGACTGGGAAGGATCAGAAGAAACGTTGAGGCTCGTATCCGGGTGCTTAACTGGAGCCATTTGCCATACGCTTGGGTTCATGCCGTGTGATCATTTAGATTTGGGACCTGCCCAACACTGTTGTATGGGCGAAATACTACAATTGTTCTGATCTGGACTTGGCTTCTGATGGACACGAGCATCGACTAGCATTCACTCTCGGGGGGCTATTGTGCTGATTCGTGCTCTGTATGGCTTAGACCAACGCCAGCCGCGAAGTATTGTGCTGATTCATGTACATCAGGAATTCACCCACCGGACTAATACACTGTACCCTCCTGCAAATCCTTAACGGACTGATGATCCAGAAGTATCGTTTTGTTCCAGTTTTTGCTTTTGGGATGTTAAAAGAGAGCTCAGCTCGAACAATACTCTTATCTTGTGTGTTGACAGTTGAATGAGTTACTGGCACAATATATTAATAGCGTTCTGCGAAGACCTATCAACAAATAATGGTTGAATAGATTTCTGCTATATTTGTTTTGCTTCTGGCGACACCTGTGTTATGGGTTATGTCGACAGTTGAATTGAGTCACTGGCACGATATGTTCTTTTGTTTGGATTTTTTGAAAAAATATTTACTGTCAACCTGCAAGTGTCGGAAAAGATTAAATTGTGTAGCTTTACACCTTTCTAGTTTTTGCTCGTAGCATCGGGCGCGCTTTTAAGTACGGGGGCATATCATGTGAAATTGTCCTCAACGTTGTAAATATCGTGAAAATTGGTTTAAAAGTTTTCAAAAGTTCTTTTTAAAAAACCAAAATTAGGGAATGTCATGTTATATATCCATGCAAAATTTTAAGATCAAAATTAATTGCATGTGCAAGATAAAATAGCCTTTTTCATCTCAAATGAGATTTGAGTTTGCTATTGAAATTCTGTGGAGAGTATAGCATCACTTCCCTAAATCTAGTATTTTTTTCAAATTTTCGAAAACTTCTAAAGCGATTTTCATAGCATTTGCAACTCTGGCCGTTTTATAAACTGTCCTAGGAACCAGGGTTATATATCGACAGAGACCTTGCACAAACGCGAAGAGCCCGCATTCAGTACTGGATCCACATTGCAAACCAGCACACAGAACAAATTGTCGGACCCAAATTAGCTAATCTAGAATTCTCTGTGAAACCATTGTATTATTCCTTAGATCGGTAAATAATGTTTACAAATACACCGCTGACTCATTTCATACATGATGTAAACCATATCATGTATTTAATATTACAAGTCATCAGAGTTCAAATAGATTGTATCGAGCCGAGTTTACAATAAGGCCATTTAGGCTAAATGGTTAAATTATACAAAAGCAGAAGCAGCAGCAGCGGAAACAAAAGAAGAAGACACATCTTGTCATAGGCAAGCGACTGAGATGACCTGTGTACAACCGATATTAACCAAACACTTAAATAATATTGTGCACGCAAATGTTGGTCGGTCAGACGGGTGAGACCTAGACTACTAGAGTCTATTCTACTCTTCATCTTCATCACCATTAGCTCATTGATCTTCATAGTAGACATAGTGACCTTGTTTTACAGGTTCTAAAGCATTTTGAGAATGGGGATGAGTACATACAACGATGCTCTGTGAGCCAACACACGGAATACAAGTATTTATACATGCAAGGTTTTAATAAGGATGACTCTGGTTCTTTAATTTACTAAAAGTAATATTTTGAACTACAATATATATAGCAAAACGTATGGCTTAGTATTTTAACCAGTCATGTTTTATTAAAGAGATTGAAAGTGTGCAATACTTATAGTGATGCAGGTCCCATTCACCTATTACATGATTCTATCCACCGTATGTTTAGTTTTGATCATTATGGTTACATCCACCCTATTAACAACTCTGGGTTATATCCGCCTAAGAGAACCCAAATTCAGGATTACATCCACCCGACGAGTTTGCATCCCCCCACAAAAGTTTTTGGAAATTGAAACTAACTCGACCAGGTTCCCATACCCGCCTTTGACCGTGAGCACAACTATTCGAATAGTTTATACTCTATAGAGACTGTACACTTTACCCACAAAAGATAATTAATTTACTATATTTCACATATTTTCTTAGACATAAGAATCAAGGAGATCATCACAAAGCCTTTACAATGCATCTCTCAATGTAAGATATACCTGCTAAGGTTTCATCTGAGGGTGATTACGTCACCACACCAAGACCCCTCAGTGTCACGACCTAGTGTAAGCTACATCCGTTAAAGCTTACAATGCATCCCTTAGTGTAAGCTACACCCACATCACGATGGCTTAAAACTAGCGTCATGCTTGTGGGTCACACCAATGGTGCAACTCGCCTAAAAGATACAAATTATTCAATTAGGTCGACACCATTATAGACTTATAGATGTACTGTTTTACATTGAGAAATCATCACAGGATTAAATTCTTAAATTATTTGGGCGTCGCATGCCACAATCCACTATTTCTCGTGGTACACCCGCACCAGGCATCATAACATCTGCCCAAATATGGTAACAGCAAATTTTAGGGTTTTGAGAAGTATAAACTAATTTATCCCAAAATACTAGCCATCTACATCCAATGACTTTCCTGAAATAAGTTTCATGTTTAAAAGATGGCGATTAGGGTAAAATAATGCCATGGTACTTCAAAAAACAAGCATGACACTTAAGTACAATTTATAGCTAGTAAAGTTACAGCTTAGTAATCTAGGGTGACAGGGATTATGTAATTCAAATGTCAATGATAGCATAACAATATTATCAAGTGGGCATGTAACTACCTTAAAGACTGACATACATTTGCATATTAAGGTAAGCATACAATTTCTTAATTTAATTGAACATAAATTTGCATAAAATGTAGAGTTAATATAATCAAAATATTGACTCACCTGGGTCAAAGTCAGGTTGGTCTTGGTATTTCTATGTTGCGTCAACCTGGGCTTGTCTGCGTCCTCGTACTCTACTCAGACGGTCGCATCGGAAAACGAACAAGCAAGCAAAATAATAAATAAAATAGTAAATTAAAATGAATACCAAATTAAGCAAAACCAGTACCATTAGATATATCTTGAATTTAGAAAAATTTAGAGACCAATTTCATTAAATTGGAGTTAAGACGAGCAAAAACAGGTTTTCCAAAGTTTAATTTCAGATTAAATCTAAAAATAAACAGAGGAGAGAGAAACTCTATCTCCGATAGGTGAGGCCCGCCTTTTTAAATTGATTTTCAAATTAATTTTATTTGGGAAAAAGCCACAGAGTCTAACAGCTAGGTCCCACTAGCTTTTAATTAAATTGTTATTTTCTTTTAACAAAGAAAAGGCCAGTGGCTGACATGTGGGCCTTTTTACTGTGTAAACAGTATTTGGGGCCGCATGTCAGCGGCTCTAAATTTAATATCCGGTTTTAAAAGAAATTAAAAGGGGTTGGGGGCCTACTTGTCAGTCTATGTGGCCCGAATTAGAGGGGGTGGCTCACGGGGTCATACACTAATTAACCCTGCGATTGGCAATATCATTAACACTATTTAATTATGGTGTGAACTTAATGATGGAGGAATAGTGCTTCTTCCTCGGCCGAGTAGGACAACAGCATTGCCACGTCTGTCCCCAGCGAGAGAGGCGTTGGGCTATGAGCAAGCCCAAAAATGGGATGTTGGTGCCGTCCACACCTATACGCGAGGTCCCATGGCCCAATTCGGGCTCAGTGACGACCGGCAGCGAAAAAAGAGGTGGCGGTGGTCCGGCGCATGGCTCTGAGGCAAAAGACGGCAATGGGAAAGCAATTCCTCACGGGGAGAGTGACTAAGGGCCATGAAGAACTCACCAGAAGGGAGAACGAGGCTTGGGGGCTACGTAGTTGGGACGGCGGCAAGGACCATGTCAGTGGTAAGGTAGGCAGCATTGCGAGCTCGTTGGAGGAGATAGCGATGCTTGGCGGTGGTCAGAGCACACTCGGGGTCCTCAGGCAGAGCTTCAGCTGCGAGCAATTAGGTAGTGAAGCGCCGAGACGGCGAGTCGATTGGGCACCGAAGACGAGGGAGAAAGGGGTCGCTTATGGCCTATGAGGGACGGGAGGTCGATTAGGCACGGCAAGAGGGGAAGTAGGGCGGGGCGAACTTGGGGGAGAGCTTAGGGAGGCCCGGAGCTCACCGAGGGGTGCTGGCGACGGTGACAGCCACGAGGAGCTCCGGCAGAGGCGGTGGCGATCTCAGGGAAGCAGGACGCTATAGAGGGGAAGAGGGGCCATGGTGAAGCGAGGTGGAGCTTAGGGAAGGCGGAAGGAACTTCTCTGGGGCGCTTCCCTATTTCTCTCCGTGGGGACTGGCTCGGATAGCTCACGCGTGACACACTAATCTCCGCGTGAGGCCTCCCTCCCTCCTTTTTTTTCACAGAGCGAGCACAGCTCCTGCGGAGATTCGTCCCCGTGATGCAGATGAACCAGAGCATCGCGCCGTCGATGTCCCCCGCGCTGCGCAAGGATTCCTCCCGCCTCTACTGACACCTCCGCCGGTCACGGAGCTCACAGATCGAGGAATCCATCCGCCGGCCGCCGACCTCACCATGGGAAAGCTCCTACTTGTAGCTGAGTTCATTGAGACGCTTTTCGCCAAAGTCCACTGTCCCATCCCTAGACATGGTGAAGCAGAGGTTTCCTTGGCAACCCAAAATAAGTTCTTCATACAGTTATTTTGAGCTTCCTTTCAATTTGTAAACAAGTATGTATATCTGTGTTTGCTCAAATTTTTAGGAGTGTGTATATGTCTAAGAGAGTGCACTGGAGAAGGATGAGAAAGCCTGTAAATATTACGACTTCTCCTGTTATTCTTGTTTGGTTGGTTCTGAAGAATTTGTTTTTCTTCAGAAAAGAATTTTGCAGAGTTTGTTTCTCCATTTGTTTTCTCTATGATACACTTTGCTTATTCTTGTTTGCTTGCTTCCTACAGCGTCACAGGCCACTCTCAGGTTGACTAAAGGGATTCTATCATTCTTCAAGATGCCGCTCTTTGCTTCTAAGCTGTGCGATGTTTCAAATCTACCAAAATAGTGCATGCTAACAAGTAACAACAGGACATTTTGGTTTTGCCGTCATATACATATTCGAATAGGGTGGGACTGATGGCGCAAGAATTGTCGCTCATCTATTTCAGTCTGGTTGTCGGACAATAAATAGTACATTGGCAAGAAGCTGAGGCAAACAGAATCAGTTAGCCGAGGTAACCAAATTAGGTGGAAATACAAATCCTGATGGTTAAGATATGTACCAATTAACACGCTAACTAACGAGGAAAGTGAACCAAGGAATTACAACATCTGGAAGATTGCAATTGAACCGTGAGTAGCGTCGGCGGGTAGACTGCAGAAGATCGGCAGGCTTCTGAATATTGCTGAGTGTGATCTCCGGCTTGCTATCAGGCTTGGTGGGGACAACTAGCCACCATCTCTGTCTCAGTTGTATAAATCAATAAAATATCTACTCTTATTCTCTCCTCAAAATTTAGCATCCAAAATAGCCCTATTTCAAAATGTCCAAAATAAGCTTTTGCAAGGTCCCAACACACTTGTAATGGACGAATTCTACTCAATTTGGAAAGCAAAAGGAGCAAGCTAGCGAACTGATTTCGTAAAGGACCAAGAACCTCAAATTCCTGACGAGATGTTGACACGGCCGGCGAGGTCGACGGTGAGGGGAGCTTTCCCGCGGCGAGGTCGACGGTGGGCAGATGGAGCCCCCCGTGGCGAGGACGGTGGCTGGCAGATCGAGCCCTCCCGCAGCGAGGACAGTGGCCAGCGGATGGAGCCCTCGTGCTGCGAGCTCCGTGACCGGCGGCGAAGGCGGGAAGAATCCTTGCATGGCATGGGGGACATTTACGACGCAGTGACCTGGTTCATCGGCGGCTGAGCGGATGGAGCCCTCCTGCGGCGAGGTCGGCGGCCGGTGGATGGAGCCCTTGATCTGCAAGCTTCGTGACCGGCGGAGGCGGGAGGAATCCTTGTGCGGCGCAGGGGACGTCGACGGCGCGGTGCTCTGGTTCATCGGCATCACGGGGACGAATCTCCGCAAGAGTTGTGCTCGCTCTGTGAAAAAAGGAGGGAGGAAGGCCTTGCGTGGAGATTAGTGCGCCACGCGTGAGCTATCCGAGCTAGTCCCCACGGAGAGAAATGGGGAAGCGCCCCAGAGAAGTTCCTTCCAGGGAGGGCACGGCCGGGGCTTAAATAGCCTCAGGGAGGTGCCTAGCCGTTGGAGCGGCATGGATGCCAGGCGAAGCTCAAGGGGGGCGCTGCTTGGCACACAATGTGGCGCAAGGTAAGAGGGAGCAAAGCCGGCGCGCGGCGCGGAGCTGCGAAGCAAAGAATCAAAGATGATAGGGGAGGCAGGGACTTTGGGCGTGTGCGGCACGAGGTGACACAGACGCAACTGGAGCGGGTCGTCGTGGTGGCACGAGGAGGGGAGATCGAAGAGGTGGCAGGGTGGGTGTCCAAGCGCTAGCCAGGCCGAGTAGCTCAAGCGGATTCGGACGGATATTGCTCATATCGTATCCTAACCTATATTTTTTTCAAGCGCTAGCCATACCACCATCACTTCAAGCCTTAAACTGTTAGACATAAGTACGTAATAGTGATTATAATTCATCAGCCGAAGATGGTGTGGTGTTTCCCCCAAAATTGCCCATTGAGGTGTGGCGTTTCAAGATGAATCTTGATTTTTGCCGGACAGCATTTTCTTTTTCTAGGCTAAAGAAATTTTACTAAATTAAGGTAGAGAAAGTAGACAATTGGAGATAATAGCCTTTTGACAAATTTATCTGTTCATTTACTAAAGCATGCCAAAGTTCATCGTTTAATAATACTCTGATACAGGCTTTTCATTCCGTTACCTAGGAAGAGTGATCTTAATGAGCAAATTTAGGATTCCAATTGCACAAGCAGCAGAATTAGAAATAAAACACTATTTTAGTATTTGTATATTTATACTTGCCACAACTGAATGCCATATTCCTTTTAAAGAACTTAAGCTTGCACGATCCAGGAAAACTTTCTATACACTGCACACCTCAACCAACCAACATGACAAAAAAACAAATACTAGCAAAATAAAAGGTGAATTCTTAACTCTTACCAGATATCCGACCGAATATCCGACCGGATAATTATCCGGTATCCGAATACCGATACTATTCGGTCGGATAACAACTCTCCAGAATCCGAATCCGAATCCGACATAAATTATCCGAATCCGGCCGGATACTAAATTCCCTTCCCAAATTCGGTACCGACCGAATTCGATACCGGATCGATCGGGATTAACCTAACCCATTTGCACCCCTAGTACTGGCGCAGGGTAGTGAAGGAAGGGCGCAGTTGCAGCAAAGCCATGCGCAACACACGCGACGCGCGCAGAGCGCAACCTAGACAGAGAAGAGAGGGGGAAGGCCAGCTGGGCCAAGGGAAGCACAGGTGGGACAAAGGGCCAGATTGGCCCAAGGCAAGGTCGGATATGGGCTGGACCGTCCCAACAAGTTTCCTTTCTAAAATGCTTTTGAAAATCAAGGGAATGTGAGAAGCACAACTCGAATTTAAATTAAAATTTTAAAATTTTGCCACAAAATTTTATAAGCCCCAACATGGGATGTTACACAAATTCAGTATAACGGTATTTCGTACATCAACAACCATAACAAACACCTCTTTTCCTCCAATAAATCAATCACGAACCCCATTCGCCACCCAAAACTTCAAACACAATTGTACGCATCAGCATCAGACTGAAATTACAGAGGGATATGCTGCGACAAAAGTAGAAGACTATTATACACTAGTAGACCGTGACCCGGTCAGGCATGAGGTCCCTGTGGCAACTCAAAAACACCATGCAAAATCAGAACAACTCCTCTTAACCCCCAAAAAAGAAAGGGAAGAATACCTAGTACAATAACACTATTCCTTTTGCCATTCCAGTTGGATGCAAACCATTCCAGTTGGATGCAAAAACACATACACCCGCCTCTCCACCGGCAGCTGAGTATATACAAGTGAAGCCTCCATGGATCTTCAATCTCTACGAGTCGACTTTGTTTTACTTATGTTCGGGGAAACAGAACGGAGAGCACTGTCCTGGATGAAGCTCCGTTCGCCATCTTTATAGTCCACTTCCACTTTGGTCAGTGTAGATAATTCTCTTTAGGCATGGCTTTGGGCTAGCCCCTTCTCTCAAACACATCATTTTCTTGCGTGCGGACGAACTAAAAATAGGATGATCCCACAGAGTGAGACTTCAGATGGATCATATCAACCAATGTCTGGCAAATCTACTATATCCAGGCAAGAGAGCCTCGATCGTTAGCTGCTACTTGGGGACGGCCCCTGGTTGGAGTTGGTGGTCTGTTCGCATTCAGCTCCTGAATTTCATTCACACGTCATAGTGTTAAGAGGTGGACAGCAGCAGTAGCATCTAGTTCAAACAAAGAAATATATTTGCAACGATATAGTGTTACCTGCATCCATGTGTCTTCAATGTGATGCTCTGGCGAGGTCTCAGGTGATGTGATTGCAGGGGGCAAAGGATGTATTAGTTTTGGAACGACCACAAGATCTCTACCCAAAACCAAGATTGCACCAGCATTATTTGCAGTACCTGTGTGCGTACCATGTCAAGCTATCATAGAATCAAGCCAAAAGGTTGAAAAGTAGATCATGTTAAAACATATTCTCACCGCAATAATTTGTTGCAGAGAAAAGAGTGATCAGGTGACCTTGAGCAAAGCGCTCAAAGCCATCCATCACGCACTCGTGCGCTCGTACAATTAGTTGAAGGTCATTGTTGTTGCAAAACTCCATAACGCGATCAGGCTGTGTCAACAACACGTGTTAGCTTCAGAAAATCAAAGGACCCCCCCCCCCCCACACACACACACAAAAGGAAAGAAGAGCTCATCAACGAAGGGATTAGGGAGCACAAACCCCAAATGTAACAAGACCAGGGCCCCGAGCATTTGGCCTGAGTCCTTCAACACTGTCGTTCTCTGTTGGATCAGACCTGTAAGCATCATAACGAGATCATGACATCAACATAAATAAAAAGACATGTAAGGCTAAATATCAATGCGAGTTCTTGAAATGCTGACCATAGGAGATCCATGAGGACAACCGAGCCTGCTTCCATGGTAATCGGTCTTTGAAGATTCTCGATTTGCTCTACATGATTGATTGACCGACCAATGCCACCATGCATACAGATAATTTTCTTTTCTATGAGCGCAGCCAAAGGAAGCCAATTAAATAACCTATTCATACGGTGCCATGTCCAGATGCCATCTCTCTCACCCTATTTTTTGAGCAAAGAACATCCACGTAAGCAAAGATGAAAGGTGATCTCGTAATGAAATACAGTACACAAAAAATGAAGGAAAATATTAATTACCATTCGCTCTATACACTCTATTCGGAAGCCAAACAAAGCATTAATATCTGCAGCCTCATGATTTCCACGAATTAAATGTACATTTTGAGGATATTCAACCTGAAATGTATAATGGTTCAGATATTACAATTTAGATAATCAAAACAAGTCTACATGGCATGAAAGTAAGTTGACAGTTTAATACCTTCAACGCAAGAAGAAGAGCGATAGTTTCTAAACTATGCTGGCCACGATCCACATAATCACCCAAGAAGAGATAATCAATGTACCTGCAGGTTAAGACAATTATAGATGAGCTGAATACCAGAAAAGAGAAAACAGAAACTCACAAACAAAATAAAATGTATCTAGAGCTCAATACACTTAAGGGAACATATTTACAAGGTAACTAAAGCATTCACAAGTTGATTTGGCATGATCACAACTGATCGTGCAGGCATATCAAAAACCGACCATAATTGTTACCACAAATTAAGGAATGTGTCACCTTCGTTTTCTCAAAAGCAAGAACTTACGCAATGTCTCCTGCTGTTGAAGGAGCACCGTACTCATCAAACAATCGCATAAGGTCACCAAATTGACCATGTAAATCACCAAATATCTTAACAGGAGCTTTAAGTTGCAGAACACTTGGTTCGCTTGAAAATATTCTCTCAGCACTGTCACACAGATCTGCAATCTCATTGCAGTCCAAGAAGAACTGCCTTCGCACGGGGGGCTTCCAACCACGAGGTTTCAACAGAGATGCAATGACCTGGATAAGTATTGCAGCAGACAGAACAAAGTGATTAAGTAGTTGAGAAGAAGCATAGTAGCTCTTATCTCGGTCAATGCCTATATCGTGCATTGAAACTTCTACATCACAAAGGCCCAGTACCAGAGCAGTTTGAGCCACTGGGTTTCTAATCTTTTATCATGTAGATACATGTCTTATTTTACATCGAAAAACATTTATAAATTGTGATTGCGACCATATTTTCCATGTGACAAAAGTACCTTTTTAGGAATACTATTAATGGACATCTGTCGGTCTAGTAACTTCCTTGCAGCAGTTGCATTCTCTGGAGTGCCATAGCTGACCCTTCTTCCTTCATTTTCAAACTGGTCAATTGAAAGCTGTCTGACCATACCACCTAACGCACCTCCAGTTTCTGCAGCCACCACAACCTGCAAGGCAAAACAAAAAAATAAAGGATGACACCTAATGTAATGCAAAAATAGCTTTAGCTAGGCTGCTAACAAGACAAGCATTTCGAGATATATTACAAGAGCAAGTACATACACCTGCTGTAAAAGTAAACTGCCAAATGAAACAATGGAATACGATGAATGTAACAAAATGCAGCATATGGTCTACTCACAGCTCTGTGGTGCAACCGAACCCCAGGTGGAGGTGTCATGTTGTTAGAAAGAGCAGTGTCTTGTTTGATGAGGCTTGAAAGTTTGCTGCTCGATGTGGAATCTGGAGACTGCTCCTTGTCAGGCAAAGGCTCCATCTCACCATTAACCTGCCTAGCCTTTACAGCAGCTAAAGTAGCACTAATTGCCTCCGCCTCTGCTGCTGATGCTTCAACTAAGTAATCGACGCCTTTGCTTAATCTCCTGTGAAAACATTAATTCCGAACACAAAAACACTGTAAAATAGCAAGTATAAAACTAATATTAACTTGGTAATGTAACGTCACCAGAAAACATTCATAAAAGAAATGAAGTGTACCTCTGCCCCTGCAGCACAGCATTCTCAGGGCTAATATCAGTATAGATGTCCCCATTAACAGGAGGGGCAACTGGAGTTCCAAGAACTACAGATCCATCTGGAGCTGATTCTGGAGCTATCTGCCTTGTTCGTTCATCATTATAGGCATATCTTCCAGGTGCTCTTCCAGCTTGTACATTAGTGCCTGCTGCACTTGCCGCCGCATGATTAGCAGCAGTTGTCGTTTCGGCAGCAGCAAGATCTTCAGCCACAAGAAGATCATCTAGCAGTACACCTATAATGGCAATCCTACTATGTTAGCGTGAAACTGTATCCAATGTTCTAAAAATTGATAACCGGTACTCGACCGGTTACCTAACCTAGTAGTAATTATACAGCATAATCGGCCTATTATGTGGCATAACCATCCTGATAATGCAGATAACCAGCTAATAGATAGGGGCACCCGTTACTTGTATACCCATTTTTACAACACTAATTGTATCATCATCCAATGCTGAAAACATAATTATAAACATCATTTCTTCTCAACACATAAAACTAACTACATGTTTTGATCCAATTGAAAAGCATAGCAACTATGAATCTACTATAGAGAATTAGATATGTTCTTAAGTACTTCTGACATAGGATATGACAATAGTACGATACTAACGTAAACTACAGTTTACAATAGAATCAACCTTGCACCATATGAAAATTCTGTGTACTGGTCAGAATTTAGTGGCCACACAATATCCCAATGTACTCTTAAAAGTCCCAACAAAGGAGTAGAGGACTAGTGTATATCTCGTTAGCAGTTTAGCACATCAGACAAAAATGCCACAGCAAGAGAACTCAAAATGAATGATGATTTGTTTAGACATTACATCACAGGGTTGACCAGTCCAGAGCATCCATGAACCGTACAATGAATTTAATTCCTTGAAGGAACTAATACTAATCTCTTAAACATCATGCACACAGATCATAAGATCATACTGCATGTCTGCATGTACCAAATGACCAAGATGGTGTGAACTACATCCATTTTTAAGTTCAGAGATTGTCCATAATGGAGTAGCATGTGATGGACATTTAGTCATTTCATGTGATATAAGGTATTTCATGGAAGAGAGAAAAAAAATAGAGTGAACAGTGGCATGTCCATCAAATCAAGAGATAAAACCACGAAAATCTAGACTCTGAATGTGTAAAACAATAACATGATAGCCCAGTAAAGTCAAAGTTCTTCACACAGGCAAGGCACGAGATCTACACAGCTTAATGCTAAATGGACAGGTCTTTGTAAATTTGAAGCCATCTGATTTAATGAACTATTTGAGTGAAAAGACAGTAATAGTGGTCATCTAGCAAAAAAGTGGGGATATCAGATTCACAGAACAGTGTGAAACGAAATAAATGTGTAACACTCATTCACTCAATGTCAACATCAAGCATGGGTGATTATTATCTTACCTCCCCGTAAACCTCCATAAATGAATATTAGATCACCAACAGCAGCAGCTGCATGCCTACACCGCCGTGTAAGTTCAACAGAAGCATCACCTCCTGCTGCATCCGCGCTATATCTTCCTGTCCTGGGAGTTGTGACAACTGACTTTGTGTCACACCAAACTCCAGCAGCCGTGTCCAGCACTGAAACAGGTAGAATGGTGCAACTTATAAGAAAATCGTAGGAGTCCACATCGGAATTCTTGTCATTGGTAGATAGCGATAATAAGTAGTCAACAATGCCATAAGCCCCTAACTATGATGTTGATACAGATATAAACAACCAAAGATAATTTCAAAACTAGCAAAAGAGGAAGAAAAACTGGCAGGCATCAGCAGACAGTCATAAGTAACAACAGTAAACTACAGGAAATATTTTTTAGAACACTCATATAGAGATTGACATCATTAACAAGTAACAAGTTATGACTAACAATGTTGAAAGTAATTAAAGTATTCAAGTGCTTTGTACAATTAAGATCTTTTGAGAAAAATGGATATTAGAAATACACCAACAGTACCGAACTTCTTACATGTTGATCTTCAGAAAGACTCAAAAAGACAGTTTTCTTCTGAAAGGCATTTCTTCCAATCAAAAACAGAAACTATGAGCTCGGAATGCATCATTTCATCCCAAGGTCGTTTCTTTGAATTGACGGCAGTGCAAGATATTTTTCTAAAGATATTTCACCAAAAAGGCAAAAAATAAGTTAATTAATTCAAGGTCTTAAAAACAGAACCTGCAACACTCGAGGAGTCCTCTACCATCCGACCACCTCCAAGAGCACCTCCTGACACATGAAGACGTGCATTCACAAATACCTAACCAACAGAGGAGACAAGCATTACACAAACACCAAACTGGGGACAGCGTTTTTAGAAGAAAAAAAGGAGATTGAATGACAACTTACAGCTGCGTGTTGGTATCTGGGTGATGGAGACACACCAGGGGCAATTGCCCACTCCCAGCGCCCATCTCTATGTTTTGCGAGACCATATGCACTTGATAAGGGCTGATGGTTTTACAAAAATACATATATAAGAACAGAGGGTAAATATTAGCTCTGAAATCGATGATTACTCCTATTATTGATATTAAACACCTAGACATAATGCAACAAAAATTTGTACTATTTTATTAATTCAACGACAACTAGACATCTGAAATGAAATTAGGCCATGTACTTCATGATGATTGTATCACTAGCATGAATTTGAGCAATAAAATCTCTCTTTTTCCTCACAAAAATAGGACAACTAGACATCTCTGTAACAGAAAACAATGTTCCAATGACTCAATAGCTGCTACTTGGCAAATAGATGTATCATGTATGTGTGAACTACGTGCCATGCATTATTAATTCTCATTTTCCACGTCATGGAGCGACACCAGCTGTCCCCTCATCAATTAGCTCCTACTTTGAGATATTCCAGATACATTGCATCTGATGATAAAGAGAATCGATCCATTCCTCACATAACAGACTATAAGGAACCTTGTTAAAATAGTTTCACATCTAATCACTAAAAGATAGCTTGGCATCTAATAACTAAGACAATAAAAATCAACAACCTATTATTAGAATTTAGAAGCTCTCAAATGTTGCATAGCACTTGTTTAACTCCATTTAGTTTAGGTGTTTATAAATGTTGCTCCAGCAAAAGGTTCACTAAATACTATTTAAGTCTGTCGATACTATTTCACTTACCACACTGTTAGCATCCCTCCCACCACAAAGTAAAAGAAGACCATCAGAGCGTGCACTCGCAGTGGCATACCTGAACAAAAATACCAAAAGTACACTTAGTTAAAGGATATCAAAACTAACTCTACTTCCAGTAAAATAATAAAAGAATATGACCTAGATGCAGAAGTCAGATCACAACAAACAAATGACTGGGTAATATGGTGGGTTACTGTGCCACATCATGCTACTCTGTACCATACAAAATAAATAACAGATTGAATTGTAGATAGTTTAATATTAAATTAATGAAGTAAACACGCACGGATGCACCAGATGATGGTTTAGTAATGTAAATAACGGGATATCTTGTCAAGAAAATATTATAAAAATTTCAAGTCACTGCCACCAATGTAATAGCTCATTAATTTAATGTATTTTACAACATGAAATATTTGTTGTTTCTATTAGCTTACTTACATGCATGGCGGGGGTCCTTCACCTTCTGGTTCAAGTTTTCTCCATTCATATGGCTTAGCTGCAGTATCAAGAGCCCATACATCCGCCAGAGGCCGCTTCCCTAAACAAATGAAAATCATCCCAGCACCGACACCATTCAGGGTGGATCCAAGTGCAAGGTATTATTATTTAAAACTTGACAAATGTTTAAGGAATCAATCTCCTACCATCATTTCCACCGATTGTCAACAAAAACCTCTGTCCAACCAAGGCCATCACATGCCCATATCGTGGACCTGGACCAGGTCCTTGAACCACCACTCTACATAGAATGCGTAGCACCCTCAGAAGAGATACTGAAGAAATTCAATTCTAAACTCAAGTCAGTGCAGAATAATAATCACCTGTGCCATCGCGGTCGCTGTTGTGTAAGGTCTAGAACATGAAGATCCTCTGCAGATAAACCAGCAGGGCCAATTCCACCCTGGATTGCAAGAAATGATGAAACAAAGATGAGATATTTAGTGTTCACCTCCCCAAAACTTAGGTAAACAAATAAATAAAATTCCTAAAAATGTACTACCTGGTCTTTAACAAGGTATGTTATACTAGTTACCTTCTTTAGATTAGCTTGGGAATAAGGAAGGTGCAGTAATAAGGTGCGGATGATTTAGAGAGAGAGAGAGAGAGAGAGAGAGAGAGATGTTTAGTTCAAAAACAGGTAGAAGACTAGATGTCCCCAACAATAATAAGGCACTTCAAAAACAGGTAGAAGACTAGTTGTCCCCAACAATAATAAGGCACTAGCCTGATCACTAAATTGGTGCAACTACTGGTAAAAAAATACCTGAATGACAACCATGGTTCCAACTGCAGTTGCTACATGTGCAGCTCTTGGTGAAGGAGGCTCGCCAAGTGGAGTAAGCCTGACAAAGTAGTTTTGTAGTTAAATAGGTTTGCTTATTTGCTTTGTACTAACAATACAATTATCATGCTACCCTAAAAGACACAAGTTGGTAAATGTAGCCGAAGTAGCAGCCCGAGTATTAAATGCTGAAAAAGAACGTTGGAAACCATTTACATTTATGGAATACCCTACCTGCTCCACTTATTTGATAACACATCATAACAGTGGACATCTGCTGTCGCCCCAGCAAGACCTGCAGCCAAGGAGATCAGTGAGAATACACCTTTGTGTTTAACTGAGAAATAAAATCCGCGTTCCACACCAGATAAGATCATCTAGTTTTTCATTTCCATGTATGATGCATAAAATGGTAACTTAAAATCCAGGCTCACCCTCAATTCAAGACCCTTCCAACCAACCAATCATAATCTTATAGATATATGGCAACTTCAGATGGCAGTGTTGAAAGCAAAGTTGTCCAGGGAATAGGGGATTCGTTCAAAGACTAGAATATAGCACTACTCAATGTAACTGCTACCTGAAACAACATTGAGCATTCCAGCTCATGGAACTAATTTGGCATTAGGAACCAACCAACAGCATTTATATTCACGGTTTCGGCCAACAAAATTCAATTCCCCAAATGGCTCAAATTTAATACCTAAGTGTAATTGGTGTCTGAAATTCGCCAGCTTTCAGCTTCCTAGTACCACTCAAAATTAGCTTTCAGACCGACTTTACCCACAAAATAGCATGAATTCACAGCAAACCACCTGGAGCCCAGAAATTCATTTCAAAAATGAAATTTCAAACTATGTAAACCAAAAATTGCTCAATGTTGCCATCGTATCCAAACATCACCCCAGAGCATCCCCTAATAGACTGGTCCAGAACAACCCTAGCCACGAGACAACACCAATCGACGCTCGAGACCATCAGAATTACAAGACATGAGATAAAAGGCATACGGATCCCAGCGCTGCCGGCCGAAGAGGGCGGCGTGGCGGAGTTGCCCTCGAGCGCGGTGGCACCGCCGAACAGGATCAGCCGCGGCCCGATGTAGCCCAGCGAGCCCTCCTCCCCGACCGCCGGCACCGCCGTGAGCGTGTGGCCGCACCGGCACCCGGGCCCATCCTCCTTCTTCTCCATCAACGCGTTCACCACGGTGTACCCCGGCGCCGGCCTCGGCCCCGTCGTCGCCACGGCCGCCGGAGCCGTCGTGGGCGTCCCCGGCGTCGACGGCGCCGACGACGAGGTCTCGCTCGTCGAGCCCCCGAGGCTCCCTCCGTGCGCGGCCGCGGCTGCGGCGTCGGAGTCGGAGTCCGACTCCGTCGTCACGCGCGAGTCCACGTCCATGGCCACCTAGCCCCCTCCTCCGTCCCCACCCCCTAGGGTTCGGAGGCCTCGAGATCTCCACACGCGCCGGCGCCGCCCTAGGCGCAAGGCATCGCCGGAGCTGTAAATTCGCCGCCGGAACTCTAGATTCCCCGCCGCCGCTCGGCGAGATTCGGGGCCGCCGCGGCACCGCGCGATTTGTCGCGTTCCGCTTCTTCGCCGCGATGCGATCGCGAGCAGGGGCGTGAGAGAGAGCGTGAGGCGCCCAAGGCAGGCCCGGGAGATTTGGGAATTCGGGAGGCCGGCCGGGGGGGTGGTGCGCGCGGCGCGGGGGGAGAATTCCGGGGATCCCTGGGGGGCGACGTACAAATCTGGGGACGGTTTCGTTTGGAAGTCGATGGAGGGCAAGGTGGAGGAGAGAGGGGAGTTTACTAAATTTTTTGGTTTTTTATTTGTTCGGAGGAATAATTAAGAATTTGCCATGGTAAAGACATAGGCTCATGTGCTAGTGATTTAGAGCAAGTCTTATAATACAGCTTTCAGTTGGCTGTATGGATACTTACAGCTCACTTATCAGCCTACTCATATAGTAGTTACAGCCAGCTGAAGGCTGTATGATCTATCCCTTCCTCTCACAAAGTTTCTTGGTTTTGTGCTTGGTGGTGTAAGCTTACATGCCCCACCTCTCTTCTCTCTCCTCCTCTCTCTCCTCCACCTCAGCATACAGCCAGCTTACAACCTCTTATAATACTTGCTCTTAGTGAGGCATCGAGTGGCAAATTATCAAATACTATTTTTACTGTAGCAAATCCTCAAATCACTTTGTTCAGAGCAGTTTTCCCGTTTGTTTAACAATCAATAGTTATAATGGAACTAGAGTTAAGTAGAATAATTTGGTAACTACAAAATTGAAATTCAAACACTGTGCATGATGTAAATAGGTATACGTGAGTTATGTGCGTCCATCTTGTACCCCTAAAAAAATTGCCTCCTAAGCCTTCTTCCTCCTCTCGAACCTATATGCCTTGGCAGCTCACCTAGTAGATTCGTATATCTATCTCCTAACATTTTGCTAGTAAGTATGTGGATAGAGGTGGCTGTTGTAGCTACTGACGAAACAGTAAAGTAGGAGAGTAGTGGAGTGGTTGTCCTTTTTCCATGTTCAGAGTGTGTATATATTTCTCCATGAAGCATAATTACAATCTTGCTCTTACAGTTGTACGTCTCCTATAAGGGTATATAGGTTATTACATATATCATATTGGACCTTACAATTCCCTAATAGGTCAGATGGGCTCAGGTGGGAGCCACCCCCTACTACAGTGGCCAATGGGTCGGGCTTTAGCATGCCGTCCCGTGGCCCGCTACTTTGGCCTGGTCTAAGCACAGCACAACGCGTTTAGCTCATGGGCAGTGCCGTCACGGTCCAGTGTACCATATCGTGCCAGGGCCGAGAAGGCGGCACATTGAGCTGACATGGCATAGCCCGATAATGGTCGTGGATCGTGCCAGCACGGCACGGCCTGGCACGGTTGGCAACAGGCGTAAATAGGGCGTGCCAACATGCCACAACACGGCCCGGCCCGTCAAAAATAGCTGTTTTCTGGCCTTTTTGACCGTTGGGGTGTAAAAAAATAAAAAAAAATAGAACTTTTTTCTATAAATAGGAGGCATCCGGCCTCTATTCTCCACACCTCAAACCTGACTCTAATATCTCTGTTTAGCTATGAAAAATCCAATATTGTTTGTGCAAATTTGGCAAAATTAGTGAGAAATTCGTGTGAAATTCAGAAAATTCAAAACTCTTCAAAGAACTTTCTAAGAACTGCAGAAGAGGTAATAATGCTATCTTATTTTAATTTTTTGCTGTTATTTGTTGATTCAATAGTAAGTTAATTGTACTTTACTATTTTAATTTACAGTTGATTCAATGGAGAACTACAATTTTCAACTCTCCAAATTTGGCCCCATGGCGGATGATATGCAATCTTTTCAAGAAGGATATCCATCCACGAAAGGTACACACCTGCAACAAATTGGAAAGGCAGAAGAAGCGACGGCCCGACGGTGCAGGGTCCAATCAATCCATCTTCTACTGGCTCAACGAGTGCATCCACAATCCCTAGCACAGGTGCAAAAAAAACAAGAGCTACTACATCATGAGTCTGAAATGATTTCGACAAGAAGTTCAAAACCGATGATGATAGGAATTCGGTGAGGTTTGCTGTTTGTAAAATTTATAGTAATGAATTATCTGCAAAATTTTCAAGTGGGATGGGTCACCTACAACGGCATGCTACAAGCTAAAAAAAGAAGGCAAAAAATACAAATACATCAAACACAGCTGCATTATAACCCTGACGGCTCGGTACGTACTTGGGAGTACAACCCAGAGGTAGCTCAGGAGTCAGGAATCCCTTTGTAGATTAATCGCTTCTTAAGGTTTACCTTTAAATTTTGGTGAGTCTGATGCTTTTTGAAAATATATTAGGACTACTCATAACCCTCGATTTACTATTGTATCTAAGCAAACCATAACTAGAGAGTTAATTAGATATTATAGCAACTATCGTGAAAAATTGAAAGAAATGTTTAATACATGTATATTCTCTATTGCTTTGACATCAGACATATAGAGTGATAAGGCTAAGGAGGATTATATTAATGTTGTTGCTCAGTATGTTAATGATGACTGGGTAATGAAAAAAAAGAATTATAGGATTTAAATTAATTAATGTTTTCGCATACTGCTGAAAATATTGTAAAATGCATTAACCAAATATTGCCAAAAACCTAGAATCTGCCAGGAAGCGAAACTACTGCTTGGATCAGTGCGGTACTATGCACGAGCGGTACTACCTACCCGTAGCAGCGGTACTACCGATTGTCCTAACAGTGCAACAAATTCACTCCATTTTCTTTCAATCTAACTTGGTCTATTTTCCTTTGATCCTCATGAGTTATCCTTCTTGTCTCTAGATGCCTAGAACACGAGCAGCTGGTAGGAAGGCATACTCTTCCATTTCTGGGGATTCTTCAGGCACTCCTACTCTTACATCCCCTGAGGCAGCACAAAAGGCAGCTCATGATAAGGGGAAAGCACTTGCACTTGAGCCTGAGTCTGACTCCGGATCTGAGACAGAGTCTGAGCAGCCACAGCATGAGAGCTCTCCCATGGAGGAATCAGAGGAAGACTTAGCTGACCGGGAGGATCTTGAGATTGATCTCAAGAAGATTACAGCTGACGAGTATGCCAGACTCCGTCACAGGAATCAGTATGAGCTCCCTTCCAACTCCATTAATCCGAAGTTCCACACCAAGTTCCAGGAGAAGATTTTTAATGAGATGTATGGATGAGACCGTCAGTTTGCAGATCATAAGTATGTTGATTGGGATCACATTGACTCTATGGACAAATATGATGGGACATACAGGCTCTTTCAAAGGGCTGGTATTCGTCAGCTTGTGGCTCTTTCTCGTGACTACAACGAAGAAATGATTCGTCAATTTTATGCTACCGTGCACATCACACCAGATTTCCAGCACATGACATGGATGACGGTATGCACAAGATTGGAGGCCACAAAGCATGAGTTTGAGTTGGCATTAAGAGCGAAGCTAAGCGCTTTTGAGAAGGTATATGACAAGCCAGCTCTTGATATTCATGCCATGTACATCTACTACAACAACGATGAAAAATTCGTTCTTGGCAAGAATATTGGATTGCTACCTATCCTCAGCTTGGTCAACCGCATAATCAACCACACCATATTCCCAAAGAGCGGAAATTATGATGCCATTCGAGGTCACGCTTGGAACATCATTGATTACATCATGAAGGGGGAGAAGTTTGATGTAGTTGATGTTATCATTCGGGAGATAGCATCTTCCAAGAATGATCGCTACAAGCGCATCAACTATGCACCCTACATTATGACATTGATTGATACCAAGTTTGAGTTCCGAGGAGGACGTGGTGGAGTGCACAAGCCATACAAGCCCAGACCTGACCCTCCTATTCCCACAAGCGTTAGAGCTCGGCAGGCAGATCCAGGAGCAACAGGTGCAGGAGCAGCCGCACCACAGGAGCCCGGCCAGCCCTCTCTCTCCCAGATTTACTCTTCCATGCTTGAGGGGTTCTCCACCCTCAACTCTAGGATGGACAGAGTTGATGAGCGACTGGACTCCATTGACAGCAGGTTGACCTCGCTAGATGGTCAAGTTTCAGCTCTGGAGCACCCTCCGTCGCCTCGTCGCTACACGCGACGTCGTCTTCGCAGTGATCCTCCTTCTCCTTCTCAGGACTGATCCCAGCGACAAAGGGGGAGAAGTTAGTTAGTGGGGCTTTTGGACATATGGGCTTATATCTACTTTTATTGCTTTTGGTTGGATGTAATGGAACTCGTTTTTATCTCTTAATCTTGTGGATGTAATGCATTTTATCTCTTAATCTTGTGGATGTAATGCATTTTATCTCTTGACTTGTGGATGTAATGCACCTTTATGGTCATGGATGCTTATGCCTTTATCTTTCGTTTAAATGTCAATTTACTCTCATATTATGACATCTCTTTGTCTAATGCATCTTGTATAAAATGTTACATTTCTTATCCATGCACATGTTTAGGGGGAGTTATCTCATCTCTTGAACTTTAAAATGAAAATAGTTCTTATCATGCCTATGCAAATATTATTGCAAAGAACTACTCTCATTTAAAAGTAAACATGGAATATACAACTTGTTGCCAAACAATTTGATATATTCAAAACATTTACCTCACATATAACTTGGGTTGTCATCAATTACCAAAAAGGGGGAGATTGAAAGCATCTAGGCCCCTAAAAATGGTTTTGGTAATTAATGAAATTATGTGAATATGGGACTAACGTGTTTTATGAGCATGCGAAGGGTTAGTCCACATATGAGCGACAAGATGCAAGCCAAAGGATATATATGTAGACTCAAATTGGCTCAAGACAAAGGTATACTTAGTATAGGATCCTTTTTTATTTTTACCGGTCTTAAGTGAAAGGTGGAAGACCGGATTATATGATAGATAATCGTACCATCAAGAGGGATCTTGGCAAGTAGCTTGAATACAAATTTCTTATGCCAGTTGGATCAACATTACAACCTTACATTCATCAAAAATCGACTTCAAAACAAAGTTTGTGCTCTGTCTGGACGAGCGGTAGTACTGCAGTTTTGAACGCCGGAACTACTGGAGAGCGGTAGTTCTGCGCCCAGACGCGGTAGTACCGGTGAGCGGTAGATCCAGTTTTCGAGCAGATCAATTTTTCCAAAGAGCACCCTTGGTTTCTTCTAAATTCTTGCAGAAACGGAAGTACCGGCAAATTGAATGTCGGAACTACCGCACCGAGCGGTACTTCCGGATCCCGGAAGATCCGGAGGATGAGCGGAACCTTTTTCAGAAAGCACCTCCGGATGAAGTCTATATTTTCCTGGAGCGGAAGTACCGGCGAATTCAACGCCGGAACTACCGCTGAGTACGGTAGTTCCACTATTCAGAGCGGTACTTCTGGAGTCCCGAAGATTCGGTTTCAGAGCGGACGCTTTTTTCCAGAGAGCGCCAAATTGGAACCTTTCGGATTTTGGCCAGAGCAGTAGTTCCGCGCCAACTTTGCGGAACTACTGGAGAATGGTAGTACCGCAAAGAACAACGGCGGTAGTATCACGCCGCCAAATCCAACGGTCACTGCAGAGCTCTGACATAGCCGTTCTACCGCGAAGATTTGGTAGTCCTGAATTTTTCAGGAATTTGTGCCAAACGGCTAGTTTTGGTTGGTGGAGGCTATAAATACCCCCACCACTGCACAAGGGCCAAGGTTAGAGACTCATTGCATATTTCTTGAGCCCTAGAGCATTCATTCCACCATCTTTCACTCATTGAGCATTAAATTGAGGTGGTTTTGCAATTAGTGCAAGAAATTCATTAGTTGATCCACTTGGCACTAGAATTACACTCAAGTGAAGCCCGGGATTTATTACTCTTAGTGCTTGCCGGCACTTGGACGATTGGGTGGAGATTGGGTCAGTGATCTTCTCAAGAAGCTTGTGAGAAGACCCGGTGATTTGTGAAGGTCGAAGCTCACCTACCCGGAGCGGAAAGAGCTACCACGAGTGATCGAGGTGTTTAGGCTCAATTTGTGGAGCCAGTCCGATTCATCCGGGCTAACCTCAACGTGGACTAGGGGAAACCAGCAAGTTTTCGATAACCACGGTAAAAACATCGGTTGCGTTCATTTTTTTCTTAGCTCTTATTTACTTACTTGATTGTGATCATTCATTTGCTTAGAGCTAGGATTGCAATATTCTTGACTAGAATTGTATAGGATTAATTGTCTACATTCTTGTTATTTAAATTGTGAAGAATTAATCAAGTGAACAAGAAAAATTTAAAAACCTCCTATTCACCCCCCTCTAGTCGGTATCCTTGATCCTATAATATCCCCGTTTTCCATTGATAAACGGAAATAATGTTCTTACCGCATGATAAGAGACAGAGAAACTAAGAAATGATACTAGACCTCATAGGACCTGCCTAACCAGAGGTAGCACGCGAGCTACCAAGTTAAGAAAATATGCGACTTCCCAATGCCAATGGTTCGCTTTTTGCTAAAATTATACTGTACCGGTTACGACTTTCGGTTGTTGGCTTTTAATTAAAGTTACGCTGTAATTATTATATTTTTTTTAAGTCATTCAATTAAAAAATAAAGGAAAAAATTAAAAAAAACCCCATTATGTCTTAACAGACAAAACAAATAAATAAGAGAAAAAATAAAAACAAAAAAGCTAACAAGCTAAAATTAAGAAGCTGTTATTTTTATTTTAGCTTTTTGACGTCCAAAAATAAAATATCAGAAGCCGAACCATTTAGAGCGGGCCTAATTCAAGGAAAAAAAACTACTTACGGCGAACCTCATTATCCAATGCTTCACCTGTATTGGTGGTCTCACGTGCTTTTTATCCTGAGGGAACAAACTTTTTTTGTTCTAAAGGACTAGAAGAAACTTATTCGTAGCCTAACGAATTGAAGCCCAAGCTCGATACGAGGATGAAGGAAAAAGACAAGACGAAGGAAAAAGACAAGGAACAGACTAGTGCAGAAGTGCTTTTTTTCCCTATTCATCTGATAATTATCCCTTTCTCTATCCTTTTGTATCGAGCTTGAGTTTGACATGCATTTTGCTAGGTTTATGGATGTAAACTTCTGAACCTCACCTCCAATATCGACCCCTTTTTAAGGTGTGATGATTTATCCCAAAATTGGAAGAAAAAAGGTTCTACAATTGAAAGATCCGTGCAACAAGTGTTACATCACCATTCTTGCCAATAGAGGTTAGTCCCATTCGAAGTACTTACATTGACAAACATTAGTGTTTTGCAAATTATTTTTTTCTAATCATTCTTCTTCCAATTTGCCCTCCCCCTCAGTATCTACTACATTGACAAACATTAGTGTTCTGTGAAGTCTATGATCCCAGTCAAAAATGTTATGACTTTTAGATGAGATGACACGGTAGCAGTTATTAGCTTTTTCTAGGATATTCAATTAAATAAAAGTGAGTAAAGAATAGAAAAATAAAAACACAGTTATATCTCCATTAACAATGCAATAAAAAGGGAGAAACCTACATTAAAGAACACATTTCAAACGGCTATGGCTTCTAAAGCTAGAAGGTGTTTGTAATGGGGCCTAGTAACCTAGGTTTTCGTGAACTTTCGAACTGTTTGGACAATCAAGCATCTCATGCTCAATTCTTTTCAGCTTATAGCTTATTAAGGTGTTCATATTGGCTTTTACTGATATTTTTTGCTGTGGCTTATGATTGAAAATGAATAATAATAGTTGAAAGAAGTGGCTTGTAGAAGGAAAGATGTGCGGTGAAAAAATTGAGAGAGAGAGAGAGAGATGCGTGCACGTGACGGGAGCAAGAGGAGTGGAGTGCGTGGATGCACTCGTGACCCTCCGCCTTATCCCGAGAGTAAGAGGAGTGGAGAAGCCGTTTTGAAAAGTCAGGTGTTCTTATTGTTTTTTAGCTTTTCTAAGCAAAAGATAATATGAACAAGACCTATAACTTATGGTTTTTGCTAAACAAATAAACGGGATAACCTTTTTTAAATGATTTATTAACTTATTGGCATTCTATTTGTTCGCATAAGTGATCGCACTAGGATTAAAATCTATCAATTATTGCCATAAATAATCAGTTGTTGCTGAAAAGAGCTGGACCTCGAGCTCAAAAAATCAGGAAGGAAAAAACCCAAAAAAAAAAAGGAAAAAAGGAAAGAAGCCGTCAACTTTATCATGTCGCCGTCCCGGCACGAAGACAGCTGGGGCGGCATGAACATTCGCACTTGGATCCTCAAAAGCTTGGGAAATTTACGCCGCCCCGGCGCGGACCACCCGAAATCTGGGCCAGCGAAACGTGGAAACGTTGCATTGCACCGCGGCCGCACACGATGACCCGTGTTAGTACCGAAAGGGCAAAAAAAAAAAAACGTTCTCCAATCGACGCGGGCTACAATTTTTTTCTCTTAAAATCTGCGCCAGTTCGATCTTGAGCTGCGACTATCCTGACTCTGGTAGCATATCATACAAAAGTTTAATTTGACGGAGAAAACAGTAGCCGTACGCATAGTATCGTTACGGATGTAGCGCTAAAAGATTAGTTTGACGAATGTTCTAAGTGCATGCAGCGTGCAATTAATCTGCCGGGCGAGTACGAGAGAACCTCTTCGCTTAGCCGTCGTCAGATCAAACTCTTTAGTTGACGAATACTACGTTGTTGACTTTTTTTGCTTGAGCAGTAGTACAAATAATTAATTGTTGATTTAATTATTGTCCTGGTGTAGTCCCTATTGCACCATGTCATATGTCAACAGGTATATCCCTTTGGCTGGAGCAACTGCCAAGCTGGTTAGTACACCATTCTGGATGAAGTGTAAAGGAGTACACCCTAAGGCAGGGGCGAAGCCAGCTTATGAGCATTGGGGTCCAGTGACCCCAATGAAATTTAGTAAATCCTATAGAAAATTACTGTTTATTACTGTTCATCAGTGGAGGGGACACCATCGTGTAATGGAGGTGACCCCAATACTCCTGTCGCCTGGCTTCGCCCCTGCCCTAAGGCCGGGTTTATAGAATTGGAGAGAGTTGTAACGGTAGGGACGCAGATTCATTTGGCTATATATTGCTTCCCCTCTTTATTGGAACTTGCACCAATCTTAATGCATTTAAGGGGTAAGCAAATAGAATCATCCCTTAAATGTACATCAAAATTAGTGTAATTTATTATATACTTGGTGCATTGAAGTATCTCCCATTTGTAATACCTAAACATTGCTAGATAAAGTCAAGTGCATATATTTTTCCCATTTGTACGCATGCTGAAAATGAGAAGTAAAAATGGGGCATATCTAGCATGCATGATGCCACGCACATCCTAACTAATCACCATGGCCCATTCATCAGCTGGGAAGATAGTGCACGTACCCTTCTGCCACGTGCCCATATATAGACATGCATGCTTGGAGTGCTAGCTAGAGTTCTTTATATGTCTTTCTCATAGGTCATAGCGATCGTTCGCATTTTTTAGAGGGATTCTTTTTTTTTTGTTTCTAAAAGTTATTTTTGATTTTTTATAGTAATTAACTTTTAAATAACATATCTTTATAAAGTAAGATGTATAAGTTAATTGTAATACACACTATAGCGACTTTATTTATACCAGCTAAAATTATACGTGAATTTCTGTTGCTCTATACTTTTTTATAAACAATTTAAAAACTACAAACTGCAATTATAAGTCATAAGTTGACTTGAAGATAATGATCCAATTGAATTAACCTGTCCTCATCTGCTCGACCAGCGTGCGCGCATGATCAGCCCTACGTACCTGCAACACACGGTGAAATTAACTTTGGGGAATATTAGAACGAGATCGATCTAGCTAGTTAAGGTAGGCGTACTTGTAGCAATTGGCAATTAACCTCAGCTTCATGGTCGCATGGATGATCCATGCATGTGCTGATGTGCAGTTTAATTACACTTTCCAGCGATCATCTGCTGCAACACAAGGGCCAAAAGTCCTAATTAGGATTAGTATTTCACTCAGCAGTCAGCAATACAGCGCTGGCCCCACATGGTGGGATCTTCTCTTAAGCCTTAAAGCATCGTTGGTCTTATTCATGTTGGCTTTTAACTTTTAGTTTCTCTCAGTAATCACTATTTATTAGACCATTACAACTCTCTTCCTAGATGGCTAGATCAGTAGGATCTTGATTAGTCGGTTGATCATCTAGTGGCCCTCAATATGCGGAAAACTAAACTAACAAACCTGCTGATTCTGAATTTCACCGTACAACTTACTTAAGAACACATCCTAGACTATTACTTAGGAACGCAAGCCCTCGGCCGGGCGCCGTGCCAGCGTGGAGGGTTGCGTGGCATTTACCACGTCGTAACTTTTGGCGTGGCTTTTGTCACGCCTTGAGACTTGGCGTGACAGGGGGAGATTGTCACGCCACGAGACTTAGGGTGACAGGGGTAACGTAAGTGCGGCGGCCGCTCTAGTTTCCATTTTCCTCATGTCGTCTTCCTCGACATGTTCTTTGTCCTTCCGTCATGAATATTTATCGGAACATGAAAAACCCCTTAAACTATACATCCAAAATCAATGAAAACACATAAATAGTTTATCTTATCAAAACATTCATGAAATCTAAACAAGCATAACTATTTTTATCCACAATAGTCATACCATTGTAGAAATTTTTATACGGATAACCTTTTTTTTATTCGGAAATACAGAAATATACCCGCGGAAATTTTTTTTACAAAAATAGTCTCCAGTCGCCCAATGGGGAGGTGACTAGAGCCTTTCGCCCACCCGGGAGGCGACAAGAGTTTATGTCGCTTCACGGGAAAGTGACATCATGGAGTCGCTTTCTCACTAGGCGATTTAATGAAGTCGCCCAATGGTTGGGCGACTTGTAATGCAGTCGCCCAGTAGGTAGGCGACTTCATTCAATCCCCCTGATTTTTGTAGAGTTTTGGCAATTTTGTAGTTTGAAACAGAGAAAAAATCTGGTATAGTTGTAATAAAAGTTTATGTGCACTGTATATTGTAGGTGCACAAAAAAAATTCCAAATTTTTTTTAAGAATGATTGACCGTAGAATGATAGATACATAGAGTGGTAAGTGATATTTTGATGTTGCTGAGAAATAGTTTACGGAGAGAACCGGTATGACTTGCTATCTGAATCATTGAATGCGAACATGCTAGATAATAAGCTTATGTCAATAGAAATAAACTTCATAATACAGTTGGAAGTAACATGCCGCGTACATTGTTATTACATGCATAACATATAGCATGATATGCGACTAGGGCTGGATATCGAGCTGGCTCGGCTCGGCTCGGTCTGGCTCGGTAGGATAACGAGCTGGCTCGTTATAACTAACGAGCTAAAAAGCTGGCTCGGCTCGGCTCGACCAAAAGCTCGAGTTGGCTCGTTTGGCTCGTGAGCCAGGACCAAAAAATGTAAAATGAAGACTACCTTACATTCCAGTGAGTCATACAGCACATATTCATCCATCATACATGCTAGCAGCAAGCAGCATATGCATACACATGCAATAGAGTACAAATTAGGTCCATATCTCCATCATATATTCATCCATCAACTATCATCCATGCAATAGAGTACAAATTAGGTCCATGACCACAAGCTCGAGCTAGCTCGTTTGGCTCGTGAGCGGTTCGCGAGCTGGCTCGAGTTGGCTCGTTATAGCTAACGAGCTAAAATCTTGGCTCGGCTCGGCTCGTTATCCTAACGAGCCGAGCCGAGCCAGCCACGAGCCGAGCTAGCTAACGAGCTTCGAGCTAAGAGCAACTCCGACAGTACTATTAGTAATGTGTGGAACCATGTACTTGTAATGTTCAGAACTCCACCACTAGTCCTAACATGCATTAGGGAATATAACTTGCTGGGTCTATTACATTTTGTCTACTGGGTGTAGCGTGGTTGTTTCCTTTTATCGCGCCTTGAAGATGGCTCATTGCATCCTTGTTCCGGTCACTCTTGGTCTTGAGAGCGCCTCACGAGCTTGAAGCTCTTCCTCCCGACGCTTGATGGTCGCTTCACGCAGACTTAATCGCTCCCGCCTCCTTTGCGGCTCATCCTCCTTGCCCTTCGTGACGGATTTGGTCCACCTCACGCGGCGCTTGCTCAAGCCGCATCCGTCGTTCCACCTCGCGAGCCTGAGTCATCTTGACAAAGTATTGTTCTTTGTTTTCCACCTCCACTGCCCAGTTCTGTGGCCATGCCGGCGGCACCCGATCTACCCATTCGATGAACTTGCAAGGCTATGTGTGGCGTGGTAGATGTCATGGATCAAGTTGAAAAACGATAACGAAAAATAAATGATTTAGTTGTCGTCGTTACCACGAAGTCGTCATCCAGGTCTGGACACTTGAAGAACCTACGGCCGTAGTTGGCTCGTTCTAATCGATCCGTGCAGACTCCCAACATCGTCCTAAAGCCGCAATGGCACTTCGGGCGCTCATGCCACTCCGGCACTCCAAATGGGTCGGACCTCCAGGAAGACATTGTTGTGTAGTAGTATTGTGATGGCTTGAGGAGGAGATGTAGTATGGAAGACATAGGAGACCTTTATGTAGGCAGGTTATCTGGTGCAGTGGGCATAGTCCATGGAGAGGACGACATGCGAATCTTTTCGCTTTTTCAGGATCTGGTGCAATAAATGTCCCTATGTAGGCTTTTCAGAGCATATAGCCTCGTAATAAATTCATAGTTCGTAGCCTTTTCATAGGTTGGACCATTCAATGTATTTGGTACAACGTAGCCTTTTCAGTCGTTTGCAGGAAATAAGTGCTACAACATTGCCTTCTCAGAGACCTGTAATCATAATTTCTGAAAACAACAAGCTAAGGTGACATGAAAACTCACTGGAAAGGATACAGGCCTATAACGTGAACACTCACTGTAAAGGCTACAGCCTACGCCCCTATTTTGTTGGTTTTTGTAGCGATAGGCCTGGATTATCCTCAGGATTCTAGTGTAGCAATAAATGTCCCTATGAAGGCTTTTCAGATCGTAGCCTTTATGTAGGCAGTTTAGCTGGCATGTGTTGTAATCTGACTGAGCAAAGCTGCCCCGTTTTGTCATATCACTGCGTAAAGCTGGCATGTGTTGTCATCTCACCGAGTAAAGCCGGCGCTTTTGTCATGTCTCTGGGCAAGCAGCCTCTTTTGTCCCGCCGTTCGATATAAATAGCACGGTTGAGGTCCCATGAAGTTGTAGCCAGAAAACCCTGTAAATCGAACAAAAAAGTACGTTCTATTTCGTGGTGGAACATACCATGGCGGAAGATGAGGGGCCAGGCGGATATGGGTCACCGAAGGAAGACCTTCCCTTGGAAAGGAGGGAGATATTCGGTCCACAGCATCGCTTGATACCAAGCCGGCGTGCGCAACGAGCGTGGCGAAATGCGGATACAATGAGTACGTGGTCGTGCGAGTCCCGGAAGGGCGAACGATGGCGGGCGCCGTTTCTTCCGATGCCCACACTCCGGGGTACAAATTACTAATAGTAAATTTTTGTTATTGCTTATGGACCCTCCATGTTTACTGTCCTTTTTCGCAGATGGCGAAATGCGACTTCTCCAGTGGATCGACCCTCCTCATGAACGGTATATTGACCGTTATGTGGGTACTATGGGACCGAATAATGGACTTGGAGTACCGAATGGAGACTCTCAATGAGGAGAACAATGACCTCCGCCAACGGATGCAACGCGAGAGGGGAAACGAGGAGGTTGTCAACATAGGAAGCTCGTACGATCCGACATGTTGCTGTGCAAACCCAAGTTGCATATGTGCGTGCCACTACCACGATGGTCAGCCCCGTCCGAGGCGTCCACTTCAGCAGTTCTCCATGTGGGTGCCACGAGGCTCATTTGGCATATAAGCAACGATGTGTATGGTTGTACCGTAGTATGTACGAGGGTCGATCGAAATAATGTGCAATGTTGTTAAGCATGTCATGAATTGATTGTCTTGTGCACGAGCCACAAAAGTATCTCATTTTAACAAACAGCAAATACATGTACTAAATAAGTACATAACCAACTACATTACAGAAAAGTTATGTAACTACTGATCAGGACATGCATTGCATCGTCTAGCTGTGTGCCCCTCCTGACCGCATCGACCACAACATGCATCCGGTGTTCCAGCTTGTGATTCATCCATGTCATTCCTAATACGTCGGCTCTGTCGCCGACCCTTCCCACCCTTCAACATGTTAACATCCGGAACCCAGGTCCTCGATGCAATGTCCAAAGTGGCGAAGTTTCCCACCACCCTGAACCCTCGGAGCTCCCCACACCAAGCCTGCAATACCCTCCCCTTAAAGAAGAACTCGGACATGAAGTTTGAAGGATCCATACCCACGGTCCCGCATGCAGCGAGGACATGAGAGCATGGTTTGTGTAACAACTTAAGCTTGTTGCACGTGCAGCTAGGTTCATTTCCATGATCTCTAAGACATACCTCGTGGGTAACAAGTGAACGAGCCATCCCAAATCCGGCTCTATTACGGAGTATCACCTCAAAACGATGCTCCCTGTTGCCCATGACCTACACTGTGTGCAACTGACCCTTTTATGCCTTCATCTCCATGTACGCAGTTATTTTTGCCGAATACAGAGCTCCGGAATTGGCCGCATGAAGTGCGGCACTCGCGTGCCTCTCCCTGAAGTACCGGATTGTGTTGTGAAGAACACCTTCCACGATGGCGACAAGGGGCTGAGAACGGAGACCCCTTAGAACCCAATTGTACACCTCGGCAAGGTTAGTTGTCATTATTCCGTACCTTGCGCCATCCGTGTCGTGCAACAGCGACCACTTCTCCAACGGTTCCCCCTCGATCCACTGCGCGAAGCACCTGATGTTTCGTGAGCTCCTTCTTCTTGGACCACTTGGGTTAGGCGCATCGATTGGTGGCAAGCATTGTGGTTGTGCCGCCCCAGGAGTGACCGGCTCCTTGCTCCTCTCTTCGACGTTCTTCCTAGTGTGCTCATCCAACAACCTCCACAAAGCATCAAATTTCCTCTGTTGGTTCTGCCTAGCCAGCCTCTTGAATAGCTTCATCAAAGATTGTTTCGGAAATTGCTTGAAAAAGTTTGCCCATAAGTGACGCATCGCACCACCGTTCCTCATGTCCGCCAAGGAAAGGGCTCTCGGGGTCTTCTTGAAGTTTTCTTATTGCCTTGATAATACCGGCGTGGCGATCATGGATTACGCACACACCGTGCCGAGTGGCTACAACTCCACCCTCACATGTCCGAGAAACCACACCCGACTCTCGTAATTCTCACTCTCCACAAATGCAATGGCGGCGCAATATTTGATTATTACCGCAACGCCTATGGCCGTCGGGATCTCGCCTTGTATTTGCTGTCAAGAAGGTTCCGTCAATTGAGATCATCGCGCATGTGCTCAATGCTTCGATGCTAGCACCAAATGCAAACATTGCTCTCGCAACACCGCATACCCCGCGGACTTATGGACGGCTTCTCGAGGGCGATGTACGTGCCCGGGTTCCTTTCCTGCAGGACATTAAGCATACGAGGAAGGTTGTCGTATGCCGCCTCGAAAGTGCCAAAACATTTTTCCAACGCCTTCTGCTTGGCACGCCACTCCTTCGCGTAGCTAATCTTATACTTGAATTTATTCTCAATAGCTACCACAATATGCGTGGCTGCCATGTCCTTCTTCTGCACTATCTCCCCATACATGAGATTGGCTATAAATCCGGACGTCAGGTTACGATGTCTCGCCAAGACAGTGTTTAGAATGCAGGAGTGCGGCTCAACCTTGGACACAATCCAATGAGTCTCATACTTAGGTTTACGGGCGTGCACCCGCCAAGGGCAACCAGTCTACTCGCACTTCACAGTGTACTGCTCCTGTCTTGATTTGACGACGCGAAATGTCCGCTGCATTGAAAGGGCCCAAAGCTTGATGGCATCCTGCAGCGCTTCCTTGTCAGCAAACATAGCATGCAACCGAACCTCTATCTCATGGTACTCCCATTGTGATTCATGCTCATCATGTGCGGAAAGACCCTCCGCATTAAACCGGTTCCATTCTGGGGATAGGAACTTCATCCTCATCGGAATCGCCCTCGCTGCCGTCCTCTCTCAGCTTCCTCTTCATCCCATGCCCTCTCGTCATCGAGTCCATCTGCTGCACAATGTACTCATTATACTCTCCTTCATCGGCTTGCCTAGTTGGCTCTCTATGGCTTGACGGTCAGAACTCTCCTTCATGTACCGCATCGGCTTCATGACGAGCAACTTCATCATGTCCGCCAACATGCGCCCGCCCGAGCTGCTAGCACCTCCCACAACAACGGCCATTGCACGAGCTTCCTCACCGCTTGTATCGAGCACGCTTGCACAAGCGGCACACACTCGTATCCACGACGCGACACCCTAGCACAAAGCCCTTCCATGCGGCGAGCGCGCATCAATGTCTTCAACTCCCATCCGATGTCCGTGGGAGACCGGCTCCAAAGCCCTTGCACGACGCACGTACACCTCGGGGTTCAACGAAAAACTCCGGTCACCAAAGCGCACATCTCCCATTCGAGCATTCTCGTCATCCGAAGTACGAGAGTGACTTGCGAAAAATCGCTCAAATCCACACCATTCGGACCTTCACGAATGGTTCCAGCTCCGTAATACACTCTCAATGTAGTGGACATTGATGATGTCGGCTTGCATATATATTTCAATTTTGCGACATGTCAAATAATATCGCACAATACTAAACTTTCTATACCACAAACTTTGCTAAAATTTCTATACTACCATACTACAAATTGCATACCAAACCTTTTCTACAATAATATTTCCATACTAACACGGTACTAATTATTCTACATCTATAATTTTTATTAACACCAACATTTCATATAAATAATAATGCAAATACAACATAATCCAAAAAAAACCTGGATCCAAATTGATGGAATAGCTTCTACTCCTCCTTCCTCCCTCACCTCCTCCTCTTCTTCCCCTCCTTCCTCCCTCACCTCCTCCTCTCCTTCTCCTCTTCTTCCCCTCCTTCCTCTCCTCCTCTTCTTCCCCTCCTTCCTCTCTTCTCCCCCTTGTTTCTTTTCCTTCTTCCTCTTCTCTGTGCGCTGAATGTGTTTGCTTGAATGAGTGAAAAGGTGGTTGGTAGTGGAGCCACCGGGCAGCCGCCTTAACCCCTCGTCGCCTAGCGTTGGCGATCGCATTCGATCGCCAACCGTCATAAATGACAAATTAAGTCGCCCAACGTGCAGGTGACAACGCTGATTCGCCCAACGGTTCGCAGATTTTTTAAATGTTGCTTCCCGGGTGGGCGAAAGGCTCTAGTCGCCTCCCCATTGGGCGACTGGAGGCTATTTTTGTAAAAAAATTTCCCGCGGGTATATTTCTGTATTTCCGAATAAAAAAAGGTTATCCGTACAAAAATTTCTACCATTGTACAGATTTTAAATCTTCAAGTGGCAGTTAATTTTTTTCTAAAGTCCTAAATAATTCTTAATAGATTTCTACCATTTACATGTGACTAATAAATTAATTAAGTATTTAAATTTGCATCAAAATGATTTAAATGGAAGTACATCAATTTAATCGGTACAAATTTTAATCCATCGACAATATTAAATTTATTTTTAATAAACATAAATATTTGCTAGTGGTGTTTGTAATTTAATATGACTAAGGAACATAATGCCTAATGATAATGGAGGCTTATGGCTTGGTTGGGCTAGTGGCAGGGCTGGGCAATATTGGGCTGAAATCCCGGATATCCGTTTCGTATTATCCGGATAATTCGTATTCGCCGGACATCAGGCCCACTGTATTCGTATCCGTATCCGACAAAAAATCCGTATTTGTATCCGATCCGAGAATTATCCTAAGAAAATCTGATCCGACACAATCCGTATCCGTTTTCATCCGGATCGGTCGGAAACTATCCGATCCGTTTTCACCCCTACCTCCAGCCCCACCGCCTACCGCCCCCCTCCAGCCCCCCGGCCCCCTCCAGCCCGTCGTCATGCATCCTGCCACCCTTATCCAACCCTAGCTCCCTCCAGCTGATTATAGTAAACACTGTACCGATTTTAACTATATCGATTAAAATCAGACGCGATCATCTCTCTCCGAAAACAATGCACGCGCGATCTCCATTTCGCTTTCATCTACATATAGTAATGCCTAATGCCTGGTACGGTTCACCTCATTTCTTAGCGTTTGACAGAATAGCATGATGCAGGTTTCGTGATGTAGCTGTCCACACGGGAAGCCTGGCCTACGGAAAAAGCTTCTCTAAACAACTTTAATACAAACGCACCAGTACTAGCTTTGCCGGGTCTTGCTTGGTATCTTGTGTTCCCGGAATAAAAACTAACAGCTAGGGCTTAACTTTTCGAGGGCATGCATATATATTAACGCTGACAGCATATATAGAGCCGCTGCTGATGAACAAGCTAAGTACTAAGCAGGTCCATCCAAACAGGCAGATCAATGCTGCTTTTTTCCTGCAGACTGATGGAAAGCACCCCGGCCGTGTGACCTACCACCCAGCTGCGCTGTCATGTTGCGTTCTAGCTACCCCATCTACACAGCCGACTTATCAGAGTGAGTAATCATGAGGCCCTTAACTGAATCGCCATCAAACTAGCTCGACGGTCGTGATTATCTTTGGCGTGCGGCCCCACGTACGCTGTCATCTTGTGTACATTTTTCCAGTCGTTGAGCACTCATGTCTTGCATGTGGCTCGATCGATCGTTTCAGCTAGCAACCCACCTCGACCGGATCACTTGGACCGGATCATACTCTGGATGATCTTTTAGGCTGAAGATTATAAGTAAATTTTTTATGCTAAACCTTATAGCTTATGAATGTGGTTTTTAAAATTTGATCTGTTTGTAAGAGACAGTACACAAAGAAAAATAGTTGTATGTGATTTTGACCAGTACAACCGAACTCGGTACAATTTATACTACAATTTACCTTAGATCCTGTTAGACCATGTGGCCTGGTCTAGGTTATTTTAGATGATGAATAATTGACAACGTTGGTTATGATATGCTTGTGATAGCATGGTGATATGATAGGTTGCATGGTACGCTCGTGTGAGGTATTGTGCGGATTGACTTGAGTCAAGTCATGGACTTGTGCTCGTACGCGATTGTTTGTTTATTCATGTGCAGGTGTTGCTTGAGGCGGAACATGGTCGATGACGGGACTGAAACTAGGTTCGGGTGGAATCGAGGTTTCGGGACTAAGTTCGAGGAGGAACCGAGATCCTATCGGTCAAGGATGTCATGCGGGATGTTCAAAGCTAGAGAACAGTGTGCATGGAGATGATGCGTGGAGAAGATACAGAGGTGCGGTCCCGGAGGCTTCGACACGTGGAAGACTGAAAAATCGGAAGCGTAAAAAGAATTAAAAAACCCATGTTATGAAGGGTTTTGGGTCCCTTGAAAAGTAGTGGGCCAAAAAGCCTGGTTGAGGCAAAAAGGCGTAGGATGAGTTGTATTAGGGTTGATGTTGTATTGGAGACGGTAGAGGAGAGGACTAGATAAATAGAGAGATAGCGGCGGCTGTTTATGGGTGGTTTTTGGTGGGCAAAGAAATAAATCTAATTGATTTCCACGCCGTCGTTGTTTTGTCTTCTTACGGCTTTTACGGCGAGATTTGGAGCGGCAGCCAAGATTTCTTTTTCGCTGGCAAGTCATTGTGCGCCGGCATCGGATAAGAAAAAGTCGAGCGGCGGCTAAAGCGAGTTGATCAAATTGTGGCCGACGGCACAATTTTCATCAGATTGGTCTCATCTCGTTCGCGCGCGGCCGGATTCATATCTCGGTTTTATCTGCGACGTGGAGTCTACAGCGTTGCGTGTGCATCACCGCATCGCAACCGCGGAAGTGCATCAATTCGCCACGTTAAATGCGTTTGCGCACGTCCACCACTCGTCCTCGTGAAGGCACAATAGCGACGCGATCTACTCAGCTCGGTTCTCACGTAGCACGGGGAAGTTTCATTGACTCTTTCTGGTTTTGCTTTTCACGGACATCAAGTAATGTTATTCATCTAACCATACATGCATAGCCATCACGTGAGTACTCAATACATGCATGCATTACTTTATTTGGACATGACGTTTTGATTAGAGGTGAAGTGATTAGTTGCTTGATTAGTAAGAAGGTCATTACGGATTGTATGCATGCATGAGGTTTAAACGTGAGATCGAATCTTGTTGATTGCATGCTGAGTTTAGTATTTTTCTTTTTGTCTCTCATTAGTTATTTCACATGACTGGTTTTCCACACGGTTAGCTAAGAGCAATTAGTTTATGGTTATGTTTTTTATTAGTTGCTACAAGATCCTGAATATATATATATATATATATATATATATATATATATATATATATATATATATATATATATATATATATATATATTCCTTGCTTTTTTCTTTATTTTATTTTATTTTGAGAAAAAAGCTTCCGCTAGACGTTGCAATCATTCACCCCCCCTCTGATTGCTTTCAACGATCCTACAAGTGGTATCAGAGCAGGTTTATTTTTCTAATTGATCTTAACCGGTGATTACAAAACATGTCGATGGATAGGTATTCCACAAAACCTTGTGTTTTCAATGGTGTTGATTTTCAGTATTGGAAAGCAAGGATGGAGGCATATATTCAAGCTCAAGGCTTTACAATATGGGAGATGGTTTACAAACCTTATCAAGTGCCCGAGAACGATGCTGTGACAGCGGAGAACATGGCACAAGTGGAGGCAAATAGCAAGGCAAGGAACCTGATAATTCAAGGACTAGGAAGGAGTGATTTTGATCGTGTTGTGCATCTTAAATCCGCATATGAGGTATGGAAAGCACTATGTGATTATCATGAGGGTTCATCTACTATTAAAGAGGTACGTCAAGATATGTACAAAAAGGATTACATGCGTTTTGAGATGAAACCTGGTGAATCAATAGATGATCTATTTACCCGCTTTAATAAAATTCTTAGTAACCTACGTGCTGTTAATGTTACTTATACTGATGCTGAAAATGCACGTCAATTACTTGGAGCATTAGATATGTCGATATGGGAGATGAAGGTTACATCCATTAGAGAATCTACTGTCATGAGTGCACTTACATTAGATGTACTTTATTCTAAATTGAAAACTCATGAATTAGATGTTTTTGCTAGGAAAAATAATGGTAATAAATCAATTGCTTTAGCTTCACAATCTAGCAAGTCTAATGGTGATAATTCTTCTACTAGCTATGCTTTGTCTTCTTTGTCTTCACTAACCGATGAACAGCTAGAGCAACTCCCGGAAGATGTTTTGGAACTCCTCTCTACACACTTCACAAGAGCCTTACAGAATATGAGATCAAGAAAGAGAGGAAATTTTGGTCCTCAAAGGTGCTGTGAGTGTGGTGATCTCTATCATATTCGTTCTAAATGTCCAAAGTTTCTAGCAAAATTTGTAAGGGAAGAAAATGAGAAAGAAGAAGAGATGGAGAAAGAAAAAAGGAAGAACAAAAAGAAGGGCTATATAAATCGCAAGGTGGTGCATCGTGTTCTTGCGGCTCTTGAGCAAATTAATTCGAGTGATATGGACACGGACAGCGAGGATGATACTCCCAAAGGCAAGAAAGATTTAACTGGTTTGTGTCTAATGGCAAGTAGCAAAAGCTCCACCGACAATGATGATCTTGACAGCGACAACTACAATGAGGTAGAACCTTCTTATGATGATTTAGCTAAAGCTGTTGCTAAACTTGGTACTTTGCTAGAAAAGAAAGATAAAAAGATTAAGAAATACGATACATTGATTGATTCTCTAAATTCTGAAATTGCAAGACTTAGAGTTTTAATTCCTGATGATGAATCTTGTGAGTCTTGTCAAATTTTACATTCTGAGTTAGAGAATGCTAGGTCACTTAATGCTTTAAACATGGAACAACTTAGAGATGTAACTGCTAAATTTGATGAATTAAGATTAGCACATGACTCTTGTGATGAAAAATTGAAATGTGCTAATGATGAAATTGGAAAGCTCAAGTTTAGTTCTTTTTCATGTTTAGAATCAAGTATTTTAAATGCTCAATCTAAAGCTTGCTCTAAATGTGATTTGCTAGAAGCTAGACTTAGTTCATCTCAGGAAACAATTCAACAGATGCTTTATCATGAGATATCTTCTTGCTCTAATTGTCCTAAGCTAAACACTGAAATAGAAGCTTTGACTAGACAACTTAATGATTTTGCTGAAAAAGAAGGATTGGCTCAATCTAGTGCTTCTAAAAATTTTGTGAATGAACCTGTTAAATGCACAACTTGTCCCACACTAGCTAAAGAGAATGAGTACCTAAAAGACACTTTAGAGAGATTTTCTTTTGGCAAGAAAAATTTAAATATGATTCTAGACAAGTCAAAAACAAGTGTGAAAAATCGTGGTCTAGGATTTAATTCTGTTGAGCATGCCAAGAATAATCCTCCTAAGATTGTTAAGCTTCTTGAACCTGGAAAGATTGAAGTGAAACTTGAACCAAAACAAACTGTGTTTAAATCTGCTGACTTTGTGCAAAATTCATCAAATAATAATATAGGTGCTAGCTCATCATCTCAAAAGACTAGTGGTTATGTTAAATTTCAATGTACCTATTGTGGAAGAGATGGACACTTGCATGAATTTTGCTTTAGACGTGTAAAGAAAGAGAAGAAGGAAAGATTAAACGCTTTGAAACAAAAACGTGCAATGTATTTTGTTCCTAGATCAAATGCGAAAGCTATGTTTTTAGAGAACTTTCATGATGGCTTTAAATCTGCTTCACATGCTAGATTGGGATCAAATTCAAATAATTCACGTTCCTTTTGGCATTATGCACGTGACTTTGGATCTAGCATTGTTGCTCCTGTTCGTCGTGTGTCTCAGTACTGGATTCCTAGATCTTATTTCACTAACCCCAATACTGTGAGACCGATGTTTCCTGTAATGTAAGAACAGTTGACAAGAATGGAGAACATGAGCTAGATTGGGTTCCAGTTTTTACATCATTCTTGATTGGAACACTTGATGGTTCTTCACTCTCTTTGATGGTTTGCAAGAGATTTCACGTTTTGAGAGACTATGTGGAAAAGGTGATGTTGTCTTACATCTTGTTAAATTCTCAAGTTGCTGATTTGCTCATGGAATCGATTGATACTTCTCGTTTTCCTCGTTTGCGAAGTGAGTTAGGCGTATTATATCTTATGGGATTATTCTGAGGGGGAGCTTGTTATTTAAAATTTTAGAAGCTTTGTTTATTATCCTTGTCAAATAACTTATCAAATCCAAGTCATTGAAACCAATTGAGTAGTAGAGCTCTTTTATCATATTTATTCATATGTTGTGTAGCTTTGATCAAGACTGTTTATAATTAAATTGCTACATTTGAATTAAAAGCATGACATGTCGGAATATTTTGACTAGATTGATTATATTTATTACTTTGCGATATCCATAAAAAAGGATGAGCTTGATTGTGAGTCTTATTTTAACTCTTGGCTATGAGGCTCGTATGGTTCATGTTACAATTTTTATGATCACTCAATTTGGCATGTTATTGTTAAAAAGAGAGTATATAAAGAAAAAATTGAAAAGATGTATGCTTCAAGCATGCCATTGTGAACCAAAAAAAAAGAAGCACAAAAGTGCGCAAAAATGAAAAGAAGTATGCTTCAAGCATGCCACCATAAAAAAATATGTCATTATGAAAAAGAAGTATGCTACAAGCATGCCACATGCCTAAGAATTGAGTGTGGAGTAATAAGTTGTTACATGAGACTGCTAGCCCGTCTAGAGTTAAGGTTTGCTTCACTTTTAGACTTTGACTTTTCATTGTGATATCTCATTGTGTTCTTTATAATTAATCTGGTTATTGTTGCGATGCCTGTCATGGATATAAAATCGCTTAATCATATTGACAGACTTGTTTTGATTTTGCTATATGATATATGGCTTTATATGATCTAGATAGCTCTACTAAAAAATATGACTTGGTTGCTTTATTAAACCAATGCAATGTGACTTGGATAATCTATAAAACTTCTAGATTTTTATTGTCATTGCTCTTTCTTAGATTTATTCTTATTCACTGAAATTTCTTGATGATTACATTGCCAAAGGGGGAGAGAAATTTGAGAGATTGGAGAGTTTTGGAGAAACTAAAATTACTTCTCTTGTGTTGAGGGGAGAGTTTGAAAGTTTGGCTTGAGTTCTTCACTTAGATTTGCTGGAAGTCATGTTAATTTAATATGTTGTCAATGTATTCATCAAGGGGAGATTGTTAGACCATGTGGCCTGGTCTAGGTTATTTTAGATGATGAATAATTGACAACGTTGGTTATGATATGCTTGTGATAGCATGGTGATATGATAGGTTGCATGGTACGCTCGTGTGAGGTATTGTGCGGATTGACTTGAGTCAAGTCATGGACTTGTGCTCGTCGCGATTGTTTGTTTATTCATGTGCAGGTGTTGCTTGAGGCGGAACATGGTCGATGACGGACTGAAACTAGGTTCGGGTGGAATCGAGGTTTCGGGACTAAGTTCGTGGAGGAACCGAGGTCCTATCGGTCAAGGATGTCATGCGGGATGTTCAGGCTAGAGAACAGTGTGCATGGAGATGATGCGTGGAGAAGATACAGGAGGTGCGGTCCTGGAGGCTTCGACACGTGGAAGACTGAAAAAATCGGAAGCGTAAAAAGAATTAAAAAACCCATGTTATGAAGGGTTTTGGGTCCCTTGAAAAGTAGTGGGCCAAAAAGCCTGGTTGAGGCAAAAAGGCGTAGGATGAGTTGTATTAGGGTTGATGTTGTATTGGAGACGGTAGAGGAGAGGACTAGATAAATAGAGAGATAGCGGCGGCTGTTTATGGGTGGTTTTTGGTGGGCAAAGAAATAAATCTAATTGATTTCCACGCCGTCGTTGTTTTGTCTTCTTACGGCTTTTACGGCGAGATTTGGAGCGGCAGCCAAGATTTCTTTTTCGCTGGCAAGTCATTGTGCGGCGGCATCGGATAAGAAAAAGTCGAGCGGCGGCTAAAGCGAGTTGATCAAATTGTGGCCGACGGCACAATTTTCATCAGATTGGTCTCATCTCGTTCGCCGTGCGGCCATCGGATTCATATCTCGGTTTTATCTGCGACGTGGAGTCTACAGGCGTTGCGTGTGCATCACCAGACCGCAACCGGCAGAAGTGCATCAATTCGCCACGTTCGTCGTTTGCGCACGTCCACCACTCGTCCTCTCGTGAAGGCACAGCGCGACGCGATCTACTCAGCTCGGTTCTCACGTAGCACAGGGAAGTTTCATTGACTCTTTCTGGTTTTGCTTTTCACGGACATCAAGTAATGTTATTCATCTAACCATACATGCATAGCCATCACGTGAGTACTCAATACATGCATGCATTACTTTATTTGGACATGACGTTTTGATTAGAGGTGAAGTGATTAGTTGCTTGATTAGTAAGAAGGTCATTACGGATTGTATGCATGCATGAGGTTTAAACGTGAGATCGAATCTTGTTGACTGCATGCTGAGTTTAGTATTTTTCTTTTTTGTCTCTCATTAGTTATTTCACATGACTGGTTTTCCACACGGTTAGCTAAGAGCAATTAGTTTATGGTTATGTTTTTTTATTAGTTGCTACAGTATCCTGAATATATATATATATATATATATATATATATATATATATATATATATATATATATTCCTTGCTGTTTTCTTTATTTTATTTTATTTTGAGAAAAAAGCTTCCGCTAGACGTTGCAATCATTCACCCCCCCTCTGATTGCTTTCAACGATCCTACAGATCCCGTCTTGAAAAAACGAACCGTTTAACGATGTGTTATTGTTCATCCGTACATACGCCATAAGCTATAAGCACTAACGAACCCAGCCTATGTATGGGAATTGATACTGTACATACGTACAGAGGCAAGATTTTTATCGGACAGCACACCCCGACTCATTCTCTCCTCATTTGCACCATTTGCTCACTCTCTTCATTCCTCCGTTCATTCACTCTCTTCCTCTCTCTGCGCGACGCTCGACTCCATGCGAGCCACAGCCACCCTATCCCTGGCGTTGGCGCTGCTGGATCGGGCCGCCACCACCGTCGACTTCCTCTTCGACCATCCTTAGGTATGGCTCCGCCAGATCCGGTCGCTGCCATTGACTTTCTCTCCGGGCGCGGCATCGCTAGATCCAACTGTCCTCGAGCACGACGCTGTCAGATTCGGCCGCTGCCACTGCCGTCAACTTCCTCTCCAGGCGTAGCGCCACCAGATCCGGCCGTTGCCATTGATTTTTCTCTTCGAGCGCGGTGCCGCTAGATCCGAAGCGACAGTGGCCTAATCTCCACGTCCGAGCTAGCCGTGGTTTCCACGCCGCCTGCCACCACCGCCTGCATGGGAGGTAGACGTTGTTTTTTGTTGCAATATTTTTTATTTCTTAAATGCAACATTTTGATTTCATTTATATAACATTTTCATTTCATACATGCAACATCGATATTTTTATCAATTTTTTGTTGCATACATTGCCGAGTAATGTTTCATAAATGAACAAAAAAATGTTATGGCTGACCGTACGGGGCTAGCGTTTGAATCGAACGTGTGGACGTTAGCAACTCCCCTCTTACATATTTTAGCTATGTTATTAGTCTCATAGATAATAATTGTGGAAAGAAGTTGAAATTAAAAATTGATTGAAAATCCAAAAATAACATGCCAATACTACTAAAGATAGTTCGACGATTGTTCAATGTGCAGCAATTAATTGGCTGCTGGCGATTACGAGATAATTTCTTTTCCGCCTAGTTGTCAATTTCATGATGTAACAACAACTCTTGACTTTTTTTTTACCTTGAGCAGTAGTACAATGATTTATATTGACCTTATTGTCCTAGTGTAGCCTCTGTTGTGGCACGAATTAAGAACCAGTGATTGATCAAGATTGATATCGTACTTAGGAGAAAGAAAAGAGAGGTAGGTAAGGAAGTGATCAGGTAGGCATATATCTGCATACGTGGCAGATTCCGGCATGGCTGGTTGCCCAGTTCTCGAGCACACGTGGTAACCCCAGCTTTGCCGAGGTCGATCATCGCAGCAGCACCTCCGTAGTACACGGTAAGAAAGGATTCAGTTCCATTCGTAAACTATAAATAGAGAGTCATTTCCCCTCATTATGTACACATGAAAGAAAAGCAATAAAGAAAGATCGGGAGTTCTCTCTATCTCTCTGTGTGTTCAATCTATTCTTCTGTGATTCTGTGATTGATTCGTTCTTGTTCTAAACAGAGGAATTACTCGGACTGGTCGCCAGCGACGGCTCCTCAACACGTTATCAGCACGACTTCGCTCCGGTGAATGAGGTAATCATCGAAGCACAGATTGATTTTCTAGATCGCTTTTTGAATCTGTATTTTCTTTCGCGTTCTAGATTGAAATTCTACGGTGCAAATCCGCCCTAATCTACCGCGAGCAGACTTGAAGTCGCCGGCACAATGCCGATCGGTAGATTATGAAACGGGGTAGATGTTGATTGCACTATAGAACGATGCAAATTCGCCCTAAATCTACCGCGAGCAGATCTGAAATCGCCGGCACAATGTCGATCGGTGGATTACGAAAACGGGGTAGATGTTGATTGCATCTAGATTGGAAAACGAAAAATTCCTGCATGAATTATGTTTAATTTTTGCATGATTTGATCCTGCATGATCACTGTACGAAAATTATGCATTATGTTACTGTTTATTTCCTGCACAGACATTGCATGAAAGGGGAAGTGAAAAATTGCATCCTTTTCTGTTGGTCCAACATGACCATGGCATCACCAAAAATCATTGCGCGCATCATGCGCTGGCCGCCGCCATGTACTGGCGGCTCCTCGTTCACGCGCGCCCGTATGGCCGCCGCCGCTGGGTCTCGGCGCGCGCGCGCTCCTCCTCAACGCCACCCGCATGTGGCCGCGCGCCCGCGGCCGTCGCTTGCCTCGGCCTAGGCGCCGCCGCTTCCGTGCCGCACCGTGCCCTCATACACTTGCGCCGCCGCCCCAGTCCCGCGCCCAACACGCCTCCCAACCCGCGCCGGTTCGGCGCCGCTACCCGGCGAAGCGCCGCTCGCCGGCCGTCGGCGCCGCCGTCGCCGCCACACTGGTCGCTTCGCCGAACGCGCTTCCTCGCTCGCAAGCGCCGCCTCGGCGACGACCGCACCCGACCGCCCGCGCCGCCGAAGTCTTCACGCGGCCGCCGCGCTGCCTTCCCGCGGCCGCGCTCGGCTTTCGAGCTATCGCACCGCTTGCCTTCGTGCCACCGCGCCGTCGCGGCCGCCGCCACGCGGCGTCGCGCTCGCCGCCGATCCGCCACATCGACCTCGTCGCCGGCCCGGCCGGCAGCCGCGCCGCGCCGCCGCTGTCCGCCGGCTGCGCGCATGGGCCGCCTCCGGCCGCCGAGTGCGCGCTGCGCTGCGCCGGTCCTTGACCACCGCCGCCAGAGGGCAAATTGGGGGTAGGGGAAACCCTACCCCATGTCTTGAGCCGCACGGGTGGGCCGCCTCCTTAAGCCGCTCGAGTGGGCCGCCTCCTTGAGCCGCATGGGTGGCCCTCCGGTCGGAAAAGTGGGCCTAAGGCTGGACTGAAGAAGTGGGCCACGCGAAAAAAAAGAAGGGGGCCGGCCGGTGGGGGGCACTACTTGTTTTGTGAAAAGACCCCAAAAATCATTGTAATTTCCAATGAGCCCCGAATTTTGCACAGGGCCTCGGTAGTTCAGAAAATTACTAATAGGTCCTCAAATTTACGTATGGGTCCAGAATTTTACAGAAAACCCCTCGGTAAATTAGAAAATTGCGCGAATTTTTCTCTGAACTGAAATTTTGCGCATAAACCTCCAGAAAGTGCAGAATTTGCTGAAATTTCATATTTTAGCATAAAAGGGCCTCGGGAATCCGAATTTTGCATTATTTTTAGCATTTGAAGCTTGTTTATTTATGCCATTATTATTCTCTGTATTTTCTGTATTTATTTACTGTTTTTGGTTGATTGTAATTGTTTAAATTGCTTTTAATCACCGAAATTAGCAGTAAAATTATAGAAAATGCATAGAAAATTCTGGAACATTACGAGAACCTTTTGTACCATTTATTTACCCGCAGTGAATTATCTCGTGCATGTCTACCAGCAGTAGACTTATACACATTTAAATGACTAGCATCACGAACTAGAAGTTCGAGGAGCTGGCCCAGCATGACCAAAAACTATCTGTTGTAGGCATCCGATGTCGAGATTGTGCTTGGAGCCAGGAAGCTCCGCGCGACTATTGGGATTGGCGGACTGAATGACGCCTAACCCACGCCTAAAGAGAATGATCAGACACTTTATTTTCTCAGGCATCACTTCTGCCTCACTCTCAATAATGAGTACATGGTAGAGAATAGTGCGCTAGCACTCTGGACCGCACCCAAGAAGCAGGTTTGAGACGCTAAAGTACACCATTCTTCCTCAAGCAGAGTAGGAGTGGATCATACTAAGGTTTGCCGACTTTAAGACGGTCAGGGAATACAATTCTGCCTTGCACAAGATTTGTACCCCAATACAGAAAATTGAGAAAATCCTTCCACCCAAATGAAGTACAATCCGCACGCAATTATCGTCAAGATGGTTATGAGGAATACGCCGAATTGACCGATATGATGCAAGTTGCGGAGGCTCGGGACAAAATTCTCTGTAAGAACTACGTTACTTAGCCACCTGGGAGCTCCGTTGGTCGTGAAGCCAACAACGGGAGCAACAAGGTGCGAAAGCCCTGATAGAGAAAAGGGAAAGAAGGGTAAGACCGCAGCCCGTAAAGGCAAATTAGATGCTCCACGTGAGAATAAGGCTAGCAAGCCAAAACGGATGGCAAGGGCACATGAAGCCCGCTCTGCATCGGTTGAGGGGAGTTACGGCGGTACTGTCACTGCGATGGTGTTTGAGACCATTACGACAGCAGCACCCCTCTCAACCTAGAAGCAGCCACCGTCCTGATTTCTGTTGAAGAGAATGTCAACCCCGAGAAAATAGCAGAAGAAGTCTTGTGCACTGAATGCATTTAGACTTTAATTGTTATTTATTTTGTGTGGAAAAAAATATGTTAGAATTTGCATGAATGGTACTTAAGAATTGGTATCTTTCTTGTGATGGTTGGATGATTTTTGGAAGAATTCATTCATTTATTCAGTTTATAATGGCATGATATGTTCTGATATTGGAGTATCTTATTTATGTGTTGATTGCCTTCTCATACATGTTAATAAATACCCTATATTAGAACATGTGTAGCGCCCTATGAAGGAAGTGTGCTTAGCCAGCAGCGGCACAACACATATCATCTTAAGAGAGATTGAGTATTTTCAGTCGATTCGCAAGAGCACTGGCAGCCTTACGACAATCGCCAGAAGCGATGCATGTATAATTGGTTCGGGAAGAGCCATAATGGGCACAATTTGGTCATTGAAGAAGCCTTATTGTACCCAAAATTGACTAGAACTCTCCTAAGTTTTAAGAATTTTTGCGCCAACGGTTTCCACGTTGAGACTAAAGAAGAGTACGGTAAGAAATACCTGCTCATCACGAAGCGTGAAGAGAATGGCAAAAGAATATTAGAAAAACTTCCTTCACTGGGCTATATTATACCAACATTAAAGCGCTGCAGCGCATAATCGCTCAAAACAGTGTTTAGAAGCTCTGAACTCTTCTGTCTCTGGCATGACAGATTAGGCCACCCAGGTCTTAGGATGATGAGTAGCATAATAAATAACTCGCATGGGCATCATATTAATATGAAGAATTTCCTGAATCATGAAGATTTTGTGTGTCCTGCATGTGCCACCGGGAAACAAATAACTAGACCCTCCACTCTGAAAGTGAAGGATGAAGTCCCTGCATTCCTGGAACGCACCCAGGGAGACATTTGCGGTACCATTAAGCCCATCTCAGGGCCATTTAAGTATTTTATGGTGCTCATTGATGCTTCTTCGAAGTCGTCATATGTGGGTTTTGTTGTCCACAAGAAACCACGCCTTTGCAAAATTGATCTCGCAGATCATTCGCATCAGAAATGTGTTTCCAGATCATCATATCAAGTCCATCCGAATGGACAACGCCGGAGAATTTACTTCGAAGGCATTTGATGATTATTGCATGGCGATGGGAATTGCAGTTGAGCACTCGGTACCGCATGTTCATACCCAGAATGGTTTGGCAGAGACTTTAATTAAGAGAATTAAATTTATTGTCCGACCTCTTTTGCATAATTGAAATCTAGCAGCTACATATTGGGGACACGCAGTCCTTTATGCAGCGAATCTCATCAACCTTAGACTTTTGGCCTACAACATCCATTCACCTATGCAATTAGCGCAAGTGTCACTACCGAAAATTTCCCAACATTAGGGGGAGGAAATCAACCCCTTCATGAAGAATGTCGGGAAATTATGTGGCAAGCCTGGGGAATCCATGCAGATGACCCGTGCACTAGAGAAGTCCAGAAGACATTACATGGCAAGCCACGGGAATTCATGCAGATGACCAGCGCATTAGTGAAGCAAAAAGAGAAGTCCAGAAGACAAGAAAAGTCTATAAGACAATCAATTTGCAAGAACTAGCAAATCAACTGTCTGATCACTTTAGTGATTTGAAGAGCGTGATTAAGTCGCATGTGCTCGCACGCATTGCCTTTGGAGAGGTTGAAATACCAAGAAAGCGAAGGTATCCTAATCTCGTCCGCAGGCCTCGGAAAAATAATAAAGGGCGAGAACTCCGGTTCCTCGAATCCTTAGTAACCGGGGCCTTTGAAAAGAATAAGAGAGATTTATCACACCATCATTGAAGTCCCCGAATGAGAAGGGCAGTTGAGACTGGCACAAGTATGACACCTTCGAAAAGGGCATATCGGATCTGAATATCCCCATCGGCATGGATGTGTGCGCACACATCGGAGCCGAAAAACTAAAGGGACCTGCCACCGCAATTGAAAGAAGCGATGTGCAAGGTGAAGCTCCAGAAGAAGCAACTCATGAAGAAATAGCTATAAATTATGTGCACATGGGAGAGTCCCTGAATAGGACAACAGCTAATATCGATATCTACTCCGCAAAGAAAATTGCCACCATCATCGATCTTAATCCCGAGCCTGCATCGCTCGCTGAATGTAAGAAAAGATCAGATTGGGAAGATTGGAAGAAGGCAATAGCAACTGAATTGCTATCTCTGAACAAAAGAGAGGTGTTTGAGCCCGTATGCCGCACGCCTCCCCACATACACCCCGTTGGGCACAAGTGAGTATTTGTTCGAAAGAGAAATGAAAGAAATGAAGTAGTGAGATACAAAGCAAGGCTAGTAGCTCAAGGTTTCACTCAACGTCCTGGAGTTGATTATGAAGAAACCTACTCCCCAGTCATGAGTGGAATTACCTTTAGATACTTGATCCCAATGGCAGTGAACTTAAATTTGGAAATGAAATTGATGGATGTTGTGACTGCATACCTTTACGGTAAGAGTCCCTGAAGGAATCCCTCTCCCGAACCAAGAAAGAGCAAATAGAAATATGTACAGTGTGAAACTCAGAAAGTCACTGTATAGACTGAAATAATCTAGAAGAATGTGGTATAATCGATTGAGCGACTTTTTCTGCAAGAAAGGCTGCACGAACAATGAAAACTGTCCTTGTGTATTTATACGGCGATCCCAGAATGAATTCTGTATAATCTCTGTGTATGTAGATGATCTGAATATCATCGGGACAGCAAAAGATATAAGAGAAGCAAGCTCCTACCTGGAGTTAGAATTTGAAATGAAAGATTTGGGCAAGACCAAGTTTTGCTTAGGCCTGCAGCTTGAGCATGTCCCTAAAGGTATCTTGGTACATCAGTCGACCTAAACCCAGAAGGTGCTTGAAAGGTTTGGCTTTGAGAAGGCATTCTCATCGAAAGTACCGATGATCGGGAGGTCTTTACAGCAAGAAAAAGATCCTTTCCGACCTAGGGAAGAGGGGGAGGAAGTCCTGGACCGGAATTCCCGTACTTGAGTGCAGTGGAAGTGCTCATGTACTTAGCAAACTGCACTAGACCGGACATTGCATTTGCCATGAACCTGTTAGCAAGGTACAATGCAGAGCCCACCAAAAGGCATTGGCAGGGCATAAAGGATATCTTCCGATACCTCCAAGGAAGCAAGGACCTTGGATTGTTTTACAGAAAGAATCAAGATCTGAACTTGATTGACTATGCAGATGCTGGGTATCTGTCAGACCCGCATACCGCTAAGTCACAAACATGCTATGTATTTCTGTATGGTGGAACTACAATTCCTTGGAAATCGTCTAAGCAAAGCCTTGTAGCTACTTCGATGAACCACTCAGAAATTATAGCACTGTATGAAGCCGCACGAGAGTGCGTTTGGTTCCGCTGAACGGATCACCACATGCAGCAGTCATGTGGAATGAACATTGTGCAAACTCCCAAAATTATCCATGAAGATAATGCAGCTTGCGTTGCACTAGTGCAGACGGGCTATGTAAGCATATCAACCCCAAGTTCCTCTATGCTCATGAATTGCAAAGATGGACAAGATTAAAGTACTGCACACTAAGTCATATAGACTTGTTTACTAAGTCACTCACCGCATGTAGCTTTGAAAGGTGTGTGTGAGGGATTGGAATGATGAGACTTAGAGAAGTGCAGAATTCAGGGGGAGAATTATGCCAAGCCTGTTAGTAAATCTTGATCATGAAGATTAAGTACCCAAAGGAATAAAGTCTTGAAGACTAAATGAAATTGGGTGGATTGTACCCTTTTTCCCTTGACAAGTTTTCCTGAAGTTTCTCGACCAAGGTTTTTAATGAGGCAATTCGTGCATCGCAACATCACATGTATCATGTACTCTTTCTCCAAAATTTTCCCCCTGGGTTTTTATGGAGTTTTGACGAGGCATGAGCATGTTGGGTGAGTGCCCAAGGGGGAGTGTTAGGAAACTGGACCCATGGCCAAGAGTCCTGACATATTTAGGCACCCCACCGTAGACTATAAATAGAGAGCCATCCCCCCCTCATTATGTACACATGAAAGAAAAGCAATAAAGAAAGACCGGGAGTTCTCTCTATCTCTCTGTGTGTTCAATCTATTCTTCTGTGATTCTGTGATTGATTCGTTCTTGTTCTAAACAGAGGAATTGCTCGGACTGGTTGTCAGCGACGGTTCCTCAACAGAACTGAAATCAGGCCATGCACATGATTGAAATATCAAAATGAGGGCTTCCGGAAAAAGACATGTTGGGACAAAATCTGCTTGGCATACAATGTTATGTCACCAGTTCTATCAGGTAAAATCATCTGGAATTTGTGCACTAACTTCTACAAGGTCTCTTGTGGTGAGGTCACTGAAGAGAAGCTAAAGACAAATCCTAGGAAGAAAAAAATCATATGATGATAAGAACACTAAAGACACGAAGACCAATTAGAGCTAATCTTTTAGCCTTTTGCTACTGCTGAAGCTACAAACACATTCTCTGTAGTTTTATTTTAGTGTTCCCTTTAACTATGCTTGTCTTAAAGACATTTATATGTTTGTTTGCTTTTGTTTGCGTGAACCTCTCTTGCTACTGTAACAAAGATAACATTTGTCACCAAATATGAATTGGTGTTATGAGGTTATCCCCTATGAATGTCTCACGGTTCGCCTGATCCGTCTCAAACAGATTGCTGAACGAGGCCTGGTTCTTCTCAGGCACAGCAAATGGAGAATTTTTAGGATTTGTTTTACTTGCCATTTTCTCATTAGGCATATGAACAGTTCTTGGAAGTCTATAATTTGGTGCAACATACTCAGCTATCTTTAGAAAGTGATGTTTGGACTTACATTCGGAATGATGGAAGGTATTCCTATGTAAAGTCCTATAAGCTCCTCAAGGGACACATGCAACCACCACAGTACTACGGATGGCTTTAGAAAAGCACTTATCAACTTAGGCATAAGATTTTTTTTTTCTAGTTGCTAAAGACAGACTCAACATGAGAAGTTTATTGCATAGGAAAAAAATTCAGTCTAGATGATTATACTTGTGTTTTATGTGATGGGAAGAATGAGGAGACTCTTTACCTCATCTTTTGGAGCTATCCTCTTGTACAATCTTGTTGGGATTATATATGCCCTACGAGAACCCAGGGTCTCTCAGTTCATGAGTCCATCCTTGAGCTCAAGCAAACTATTGCCCAACCTTTTTATATGGAGATTATAGTTCTGTTTGCTTGGGCAATTTGGAAAACAAGAAACAACAAGATTTTTCAACAAATTAACTCAAATTTCTTAGGTTGGAGAAACATTTTCAAGTATGAATTTGCCATAGTTATAGCAAAGAGAACCTATCAACCATTCATTGAGAATTGGTTCAATAGCCTTTTTTTTATTTTTCTTTTCTCTTTTGTAAATGTCTTTTGTATCTCCCTTTCTAAATTTTTTAATATATATTTACAGTAGATCCTCTTCTACTGTTTCAATTCAAAAAATCATTGCAGTAGCAAGAATCAAAGCACAGAGCATTACTCAACAATACGTTAACCCCACATGGTGGGGCCATCTTAAGACATCATTAATTACCATATTGGACTGCTCACTCTACAGATGCTCGCTCGCTCACTAAACCCACATGGTGGGGCTCATTAATTACCAGATACTCTCCATATGGGTTGGCAGGTAGCACTGACCACGTATCCGTACTGTGGGATACTTAAGAGTGAATTCGTTTAGGCTAATAATTTATAATTTAAATATTTGAATCATGACTGTTCGTGAGAGAGAGTATATAGAGTGAAATAGTTATATGTAATTTTAATCGATATAGCTGAACTCAGTATATTTTTTACTATAATTTTTCTGTTAACCGTGTCTTAAAAATATACTATTTAAAAACTAATTACTGTATGCAGTATAAATATAAGCTAATTTTAAATTTAAAAGTACCCGCTCTAAACCTAGGACTAAACAAAATCAGCTTCCGATCGAACCGTACTGAGCAACAGCCTGGATCGCTACGGTTTTAGAATCATATAATAATCGGATCGAAAGCCTAAGGGGCACTGATTGCTGGGCCCCATGTGGTGGTATAGGGCCTGGCCCCACCTCGCTATATTTGATTCGGCCGAAAGTTTGGAATAAAGCTCCCGTTAAAATGTTTGTTGATTAAAAAAATGTTGATTATAGTAGAATATTGGGTGCTGGAGCTGGCACTAATAAGGTATGTTTATGGCCATGTTCTTTTTTAGCTTTTGATTTTTTTTCTACAGTAACTAACTTTTAAACGAATTGTTTTTTTAATATAGAGTCTACTAGTTAATTATAGTACATACTGTATCTACTTCATTTATATTGGCAAAAATCGCACGTGAGTTTCTGTTACTCTGTAATCTCTCGTATGAACAGTCCAAAAGCTATAAACCGCAACTAAAAGTCATAAGGCTCAGCCAAAAAAGAACATACCCTATATTGGGTGTATAGCTTTTGGTTGAAAATAAATAGAAGTGGTTTTTAGAAGAGGATGGTGAGTAGTGCGAAATGCGATGGAGAGATACGTGCACGAGACGGGAGCAAGAGAAAATGGGGTGCGTGATGCGTTCGTGAACCCTTACCTTATCCTCGGAGCGAGAGAAGTGGAGAAACCATTTCAAAAAGTCAAGTGTTCATATTGTCTTCTAGTATCTCTAAGCAGAAGCAATACGAACACCTTGCTTTTAATTAGCTGACAGAGGAGAGCTCCAACATGAGACTAATGTTCAGCGCTCAACGCACTACCATGCGCTTATGGCCCATGTCTTTGAAGGGAAAAAAACCCAACAATCTTACACTGATCGTTACACACTTTAGACTTTACTATGAAACTACGGAAGCTGCATCATATGTACGGAAGGAAAATATAGGAGGCGCTCTAACATGAGACAACCGTATCAAAAATACGTATAACGGTCTCGTGCAATCTAATTTCATATTAAATGAAAATGGAAAAGAATCAACGTGAAAAAAAAATGTGAATCTAACTAAGTTTCGATTCACACGGTAGCTCATCTTCAACCTCCAAACGCTGTTGCTCTCCCTCCCTAATGTCCCTAAGCCCCCAACTATGTATAGCCCCCAATCATATGTGATTGCTACGGTGTTTGGCAGTCAAAAGTGTCCCTCTTCGATCCAGTGACGGATACATAAGAGAGTGCTGGTATTTCTTCACTCACGTATGAGCCGATTTTTGACAAAAACATGACATAAGTTACTTGGGCTATTACATTTCTATTTCATTATTCTCATGTCACATTCATGTTTCATCATGTACCGAAACTATTCTAGGATTGTAGTACCCTGCTGGGACAAAGCCTGATACACTCGACGGCGACACAAGCACCACGAAGCTTCTGTATAGCCACCCCAAAACCGCAAAGCGAGGGAAAAAAAGGCTTGGAATTTCAACCACACGAGATCCCCTGCAGAATACCGTGCGCAGAATATCTTGGAAACGGAAAGTAAAACAGGAATGTTCTGAGACCGATGTGCTTGAGCGTGCCGTCCACCTGCAGAGCACGCCGCACACGGGTAAACCATTGCAGGTTGAATTTTGTTTGACGGGTTGTGGATTTGGAAAAGTCATTTAAGATTTTATCTTAAAAATTATTTTACTTATTTTGATTTTTAGAGGGGACAAAAATCTAAAGCCAAAAATCTAAAAAAAAAACACTGTCCAGGATTTTGCTATCGGTTACTTCGCTGTCGGGATTCGACATCCAGCAAAGCTGAGGACGAAGGAAGCGGAGGTAGCCGACCAGGAACTCGTCAGCGTGGGCCGATCGCAGTCAGCCGCCGGCTCAGAAGCGACATGCGTGAAAATTTCCAAAATATGGGTTGACCAATTCTCTACACCCTTCCTTTTTCTAATGTTCTTAGATTCCCCATGGGAGCCTAGAAAAAACGATAAATATCTGTGTGGTACAGTTTATGGTGGCGATCAGTGTGGTTTAACTTGCGGTTATCGCAGCATCGTGTCAACAGGGGCAAAAGAGCTATCACGGATAGCGGTCACGTATAAAATATTGTTTCTATAATTTTTTTTTTGTATTGTGTGAAGTATCACAAAAGCTGTAACAAACATCTCAACCATTTAAGAGCAGTCCATATGTGCCCAAAGACCAGACAGTAGCAATGTTATATACACAAACTTTTGCGTACTACGTGTCTACTAAACTATGGTCCCACTCCAATTGATTTTCAGATTAAGTTTTTAATTTATGATTAAAATTGCACTGTAGTAGTTGTTAATTTTTTATTTAAATAAATTGAAATCCAAAAAGATTAGAAGCCAAAATCATTTAGGACAGCACCAAAAGGAGTTGGTGTCGACGTGGATCGAACAAAGTATGACCAAATTAACAAAAGCTGTTAACATGGATACTCCCGATGTCCCAAAATATAAGTACGTTTTGACTTTCTACGGTATTTAATGTAACACTTTTGACACTGATTTTGTATCATGATATACTAATAAAAAATAATAAAAACAATACATTATAAAGTATTTTGCAAGATAAATTAAATAATATTGTTTTTATGTAGTCAATTTATATACTTAATATATATTAATGGCCAATGTTTTACAACTTTGACCATACGGATTCTAGATAGAATACGGCTTTGGGAAAAAAAATGCAAAATCACATGTGCATATGGGTACATGTACTGTCTTAAAGCGCTCCAAGATTGGTCTAAAAAAATGCTCCGGGATTTATGCAAGAACATTATAATGATTAGAAGATAAGACAATGGTTTGAATTTTAGAAGTTTGCATCAATCTCAAGGCACATTTAGCGAGGAATGTAATTCGTGTACCTATAATATGTACAAGAAAAAAACCAACATTCAAAAATTCAAACGGAGTATTTTCTCAAGACGGGGTCTCCAAGTTAAACGATCTACACGTTAAAAGCCCAATATCTGTACCAACCAAAATCGCAAGTGAGTATCTATCTCTCTGTAATCTGTAAAATAAACAGTCAAAATTCAAAAATTTCAGCTAAAAGTTATAAGCCGCAGCCGAAAAGAATATACCCTAAGATCTTGGAAAAAGAAGCATTTTCGTTTTTTTTTTCACGTTCACGGGCCGGCCTACAGTTTGGAGTCGGGCAATCCAGCCATGGAACCACCCAAACCTTGCGACCACGGCAAAGTATTACCAGGCCAGACTCGCCGGGCTGGGCTCTTTCTACCCATGCTTAGGCCCAATCGTAATAATAATTAGTACAGGGTTTAAGCTTCGCCTCGGCACGGCTCTGATCCGAGCCCCAAAAACCCTAACGCCATGGGACTCGCCGCCGCCGCCTCAGCTCCTCCGCCCGCGGAGACCGCCGCCCCCGCCCATCCGCCAGCCAAAGAAGAGACCCAACGCGCCGCCGCGGCTGAAACCGTGCACGGCGGCGATGCGGATGAGGCCTCGGCGGACTCCGGCGGCGGCGGCGGCGCTGGCGAGGAGGGCGAGACGGTGGTCGTGGATGCCGCCAAGGAAGCCAGCGACGGGGAGGGGGAGGAGGAGGAGGAAGGGGAGTGCGGGTTCTGTCTGTTCATGAAGGGCGGCGGGTGCAAGGAGGAGTTCGTGGGGTGGGAGAAGTGCGTGGAGGAGGCGGAGGCGGCGGGCGGCGACGTCGTCGAGCGCTGCTACGAGGCCACCGCCGCGCTGCGCAGGTGCATGGACGCGCACGCCGACTACTACGAGCCCATCCTCCGCGCCGAGCGCGCCATGGCCGAGGACCTCGAGGCCGCCAAGGCCCGCGAAGCCTCCGAGCCCTCCCTCACCCCGTCCTCGCCGCCGCCGGCGGCGGAGGAAGAAGGCGACAAGAAGCAGCAGGCGGAAGTTGTGGTCTCGGAAAAGGAAGATCCTGCGGCCTAATTGGGCGAGAAAGGTGGGATCTTGCGATGATTTTTGGCGTTTCAGAAGTGAATTCGTTTCTTTTTCGATGATTAGTTACTTAACCGTGATCTGCAAGATGGGAGGGAGAGATTGATCTCTGGTCTCTCCAAGAAAATGTCATTCTTTGGGTGGAAATTATACGCGTGTCCTGAGTTCTAACTCTCATGAATTATATGGGGATCTCATGCTTTAATAATCTCATGTTTCGATGACAATTGGCTTCGTTTCTTCTTGCATTAGTCCGTTATATAAATGATTTGCCCCGTGCGCTGGCTCTTGTGCTGATTTGAATGCAGATTGTGTTTAGCATACGATTGGCAAGAGCATGGGCAGTCTGTGTCCAGGAACGAGTATTATTTGCAGTTGCTCGATCTGATTGTTGTATGCTGATCTGATCCTGTGCATTATGCATGCTAATACTAATCTAAGTCTAAACATGAACAATAGGCTTAACCCTAGGCTCAAACATGAACACCTAGCTAGATACTTAGAACGGAAGCGTCAACATACCCGAACTAGGAGATGCCATGGGGGTGATCGGCGATGTCGGTGATGCCGAGGTTGCCGATGGTGTAGCCGATGTCGTGGATGGGGACGAAGGAGGTCTGGTCTTCGTCCACCTTAGCGCGCGTTAGTAGATCGGGTCTGTGCGGGATCTTCGAGGCTTGAACAACGTGTGTGTAAAACCCCTGCCGAATCCCCTGTTTTGTATGGCGCTAGATGACCGGTACCGAAACCAAATGAGAGTATGTTGCGCCTCCGATCAATGCGCGAGTGGAGGCGTAGCCTCCCTGAAAACTCGGGAACGGTTAGCCGAGATCAACCCAACATTCTCCCCTTTGATCGTAAGGGTAACATCATAAGCACATTCTCAATGAAACAGCATACCAAGGCAATGTGTTGCACGGCTAATGAAGTGCCATACAATCCCAGTACCTATAGTGTACTATTCCACCTTGAAATGGATATTCATTATACTTAATGTGAGTTGGTTTGCTTTAAGATCCTTTTATCCAGAATCAGAGGCTTTCCAATAAACTCATGCCGGCAATATGATCACGAAAAATATTGGGTGGTAAGCCTTTAGTAAGCGGATCTGCAAGCATTAACTTAGTACTAATATACTTGATACTTATGATTTGATCCTGGATTCTATCTTTCACAACATGATACTTAATGTCAATATGTTTGGCGGCACCACTTGACTTGTTGTTATTTGCATAAAAGACTGTGGGTTCGTTATCGCAGTATAAGGTGAGTGGTTTAGAGATGCTGTCTACCACTCTTAAGTCCCAGGATGAAGCTCTTAAGCCATACAGCCTGCCCGGTAGCCTCATAATATGCCACAAACTCAGCTTGCATCGTTGAAGATGTCGTAAGGGTTTGTTTGGAGCTTTTCCACGAGATAGCTACTCCAGCGAGTGTGATGATATAACCTGACATGTATTTCTTAGTATCAACACATCCCGCAAAATCTGAATCTGAATAACTAACAACTTCAAGGCTATCAGAATTCTTATATGTGAGCATAAAATGCTTAGTAGCTTGCATATAACGCAAAGCTTTCTTAATGGCTTTCTAGTGGTCCGGTTCTGGATTTGACTGATATCTGCCAAACATCCTGGTTACAAAAGCTAAATCAGGGTGCGTGCATACTTGAGCATACATAATGCTTCCGACAGCTAAAGCATAAGGAACCGACTTCATCTGTTCAGTTTCATATTGGTTCCTTGGACATTGAAATGTTCCAAACTTATCAACCTTAACAATAGGAGCAGGTGAGTCAGATCACTTGTGTATATTGTATCTCTTCAATACTCTGTCAATGTATGCCTTTTGAGATAAACTTAATATTCCTTTGGACCTATCTCGGTGAATCTCAATGCCAAGAACATAAGAGGCATCACCAAGATTCTTCATATCAAAATTAGATGAAAGAAGGAATAAGATCTTTTGGTCTCAAACAACATATCCTTATCACTGCTGGCCAATAAGATGTCATTCACATAAAGTACTAAGATGGTGAATTTACTCCCCTTGAACTTAACATATATGCAGTTATCAACTTCATTTTCCTTAAAACCAAAACTCCTCATGATCTTATCGAATTTGAGGTAACACTGCCTCGACGCTTGTTTTAAACCATATATGGATTTCTTAAGCCGACATCTCATGTGCTCATTGCCTTCAACGACAAAACCTTCCAGTTGAGCCATGTAAACATTCTCTTGCAAGTCGCCATTAAGAAATGCTATCTTAACATCCATTTGATCAGCTCTAAATCATAATGAGCTATAAGTGCCATAACAATTCTGAATGAATCTTTAGTTGAGACAGGAGAAAAAATGTCTTTATAGTCAATCCCCTCTCTTTGTGAGAAGCCTTTTGCTACAAACCTTACTTTGAACCTTTCAATATTTCCCTTAGAGTTATGCTTGGTTTTGTAGACCCATTTATAGTCTATTGTTTTGACTCCGTCAGGAATTTCTACTAAGTCCCATACATCATTAGTGCCATAGACTTTAGTTCATCCTTCATGGTATCAAGCCATTTAGAAGAATGTTCGCTCACCATGGCCTCCTTATAAGAAGTGGGATCATCTACCTTCTCTATATCATTAATATTCTCATTCATATAAACAACATAATCATTTTGGATGGCTGATCTTCTCTCCCGATGTTATCTTCTAATAGGTTCATCAGCTATTATAGGAGACTGCTGAGGCTCATCATTAGGTGTAACATTAGAAATTTCAGAGACCTCAACAGTGGGTGCAACAACAGTATTCTCTACTGGAGGTGCAATTACCTGAGGCACAGGAATAAAGGTCTCTGGGATGAGCGGTGAAGGAACATAAACCCGCTTCTCCTCAAGATCTATTTTTCTGGGCTCCAGGTCCTTGTTATTTTCTAAGAACACAGCATGCCTTCTTTCTACAAACTTAGTTATCCTATCAGGACAATAAAAACGATACCCTTTGGATCTCTCAGGGTACCCAATAAAATGGCAACTTACTGTCTTAGGGTCTAATTTTCCAATATGTGGATTAAATATCTTAGCTTCAGCACGACAACCCCATACTCATAAATATTTCATACTCGGTTTCCTTCCAGTCCATAATTCATAAGGTGTTTTAGGTACTGATTTACTGGGAACCCGATTAAGAATATGTGCAGTTGTCTTTAGTGCTTCCATCCACAAGGCAATTGGTAAACTAGAATGACTAAGCATGCTCCATACCATATCCATAAGTGTACGGTTGCGTCTCTCAACTACCCCATTCTGCTGAGGTTCACCCGGCATAGAATATTGGGCAATGATGCCATTTTCCTGAAGGATATTAGCGAAATGGCCACGAATTTGCCCATAAGAGGCATGTCTTCCATAATATTCTCCCCCACGATCCGATCTTACCACTTTAATTCTTAGGTTGTGCTGATTTTCAACTTCAGTCTTGAATATCTTAAATTTGTCAAGTGACTCAGATCAGTCTTTAATGGGAAAAATATAACCATAACGAGAGAAATCATCGGTGAATGTGATGAATGAATCAAAATCATCCACTGATGTCTTAGGAAAAGGGCCACAAATATCAGTATGAATTAATTCTAAGAATCCTGTGCTGCGAGTAGCTCCCTTCTTTAGTTGTTTTACATATTTTCCTTTAATGCAATCAATGCAGTGGTCTGAGTCAGAGAAATCTAATGGGTGGAGAATTTCTTCTTTAATGAGACGCTCCATTCTCCTCCTCGAAATGTGGCATAAACGACAGTGCCACAATTTCGAAGAAGTCTCGTCATTTTTTTACGCTTAGCATCACACACATTCAAAGATACAGGAGATTCATTAAGGGAAAGCATATAGAGCGTGTCTTGTCTAAAGGCAAGACCAACATCATTTGAATTAAACGTAATAATGCATTTATTGTCACCAAAAATACATTTGAAACCATCATCGTCCAATAAAGAAACCGAAATCAAATTCCTTCTGATGAAAGGAACATAGACTACATTATTAAGACGAAGCATGAAGCCGCTATCTAAGACTAATGAAATAGACCCAACTGATTTTACTTTGGATTTATTTCCATCCGCGACTCTAAGACTTCGCCCCCCTTTCTTAGTGTTTTTGCGGCAAAAAAAATCCCTGTAAAGAGTTGGTAATGTGCACAGTTGCACCTGAGTCAATCCACCAAGAATTAAGAAAGAAATCAGCATAAAGAGTTTCATCAATGAACGTTATTGTATCATTACCTTTTTTTGTGAGCCACTTTAGAAAACCAACACAATCCTTCTGGAAATGCTCTGGTTGCTTGCAGAAGTGACACTCCCCCCTTTAGGTGCTCCAACGGGAGCAACATAGGGCTTTGGCGCATTGTGCACCTTAGGCCCCGACTTATCTGAATTAGGGGAGAACTACAGCTTTTTCTTAGATTTGAAGTCCCCTTGGAACTTCGTTTTGTTAGAGCCACCAACATGAAGCGCAAAATCCATCTTTTCTGTCCTTATTCTTTCTTCCTCCTGGACACACATGGCGATTAAATCGCTCATGCTCCATTTTCTTTCTGAGTATTGTAATTAATCTTAAATGCCGTGTACTCAGAAGGAAGAGAAGTCATGATAAAATGGACTAGGAAACCATCAGATATCTCCATGTCCATGCCCTTGAGCTTTTCTGCCATATCGGTCATCATCATAATATGTTCTCTTATGCTGCTGGACCCATCATACTTAGTGGTTAAGAGCCTCTGGATCAAAGTACTGGCATAAACTTTAGTGGGGCCTGTAAATTTCTCCTCTATTGAGGCCAAATACTCTTTAGCATTTTCGAAATCGGGGATTGCTCCCCTGATCCCAACTGAGATAGATGTTTTCATAATCATTAGTGATAGACGGTTGGACCGTTCCCATTTCTCAGTATTAGTTTCATAAGTTTTCTTTTTCTCATCATAATTTTCCACACCTTCGGTGGGGGGAACGGGAGCGGTTACCCTTAAAGCATAATCAAGGTCCAAAACTCTAAGGACAACAAGAATTTTTTCTTTCCATGTGAGAAAATTGCTCCCCGTGAGCTGCTCAATATTGTCAATTGTGGCGGCAACATTTGAAGCATTTATTGCTGAATATCAAAATAAATGTCAAAAATTAGAAATAACATAAGAATATAAATTGCATGCAATTAACCCTACGTTGGTCTGATTAATAACATGCAAAAACTATAGTTTTAATTCATATCATCGTTGGGCAGAAAATAAAAAAGAACTTAACAATTTATATGGCGACACATGATTACAATCAACGTTGGTCAGAATGTAGTCATATGCATACATAATGCTAAAATAAAACATAAAAATCTCTAATTAAAATATCTCGTTGGTTCAATTTTAATCAGAGATAAGACATAATAATATGGTAATGGTACATCATAATTTGGGCAACTGAAAATAATTAAAACAGTGCACAAAAGGTAGACTTAAATAAAAGAAAATGCATTGGAAAAAGGGAAAAATACTATTGTAGCCGGCCCAAAAACACGCTCACGACCCACAAAAAAAGCGCTCGACCAAAAAACATGCGCGCCCGAAAATTTCGCGCACAACTCAAAAATCACGTTCGGCCGAAAAATCGCGCACGGTAGCCCAAAAAAAGGTGCACGCGCGTGCGGGCGGCCCAAAACTCACGCGCGCGGCCCAAATCAAAACGGAGCTTCACGCGCGCGCCGTCGGATCTCCATCGAACGGCCGAGCGCGCGACCATAACACCAAGGCTCAGGAGCTCCGTCGGTTTTGATCGGACAGCCGGGCGCACGTGCGGCTGAGATAAAGGCCCCGAAAACCCTAACCCTAGCTCATTTGTGCCCGCCTCCTTGCGAAAAACACGGACGACAGCATTGCGTCGGCGGTGACGCTCGCGTGGAAGCGGCGGCCGCGGCGGCGGCGCGCGCGCGCGGCGATCTGGCGGAGAGGAGAGCGGATGGGCGGGAGGCGGCATCGGCGGCGGCGTGAGGCGGCGCCTCCGCAGTCCTCCTCGCTGGCGTGCGCGTGCGACCAAGGTTGCGCGCGGCCGTCGAGTGGAGCTACGGCAGCGCCCGTGACTGGAGGTAATCGGGATCCAAAAAACCGTGAGTTTTCCTCCACCGATCTAAAATTTCATTCGAGTTTGAGGGTTTGGGAGGTTGGATTTGGGGATTTTCATTCGGGTTTTGCAAAAGATTCTTAGATCCCCTCCTTCTAATTGCTAAACCGAGCCATTAAACCTTAGATCCGAGCCTCTAATCCTAGATCCGAGTTCGGTTGGGGCTTAATTAGTGTTCATGATGCTACTAGGGTGGCTCTGATACCAAATGCTAATACTAATCTAAGTCTAAACATGAACAATAAGCTTAACCCTAGGCTCAAACATGAACACCTAGCTAGATACTTAGAGCGGAAGCGTCAACATACCCGAACTAGGAGATGCCATGGGGGGTGATCGGCGATGTCGGTGATGCCGAGGTTGCCGACGGTGTAGCCGATGCCGTGGACGGGGACGAAGGAGGCCCGGTCTTCGTCCACCTTAGCGCACGTTAGTAGATCGGGTCTGTGCAGGATCTTCGAGGCTTGAACAACGTGTGTGTAAAACCCCTACCGAATCTCCTGTTTTATATGGCGCTATGTGATCGGGACCGAAACCAAACGAGGGTCGGTTGCGCCTCCGATCAGGGCGCGAGTGGAGGCGTAGCCTCCCTGAAATCTTGGGAACGGTTAGCCGAGATCAACCCAACATAATGATGATGGGACTTGCTGCTATTCTCAGTCAGGTTCTGCGTATTTGTCAGCAAATCTGAGGAGAATCTTGTTTGAATTAGCTGTAGATTGAAGCGTTTTGTATTTAAAATTCTTAGGGTTCTGTGTAAGCTTTGCCGTTGAGCTTTTAAGTGATCAAACCCATGGTGCTAAAGCTGTTCGGTTCTCTGCTTGGCAGGGAAGACATCAGCATTTTTTTTCTGAAAATAAAGTTCATGGAAATGGGAGAAAATTGCGCGTTAACACCTCAATAACCATGGAACTATGTGCCTGATGGCACGTTAACACCTCAATAACACTATAAACTTATATGTCAGGAACTATACTTTTTTGCTTCACTTTGAAACAAAATCAGCAACACAGACTGAACACAATGATTTGCTGAGGGATAAAGGTACCGATCTTCATAAATTTACCTTCCATATCTCAGGCAAACTGCTATGAAAACTAGCTTAGACAAAGAAACTCAGGGCGTAGTGTCGCCACACAGAGACCGTAGCAAACAAAAGTTAAACAAAATGGGAAATATTTTTGGGGTGATAAGTATGCAGTTAGGACCATTTTCCATCCACACGGATTGGGAAATACTTGTACAGCCGCCAGCAAAAATGAAGCACTAGCCTATAACGCTAGTGCTAATAGTAGCAAAATTAACAGAGGGTTTCTGAAACACCCTTACAACCGCCGTTCCATCAGCGCCATCGTTTCCAACCCTCCATGAGCGGTCCTTCTTCCTCTGGGGTTTCTTGTGGTGCTTGTAGGACGGCTCTTTCTTCTTTGTAGAATTCTTGGATACTTCGCCATGCAGGTCGAAAGATTCAAGGTCGCTTAGGACATGACTAATGTTTGGGTCAGCTCGATTGATTTCTTCATCCTGTTCATCAGAAGCACAGTGCTCTGATGAATCAGCTGCTACAGTGATTGAGCCTTCCAGGTCAGTGGTGTCCTCTGGGTCAGTAAGAGCATCTGTCTCGCCAGGAGGAAGCTCAAAGTGTGGGATTTTTCCATCGATGTAATCCTTCAGTATCTGTCGAGCAGCCCAGCATGGCTGACATGCCCTCGAGATGTACAGTACGCCCGCAACAGCTCAGCGGCAGTTGGTGGCTGAGAAGGCTGTTCATATGCCTTGGGCTTTGGCAGGGTGATTTTGTAAATCTGTTCTAGGACATCTCTGGGCACACGATTTGCCACCACCTGAATTGCTCCCCTGTGCTTTGTCATTCTATCAGTCGGCAAGACACCACAGGCTACCATCTCATGCCTTGAGCTTGAAAAGGAAGGGAAGACCAGGCCAGGACAATCACAGAGCATGAGCTCTTCTGAGATTATCAGTGTCTGGAAATGCTTGGTCTTGCCAGGTGTAGAGGTTACACCGGTTCTCTTCTGACCTACCAAAGCATTGATAGTTGAACTCTTCCCAACATTTGGATAACCAACAAATCCGACAACCACATGTTTGGGTCGACCCAAGACAGAATCAGAAGAACTAGAATCATGATCCTCTACAGCAGTTGATGCTCCCTTTTGGCTCACAATATACTCCGCTTCACCCTGCAACCTCACCAGGAGTTCATCCCGGCCATATATCTTGGTGTCAAGATCTGGTGTATTTGAGTCTTCCATGGAGTAGCCGCTTATCTTTTTACCCTCTAAAGCAGCGGTAGCAGCTTTAGCAGACCAGAATAGATAGAGAATATCATGTTGCTTAAAGTATTCTGCCCATTTCTGCCTGCAGTTTTTTTTTCAAGTTGAGAAAATATGTCATGGGTTACAACAGACAATAAAGGTACCTGGGAAATCAAAAGATGCACCCCAAGGAGCTACTAACCTGACATTCAGCGGTAAAAGATCAGCCTTGTTCACAAGGAGCAGTGTTCTCTTGTGCTCATCGATTTCCTGTGCGTATACCTTAGAGCATAGGCAAAGACATGTCAGAAGACAACAGAGAACTGCAAAATTCCACAATACCATAAAACAAACACAACAGTTCTATACCAGCAGAGAAAATATCTCTTCTATGTTAGCTCACAGCTAGTCTCTCAAAAACCACAAATCATATTTACCACAATTCCCAATGAGGTAACATCACAAACTAACAATAATGTGGGTTTAAAGTGGTGCCATGTCACAAACCAGCAGGCACCTCCTCACATTGTCAGAGGAGATAGAACATCGCTCAAACACATGTTGGGATTAGTCAGCCCGTTTTGATAAAAAAAATTAACTATCCACAAGAAACCGCAACACATCACCACGTGATACCAGCATTGAAACACACAGAAACAAGTATTTAAACCTTATGCCATTGGTACATAATAACACCAAAAATCATAAATCAGTACAGCATTTATGATACTGATACAAAGGCAATCTGACAAAAGAAACATATACAATTGCGTCACAAGTACATTTTTAAAAGATGCCATATCTTTATGCCTGTGGCTGAACAATCTAGAAAATAATGTGTCTGAGAATAAAGGCAACATCCACAACAAAGTATGAAACTACTGATCATGCTATGAATATAATATTGCAGTTTTAAGTTTCGAGCGGCAATGAAATTTCATGACAAATTGGCTTCTAATGCTTTGAGATAACCACAAAGTAATCAGCAGTTGCGAAAAGTTGGCTACTCTAGTCACTGGTCATCTAGCCTCAATGGGAATTTATTGACTATCTATTCAAATGGACAACCATGTAAGTTAAACTCAAAAAGAGTTGAAATGTTTTTAGTACTGGATTCTTTTGAACTAAGTACCTCAAGATCAGGGCAATGGTAGAACAAGGGATCTCGAGCATCGACGACCATGACCAGCTTCAATAAAGGAGGAAAACAGTCAGTACTTTCACATTATTTCCTGAAATGTCAGTTACTCACTACTCATCTCATTCAAAGAAAAAGGAATAGAATTGGTCATTCACACAGAAGACTATACTACTAAAAAACTAAAGTATGATGATTTTAACTTAATAACAGATAAAAATCACATATCATATGTAACTCAGTAATTCAAATGGGGCCACATTAGGCACACGGTTTACAAAATAAATGTACAAGATGTTGCCAATGATGAGTGAGTGTGCACATGCATGTACTCATGCACTGAAAAACTGTGAGATGCTGAAAAAGATGGAGCATTGTCCTGGTGATGTGAAACTGGTTGAAAAGTGAGATAAATGAATAATGAGTCCACTCTAACGTACTAACCAAATTGTACAATAGATTTCTCAGATAGATGTACTAACCAAATCACTGCGTTCAAGTACTCTCCAGAGCTGTCTCCAGATATCAATGTTCTTCTCAAAAGGTGTAAGTACAAGTTCTTCATTCTCTTCCAATCTGCAGAACAAATTTCCTTTTAGAATCAGCTAACTTAAAGTTTGACTTAGATGGACTACATGCTAAAACATTCAAAAGACCTCAATTCTGTAGTTCACTCAAGCGAGCATGTACATTTTTTAGTTCCTTAACATAGGTTTTACTATTTTTTAAGCCCAAGACACAAATTAAATGTACATATACGTTTCAATTAGATACTGTACAATACTTAATTAGCACTTCACTTGCTGCACTTTGCAATGCCCAAAAATCACGAACCAGGTTAGGTATTTCTCTCTCCAAACATTCACAACCAAGCATAAGTTGTTCTCCAACTATTTGACAACTTACTACCGTTTTACGGGAAGCATCAACATCTCTCCTAGACAAACATTCAATGTGCATAGAAACAACGGAAACCAACTACACCAACCTCGCGAGGTTCCTCCGCCACTCCAGGAAGGCCCGCCTCTCGTTGGCATCGAGCTCCTCCACCGTCATCTGAGCAGTCCACGGCGGCCTGAAAAGATTCCAATCACCCATACATCACTCATCCCACCCCACTTCACAAGATCAAAAGAAAAGAAACGGTGCTGAGCACTCACCGGCGGGGCACCTTGAGGCTGCCCGCGTGCAGGGCCTCCTGCTCCTCCCGCAGCCGCCGCCTCTCCTCCTCCGTCTCCCCCGTCCCATCCCTGCAATGCAAATACCAGCCGCCTGAGAGGCAATTCGTCGAACATTTGGGAGGAAATAAAGATACCCTTTTTTTTTTCTCCCGGGCGCTTACAGATCGATTAGGCCGGAACCGGTGGTCAGGGAAGCGTCGTGGGCATCGTTGCCGCCTAGTAGGATCTCCTTTTCGGCTGCTCGCTGGAGGACGGCGTCGATGTCGCTGACGTCGATGACGGACTCGAGCGGCGGCGGCTGCTGCGCGCGGCGGGAGAGGATGAGCGCCTGGCCCCTCTCCTTGGCGGCCGCGGCGGCCTTGTTGCGCTGCCGGACCAGCGCTCGGCCGAGGCCCCCGCCGCGATCCTTCCTCCCGCCGCCGCCTCCCATCTCCACCACCACGGCAAGTCAGGAGAGTTTGCGAGTTCGGCGGCGCCAGTGTGTGGAGTCGAGCCGAGCCCTGCCGTGCTGAGGTGGCGACTTTGGCGGGCCGAGTTGTTTAACGGCCCAATTCCACTTGGGGCCTGTTTGGATGGCCAGTTTTGTACCCAAAACCGATATGGACCCCTAAATTTCTCCGGTCTGAGCTGCAACAATTTGCTTGGATGGGCCGTTAACACAATAAAATACATCCGGATTAGGCCTTTACAGCCGGAAAATAAAAATCAGGTCAGAAGGCAGCATCGACGGCAAGCTCCCCTACGTCATCTCATCATCTGCCCCTCTAGTTGATCCGTACACCTGCAGCTGTCTGAAATTTGGACACTGTTGGACCCTAAAATACCCAAAATTCCGTTTTTGACCCCCTGTACAAAAAAATTCCACTTTGGACCCTTCCCACGCGGGATCACCTCGAGCCGCCACGTGGCGGTCGTGCGATCGGGGACCGCCGCGACCGCTCTGCGCCGCTCCCACGCGCCATTCGCCTCCCGACCGCGCGACCGGCCGCCCGCGCGCGCGCGCTGTCTGCGACCGCGCGTTCGGATCTGCCGCCGCGTGACCCGCCGCGCGTGATGACGCTGCGACCGCGCGATTCCGCTCCGTCAAATCCATGCGCGAAAGATTCACGGGTGGCCTTTTTCGCTTCTTTGCATGCAGCTCATACACGCGTCGATGGTATATGATATGGCCCCAAATTTTCTTGAATGGGTGAGCAGCGTTACGCAATAAAATGGCTTTGGAGCTCGCTTGGTGAGCGGATGCATGCGGTGAAGGATTCAGTTCGCATGGAAGCAAAGACAGAGCGAGAGAGGGAGTGAAGGGAGGAAAAGAAAGAGTGGAAACTCAGATTTTTAAGTTGGTTTTGTTTGGAGTTAGCAGATTTTGCAAATACAAAAGTTGTAGATCGTCTTCTGAGCTTCAAGAAGAGGTAATTTTTGGCCCCGTGCAAGTATTTTCTGTGAATATCATTAGACCGTAATTAGGCAAACCGTATGTCGTTAATGTTCTTATAAGCCAGTACGGTGTTTATGTTGTAGGTAAAAATGATGCATGATGTATTGTAGTGTAGAAAATGTCGTATTTATTTGTTGAAGTTACGTAGTGTAATGTAGTTATTTTTGATGAACGCACAATTTTGGTGAAGAAAAGTGAGGAGCGAAAGGGAAGAGTTGTGTTGTTTTCGTTTGGAATCGTGATTTGGCAAGTACAAAAGTTGTAGATCGTCTCGTGAGCATCAACAAGAGGTAAGTTTTATGCCGTGCAACTATAATTTTATGTATGTCATTAGGCTTTAATTAAGGAAACCATCTTGTGTTCTTGTTATTTTATGTCAATCTTTTGTGCGCTATGTATGTATAGCAAATCTTGCATATGTTAGGCATGATGTATTGTAGTGTATATAGTGTATAATTAAGGAAAATATGAAGTTGTAGTGTGTCGACGTTGAGAAAATACATATTTATGTTAGAGCAATTGTAGGTTATAACAATAGTACTAGGATTAGAAGCATATGATTAGTACGCTTAGGAAGAACTACATACAGGTGCGGTAGGTGGTAAAAGTAAATTAGAAATAAATTTGGTAGATTACAATTAAAATATACTAGCAGTCATAGAAACTTATAGTGGAGGTACGTAAAGACTATATTAAGTTAAAGTTAGAAAAGATTGTAGTTTAAATAATGTGTATGTGTTGAAAAAGTAAATATTTATGTTGGAGCATTTGTAGGTGGTAAATTTGTAGTGATTAGATTAGAGACAATTTGTATAATTAGTATGCTTAGTGAATGACCGTAGTATGAAGGTCATTTGATGAAAAAATGATATGTATATTTAATTTGATGTATGGTACAATTAGAAAGTGAAATAGTTACAAATAAATCGTAGATTTAGAAATACAAAACATATACTAATCAAACTGTTAATTAGATGGTACGATTGTTACATCATTGTGTACTAAAATGGTTGATTATGCACTTATGTTAGGTACGCAATGGTGGCATTGAACAATTGATGGTGTTTTATGGGAGTGGTCTCGCACGTGATGGGCGTATGGGCGGACTGTCAAATGCGAGCGGACCGTGATCCGGGCACCGGTCCGAGCGCCATGAGCTTGTCCGAGCTACGGAGGTGTGTCCGTTCAGCGTTCGATCGGCGACGCAAGGAAGAAGTTACGGATCGAGGCGATCTATGCCTCAATGGTGGATGACGGAAGGGAGCATATGGCAACCGAAGGTGACCAATGACGCGTCATGGGCGAACTACATGGAGGTCGTGCGCAACCACGATCTTTGCGATATATGGGAGGCCAATGGTGTATGTCGAGTTCGTGGAGAGGCGAATCATCGGCATGGTTGGTTCGGATGCGGCGGTGGAGATGAAGTGGCGGCGGTCATGAAGACCCTTCGCGGAGAACATGTGGGCGAGAAGTGGGTGATGAAGGCGGCGGAGGCGTGCGCGAAATTTCCAGCCCAACGAAGGTGTGCACGACAGTGGTGGGCCGCCGTATTGGTATCATGAGTATCTTGGGGACCGGGTGGAAGAAGAGGACAGCGAGGAGGATGAGGAGGTTGACACGAGCAGCTACGGAGAGGGCGAGGATGGCGAAGGTGCAACTGGAGGGTGGTAGGTCGTGTTGTGACCACGGGCGGTGCGTGCGTGTCGTCGAGGCGGGCGACATCGCGGCCAGCGACCTAGTTCTCGCCACGAGCGGAGGAGGAGAATGGGGTTCAGCGGCGCACTCTTTGCAGGCGATGTTTCCGTAATAAAGTCTGTCCCGCGAGCTATTGCTAGACATGCCGTCAACATAAGCGGACGTATCGGGTCCACAAGTCAAAGCCGGACACGTCACGTTGTGAAGTGTGTGGGCGGGTCATGTGGTGGCAAAGTCCGTGCACAGCGGTACAAGGGCGTTGGCACGGAGTTCGGATAACGGTCTTTGCAAGATCACGATTGCGAGCTTGCGGGGCGATACATAGACACCGCAACATGACATCACGTTATGTTGCGGAGGTGGTCACGCACCTCGTCCAGGCGGATGTGTCAATTACCCGAGGTTCGATGGCGGCGATGGCGAGCGAGGCGGGCTACGGTGAGCTACAAGAAGGTGTGGCGGGCGGCGAAAGGTCTTTGCCGCGGTATGTATGGGGCGTGCGAGGAGGCGTGCGACACGGTCCCAAATCTGCTGGATCAAATTGCACAATCAAACCCGAGCACTTACATAAACAGAGGGAGAGGGTCCATCCTACGGAGGGCCCGAATCGTTTCATTCTTGACAGAGTGTTACGGGCCTTCCATCGAGCGATACAAGGGTTGGTGGTGCCGTCGGTGCTAACCGTAGATGGGGCGTTCCTATCCGGCAAGTACAAGGGCACTATCCTTACGCGATTGCGGCCGATGCAAATGACCACTACTCCCGATGGCATTTGCAATTGTGGAGAGCGAGAATACGAGATAGGCGCTTTGGTTTCTTTGCAATTTGAAGAATACAGTAGTGCAAGACAGGCCGAAGTGTGCCTTATCTCCGACCGCAATGCAGAGCTTGATGTCTGCGTTGCGAGCGTTGCGAGATGGGACGCAGCCCCGTCCGTGGATCGATGTGAAGAACGGCGGTGCATGAGGCATATTGCGGCGAACTTCCACGAAGGTTCCGTAGAAAGGACCTCATGAAGATGTTCAAGAAGCTATGCATGCGAACTGAGCGGAAGTTCGGCGCCTTGCGGGCGGCTCGATCGAGAGGCTACGAAGCATGTGCATGCAGCGGCGGGGGCCGTGGAGGGCTCCACAAGAGTCGGGTATTCTCACAATGGGTTCATCCAATGCACGACTTGGAAATGTGGTCTTTGTTGCACGACACCGGTGGGGCGAGTATGGGATCATGACAACCAACATGTCCGAGATTTACAATGGTGTATTGAAGGCGTCGGATCCTGCCGATCACGGCAATTGTGGCGAGACACAGGAACCGCACTGTCGGGTACTTTGTGAATAGAGCCGAGGATGGCGCGAAGCACGTTGAGGAAAACAAGCAATACTCGAGGTCATGCGAGCCTTCATGGACGGGGAAGATGGAGAAGGCTCGAACCCACATTGCTCGGCCCATTGATGGCTTAAGGAGGAAGTTTGAGGTCCGCCTAAGGCGAAGTATGTCATGGGTCAAATTAGAGGGGCGCAGCGGTATGCACGATTGGTGATGAAGCATCTTGCGGTGCAACAAGCCCGGCTTCGCACAAGCCATGCTCCCATGTGTGCGCGGCATGCGCTGTATAGAACCAGCGTCGACAAGGTACATCTCCAAGTACTACGACATGCGGCACTTGTATGCAACACAGGAGTGCAGAGTTCCATTCCTACGGGGTAGACATGCACTACAGGAATTATGGCGGGGAGATAAAGTGGGTGCCCAACGATGCAATCAAGCATGTCGGGCGTGGAAGGCGATAAAGCGTCGCATCCGCAGCGACATGGATGAGAGCCGCGAGGGATCGTGTTCGCGCCGAAGTGTAGGCTATGCAAGACCTTTGGCCACTCCTCGCCGATGCCCAAGCGGTGGCATCAAGCAACGCTCGTAGTCATAACCACAATCCATATGTAATGTATTATTCAGAGGTGTACGCTTAATTGTTGGCTCGATGGTGTAGCTATGTATTGCACATTACCATGTTATGTATATTTTCGCACATTCCATATGTTTCCTTGTCGTGTGGGTCATATTCGTGTGCACATTTTACGTATGTTTTGTACATTCCGTCGTTTCCTGTCATAACATTTGTTATGAGTTATGTTGTTATTTGTTGCACATTTTGTTGTAATGTACACTAACTTGTTATCCTTCTTTGGCGAGGACATGGCGTTCGAGTGCTAGAGCCCGTTGGGACGAGCACCACCGATGCCATGTGTGGTTGTCGGCACCGCACAGGGCCTCCTTGCTTCGTCCTTAGGGGCCCCGAGAATCGGCGTCTCGACCCTCGGTACATCCCACTCTGCGGGACACGGTCTCACGCCCATTGCCCGCATGTTGGATCTACGGCATGGGTTCGATGCGATGCGCCATCGTTGTCGACTCGTTGATCGATGGAGGCGGAGACTCACACCTTCCACTTCGGTGGGGAGATGACGGTTCTGCTGCAGGGCGTCCACGATGATTACGGTCTACCCCTCCGTGGTCTTTGCTTTGGTGCCACCCCTAAGGCGGCAGATTGGAAGGTCCGTCAGGTCACCGGTTCGGTCATGCGATCCGAGACAACGCAGTGGGTGCCACATGGATGGCTTCATCGCTTCATGACACATCGCCCCGCAGACGCAGATGAGGTCGCGGTGCGGGCGCGCCGTTGCATACCGCTATATCTGTTGGGCGTCTTGTTCCCTAGCACGACCGGAGACTCCGTGCGGCCTAGCTACATACCGCTAGCGAGTCCTTGGCGGATGGCGGCCAGGTCGGCGACCACGGTATAGCCGGGATCGCGGTCCTTAGCTCCACATACCGAGGCTTGTGTGACGCCTCGCGTCGCGCGACGGCGAGCCGATCCTAGCCGCTGCTACCTTCTCCTTCGATTGTGGTCATGGGAACACTTCCCGTTGGCGAGCGACTTTGGTCGTCGTGTGCACCCTTATGACCTCATCCGCAGCTTGTATGGTGGTGGCGACCCCATTGATGCGCCCACAATGGGTACACGTTGGGCGCATGGTCGGTTGAGGTGGGCGAGGAGAGACCGAGGCGTGCGTGCTCGGATTTCCACGAGGTTCGAGCTTCGGCGTTTGGCGGCGTGGCCGGTGGCCATGGTCTCCACGATTAATTGCGAACATGGCCCCCACGGGTTGTCATACCGGTCGGCGAGATCGAGGTACTTGGATGACGACCGCCACTTGGTGTTCGCGCCTTTGCGTCGAGCCGTCTGACCCACACCGAGTCATGCGACGATTCGGTGCATACCGGCATGTCCCTCCCATGGCGGGGCGCCCTCTTGCGGAGGAGTTCCACCGTATGTCAAGACACCCCAAATTTAATTCTCGCATTCTTGTCAATGTCGATGCATCGATTGTGTAATGTCTCAATGGACTTGCGAGCAATCGAGAGAGGCGGCGGCCAAGGCGGAGAGCCACACGGGACGTGGGCGGACATGTGGTGCGACCATGCGCATCGATGCTTGTGGATGAGACACGGCCGCATTTGACCGGACGACCCGCGCCGTATAGGGCGTACCTTGGCCCAGTACGCGCCACGCACCCGCCGTAGGCTTACTACGAGGAGCCCCATAGCCTCCACCTCATCTTTGTTCACGGGCGGCTATACGGAAGGTCGCACCGTCATCTAGCGGCCGGTCGACGAGGCGATGCGAGAGTCTTGTGTCATTACGCAATGCGGATTACATTTGAACCGATTGTTTGTTTCACTGCAGTGGACCGGATACATCGTATCGACATCGAGGCTAATGAGGCTATCGACATAGGAAGTCCAATACCGAATCTCGGTGGGTAAGCTATATCGCGCATCGATCGCGAAATGGCAAGGGGTACGATCACGGGGCTTGAGTTGTGGTCGCCACCGAGATGACGTTGTTGCTACACGCGGTGGCGGGCGTGGGCGGGGACCACCACCTCCTCCGCGCCTCGTCGGCACTAGGATCGCCACGGCCATCCTCGGCCTCCACGCGCTTCGGCCCAGCGGTTCGACAATTGGCAACTATTTGTTTGTGCACTCATTTACCATTTCTGTCTAACCACATGTTCGTCTTGCAGCAATTGCGACAGGATAGCACGCTGCTACGGAGGGCGACGTCATCACGGAGGTCGACATCGCCGCACGAACTAGAGGGGCCATCCGAGAGTCGGCAAAGCTACGGTCGCTCGGCCTCCACGCGCTTCGGCCCGGCGGTTCGACAATTCGCAACTATTTGTTCATGCACTCATTTACCATTTATGTCTAACCACATGTTCGTCTTGCAGCAATTGCGACGGGATAGCACGTCGCAACCTGCATCGTCATCACGGAGGCGACGGACGGCGACCGCGCTCTCGGGGCGACGGGGCCCACTCGAGCAGCGCCCGACTCGCCGGACCAACCGAGGGGCGAGATGCCTCGTATCTCCGGGGCAGTGCGAGACCAACCTATATGACCGGGACAGTGGGTTGTGCCGACCTATCAAGGCATGACATCGCACGAGTACATTGGGGACTTCCGTCGACATCCTCATTTCACCACCACATACCCGGTATGCACTAAGCGTGTGTATTTCATTTTGAACAGTTTCGTACTTTTCATTGTCTAATTCAGTTGTACCATCTAAGCGGGGCGTAGGCACCTCCTCCGATTGGGTGAGCTCTATGCTTTATGACCACCGCCGAATCGCTCTCTGAGTTGTACCCACCGCGCCTCGGCCACACCCCTCGCATGACGATCTTCGCGATGCACCCGCTCCCTAGTAGGTTCACCTTCTCGAGGATCATATGCGCCGTCTGGGCGGCAGCGAGATGATGAATGAATTTATTAAATTGTGCTTTTGTAATATTTGTGATGTTTTTCAAGTGCTTGATGGAAAGAGGCATAACATAGCTTGACGACAATTTTTTGCCTTGTGATAACAACTCCACGTACATAACAACCAATTCATCACATGCTTAACAACGTTGCACATTACATCGTTATGGAAAGAGGGCACGAATATGAAGGTCACGAAAATGAAGGCGTCATGCACTTACAACACGAAACAACACATACATTGCACATACGGACATAATTTATGGAAAGTTCTACACCCAAAACATCAACACAACAGTCCCATCGGCACAAAGATCAACACATTCCGTACCTCGTGGCCTACATGCCAAACGAGCCTCGTGGCACCCACATGGAGAATCTGCGAGGGCCGCCTCGGACGGGCTGGCCATCGTGGTAGTGGCACGCACATATGCAGCTCGGGTTCGCGCAAGAACATGTGGGATCATAAGAGCTTCCTATGTTGACAACCTCCTCGTTTCCCCTCTCGCGTTGCATCTGTTGGCGGAGCTCATTGTTCTCCTCATTGAGAGTCTCCATTCGGTACTCCAAGTCCATTATTCGGTCCCATAAAGTACCCACATAACGGTCAATATACCGTTCATGAGGAGGGTCGATCCAGCGGGAGAAGTCGCATTTCGCCATCTGCGAAAAATGACAGTAAACATGGAGGGTCCATAAGCAATAAATAATGTACTATTAGTAATTTCTACCCCGGAGCGTGGGCATCGGAAGAAACGGCGCCCGCCATCGTTCGGCCCTTCCAGAACCTGCACGACCACGTACTCATTGTGTCTGCATTTCGGCCACGCTGGTTGCGCCACGCCGCTTGGTAGCAAGCGATGCGTGGTCCGAACATCTCCTCCTTTCCAAGGAAGGTCTTCCTTGATGACCCATATCCGATCGCCCCTCATCTTCCGCCATGGTATGTTCTTTGTTCGATTTACAGGGTTTTCTGGCTACAACTTCATGGGACCTCTACCGTGCTATTTATATCGAATGGCGGGACAAAAGATGGCTGCTTTGCCCAGAGACAAGACAAAAGCGCTCAGCTTTACTCGGTGAGATGAAACACATGCCAGACTTTACGAACATTTATTGCTACTCGAAAAGCCTACATAGGAACATTTATTGCTACTCAAAAGCCTATCGCTACGAAACCAACCAAATAGGGCGTGAGGTGTAGCCTTTACTGATGAGTGTTCACGTCAAAGGCATGTATCCTTTCCAGTGAGTTTTCATGTCACCTTTCCTTGTTGTTTCATAAATACAGGATACATGCTCAGAAAAGCCTACATAGGGACATTTCCATGGACTATGCCCACTGCACTGATAACTCGCCTACATAAAGGCCTCCTATGTCTTCCATACCACATCTCCTCCTCAAGCCTTCACAATACTACTACACAACAATGTCTTCTGGAGGTCCGACCCATTTGGAGTGCCGGAGTGGCATGAGCGCCCAAGTGCCGCTGCGGCTTTAGGGCGATGTTGGGAGTCCGGACGGATCAAGAAGAGCGAGCCAAATCGGCCGTAGGTTCTTCAAGTGTCCAAACACGGATGACGATTTCATGGTAACGACGACAACTAAATCATTTGTTTCCGTTGTCGTTTTCAACTTGATCCATGACATCTACCATGCCACACATAGGCTTGCGAGTTCATCGAATGGGTGGATCGGGTGTCGCGACATGGCCACATAACCAGCGGTGGAGGTGGAAAACAAAGGACAATACTTTGTCAAGATGACTCGAGCTCGCGAGGTGGAGCGACAGTGCGGCGTGAGCAAGAGCGACGCGTGAGGGTGGACCAAATCCGTATGAAGGGCAAGGAGGATGAGCCGCAAAGGAGGCGGGAGCAGCTAAGTCTGCGTGAAGCGCCATCAAGCGTCGGGAGGAAGAGCTTCAAGCTCGGGAGGCGCTCTCAAGTCCAAGAATGACAGGAAAAAGGATGCAGCTGAGCCATCTTCAAGGCGCGATAAAAGGGAAACAACCACGCTACACCCGTAGACAAAATGTTACGAGCGGTTGGGTGGGTTAGTTGCATATCATGCTATATGTTATGCATGTAATAAAATTGTACGCGGCATGTTATGAAGTTTATTTCTATTCACATAAGGTTATTATCTCGTGTGTTCGCATTCAATGATTCAGATAGCAAGTCATTTAACAATATTAACATACTCTTGGTACACTAATTCTTAGTAACATAAAAATATCACTTACCAATGTATATATCAAATAAAAAAGGGATTATCCGTACAAAAAATTCCATAAAAAATTACCAACATATACGAGGAGAAGGCATCGAGGCAAAGACAACACGAACAACTCATACATTTCACGTACATGACATGTAGCAAGTAGTACAACCACCAACACACCAACGAACACAAGAACTAAAATACAACACAACCGTACATAAAACATTACCAAAAGAGCTTGACGACAAGATAGCATAAAACATTGCGAACATACACGAGGATAACCTCCAGACTACAACTTGAGGATAACAATAAACACAAGAAACAAAATAGCACACAACATTAAATTTATCTTCCACTCTAGTGCAGCCGAAACGATCTGCATCCCGACGGGGTCGCAACCCCACGACAACTCTCTCACGGCGAACACTGTCATTCCTATTTCCCATTTCATCCTCCCACACCCAGAATCGGCAACCACCATGAGCTTCCTGCGATTCCATGACAAGAAGATTTTTAAACATACCACCATGATTTGAATGAACCCGAAACAATATGACTCACCGAGTGATTGGGGCACTTGTAGTAGTGTCGCCCGGGATTCTTGGCCGTCTGTGATGTCCTACGTCTAACCACCAAGTTGCAATTTGGGCACATCACCGTGGGTGCCCATGAAGACGTGCTCAGCTGACTCATTGCCTAGTCTTGGGGAGTGAGCACGAAATAAAACTACACAGATTGTGAACAACTTACTCAGGAGGTGACTGATAACATGGCCAGGGAGTATGTGAGGGATGGCTCCATTTTATAGGCTGTGTGGGGGGTAGCCTCACGCACAAAGACCACAGACAACACAAATCTTGACCCCACACCATGCTCAGTGAGGAGACAAAACATGCCGACTTTTGAGGTGACCTCACAAAAGGGCCACTTTGCTCGGTGACATGACAAAAGAGGTCGACTTTTGCTCGGTGACTAGACAAAGCAGTCGACTTTGCTCGGTGACTAGACAAAGCGGCTCTTTGTTGAGCTACCGCCTCCGAGTCGCTTGATGACTCGGCTAGGCCATTACGATATATACATATTAGGCTAATACTTTAACTTGGTAGAATGACGTGTGGTACAATTTTCTACGTACACGTAAGAGAGTGAATGCACAAATTCTGCGCAGTCTTGAGGGACGAGCCTATCTCATCAATTATCCATTTTCAGTCCCTGAGCTAGTGTCAAAGACAATAAGTCATTCCCTGAAAGTCCCAAGTGCAATGATACACATCACATTCGAAAGGCATTACATAAGAAAGCATAAAATGCATACCGGGACAGATGTACATAATATTGACAATGAAATAAATTTTAATATTGGATCAAATAACACCTCTTACCGAATGAGGCCATCATCTTCGGTTCCCCGTGGCTTGAATAAGGAGGACATCATTTCTAGCTTGGGTGACTGAGTGTGCACTGATGCTCTGTATTTAGAGATAAGAGGTCATTGGCGAGAGCTAAACACCTAAACAATGCCAAAAGGCATGAGTATAGCCAATTCGTGATTACTAAAGAGAGCAGTTGTCCTCAGTGGGATGCCAAAAGATGCCAGCTTTGGGCAGTGACATTACTAAAGAGAGCAGTTGTCCTCAGTCAAATGACAAAAAGAGGCCAGCTTTGCTCAGTGAGATGACAAAACATGGCAGCTGTGCTCAGAGACAAGACCAAACGGGGCAGCTTTGCTCAGTGAGATGACAACACATGCCGATTTTGCGCGATGACATGATAAAGCAGGCAGCTTTGCTCGAGACATGACAAAGCGAGGCGGCTTTGCTCGGTGAGATGACAACGGATGCGGCTTTGCGATGACATGATAAAGCGGGGTAGCTTTGCTCGGTGATATGACAAAAGAGGTCGGCTTTGCTCGGTGGGATGACAAAAGATGCCGGCTTTGGCGGTGACATGACAAAGCGGGGCCTTTTTGGTGATATCGCAGCCCTCCCATCTTTACTCATCACTACGACCACGCGGACCATCTTTACACGCACGAGTAGAGACAAACGGCCCCTATAAATTGGTATGCATTCCATTTCCCAGCGAACATTGCACATCCAAACCCCATACTACATCGCGCTTCCTCACCCAACCGGGATGGACAAAGGCAAGAAGAAGCAATGGGACAAGATGGTGATGGATTGGGAGGAGACCCGTGACATAGCACGGTCACCGCAGCCCGCGATGCGCCGCGATGAGAAAATAAGGGCGTCTGAGCCGGGTAGAACAAGCCCATCGTGCTACGATGAAAGGTCCCCAGGCGCCGCGTAGCAACAACCCCATCCGGACGTCCCCACCGGCGTTCGCCACAACTACCACTGAGGGGAGACACCTCCCTTTGTTGGTGCGGGGGCGTGTGCAAGTTCTTCAAGTCTAAGCACCACATCGGTCTAGGTATGCGATGCGGGGTTGCGCAAACTACTCCATGACTACCCCAACCGCCGTTTTGACACCGCAACCTATCGGCGGCCGAGTGCGACCACATGCACCATTTTCCCTACCTTTTCTCCTTCACAACACGCACTAACAATATCTCTCTTTTATTTACAGGTCTCGGAGCCCCTATGTGCCTACCGCAAATGGATCGATCTTGAGATCCACCCTCGGACCAATGGACCCTCGACTTGAGGAGTGGAATGTCACAAAGGAGAAGGAGTTGCTTGGAGGAGGAGCGCTGCAAGCACGAGCACACCTGCGTATATGCGCGAGACGCAAGCTCATCTTGAAGCGTGCGCGCGTGCGCGCGGGAGGCTCGCGAGATGGAGCGCGAGAGAGAGGGAAATGCGGCTAAGGCAAAAGAGGCGCGGAGGAGTTCAACGCCGAGCGGGCAAGGAAGGGAAAGTGGCCCGCCACACAAAGGTCGTCTGAGCAGTTGGGTGGGTTAGTCGCAATCATGCTATATGTTATGCATGTAATAAAAATCTACGCGACATGTTACTCCCAATCTGTATTATGAAGTTTAATATCTCGTATTTTCGCATTCCATGATTCTAACCTTCGAAATATCACTTACCACTTTATGTATCAACCGTTCTACGGTCAATCTTTCCTAAAAAAAATTTACCAAAATTTTTTATGCATCTACAACTTACAATGAACATAATATTTTATTACAACTTTATCCGATTTTTATCCAGTTTATAACTACAAAATTGCCAAAACTTAAAACAATCACGGAGATTTCAAACCCTAACTCGGCCAAACCCTAACGCTCGGTGTAAACGCGCGCTCGGGGGAATCAAAATCTACGCGGCATGTTACTCCCAACTGTATTATGAAGTTTAATATCTCGTATTTTCGCATTCCATGATTCACGTAGCACTTCATTTAACTATATTAACATAGCGGTCCTCACCGTACACAATTCTCACTAACCTTGAAATATCACTTACCACTATATGCATCGATATTTCTACGCTCCATCCTTCGGCAAAAAATTTAGCATAATTTTTTGCATGTCCAACTTGCAATGAACATAAACTTTTATTACAACTTCATCAGATTTTTACCCTATTTATAACTACAAAATTGTCAAAACTTAAAACAATCACGGAGATTGAAAACAGCCCAAACCCTAAAATTCACTTACTCTGTATGCATCGATATTTCTACGCTCCATCCTTCGGCAAAAAAATTTAGCATAATTTTTTTGCATGTCCAACTTGCAATGAACATAAACTTTTATTACAACTTCATCGATTTTTACCCTATTTATAACTACAAAATTGTCAAAACTTAAAACAATCACGGAGATTGAAAACAGCCAAACCCTAAAATTCACTTACTACTGTATGCATCGATATTTCTACGCTTAATCCTTCGGCAAAAAAATTTAGCATAATTTCTTTTGCATGTACAACTTGCAATGAACATAAACTTTTATTACGACTTCATCAGATTCATTCCCAGATTATAACTACAAAATTATCAAATCTTGCAAAACCACGAGAAATTCAAACCCTAACCGGCTCAAACCCTAACGCTCCCGTCTACGGTGTGAGCGCGCGCGGGAGGGGTTTCACGCGGTGAGCAAGCGGGCCTTGTGATCGGCCACGGCGTTCGCGCGCGGAGGCGAGGGCGCCGGTGGCGAAGCGGGTCGCGATCGGGAGGCGACTCGCGGTGGTGAGCGCAGCGCGAGGCGGTCGTGCGGTCCCCGACCGCACGACCGGACCACGTGGCGGCTCGGGGTGATCCGCGATGGGAAGGGTCCAAAATGGAATTTTTTTATGCGGGGGCCAAAACGGAATTTTGGGTATTTTAGAGTCCAACAGTGTCCAAATTTCCAGCTGTCTCGCCTCACCTCTCTCCAGTCACTAGGTACATCTTGAAGCTTTTAAACTCCTGGAACTTGGATCCACAGTTATATGATGTCTTCATTTAGTGGGATGATATGTTAATTAGTTTGGTAAGAAATTTATCTCTGATCTGTATATGAGGTTTGAGATGTGAGCACGAACGTAGTATGCTCTAGTATGTTACATTCCATGGTATTGTTGATGGCTCACTAGAGAAGCAACAGGACACACGAATCACTAATTGATACTAATGTGCTCTTTCGTCACTTGTTTGGCATCTTGTTCAATCTAAAAATACCATTGAACAAATTAGTTAGTCAAACAATCGCCACTTTTCTAGGCATTTTCACAATAAGGATATTATCAGGTCCTAACATCTTACCCACTTTCATCCTTTTTAGAGCCTAAGTTTGAAAAAAACGCACATCTCCAATAGATAAAAAACGCACCGCTTAAAAGTTAGTTATTGTAGCAAAGGATAAAAGCCAAAAAAGTATAAGTGGTGCTAAAAAGCATAGTCGTACTGCCGTGGTCGTAAGCCAGACGTGGTTGAAAGCTATCGTGGTCGTAAAGCAGACGTGATCGAAAGTTGCCGTGGTCATAAGGCAGATGTGGTCGAAAACTGCTGTGGTCGTAAGGCAGACATGGTCAAAAGCTGCCGTGGTTGTAAGCCAAACGTGGTTAACAGTTGACGTGGTCGAAAACAGCCGTAATCGTAGTCGTATTTATGCCATGGTCGAAGTCTGCCGTAATCGTAGTCGTGTTCATGCCATGGTCAAAGTCTACCGTAGCGTAAGAGTGTTCGAAGTGCTGTGGTCAGAGCATATCGTGATCGTAGTCTAAAGTCTGTGATCTGAAATCACTTTGTAACTGTGCAAAACCACTCAAGGGCAAAGTCTTTCACTGCAAACAATCAAGTATTTCACAAATGCAAAATTCAAAGTAAACCAAATATCAATTATTCATTATCTCTTTATTTACCAAATGGTTTGTAAATTATTCATCATCTCTTAATTCACGACCATCCATATGGTCTAACAATATTTCCACATCTCAATACAGATGTTATCAGGCTCCAACACCTTACCGACTTTCATTCTTTTTAAGGCCTAAGGTTAAAAGACGCACATCTCCAACAGATGCTACAATCGATTAGTACACGCCGCCTTAAAAACACATCGCTTAAAAGCTAATTACTGTAGCAAAGGACAAAAGCCAAAAAAGCATAAGCGGTGCGGAACCCAACATTACAAACCAAACAAATTCCAACTTACTCCCGTACATCTCCAACAGATACAAAGTTTCATACTTGCAAGCTTCAAATAGACTCTAATACATCTCCAAGACCCATGGAGCTGGAGGATTTATTCTGACAGAGATCATCAACCTGGTATCAGACTTCATACTCATACACTCCTAGCAAGTGGTAGTTCTTTCGATACTATTTTACAGGAATATGGGGAGCTCCATCATCACAAGATCCCTGAAACCAGCACTCTAGAGTTTCAGGAACAGGTAGGTGATGTGGAAGGCACCGCTACGCATTAGAGCCAGCCAGCCAAGAATGATTTGCCTACAGACAACCAAACGACGGCAGGGGCAGTCCCTGAGCCAGAGCCCGGCCATGGCCAACGGACGACGCCCGCTCCTCCGTTTGGTCGTCTGGGTATCCCCCCGATTCATGCTTTGAGCAGCTCGCAGCAGCCATCGGCGGGCGTGGCCCACTTGAAGGGGGTGGCAGCCCCGTGCTCGCCGTCCATGATGATTGGAAGCGGGGTGAAGAAGGGTGTCCGGAGGTGTTCGATGCTGCTGTACTGGTCCGCGTCTTCGTGATCGTACATGCTTGACCCCTCCGAGCCGGAGAGGCTCGAAGCGCTGCTCCGGGAGTGTGGGTTGCCCAGCTCCGAACGCAGGAGGATCTCGGAGCTTGGAGACGCGGCCAGGCGAGCAGGTGGGGTACAGTCTGTCTCCTTGCTGCCTCCGAAGGTGTCCTTCTTGTTGAGGAATCGCCCACCGGAGCCTCTTGCTCGGCGCATCGCGTGACGATGGCGCGACTCATGGAGATAAGGCTGCATCACGAGAAGTAGCAATGAGAACGACGAGAGAATTAGGGGAAGAAATGTCGCACGACAGGATGGAATGGCAATGGCGTGGGTGTAACGATAGTTAAGGACTCAGCTGGGAGAAGAAAGAGGCGCACCTTTCTACCTTTCACCAGCTTGTTCTCCCTCTCCGCCTTGGCCCGAGCACGGCGGCGACGAAGGATACCTTCATACTGCTTTGCATTCACATAAATTGGTGCATCAGCTGGTGTATTCAGTGGCAGGAGCATTCGCCCACCAGACTGCATTAGCCGGAAAAAAACAAAATTGAAGGCCGTTAGAGAATCATATATCACAGAGAAAATTAACTAACATCCTTAATGAACTAATGATTCTATCTAAATGCCAGGAACGTAATTTTAATATGCTCCATTATTGGAAAAACCATGACCTATTTTCCAATAGCAATGTAAGACACAAAAGTTGACACATGAAATTGTCATGATGCGTTTAGTAATACTCATGAAGCTGTTTCTGTATCCACTATGTTTCATTGCAGATACTGAAAGATACCATTTTGTTGTGATGGACAGTACACTATAATATAACAGCATGCAGTTCCCTTTTTGAGTTCCTTGAGTAAGCCAAACCTATTCCACGTGATATGATGATACCAGTTAAAGACAGGGACATAAAAGAAAATGACAATACCTAGGAGGAACTAGGAATTATATCAATTAAAAGAAAAAGCACCCAAATCTGAGCCAAGATGGCTCAAACCTTGGTGGCGGGGGTGTACGACAATACCTAGGAGGAACTAGGTATTATATCAATTAAAAGAAAAGGCACCCAAATTATTGGGGGAGGGTCACTTGTAAGTGGGGAGGAGGCCGTCATTTTTCTAGCCCTAGACACCCATATGCAACACACTTGTTCATCTATTCGTGTATGATTCTCGTTGAGTCCCTTCATATCTTTGGCGGTCCTCCAATCGGACCAGAGGTGCTTACAAGTTTACTGTCCAATCTCGTATCGATGACACAAATCCAAGCCAAGAGGGCTCAAACCTTGGTGGCGGGGGTGTACACTCACACCTTCCACCACCTGAGCTAGGCTTCCCTAAAGATAGGGACATACAGGTGCAACTTTCAGCACAGGTTAACTTTTTTGACACGTTTAGGAAGCAGTTCACAACACATAAATTCAACAGTAGTACCACAACAGGTAAGATTTGCAGAATTTGACAAACTAAAATTTGCTAGGAGCTATCAATTCAAGTGAACAGCAACTATCTTAGTTTCTTGCTAGTTCTGCATACAATTAGGGAATCAATCAAATAGAAATTTTGACATGTTATTTATACAACTAATTAAAGCCTACCATTGATTTCATTGCGTAAGTGGTAAGTAGGCCATAGCACTGGTCAGCACAAGGATAATTGGAAGAGACCTGAAACACATGCAGTCAGTTAGCAACTGAACTGAAGATACTCACAAAGAAACTTTGATTTGTAAAATTGGATAGTTTCCAACCGCATTGTGAACATAATAGAAGCTATCTTCTTTTCTATTCATAGACAAGGTGGAAAAGCTTACCATGGATTGACCAAGACCAAGCTCAAAACGACTATTGTATTCAGGGAACGGTAACTGCAGAGCAATAGTAGCAGAGTGCTCTGAGTTCTTCTCTCCTTTACCTCCTGACTCTGCATTCCCTGAACATTACAGTTTCTCAAAACCACAAGCACAGAAGTTTCATACGAATCCTTATATGTAGAATGAAACAGGTAGACATAGAAATCCATCGAATATTCAAGTTGTTAAACACTAACACTTGTTCATGGATAATTAGAGATCCACGTAACTACAACAAAATGGAAATATTGGCCTATTTGGATGAGAAGGATTTGGTTGCGATCTAGTTTAAATTTAAGCTAAATCCTAACCCAATCCCCTTGGCATGATTAGCTTTTTCAGTGCTTCAGGATTATTCCTTACAAGTTAGACAAATTTCATTTGTTTTATTTTTATTTTCAAGTTCAATGCCCAATCACTCAGCCTTCAAAAAAGGGCAAGGCCACCGTATAAATTGAACAGTGGTATCAACGTAAGGGGCCACCGTATTCAGAGAACACATCATGGCCCCAAAACATCTGACAATCGAGAAATTTCAATATTTGACACTGAATACGTGCGCCTCTTAACTTTTAACCCCCAATTCGCACGCTTTTGGAAATTTAACCCTGTCACTGCGAATTCTTTTGATTCAAGGGATTCTCCTTATTTTCGCAGTGACAAGTGTCAAAATAGAAAAGGAGAGAAAATGAGGAGAATCCCTTGAATCAAAAGAATTCACAGCAACAGGGTTAAATTTCCAAAGGCGTGCGAATTGGGGGTTAAAAGTTGAGAGGCGCACGTATTTAGTGTCAAATATCGAAATTTCTCCTGACAATCCAACTAATTTCCCTCCTCCGACATGACAGGTAGCATATACAGCATTGTCATTCTTTACAAACATATGCAAATTCATTTAGTTCATGACAAATTATTGCAGCAAGCTCTTGATTTTGCAGATGAGGAGGAGAAGAGCCTAACCTTTCAGATATCACTTCATTCTAAAACTCATCTACATGACTGGCAATAGAGAAGTGAACACAACAAAGGTGACCCACCAAACTCGAGTGGTGCCTATGAAGTTAAAAAGGGCTACCAAGATTTAGATGATGGAAGCTTATTCTCCACGCGTAGTAGCATACTAGCATAGAAGCTTGTCTTCCATTTAGACAATATAGGATATATTCAACCTTGTGAGATTCCCTTCTCATATCTTAATGAAATGCGCGCAAGCCTTTCACTTCACTGGCATAGTAGCATGCACAGATCCAACTAGGCCATGCCAAATCCTTGCAATTAGCCCACAAACTTGCAAAGGGACAAGCAACACCTCACCTTGAAACAATGAGAACTTGAGGACCTCAGGAGCCCCTCTCTTGGGCACCGGCTGCCCGGCCTTCACCGGCAGTACCGGATCCAGCACGCCCTGAGCTCTCGGCACAACATGGAACTGGCCGTCCCGGCGCGTCTCCTCCGGTGACAAGGCCGCCGGCTCCCCGTACAGCAGCTGGAACCCTGCCCACCATGGCGCTGGGGCTCCAGCTCCATTGGAGGCCTGGCTCACAGCAGCGACCTGCCCAAAACCCTCAGGGCTCTTGAAGTTCATCATTGCTGCCTTGTCAAGGAAATCAAAGTCAGGGTTTTCTTTGGTCCAAGACAAAAGGCAGCAGCCCTACAATGCTTTCGTACGATCTTCTTAGCTTAAAGAGATACTAAGCATCCAAAATAATTAAAAAAACAAATTAGAGAGAGTGATGTACAAATAGAGGTAAGAACAAACAGTCAACAAATGCAGGGAAAAAACAAAACCACCAGGGAAAATTCCCAAGAACCGAATCAAAAGGCACAAGGGAACAAGAACAACAGATGGAAGAATCAAGGGGCAGACACATAAGTGTATGAAGTATTGAAGTGTGTACTACTAGTGGATAGCCTACAGAAACATGCACCAAGAAACCAAGAGACTGGCTCAAACTACTAGAAGAAATTAATGCAAAAGTCCAAGAACAAATTCATTCCTTTAGGAAAGGAAATGCTTATATAGAAACTAAAAAAAAGGCACCAAGATTGGGGCGCAATTTTGAGGACTGCCACCGAGAAGAAGCCCACATCAAAATCAGCGTGAAAAGAAGGGAGGGCAAGATCAGACCCCCAGATTTGTTCAGAAGGCCAAAGATTTCCAAGAAGAGCACAGAAGCCAAGAACTTCTTCAGCAACAAGGCTCATGTGCCATGTATGTACCAGAGTATATATGCAAAGGATCTAGGACAAACCAAAGCAAGGGCAGGGCACAGCACAATTGAATGGATGCACAAAGAGGGGAAGCAAGCAAACCCCACTCACATTTCAGCAGTAGGTCTGGCGGGAGCTTATAACTTTTTTGCCTCTATTTATTAGACTAGTCTAATAAATAGTAATTTTTGAACGAAGCCAGAAATTAAAAGTTGCTGATTCGAAAAAAGTCAGGCGAGAGACTAAAAGTTGCTGAAAGGAAAAAAAATCAGAAGAATGGAATGGACACAGACACAACAGTGACAAACAACAGGAGGCAGGGGAGGGAGATATGTAGTATTGTACTATATATATATAGGCAAATGGGCAGAGAGCTGAAGCCAAGAAAGGTCTCCTGATCTCTCCCGTCCCCATTTGAGCCAAAAAGATTGTCACTAGCTCCTTCGGTGCAAAATACTTAGGGGGTGTTTGGTTGCCAGCCACACTTTGCCACAGGTTGCCACGTCTAAGGTTAGGCAAGTTTGACCAACTTGGCAGCTGTTTGGTTGCAGCCACAGTTGTGGCAAGATTCCCTTCCAACAAACTAGGTCCCATGCGTCAGTGACTCAAAAAAGTGTGGCAAGATTCCCTTAGGCTTGCTAAGGTGTGGCAAAGAATTTGAGCACCTCAACTTAGGCAAGTGTGGCAATTTTTATTGGCAAATGGTGGCAAAGTGTGGCTAGCAACCAAACAGCCCCTTAGTCCTCTTATTTTAGTGGCAATGGCCTTCCTCTGCTGTTTTGTGCAGGTCGTACTACTACTTTTGATTCTTTGTAGTAGAAGTACCAGTACTATGTACTAACCTGGGTAAGATTCCCAGGAGATGGCTAGCCTTATAATTTACCAAATTGGTCATGCAGCTAGTAGCTAGCCGCCAACTGTTGGTTCTTCTCACCTCTCCCTCTCACAAAGGTAAGACTAGAGCTTGTTATTTTTGAGCTATTACTAGTGTTTTTTGGCTTAAGCTAATAAATAATAACAGCTGATAGAGAAACCGTAAGAGAAAGTACGGAGTAAGAACAATTTCCATATATTTTTGGCCGATTAGATAAAGTTGCTACAATATTTACTATAATCAACTTGTAAACCCCACCTTAAAAAGATAATATGTTAGAAAGCTAGTTACTATAAAAAAACACTTTAATGTAAAAAAGTCTCTCTCTTAAAAAAAGAAACATAAAATAGGTTATGTCCATCCATACCAATCACCTTCGGGTCTACATTGCGATTAATGGCTTCCGACGGCTTGCTTGTATTGGTATGTAATTTTTGACTTTTCAATTTATTTTTAATTTTAATTTTTATCGATTGGTATTATTTATTAGATCTATCAGTTACAGTTAAAAGCTACCAGCTGCGGCATAGAAAAACATGCCCTATCATTGGTCATGGCTGGTGAGAAGCTTAGGATATCTTCGCGAGGAATTTTTAGAGGGTCTCAATTTCTTCTTATTTTCTTAAAAACATTCTTCTGTTTTGCATCAGTCATTGGAGCCATTGGGACGGTCCTCGAAGCTGTGCCATTTGTGGCGTGTCTTGCACATAACAAAGCAGTGGCATAGCCGTGAGTTCGTATGAGGTAAGGCATGTTTCCAACCTCTACGTACATAGACCTTTGAATTGTGGCGGACCAATGGTGAGCAACTACACTGGCTCACACAAGCTTTTTTTCTGGGTCATCGGCCCCTTTTTTCCTTTGCTTTTTCAGCATTTTTTAGTTTTTGGTTTATCTCAGTAATTACTATTTATTAAACTAACAAGTCAGAGTTAAAAACTATAAACCACAACAGATCCATTATTTGCGGGCAATGAGTTAGGGCGGTCACCCGACCAGCCCAAGAGCTGGATCGTCCCTTAATTGTTCAGATCATTTGAAGTTATTGTTAATGTTAGGAAACCTGGATCCAGGCCAACAGACCTGACCCATTATGGGCAACCACCGTAGACTATAAGTAGGGAGCCATACCGGCATAAAGACCAGGAGTTCTCTACCTCTCTCTGTATTCAATCTATTATTTTGTCTTCTGTGATTGATTCGATTTGTTCTAAGCAGAGGAATCGATCGGACTGGTCGCCAGCGACGGTTCCTCAACAGTTAACATATATATACGGATGGAGTTTTTCCCCTCTACGTATAGAATCATCGACAACCCTTGATAACAGTAGAAAGATGCGAGGTGGAACACTGGCATGGGTTTCTTGTAGGTTTCGAGGAATGCTTATTAAGTAAAACTCAGATCCAAGGTTTAACAGAAGGAAAGTTTGCGTCTGCAACAACCCTGTGGTTAGAAAAATGGCATTCTGGAGTATAAGTTTGGCCATGTATATGTCATCAGAAAAAAGGTTGGTCTAAGCTAGGGGGAGAAGGCACTAATCCCTAGCGTTAGTCAATGGTTAGCTTACCACCTCTCCATCAATTTGCACTTTGGTTTTGGAGTGCACACATGCAAGGATACGAGATGAAGCACACACGTCGTCCATCGGCAAAATTAAGGGAACCAAATATCTACGCGAGGACATTGTGGCAATATATATAGGGCGGCAGCACGTAGCATAATTAAGGACCACTTATATGCAATGGAAAATCGTCAAAGCTTCAGATCATTTTCAGTTCCATACAATCTCTCGTTATCTTATTATTGTTCGACGTGTGTAAATAGAGATATATATCCTCCCCAACTAATTTGATGCTAAAGAGAAGCAATAGTTTCGTAGTCTAGGCACAGTAGCTTGAGGGCTGCCTAATCCAGATTCCAGAGAGTGGGTTACCATTTTTTTTCATAATAAATACATTATATATCTTTCACATATAATGGGTGTGTGTGTGTGTGTATATATATATATATATATATATATATATATATATATATATATATATATATATATATATATATATATATATATATATAGACAGTGTTTCATGCACCATGGTGCCTAGGCACCAATATCAATACCCGTTGATTTGCTTGAGATTCATAACGTTTGATGTGGGTATCTTCATATACCCATAAAAAGTATATTTGAGATGTCAAACTCAAAAATTTAAATTCAACTTCAGTTTAATTAGTTTGAACTATTTTTATGGTATATACTCATCGTAGTTGCATTGAACTCAAAAGTAGTTCAAACTAATTTGAACTGAGTTCAAAACTTACTTACCATAAATATATCAAGAGTATAAAACATTTTCATACCCAAACTCAAAAAATTATCAATCATAGACGTGTATCGGATGTTGGTGCCTAGGCACCATGGTGCCTTATGTAATTTTCCTATATATATATATATATATATATATATATATATATATATATATATATATATATATATATATATATATATATATATATATATATATATATATATATATGACACGTGTTTCATGCACCATGGTGCCTAGGCACCCATATCAATACCCGTTGATTTGCTTTGAGATTCGCAACTTTTGATGTGGGTATCTTCATATACCCATAAAAAAGTATATTTGAGATGTCAAACTCCGAACAAAATTAAATTCAACTTCAGTTTAATTAGTTTGAACTATTTTTATGGTATATACTCACTGTAGTTGCATTGAATTCAAAAGTAGTTCAAACTAGTTTGAACTGAGTTCAAAACTTACTTACCATATATATATTAAGGGTATAAAACATTTTCATACCCAAACTCAAAAAAATTATCAATCATACACGTGTATCAGATGTGGGTGCCTAGGCAGCATGGTGCCTTACGTAAAAGGATCGTGTGGAAAGCTGTGTGCACGGTAGGTATCAAAATCTCGAAACAATCATCCTACACTACAAAGATTTATGTTAATATGTCAAACATCATTTGCGCGCGTGGTTTTTATATCGGACCTGCACCTGACATGGACGTGGTGCAAAAATCACATGCCTTCATACCAACGAGAGAAAAGGGGTTCTAGGGAAAAACAAAACAAAACAAAACAGTGCCATCATACATTTTACTATCATTCTTTCCAACTTATGGTTTATAAACAAATAAATAAGATGATTCTTCGCTGTTTTTCTAAAATAATTTATTAGGATAATTTTTTCGAAATGGTTTATCGGCAGTCGATATATTTGCATAAATACTTATGATAAAACTAAAATTTTTTAATTATAACTATTAGCTACATTTAAAAAGAACCAACTTTCGGCAGGGGAGACGGCAGGGAGACCAATTATTGGTCATGTGGGGAGAGAGTATCTAGGCCATCCGATTCAGTGTCCACCGCAAACAAGCTGCACCATATTGAGACTTTTCCACGGGCTGCTTGGTTGGTCCTAATAAAATTTGATTCCCACAGCTAAGCTTCTGGAAGATCTATATGTCCATCCATCTGTCCATTTGTCTGCTCTTCAGATTATTAGATTTGATTCTACCACTGTTTTGTGAAGTAATGGGAACATTCATCCATCCCTTCGAATGTTTATCTGCCAATTTATCAGCTTGGCGACATGGTTTTGACAAGATCACTGTTTTAGGATGTTTATTCGTCTGCAAATGTAGCAACAGTTATGGAGTAATGGGAACACTGTAGCTGAGATAGCTATAGTAATTAGACGGACGGCTTAAATTATTGGTCATATATTCATATACTAGCTAGTTAGTTTTTGGCAATCCCTTGTATGTCTTTTCTTTTTGAAAATTGGTAGAAGCTCTGGCATTCACGACAAGGAGATGTGCGTCCAAACGGATCATAGGACTCCACGCCGTGGCCTGTTCCTTATATGTCACTAAATCATTTATGCAACCTTATATGACACCGAATACATTAATCATATGTGGATTTGACCCTACCATGTCAAGCCTGAAAATGAGGCATCTCTCACTTCATAGGGGCACATGAGAAATTTTCTCAACGTGTTTTTCTCACATTGATATGAGTTATGCTCATCGGGTTGGCGTATCGCCGGGCTCCCGAGGACTGGATTTGGTCAGCTCTAGCAGCAAGAGTGCTCATCAGTTCGGTGCTCCGATACTGGGTCAGCCATTATTGGCGGTGCAGTTCCATTTTGGTGCTATCGCACTTAGGTACCCATTCCAGCAGGAGCGAAGTTGCGAGGATGAGATGTTTAGAAGGAGCAACATGGGATCAACCTGAAGTTTGATAGTCCAAGCGACACTGGGACGATGTCGTCGGCGAGGTCTTTCATGTCATCCCTGAGTATGGATGGTAGTGTGGCTAGCTTGGACGGGAAACCGCCGTTCCTTTTGATCGGCGGGCGACCCGGTGATTGCGCTCCTTGCGCCCTAGCGGCGGTGCACTGGCAGAGGGGAGGATGGCAGCGGCAAGTGGGCCATCACAGGCAGGTGCCATTACTCAAAGAAGAGGAAATTGTGAATTAAGAGGTCGATCAGACCCCCGGTTGAATGCTCATGGCGGATGGTGGCGGTCTATTTTGTGTGTGGGTAGTGCGTGTGGTGCTGTGGAGGTGCTGACGAAAGCCTTGCCGGTGTTCTTATCGGTCCCGACAACGATGACGCCTTCGGGCGCCATTTTCCTTCTTGGGGGCGTTGTCTTGGCACTCCACAGCCCTCATGTTTCTGATCTCCAGGTGAAAACCTTGCCTCGGTGAGGCGGGCGGCGTTGGCGATCCTTGTCGTCTCCTTGGAGGCGTCGCCTAGGAGGCCCTTCTTCACGCAAAGTAGACCGAAGGTTGGGTGGCGCAGTCGTTTGAGGATAGGGTCTTGGTTGAAAGCAAGGACGGAGAAGAAGTTCTGAAGCGTAGTCTTTCTAGCTTTTTTCATAGTCCTTAAGCTCTCTTTTTCGATGTTGTATGCTCCTCAGTTATGAGGCTTTGAGCCTAAGAGCTCGTGTAACTTGTGGTTGTATTGGCTGTATATATCTCTCGTGGATATAGAGGCCGGATTTTATATCCTTTATCTAAAAAAAGATATGAGTTATGCACGGTTATAGGCGGTGGTAGTGCGGTAGGGCTCCCATAGGCAAAGTATCTTGAGAAATGCTAAAGAGCATTTTAGTGTTTTTTAGATTAGGAGCAATAAAATTTTAAGGTGTTAGGTCTTCATCTAACGGACCGTTGGATCTTTATCCAATTGATCTCTCCATACCACCCCTTAAAAAAATATTAGTGCTCTGAGTCTTTCATCCAACACCCAAAAAATTTGAATGCTCCTAATCCAAAAAACACTCAAATACCCTCTCTAAACACTACCAAATATCTTTTGATGTCTGTAGAGAACCTTAAAACTTCTTTATGACCACATTGCCAACTACAACCGATAAACTTCCGCTTTTGATGATAAACATTGCAAGACTCACTACTCTCAAAGCCATAAAGCAATCCCAAATCACCTTAAAAACAAATCAACACCTTTCTCCCTTAACTACCTTCCATAAGCCAATCAAATGATCCAACCAGCATGACCACCTATTTTGCATCATCTATCCTATTCATCTCAAACCTCTCACATATGCTCCCACCAATAAAAAATAGACAAACCATATAAAAATGATATAAGTATATTTGTCTCAAAAATATACTCCCATATTATTATAATTTTATAAGTATATTACCAAGGAAACTATTGTCAAAATTATGGTTTGACAATTGTGTAAATGTAAAAAAATGTCGCTTACTTGTGACCGAAGGAAGTAGTTTTTGATGTATAAGTTGTGTGGTCAACTGACTCACATTTTTTTTTTTGCAAATTGCCCTAAACGGCTTTACCTCTCGAAAGTTAGATTATACTAGCAGCATGAGCGCGGCGTCACGCCGCGCTAGCTACCGTGTAGACTGAAGTGAAAGAGAGGACAATTCGCAGAAAAGTTTTTTCAAAAAAAATCGAGGACATATGCGTAATTTCAAGAAAATCAATGGTCTTTTTCGTAAAAAATCGAGGACCTATAAGGGCCTATATATAACAAAAAAGGATCCGTACGTAATTTTTAAAAACCGCATGGTGCTATCCTGCAAAGGATACAAACTTTCGGTGAAGTGAGGGGTGTTTTCAGGAAAAAAAACCTAGCAGGGACCCTTTTGCGAGAACCGAGGATCTTTACGCGATTTCCAAAAACTTAGGGGGCTTTTCGTAAAAATGATGACGTGGCGCGGTGAGGAGCCGAGAATCCCCCGGGCGTAATATATATAGTATACAAATCCGTGTAAATTTACATAAGTGCCCCCCGAGCTGAGACCCTGCCACCACCGTATCTGTCCCACCCAATAGTGCACCATGGCATGTAGTCTAGAGGTGGAAAACGGTAACGGATAATTCGTTTTATCCGATATTCGTATCCGAAAAAATATAAATGTGGTAAGCAAAATCCGTATTAAAAACATTCGTATTCGTATTCAAGAATATTTGTATCCGTATTTGAGAATATTCGTATTCACATTCGTATTCGAGAATATTCGTATCCATATTTGTATTTGAGACTATTCGATTCATATTCGATCAATTTCTAGAACCCATGAAAAATCCATACGAATTTTGTGATTCAAAATTTAAATTTAGGCGGTTTAAAACTGTAACCGGTGAAAAATCAGCAAAACCGCTAGGAATTCGTTTTATCCGATATTCGTATCCGAGAAAATCCGTATTCGTATTCGAGAATATTCATATCTGTATTTAAAAATATTCGAATCCAAATTCATATTTATTTTAAAAATATAGATTTGTATTCGTATTTGAGACTATTCGACCGTATCCGAACTGTTTCCAGAGGTGCACTTAGACGATGCTTCCCGCCGGCAAATTAAACCAGCAATTCCTAGGAACTTCTAATATAATGTGGCCATCTATATAAGTATTTGTTAATGTTAACAGCCAGCTAAACTGCCAACTCTTATTAGGTAAACAAAATATACTAATAAAAGCGAACTTTATTTATTTATTTAATAGTACATAGTGCTCAAGGAGTCGGATCACGCGTCAACTCAGTGCACAACGAGTAGATGGATGTGCACGAGTTTATTAATAATCCTCAAAATGATTTTGCTAGAACGTAAGTAATTTTTGGAGAAAATAAAGTAATGGATTAGCCAAATAAGTTGCATTCTTAATGTAATAGCCGGATTTGTTTCAAATAAACAATTAAACTTGTGATGAAGCACGGCATCTAATAAGTACGATGAACAAATCTCTCTTTTTAGAACTGGATTTGACCAAACCTATATTCCATTCTTACTAGCTACAAAATGCATAAGCAGATAGATGTGAATTGAAGTATAAAAAGTACGCAGATTTTTTTTTAAAAAAACTCAGCAAGGAGGGTTTAAAACCACCGAAGGAGCCCACACATTCTCCACATATATTCTCTCTCTCTTAGATTTGCATGATCATTGTGACAGAAAAGATCACCCTAAAATCATCCCTGACATCAAGTCGCACCATTTTGTGGATAAGAACACATTTAAATTCCATGAGATAGAACAAACCCCTACTGTTATCAAACCATTAGTAGCCATGAGTATTATAAATTTTGTGCAACTTTTTCTAAGTGAGGCTAGAAGCACTCCTCAAATAATACTGGTACACTGATCAGCTCTTGCCAGTGCAAAAAGATTAAAAAAAAAAAAAAAGAAGCCATAAACATGCCTGTAAACATGGGGCCATCTTGCCAAGCCCTATCCACAAACTAAACTCCACAACATAAAGAACAGATCTGTGATCTAATCAGCAATTGCACTATATAGTGGAGAAGCAGCCATATCTTTATAACTGGAGAGATACAGTATCAGCAACCTTTGCAAAACAGAATCCTGTTCTTGATAGCTTTCTTGGGGAAGTACTGCATGACCAACATATTTGATGAACACCATTAGTGGTGGTGGTTTCACATAATGCAAGTTGCGTTATACCTTTTGGTTTCTATAAAACTCTTGGTAGGTAGTGGTAGGTTAAGATCTCATGAAGTGCTATCGTCATCGAAACCTATTATATTTATCGAGCAAACGGTTGGGATGTACTTTTAGGACATCTATAAATAATACTAGTACACAACAGGGAGGCTCAAAATTTAACTGTAATGAGTACTTTGGCACTTTATTTTATTTTGTGTCTTCCTGTCATTCTGTATAAATATGATAGGATTTAGAATGATGCTTGGTTGTGACCTTTCCATATATATGGCATTATAGAGCAGTTGTTATGGCCATAAGAATTGCATTGTATGTATTCTACTTAATTGGCAACTTGGGCATTGTTAAAGTGGGACACTAACACTAGGAATCAGAGTCAACATCAAATATGTGCATTTTGTTGAACTCTAGCTTTTTTTGTTGGGAATACTTGTAGGTTCTGCACTTAGGGACTAGTACAAAATTATGAAAGCTAGGATATATTATTCACCCTGCTGTCAACTTAACACATGTTACCCACATATGTAAATGGGAGAAATATATATTTTCTGTAGTAAATGGAAGTGGGGGAAAATCTAGTGTGAAAGGAGATTTGAGCACTAAGGTGTGAAACAATCTTGGCGGTTGGATCTAGCACATATGGTTCGAATCGAGCTGGATAGGAGACCCAATCCATTTATGCAATACATTTTCAGGCTAGGGGGTTTTCTGCAAATTTTATAAGCGGATTGGGTCTACCTTCCACCTCGATCCGAACCGTAATGCTAGATCCAACTGATAAAATTGTCCTTTACACATTGTTGATGTCTTAATATCGATTTTATGTATGATTTGTTTGGATTCAGGGGAACTCTTAGAAGACTCAGTGTATGTGACTACGAAGTAGAGACGGGAAATTTTATCCTGATTCGGGCCTTCTTTTAAGAGAATAATAACCCTACGTTCAGTATGATTGCTAATTGCTAGAAAGTATATTACAACAGAGAATTACATGAATGGCTAGTGCTATCTTGCATGAATGATCATCGTATTCTCCCCCTCTCCCTTTGATGTTAACCTTTAAATAGCCGGTGAAGTGGCGGCAGTTGTCCCACGCTGGAAGGCGCCTTAATACTTCAGATGATAACCGCCTGACGGAGGTTGCTGTCAGAGAGACAAGAGACCGTTCACTGTGTAACGGTTGTTGTCAAAGAGATCATATGCAGTTAGTGGACTAATGCACGTTTTAACCACCTTGTCAGACGAACCGACAATGTAGCTCATTATCGTAGATAAGACGGTTGAAGATAGACTTGACGTAGTAATTCCCATGGCCACAGAGTGGTCATAATAAGACTTACGACTACGTAGTCGTAGAAAGATTTACGACCATGAGATAGTCGCAATAAGATTTACAATTATGTGGTCTAGAAGGACTTACGACCATACGGGTAGTCATAGTAGGACTTACGATTATGCGATCGTAGAAGGTCTTATGACTATATGATTATAGAAGTGCTTACGACTATCCTACCATATTTACCTCTTATCGATAAGTAGTATATTCAAGGAATATAACGACGTAATAATTTGAGGATTATTTTATCCTTGCCCACACATTAACACTTAAATCTCCTTTCACACTGATATGTTGCCATGGAAGTGTGCTGTGTGCAAATGTTCAAAAGAAACTTTGCATGCAAATATTCCCTAATAGAAGAGCTCTACATTGAAGAGGCGCATATGGACTTTGCTTGTTGCGAGCATTCACGAGATTTGTTTGAAAGAATATTACAATTCATTCTTCCATACACGAATTTTCTAAAAGAAATTTTAATGACCTAATTCATGAATCATCGTAGCTTGTTTAAGAGTGTATATAAGTAACTGTGAACTATTTGAGTTTTTGGTGCAGCAGTTAATTCATACCATGTTAACACTCGTTGGATGTCTCACCACACTTTAATCCAAGTCTATGTTTTATTTCGTTCTAAAATCTGGCCGGGGTTCTCCCGCCGGCCTGGCTACCATGTTTTATTTCGTTCTTACCTTGGACTGGTGGTGCTAAATAAATTTTGAATTAGTTTTCTTCTTTTTATCAAAATGAACTTCATTTTATGAAAATATTTATCAAGGTTTGGAGCGTGGCTCCTTTTTAATGTCAAATTATGGCTCCATGAAAGGGAATTGGTCAACCCTACCCCATGGCCCCTCCTTTTCTGATTAGTTACCCGCAAGTTTCAACGCAAATACTCCATGGATTTCGCAGTATGAAGACATTTTTCTCCGTTTAAAGTCACTTTCTAGTCAATTCACCTGAATAGGTCCCCTTGCAAAAACCAAAATGTTTGTTGTTCAGACACCCCTCAAAACAATTTACAAAGATCTCTTGTAAATGTTGGCTCATCTAATAAGCAATATTAGCCAGCGCCTTATAATTAAAAAGAATCAAATGAAGATACAAGAAATAAAGATGTACCATAGTGAAAACACAGATGTTGCACTGAAAATCTTGTTGGAACTCCAGCTCAGCTGTGGGCCTGATGTTGCACTGAAAATCTTATTCCAATGTTGCCCTGAAAATCTTTTCACAGTGGTGCTGCCCTGATGAGTGGCCACCACTCTTTTCCCTCCTGCCACTTTTCCACCCTGAAATCATCATCTTATCCTCTCCCTATTGTTAACACCCTCGTGTTCTCCTTTGCAACTTCTTGCGTTGCTACTGAAACGCTGCCCCTCAGCTTTACAGTTTACTACTCCTACTTGTTTGCAGTACTGGTCAACTTCAGGTGCTCCCCTCCTGCAAAAGTTTCAGAGCCTTTCACAGTGCTGCTTCTGTTCCTTCACTCTGTCCTCTCATAGTGCAAATTTATGCATCTTTGCTTCTTTTTGATGACACAAAGTTCGATTCCCTTTAGCTTCAGCTTTGATGAGCTGTACAGATATCTTTTTCATGCAGTGTTTTGCAGATTATTTCTTTAGTACGATATGATGTACTGGACCACTACCAGCTGGCAAAACAAGCCAAGAAACCGGGATGCGAATAAGATTCCTTCCGAGGTTTGGTGTATGCCAAGCCAAGAAACCTGACAAATCTGCGTTGCTTTGCAGCATTTTCTGTGGTAATTTCTGTGTGTTTCTCGTCATCTAGTGCATGCAAGCCGAAGCAGCAAACTGTGATGCAACGACTATTGTGAGGCGTAACCCCATTTCCTTAGCTTTGGAACATCTGAACAGCTCTGTAAAACATCCTGACAAATCTTTGTTCCAAGAAACAAATGGGCGGACCTCCAGAAATCAGGACAGGAGGTTTTGGTCAGCCTGGAGAAAGCAACAACACACACTAGCAACCAAATGGCAACATTAGTTTTTTGGCTACTACTTATTATTACCCTGTTACAAACGAACAGCGATAGAGAAGCCGTTCAAAACGTGTTAGTTTTTAATATGATTTTTTCTCTTTTCCCTTGTATTATCCGTAGAGATATAAATACTTCAGAAACATTACCATTTCTGTCAAAAGATAAAAGCTAAAAGCAAAAGTAACAACACTTTAGAACATGACCTGTATTGATGTGTAACTAATAAACATGGAAATAGACAAAGCACGCATTGGATGTAATGTTCCGGTCAGCGGATAAGAATTTCTTTCGTCGTGCTCCAAAATTGTCGATTTTTGCCAATCCATTTGTTGCCACAGGGGAGACTAAGGTTCGAAAAACCGGAACCAGGTCAAATCCCGTCAGGCGGGTGGTACCAGTAACCGGTCTGTTACCGGAAAACCCGGTTGAAAACCGGTCAAAATTTGCGAAATGAAAGGGGAGGGAGCGGGATGGGGCCGGTAACTGGACCGGTTACCGGTCAGAAACCAGGAAAACCGGTGAAAACCAGATAAACCGGTGGAAACTCGGTTAATGTTAGTTAGATAGTTGAGTAATGCAAATATTCAGTGAAAAATATTTAATAAAGTATGAAGACCTCAAGTTGTACATAAAAATTGCTCATTACTACCTTGACCATGTGGTGAAGCCCTCTCGTCGTAGTGTCGTGTTGCATCTGAAATAATAAAAACACAAGTAAATATTAATGGATGGTAACTTGAGTAGTATACTAAAAAGTGAAAACACTAATGGAGGATCAATTCGTACCAATACATTGTTGAGAAACACGAAGATTGTGCAATATACTCATTGTTATCAATTAGGACAAGTCCTTCAAAATGAGTTAGGTGGGCTTTATATTGATCCCAAGTGTATGTGGATGGCATATTATACTCAATGATTATAAACTTGTTGGTAATATACAGGTTCCGCCCACTGGTAAACAATTCTTGCATTGGGAGGATAAGAAGAGATGTTCGAGGACGAATGAGAATCATCAGCATAAGATAGTAGGTTGGCATCTTGACGCCCATAAGTCGGCAAAGAGTATGAGCTACTATAGGATGCGTAGAAAGAAGAATCTTGTGGCTGAGGATGATCTCGTTGGCGGTCCTTAGCCCTTGTGTAGGTCTTTTTGATTATTCTTGATGCGTGACAACTATGGTCTTCATCCTGGGTAGCATGTGTGAAAGTCGACGCGGAGGGTGGTGTCGCGTCAAGGCCGTCGCTGTGAAACTTGAGCGGGGCTGACGTGGAGCCTTGGGGGCTGGTGGAGTCGACGTGGTCGGGAGGCAAACCCTGCAGACGAGGTGGTCTGATGCTTCGGCCAACACGTGGAGACTTGGAGCTGACTTCGCAGGCGAGGTGCAGACGCTCGGAGGCTCCGCAGCCAACATTGCTTGACGACGCGGAGGTACGTTGATGTTGTTGTTGATGGCGACGTAGAGGCTGGTGATGGAGGCGCAGGAGACGGAGACGTGGACAGCGAGGGCTACCTTGCTGTACCTCCTCATGAGCTCCTTCATGCGGGCGGGGAAAGCCGAAGGCGTTGTCGTAGAGGCGGCCGGGCCCGGTCATGCGTGCCAGACTCTCCTCTGTCAAAACGTGTCGTCTGCATGGCGGCGGTGCACATCGAACTTGCCGGTGGAGAAGAACCCGGCCAAATCTGGCACCCGTTGGGGCACCAGTTGAAGAGCCCCGAGGGCTGGGCGCTCGTTGTTGGAGTGAAGAACCAGGCCGATCATTGTGGGCCCCCGTGAGCACAGAAGTTGGTTCGGGCGAGTTAGTGGGCGTGGAGCTGAGGTCGAGGACGCCGATGGTGAAGTCTGTGCAGAGCCAAGCAGAGGCGAGGCTGTTCACTGTGGAGTCAGCCTGTGCGGAGCCAGGGTCGATGATGTCAGCGTGGAGTCTAGCGCGAAGACCTCAACATGGGAGGTAGATCGCCGAGACGAGGCCCCTGAGTGCCAAGGAGACCCGCCACAGGATGTGGTTCACGTCCGGGTTGACGCCGAGGAATGCCATGGAGGGCTCTGACGCCAGCATCTTCCACAGCATCGCCTGACTGCTCATGCCCAGGCACATCCCGAATGCGCCAATCGGGAACTTTGTAGGCAACGTCCTCTCTGTCTTGCCTGCTAGACTCACAGAGCACTTTCTTTCCTACATGCAGCACATGACGAAAACAAACGCTTTGCACATACACTTATGCATGCATTGATGGATACGTAAGCTTTCTTGAGATAACGTCTAGTTGTTTGTAGCTTTGCCTAAGCCTCTGCCGATTTGCTAATGCATGCATGGCTGTGGATTCTTTGAGTGCATGCATACGTAGGGTTGATACTTGATGCATGCATACGTTGGGCTCATGCATGTATGGATGGATGCTTCAGCGCAGGACTGCAAAACGGGGGTGTGACATCGCGCGGAGGCTTGGCACGGAGGCTCAATGTCGTGCGCAAGCTCGGCGTGGAGGCTCGACATCAGGCGGAGGCTCGGCGCTGGGGCTTGACGTCATGCAGAGGCTCAACGCGGAGGCTCGGCGTCGTGTGAAGACTCGGCGTGGAGGCAAGGTTGATAGCGGAGCGCGGACGCTTGACTTGGCGTGGAGGCCCGCCAAGTCATCCAAGACATCATTTCTCTGCATGAACTCACCACAGAAAGCTGAACCATGAACTCACCACGTGCATGCAGAATGCAAAGCTAGCTCCAACGCGATCCATGCATGCATTCGTAGGGTCATGCATGCATGGATGGAAATCTCATGCATGCATACGTAGAGTCATGCATGCATGGATGGATATCTCATGCATGCATACGTAGAGTTCATGTATGCACGGATGGCTACTTCAGCGTAGGACTGCAAAACGGGGGCGTGACATCGCGCGGAGGCTCGACATCATGCGGAGACTCGGCGCGGAGGCTGTGGCGCGGAGGCACACTTGGCGAGGTACACTCCTCGCGGAGCCCGGCGTGGGGGAGTCGAAGGCACACGAACTGGCTACACGAAGACCGAAGGCCGATAGTGGCGCGCGTGCATGCTGGCGTCATGGCGAAGCCCCACTGAATGAGGTCCCCGAGTAGCACCTCCGTGCCAAGCTCGACGATGCCTCGGTGGCATCCTCCACTCGTTTTCCCTGCATGAACACCGCAAGTAGAGCGGAGATAGCAGCAATATAAAAATGGGCGATTCGACTAGATCTGTTCGATACACCATCTACAAAACATGGCGAAGTATACAAGCAAAGCCCATACACCTCCATAATCAGGATGGTTAAATTTTTAGCGAGCAAGCTACTTATCTGTCGCTGGTGGCCCGCCAGATGGTACCGACACCACGAATAAAGCAGTATGCTCCCAGGAACAGAAAAGATCCACATAGCCGACGCTGGGTTGTAGAGTCCCTCTCATGTTGGCGGTTTTAAGAAGAAACAGAGAGGGAGATGGGCAAATGTTATAGTACACACGATGGGATAAAGCAAGATAATGCTTTGAACAAATCAATAGAAAAGATCCAAATCTTTAGCAATTTGTTCTCTTTTTTTACCTTTTGTTGAATGCTAGAGAAATCTCTTCCATACATAACTTCTAGTCGTCCCCACGGACGGCGCCATCTGTTGTGGCTACTGGCCAAACAGTAAAGAAAGGGACTAGTAAAAGGAGAGGAGAGCCAACACAGGGAAAGATGGAGAGTGAAAATGAGAGGATTCCCCTCCTCCTGCCCCTCTTGGGGGTTTATATACATGAGTGGAGTAGAATGGAAAATCCCTATTCTACCCCTTAATACTTACAAAGGATGAGGGTACATTGGTATATTTCTCTATACTATCGGGCCTATTACATATTAGGCCAGTTGCAAGGCCCAGTCACGGGAGGTTGGACCACCCCCACAACATCGATAAATCGGTTCTACCACTTTAATGACCCAATCCATACTAGACCACCATTGTCTACTTGTGAGATAGGAATACATGTATTCTCCTTCTTCGGTCATGCACAAATGGTTGAAGCTCCACACATTTGATACCATCCACTTCATGAACTTGTCTTTTCTGTCCCAAAAACTCTTCAAGAAAACAAATATCGTTCCAAACCTTGTGTCATTTGGATGAACTATCTCTCCTCCAATTTGTTGTCGCATTTCATTATGTAGGCGATTATGGTTGTATAGGAATCGACAAATCCTATTGGTCACCTTGACAACTGCAGCAACCTCCTTGAAATGGCTGATGCCTTTCAACATGAGGTTCACAGTATGCACTGCATAGGGCTGCCAGACTAGAGTTGGATATTCTTCAATTACCAATTGACATGCTTTCTTGTAGTTTGCACCATTGTCATTCACAATCTGCATAATATGTTTAACCCCAATTTCTTCGACAATTTTACGGATCTCACGATACAAAAAATTCGCATTTTATACGCCACCGGTCGCATTCACTAACTTATGGAAAAGCATTCTTCCATTGTAGTACAATATGAAGTTAATTATACTCATCTATGTAAGTCTTGTCCAGGAATCACACATGATGGATACTCCATATATGCTCAGTTTTCTTTGAACTCCTGTACATACTCCTTTATCTCTAGTTCATTAGCATCAAGGTATGGCCCATCGATTTCATGCCCTCTACGTGACGGAATACCTTCACCAAGTTCTTGTGTAACCATGATGGCAGCACGAAAATAAGGACACTCTGCCTTATTTTCAGCAATGTCATTACTGTGGAACCACTTAGCCTAAATTTTCCTAAGTTTTGACTTTGCTTCTTTTTTAAGTGTTGTGTTAATGCGGGGTTGGACGGGTGCCCAACTACGCAAAATATCATAATCAACTCTCATAGACTTCGACCTGCCAAACATCATAGAAAGGGCATTAGTTCTTGTACCCCTTCTTGTGGCACTTCCACTACCACCACCATGTTCAAATGTCATACCCTGGGCTCTTGCCCTCTGCTCGAGCTGGTGCAACTCCAACGACTCTCGGCGAGCCCACTCCATCAGCTTTTCCTGATCATCATCGAAGACATCTTCACGTGATGGACCACGAGCTACAGGCTCTGAAGCAACTTGCTCCATTCGCAAGCGCTCATCTCTAATAGATTTCTTCTTGGCCTTTGTTTCTTTTATATTTGCTAGCATGAGCCTTCTTACTTCCGTCGGAACCCCACTGCACTGAATAACATCCCCGTACTTCCTAGCAAGATGTTCTTTCAGGCGTGTGACATATCTGCCTGACTTCGTAAGCTTATAATATCTGCACTTCCACCCAGCACCTCCTAGTCTCTCTTCATGGTCCCAAATATTGATACTTTTACCAGCCATCACCTACAATATCATGCAGCGACATTAGCCATGTCTTATATTATACAACATCCCAGAAGTAAGATTTACCTATGTTTTTTTGTCTAACTTCTCCAGTATAGAAACAAAAACATGTATATTTCCTATTATGGTACCATTCTATACAAGAACAATAAGAGTAAAGGAGTATAAACATGGACTCACTTCATGTATATTTCCTATTACTGTAACAAAAACATGTCTATTTCGTATTATTGTAAGTAAACCAACTGAAGAACAACAAGAACAATTATGTGAAGTTGTGAACTCAACTAGATGTTGGCCTGCTGCTGCTGCTGCTCCTCTCCCCTCTCATGCTACTGCTCCTCCTCCTCTCCCTCCTGTGCTCTGCTGCTGCTCCTCCTCTCCCTCCCGTGTTGCTGCTCCTCCTCTCCCTTTCGTGCTCTGTGCAATTTCTGCTCTTCCTCCACTCCCTGCTGCTGCTCCTCCTCTCCCTCCCGTGCTGCTCCTCCTCCTCTCCCTTTCGTGCTTTGTGCAATTTCTGCTCTTCCTCCACTCCCTGCTGCTGCTCCTACTACTTTTCTCTCCACTCCCTGCTGCAGCATCTCTATTTTTGTCCCCCACATACAGCACTTTGCTCCCTTTACATGCACAACAAAAAACAAGCACTTTTCACTTTGTACCATGCCCCATGAGCCCTGCATGCTCCCAACCAGCAATATGAAGCATCCAATGCTTCATTTGCAGCACAAGAACAAATTCAAAGGCCTACAAATTCAAAATTTTGAATTACAAATTTCGGTCTGTTTTTTTTTTGTACCGGGCCACACCGGGTTTTCCGGTTACCGGTAACCGCTGGGAAACCGAACCTGAGAGAGCTCGCATCTCTCTCTCTCTCTCTCTCTCTCTCTCTCTCTCTCTCTCTCTGGAATCTTCACCCGGCTCGTCTGTTGGCATGGTCCGTTTGGATAATAGAAATTCCACTTAAATTTTTCAGGGGACAATATGATCCGTAAAAAACCTTCCTTTCCCTAAGGACCCGAAGTGCTGAACTCGTGGTTAACCCGGACAGCTATTTGAGTGATATCGTTTGAATCCATAAACAACCCAACAATGCCATTTTGTATCACGAATAGTCACAATAGGTTGCGAAAAGATACAAGTCACGAGGCAGAAACTTTTTTTTTTGTCTGGAGGCAGGAGTCGGAAACTAGATGTAACTGGACGAAGATACAAGCGGTTGACATCATGATGCACTCAGCTAATTCTTTACAACTATGCAAGCTGGACAAGATGGACTTTTTCTTGGGTACACGACATCAATACATCATCGTTAACAGCAACTCATCACATAATGAAAGTTAAGTGCAAACAGCAATGGAAACATTACTCGTAGAAAATGACTCAACGGGCACATATTGTTGAGCTTTCCGCACAAGCTAAAATCAGTTTGGATACAAGCAACCTGACGGGCAAACCTAAAAAGCCATAAGCACAACATCAGGGAGTTCCAAAGTAGTGGCAGGAGAGAATGGACAACGGCTGCACAGAAAGCCTAGAAGAACTTGTTGAACTGGCCACTCAGGGTGTCCTTCAGGTTCGAGTACAGCCCGTAGAGGGAGTATTGTCGCAGGTTGGAAACCTCATACCATGAGTTCAGAACTGACTCATGCTTATCGGTGCCTGAGAAGGCCAGTTGGATGCCGATACTGCAGTCGACAGGCCCCTGGGTCTTGCAGCTTTGTGTTCTGATGGCACAGGTTTGCTTGCTGAGGCAAACGAAGTTTGACTGCCCTGAGCAAGCACCACAGCCGTCCTTCTTCCAGTGCAAGTTTTGAAGCCTTCCTTTATTGAACTCAAGAACCTAGAGAAGTATCATGACATTGCAGTAACATTCAGAACATTCCTTGGTTACAAGTTCATAGATGATGGACATAATGGTACATTTCTAGTTCCATACCAGGGTGAAGCTCGACACAGTAAATGAGGAATTGGAGACAAAGATTGGAGCAGATCTGGCTGCATACTTTCTACCAGCAAATGCTACCATGAAACCACCAGCTGAGGCCTAGAAAATAAGCACAGGAACTTTGGTCATATACTGATGCAACCATTAGATGCATGATTTGACCATGAATGACTGAGCACTAACCAGTGAGCCATGACATCATAAACTTGATGAGTGATTACACAATATAAATTCAGGTAAATAAAACAAATAAAGAAACTAGCATTTCTCATTGCTATACTGTGCTATTGAAAGTTGCAACAATTTGTAATGCAGAAGCATTTGCTGTTTTGATTTGAGCTTCTAAGCATACTAAAGCAATACCAAATCTAACAATAGGACTCAAAAAGAATGCTAAGTATATCACCAATAATATTATGAAGTAATTAAGATCAACAAAGTAATAAGCTCAAGGACTACCAGTAACATATTAAGTATATCAGTAGGGCATGTTATTAACAACCAGACAGATATGAAGTTCCCGCATTTTTTAAAATGAACAAAACAAACGCAGACAGACACATTTTCAGAGTGGTTAAGCAAAGCATTGAAATTGAAAAAAACTCGACCTGCCGGGAGAAACCCAGGCATTGCTTAAGAAGAAAATCTTCTCACGCAGACCGAGAAAACCCCCGAACCCCTACTCCACCCTTACACAGCGGCACCATCGCCCGACCTTTGTGAGAAAGCATTGAAATTGAGACAGAACAAAAAAAAAACCCAATCCTGACAATTTATTGGTGGTCAGTCGGTTAGTGTCAAATATACTAGATAGTCTACATTAAGCAAAACATTGAAAATGAGACAGCAAAAAGCCAATCCTGAAAATCTATTGGTGGTTAGTCAGTTAGTGTCAAATACACTAGGTAGTCTACATTAGATCCTACTTTGACATTGTGGAGCCCAAGTCAGCAAAACAAATCCTTGCGATAAACACAAGATACAAACGCCCAGAAGCAACAAAGGTACCATGATATTTAAATAATCTAGCTAATCCGTAACCTTTAACAATATACCTTAGTGGACCAACTTTTTTCACAAAAGATTTGAGCTTATACAAAGGCACTTTTAAGCTTATCTGATCTCACAATTGCACAAGCCTTTATTTGAAATACAACTATGGACTCAGGTAGATCAGAAGATTAAAGGTTGCGGTTTTTTAATGTGTGCCATATTGGGGTTGAATTCTCAAATCCCAAGCCTAGCCTCTTGCTTTGCCACAGCATGGTTCCAAAAAGTCTAAAAGGTGCAAACTATTTTCTAAAAGAGAGTAAAGTGTGCCATAGGTCCTAAACTTGCACATGCATGTCACTTGGATCCCTAAACTTGATAAATGCACAGTTAAGTCCCTAACTTGTATAAGTGTGCAAATAGAGGCCCAAACCGCACTTAATTAGCAACTAATGATTACATGGCACTTTGGACATATTTAGGCCAAAGTTTGGCCATGCAATTGCTAACTAGGATCACTCAGAAACTTGTAAAAGTTGTCCAATGACACGCGAAAACTTAGTTCAAATCCAAATATACTAACTCTCCAATAATGTCAAATGGTGATATAGCAGTGATCACATGGTCAAATTGTGATCTAGACCGAGCTAAGATGTCATATCATCTTTAATTACCAATAAAGTAGCATTTGGATCTTTGTTGACACACTAACGTAAGTTTAGGGATCTTATATGTGCAAATATCAAGTTCAAGGATCCAAGTGACACACCCTAGTAAGTTCAGGGACCTACCGTGCACTTTAATCTTCTAAAAATACATGTAGTGCTTTAGCACCCTCAGAACCTGGGGTTACCCTTGGCAGATAATAGCATGCTAACCATAAAATTAAAACTACAAAAAGGTCAGCTCAAAATGAAATTTAATCTTTAACAACAAGGTTGTTTTTGTAGGATCATTTTTTTTTCCAAAAAAACATGCGAACATCATAGCTCAGAACAATAAAGTTTTCACATACATGATGCTATATCTCCTCACAACAAAGCTGATTAGGAAAAAGCAACAAGCCGTCCTCCTGTTCCTTGCCAAATCCAAAGTGACAGAGGTGTCTGTTGTCAAATTACACTCTGTAACTTCTAGCAGAAAACACTACTCTTGAAGCAAGCTATGCTTCTTTTTTTCCCTCCAATTGTGTTGCAGTCTTACGACCACTCCCAGGATTCATACGACCACGTTGTTGTCGCTATGACCACCTCCTGTAGCTGTACGACTACGTTGAAGAGGCTACGACTATCTCCTAAGTCGTTACGACTGCTCTGTTGGTTCTCTGACCACCCTGGCAGTCGTTACGACCACGTTGTGACCTCTCCGATCACGCCTCATTGCTTCGACCACGTAGTCGTTAACTTCAGCTGAAGTTACGACCATGGCTGTCACGGCGTAATTGGTGACCACGGTGCCTCTTAGGCGCCGGGACGCCTAGGCAAGGGCACGGCGCCGTGTATACGTGTGTACGTACTCTCGACACTGTATACGGTGAATGTTTCATTCAGTTGCTCTCTTCTGCTGTCTCCCCCCATACAATCCCGTCTCCCGACTCTCTCTCTCTCCTGACTCCCACTCGTCTCTCTCCCGAGCCTGACTCCCCTCCCCGGTGCTGATCTCCCGCTCTCTCCCCTCCCTAGCGCTTCCTCCCCCACGTGCTACCTCCCCTCCCCCAGCCACGTCCTCCCCCGCGCCCCACCTCCTCCCCCCGGCGCCTCCCCTCCCCGATGCCTCCCCCCGTCGCCTCCCCTCCCCTCGGCGGCGGGAGCAAGCTGGAGAGGGAAGCCAGTGGCGGGAGTAGGCTGGAGATCGGCGCCGGCATGGAGATCGGCCCCTGGTGACTAATCCATGACTAGTCGTCGAGTCAGGCGCATGGAGGACTAGGGAGATCAACTTGACTGGAGCAACTAGTTACTAGTCAGCGAGCAGCAGCGACTAGTCGTCCATGTCTAGCCGCCCGACTAGATGGCCCACTTTCAGCTGGGGAGGCCGAGAGGGTTAGACATGTATATACCGTCGGAGACTTGAGTGTTAACCCTAGATCGAGTCATCCTCTCCTCCCATGCGAGGCGCCAGAGCTGGGACTTGGGCCGTGCCGGCACGGCTCGGGCCCATCGTGCTTCGTGCTGTGCCAGCTCGGCCTAGTCATCTCATCGTGCCGTGCCGGCCCGCGTCACCTCCGGTCAGGCCCAAGCACGGCCCAAAGCCCACCATTCATGTCGTGCCAGCCCAAGCCCAACCCGAAATTGCTATACGCGAAGGCGGTTGCAACGGTCGTCATCTTCCTTTCTCTCGTACCCGCCTCGTTTAAAACTAGTTGAAATTGAATTAATTGCATAAAAATATGGGCACGCAATGACATAAATATTTCGGGAAAAAGTGGAATTTCTTTGATATTTTAGAAATACAATGTTACTGGCTCGTTAAAAACCTTACGCTCCATTACAACATGCGTAGATAATATCTACTCGGCAATGTCTAGATCAGCATACGCCTTTACGATTTCGGGATCCTTCAGTTGATGCTGTTCCCGCTCTTTGGCTAATTCCCAGTCTTTGGCACATGTGATTGCCTCCACCATCCTGGGTGTAAGGGATAATCTTCTCTCTTCTATTATTCTCCCTACCGTACTGAACGTCACTTCTAAAGAGACGGTGGACACTAGCACCAGGAGAACATCCCGTGCGAAATATGACAGCACAGGAAAGATCCGCTTGTTATTCTTCCACCACTCGAGCAAGTCTATCTTGTCTCCATCAGTAAGATCAGGATCAATGTTTGCAAAATCATGCTCCAAATAGTGGTTCAACTCTGAGACAGAATTCCACTTGGAGGCTGCCTGAGACTGAGAGGACGAAGAAGTAGACTTGTCCTTTAGTTTCTTCCACAAGTGTGATGACATGCTTGTCTTTCCATGTTGCGTCTGCTGTGAGGCCTCCGATCTTCCGCTGCTGCCAAACTTATCATGATACAAACGAAAAACACAATAAAGCTCTTTTTTGACATGTTCGAAAGCTTCTGAATAATCTAAGTCAAGACATTCATCTATCCCCTCCATACCAAATAAACTCTAATATAAGCAAGAGGTAGGATAATAAATACTAGATAAAATCTTTGTTGCTTTATAAAAAGGTTTTAAAAACTCTCGAAAATGACTGGCAACTACCAATCTGAATTAGTAACTAGCAATTCATTATTTTGACAGTGCCAACATGTTAGGAGAACTACTACATCCGATATTTTACGGATGTATCAAAAGGAACTGGTAGAGTTAAGAGAATTATTCCAACAAGTTCAGTATTCTTTTGCCATAACCTCCATACTTGGACATCATCCCACCAAAGAAGTGCATATCTTAGTGTTGTAGCTCATTATTTAGATGATAATTATAAACTAAACAAAAGAGTCATAGGATTTAAACTAATAAATGAATCGCACACGGGAGAGGCAATTGCCGAGCGTATACTATATATACTTGATGATTTTAAAATAGATAATAAAATTGCTTCTATAACTCTTGATAACGCATCGACAACCACAACGGTTATGAACATCCTCACCCCAAAATTACAAACATATATTGGTGGTTATGTCCTCCACCAAAGATGTGTATGCCACATCTTGAATCTTGTTGTTCAAGATGGTATGCAAATAATTGGTCTATATCTGAACAATATCCGTGATGCTATTCGTTACCTCGCAAGTTCTCCACAAGTGGTAGCCGAGTTCATGAGTCTTGTGGCAAACTAATGGGAAAGAGCCAAGAAAATTTGGTCTTGACATGAAGGTGAGGTGGAACTCAACATATATTATATTAAAAAAGATACAAGGTTACGAAAATATCATATCCGTTTTTGTGAATGCCAACTGTCAAAATAATGAATTGCTAATTACTAATTCAGATTGACAGATTGCTAGTCATTTTCGAGAGTTTTTAAAACCTTTTTATAAAGCAACAAAGGTTTTATCTGGTATTAATTGTCCTACCTCTTGCTTAGTTATAAAGTTTATTTGATTAATTGCAGATAAAATTGCTAAATCTAGGGACGATGCTCTTTTAGGCCATGCCGTCGTAGCAATGGAAGAAAATTTTGTTAAATATTTTTTTCTCTTTCACACTTGTATTGTTTCGCTATTATTTTTGATGCTACAAAAAAGTTAGCAGGTTTACAAGTAGGTATGAAGGGGATAGGTGAATGTCTTGGCTTAGATTATTTAGAAGCTTTCGAACATGTCAAAAAGGAGTTTTATCGTGTTTTTCGTTTGTATCATGATAAGTATGGCAACAGCGGCAGATCGGAGGCCTCACAGCAGACGCAACATGGAAAGACAAGCATGACATCACACTTGTGGAAGAAACTAAAGGGCAAGTCTACCTCTTCGTCCTCTCTGTCTCAGGCAGCCTCCAAGTGAAATTCTGTCTCGGAGTTGAACCACTATTTGGAGCATGATTTTGCAAACATTGATCCTGATCTTACTGATAGAGACAAGATAGACTTGCTCGAGTGGTGGAAGAATAACAAGCGGATCTTTCCTGTGCTGTCATATTTCGCACGGGATGTTCTCCTGGTGCCAGTGTCCACCGTCTCTTTAGAAGTGACGTTCAGTACGGTAGGAAGAATAATAGAAGAGAGAAGATCATCCCTTACACCTAGGATGGTGGAGGCAATCACATGTGCCAAAGACTGGGAATTAGCCAAAGAGCGGGAACAGCATCAACTGGAGGATCTCGAAATCGTAAAGGCGTATGCTGACCTAGACATTGCCGAGTAGGTATTATCTACGCATGTTGTAATATTTTGTATATACATATATTGTTACTGTACTCTTTTCCTTACTCGGGAAACTCCACTCTGGAGCGTAAGGTTTTTAACGAGGCAGTAACATTGTATTTCTAAAATATCAAAGAAATTCCACTTTTTACCAAAATATTTATGTCATTGCGTGCCCATATTTCTATGCAATTAATTCAATTTCAACTAGTTTTAAACGAGGCGGGTACGAGAGAAAGGAAGATGACGACCGTCGCCACCGCCTTCGCGTATAGTAATTTTGGGCTGGGCTTGGGCTGGCACGGCACGAACGCTGGCACGGTGGGCTTTGGACCGTGCTTGGGCTTGACCAGAGGCGACGTGGGCCGGCACAGCATGACACGATGAGATGACTGGGCCGAGCTGGCACGCGACGACGGCACACATGGGGCGGTGCCGCGCGCAGACGCAAGACGCCCAAGTCCCGCTCTCCGCGCCGCATGGGAGGAGAGGATGACTCGATCTAGGGTTAACACTCAAGTCTCCAACGGTATATACATGTCTAACCCTCTCGGCCTCTCCAGCTGAAAGTGGGCCATCTAGTCGGGCGGCTAGACATGGACGACTAGTCGCTGCTGGTCGCCGACTAGTAACTAGTCACTCCAGTCGAGTTGATCTCCCTAGTTGTCCTCCATGCGCCTGACTCGATGACTAGTCATGGATTAGTCACCAACTTAATAACATAATATGGTATCTATAATCACAATACTCAAGCAGAAAACAAAACAAAAAAATAGTAGAATACTAGAAAATCATGGGGCTAATTCTGCTAATGCCCACAGAACAAACTTATGCGAACTACACTCACATGACAATTATGACATATTGAGGTGGTCTGCTCCACTGGACAATTATAACACCAGGATCTCATGTGAGGATAGTCAGGTTACAAGTTGCAACGTTCCACCAATCCGTGCTAGTTCCAGCAACAACCAAATGAAGAAACACTAAGGTAACAGGGGCATCAATCCCCGCAAGTCTCCCGCTTATCCTACATTTTTCTTTTAGAACCAGAGCTTATCCTACATTTCCATAAACACTTGTGAGAGCAAGATCCTGCTGTTAGTGATATGCCCTAGAGGCAACATGGAGATGTTATATATATCACATACTATGTTTATGATGCATTACTTTGTTCCTTGAAATAGACATTATCATTATTGATCAATGAGTATGTGACTTATTCATGAGACTCTTAATGCTAAAATGTTGCTATTTTTAAATGATCCCTGATCATATATCATATGAGGAACAGATATGATTCAAAGATCAGCATATGTATTGATTGATGATCATGTCTCATGGATCATGGTATGGTGATACCAAATCAATAATATGGACATGTGTTAGTGGACATATGTTGGATAGACCCGTCATGAGATACTGCAGAGATTCCATGTGTCATCAGTTGGTCTCAAGTAGTGTTTATGTAGAATCCTTAGACTTGAGATCATCATGGTTCCCAACATGCGTAGTAGCTTATTTTGGGACTACTAAACACTACTCCGTAACTGGGTAGTCATAAAAGTAGTCTTCGAGTTTGCCATGAAACATGTAGTGGGATGTGAATGATCAAGATAGAATTTGCCCCTCCTTATGGGAGAGATATTTCTGGGCCCCTTGATGTAATGGATTATGAAAGTGCATGGTCAAGCCAAGGTGATTGAGGAGTCAATCACAAGTTTATAATCCATCACGGAATCGAGAAAGTGATTGAGCTATTAAGAGGATGACACAGGTCTCGCTTTGAGCTCAATCTATATCGTGAGGCAAAGGGATTCGTACATGAGAACATTACGAGTTCAAATTGATATGATATTTACGTATACTTTGGGGTTAATATGTCTTACTAGAGGCCGTTATTAACAGGGTGACCGGAAAGGCGTTCCCGGGTCGCGACCAAGTATACGTGAACCTACAGGGTCGCACACTTAACGGGTTGGAACACTAATTCGAATATGATTCGGATGTGGACTCAATTCGAATAGAGATCCGAATAGATTCCTATTGGGCCTCGGTCTACAAGGCCCAAGTGAGGAGGTCTATATATATTTGGTGGCGAGGGGCTGAGGGGCACACACGCTTCTGTTAACCTCTAGCAAAACCCTAGCCGCCACCTCCCGAGCCAAACCCTAGCCGCTCACGAGTGCTAGTACACTCGCGATCGACGTTCCAGCCTCGGACATGTGGATACCGGTGGAGGCACTGCTCGTTGCGGTGCTGATCGGCATCAACAACCTACAGATTGGATCTACTCGTGGTGTATTGGATCTACTCGTGGTGTGGTTAATCGCGTGGAGGAGACGACCTGTTCGGGACGATCGGCTAATTCCACTACTACCTCGACGTGCGTAGTTGGATCGGCTTCTCCAACTCTTCTTCCGCTGCGCTGCGCGTCTAGTGGTAACGATCCATGATCTCTCCTTAAGCATGATGTCCTTGTGTGCGCGGTAGAAACTTACTTTCGTAGCCTACGCGCATTCCTTTTACCTGCATACTAGAAGCATTTCAATCGAGCAGCTGACGTTACTCCAAGCTCCAACCGGATCAAAAGATGCTATCCCACTTGCCCATGCTACCTCCAACTCAGATCAAACCAAGAACACACCAGCGGGACCAGCCTTAGTGATCTCCACCTACTGGCATATTTGCACAAGCACGTTCCTAGCAAGCTGCACCGGATCCACCTAACGTACTTACCCCGAGCAAATGGAGACGACCCGACCAAGAAGAGAAGGGGAGGGAGGGTGACGGGGGAGGAGATCGCTTACAGGGTTGAAGCCTGTGGTGGTGTTGATGGTGAGGAGGGAGATCTCGTCGACCTTGGGGCGGAAGACGGCGAGCTGGGCGGAGGAGGCGAGGTTGAGGGCTTGAGGCGGCGGTCGCAGGGGGAGAGCTGGGTGGCGCCGGAGAAGAAGGCGTTGAAGCCCGCGAAGGCGAGCCCGAAGGTGAATCCGTCCCCGCGCTGGATCCGCGCGTCGCTGCATGGCTCGTACACCCCGTTGGTGTCCCCCGCCGCCAGCGAGGCGAGGGCAGCGGCGAGCGCCAGGGCGAGCAGCATCCGCCGCGGCGGCGACAAGGCAGTGGCGGGGGCGGCCATGGCCGCGAGATTCGCGGGCTCTTGGTGGCACTGAGCTGGTTGGTGTGGTAGCTTTCTCATTTGTTTGTTTGTAAGAGGCAGGCGGTGAGTCGACGCGAGGCGGAGAGCTCGTCGATGACATATTAGTACGAATCGAATAGCTCATAAAATAGATAATAAAAATATAATTGATATTTTTTAAGTTTTATTATATCGAATACGATGGATGGTTGGAGTATGGATATTATATAAAACATATAATTCAAATCACCTCTAGTTAGAGAACAACCATAGAGGTGGATGGGGAGGTGGACCTGACGAGTGAGAAAAGTATCGTTTCTGTTGCATAATAGGCTCATCGTTTGTATGGGTCTAATTTATGGAATAATCGGATTGATAGTAATTTGATCGAACTCTAAAAATAACTGAGCTGAGGCAATGGGCATACGCACTCTGTTTATTGCTTTTGCTTGAGCTATATATCGTATGGTTTGTACTAGTTGGAAATTGGGTGGTAATTTGGAAGGAAATTGGGCCTAACAGGTCCTCCGTCCGCGACAACTCGATTGGAAAGAAATGTTAGTCTAGTAGCTAAATGAATGCTTTTGCTATTGATAGCGCTGGCCATCGAATGCGGAAGGCAAGTAGGGCAGTCAACGAACATTCTTTTTTTTTTTTTTTGCGTATGAGTCTATTTTAATTTTTCTGAACTCTTACATTGGTTAAATTTCAATCCTTAATCACAAAGTCGGATGTTTTGCCCACTTCAAATATTAATACCGTTTATTTTACCTTCTGAGACTGATTAAAAGCGATTTTGCTCTATGTTGACATTGACATAGTAGTGGCTTCCACCTGTCAGAGCCTCAAGTGGGTTAAGTGAGAGAGAAATAGAGTGATAGACAGAGAGAAGCATCGGTGCACAGGGAAGCAAAATATGGGAGGCCAGCAGTGATACACAGGCTTTGTATCACGGGCTTCATCACCGATGGCAAGCGGCAACACAAAGACCACAACCAACTGTCAAAATAGGTTGTAGGGGCTATAGGATGGTAAGAGGAGGTGACATCACGGGCGGAGAAGCACTGTGGTGACTAGGCCATGGTGAGAGGCGGCGGTCGGCAGAGGAACACGATGGTGGTGATGCTATAGGTATGCTATCCATGATTCAGTGTAAGCACACGCTAGACGTTGTCTAGGGAAACACTCCATTGCAAGAAATCGAACCAATACACATAAGGACAATGAATCACTGATAAGAATCGGTGCGGCTAGCCATGTAGAAGAACTTTAAATTCCGACAGATGACTACACAAAAGTCAAATTAATTTAAGAGAGATACTCAAGAGTATCGGGAATACAAGATGACGCAGTGGCAGTGCTGTGGCTGGTCTGCTGCGCGGCGACGGGGAGCGAAGGATGCGGGAGGCAGTAACAGCCGCGCCGGAGATGGTGGGAAAGTTGCTCGTGGTGGTGCAGGGGGAGTGCTTGCCAACAGCTTCGCAGGTGGCCGGCGAGCTGCTGAGAGCGATGAGGCTGGAGTAGGAATGTAAGGGCTTGGTCGCCGCCTACGATGGCCACACCATCTATGTCATGCCTTACTGAAGCTAGCTACAACCTCGCCTTGTATTTAGCGTGTAATTTATTGAGTTAACCCCTTGTGATAATGGCCGAAAAACATCACGATTTTGGGGGTACTAAGCATAGTGCAATATAGGGGATGATTGATCTGCTTGCAAATATGCTTCTTCCATTGGAGATATCATGTGGAAACTTGAGTAATAAGTAGAACTAGATGCGGAAGCGCGGCATCACGCTGCGCTAGCTACTACATGAACCAAAGAAAAAAATGTACAATTCATAAGAGGGGTTTCAACAAAAATTAAGGTTTAATTACATAAAACGAGGTGTTTTACGAAAAGTGTGATTTTATTAAGTATGGTTTTTCTAAAAAATCAAGGATCTATATGTAATTTGGAAGGGTTTGTATGCAATTTTGAAATATCGGAGGGTTCAGTCAAAACATCGTGATCAACATAATGTGGTCCGTGGTCGAAGTTGAGGTCGTGGTTGAAGGGCGTCGTCATCGAAGTCGCCGTCGTGGTCGAAGTCGAAGCCGCGTTCGAGGTCAAGGCCGTAGTTGTGGTCGAAGGGCCGTTGTCCGTGGTCGAAATTGAGGTCGTGGTCGATGGGCGCTATGGTTGAAGTCGACGTTGTGGTCAAGGTCGAGCCTGTGGTTGTGGTTGAAGAGCCGTGGTTGAAGAGTTGTGGTCAAAGTCGATGCCGTGTTCGAAATCGATGTCGTAGTCGAAGGGCCATGATCGAAGGACCAGGTCGAAGTCAAACCCGTGGTCAAAGTGGAAGTCCTGGTCGAAATGGACATAGTCGAGGGCGCGGTCGAAGGGGGCCGTGGTCGTAGTTGAGGTCGTGGTCGAAGAAGTCGAGACCGTGGTTGATGGTCGATGCCAAGGTCGTGGACCGTGGTTGAAGGACATTGTGGTTAAAGTCGACGCCGTGGTAGAAGTCGACGTGGGCGAGGTCGAAGCCATGGTCAAGGTTGAGGCCATGGTCGAGGTCGAAGGGCCGTGGTTGAAGGGTCGTGATCGACGTCGATGCCGTGGTCGAAATCAATTATGTTGTTGAAGGGTTGTGGTCGAAGGACTAGGTCGAAGTCGAAGCCATGGTCCAAGTGGAAGTCGTGGTCGAAAGGGCCATAGTCGAAGTGGAGGGCGTGGTCGAAGGGGGTCGTGGTGGAGGTCAAGGGCGTGATCGAAGGGTGCCATGTTCGTAGTCAACGTCGTGGTCGAAGTCACAGCCATGGTCGAAGTCGAGGCTGTGGCCGAAGGGCGCTGTAGTCAAAGTCAAGGCCTTGGTCGAAAGGGGCTATGGTCTATGGTCGAAGGCAAGGCCGTGGTTGACGTCGACAAAGTTGAAGCCATGGTCGAAATCGATGCCGTAGTCGAAGGGTCATAGTCGAAGCACCGAGTTGAAGTTGAAGCCGTGGTCCAAGTTGAGGGCACGGTCGAAGGGGGTAGCGGTCGAGGTTGAGGATGCGGTCAAAGGGGGTCGTGGTTATAGTCGAGGCCATGGTCGAGGTCAAGGCCTTGGTCAATGTCGAGGCCGTGGTCGAGGTCGACACCATGGTCGAGGTCGAGGCCATGGTCGATGGTCGACACTGAGGCCGTGGTCCATGGTTGAAGTGGACGTCATGGTCGAAGGGTGCTGTGGTCGAAGTCGGCGCTGTGGTCAACGTCGACGTGGGTGAGGTCGATATCGTGGTCCAAGTAGAAGTCCTGGTCGAAAGGGTCGTGGTCAATGTCTATGCCGTGGTTGAAATTGAAGGGCATGATCGAAGGACTAGTACAAAGACCACGACCAACTACTGATCATACAGTACTACTATGCCCAACATACGATAGTATCGATTTCTAGGGGAGGGAAAAGGTCCAAAAACACACATATCTAGAAATTAGCTACCACCATGTAGGTTTCAGTCCTACCATGGTGTGGTACTACCACACCTTTCATGCGGTCTTATCGCATTGCGGTAGTACTGTCAATAAGACTGCGGTAATACTACTTTTTTAGGTTAAGCACAGAGAAGATGCCAAATGTAGATTCAAATGCATGCCTGACCCTTAATTGATCAAAGTGGCACAAGATAAATCTTTAAGCAACTAGACATGATATCTCTTTATAGTACGGCATCTAGCCTATAAATCCGATCATTCCACCAATCACCAAGACCGGTAAAAACTATAAAAAGGTCATTTAACTATATAATAACTTTGTCTTGAGCCATATCAATCCGTTATCATCTTTGCATGTCATTTCCATGTTGTCATTCAAAATCCGAGACTAAACCTTTCAAACATGTTAACATACACGTTAGTCCCGTTGTTGTCATTAATTACCAAAATTATATTTAGGACCCAGATGCTTTCAATCAACCCTTTTTTAGTAATTGATAACAACTTAAGCAATATGAATGAATTGAAAGATTTGAATATACAACGAGTTTGAAAACAAGTTGCATATTCTTATTTTAACTTTTGGTTTGCAAATAATTCTTAAGATAGGCTCAAAGGAGATAAAAAATTAGTTGCTTTCAAAAGTCAATCAACAAATAATCAAAATTCCCCCTAAACATGTGTATATGGGTTTATGAAGTGATTTCCATGCACATGTGTGGAATTTTAGAAAATTTTGGCAGGGTTTCCTTTATTTATTGAATTTGTGTAAGCATGTTAATGTGGCAATCATGGAAAAAATTTAGCCATAAGAAGCAATCATGAGATAAACTTGACACTTAACATAATCATGGCAAGGTTAACAATGTAGCATAACATAATAGCATTGAGTTTACAAGTTCAATAATTGTGATAACTTTAACTATTACATATTTATCATGATGCAAACAACCAAAAGATAAGTCCAAATAGGGCTAATAGTCATGATGCAAACAACCACAAGATAAGTCCAAATAGGGCTAATAGTAGACACATGACTTCATCCCATCTTGACTTTCTTCTTCTCCAATCTTCACTTCCTTCTTCTCCCCCCTTTGGCATCAAGTACCAAAATGGTTCACTCACATGGAGAAGGATCATGACGGTGGTGACAGTGATAGTCGGGAGAAGATGGTGGTGCCACTGAAGAGGGATGCTTAAGTGCACTCATGCACTGAGTCAAAGCCGCCAACTGATTGTTTATCTCAATTTGCACATCGTGAATTACCAAGACAGTTGAATAGATTTGAGACAAAGTAATAGGGTTGGAGGCTTGAGCTACTTGAGAAGGATGCTCGTGCTCCTGATCGTGCTCTTCTTTCACTTGAACACAAGGATGGGTTGCGATTGGCACTAGAGGCCCTTCTCTTAGTTTGTATGGCTTGTGAACTATCGGTCGTGCCCCTCAAAAGTGTGTCCTCCTCATTATAAGAGTCATGATGTATGGAGCATAATAGATACGTTTGACTCTATCATTCTTAGAAGAGGCAATCTCCAAAATGTTCAAATATCCACAACATCAAATTTTCTCCCATCATGATACAATCTATTATGTTCCAAGCATGCCTTTAGATTGCATCAAAATTTTCACTCTTGGGATAGAAGGTATGGTTTATGATGCTGTTGATTATACTTGGCAAAGGGAGGAGTTCTGCTAGCTTCTCGGGTATGTATCTTACATTCTCATCATAGAACTCACACCATGTCATGGCTCTAAGTGCTGCTCGAGAGTAGATATTCTCATACTTTCTTGAGAAGGTTCTTAGACTTTGCTCAAATTCAGATTGGAGGCTTCCACCCTCTCATTTCCCGTCATCCATATTAAGTGATAAAAGTTGGGAGAAACAAAGACAACAGTATAAAACTGTCTGATCATATCATCTTGATAGTCACACCAAAGAGCCACAATGTCTTGCAATCCTGCTATGTAGAAGAGATGGTGTGCGCTAGCGAAATGATCAAGAGAATTGAGATGAGCCCAATCCACATATTTGTGGTCATTGAACTGTTTGTGATGATTATAGATTTGGACGAAGACTTCTTGCTGGAATCTTGTGTGGAACCTTGGATCTGTAGAGCTTCTAGGTTTTGTAAATTGATTCGGGTGATGTACTATAGCATACTCATCACTCATGATTTGCAAGAGATTTATGCTCAGTTCCATGGCCTCAATCATTTCCTCCTCCTCATCATCTTGTTCCTCATTTTCTTCCTCCTCATCACTTGGCTCAGACTCTTCCTCTTCTTGTACTTGCCTGGAGGATTGGCCCCTATCCCAAGCCCTCATGGTTTGCAAGAAGGAATCGGTTTTAGAGTCACTGCCCTCTCTTTGAGCTAGAGATGCCATTACTGATGCTGACTTCTGGGAGGCCGCTTTGCAGCGAGAGGACGAAGGTCCGACATGAGTTGTGTAGCGATCAGCCAGTTTGCTTTCAGAACAGGAATTTTTGGGGATGGAAGTCTTAGTCCTTAGCATTGTCACTATAGGAATTGAGAAGATGATTAGGATAGGAAGGAGTAGGGTTTGAGGATATTTGCATAAAAATTTTGAAAATCTTCTGCAAGTGCGGTAGTACCACAAGAACCCACCAGTACCGTTAGCCTGTGGTAGTACTGCATGGTGTCGGGCGGTAGTACCACACCCGCAATGAATCTTAGGGCATATATCAAATCTTCATCTTAACTAGTATTTGGCATGGATTAAACCATGAAATAGACATAAAAGGTCACCAAACATTGGTTTCTACCCATTTACCCAAAAGATTTCAATTTGTTTGTGCACATTATGTCCAAACCCTAGAAGATAATTTTGGAGTCAAAAATAGGGGAAGATAATTCCAATAGGGATTACCTTGTGGAATGGAGGAGAAATGATCTCAAGCAGCAACTTTTGACAAGAGATCTAGGAGCGCTTCACAATCCTTGAGGATTTGGAGAGGGGATTTGAGGAGAATGAGAGATGAGAGAGAGAGAGAGGAGAGTTTGTGGCCAGTATTGAAAGATTGTGGTCGGTTGGTTTCGATAGGGACAGTGAATAGAAGATAAGAACTCGGCCATAATTGATTTTGGGACCATCGGTCAGGGGTTAGTAGTACTGCATTTAAGGGCCGGTAGTACCACTAGGAGATAGTACCGCAGAGAGGTACGGTAGTACTGATTGTCTAAAGAAAATCTAGACTGAGATGAACATGCAAATAATCCTTAAATATAACAATCAAATAACCACTTTCAGGATATTATACATCAATTCAATAATAAATTCCCAAATAACATAGTTTTTTCATCAAAATAGAGATATTGAGAGTATAATTTTGAATTAAATTTTCTTAAGAACTCCAAATAAGAGCAAATGACATGATGTATGATTTCAAGAAACATTAGAATAATATAAGACATTTAAATCATTCCTTAATTTGTAAAAGCGGCTTTCATCTAAAGGTTTGGTAAAGATATCGACTAATTGATCATTGGTCTATGTGTGGCTAATAACAATATCTCCCTTGCTCACATGATCTCGCAAGAAATTATGGCGAATATCTATATATTTGGTTCTTGAGTGTTGGACCGGGTTATTAGCAATCTTTACGGTACTATCATTATTACATAAAGAGACATGTTATCAAAATTAATCCCATAATCCATCATAGTTTGCTTCATCTATAGCAATTGTGCACAACAACTACCTGTGGGGTATATTCTGCTTCAACGGTGGATAAGTCTATGAAGTTTTACTTCTTAGATGACCATGAAACTAATGATTTTCCTAAGAGTTGACAACTACTCGAGGTACTTTTTTATCCACTTTTGCAACCCATATAATCAGAATCAGAATATCCAATTAAATTGAATTTTGCATATTTAGGATACCATAATCCAATGCTAGAGAAATACTTTGAATATTTAAGAATTCTCTTAACATGCATTAAATGGCACTCTTTAGGTGAAGCTTAAAATTGTGCACACATACAAACACTAAACATGATATTGGACCTACATGCGGTGAGATAAAATAAACTACTAATCATAGATCTATAAAACTTTAAATCAATCGATTTACCTCCCTTATTAAGGTCAAACTAACCGTTGGTAGCCATAGGAGTCTTGATGGGGTTTGTGTCCTCCATAGTAAACTTCTTGAGCAAATCTTTCACGTGCTTGGTTTGTCTTATGAACGTCTCATTCTTAAGTTTCTTGATTTAGAGTTCAAGAGAATAACTTAGTTCTCTAATCATTGATATCTCGAATTTTCTAGACATCATCTCACTAAATTCTTTGAAAAACTTTGATTAGTGGACCCAAAAATGATATAATCAACATAAATTTGACAAACAAATAATTCAACATTTATAACTTTATGAATAAGGTTGTGCCAACCTTCCCTATTTTGAATCCTTTAGAGAGTAGAAAATCTCTAAAATGCTCATACCATGCTCTAAGAGCTTGTTAAGACTGTAAAGCGCTTTAGAGAGTTTATATGCATGATTTGGATTATTAGAATCCTCAAAATTGGGTGGTTGTTCGACAAACATGAGTTTGATTATTCTATTATTTAGCAATACACTTTTAGCATTTATTTGAAATAATTTAATATCAAAACATGATGCAAAAGCAAGTAATATGTGAATGGACTCAAGTCTAACTATAGAAGTGAAAGTTTCACCAAAATCCAAACTTTTGACTTGTGTGAAATCTTAAGCGACCAATCTTGCTTTGTTTCTTACCACCACTCCACTTTTGTCTTGTTTATTCCTAAAGACCCATTTTGTACCGATGACATTGTGTTCCTTGGGTATTTTCATCAATGTCTAAACATCATTTCAAGTGAAGTTATTTAGTTCTTTATGTATTGCATTCACCCAATCTGAATCATTGAGCACTTCGTATACGTGTTTTGGCTGAATGAAAGAGACAAACGAGTAACGCTCACAATGAGAAGTGACACGAGATCAAGGTTGGACACCTTTACTAACATCACCTAATATTTAGTCTATTGGACGATCTTTAGCAATTGTGTTATGATCTTTGTGGGTAGGTTTGATAGTTATCCTTCTTCATTTTTTTTCTACTTCATCAATTTGAATTTGGTTCATTGTAAAAGAGGTAGAGGGTTCGACTTGGGTGGAGGATGGTTAGTTATTCCAATCTTCCTTTAGCTTGATGTCATTAATTTGCATGTTCTTCATTGCTTGTCTCAAACCTTTACCATCTACATCATTCAAAATTTTTTGCTCTTCTTGAGAGCCATTAGTTTTATCAAAGTGTACATCACACATCTCCTCAACTAAACCAGAGTTTAAAAAAATTTATTTTAAAAAACTATTTTGAAATAGTTTTGGAAAAAATTATTTTAATAAACTATTTTGAAACAGTGACAAAAAAACCATACTATTTATTTATTTATTTAACATACCGATTTATGGGAAGGATGGCCTCGTCCGTGGTCTGCAGGAAGTAATTATGTGGCAAGCAAAAGTAACGCAAGTGTCAAAGATCAAACAAATAAAAAGGTTCGTAGAACAAGATAGCATCACCCGTAAATTTAAAGTTGGGGAACTCTGGCTAGCCGCCCATGCCGCGTGGACTTTGTGCGCTCGAGTGCCGACGCGTATACGCACACCATCCGTAAATGAAAGAATAGCATACACACGTCTATCGGTTGTCGCTCACAACGCAGGCAGCAGCTAATGGTTCACACTGTGCATGGAACGAAGGAGGCGTCGGTGTGGCGAGCAGGAATACGAGGACAACATACGAAATGCCCATGATGATGATGATGATGAAGGGGTGGGAATCGACGATGCGCTCTCGAGAAGCTACAGTGATGAACTACTTATATTGATTGTTTCGACTCAAAGGTAAAACAACTGTGACAGCTCAAAAGGTTCTAAAAAAGCATGAAATTTTTTTGTAAAATCTCTCAAATTTTGTTGTATTTTTTTTAGTCTCATTTGTTTTTCGTCCATCAGAAATCATATCTCTTTTCCCTAAAATTATTGGAAAATCGTCTAAATTCCTCAAAACCCATAAATTCCTCAAAATATTTCCTCTCTTGGACCATTTCTAGCCCAACCCACGGGCACCTTTCTCTTCTTTCTTTCTTCCTTCCTCATTTCTTTCTTTTTCTAGGCTGTAGCTCATCTTCTTTTTCTTCTTTTCTTTTTCCCTTCCTTTCGGCCAGCCAACCAGCCTCTTGACCCCTCTCCTCCCCTAGCCCAACTCCTTGTCGCCCCACTACCTCCTCTCACCGCTCAAGCTACCCGCGTTGTCGCCTTGCATGGTCATCACGTCGCCCAAAACATATTCCCTTCACCAGCTCATACCTATGCGTGTCGTGTGGAGGAGAAGACCAAGGACCACATTGTCGGACCACATTGCCGCTCGCCTCCTCCCCCGCCGCCCACAGATATAAAGTCGCAACAACATTGCCCAGCCCTCCTTCTCCCTCTTCCTTCCACCCCAAGACCACTCGTGCCACCGCAGAGCTACAATGTCGTTCCCAAGCCCGGCGGACCACCATCGTCACCTGCGACCACCTTGGTAATATGCCCAAATCTGTGCACGTCCTTATCTTTCTCATCAAATTGTTTGTGCCATCTTGTTCTTGATTTCCCTGTGGTTCTATCCGTGTCCTTGTTGCGCCAGGAAATCATCATCATCATTCGTCGCGCTTCTGGTCTCGTCACTGCCGCTAGGGAACCGCCGCCTCCACTGTCTTCTCGACAATCCGCCACATCACGAGGTGTGCATCATCACACCAATGCTCTCCCCTACCTCCTCCGACCATCCCCTTCATCGGCAACTGCTACCATCGAACGTTGCCTCCCTGCCATGGTCGTCACCAATGCCGACCTCCTCAGTGCATCCCCAGGCACCACCACCCATGAAAATAGAACCCCAATATCCAGGAACATGCCATGAGTGTGTGATTTCCATCGATTGCCACCCAAAACCACGCCTCCATGCCCTACCACCGTTGTTTCATGTTTCAGTCATCTTCGTCCATCCCAGTGAGAACCGTCGCCTCCCTCAAAGGCATAGGCCTCAGAAACATGTCAAACACTAACTGTCGTCGATGATTTCTTGTTGCAACGTCGGCACCCTCCCTTTCTCTTTCTCTCTTTTCTCGCTCTTTATGTTTGTTTGTTAGGGAAGAAGCACGGTACCGAGCCGGTACTATGCACTTGTGGTCCAGCCGAACTTGTTACGCGCACTAGACTTGAACCAAACCGAGCCGAACCGAGTAAGACCTAGACCATACCCGGTTTATTCCGGTTCAATGCTATTCTAAGTGATTTTAACCCAGTTCAATAGATTTTAGATTGGTTCTTTAGGTTTTTCCTCCGGTTCTTTACAGTAGACTAACTCTAGACCCTAGTACACCCTTCAACTGCCACTGTTCATCCTCCATGACCAATCCTAAGTATTCTGAAGCCAATCGATCATCAATTTTCTTCTCCGAGTGTTTTGACTCCGTTTTCTTCCCTTCTTTTGCAGTGTTTTTAATTGCAAGAGTTGTAGTTGTGCTAATAGGCTTTTTTTTGGCTTTGTTCATGTGTATGTACACTAGATTATGGAGGAGCCATTGGGATAAACGGAACTAGAAGTGACAACTCTAAAGCCTACAAAAGAGTAAGCGCTCATTACGAGTCGCAAGGCAAGCCACGATCCTTAATCATATCGAATTTCTATTTGTTGGGTTATATTACGTATGGGTCAATTTCTGAATTATTTATTTGTCAATGCTAATTGTTATTGGATAATTTTGAATGATCTGCTTAAGTAGTTAATACTTTTAATTATGTTGCCTATATGCCATCCTTGATAATAGTTTGATATGGTTTTCCTTGATAAATTTATAGCTAATGTATCATACTTTAGATTAGCATAGTAGCGGATGAGTAAGAACTGCAATCACTTATCACTTGTCATTTGCCATCACAAATTGATGTGTCGGGAGTTATATTTGAAATGAATCATGATGTTTATGTTGGATCATTTGCCGAGAGTGATATTTTGAAAATGTTAGCCAAGAGTGTGGTATGGTTTATCAAGCTAATCATAAATTTGTGGTGATTCACGTTGTGACTGTCAATGATTGCCACCCTGCTCAATGATGTATAAGGAATTAACTTGTGCCTTGAAGATAAACATCGGGTATGTTTTTTTTGGCTGAGACTTATAGCTTTGGCTGTAGCTTGTGGCTTTTGAACTATTCGTGCAAGAGATTACAGAGTAACAAAAACTCACGTGCGGTTTTTATCGATATAAATGAAGTCGCTACAGTATGTACTACAATTAACTAGTAGACCCCATCTTGAAAAGACACTACGTTAAGAAGCTAGTTACTGTAAAAAAAGCCAAAAGCTAAAAAAGAACAGGACCATAATTACTGCCCATCCATATGATTGATTACTCGAACTTGATTCAGCTAATGTATTAGTTTTATTGGTATTACCATGAGTAGGTTTGGTGTTAGTGTGGATGACAGACTGGCCTATGCCACAGTATGACCCTTGAGAGTAGCGGAACGATTACCCGTACCTAGACCTAGTAAAGGACCTACTGCTGAGATGGGTCTGCTCTATACTGGGTAGCACTAATATTGTGAATCAGTGGTTAATTCTGTTATCTTCATTTTGATGAAGTCGTGGGTATCGTGTGGGTAAAACTAGGCTCTACAAAGATTAAATCAAATCATTCAAATATATTGTGCTTCTGGTAAAGGGAGTCATGTCGAAAGGGGTGATTCCCAAATCAAAGCATAAGAAACGTTGCTGATTGAAATGGTGGTAACTTGAAAATCAAATAACTCGTTAATATACAACCCCTTAAGGAAACCTTATTTATGAGCTTGTTTTGATTTAAGTCAAATGTTTACAAATAAAATTACATGGTACTAATGATGATAGGTCCAAGATAACCCCCCTTGAAATCCTTGGCTAAATTATAAAACTTTACCATCATGGCTTGTTAAGTACAAACGTACTTATTCTTGCATATTTTAGTTCAAACAATGAACAATATAAATACGACGTACCATCAAATAACTAGTACGATGGTAAAGATCACATGTTCTAAATCAAGCCTACACTCAAGTGTGGCATGTGGTGTGATCATCTTATGTCTGTAATATAAGTAAGTATGGCTTAAAAGCCTTAAAACTCTTTAATCGACGGCTATTTTATATTTTTATGTAAGACTTCTATTATGCTATTGTAATCATAAGCAAACTATTTATCAATCTACGCGCAACTAAAATCCTAAAAAGTAACGTAAATACAGATATTCCTGATAAATCCGGGTGTCCCCGCAACAATGAACCACCAGCTGATAATAACAATGTAAGTCTCTCCCTGGATTAGCAGAGCAGGTCAACAGCTGGGCTATAGATTGAATTTAGTTGGAATTTAACTGCTCCTTTTGTAGGTTCTAGAGTAAAGGTATTTTAAAGGAAAGCATGGCTCCTAAAATACCCCCACATAAAATTAGGGGATTTTTACAATACCTTCTACTGGTAATAAGAAGATAGTCGTAGTAGAAATTAAATCTGGCCATTAATTTGTTGAGGGTATAATTAACTTTTCTCTGTAATTTTTTGTAAGGGTATTATGGACTTTTCACTGAACCTATTACTAGTCTGCCCATGCGTGTTCATTTTAAACTTAGTTGAGCAATTACAACTTTACCCCTCGCGAGATTTGTACTGGTAGTATATCAGATAAAGTATAACTTAATCTTAACTAATCTGATTAGATTAAAAAAAATATTGGACAGCTCAGGTACCGTAAAAAGAGCACTGAAAGTAATACCAAATCACATTCAGAAAGGACGGCTCCTAAAAATACACTGATTTTAAAATATGTGGGCGTGCATCTGCTGATGTATTTATCAATGGCCCATTGATCAAACCAATGCAGATAAGACCTAAGGTTAAATAAAAAGGGAGTGCACATGTTTGCCATCATAAAGAAAAGAATGGTGCACAGTAGCACAGGATAATAGTTTTCAGATACAACACAGTTTCTTCTTTCAGCAGTTAGAGCAACATACAGGAGGGCAAAATGTAAGGAAAATAAGGAAGGGTAAATGGTAATACAAAAGAAAAGATGGCACAACGACACCCACAACCTCGCACAACAGGAATATGAAACACAACAGCAATCTAGATGACGGATTTTGCAGGAAAATTTATATACACAGGTGTAAGAACGGCTTACCCAAGTCAGATTGGAACAGGAATGTGTTCTCAGGTCTGTAGCTCAACTTGCTTCCCGGCTTGGTTAGGAACGCTTGCCCGGGGTGTCGGATCAGAACTAGCACTGGCGGATCGGTTTACCAAATTTCTGTTGGTTGGCCCCTTTCCTGCTCCCGCACCAACTGTTAAGGCACACACAACAAACAGCAATACTTGCCGAATTATGGATTGTTGATTTCATGGAAATTTCATGACAGCAAAAGGAGAGATGCAATAACCAGCTTCTAGACTGATGTATAGCTAGCATGAAAGATATACAACAATCAGGGTGAGAGAGGAGAGAATGCAAAGCTCAGCTAGCTACTTATGTCAAAGAGCTTTACAAAATTCTTGCAGAAAAAAAGTTTTGGTAAGCAAATCACTAAGGCTTGCCTAGGGAATATGGCAAAAAAAAAAAGCATTTCAACCCCTAATTTAGCGGTACAAAAAATAAAGAAAAAAAGTCTTGCAGGATGCACCACTTGGTATTCTGTACTACATGGTTCTAATTGTTTCTTTTGGGGGAAAAAAAAGGGCTCCAAATAGTGTCCAACAGTTTTCTGAATGATTGCCAATAACAAGACGAGAAACCATTCTAGGAGGCAAGCATGTATACTACAAAAAATGACAGAAAGGCTGGAAGAGTTGTGAGTATTGTGTGTTTACCGTTATTTGGCAGGGATAGCCCCTTCTTCGCTGATGTATTCACCTGCGCTGGCCTTTCTTTTCGATTGCGCACAGATAGAGAAGCTAGATCTGTTGGCTGGGAGCTGACTTCATCAAAAACTTCATCTGACAGCTTCGACTTTTGTTTGGATGACCCCAAAGAAGTGGAAGGTAGTATACTCGCCGATCTCCTAAATAAAGTACAACTCACATCAGAATATGACTTTTTGTGGTTTACACCTTTCTTCTTGTCCGGACCATTAGGAGTACTTAAAATTGGCACTTTGGTCTTTGGTGTGATCTGAAACTTTGTTTCCTCATCCTGCTTGTCATCACATATTGGCATACTCTCTTTGGCATTATTGTCAAGTAACCTGTTCTCCCATGGACGTACAGCCATCCACCTCTCTAACCAGCTTGATCCCCAGTGGTTGTCATCAAGTTCGAGTCCTTGCAGACTTGTAGGTTTCTGCTGCCTGGAACCAGCTTGCCGCTGACCAAGAGAAAAACACAAGTTTATGATTTCAGAGTTTTAACAAATATCGAAAAAGAGTACAGAATTGTTGGGATGGGCATTAATTGTCGTTTATAATTTAAAATCATTTCAAATGCTATCAATAGTTTGCTATGGGCATCAGTTCAAATTAAAAACTCTAGTACACTAATAAAATTTTGGCCGTTGACCCGTGGTTCAAGTACATTCATTGACTATAATAAAGTGCAAACCCCTCAGTGCTAGATCATCAAGTCAACCTCACTTGATAAGTTTCAATCAGTTCACGAATTTCAGTATAGTAGATGTACCCTTCAAACTTACCTGATGAGTCAAAGCATACGCCATTGCTCTCTCACGCTTGGCAGCAGCTTCCTGCCTTTTCAATACTTTAGCTTGCATTTCTTCCATGGAACCAATACTGCCACACCAGCCTTCCTGCATTTGTTGTTGCAGACGTGAACAATGTTAACCCATAAATAGTGTTTAGCCGAGAAACAAATTTATTCCACTCATTTATGACTTGCTCTATTTTTCCACGCTTGAAAAAACAACTGATGACCAAGAACAACAGTTAATGATCTCCAGGTCCAATGGGCAATATTTTATCCCTGAAGTGGCTTATTTCAATACTCGGCAGAATTTCAAAGGCTTGAAGAAAACCCATTGTTAACTCAGAGCATTCAGCTGGGATAAACACACAAAAACTGAATATTACATCGGTGGTGACTAAAAGCAAGTCAACCGTTAAGAAAATATTTTTCCTAACCCCAAGTACAATTCAAGTCAGCGGATGCACTGTCTTCAGTTTGATGGCATGTGTAGTTTTATTCTCATCTCCACCCTTTAACAGAACACTTATTGTTAGAGCCCAGACTCCGGAGCTGGTAGTTGTGGCCAACCGGGAGGTTTGGCTGGCAATTCCGATCTCCAGGCGCCGTGATGGCTACCCTGGCGCTCGGCAAGGAAAGTATGGGGGGAGAGTAGAGAACAGGGGAGCAGTTTAGAGGTAAATCTTGACTTATCTTTATTCATCTCAAGGACGGCTCATATAAAAAGCTTCATCCTTCCAAACCGAATACAGATTGAAATAGGAAACTCATCTCTAATTGGAACTCTTTCCTAATCTCTTATCTATAGCTATATTTAAACTAAAAGGGTATATATTAACCGACTTGGAAAGAAAGCAGTACCGGCCCTATGGTGCGGTCGAATCCAGAGCTGCTGCTGGCTGCCTGATCCTGCTTTGATACTTAATGCCCCACATAACAGCTTACGACTAAATTTAATACACCAAAAGGATCCAAGTTTCCAAAAAAAAAACTCATAGGATACTTTATAATTTTCACTTTTCAGTGTGTTTTCCTGCATCCTTTTTTTTTTGAACAATATGGTTGACTTGCTCTTGTTACCTGTAATTTATGTAACTGAATGATACATAGGGTAGCATATTCACTTCTAAAGGATTCAGTGGCCTACCTCAATTTCTCGAATATGATTCTCATGATCATCTTGTTTAGGGACCTTTTTCCATGCCACTTGGTTTTCTAAAGCAACGCGAACTTGTCTTGCTCTTACACGAGCTTGGGCTCTTACCAGCACTTGTATGCACTTAAGTGTTTCTGCTGTCTGCTTTCTTACAGTGTGACCCCTAACAAGGGCCTGCAGTATAACTATTCCTTTCAATGCTCGTAAGGCCCGCCTGGCCTGGTAAGTGGTAAGTATGAATGCAACACAAAAGATCAAATGTCAGAACCAGAGAAATATGATGGATGCCTGAAAATAATGAGCTAAAATATTTATTAAAGCTATGGCTTCCTTAACCCATGCCTTGTTATACACAAACAATTTCATATCTGGATAATTTATTAAATTTAATTCAGGACAAGAAGATTCAGTTTCACGTGGTTTTTTTCCTGACTATCAAATAGTTAAGTAGGACCTCATAGTACTAAAGTTCTCTTTTCTTGGCTATCTAATTGCAGATAGCATCGCTTGCCCTTATCGTATTTTCTGACAATTTCAAGTTGTTTAGTTCGATAAATCATTGTAACATGAATACAAACGCATTGATTATTTGGTAACATTTTATTCTCTACATGGCAGAGCGAATAAATGATGCTATCAGTTATCTATCAGATAGCATACCAAGAATGCCCGAAACTCGGACTGAATAACTATTGCAGCCAAATCCTCTTTTCTAGTGTGTTCTTCAGTCTGAGAAACATGTACTTCAAGTAATGTACTCTCTGAAGAAATGGAATTTGAAATCGTCTTTGTATTGGTGTCATCAGTCAATGGTTCACTTTGTACTGCAAGTTCTTCTACTGCTAGTGCACTTTCAGGATCCAGAGAATGCTTCCGTTTGTGTAGCAATTGAGTAGCAGATCTCCTCTACAATATTTATGATACATTGTCATGATGGCAAGACAAACCAATAAAAAGCAGCAGTTAATACTTAATATGGGGAAGTACAGCAGTGACAACTAATAAGTCAAGTAGGAAGATGTTCTAACAAATTAAAACATGGTAATGTACTCTGCTAGTTAGGAATTCATGCTTACAAAGCAACACCATTGCACAAGGCTCATGGCAGACTAGAATACATATCATATTCATACCTTAAGGTTCCAATGTATGATCTTTTTTGTAGTATTGTTCAATTGGATGGAGGTAAACAAAATGAATTCAAGTTGTCATATCAAAATGAAGAGGAGCATCAAAACTCTTACACAGCTATATGTAAATGAAATAGCTAACCACTTCAGTGGCTGCAATTTTGGTTTAGGCACATTCACATAATAACACGTTGAGAAGTAAAATAAATAAGGCATTTGAAAAAAGGAAGACAAATACCCTAAAGGAATAAAGGACAATGCAATCATCTAGTGTTGCACAAATCAATCATCTATCCATAATTGACAGACAAGTTTCAGTTATTAAAAACTAAAGCATGCCATCAGGTGCTCAACAACTTTATTCCAATATGCTTTTGTTTTTTTCTTTTCTCTCGTAGGTGAGGGATAGAAGCACTGAAATTCTGGCCGTAACGGCATATTATGAGCAACCCAAAACATTTGCTACATAATGCCAATAATGTTTTTCCTTGTGTTCCATTTTATTCTGTATTGTTAATTCAAATTGGAATACACACAATATCTCTATTTGGCACTGCTGACAATGAAGCAGAGTTGTTGAGCAACAAGCCTGTGACAAAGACATGTCAACAACAGGTCAACAGTACTTTTGTGGCATCCGATGAACCAGCTTTGGTAAACCATCTACTCCTTTGCAGTTTTGCTCATCTTTCAGATTTGCCATGTTCCCACAGAGAAAGACAAAAACCAGAAGCATATGCACGTATCAAGTTGTGCTCATAAAAGAAGAAAAAGAAAAGACAAAAAAAACCATTGCTTCAGACTTCAGAGTATAGTTAAGTCGACCAAAATATTATCATAAGCCATTCAATGTAATTACACGATACAAAACCTAGGTGACTATCATGACTTACAGTTTCACTGCTCTCAGCATGTTGTGCCTTTTCTTGCTTTTCTGAATTTTGCCCCTTTCCTTGCTTTGTTATGCCAACCAGTAGTTTAATCCACTTGGGTGAAATACCCATGATTACCCAACCTTTCGTTCCTTCTGGTTCAATGACCTAAGACCTGCATTCAGAATAATGCAACGTTTACTGTCCTGATAAAGAAAATATGCCTTCTGCTTAAAACTTAAGTAAAAGAATAAAGAGGATGTATAGGTTAAAACCAAGAAACTCAGCATCACAATTGCCAGAATTTCAAGCAACACATAGAAGTGCTGGTGTAAGAGCTAAACTCAACATCACAATTGCCAGAGTTTCAAGCAACATATAGAAGTGCTAGTGTCAGAGCTAGCACAGACAACTTGCTGAAACAAGAATCAAAACATTCAGGTCTTCACATGAACCATGATCCATGAAAATAAACATAACTAGCACAAATTATCAAATCCAATGATTAGTGGCAATGTAATAAAGAACCTAACAAATATGACAAGATCAGTTGGAAGCAACCAAAAGATTCTGTCATTCCTTCATCTGGTGGCTGCCATACTCACTGAGAACTGAAAGTATGCAATACCAGTGAAGCAACCAAAATGCTGACAGCTAATGCTACACAGTAACCTAATTGAAAGTCAATGCATAAATTACTTTGCACATCAGGTTGAAATTGAAGAACTCTCCATCAGATCACTTGAAAACGTGCACCATATGGACTAGTATCAAAGTACGCAACAGACGCACATGTAATCCAGCAAAATAAGAGAAATGCACTTCCACAAACGTTGGCAGAGTTTTGCCAAATGTAGGCTGCATACGTATTCCTTGAGTGCAATCATCAATGGATTCAAAATCAGAAACAAGTCCAAAATGAGATGCAGTTCAAATTGAAATTGCCAAAGTTGTAGAAGAGACAAAATGCAAGATATGCTGATTGCTCCAACAACAGAGCACCACACATTAGACCCAGGAAGCAAGTAGCTAGAAGATTCACTCAACAGTTTTAACACAAACAGAAACCAAATGGAAGCATGGCTAACAAACAGAAACCAAACGGAGGCATGGATAACTCCCAAAAGAATCCAGCTTTGAGCACTCAAATATCCAGTGCTGCAAAAGGAAACCAAAAACATTGGATGCTGACACCATTTCCTCCAAAATCGAACAACTTTTGTCTGAACAGAACCAAAAAGGAGCAAAGATTGCTAGAAATGGAACCTTTTCATAACACTCCATCAAATTTCTTGCAAAATGCAAGCAGTCCTGATCAGCACACACACGGATTGGCCCAAAACTCCACGATTTTATTTAACAAAAAGTACACCATGTAGGCAATCCAATTCCAAGCCATCAAACGCACGCACCAATCGGCACCGGAGACTAGTTAACTTCTTTATCCCAAGGCAGGCACAACGCAATCGAACCAAGAGAGCGAGCACAGCTCGGACGGTAAAAATCCCGAAATCTAGCGACAATGCGAACAACAACATGCCCATCAATCATTCAATCGGGTCCCAGAATTGGACGAACTTCGCACCCAAAAAGACCAAAACGAAGAGCAGAGCCGCTCATCAGGATGCCCCGAGATTGCGCAATTCTTGGCATCGGATGGGGTTGGGGCTCACCTGAGCAGCGAAGAGCAGAGCCTGGGACGGGAGGAGGGTCGAGACCATTCCCTCCTCTCGCTCTCCTCTCCTCTCCTCTCCCTCTCTTTCTGCGTCTGGGTTTCGATTTTTTTCTCTCTCTCTCTCTTTTTCCCCTTCGTTTCTTTGGAGGAAAATTTTTGGGGGGAGAGGACAAATAATAAAAGTGGTCGCAAATCGAGGAGATAACAGTTGCGCCCAAGCCCTTTTTGAAAATGTTTTTGGTTTTAGCTTGAGTGGATAAATGAAGTCGTGGTACAGTAGCAGTAGCCGTTAGAGCAAGTACAATAGTATAGTTAACTAGTGGCTATAACATTTGTCCATTTCATTTATAGTCTTCAAAAAATAGTTCATACAATAAGATATCTATTACAATAACTATTTGGCCCCACGTGTAAGAGAGTGAAATGCATATTTTTACGTGCTATAGCTAACTGTTATTTAGAGCAGGTACAATAGTATAGCCAACTAGTGGCTATAACACTTGTCCATTTCATCTATACCCTTCAAAAAAAATAGTTCATACAATAAGGTAGCTATTACAATAACTATTTGGCCCCACGTGTAAGAGAGTGAAATGCATATTTTTACGTGCTATAGCTAGCTGTAATTTAGTAGCCAGCTTCCTTCTCTCTCTGCCACGTAAGATTTGGTTGATATTATATTTGCTATAGTCTGCTGACTAAGTCTTATTGTACCTGCTCTTAGTAACCAGCTTCCTTCTCTCTCTTTCTTTCTCTCTCTGCCACGTAAGATTTGGTTGATATTATATTTGCTATAGCCTGCTGACTAAGTCTTATTGTACCTGCTCTTAGGGATTGCATGATGGTTTCCAAAATCCGAAAAAAAAAACAAGAATGAGAAATTTATAAAAATAAAAAATCCACCTATATTCCTACCAAATCAATTCCCTCCTACTACTACAGGGGTCATTCTATACTTTTCTTAATAGTAATTTATATACTTTTTAAAGTATGATAAAAGTAAATAGATGTTACTTGTCTTTTTATTTACTTTAAAATTAATGATACTCTTGTTAGAGATAAAAGTATAGAAACATTGCTCTAGAAATAAACATATTTTTGATCGGGTCAGACCCCAAGATTTAAACCGTAGTCATTACCTAGCTATAAATCCCTCGTGTTTGTGTGGCTGGATGCTTCTACAACATATGTGTGTTGCAAAATACTCTTTTTTGAGTTTTCATAGTTTTTAACATATGACTTTGATCGCTAATTTTTATAACTTTACATTAAGATATGCCAATAAAATTATAATATTATAAAAGTATCTTTAACAATAAATCTAATGATAGAATTTTATATAGCTAATCTAAATAGTTTTAAATTTATTAATAATTAAATTTTAAAAAGTTTAACGGCACGAATTATAAAAAGTAAGTAAAAAAGACAGATGGAGTACAGTTATTTTTATGATACAGCCACGATGCATTAATTTGAGATAGTCGTAGTTTATTATCAAATCTTATAGTACTCTCTCTTCCATGATGAAGCCACGTCATCTCAAATTCTCACGGATGTTGGATCAAACATTAGCGGCAGAGATCTGCCTCAAATCAGCATAGATCATTTGCCTCCTTCCTTGGCCATTGAGGTGGTGATCGGTTCGGCTGAAAAGCTCATGGCTTATGGCTGAAAACATCAGAGTGGGTGAAAAAATTATTGTATGACAGAGGCTTATTTAGCATAATTAAATTTAAAAAAAATTTAAAAATAAAAAATATGTTAGCCCATTACGTATAATACAAACAAATACGGGGAAAAAAGAACCGGCAAAAAAGCTTAACAAAAAGTCAAAAGTTCAGAAAAAGACGAAACTTATGAATAGTGAAAAATAAGCCAGAAGCCAGAAGCCGAAGCCGAGTTGATCAGGGCCCGATTCATTCCTCACAAAAATAATTTGTGTTAATTAGCATCTTGATGTCTTTGAGTTAGTGTATGACCTTTGTCATTACACAACTAATCATCATGATTTCTCCTCCAGTGCTAGAATTTAGGTCTCAATCAATTCGGCTTGAGCTTCTGACTTTTGGCTTATTTTTCACTATTCATCAATTTCGTCTTTTTCTGAACTTTTGGCTTTTTGTTGAGCTTTTTCGCTGGTTCTTTTTTTTCCCCGTATTCGTTTGTATTATACGTAATGGGCTCACATATTTTTTATATTTTTATATTTTTTAAATTTAATTATGCTAAATAAGCCTCTGTCAGCTACAGTGCTTTTTTCAGTCAGCTACAGTGTTTTCAGCTATAAGCCACGAGCTTTTCAGCCGAACCGATCACCGCCTTAGAAGAGGCTTACACACAAAAGAGAGGTGGTGCGCGTGCATGAATCACCAACTAAACTCCAAATACGAGAGCAGTGGCATGCATGGCTATATTGTTGTGAAGCTTGAAGCTCCATTAGAATCTTTTAGTACTTTGTGTTTTTAATCCACTGCATTTGTTCTTTTACCTCTTTTGTTATTTTGCTACTCTGTGCACAGACCCAGTTTGTTTGCACTTTTGAATTCCTGTCTTGAAATCTTAGGTTCAAATTTTAATACAATTTCACATAGAAGTAAAAAAAGAAAGGTTCACAGCAACTTCTGTACGTGTGTTACCAAATTGTTTCTTAAACATTGCTAATGAGCATATGGTGTTCTCCACTTGACCCGCAGCAACGTACGGGATAACCAAGTAGTATAATTAATATGCAGTGTTCTGATTTGCACTCTCCAAATAAGCGATGTAGAATTTTTATATTTACTCTTATTAATATGGAATTTCCGAGGCTCTAATACAAAATGTGGCGGAATCTGTTAACATCGCTTTTTAATAATAATAACTAGCTGACTTATCGCATAATTGTATAATAGGGTACTAACAGTGTCCTAAAAAGCGGTAAGAGGTTATCTATTCATATCTAGTAGAAACAACACTCTGTGTAGTTTTTAATTTTAGATTCATTCTGTGGATTTTATATTTAATATAAATAGAGGTCATCACGAATACTGCAGGACAACCTATAGATTTTGAAGTTGTTTAATATAGCAAGACAAGAAAAGATATAAAAAAAATTGGAAGTGAATATATAACTTGACATGATTATGTGAATGCTTAATCACTTAAACAGGTGTTTAATCAAGGCTGCAAGGATCACGATCAGTGGCGGATCCAGGATTTTACCAAAGGGTATACCGCACCAAAATTTTCAGATGCAATTCGGTAAATAATTGTAAATTTTGCACCGTAGTTCGTATATAGGCACTAAATAATATGATAAGTCTTAAATTCAAGAATTAAATTGGAAACTTGCACAAATTACAATATAAATAGTTCAAACACCATACTAATAGTTCAGTATATACACAAGCAAAGAGCTCGTTGTTCTTTATGTGATATGTCACTAGACTCATCAGCTAAAATTGCATAGGGCTCATCACCAAGTTCTTCAATTATTTTCTTTCTAGTTTCTGTGGCACAACAGTGAATAATTTGCTTTTATATCCTTGGGCTAGTTAAGGTGCAATTACCTGGAGCATTGTTCAAACACATACTTGCTCACTTCTTCACTGTTTCCTGCAAGAAACTTCAAAAGTTCAAGGATTGCTCCGGCCCTGCAAGAGAATAAAGAATATTATATACCATTTTGAAATTTGAATGCCAGAACTTTTCTTGGCCATATGCTTCTGTTATAGAAGTAATGCAAGATCTGTAGAATGAAACAAAGCTTATTTAGTAACTCCAAATAAATTCTTTACGAAATGATTTGATGATCTAACAAAGCAACAAAGACATTACAAAGCAAAAGCATTTCAAGTAAATCGGTTCTCGACTTAGTTACTGCATGACGCTGAGCCTCAAACATCGATGATAAAAGATTATGAAATTGATTATAGTAAAAATCTGAGTTGTGCTTGTGAATAGTGCATAGATACAATCCTATAATATTTCAGTCAAAAGCACCGCACAAGATATGTTCTTAGTGTGACATGTGAGGAGAATGACAGACAATGCTCAACAAGTCTTGTTCTCAAAAGTCCTCTGCAAAGATTAGACAATGTAGTGTTCATTTGCTATCATAGATGAACAAATTAAATAGGCACGAGTTCCGGATATTTTAATTACACAAGTAAATGACAATGTACCGCATGACATCAATACTAACTTTGGCCATCAATACTAATAGAGCAAAATCAATCCTGCAAAACTTCCGGGAAATCGTCCGCATCATCTCTAAATCTGAATTTGTATAATGCCTATCGTTGTGTAAGACCTATTGGATAAATTCTGTACACCTTCAACTCGTCCCCACCTCTAACACTTGGTGGCCTTTCATCCTTCCATACAGAACATAGTTGAGGATCTAAATTTAGCAAGCACCGCATTATGCCTCTCATACCGAATCTGAAAAAGAAGTTGATTACGGATTACCGATTGATTTTGCCTCTCATGCGGTCATGCGGTTTTTCTTCGTCATGCGGCAAACGATCGAACGACCGTCTCGGCCGAGGATCGAGCGCGCGGCGCGTCACGCTGCGGCAGGCGAGGCAATTAGGCGAAGGTGATTCCGTGATTTGGCAAACCGTCTCGCTGAGGATCGAGCGACGAGCGGCGCGTCACGCGTGCGGCAACTGGGCAACGAGGCGAAGCCAAACCGTCTCGCTGAGACGCTGAGGATCGAGCGGCGCGTCACGCGTGCGGCAGGCGAGCGAAGGCGAACCGGTATGGCGGTACTTCGGCTGGGTCCCACCGCCACAGGGTATGCCGGGGCCCACCCGGCATACCCTGTAGATCCGCCCCTGACCACGATCGATCCTAGGCATGATCTTTTTGTTTGGTTAGGTCGATCATAGAATCATGTAGGATCATAGGACGTGATTCTATCAGATTTTTAAAAGTATATATATTTTATATATAATTGAATTATGTTTTCAAATATGCAAGCCTATAATAGAATTTTAATTTTGTAAATATGGATACACTTATTCAGGTTATAGTCGATCAACCTTGTTTTTAAAACTTATTTAATTATTTTTTAACAAACTAATCATTTAAAAGTCTAATATGTTAATGATATTATTTTTTACCTTCGAACAACACGTAAACAATAAAAACAACACAAATTAAACTATTACAACTTAAATTAGCAATATATAACATTTAATTTGTTGTTAGGATCAAGATCCTACCCAATCCTAAGCATGATCCTAAAGATTCTACCTTATTCTATGAGAGAATAGTGATTATATGAAATTCCGATGTATATACCGATCAATGTCTACATAGAATAGTTGGATTGCACGACCTGTATCGCGATCACAACTTTATGTTTAATAGCTCGTGAATCTGCTTGAGCAGCCAAAACTGCATACTAAGCCCTTATTTGGCCACGCTTCGATCCTTGTTCTTTTGCTCTAGCTCCAACTGCTCTATGGAGTAGCTCATAAACTAAAGCTGGAGCGTGAAAACTAAGCTCGCAAAGTGTTTTGATGACTTGGAGTAACTCATAACGCACACTCATGGAATTAGGACTCATTTGGAAAGCAGGTCATTTTCTGATTCTTGCTAGAGTTTAACTGTTTTATGTGAAATTCATACGTTAGTTCCAAATGAGGTTTTTATCCTGTGAGACTGAATGTGATCTCTCTTGTTAAAATTCTCATTTTTCAAAGAAAAATATATCAGGTAAAATTGTTTTAATTAATTAAGAATTGTCGGTAAAAAGTCCACGAAATTGTTTGCGGTTGCTGCCTGTAGCAAGGACACCGAAGCACGTGCCTATAAAAAGAAAGCGCCCCCCTTTTCCCAGAGTCCTGCGCCGGTTTCTTCGCTTTTCCCGGACCGCTCCTGGCACTTGGAACTGTTGAATGGACCATGGAGCAGGATCCGCTGCTTACGTGGCGGGATCCCGGCGGATGTCCGCGCGGGGCCCATGTCCCGCCGTCCCGTCCTCCGTTGGGAACAGCCGGGCGCGTGGTGGGGCTCCCTGGCGCGCAGAGCGGGAAGCGACGCCGTGGGCCCGGGGTTAAAATCTCTAGGGACAGGGCGCTGGCAGTGCCACTGCCAGGCACCGGGCCGTAAAAAAACCAACCAGGCGAGTTAGAAGCGCCCGTGGATCCGATAAATTTTTCAGCCAGTCTATATCTTTGAGTTTTTTTCTTCTTCATATTTATTTCTATTAAGATATATATGATAGCATGTTATGAGTTATGATAAATTTTATATTCTCACTTCTTGAATATTACTGAATGTTAACTTTTAACGAACTTATCCGAACTGAATTCGAGCTTAAACTTTTCTTATTATTAAAAATTGGTGTATACGAAATTGTTGATTATTATCGAGCTTACTCAAGTCGAGCTTGAGTTCAGGTCCAAGCTTAGATCCTAATTCACACTCGCTCAAACTCGGCTCGAGCTTCTATCGGGCTTGAGCTTAAAAGGTCAGGCTCGCTCGATCTTGGCTCATTTACAGCCTAGGCAGGCAGAGTGGCACGCTGGCTGCTCCGCATGTTTCACATCAATGGCCCTAATGCACCCCTAGCCCGCCCCTAACGGGCACATGCGTCCTGCTTTGAGCATACCCTCCTAAGCGTGAGCACCTACGAGGTATGCGGCATCGGGCCCGCGCCACTAAACTTCGGTACAGCGCGATCATTTCTACGACGCGGCACCGCCGCCGGCGCGAGCTACGTCCAGAGTTCGTCACCAAGGCACCGCAGTTCGGATTGGGTGGCTCGAATTCGATCAGATATCCCGCAACCCATCGTATAGATATGATGTTGGTGATTGCTTCGCCGCTTTTGCGACTTCCGGAAGATATCCGGTGGCATTTCATTGGGCACTTGCAGAGTAACAAAGTGAAATCACTATTAGGTATGGTTAAATTGTGCCTTCTCTAGTTCCCCATAATGCCTCATTGGTTCGTGTAGAAGATGGTCGGCGAATGATTAGTTCTCTGCTGGACACCACGTCTCACATGGATAACTTGCCCTTTTCCTCCTATAAAAGGAGAGGAGCAAATATATAGTTAGAGAACTATTTAAGTCATGATAGATTGCTTTACCTTGTAATGAATTATTTGTGATGGTATATTGCTGCTCACCAAGTGCCAAATATATCAATGTATTTCAAATATTCCTCTCATGAGTCATGATAATGTTTTAGCAGCTGTTCGTTGCTCGGTCTTAATACCTCTTCTGTCATTTTGCAGCTTCTGTTCCAAATCTTGACATGGTTGAGGGTGTAGATAATGAAAAGGTAAGCAACTAGCAACAAGCGCATAATGTATGGAATATGGATATGTCAATTGACACATAATGTCGACATACTTTCAGATTGCTAATCACCTTGATCGTGCTGTCGATAGCTTGGGAAGGGAGCCTTTGAAAGTTTTGGTGCAAGTAAACACTAGTGGAGAAGAATGTTAGTACAGAAAAAAAAAATTTGTCTATAGAAGTCTTGATGAATATCCCTTCCTTTGAAGACGTATGAAATCTCATTTCTCATTTACCTTGATCTAATAGTTTAATTTTAGTTATAGGGCATATCTTTCCACATACTTCAAGCATTCATCAATTAATTGTATAATTGAAATAAAGATGCATAAAGTGTATGATATTGTTTACATGCTTCTCAAATTGGTTTTGCTTCTACCAGTGGCAACAACAAGTGTTGAAAGGGTATTTTTTGCAATGGTTTTAGTGAAAACAAAGTTAAGAAATAAGATGGGTGATAGTCTTTTGGATGATTGTTTAGTCACATTCATTGAGCGAGATATTTTCTTTGAAGTGGATGAAGATGATATAATCGAGACTTTCATGTAAGATGGGTGATAGTCTTTTGGATGATTGTCTAGTTACATTCATTGAGCGGGATATTTTCTTTGAAGTGGATGAAGATGATATAATCGAGACTTTCATGTCCTTTAGAAAGCGTAGGCCAAAAAAGTCAGACAAGTAGTATTGTAAGTCTCTTTTATGTATATTTGAGACTATTAGTATGGTGTTTGAACTATTTATATTGTAATTTGTGTAAGTTTCCAACTTAATTCTTGAATTTAAGACTTATCATATTATTTAGTGCTTGTATATCGAATTACGGTGCAAATTTTACAATTATTTACTGAATTGGTAAATGGTTTTACCGAATTGCATATGTAAATTTGGGTGCGGTATACCCTTTGGTAAAATCCTGGGTCCGCCACTGCTCCTAAGCCCGACCGCTCTGCTGCCCCTATTGCAGCCCTAGTGAAAGGATGGTGGAAGGAAGAAGGCAAAGGAGATTGGTGCCTGCAGCGAGGGGAGGAGGGAGAGCCGGCTAGGGCATAGGGCCTAGAACACCCATGCAAACGGCCGGATCGACCCCTTGCTGTGAGATTGGATGGCCACAAGCGCGTTGGGTCTTAGCAGAATTCGAAAAACAATTAGGGCTTTTTATGAAAATACACGAATGCAAAAACTTCTATTTCATACATGATGAAGTCGTAATTTCGAAAACAGTGAGGGTTTTTTTGGGAAAAAAAGGTTCCGCCCGGGTTATTCAGAGCTTCCGTGCTCCAGAAGTATCGTTTAATGCTACGATACTACCGCTCTACGGTAGTTCCACCGTTGAAACTCCGGTACTTCTGTTTGCGGCAGACATAAAGTCATCTCGAGGGTGCTCTCTAGAAAAAACATACCGCCCCATAAATATGGAACTTTCGGGGTCCGGTAGTACCGCTTAGGAGTTGCGGTCATACCGCACTACGGTAGTTCCATCGTTCAAACTTCGGTACTATCGATTATCCTGACGATGCATAGTTGGATTTAGAATTTAAATTAAAATACATGCATGACCTTTTCTCGAGTCATGTCGATCTTCTTGCCAACCTTAGCATGCATCTTCAAATCGTTAAGCAAAATCCGGGACTCAACCTTTCAAACACTTGATAATCATGTTAGTCCCATACACAGATAATTGAGTCTAAAGCAATATGAGTCAATGTGAGTATATATAGACTACACCAGTTTTATATACTCAAAGGATATGTTTCAAAGTAGAGATCCCAATGTATGTATAAAAGGAAACATGGATCAATACTAATGAAACCACAAAATATATAGTGAACTCCCCCTAAATGTGTTCATACAAGTGTGTGTTATAAAGATATATGCACATATTCATTTTAAACCATTGATGGAACTCATTCTATATTTTGGATTCAAGGAATGCACTAATATATAAGAATGTGATTTTGAATGCATATCTCTTTGATTTCACCTTTTCATCCTAATGAGACTAAACAATATCATAATCAATAAACAAGGTTAGTCTCACAATTGCATTTGCCATTATCACCAAGACCTCATAATTGTATTTGTCATTATCACCAAAACTAACTTAATGGATCTTGATCTTTCACTTGTTCAGTACATGCATTTGAAATGGTCCGGGATCATTTTGGGAGGAATTTTGGTGTTACATTTGAGATTCGATTCAATTATATGAGGGAGATGGTTGACTTAATTTTTTGAAGAATTTGGTTGGGTTAATTGTGTAGATGCGTTGGAGTGTTCGGTTCTAATTTCTAAGTGGTCATGAGATGATACATTTCTCACACGTGTTGGGATTCGCTACAAATAGTTGGGTGTTTCGAATTGCCTTTTTGACGGAATTTGGTTGATTGGGTTGTGTAGTTTGAGTGTTTGGTTGGTCAGACATCCAGCGCTCGGTTGGGGTAATCATAATATATTTATGTTTTGGTTCTAACGAAATTTTAAGATGCATTTGGTTATTTACTTCGCCATGAGCTCCATTTCTCCACCTCTCCCTTTGTGCAAGGCATCTCTCGTGCCGTCTTCGTCCTCAACGATAGATTGTGGGAAGAAAAGCGCCCACCCTTGACCTCCTCGAAATCGACTGACCAAGCCTAGAAATTTGTATGGAGGAAGCTTGGCAACAACTTTGTTAGGGAATTAAAGTGTTTTGTGAGGTTGTCATAGTACCGTTTTCTACTTGGTTTCTCTAGAGCTCACTAGTCGTCTTTTTCATGCTCGTGTTGTCTGGAGTTGGTCAATTGCTGAAGTACTTTGGGGTAGTGATAGTATGATCCTAACGCTATACTCGTATATTTCAGTATCGAAGAAGGAAAGTAACAGAGTAAATACACTGGTATTAATTGTCAAATAAAAGGAATAGAGTCACATTGGGTTACAGGACTAGAAGAAGTCAGAGCTTACTCTATATCAAAGAAGGAAAGTAGCAGGGTAAAGGCACTAATATTAATTGTCAAATAAAAGGAATAGAGTCACATTGGGTTACATGACTAGAAGAAGTCAAAGCTTAATCCATATTGGAGAAGGAAAGTAGCAGCTCTTGGAGTCCTGGCATTCTGCCCTCCATGCTAACACTTCCTCCTATCTAAATATTTACAGAATGGGGAGATTTTTGGATCCTGCTGGTGCCGTTGTCACGCCCTGGAGTATCTGTCTTCTCTCCGGGGTTGTGTCTTCTTCAAGGGGGTTGCTGCTCCTTAAATAGTCTTGGCCAGTCAGCCAAGGTCGGTTGGGCCAGCTGATTAGGTGTCATCATACACGAGGTACCTTGGCGGTTATGTGGCCTGATCGGCTGGGGGCATTGGATGGCTGGTCAACCAGGTGGAGGGTGGAGATGTGTTGTCTTTCACACAAAGATCGAGTTTCTTATGCCATGCATCGATGGGCTGGTCGGTGTGACCAGGTTGAATGGCTAAAAACTACATTATTCAGGTTAGAAGTTTACTTAAAACCTCTTTTTATGATTTTATTTAGAGTAAAAGATAGGTAAAAAGAGGTGAAAAGTGTGCCAACAGCGGCACATACCTGAGGCTCGCCCACAGAGGAGGAGGTGTTGTGCAGGATGGCCTCGGCGACGGTGGGGGAGACGACACGCACGACGGCCTCACTGACGCCGGGGGAAGCGACGCGTAATAGGCCCTCAGAGATAGCGAGGGAGGCAGCATGCACCTGAGCCTCACACACAGTGGGGGAGGCAGCGTCCGACTACGGTGGCAAGTTGGACGCGGAGACAAACGAGGCAAACAAGGATGAGGCAAAGCTAGAGGCCGTTGCCAAGATAGATCTGGAGGTGGAGGAGACACAACTGGATGGGGATCCGGACGAGGACGGAGATGCCAAGTCGAAGGCAACGTTGGACGATGCGTAGACTTTGCTGAAGGTGAAGGAGGCAGTCGAAGAGATGGATGCCGCTCCAGACCCCGTGCCGCATCAAGAGACCTTAGATGTCAGCTAAGGCGAAACCGGATAAGAGTGGATTTGACGGGGGAGGAGGGGCCTGGAGCAAGGGCTCGCGACCAGATCTAGTGGGGGAGGGGGTTGGGGCGCAGATTGACGATGAGGCGATGTAGCAGGAGAATCTCTAGAGCAAGCGAGCTAGAGTGTTGTGCGAACAAAGAGGAGCGCTTGGGGCTGAGAAAGGGGAAAAAGAAAAACCGTCCGTATGAAACACATTTAAAAGCAACATGTTAAACCAATTCATTCGTTTCGGCTTCTAGCTTCTCCAGCCCATAAGCCGGATCGAACGCCATAGCTTGATCAGAGGAAAGCTGCTTCGCACGTTTCACTCGCAGCTTCCCCCATGTATAGCAGGGTGCACCGCGCAGAGCAGGAGCGGAATTTTCCTGTGCTGACGTGTCACGTGACAGCGGTCAAACATGTGCATGGGGTTAGACCGGACCGAGCGAGTCCGGCGCCGGACTGGTTCGTCAGGCCTGGCCCAACAGGAAAGCATAAAAGCCCATTTCGTCCCGCACCACCACACGCCAAGCACGCGTTTTCGTTCTATCAAAAAAAAAAAAAAGCACGCGTTTTCGTTTCTCCAGTCTACATTGCCCCTCGCGTGTCGACCGGGCCAAACCCTTCTCGCTCCGCTCCGCTCCGCTCGGCCACCGACTTTGACCCAGGCCGCCTCCTCTGCTCCGCTCCTGCCCTTCCCACCCACCGCAGGAGCAGCGGCGGCGGCCGAGGAGGCTAGCTAGGGTTTCCCCACCTCGACGACCGGCTCCCCTCCCCGTCGCCGGCGAAGATGTTCGGGCGCGCGCCGAAGAAGAGCGACAACACCAAGTACTACGAGATCCTCGGGGTGCCCAAGACCGCCTCCCAGGACGACCTCAAGAAGGCGTACCGCAAGGCCGCCATCAAGAACCACCCCGACAAGGGAGGAGACCCGGAGAAGGTCCGTCCGATCCCCTCCTGCTTGTGCCCCTTTCCGGTCCGATCGGATCTTAGCTGCCTGCTTTCTTTACTTTTTGGTTCCTCGGGCGCGATCTGATCTGTTACGGTGCATAGATCGGGAGCGGAAGTTCGTGTTAGGTTTGGTCTGGTGCAGGCATCCGTGTAGGTGTAGATGCCTCTGTTCCTCGTGTATCTCTGAAGTGGTTACGTGGTAGATTCGTTGTGTGATTTCTAGTTTCGTTGCGTGTGCTGGGTGACCAGGGATTGCTCACTCTGGTTGTTGGGGTTTCATGTGATGAGATCATGATCATGATCTTGGGGGGTGTGGGGAATTGTTAGAGCCTTGCAAGTGCTGGCTGTTGATACGAACAAAACCTAGGGAAAGATCTCTTAGCGGATGCCATTGCGTTGTCCAGGTTCTTGTGTTTTATGTGCTGTGATCCGCTTTCACATGTTTAGTTTGGCTAGTTACCCAGTAGTTACTAATGCTAGTTCCAGGCAAGAGAAATCTTATAGCTAGTTTATCACATGGGACGGCTATGCACTCGGTCATGCTTGATGCCCCCGCTGATAATTTCACGTGGGACGGCTATCCACTCAGTTGTGATCGAAGCCACTGCTGATGGTGTCACGTGGGATGGTTATTCACTGGTCGATGGCCAAAATCCCATGCCGATGACAAGACAATTATATGCGGCGGTCCAGTCTGTTCTTCAGCCAAAGGATCTTTTGATGATCCTTCTGGGTATGTCCCATGGCTTGTGTATCTTTTTTATGCACTTTATGTGTTTTTGGATTCTTGTGAAGTGCACAACGTAAAACAGATCTGTGTGGAACTTATGGGTTTCCTACAGTACCCATATTAGCTGTGATGCAGATTCACTTAGTAAACATGACAAGCTTGTTAGGGTAATGCGTTTTTTTTGGTTCAATGTTGTGATAGGTTGGTGTATATTGTGGGTTTGACAACTGTAAGAAATGTGTTTCTACAACTTGTAGCAGCCTATTGTAGATTCATGCTATAATTTTTCCTATTGTTGCTTGCTTATGTTGCATATCATAATGCTGCTGGTTTTGATATAATTTTACTGAATAATTCTCGGAATTGACAAATGTGATTTATGCTATATTTTTTTTCCTATTGTTGCTTGCTTGCTTATGTTGTGTATGAATCATAATGCTGCTTGTTTTGATGTAAATTTACCGAATGTTTCTCTTGGAGTTGACAAATGCTTATTGAATGTAATGAGATATCTGCTTGGAAAGGTGCAAATGGAATCTATGGATTGCATCCATATCTCACTGCTTTCATATACTGTTTCAATTTTCTGCTAAATTTCTGTGTTGTTTTATCATGATCTGTAGAATGAAAGGCTAATTTCAGGTGTATGTGTTGTTTTATTTTTATTTCAGTTCAAGGAGCTTGCACAAGCTTATGAGGTTTTGAGTGACCCTGAGAAGCGTGAGATCTATGATCAGTATGGTGAAGATGCCCTCAAGGAAGGAATGGGTGGAGGAGGAGGCCACGTTGATCCATTTGACATCTTCTCATCATTCTTTGGACCCTCATTTGGAGGTATTGTTTAAAGACAACCCATTTTCCTGTGTGTCTGTCAAACTCTGTTAAATTGCTTTGTATATTTTGGGCACAGGTGGTGGTGGCAGTAGCAGGGGCAGAAGGCAAAGGAGGGGTGAAGATGTGATCCATCCACTTAAAGTTTCTCTAGAAGATCTTTACAATGGTGCCTCAAAGAAGCTCTCTCTTTCTCGTAATGTCATCTGCTCCAAGTGCAAGGGGTAAGTCTGGTTTGCCCCTTCCCAGTGACCCAGTTAGCCATGCGTTTTCAGAATCCTCCTCTTGAACATACTTCCTTGTTTGTTTCAGCAAGGGCTCCAAGTCTGGTGCTTCCATGAGGTGCCCAGGCTGCCAGGGTTCAGGCATGAAAGTGACTATCCGCCAGTTGGGGCCTTCCATGATACAGCAGATGCAGCAGCCCTGCAATGAGTGCAGAGGGACTGGAGAGAGCATTAACGAGAAGGATCGCTGCCCGGGCTGCAAGGGTGAGAAGGTTGTTCAGGAGAAGAAGGTTCTGGAGGTTCACGTTGAGAAGGGGATGCAACACAACCAGAAGATCACCTTCCCTGGTGAAGCAGATGAGGCGGTATGTTGTTCAATATAGCATGATAGTCTGCAGAGCTTGGTTCGATGTCCAAAAGTATATAAAAGTGTGTTTTACTCGCAGCCTGATACTGTTACTGGAGATATTGTATTCGTCCTCCAGCAGAAGGACCACTCCAAGTTCAAAAGAAAGGGCGATGATCTCTTTTACGAGCACACTTTATCTCTGACCGAAGCTCTTTGTGGCTTCCAATTTGTTCTGACACATCTGGATAACAGGCAGCTGCTCATTAAGTCAAACCCTGGTGAAGTTGTTAAGCCTGGTAAGACCTTGTGGATCATTACCACAACTTTGTACTTATGCAACTGTACTTGTTGGTAATCCTTGTTTGGCGAATTCAAGCAGACCAATTCAAGGCAATAAACGATGAGGGAATGCCAATGTACCAGAGGCCTTTCATGAAGGGGAAGCTCTACATTCACTTCACAGTGGAGTTCCCTGACTCGCTGGCACCTGAGCAATGCAAGGCTCTTGAGGCTGTGCTTCCACCAAAGCCTGCATCCCAGCTGACAGACATGGAGCTAGATGAATGCGAGGAGACCACTATGCATGATGTCAACAACATCGAGGAAGAGATGCGTAGGAAGCAAGCCCAAGCTGCTCAGGAGGCATACGAGGAGGATGATGACATGCCTGGAGGTGGCCAAAGAGTGCAGTGCGCACAACAGTAAGCATCATCTAGGGACTCCGACATTGCTGCGCAGGTCTTAACATGATTGCAAGGTTCGCAGTAAAATTTTGGACCCAAGATGATTGCTCTCTGGTTTGTTGTGGCAATTTACAAAATAGCGAAGCTGGTTTTACCCATGTAATCCGGGACTGTATCCTTTTCTTTGCAAATGAAAAATACTATCCAGGAATAGCTGGATACTTTTAAGAGACTCGTAGAGTGCTTTCTATAAGGGGAATTTGATATGTGGTGAATATTGCAACGCACATTATGTGAGTGCAATGGATCAGCACTTTGTCACTAGATTAGCTGTGCAAAGCTGTGGCTTGGCGTGTTTTCACAGCTTATTCATTTATATTATCATGACTTGATCAGAGCTTATCTGCATTCTTGGAATACCTTGATTGATGCTGAGCAAGCTTGATGTCAGATAGCAATGCATCTATCAGGTTTACAGCAGGCTAATAATAGCCAGAATCAAAAGTCACTGTAGGTACATGCAAGATTGCACGCTGCAGATGCATGAAGAAATGTTGATGCTAGTGTGGATTCTGGACTATTAACATACAGCTTGACGCAGAGGGCGCAGTAGTTGCCGACGGTGCATAAGAAGTAGCGGACGACGGCCGGGCCGACGTGGAAGGTCCTGAAGGGGTCGTCCGCCGTGCAGCCCTCGTATTCCCGCCTGGAGACCAGCGCCACGATGTATCTCGAACCTGAAAACTGCACAAGGATGGATGCATGGTTGGTTCTATCTGTGCGAGGAAACCATGCTACTAGCCTGTGCATTTGATGCATTCAATGTGATCGTCTGGAAAGATGAAGACGGGAGGGGGTGATTTTAGTAACTGCTCTGCAGCAATGGCAATGGGGCGGGCGTTTGGCGGCAAGAAAGAAACAAAGGCTTGTTTGGGATTACGGGGTAACACTGCTCACTCAGCTCGGCTGGCACCATTGGTTAAGCCAGAGAGGAGTTGATGAGACCTCGCCTTGAGAAAACGTCATACGAAATGGACCCGATCCGAACTGAGCGAGCATAATTAGAACCAGCCAATGCTCCTTGAGCGAACGTTGCGATCAGACGCGAGTAAGGTTCGCGTGACCATTCGACGCGTAATCTGAGTGACCGAACCATAATTATCACCTAGTCGTGCTGCTGCTGCTTGTCATTACTCATGTTGACACGTAACTTCCCCAAGTTTGTTTATATACTATATTTTTTATTAATATTATATAAATATATCACCAGTTAAAATTTATATAAATAACATTATGTCGCTATTTTAAATAGCCACATACTTCTGTCGCTATTTGAAATGAGGACAATCTTACAAAGAGCTCCACTGATAGTCCGCATGTCATTGTCACCAAATGAATTAGCGACAGAGACTAATGACGAGGTTTCTGTCAGCATTTTAATTGACGATTTGTATCTCTATCGTCAATTAAAATGGTGACAGATGCCGTGACGCCGACACAGCGTCTCGCTATTTGAAATGGCAACAGAAGGTTATTTATATAATTTTTTAAGCAATGATATATTTTATATAATATTAATAAAAATATGTATTATTTAAAAAATTCTAACTTTCACATAGAAACAAAAAAGCCTGGAGGTCAGGTCACGAGTAAAAGAATGCAGCATCTAGACTGAAATTAATGGGCTCTGCCTGCAGCAACCACACAGCCATAGATAGATAGATGTATATCTCTAGATTAATTAAAAACAAAAAGGGTAAACATAACTAATCATCAGTATATTAAACCAGGGGACTTCCCCGGCTCTGAGCCATGCCACGTCATGGTTTTAGCGAAAAGAACCCTGTATTTCCTGAAATTGCGTAAAGTTCCTCCGTTCTCGCAAAAAGATCCCTATCAGGGTTTTTTTTCCCGAAAAGCACCCTCCACTTCACCAAAATTTTGTATTTTTGTTGGGTAGCACCCCGCGGCTTTCCAAAATTACGTACGGATCCTCATTTAGTTACGTATAGGTCCTCAATTTTTTTTTGCGAAAAAGACCTTCGGTTTTCTCGAAATTACGCGTGTGTCCTCAATTGTTTTAAGAAACTCCTCGTGAATTGCCGTCTCTTTTACTTCAGTCCACACGGTAGCTAGCGCGGTGTGGTGCCACACTTATGTTGCTAGTCACTATATTAAAGCCGGGGAAGTTCCCAGCCCTATATTTTCCAAAATAGCATAAAGGTCCTCAGTTCCTACAAAAAGGTCCCTGGTAGGTTTTTCCGAAAACCCCTCCACTTCACTGAAATTGTGTATTCTTTGTCGGATAGCACCCCGCGGTTTTCCAAAATTATGTACGGATCCTCGTTTAGTTACGTACAGATCCTCAGTTTTTTGCGAAAGAGGCCTTTGGTTTTTCTGAAATTACGCATGTGTCCTCGATTTTTTTAAAAAAACTCCCGCGAATTATTGTCTATTTTATTTCGGTCCATACGGTAGCTAGCGCGGTGTACCGCCGCGCTTACGCTGCTAGTAACTAATATAACAGGACACACAAGAAATTTTTGACGTAAGAGAATTGCCCACTGCAAGATCAAAGGAAATTTGCTGAAACATTCTAGGAAATCTCAACCCCTCTCTCTCACTTTCTCAAAAAGTTCTGACTTGGGCAGGAAACTAGTTTGTGCTCTCTGGGGGGTTACAGAGTTATTGATGTTGCCAAGAAGCATGGGCCCCGACGCCGCCTTTGATCTCGAGGTCGCCGCGGTGGTCACGCCTTGGTGGTGCTCATTGTCGCCGTCGACTCCGCCTATCACGAAGCCGGCACCACGGGGTGCGTCGACGTCGAAAGTGCCCTCGGCGACGCCACGCTTATGACGTACGAGGAGGCGGCCAAGAAGGCGTCGCCGCTGCCGGAGGAGCACCACTGCACCAGCAGGAGGAGTGCTGCGCCATTTGCCTGTCGGAATACGCCAAGGCCGACGGGCTCGTGCGGGTGGTGCCGACGTGCGGGCACTTCTTCCACGTGGCGTGCGACGTCGACAGGTGGCTCCGGACGCGCCGGACGTGCCGAATTTTTTTTCTATTTTAGCCCTTTTTTGAAAAATATTCACATTTAGACCCCTGTTAGTTTTAATTCCGTTTTTGGACCCAGGAGGTCGGAGCCGTGGTCCACGGCGCCGAGGCGCCAGCCCCGCACTAGCGTGGTGGCCTGCGTGGCGCCGACGTGGCAGCACCTCGGCGCCGTGGATCGTGGCGCCGAGCTTGGAGCCGTGGATCTTGGCGCCGAGCTCCCTGCCACCGGGCCGCACGCGGCCTTCTCCTTTCCCTTTGTCTCTTTCGTTCATTCGCCTTCATTTCTTCCTCTCTGCCTCCCCGCCGCCGCGCCTCGTGCCGCCGCTCTCTCACCGATCGCATCCCGGCCGCCGGCCCCTAGTTCCGCCGCCTCCCCTCCTGCGCGTCCCGGCCGCGCCTCCTCCGCCGCCACAGTGCCGCGCGCGTCCCGGCCGCCGCCTCCCGCCGCCGCCCACAGTGCCGCCGCCTCCCCTGCCTGCGTCCCCGGCCGCTCGCCTCCCCCCGCGCCGTCGGCCGTCGCCTCCCGCCTGCGTCCCGCCGGAAGTACATGCAATTAAGCCGAAGAAATTTTTGGTAGAACAGGTAAAATTTATGGGATATTGTTTTTGGATAGCTAGCTTTGTACATGCAATTTGCATTGCTGGTATAGATCTTGCATTGCTGGTAGAACAGGAAATGGAAGATGAGTAAAATAAAGAGTGAGTATGCACAAGCGATTGTTGATCACGATGTCTTTGCTGTTGTGAGACAAAATATACTAGTGCCGTCCCCTGGTGCCGCCGCCTCCCCTCCCCACCTGCGTCCCCGGCCGCCCGCCTCCCCGCCGCCACCGGTTGCTCCTTGTTGATTTTGATCAGGTATATTTTCACAGTTGGTTGCTTCTTAGTCAATAATATATGAAGTATATGCTTACTTCTTACGTAGGAGTAGCATTGTGTATGATATGTGTTGCTGATGAGGAGGTTTACAATTGTGGGAAATGTGATCTTTGCAGCCTTGATTTGGATTATGATGGGCTTGCATTAGGTTTTGCTTGATGCCCTTGCTTGTGCGTGCTATGTGTTCATGGTTAGATAGTGTGTTTGGTCGTTGAAATGGGACAGAGGAAACGATCTTTGTGGCACATAGGATGGGCCAGTGTGATAGAGAAATCACCGTGTTCAAGTCTTAGTGTAGTGTTGAAGTCAAATGTCAACGGGGTGGAAGATCGTGAGTATGGTACTAATATCCTAAGGCGATATCATAATAGAAAACCTGGCAAACCTATAATTATATTAAATTATTCATTTTACCATGTTGACATTAACTTGTTGGTAATTTGCTTTTTACAATGTTGACATTAACTTGTTGGCTTGAAGTTAGGTAGCATTTAGTTAATGACTAGGTACTTATTAGTTACTATGTAGTATCCAATTTCGATTAAAGGTATTAAGTTTGATTTTCTGTATGAACTAGATGGACAACCTAGTCACCCTATATCATGGAGGCAGTGTGACAAGTGATGATTATGGAAATGTTCGATTTGTTGAAATGCAAAGGGTGCCTCGATATTCAAAGATCGGCCATCGTTTAGTGAGTTGGTTGCTAGGGCCGGAGGAGTTACATTGTCATGCAAACGAGGAGAGCATCACGGTTGAGGGTTACTTCACTTCGGTTCGAAAGACACAATTCTAAGGCGGTTGATCTTAATTGGTTGTGAGGATCAGTGGGACAAATATGTCAAATTGGTTATGAGGAATGAGTTCCAATGTTTGGACCTTGTTGTGCGGAAGGTGTCCATTGATCCCACCCCTCATGGTTATTCACCAGAACTAGGTGATCAGGCACCGTTTGACCCTCCGTTACCGGACCTTGCGGTGGATGTGGAAGAAGTGCCTGAGGTGCCCATGCTCTATCTGCCCGAACGAGGTTTAGATTTCTCAACCAGTTCGAGTTGAATGTCGGACTGATGATGTCGTGGCGGCCCCTCAGGATCATCCCAGTAAGTGTTGAGCAACTCTTTAACCTTTTCTCGTCATTCCATTCTTTTGTCTCAATCCCATTGATTTCGTGCTTATGATGTAGGAGATATTCCTGATAATGTGGGTGTTCCTCCCGTTGCTCCATCTGGCAACGTTGAAGAAGTCTGTAGGGACTCCAACAGTGTGGATGTTCAAATTGTGGATGATCTGGAGCCTTACGAGATCGCTAGGGCCGTTGATTCTGATGATGACCGCCCTTTTGGAGAGCTGACCGAAAGTGATATTGAGCTGATCAGGCGTTATTGCCCTGGCCGGGATCCATCAGTTCATGAATTCAGCGATCTTAGGCATTCCCATGAGGGTTATGCAGAAGGAAGGGATGACGAGTTGCTAGATGCTCCTGAGGCCGGGTCAAGCATTACAATTGAGAAGGGCATGGTATTTGAGGACTTGTCAGCATTGAAAAGGTGGCTGCAGGAGTATTCAGTCATTTGTAAAAGGCCATTCAAGGTGAGGCATTCGTATGTGGAGCGGAGGTACATAGTTGTGTGCGAGAAGGAAACATATGAATGGCGGGTTTGTGCTAGGAAACAGAAGGACACGGGAAAGTTCAAGATCACAAGAATCGTTGGCCCACACACTTGTGCCGAAGCAGAGCTCAAACAGAAGCATCGGCAGTTGACCTCTACCATTATTGCCAAGTCACTGTGTCACATAGTAAAGGGAGAACCCAATATGGGAAATTTGGATACGAGATAAGGTATGGGAAAGTATGGAGGGCAAAGCAACGCATCTGGAAGATGATATATGGGGACTGGGAAGATGGGTACTTGTAGTTGCCAGCACTCTTCAATGCAATCAAAACGGTTAATCCAGGCATGCATTATGAGTACGTCCCGAAACCAAACGAATGGACTCAAGATGGGATGCAGATATTCTTCCGTGCTTTCTGGTGCTTTGCCTAGTCCATCGAGGCCTTTCGGCATTGTCGTTCCGTCTTCTCCATTGATGGTACGTTTCTTCTTGGCAAGTACCAGGGCACACTTCTGATAACCATTTCCTGTGACGCAGACAACGCGTTGGTTCCTTTGGCGTTTGCTTTGGTTGAGAGGGAGAACAAAGACAGCTGGGGATGGTTCTTGCGGCTCGTTCGTAGGCACGTGGTCGGCCCTGGTAGGGAGGTTGGTGTCATATCTGATAGACACCAGGGCATACTTGCTGCCGTACAGGAGCAGATACCGGGGTATCCAGCTTTGCACCACCGTTGGTGCACTCGGCATCTTGCCGAGAATCTACTCCGTAAGGATGGTACGAAGGATAACTTTCATCTGTTCGAGGAGGTCACTCGAATGCTTGAGGTCAAGTTCTTCCAGGAGAAGTTGGAGCGACTTAATCGCAACAAATGCGAGAAGGTAGACGATGGTTGACGGGATTGATGAGAGATGTCGACAAATGGACAAGGGCTCATGACGATGGTGGCTGGAGGTACGAGTTTCAAACAAGTAACATGGCCGAATCCTTCAATAGTTTGCTTAGGGGTATACGTGGTATGCCCGTCAATGCTATCGTATCCTGCAAACGACTGAAAAGGCTATGAACTATGAATTTATTCTGAGACTACAGGCTCTGAAAAGCCTACATAGGAACATTTATTGCTAAACTGGAATCCTGAAAAAGCGAAAAGATTCGTATGACCTCTCCATGGACTATACCCACTGCACCAGATAACCTGCCTACATAAAACCCTCCTATGTCTTCCATACCACATCTTCTCCTCAAGCCATCACAATACTACTACACAACAATGTCTTCCTGGAGGTCCGACCCATTTGGAGTGCCGGAGTGGCATGAGCGCCCGAAGTGCCATTGCGGCTTTAGGACGATGTTGGGAGTCTGGACGGATCGAGCACAACGAGCCAAATACGCCGTAGGTTCTTCAAGTGTCGGACACGGATGACGACTTCGTGGTAACGACGACAACTAAATCATTTGTTTCTCGTTATCGTTTTTCAACTTGATCCATGACATCTACCACGCCACACATAGGCTTGCACGTTCATCGAATGTGTGGATCGGGTGTCGCCGGCATGGCCAAATAACCGGGCAGTTGAGGTGAAAAACAAAGGACAATACTTTGTCAAGATGACTCAGCGCGCGGTGGAACGAGCGGATGCGGCTTGAGCAAGAGCGCCGCGTGAGGTGGACCAAATCCGTCTAAAGGGCAAGGAGGATGAGCCGCAAAGGAGGCGGGAGCGATTAAGTCTGCGTGAAGCATCCATCAAGCGTCGGGAGGAAGAGCTTCAAGCTCGTGAGGCGCTCTCAAGACCAAGAGTGACAGGAAGAATGATGCGTGGAGCCATCCTCGGGACCCAATAAAAGGGGAAACAACCACGCTACACCCAGAGAATAGACCCACACTATCTACGGTCTATGTAATCCTATTATTATGCAATCAGATTGTGTTTGCCTAGTCATGTCGATCAGACTTGAGACTACCGGTATGACGGTATTGCGTATCGGTGCTTCACAAAACTACAATTTAATAGAGTGCATAATGTTGCCCACCCATGCTTGCTCCAAAGAATGTCTGCATAATGGATTAGTTTGCATATAGAAAAGAACAGGGAAATCATGCCTACTCAGTTCAAAATTGTAAATCATTACATGAAAAATTCACATTTTCAAGCACATAAATGTCTGCAAAAGAACAACAAGACATTAAACTATATCCTCAACTTCACAGATTATACCATGTGATTTGAGGTAGCGACATAATTACTTATGGGCAATATAATGGAAAAGTCTAAGGCACATAGGTTCTTACCTTCTCTAACAATTAGTGTTTGACCATCGGAGTTCCCTGCTTAGGAAAAAAGTTACAAACATTATTACGTTACTAGCACCCGAAATTTTCAGATTGAACACGACATCATCAAAAAATGTAGCAGGAAACAAAAATTGTGTTTCACACAGTTCATCAATTTTCTGAATGTTTGCAAAAGCTACGGATTATTTTGAAGGCGCCGAGCAGGAGCGCCACTGGTCACGGCGGCAGTTCTGACTTTTCACAGCTCGGCGCCACGATCCACGGCTCCGAGCTCGGCACCACGACCCACGGCGCCGAGGTGCTGCAACGTCGGCGCCACGTAGGCCACCACGCTGGTGCGGGCCTGGCACCTCGGCGCCATGGAGCACGGCGCCGAGATGTGTTACCTCGGCGCCGTGGGTTACGGCTCCGACCCCTGGGTCCAAAAACGGAATTAAAACTATCAGGGGTCTAAATGTGAATATTTTTCAAAAAAAGGGCTAAAATAGAAAAAATTCAGCCGGACGTGCCCGCTCTGCCGGGGCGGGCTGTGGCCACAGTTGCTGAGGCTGCCACACATGGTCGTTCCTGTAATTTAGGAGGCCCTAAGGCATAATAAAAGTGGATGCCAATCGTTCTAATATAAATATATAATAATACCTTTTATTTCAATTGCAAAAGCTAAAGCTCAATACAATAACCATTAGACTTAGTACATCACAAAATACAAAGTATTTATTAATGATATTAGACTTAGTACATCACAAAATACAAAGTACTTACTGACGATATTTCACTTGCACGTTAATATTATGAATAAGTCTTAGAAAACTATAATATGCTACTAATGACAAAACAATTTAAGAGAAGACTACATTAACCAAAGCACCCTAAGGGAGAGCCATGAGCTATCATCTATCACCTGCCAAATAAGCAAGCGAGTTGTGAATAGAATGATCATATAAAGCAAGCGAGTTGCGGAGGCGCGGAGCAACTCTGCTGCTCTTGGACAAACTCGTTACTCTGGCACTGGTAGTAGGGGAATAGGGGATGCCGGATGCGAATGACCTCGGACTTCTGACCTTCATCCGCCCACAGCCCACACCGGCGTATGCAATGGCTATATCATATATGAGGGGATTTCAAGTAGAGCCATTGCAAAGCGAAGAAATCAAAGACGAATTGGTTGGGAATCGAAGAAATCAGGCTCTTCCTCTTCTCCTCCATTAATGGCGACACAGCGACAACGGTGGCGTTTTTTGTAGGGAAGAGATCAGAAGAGTCGAGTGGTGAAGCCACGGAGAGGAATAGGATACGAGCAGGCGGAGGAGGCGTGTGATTGGGAAATGGGGATATGGTGAATCGATGCGTCTCTTAGCGCTAGATAATGCCATTATGGATTGGGCCGTTATTGTCTTCAGCTGGCCCAATCAAAGCTATAGAACGGCAGAAAAATGAGCAATGGAGAGGTACATGTATTGATGTATATATACATAGACTAATACGTAGACTAATCAATGATTCATGTATTGATGTATATATACATGGGCTTGGGCTAGGGCCCCCTAGTTTTCATGGGCCCTAGGCGGTTGCCCCCTGCTGCCCAGGCCCAGGGTTGGCCCTGCTACCACGACCGGAATGCCCGTTGCGAGCGAGCCGCACCACGGTTGCCATCGCTGTAGTTTAGTCAATTTTGTTTCTGTGATCAGCTTCGATTACGGGTGAAAACGAATCGGATAGTTTCCGATAAATTAGGATAATTTTTAATATAGACTTTATTGGTTTAGATATTTATCGGATAGTATCGTATCTGAAATAAAAACGGATTTTCTCTGTCGGATACAAATATGCATTTATTAGCCCACTATCCGTCGAATATGAATACATATAGATGAAGAATGAACCTTAGCCTATATGAAGAATTCATGAATGTTTTTTTGTAAATGTTTAGATCACATAAACTAGTTATATTTTTTCATTTTGTGTATACAATTTAAAAGGTTTTCATGTTTTAAGAAATATTCCGTATTTGATTCATATTTGCTCCGTATTTGTATTCAATATTATTCATATTTATATTCATATCCGGGATATCCATATTTGTATCCGCATCCAAAAAAAATGAAAATAAATATGATAAAACTATTATCCATCCATATTTCACCCATTTTCACCTCTAGATTGGATAGGTGATTGTTAGGATTTGCAGAGCACATAGAGATATTCATTGGACACTGCTCTTATTGCAGGTGAAAATGGTGTAGTATTTTTTTCGTTATTTTGTTTCTTCCAAGGAAATTTTGTATTGCCATGTTGGCTTCCGTGCGAATTTATTGCATTGCATTATGCCAATGGCCAATAGGTTAATGATTTTAAGATAACTGATGATGAACCATTGAATACTCTCCTTATTATGAGCGGGGGAATGCGCGCGAGGAGAGGCCATCCACGTCGGCGTTTTGCCTCCGTGCGCTCGCTCCGTTCGCCGCGTGTCTGGCCGAATTGCGGTACGGTCAGGAGACCGTTTTTGCAAAAAAAGTCTCTGCGTTTTCCCGAAATTACGTAAAGATCCTTGATCCTCGCGAAAAGATCCCTACCAGTTTTTTTAAAACACTTTTTTTGAAAACACCCCTCCACTTCACCGAAATTTTGTATACTTTGCAGGATAGCGCCCCGCGGTTTTCTAAATTACGTACGGGTCCTCGTTTAGTTACGTACAGGTCCTCAATTTTTTACGAAAAAGACCTTTGACTTTTTTGAAAATACGCATGTGCCCTAGATTTTTTTTAAAAAAACTCCCAACGAATTATCGCCTCTTTTACTTCGGTACACACGGTGGCTGGCGCGGCGTGGCGCCGCGCCTATGAGGCTAGTATAAGAAAGGCAGGAGATATTGAGAGGCAGACTAGAGTACCTCACAGATGTGGAATTAGGTGATGTTAAGAGGCAGTCTAGACCAAATTGTTCTTCACTTCTGTAAACAAAGACCAATTTGTTGGCTGGCATCACTAACCAGAAGACCAATCACAACATACAGCTTTGCCATGTATATTTCTGAAACGACCAGTGTGGACACAGCCGTCGTAGTCTTTGCGTGGACTTTGACACGTTCTTACAACTACATGAAAACCGTACGAAGACAACTCTTAAGTCAGGAACTGAGCATTATCTCAGTGGTGGGTTCTGGTATTTCAAATTCACCGGTCCTGGGTTTGATCCTTGAATCGAACGAAGTATTTTCTATTTACCCCTTGTTAAATCTCGATAAGAAAGTACATATATGTATGAGTACGTTCAGTAATCAAAGCATATGTCAGCACTCTATAAGATATAGGTCCCGCTCGGTTGCTTTGTAGTGCCGGTTCAAGTGCCTTATCCCTATAGCTGTACGAGCACTTAATTTAGCATTGCAATAATTACAAGTTGTGATATCTACCGTTTCACTGTCTCGGGTTTCTTGGCTCCAGGTCATGTGCTTCCAGCAATTCGCCCTTCGTCCAGACCTGCCAATGTTGGTGTCCGTGGACGGGGGAGAGAATTTTGTTGTCCCCGTTGGCTCTGAAGCGTCCTGGTACTACTCAACCCTCTGTACCGTTCATATGACGGTCATCCATGCCATAGTCTCTCATGCTCGGCGAGAGCCGACGAGCATCAATGGGAGTTGGAGCTGAAAGAGGACTAGGTAAGCGACGGCGGGAGCTTACACTAAGTCGCCCTGCTGTCCTTTTTGAGCTTCGACTCCTCTGCATACTGCTTGAGAGCTCCTTGATACTACGAAGACAACTCTTAAGTCAGGAACTCAGCATTATCTTAGTGGTGGGTTCTGGTATTTCAAATTCACCGGTCCTTGGTTTGATCCTTGAATCGAACGAAGTATTTTCTATTTACCCCCTTGTTAAATCTCGATAAGAAAGTACATGTATGCATGAGTACGTTTAGTAATCAAAGCATATGTCCGCGCTCTATAAGATATAGGCCACTACTTTAGTTAGATGTGTACTAATGGATGCAAACATGTGTATGTACATTGGGACGTGCGTGTGGGGTGTATGCAAGCGTGCGTCCACCATTGTACTCTCAAAATAAGAGTAGTGGTTTCATACTTTCTACTCAAAGAATAACACTAATATCAAAACATACGAAATGGTAAATAATTACTATCCATCATTCAGTTCTACTTTAAAAGTTGTATTAATTATTTTGAAAAAACATAGAAATACCTTCCTTAAAATAAACTTAAAGTCAATGCCATGTCCTCTTCCGTTTGGTGGAGATTTCAGCATCTTTTCAAAATTGACATTGCAATGAAACACTAGCCAGTAAGGCTACCTCTACATTTTTCTTTCGAGATCGTTGCAGTGTGAGAAGCATCATGGCAGGAGAGTCTGAACGCCACATGAGATTCAGACTCGGACAGCTCAACGGGAGCAGAAGCTCCAGTGCAGTACAGGAATGCCTCGTCAGGAACTGGACCAATGCATTGGCATCAATCAACTTGTTTAGGACTGAATTGCTTGTTCAATTTCACAGTTCGGTGAAATGGACACAGAGAGATCAGACCACAGAAGTTGACACTTGGAACCCAATTCCCCATAAGCAGAAGCAGCGGCAGCAATGGTGCACTGCAGTACTGGCTCCATTTGGATTTTGGGGTAACTGATTTGTTCTTTGATTTGATTTGGTGGATAGCAATAGAATTACACATGATAAATTATACTACATGGTGAAACAATCAAAGAATTTCTTTCCAGATTAAGCAGCCTCTGCTTGATTACAAGGCAAAAAAATGCCACGCATACCCACTTAATTAAGCATTTTTTTTTTCCGTTTGAGCTAAGCTGCAGAGAGGGCATGGCACGAGCCCGTTCTCGTTGCATCCGGGCCACGGCACGCGGGCGGCTGTGCCGGAGGCGCCGCCGTCATAGTGCCTATGACTGCCGCTGCACCGGCCACACACCGCGCAGTGCAGCTCGCCCGTACCCCCGGGGTGGGGGCTTCTCGTGCAGCGCCACGACCTCGTTGGTGCCGCCGATGTACCTCCCGTCCACGAACAGCCGCGGCGGCATGGCGGTGCCGAGGGGAAGCAGGCCCCGGAGCTCATCCCGGTAGGGCGCGTGCACGGAGACGTCGCGCTCCAGGAAGGCGACGCGGAGGCCCTCCAGCAGGCGGCGCACGCGGGTGCAGTCCTCGAAGGTCTTGTGCACCCCGCGGAGCGACGTGGTGTAGAGCGCGCCAAGGGATCGATGTGGCTGCCGCCGTGGCCCTGCGGCATCGTCGTCGTCGTCATCCCGGCGCTTGGCCTCCTCGAGGGCGTGGGCGTGGGCGTAGGCATCGACGGCGCCCCGGAAGGCAGCGAGGTCCGGATCGAAGAGGCTCGCCGAGGCGGTGGGCCGGGCGACGGTAGCAGGGGCCAGCCTCCCTAGTACTCGCGCTCTCGTATATACGAATTCACGGTGAAAGTCGATATCGGCTGTAGTTGTCTAGCCAGATTTTTTCTTTTTCCCTTGCTCTTATCCTCTTATTTATCTCAACATTGATGTTAGTATTTATAATACATACATAATAACTTAAATAAAAAATCTAATAAGGAAAATAAGTTAACCAATTTTAATTCAGTACTAATTATAACAAAATTCTAACACCGTATTATTTAGTAAGTCCATATTACTTTCCAGCAGAGCTGACCTTTATCTTCTTGTCCTTCCGAGAGGTGACCTCCGGCGAGATGTTCTCCTTTCCGCCGTCGACGTCTCTGCCCCGCCGCCATAAGAGACGGTGAGCAGGTTGGACGCAACCTCCTGCTGCTCCGCCTCCGCTTCTTCCGGTGCTGCCGGCATCGGGAGTGGGAAGGAGGGAAGGACTGCAAGGTTGCGAGGATTCTCTATCTGTGCGTGCCTCTACATGGATGCTTCTGCAGTCTACATGTTGTGTTTGTTTCGTTAATTAAGGGGACGTTTGAACAGTAAGATACGAGGATGAAAGTAGGATTGGCTTATCAGATGGGGTTAATTGAGCCGTTGAATCGAAAGGTTGATGAGTAGATTTGATCCACTTTATATTTTAATCCTATTCTTCTTCGTTTTCGGCTATCCAGATTGATGAGTAGATTTACTCGACCTTAGATTTTAGGCCCTGATCAACTTGGTTTCAGCTTCTGACTTATTTTTTACTATTCATAAGTTTCGTCTTTTTCTGAACTTTTGGCTTTTTGTTGAGCTTTTTTGCCGGTTCTTTTTTTCCCATATTTGTTTGTATTATATGTAATGGACTAACATATTTTTTATATTTTTAATTTTTTAAATTTAATTATGCTAAATAAGCTTCTATCAGCTACAGTTCTTTTTTCAGTCAATTACAGTGTTTTCAGCCATAAACCATGAGCTTTTCAGCCGAACCGATCACCACTATTTTCTTCTCTTGTTCCCCACCGTCCAATCGGTCCGTAAGGTCTGGCGCGGACTGCTGTTTGGGTTGGGTGGCTCGCAACGGCTACAAGCAAGAAGGATTTGTCACGGGGAAATGTCTCCTCTGTAAAGTAACAGGGGGGGTGGGAGCAACCGAGACCCACAGCAAAAAAGAATATTAGGCGATCCAGCACCTAAGCAAAAACAAATTAATTATGACTTCGTCGCAGAGATTTATCGTCAAACTCAGTACCACACGGATAATACGGTAAACAATTCCACAGCTGTTCGACGTGGCAATTCCAGATTTTTATCGCAAGAAAAAAAAACCGCCTGAATTGCCAGATGGAACCGTGACTACCACCTGATGGGCTTATTCATGGATAGATAAGGTACACACACGAATACGGTCACATTACAGGTTTACAACACCAGCAGAATATTACGTCCTATCCTCCTGAGATTAATGTGCACATGCTAACAAGTTACATCACACAGCTAGTAAATGCCTGCGAGGTGCTTGTAAATGACCGAGGCGGCGTAGGCCGGCCTCCTGCCCAGCAGCAACACCACCAAGGGAAGGGTACAGGTAAAACTACACGCGGAGGAGCCTACTGTTACATAGCGTTGTCAGGTTAAAACACCGCTTACAATTCTCAAAACCAAATGCGAGAATTCGTCCTAAAACACGTGGCGACAAGACGACGTTTCGTTTCATTTGAGAAGGCTGAGATCCTCAGGTGCACTTCACGGCGGAAGCACCCGGTTGGATCTGCCCCTGGCTGTCACAGTTCACCGGCGATGGTTCTTTGGGGGCGCCGTCCACCTGGTCATCGTTGTGAGCGGCGTCTGCTGGATTCTCGGTGTCTTTTGCTGCCTCTGCTGCTGGGGCATCAGCTTTTGTTTCCGACGGAGGCGGCACCGCAGAATTGGTGGTGCCACCATCCTCTTTCTTCTCCCCCTCTGAACATGCTGGAGGCGGCACTGCGGGTTCAGTTCCCTGAACATTCTCATTTTTCTCACCCTCTGGGGGAGCAACTTTAGATTCAGCTGGCTTTTCATCTCCTATCTTCCCTGATACAGGGGCAGAAACATCATTAGGCAGCTCCGAGCCTTCGCCTTCTTCAGTCTTCTCTGCGGCATTTGCACTAGGGGCCTCATTTTTCTCTTCTTGAGCAGTATCAGCATCTTTCATCTCCACATCCGTGCCTTTGGCTTCTGCATTGTCATGATCTCCAGTTTCAGCGGCATCCACTACATCCTCCTGTTTCTCCTTTTTGCCCCTCTTAGAGCTTGATCTTTCCCGTTTTGGGGTCTTCTCGCCTTCTGGGCTCTCAATAGCCTTAACCTTTTCACTTATGCGTGCAGACCGCCTGGGAGTATCACCTGCTTACAAGCCGTTTAGAGGGAGCAGCCAGACTTTTGACAAGACCTACTTGTATTGAAAGAGAAACTACGTAATAAAGGGGACGAGGTATCTACCAGTTCCCCAGTGGAACTCCGAAGATGCAGGACTTCCAGGGTGTGCTTTTAAGTATTGACTCAACTGTCTCTTGCTCTTGATCTCCTCACCAGTTGGTGAGACAAAAACGACCTCAAATTTTCCACCTCGAATGGGATTAAGCTGCAATTGCACAGGAATTGAAGATGTTATTTTGGCTTCGTGGAAGAAACGCTAGAGACATCTAAAGAAAATGAGTTGCGATCGAACATGGTACGAGTCAGTTTGTTCATACATGTGCTGGTAATGCATATTTAGTTATACAAGAAAATGATGTGCAAGGTGTACCACTGGTGGGAAAAGAAGAATTACATTAGAGCAAACTTCTTGCTATATTAACCATTTTACATAATCAAGATGAAATTTCCTCAGTTTTCTATACCAGTGTATCAAGCACTTTCAGTTTGTTACAGCAGACAAACAACAAAAAACAGGTGTATGGGCATTTTAATATAGGAACTAGTCGAAGTTTAGCTCATAAAAAGCTACTCAGCCACTATGTTGTGGACTCTTATTGGGGGAAGTTTTATACACGAAGGTCTACAAAACAGCAAGTTGAGAAGATTGAGCAGTAAGCCGTGTTGGACTTCCAAGCAGCAACCGACAATGCGTGATGTGCTACAGACAACGTCAAGACGAGAAACAATCGGAGCGGCAAAGCAGCAAACGCTTCAGATGGCAAGTTATTAGATTGGAATGTATTACTACTGCAAGTCCAGTTGTATAAGTTAGTTTCAGAATAGGTTTCTGAGTCATAGTAGGCATAGATTACATATGATAAGTCAGTTTGCTAAGTCCTATACAAGAGGATGTATGCTGTAATGTTCAGAGGCAAACAATAGATCAATCTCGTCTGTCTGAGGCGTCTCAGAGCCTCTGCACTGGCTGGACACAACGTCCATCACACGTAAGAGGGCAACTACAATCTCCCCTGTTACCCTCTTTGTTCTAATTCAGATTCTCGGTTTCATCTTCTTCCCCCGCTTTCAGTTCATCGCAAACCCCTACAAAAGCCAGCCCATATCACACTATTTGTATTTTTCTATACAATCCAACTCACTAATTTGTCTGACTCCACCCAACTTCGTACTTGTTCATTTGGTCATCACCAAAAGGAAGACAGAAACATTTAAGCAGAAGTTGTCTAAAAATAACTTGTACATAGAAGCATCGGATGGACAACTTAGGAGGTTCAATAGAAACAAAGAAAATCATTAACTTTAGTGGGGCGCAGACTTCAGCCCTTGCACCCAGAAGCTAATGATAGCCTATGCGGTTCGGCAAAATCCATTGAAGAAATCCAGATGTGAAGTTGTAATAAAAAGATGCCCGATGATTACACAGCCAGGCGCAGCAGCAGCATCCGAATTCTCCGTTGAGCTTCAAATGTGTGAAATAATTTTCAGTAGCTTCTCAGTTTCCTATATCAAGGGGTTTTACACTATACTCAAGAGCTAGCCAAAACAAGATACATTTAAGAATTTGGGATCATTTGTGCCAGAAACAATGTAAATACACCACTGAAGCTGTAATACTGATGATAAATTTAGTAAAGCCGACTTAACAGGCAAGTTGCCCTAAAAGTTGCATGTAAAGCGTCCATTTTGACTTGTGGAAGATTCATCTGCAGACAGTCCAACAACATAAATAGACAAAAGGCTATTTTTTAATTGAAATTATTAACTTCATAAACTCAATTTTGCTTTCCTAAAATTACCATAATTCTAGTAATATTGCTCATTCAAAACAAAACATCAAGGAAGTATACCAAAAGCATGGTCTATTAGTTTCTTTCTATCTAAATATATGGGCTCTTAGCCATGACTAGAACACATTACACCAGAAATACTATAACTCAAATGTCTAAATAAAGATATTAAGGAGAACCACGCCACAGGACAACTGACAGCAGACAACCTTCACAGAGTGGTTGGATTCATTACTATTTAAAAGGAAATCATCAATCCAAGAAAACGTTGTAATTTAAGACAGGGTCATACTGCCACAAACCAAATCTTATATCTCTATATCTAATCGTGAACTTATGAAGGACCCTGCCTCCTGTTAAGACCAGTGTGTGCTGAGACTATAATAACCAAGGTTACAGAAAGTTCAAGATTTAGTCTTTAGTATGCGGATTGCTTCCAGTGGAGCTATTAGTCAGCCTTTTCCAGTATTTCTTTAACAGTCTGTCACCAACATTGACGGATAACAAAATAAAATGTCTAATATCATCCCAAGAAAGAAGTTTAGTACTTTACACATACTGAAAAAACGACATCAACTATGGGGATAACTTAAAAACACTAAAAATGACCAGATAACGATAGGATGATGGGATGACATCAACAAACTATTACTTGAGGGATGGATAATCAGCAATGGCATTCTTTCATGCTGGCTGATGTTTATCATTCTGTCATGCATATTAGTAACAAAGCAATAGACCAACAATCATGCACACAATAGTTACACCATAGATTACTGCTGCCTAGAATGGAGTCAAGAGAACCAGACATCTTAAACCCTGCCACAAAACGGACTACATAATACTAGTGAATATAATAGATTTAGCAAATGACATCAGTGTGTAAATATTGATCTGCTAAAAACATCTCAGTGAAATGTATGAAATAAAAAAGTTTGGCCTCAAGAAAATATAGCTAAAAACAGAAAATCACTTAATATTTGCGCCAAATAATGACATTAAAAGTTTTTGAGGGTAGGTTTAGAAATGTAAGAACGCACTAAGTAGATTGATAGAAAAGGTGAAGCACAATAGCAGAAAGAGTAACAAAAAGGAATGCAAGAACATTATAACTGGCCTAAAAGCAAAGTAGAAGAGACATTTTCTGTTCACAGCAGCATTATTATTAACCATTGTTGCACCTAATAAATAGGGGAAATTAGCTTATCTAGCGTCCCAAAGAAGGAAATTTAGCTGGATGGCATCACAACCAAGTTTAACTGGAAAATAACATCTCAACAGGTTTGTGGCAAATAGCATTGCCATCAACTTTCCTGTCCAAGCTGGCCATTAGTAGCATAAAAAGACATTTTTACCGTCCTTTCAACACACTGTTTTCCAAGTGTGATCCAGTCAATTTTTCCACCCAAACATGTCTTAGCATAACAATGGTGTGTCGGCTACTGCAACCTGGGCCAGGCACCAGGATGGCAAAGTGGAAAGCCAAGGGCAGTCTTGAGACTTTGAAAGTTTGTTTTCGCCTAAAACCCAGGTGACATTAGAACTAGATGGAAAACACAATTATGATATTGTTTGGCATAACTATTGGTGTTTGCAATGTTAGTTCTAGTCAAGTCTGGTTGCAATTTGTTTCGCTAAATTTCCATCTTTGGGAATTTTCCCAAGAAATATCAATGCAACCGAAGTATCTGGGTGGATAGATTCATTCTATTAACTTCTGAATCTCTGATAGATAGCCTGTTGGGGGAACTTAAGGGAATAGAGCCAAAAAAAAAAAGACTCGTGATCAAGAAAAATAAAAATATACGTAGATCCGAATAATCTAATCATCTAATAGAAGCTTTGCTATTCTAGTGGAGAACTAGTTTTACTCCAAAATACAGATGTCAATAACTTCTTTGAATGCTTGTGCACAGAATGTACTCACTATATTTGTGTTTGTGTCTTGTTGAAAAAAAAATGCAGTCTAGTCCATATAACAATTTGTGACTTCAGTTATATCATTTTGTCATAACACTTATATCTTTACATTGAATCCTCTCATATAACAATGTACAACTGAAGAAGTCCCCAAGATGTAGCTTACCATGCACTGATCTAACTCCTAACCAAAAAAATCGTGTAAGAGCTACAGAACCTATCAAGAAGCAGATAAAAAAGCATACACATAACGGATGGCCTCAGAAACCACAACCCATTTGTGATCAACCATTGCAGGCTATGCCATAAAGCACCAAGAGTAAACTTTTGATGCACGTGCAATTTATTGTGTTTATTCATCAAGGAAGAACTATCTTGTTGGTTCATGTTAATAATGTCCATGTGAGGATGTCTGAAGCCCAACAAAATTTGGGAGACTTATTGTTAAGTATCACTATCTTGTTCCTCTTTGGGTTGTGATGTGGATCTGTGCAGCTGGAGAACTCTTCTTCACCACCGAAAGTTCTTTCAATCAAACAAAATTAAACTTTTGGATAAACTTGTACAAACTCATTAATGAGGTGAAAAATGACAAGGCTATCCTACCAGCTAAAGTAACTAGGGATAAGATACCACTAATTAGCTGCAATAATTTGATGCCACAAAGCACAATGACACTGTTGAAAACAAACTAATAAGTTGTGTTGATGGTCTACCATTAGTTGCATATTTGCAGTATCAACTCGAAACTTATAGATGAGTACTTCACATCTCACTTTGTTACATCTAACAGAAGGAATCTAAGTACAATAATAGAGTTGATGCTAATCATACACAGAAGCTACAGCCAAAAACTTCAAGCAACATAGGATCAGCGATCTTTTGGACAGAAGAAAATACAACTATTTGGAATAACATCGACCTAGAAAGGGAAAGTTCAGAAGAAAAATCCAGTAAGCACAGATTATGCGGAGTTCCATGAACCAAAAGTCCAAAACTCTGTACTTGAGCTTCATAACCTATAGATTGCTCAACAAAACTCTTTAAGTTCTTAAAAAAAATAGTAGCAGACCATATATTGATACGATAGCACACCTTTACAACTATTTGCAATAACATCGACCTAGAGTGGAAAAGTTCATAAGAAAATTCCAGTAAGCACAGATTCTGCGGAGTTCTATGAACCAAAACTCTGTATTTGAGCTTCACAACCTATAGATTGCTCAAAAAAAACTTCTTGAAAAAAATAGTAGCAGACCATATATTGATATGATAGCACACCTTTACAACTACCCTCAACTATAAATCATCCCAAAGGCCAAAGATACCATGAATGCATAAAGCCAATAGTACATACTCCAAATACCAGGATGCCCCTTCATCTATCAATAACAGGACCTGGATGTTCTAAACATGAAAGATATTTTGTCAATAATGTGCTAATTGCCTAATTAAGATGTTCCAGGGATATATGGAGTTTTGGACCTCTTACTCCCATATCTAGATATGATTTACAAAAGTTTGGATGTCAAAATGAAGGACCAAAAGGAGGAGGAAGCCTGCTAAAGCAGAAATTGTGGATAAAGACATTCATAGTACGTTTCTTCTTCCTCATTATGTAATAGATCCGAACTAAGAGAAATCACAAGTTTTAACTATATGAGGCTAACACATTTACTATATATGAACACAAGTAAACTTAAATCAATGCCCAAGAGTAACTACAGAAACAACAATAAGTTGGCTAAATCAAGCTATGAAAGTTACACAAACAGAACAATGGGTCAAATCCAGAGAAGGTGACATATGCAGATATTATGTATTAATATGTAACTAATGCCAAAACGATAAGTTTAGCCTAATAGTCTAGATCATTCTCTAGAATAGCATCTTACTATATCAGCAGAACTCAAAAACATTAACTTGCATCCAACCCAGCCCAAGCCAATCATTAATCAAATCTATAAAATCCAACACAAATCCAACATTACAACACAAACACCAATTTGGAGGAGCAGATCATGCTATAAATAGTAAAAAATAAGCTCAGAAAACCTACATTATAACCAAATCGACAAAAGCACATGTTATGACAAGGTTTCAAAAAACGGTGGTAATTGGCTGGTTTCGGTCGAGTACCAGTTCCCCAGGAATGCCAGGTTAACCTGTTTGTTTCTTAGTCATGACTGATTCTGCAGGCTTTAGCTAAGTTCGTTAGCCCTATGTGTCGTGTAAACCTGCTAAAATTCCATATGCGACACACCTGATGGAATTTCGGAACGTTCGTTCAATTCAGATTCTTCACCCAATCATCCACCCAAGAAGAAAGAGTCGGGAGTCCAAAAGATCTTCGAAAGCAGACCCAATGCATAACAACGCACCAATTGAAAATGAATTACACCAAAGAAGTGGGATATAATATTCCGCCCCCCAAACTGCAATATGAAGACCTAAACAGAGCTGAAACAAGCTCGGGAACCCTACGAATCTGCGAATACCTACGCAAACTGCCGAGAGGCGCAATATCTGCATCACGGTCACATCGAAGCCGCACAACCATCACTAGCTAAATAAACTGCGAACTTACGAAACCATTCCTGAAATCCCTACAACACTAGCACGCATGATGTATCCAACCGAACCTAACCGCATGCCACGAACTAACTACGAACCCTAATTAAGCTCACAAATCTTAGAACCCAACCTACAAAGCCCTAGACTCCGCAGAACAACAATCGCACCCCACGAACAGTAGGGTCCCTAATTCGATTGTGCTCCGAAACCCTAGAATCCAACGGCCGACCCCGAACGCAGAGGCAAAATTCCCCACAACCAAGCCAGGGACCCTCGAATTCGAGCTCAGTAGCCTCGCCGCACCCCTCTCGCGAGCCCCAACAAACCGTTAGCGGTGCGTGTGACCCGAAAGCACCAACAGGCAAGAGGACGAGGAGGAGGTGCCAAACCAAACCTTCTTTGTCCATCCGGAGGGCGCCGGGAGCTCCGTGGCAGCGCCGGGCTCCCCCTCGACCGCCTTCCTCTCCGGCGTCTCCTCCGCCGCCGCCACATGCTCGCCGCCGGTGGCCATGCCTCTCCGCGTCTCGCTATCACAAGGGTGGGGGATTCGCGAGGAAAGCACTGAGCTCGTGTGATTTGGAAAATGGATCGGAGCGGGGGAGGTGGGGACGGGATCCCCGTGGTCCGTGCCCGTCGTGGGCTGTACGGCTTGCTCGGCCACGCGGACGGCGTGAGCCGGCCCGGGATTTCAATAGACGTGGTCTATGAACTCACTGACGCGAGTATGCAAAGCTTTGCAACCCGTGGACCATGGACCGAGCGGAGGGAGCGGCTCGCGACCGACGTAGGGGAGAAAACGGCGGGACCGAGGAGGTGACAGCTAACCGTATTGCATTCTGGACGGTTCTGGTCCGCCGTTGCACGGTAGGGCCCACCTGCAGCCAGAGGGGCACGCACCTCGATCGCGCGTTACCCAGGCAAACGGTGTCTTTGAATGACATGTGGGCCAAGAGACTCCTGGGCCCACGTGTCATTAGTCTGGTTCTGTATGTACTGCGCGTCCGTCCGGCTTGTACTGCGCGTCCCCGTGGCGGGCCCGGCTCGTCGGTGTTCGGCACGTGGCGGCCTCTGGTTCGCTAGGGTACGGTCCTATCGGGAGCTTGGCACGTGACGGGTCAAGTGGCATTATCGAGGAGCACGTGGATAGTGGAAAAGGCAGGAACGCCATCGTGGCCCAAAGAAACTGGATCATTACAGGTTGCTCGAAAATGTTAGGGTGTGTTTGGTTTGGAGACTTGGTGGGATGGGATAGCTCCAATCCAGATATGTGGGATGGGATAATCTCACTTTTTGTTTGGTTGTAAGGATAGGTTAGTCCCTGTTTTTTGTTTGGATGGAGGGATAGAATGGGTTGGTGCAGAGATACCGCGATGGAGACGACGGCGACGCACGGAGCACGGCGATCGGAGCACCATGCGCGGCGGCGGGAAGACGGCGCCGGGGAGAGCGCGCGGCGGGAAGACGGCGCCGAGGAGAGGCGCGGCGGGGGAAGACGGGCGTAGGCGCGCGCAGGAGAAGTGGGTTGGCGCGGTTCACTCGTTTTGGGCGGATCGTTCCAACCCACTTTTCAGGAGAATATTTTCTTTTGGGTCCAACCCACCCCACCAAGTCTCCAAACCAAACACTACAAAAAAGGGTCCAACCCACCCCATCCCGGGATATCCCTTGAACCAAACACAACATTAGGGACTCTTGGAACAACGTAACCTAAAACACTGAAAGTGCAGGGAAAATGTTGGACTGAAATACCATAATTTGTTGAATCTCATGTGAAACAAAACCATATGAATTATTCAAAACAAGTATTTGGATGCATCACATGGAAAATACATGAATTTTGAGACAAGATGTTACTTAATTAGATATAGAGTGGAGAGAGAAAGAGAAAAAGAGAAGTACATTAGACTTCTTAGATAGAAAAATAACGTGAGGTTTGAGTTCATGTTTATTTTCCTATGAAGATTGGAGCCATATAAATGCATTTCGAAGGAAATTGATAGCTTCATTTTTATGTCCTAAACAACCCTTATAGGAAAAGTTCTGAAGATTAGAATTCTCCAAAATTTCTAGGCAATTCAAAGAGGATCTTACTATTTATTTATATGTAATAATGAACAAGGAGAAGTTTTGTGAAAACCGACTAAATTTCACTTGTGATAAATTCAATTGTCAATAAGATATGTCTAAATTCCAAAAAAAAGGCGGCTCAAAGTAGACTTTGCTTGACCCCAAAGCAGGGGTGAATCTACAGTAGGTCATGGGTGTTCAGCTGAACACCCAAACTTTTTGACAAAAACCTAGTATATATAAGGTATAATACATACATATTTATTTATTTATTTGGGTCAAAATAACTATTTTGTAGTTTCAATCCATCACTATTCAATCAGCCGGCCGGCTCGACGCGGAAAGCTGGAAACGCAACAGTGGCTTGCGACCCAGCCCATTTTGCGCGTGCGGCGATAAAAACGGCGTCTCCCTCCTGATCCCCATCCTGCCTGAGCCCAACTCCCCAATGGCCAATCCCTAACCCTAGCAGAGTAGGCGAGCAGCAGCCCGCGTCGACCGCGCCTCCGGCCACCGCTGCGTCGATCGCTCGCGTCGCGCGCGCAGCCGCGATCGGCCGATCCGCGCCTCCGGCCGTCCTTTCCGTCGACATCGCGACACCACCAGATCTGGGCTTAGGCTCCGTGCTGGCGCGTCGCATGACCAGCGACCGCGCCTCCACCCTCCGGCCCTTCGCTCCGCCGGCACCGCAAGTCCGTGACACCGCCTAGAGGCTAGATCTGGGCTCCAGCTCCGCGCCGGCGCCGCACGACTCGCAACCGCGCCTCCGCCCTCTGGCCCTCCGCTCCGCTGGCACTGCGAGTCCGCAACCATGCGACCGCGCCTCCGCTCTGCGGCACGCTGACACCGCGCCACCTCCTGGAGTCGGGCTGTCGTCTCACCATATCGGCGTCTCCACTCCACCTGCTATCGCCGACCCGTCGTCCAGCAGGCAGCAGTCCAACTCCGCCGCTTCGGGCCTCCGACGACCGATGAGTACTTCTGTGCCTGGCTAACTATATTATTTGAGATATTATCCCTAGTATGAACAATTGTATGTTAACTATTGCTATTGTAGATCTTTATGTTTTGTACTGGAAAATGTTTTTACAACTTTGAACACCCATTCTAAAATTCCTGTGTCCGCCACTACCCCAAATGTAGCAAGACACGATAGTAGTATCGGTCCATTTCAAATTGAGAAATAGTATAGTTAAGGCGGACGGTGCTCGATCATGACACTAGATATATTGGTATATAGAACGTAGTGCTACCATTATCATAACATTTTTCTACATCTAATAAGAAATGTAATACATCGCAATTATTCTTCTCGTAATTTCGAAGTATCGCAGGCTCATGAACTCTATACATACATGCATTCATACAAACATACATACATATGATTGTGACACTATGGTGTCTGGGCACTATGGTCTAAAATAGATATTTTCTCTATGTATTATGTGTGAAAAAATTTGAAATTTTTTGAATGTTGAGTTTAACTAGTTTACTAACTAGTTTGAATAAGTTTGAACTAAAATTCGAATTGTAGTTACTTTTTTTATGATAGTTTGATTGTTGGTATGTGCTGACTATACATATAAATCAGCAAAGCATATGATCTAAATTCGTTCAAAACTTTGAATTCGAGTATTTGTTTTTCAAAGATGTATGTTTTGTTGAATTATTATAGATGGGTATATAGCCTAAAAATATTTTTTTTACAAAAAATACCCTAATTTGGGTTAAATTCACTCATTTGAAATCATGGTGCCCCATTTTAACATAGCGGTTGTGGTCGAAAGGCGAAGCTACAATGGTCTGCCAGAAGTCGAAGCTACAGGAGTCAGTCGAAAGTCATAGCTACAGAGTCAGTCAGAAGTTGAAACTATAGGAGTTAGTCAGAACTCAAAGCTACAGGAGTCGGTCCGAAGTCGAATCTACAGGAGTCGGTCGGAAGTCATAGCTACAGGAGTCGGTCGGAAGTCGTAGCTACAAGAGTCGGTCAGTAGCTTATGTGTGGTCGAAAGTTATGTGTGGTCAGAAAGCCAAGAGTGATCGGAACGCTAAGAGTGATCAGAAGCTACAAAGAGGTCGAATCTTGGTGGTCGAAACTTAGTGATCAAAGCTTGGTGGTCAAAAGGCTTACAGTGGTCAAAAACGGCAATGTGGTTGGAGTGGTCGAAGTGGTCGGAGACTACAGAGCGGTCGGAGGCTCTATAGTGGTTGGATGCTCTGTAGTGGTCGGAAGCAAGAGTAGCAAGAGCGGTCGGGTCGTGTGGAGTCCAGTTATTCCTCGCGCGGTGCTCGGGAGGACGTGGAGACTACCAACGATAAGGAAGGCGCTGGAGGCGACTCGGTCATCGATGACAGCAGCGCTCCGGTGGCAGAGAAGCTCAGCGGAGTGGTCAGCAAAGGTGGGGTGGAGCAAAGCTTTAATTTTGAGAAAGCTAGAAAGCTTTAGAAACTCTTAGAAAATAGCAAATAAAGTCCAAAAATTTAGAAAAAATCACAAAAAATCTGAATATATTTTAGACTTACCAAAATATTTACAACTTAAAATTGGTCTTTAAATTTTTTATAAAAATACTTTTTACCTTTGAAATTATTTGTTAAAAAATCCAGGAAATTCATAGAGAATCCAAACAAACGCCAAATGCTTTAAAATAGTTAATTTAAAATAGGATTTTTACATAAATTCAAATTACCTTTTATTTAATAATATTTTTTATGTTCTAGTTAAATTACTTTTCAGAATAAAAGCCCTTTTTAAAAAAAACTAGAAATAGGCAAATAACATCTTCAAATTTTAAGCAACCAAATAACACTTGTTTTTATTTTGAATTAAATTAATTTTTTACTAAAAAATTTGAAATAAACAACTAGGCTGTGACATACACACCCACACATGCACATTCCAATGATTCATGTATTTACTCACTCTTCTGACGCCATCATATTTTCTTCAACATTTACATAAATACCCAGAAACTAAATTAAACATAAATAAATACAAGGATAATCTTGTTAGATTAGGAAGGATGGCAGAACATGCATAATTTGGTTTTGCATCATAATAAAAAAATGTTTTTTTTATCAAAATTCAGAAATTGTCATTAGAAGTTGATTCTAAGTATGAATGAGGGCCTGTAAGACTCGTATCTAAGTTTGACAAATTGGTGGGAGCAGGAGCACACTCAAGACAAGTCGTCCATTGATCATCTCTTCTAAAATATTTTCTATGGAATACATAAATATAAAATTAAATTATTAAAACAACTAAAACATGTCAAGTGGATCAAGTAGATCCACTAGGTGATCAGAAGGCTGGACCGGGGAGATCCAACAATATTGCTATAACCCGGTGAGGGTTATGAATTATCTTGGGGCTAGACCGTGTAGGTCTAGCAGTGTTGTTATAACTAGTTTCCTCTAGGCAAGCGCCTAGGTAGGCGCTGGCGTAAGCTCCCTGCCGTTACTTAGGCAGAGGCACTCCCCTGGGCAGTCGGCCTGCCTAGGCAGTCAATGCTAATCCTAGGCGGACCCACCGGTGCTAGGCTGGCTAGGCGGTATGGAGCGGCACTGTGCCGTCACCAGCCGCTCCCCGTTGCTGTCGCCCGCAGTTCCCTGTCGCATGCCACCGCCCGCGGTTCCCATCGCTGTCACCCGCGGTTCTCCATCACCGTCGCCCTCGGTCTTCCTCTGCTCCTAGCCGCAGATGAAGTAAGTACGCACTTGCCTCACTGTCCTCCTTGTCCTCTTGCTCGCTAGCCTCCTTCCGTATCTCCGACCTCCGTCCTGCGCTCCCCTTCTCCACCGCATCTCTCGGCCACCTCCTCTGGTCCCACCACTATCTTCTCCTCTTCATCGCCCTCCCCCTCCTCTTCCTCATCCTCTTCGTCTCCCTCGGCGGCGTCTCCTCCCTCCGCCTGTCCGCGTCCATCTGCCTACCCTTCACCGACCCCGTCGCCTCCAACATGCGCAAGGCCAAGCTCTATGCCCTCTACCTACTTCGGTCCCAACACGAGGCCGAGCTCCATCTCCTCCTCTGTTCAGCAACCTAGGCCTTGCCTAGGCGGTCTAGACACTAGGCGGCCACCCCACTACCCGCCTAACGCCTAGGTGAACATTGGTTATAACACAGGGAGGGTAATGGAATATCTGGTGGGTAGAGTAACTTAGGGAAGTTGAAGTAAAAACAACCCAGGTAGGGCTGAATAAAAACAATCTAGACAAGGTTGTATTTTGAAAGTCAGGGTGTCTCTACATATGGATAACACTTATGGTCATAATCAACTAGGCACGTGCGTCAAAAAGAGGTGCAAACTATGCTGACCATAGATCTGTTATGGGGACAAACTGAACTGAGTAACCAGCCAAATAGTTGTCTCTGCATGGGTGAGGAGGTGGCTGTTGCCAGGTGGGAGCAACCACCCTAGCGTGGGAGATTACCATGTAGGTATCTCCACCTGTGTTCTTTTTGTGGGGATGTGTGGACAACAAAGGTCAAAGTATGGATTGGCTAAAGGTTCTGCTTTCCTTGGCTTAGTTATGAGCTAAGGGTAGTGCATAAGACAAGCTAAGTGATGCTATGGGTAAAGTAATCACATCTGATTAGAGTAAAATGTGATATCACTGCTAGCTTTCAGGTTTAAAAGCGCGTCGTGTGGGTTCCAAACCCATGATATAAAATCCCACAACATTCTGGCGATAATAGAATTTTGTAAATTAAAACTTGGCTTTGTCCAACAAATGGGTAAATGTATTATTCTGGATATCAATTACATTTGAAAGAACAACATGGTGGCCGTGAATATATATGATATCACATGTATTACCTTTCTACGGCTTGCTAAGTACTTTTGTACTAAGCCTTACTTATATGTTGTTTTTCAGACTCGGTGATATGTGCTAACCTCGATGAGGCAAAATTGGTGATTTTGTTAACATGGAACCTTTTGTTGACAATGATGTTGCAGTGGAGGGATATGACTACGGGGAAGTCGGTGACTAGAACTACGAAGAATAAACACCCATTAGGAGGGAGGCTTAGAAGACTTAAATAATTAGGCGAGTGGTGCAATTACACCATAGGTAGACCTAAGAAAACACTATATGTGCTATATGAATAAGACACCATGTACTAAACGGTGAAGGTATCTGCTTGTGCAAGCCATTGTTTTCTTAGCAGATCCTAATGCTACTCTATAAAGTGATGATTTTCGTTACGATTGACACACAAAGTTGCCTGAATTATGGTCGTATAAATGATCCAAGACTTACCCGTAGAGAGCAGCTGATTTCCATAGGAGATTGTAAGAACCGCTAGGACACTGCAAAGTTTACGGTCAGTGGCGGAGGCAGGAATAATTTTCAGGTGTGGCGGGGTTTATAAAAATCAAACATGTATAGTGAAACTATACAAGGGCTCGCTAAAATATTATATATATATATTACTTTGTGATCAGTAAATATAAATATAGAATAAAAATCCAAAAGCAAAGCAATGGCACTTAAAATACCTCACTAAATGAAGATTACATTGATGATTGGCCATCAATTTATCATCTACTCTAATTAGACCACCATAGAAATGATCTGCAAAACATGGAAGCATAGATAAATCATGAATTAGCAAACTAGTAGTGTCATAGAAAGATCGAATCATAGAAAGTATATTTTTATTCAAGATTGCTGGAACAAATACATACCCATAATAAAGCTTTATTTGGGTACAGACCGTGGCAATGGCATTCTTCTATTTTTTCTTTTGAAATTCTTTCTTAATTTCAGCAAGATCAAGTCCTTTGAATAAGCCTCGCTCAATGTAGCACACCATCAAGTCATTGAGCCAAGCATCAACCACTGTAGGACGCTAGGGGTCTGTCGTTATGGACTCTGGAGTTGTGATCGCCTGATCGGATTCTAGAATACGAAGAGACGAGCAGTCGATCGATCAGGCCATTAGCTTCCATCCGTTCGGTTTGCTAATTGCGGCCCATCACCATCAAGCGGAGCCCACCAGTCCAGCCATCAGACCCATGTATTGATGTATGTATGTCATGTATATATACTGGTATAGTATATATATTTAGTATTTTCTACAGAGGTGTGGCGTTCATCAAACCTTGCCAGATAGCTGGCTCCACCCCTGTTTACGGTACTTTTGAGACGAGGATGCTAAGAGGATACTAGATCCTTGTATGGATGTTTAACACGCCGCAAAGCATTATACATATCACACCAGAAGATTCTTCTTAGGTCCATATAATAAGTTTAACACGCCGTGCTAGATCATACATATCTTAGTAGGTAAGGACAAGCCTGTGGCCTATGATACGATTTGCTTTACAATTGAAATACGTACGTGTGCGTCCGGTAGAAATTGTGTGCGCACAAATATTCTAGCGGACACACGTGTGCACATGGTATGCGTCCTCTTTAAAAGAGAGAAGAAAAATGCTACACGGGCTATGGACTTGTTCCTTTTCAGATTGTGGCATCATCTTTTAGTATTTCTACGGTAACTAACTTTTAAACAGAGTATTTTTTAAGGTAGAATTTACTAGTTAATTATAATATATACTATACTGACTTTATTTATATCGGCAAAAACTACACGTGAATTTCAGTTACTCTATAATATTTCACATAACTAACCTAAAAATCACAAGCCGCAGCAAAAAAAAAAAAAAAGAACAGGCCTATCATTCAAACTTGAAGAATATACTTATCGGCTAAATGACAATTTAATTAGGGGCCTAAATGGAAACGCCCATCTCCCTCCGGCCCACGATGAGCCCACCTCTCCTCTCGCCCTCCCCGTCCCGTCTCCTCCTCCGCTGCCGCCTCCTCTCCCGCCGCGCTCCTCGCCGCCGGAACGCTACCACCCCGCCACCATGTTCTCCTCCGCCACGAGGACCCCCGACTCCGTCGTCGCCGACGCCGACGCCCTCGCGCGCAAGGCCGGCGCCGTCTGCGCCGCCAGCCCCGCCAAGCTGCAGGTCCGCGCTTCTTCTCCAGTCTCGCCACCTCTATGGTATTTGGTTATGGCTTTGGAGCCCAATTAGGGTTTTGGCATTGGCGCAGGTCATCGCCGACTTCGACGGCACGCTCACGCGGTACTGGTACGATGGCTCCCGCGGCCAGAGTACGCTCCTCGTTTCTTCGCTAATTTCTCTTGGAGAATTACTGTTTTGGGGGAGTTTGAAGTGTCCCTGAGTGCATATGTATGTGTGGTGGTAGGTAGCCATGGGCTGCTGAGGCAGGGGAACGACGAGTACGACGCAAAGAGGGATGCGCTGTTCGAGCACTACCACCCCATCGAGATCTCCCCCGATATCCCGCTCCCGGAAAAGGCCAAGCTCATGGAAGAATGGTGAGGGGTGGTAGGAATTCTTCTACGGTAGTGTGTGTTCCGCTGCTTCTGCAAATATGTAGTTTTACTTCACAATGCCGGTCAGGTAGATTCCATTATGGTGGAGTAAACATATCTTCTTTGGCATTGGTATATAGGGTGGGTTTGGTGGGTTGAGTGAAGTGAACACTGCTAGTATTTGAGTTTGACCTTGTTGGCGTTGGTTCTGCTTGTCCATAATAGAATGTGTTGACCTATTGGTTGAGTTGTATGGATAGCATTTTTGGAGGTTTGCGTGGCTGAATCATTCGAAACTTGAAATGCTTAGTGCTTGGCTATGGGTTGACAGCTAAGAGATCATGTGGTCAAAGTGGCGAGTTCCAGAATACAGACAGTTCAACTTAGGACAATAATTTGGATGCAAGATTGTTTAGTGTGGAACTCAGTTTTAAAGTGATGGTGAGTCTGCATTGTCCGTTCTTTAGAGCCTAGCTTTCTTGTGACCCACATGGTTTGAGGCATCTTTGGTTATAATATATTTGTGTTTCATATTATTTGGTGTTCTGTTCCTAGCAGTGGACAGGAGTTGAATCATGTGCTATGTGAGAATTCAGAAGTAGTAATTTAGTGAGACATTAAGTCTTTCTTCAAACTTGGTAGTTTTCTTGATGCGTTTGTCATGTTATCATGCCATTGATCAGTTGTCCAGCATACAGTTTCACTTTTGAATATATCATGCATCTCAACTAGATGTTCAATTTAGGCAACTCACCCTCGTATTCTAAGCAGTACTGATGTCATTACTTGCTACAGGTGGGAGAAGGCACATGGTCTCCTTATTGAAGGGGGACTTACACACGAAGCTATAAGGAAATCTGTGGCTGATGCTGCAATTGCTTTTAGAGATGGAGTGGTGGAGCTCTTTGAGTTCTTGGAGGTTTGATGTTCTTTTCTCACACCTTAATAGTTTAATTTTAATGAACCAAAGGGGGATGCAAATTGTTTGCTATACTCCTCTGGAACATGTATAGGGTTACATTTTTGTCTTCGGTTATTTTGGTATGTATTATGATCACTAATAAAGTATGACCATGCCACTATAAAAGAACTAATGATAACAATGAAGCTGCTATATAAAAATTTGAGTAAATTGCACTGTAGCTCCGTGAACTTGAGTTGTTGTCTCGCTTAGTTCCCTAATCTTGCAAATTACTTTGTATGCTTCCTTATCTTGCGTCCGTTTGCACCGTAGATCCAATTGGCTATTAGGTAACGGAAGTGTTGAGGTGGATGCTGACATGGCGAGAGAGAGAGAGATGACGTTGTCTTCTTCTTACTCTAGTCGAGACACGGGCGAGGGAGGTGACAGTGAGTAGTGCTCCACTTGACGACAACAGGGGACGGATGGCGAATCCCCGGGAATGGGCATAACAAAACGAGGATGACGAGGCGAAGCTTATGGTGGTAGTGGTTCAGGGTTTGGAATAGTTGCGAGGTGTCGGCGATGAGTGGCGGCGGCAGTTCTGTCATGGTGGCGATGGCACCACAGTGGTCTAGGAAGACAAGTGTGTCAAAAGATGGGAGATAGTGAGGTGATGCATGTGTGCAAGGTAATTGGATCAAGGATCATAGAAGACGATGAACAACAACAGCGGACCCAACTCGGAGGAGAGGAATTGTCGATTCGTCGTGCTACATGAGCGGAAATCAAATTAACTTGGGGACGTGAGGGAGGAAGAGATGGAACACGACGTGACACAGCTGGATTTTCAGAAGTCTCACCGGAACAACAGAAATGCGATGGCTAATCACAGCCGGTTCTTGGGGCAACATTGGTGGCGAGGTTTGAGCCTTCCTCGGGCGATTTTTACGTAGATTGTGAGTGCTAGAGAGGAGCATACACTCTAGATCCGAGCAGCGGAGCTGCGGTGCTCATCGCCATCGGCCTCGTCGGTGCCGTCCCCGTCATTGTCGTTGTGCCCACACGCCATCGTCCCTTCCCGAGCCGCTCCTCCTACTTCCGCGCCTCTCTGTGAAAACCAGTGGCGGGAACGACACCAGTGCCTACTCCACCTCCTCTAGCCTCGCCGTGTCGAGGTTCTCAAGGATCTACTGCTACCGATCATGCCCTCCAGCTGCTTGTCGCCCAACTGCTCGCCTGGCACACGTCGGCCCCTAGGGCTACTGCCACCTCCGCCACGTAGGACGGCAACTCATAGGAATTCTAGGAAACAACCATGTAGGATGCCACCTTAGTGCTTCTGTTATGAGTGTTATCTAACAGCCAATTGGACTTGCGGTGCAAACGGACACAAGTTCAGGGAGCCCACAAAGTAATTTGCATGTTTAGAGGGCTAAGTGAGACAGCGATGCAAGTTCAGGGAGCTACAAAACAATTTACTCTAATTTTCTTTAAATATGCACTAGCTCCTGTCTTTTGTCCCTTTCCTTTAATGCTTGCTTGAAATACTTATGATTTATGTACCTTTTTGTTTTCAACTTGTTTTTTGGTTTTTGTTTATTTACCTGTTAGCAATTTGTCAAATGGGAAGGTAGCAAGTTTTTTGTTACTCCCTTTCGTGAAGTATTAGAGTGTCCATTCTGGATGTTTCTTTTGTAGACTCTGTGATTACTCGTATCAGCAAGCATACAGGCACTGCTTGGGAAAAATGACGCAGTTTGCTAAGTTTTTTTGTTATATTTTTGCAGACCCTCAACACACTGTACATCGACAAATCAACAACAAACCCATAACTAATCACTTTGTCAAACATCTCCATGTCTTTGTCGACCCTGCCCTGCTTGGCAAACCCATGGACCAGCAGCACGCTCAATGTCTTCTCACTCAGCCTCATCCCCAACACATCCATCCTCCCCACCAGCTCAACCGCGCCATCCACCTTTCCCCACTTGCTGAATGCCACTGCCGGCATCATCAGCACATGCTCATTGACCCACCCCGGCTCGCTCATCCTTTGGAACACGTCATTCACGTCATCGGAACGGCCCGCATTTTGGTAGCACTGCAGGAGTGAGGTGAGCGTGTACTTATCAACAGTCCCGTTGCTGCACCTTGCCACCATCTCCCGGAGCTTTGCCTCCGCGTTGCCCGCGCGGTCGGCCTTGGTGAGCGTGTCAAGAAGGCAGTTGTAGGTGTACGAGCTGGGGGTGCAACTGAGGCACGTCCTTGCGCCATCAATGACGCTAACGGTGGTGTCGGGAAGGCCGGTGGCGCCCAACCAGCGGAGGAATCCTAAGGCGCTGTGCGTCATGGGGCATTGCACGGCGAGTGCGTAGGTGGCAAGGCGGTTGAGGTGTGTGGGTTGGGGGCGCGAGAGCAGTGAGGCCATAGCATTGAATGAGTAGCAGGAGTGGCAGAAGCCCGGCTGGTCGGCGGCCCAGCGGAAGGTGATGGCATGGCGCCAGGAGGGGAGCTATAGGAGTACGGACTCGGCGGCAGGAGCGGTGAGGTGGACGGCGAGGCGACGGAGGCCAGCTGCGTCGTGGAATGCGCGTGGGTGGGAGAATTCGCTGAGTAGGTGGTGGGCGATGTAGGACGGGGAGGCGGACATAGGTTTTGTTGTGGGTGGGACGATGGTGGTGAAGGGTTGAAAGAGGGAGGACGATGTGGGGGCGGTGGCGCGGGTGAGGCGGTTGAGAGCCATGGAGACAGCCGGCGGAGTTTGGCCATTTTGGGTGGTGGAGTGGAGGCGGAAGGTGGCCAGAATCGGGAACGGGGTTTGGACTTTAGACTCGAGCTCATTTGGTTCCTGCATGTGTAGACGTAACGGACGTCCCTTAGAATTTGATCCGGCCAACACCCTTCTCTACCATTCAATCATGAGACAGGCCAATAATCACCTAGCTAGGGTTGATTTCCGAGAGGAGGGTGCTGGTTGGGGCCTACCTGTTGGCGCCAGTTTTCTGTGAGAGCATGGTGGGATGACAGATGAACCACCAATAAGAGAGTGGTGGTGAACTACCAATATCAACTCCTTTTTTAAGTAGTAAAGATATTTTCTTCCCTTGGTCTGCTTCTTTTATTTTTTTCTTCAATTTATATTACCGGATTATTTCCCATATGTTATGAATACATCTCATTTTGGGCCGACAAAGAATCTGTCCACTGAACGAATCATTTCCTGGAATTTCCTGATGCATATTTCTTTTGATCCTTTGTTTGATATTTGTAGGTAATGAAGTGATATTAATCATATTATTACTAGGCTTACCTGACCTGTGATGATAACATTTTCGGGAGATAGAGATGAATCAACTGTTGTTAATGTAATAGTCTAATAAAGCCCTTTAAATTTCATTTCAGGAGAGAGATATTCCAGTGTTAGTATTTTCTGCTGGACTTGCGGACATAATTGAGGAGGTAATAAGTTATAAAAAAGAATGAAACCACATATGATAAGATGAACTTCATTGCAGATAAAAATGAATGATACCACATATGATAACATGAACTTCATTGCAGACTGACACACTTGCTCTCCTATAGGTCTTCCGGCAGAAACTCCACAGATCATTCAAGAATATCAAGATTATTGCCAACAGGATGGTCTTTAACGAAGAAGGTCATCTTGTAGCATTTAAAGGTAATTTTGTAATCCTATCTCCATGAATGGTATGTATCAATGCATGATGTATGTTGACAACAACCAGCTCAGAAAAAAAAGGAACTGATTTCATGTGATTGCCCTACACTCTGCAAATTCTTTAATTTATGCAAATATGTGACGAATGAAATTTCCAACTTCCAGAAGTCTGGGTGTGGATTTGCTGTTACTTGACCATCACATTGGCCTCTTGGTTAAGATTACTTTTGATTTGTATATTTCTGTCAATGCTGATGGGTGGAGCCCTTTACCTAGGCTATCTTTTGCAAGTTGCAACTGATGCTATAACTAATTGATTGCTTGTTTACATCATGTAATATGTACCTTACCTTCACATTGTAACTAACTAATGTCAAATGCAGGGAAGACAATTCATGTTTTAAACAAAAATGAGCACGCCTTGGACATGGCAGCTCCAGTGCATGACAATTTGGGGGATCCAAATGGATCTACTAATGACTATTCATCAGTTAAGAAGAGGACCAATGTGCTGCTACTCGGAGATCACATTGGGGACCTGGGAATGTCTGATGGTTTAAACTACGAAAACAGGATTGCTGTTGGATTTCTGTAAGTAAATTTCCTATTACCTTGCTTTTTGCTTGCTTCATTTGAAGTTGGCGGGATATTACCATCTTGAGAATTGTCATTGTTTTTTATTGTGGTCACATCTATAACTAAGTTGGTTTCCATGGATTTGGAGTACAGCACGTTTGCTTTGAAAGTGTGGGCAAGATTCTTTTCGTTGGTGAAATTTAGTTAGTTAATTCGATGCAATGAGTCAATTACTAAACAACACAATGGGTTATATCGTTTCTGTTGTACCTTTTTTGGCCTAATTTCTTTCTATTGTAAGCTCCTAAGGAAATGTTCTGAGCTTGAAAAATCCTGAGAGATTTCGTTCTACCCTTGATGGAGCTTCCATACTTCCAGCAGAACTTTTGGTCTCAGTTGTCTTTATCATCTAAGTTGCTTATTGTGTTGACATAAATGTGATTAGATGTGTCAACTTCATTACTGTGTCATTGTGTGCAGGGTCATGCACTGCTATCTCTATAAGTTTAACTAAAGATAGGGTTGGCCAAAAATTGCTGCATTTATTCTTTTTCTTCTTTTTAAAGATGAAGTTTCTTTGGATTGATGCTTTTGTTGTACTGGTTTTCCTTTAATCAATGCAAAGCCAATTTTTGATCACATGCAACTTCCATGTGGCTAGTCCAGAGCACAGTGAACCAGAGAAACCAAGGAAGCTTGGATACTTTTCTTGTCAATTCTGCAACTGAAAAAATTTCTAGAAAATTTATTAACACCAACAGAGCATACTACAGTTGCCAGTTGGAAAAGAATCCTTCTTTGTTTGATTCCCATTTAACAGGTGTAAGCGATAAGCTTCATTTTCTTTCCCTGTTGTTCTTGTGCATTGTCTACCATTGCGCTACAGGTTTATCATTTATGCGTCAACTGAAAGAACTGGTTTTGCAGGAATAACAACATTGAGAAATCTCTGAAAGATTACTCTAATGCATTTGACATTGTGTATTTGGTGAGACATGGTTTTGTACACTGCAATTATTTCTACTTATCATGGCTATACATCTTGTTCAGTGCCCGTTTCTTACATAATATGCTTTTGATGTTCAAATCAATGCAGAATGATGCGCCAATGTGGGGAGTTGTTGAGCTTGTGTCTGAACTATGTCCTTAATCGAATGATCTTTAGCTGAACTTAGCAGCTGCCCCGCCCTGCTCCGCCCTGAAAACTTGGAATTCCATTTTCCCAACTTGCTAGTCGGTCAAGCTTGCTTCATGAGAAGCATTTGTACAGGCTAGACAACGACAAGGGCAAAAGTCTTGTGAAAGAATGATCTCCATCTTGTAAACTAATCCCACCTTTTATGATTACCAGAGCACATGCGCGTAATGAAATATCAGCATTCTTCGCAGAAGGTTTTTTGCTGACATTTCTATCCAATGATGATTTATTGTTTTTTGTTCAAATTGTTGACCTGTGAGTGAAGCAATGGTGATATGACATGTGGAGGTAAAAAGAACAAGCTGTAGACAGGTAAGATCAGGAAGGTGATGAACTGAATCCATCAACTTCCTGAACCTACTTTACGTTAAAAAGAAATCCATGGATCACTAAAGCTCCTCTCGGTGCTGATCCAACGGTTGCGAGATCTGAGTGGCTATTTTATAGTGCTTCAGTTGTTTGGTGCGCCATGTTCGTCCAACTTTCGTTTTAGGTCAAGCCTTTTGCTAACTTGCAAAAAACATGAGATCACATGAAGTGAATGAAATTTATCATATGATGCAGAAGAATTGTACGTGTGTTCATGCACAACCTGTGTCAAATGATAACATATACCTAAGTCCTAGACATTCATGCCATTTGGTTAACTTGGAATGCCATTATCTTTCTTGGTACTCTTTTAATTATGGATTTCGCTGTATGATTTGGTAGGTAATAGAGATCATCTAATGAATCTGATAAGTCTTGATGCCCATGTTACATGACAAATGGTCGTAGTCGACCAAGGAAAAAAAATGATGGCAGCTTAACCCCAGAAACAAGATTACAATAGGAACATTCAAATAAAGAAACAGATAAAATAAAAAAATAAAGATTATACTCCTTGTCCAACGCATGCATTATGGGCACAGATTGGCCGTTCGGCTCCACAATGCGTGTCTTTGGCGGTTACATCATGCATGGACTAATCATAGTCTGACCAAGTATGTACAGCTAATGGAATATGGACGTGTAAACCAAGTATGCACACATTTTCTTTATTATGCTATTGTTTCTTCACAAACTAGCCTACCTTTGGCTCCTCTACAGATAAATCATCGATTTTGTTTTAGTAAGTAATAACAGATCAATAGTTAAAATTCAGCATCTTAAAAAGAATTTTACAATTCAGGTTGTATTACTGACATTCCTACTTAGAACTGCGCATATGGCGGATCGGTCGGATAAAACCAAGTCCCTGTTTGAGAGAGAGTAAGATTTTGAGTTCAAGGTTGCTACAAGGTGAAGTCATCTAAAACAGATTAAGCTGTAAGTTAATACTCTTAAAAAAAACCAAAGCCACTCTTCACCAGCTTATGTAAGAATATACCAAAAAACCTTCAATTTTGGTCAGTAAATTCGGTAAAACCGATTTGAGTTTTGAAGGTGCAGGCCCTTTTTTTTTGTTCCAACGCGAAAAACTACTGATCAGGAGTTAAAAAGGTGTGCAAACAATCAACTTCGTTATTACTGTCACAAGTTCACAATATCACATGTCAACCTCCAAAAGAGAGATGGATATTGTTAGCTTTTCATCCGCATTTGGCAGCAGCTCATGTGTCGCATTCATTGAAAATGTAGTTGATGCTGTATGACAGATTGGTTCTGAAAATGGATCAGCTCTTTACGTGCCAGTATCTCCACAGACTTGACAACACTGTAGCATCAAGAAACTACAGTTAACAGCACCAGCAACAATCGAAAATTCTGACCAGAACAGATTTAGTTATTTTCAGAGGCAGCAACACAAATCTCTCTGAAACTCAAACCAGAGTTTGGAACTAGCAGATTCAGAATTCCAATTAGATGAAAATTATGTACAAAAACATACCCATAGTTAATTAACATAGGGGCATCCTCTCATTAGTAGTAGCACAAGGTTATAAATGATTACAAATCCAGCAGATGAGAGAAGATAGGTAGGAGCAAACACCTTTTTATACAAAATACAGGAAGAAAGCTCCTATGCCTGGGAGGAAAACCCTATATTAGTCATTTCATATTAGACAAGAGAGCAGGGCAAACAGAAAGGAAACAAAGTTCCCCCTCCATGCAGATTGCAGTGGCCCAAGGAAAAAGAGGCTCTTCATGTTAACATCAGGGCAGGTTGTCGTCAGGTCTCAGCCACCTTGGTGGCAAGCTATACAACGGCGACCGCAGGTGTTAGGGCAACTTCCATCGTTGGTGGTGGCTCAGGCCATAAGAACTCAAAAGGGGCTTCGATGGCGAGAACTTGAGGGGGCGAGGCAATCTCTTTTGGGGATGATTCAGTGTAGTGGAACTCAATCTGGAGGCGGTGGTGTAATGGTGTCGATGTCATTAGTCCTTTCTTGATGTCCACCTGTAGTTCCCTGATTGGTATGGCCGCCAAGAAACTCTTGATGTATTCTTTGCATGATTCCTTGCCTTTCGACACAAGTATGTTCTCTTCAATGTCATCTTCACTGTCCTGCTCTGTCGAGGAGCTCCCTGAAGAATCCTTTAGCGGTCCACTTGACTCAGGGCTAGATGGTTTCTTTTCACTGGGTACCTTGTGAATCGTGGTGGTGGTGTCAAACTTCAAAATGTAGGCCTGGCTGCACCCTTCGTAGAGCCTTTCTCCAAGGGTGTCAATAATGTAATATGCATCACGCTCAACCTTGAGGAGAAAAAAGTGGTCATTCCAGCTCACTATATATAGGTTAGGGCTATCACTAGATGAGAACTCTGCTGCCTGGCTTATCTCATCCCAGATGTTATCAAATGACATCGCGCCATCGAGGAAGTCAAATCCGCACATGTCATCAGTACCTTCAGGTAGGAAGAATCCAATAAAGGACTTGCTTGGGGAGACTCTGAGTGGGCGGATCTTGGCATGAAGGACAGTTTCAAGATCGAAGTGCTTGTCAGGAAAACGCCCTCGATATGTCTCGGTCTCACAGAGGTTTCTCCACTCTAGTGATCCTTCACGGATTAGGCTGTCAAATTGCGACTGGATAGGCATCAGATCCTGATTTGCTTGGAACCAGTCTGCAATAACGGCCACAAGTGCCGTGCATGCACTCTCCCCAGCAGCTCGCTCACTTCTCTGGTCTATTGATGCAAAGAACACCTTGGAAGAAAGCTTCATATGGCCATCACGGCTAAGGATCTCCTTTGATTCCCAATTCCCCACAACAAAATTGTCATCACCAAATTCTGACACCATACCATTAGCTGACCCATCTTCGCCTCTTGATCCCTGCAATTGAAAGATGCATTGCTTAGAACAAATATCATGGACATTAAAAAAATAGTTCTATGATTTACAAACAAGCCATTATTTGAAGAAATTCTTGAATTGCATCTTCGCCAATAAGCACAGGACGCTGATGATTTATTTTACAATGCCATTAAGAAGAGGAAAATTTACCTCCGAAACAGATCCATCAGAAGAGGTTAGCAGCCGCCGATCATAGTCAATATCATCGCCTCCCTCTTCTCCATATGCCTTCTTCAACAGTGGTTCACCTTTAGCCTTCAGTGATCGTAAACTCAACTTCCTCTTTCTCCAAGGAAGGATACTCCGTTTTGCAGTTGGCAAGGCGGTTTCCTCAGCAGTTAATGACGGCACTTCCTCTACATGGTAACCGACATCAGATTTCTGGTGACTATAATAGATCCAGTCCTCATGCTCCCCATCAATCTGTGCATGTCCATAAACTAGGCCACCAACATAGTTGACAGACTGCAGAGAGCCATAACTGAAGGAATTCTTGACAGTTGAATCCCCAACTTCATCTTCCTGTGCTCTGTCATCCAGATCATCATCAAGAGACTCAGTATCACACGGATATTCAGCACCATCACTGTGAACATAGCACTTATCTTCATTTCCTTCATCGTCCTGGCAAGTCTTCCTGGACCTTTGTGTCGACACCAGATCTGTGAGGATTTTCACCTTTCTCAGCCCTGCTTTAATAACTGAAACCTCATTTTTTCCTCCAGGAACAAAATCACCAGATAATGGAGATAATGGAGTGGCCACAGCAGACCGTTGTGAAGCATCAGATGTTTCTTGAAGAATTCTTAATTCCACCATACTCAGAGTAAGCTGCAACAAAAAATAAGTTTTGAATGTCACTCCAGATGGCAATTCAAAGGAGAATTGTTAACTAGAGTTTGTTGTTCACATCACAAACTCACATGAAGCGATGGTGCAGACTCAGGTGCACCATCGGGCACAGACAATGGGAGAATTATCTCAATGTCCTGTTCGGGTGCTGATGCATAATCTGCTAGGTTAAGGGAAGCAGTTCCCATAATTGATGGTTTAGTCTTTGGGCCTTTGTTGATGTCCTGCGTGAGGGAAATAGAAGAAAGGTCAGACTCGACTGCAGAAGCCACTCAATGACTCAAACAACCTCACCTGCAGAAATCGCTCGACAAAATATGCCAACTTGCCAAGGGATGATATGTAGAGAAGCAAGCATACTAAACGATATGTTTCTCATTGCCTTGACAAGAAACTACCTTGTCCATATTTGTCGTTACTAATCAACAAAATACTTATCTTCACAAGGTACAATGTTTGTATCAAGAAGCAGAATTTGCTTCATATTACACATACGGGAATCTTACCATGATTGATCGAGGGAGATTGGATCATATACCCTCCCTTTAGTTAGGAAATTGAGAATTTACCCTCCACATCTCAATGACACGTGGGGTCATCATAAGTCACTGACACGTAGGCCAGGAGGGTAAATCCTCAATTTCCATCTAAATGGAGGGTATATGATCAATTTTTTCTTGGAAAAATGCACAGATTACAAGGGAACTAAAGCAACATTCTCATTAACCAAATGCACAGATTATATACAGGAAGGTTCAAGCGATTGGGAAAAAAAAATAATCACTCCACAGATGAGACAATCCAACAACAGATGGGAAAACTGAAATTAAGCTACACAGAAAAATCATAATATCGATTGGTAACAGGCAAAAAAGAAACACAATCCAAAACTAACATGAAAAGGATAGGCACAATACCTCTCATCAGACTCTTAAAAGTAAGATAAAAAGAAAAAAAAGCAAATCTCTTCTAAAAAAGTCAAAAAGAGCAAAATAAAAAAATAATGCAAGCAAACCCACATAAAAACCATGTATATATTTCTCTACATTCGTATGAACAACAAGAGAAGACAATAGAATCCAATTATAGGAAGGAGATGCTCACAGTGAACACGGTGAAGGCGAGCTCCCATGGCTGGAACGCGGCCGCCTCCCGGTGCGACGCGACAGCGAGCGTCACAGCGCTCTCGAACTCCTCCTCCCACACCACCGCGGCCAGCGCGTCGCCGGCTGCGGCCGCCTCCTCCTCCCGCGTGCGGTTGCGCCGCACCGCGCGCCGCAGCGAGCTCAGGGCCGACGCCTTCGGCCCCTTCCACCTGACCTCCGCCGCGACCCTCGGTTTCGCGCTCCCCTCCGCCTCCGGCTCAGTAGCCGGTGGCAGCCCCTCCGCTCGCCGCAACACCAGCCGGACGCGGAACTTGCGCGCCGGCGGCGGCCGCGGCCACCGCATCATCCTCGCCACCATCAAAACGGCTCAGCCTCAGACAAGACACGGCCAAGAACCTCACAAAGATTGGCCAAACTACGCGGAGAAAAAAAAACTCAACTTCGCTCCAAGAACCGACCGAAATGTTGAGAACAAACCCCGCGTCTCCTCCAAGCAAGGAGGCCAAGAAACCGGGGGGAAAAGATTTCAATTTCTCGGCCAAATCGGAAGGGGCAAAAAAAAAATCCTGCCTTCGCTCCCAACTCCAAGAAGCAGAAGAAATCCTCAAGAGGACGCGGTTTCAGAGCCAAATTGCTCAAGAAAGCCACGAATTCGAAGCAAAGAGACGCGGCAAGGCCAGATTTTGACGGGGATATCCGAGCTGGGCCGCGATTTGACTTTGCAACAAGGGGAGGGGGAAAGTGGTGGAGAATTGGGGAGCGAACACACGAGGGGAGAGAGCTGCAGGAGCCGAGAATAAATAGGGAGAGACGTTAGGGAAGGGAAGGGCAGTGTGGTGTGTTCTTGCTGGAAGAGGCTGCCTGACTCGGCTCTCGTTTTTGGCTTCAGCTTCTAATTTTTGACTTATTTCTTTTATTATTTATAAATTTTATTTTTCTTAAATTTTTGGTTTTTTTAAAGTTTTTTTGCTGGTTTTTTTTTCTCGTATTTGTTTGCATTATCCGTAATGAGTTAGCATATTTTTTCTATTTTTAAATTTTTTAAATTTAATTACATCAAATAAACCAGCTTCAGTTACAGTGAAATTTCAGTCGCTACAGTACAATTTTAGCCCTAAGCCACAGCTTTTCAGCCCAACCGAGCGGAGCCGAAGGGACGTCACAGAGTAAACAGTGCTGTGATATTGGGTAACCATGAGCCGTCTGATCCGAAATGGACGGACTACACTAAGTGCGGAGTGGGGCCCGCTTCCGGAGTGCAATTCTCCACCTCCTCCATGTTAGATCTCGGAGTGGGGCCCACTGCCTGCCTTTCGACACCGTCTCTTACTTTTTTTTTAATTAGAAACGCCATGTTTTTTTCTACTGGCGCTAGTTTTTTTGGCTCTAGTAAATTTTTTTCTTTTGAAAGGGAAACATTGCGGTGTGTGGTGGTGGCCAATGAGGCGTGGTGCGATCGGCAGCGATGCGGATGCGGGCAGGCGTTGAAAAGAAGCGCGTGCGCGTGTTTGTTTATGTCATCTTGCGTTGTTTCTCGTGGCTGGTTGGTGTCCGTTTTGGTGTCTTGTGATCCCCGGCCAGACGTTCGGACGCCGTTATTTGTCTATTATCATATCAAAGTAGGTAAAAAACCACCAATTCATTCTCTAGGGCTAGAATTTCCATATTAATTGAAGGAAAAAAAAGAAAGATCTACACCGTTGATCGTGGTGGATTTAGATTACAACAGTCTTAATTAAAATAAAGAGTCCATGTCGAGTATAATACAAAATTTTAGAATAAAAAAAAATAAAAGTAGTAATTTGATGTTCATACAAATTCCTAAGTAAAATCCCTCCCAAGGACTAGAAATTCCTACATTAATTGGAGAAAAAAAAGAGAAAGATCTACGTCTAGCTTATAACGGTCTAGATAAAAAAGAGCCCATAGCAAGCACAATCCAGAAATAACATAAATTTAGAATAAAAATAAAATAAAATTAGTAATTTGATTTCCATACCAATTTCTAAGTAAAATTCCTAAATAAACATAATTCGGAATAAAAATTAAGTAGAAATTAGCAACTAGATTTGTATACGAATTCCAAAGAAAACTGAAATTCAGAACAAAAATTAAATAAGCAATTCGATTTCGACACGAATTCTAAAGTAAAATCCCAAATAACCGCAATTCAAAATAAATATTAAAGAAAAATTTGGATTTGTATACAAATTCTAGCAAACAATAATTGAAATTCGAAATAAAAATAAAAGAAAATTTTGCAAATTGATTTTCATATGAATTCCGAAGGAAATCCGTAAATAACTAAAATTCAAAATAAATTAAATAAAATTAGTAATTTGATTTGTATATGAACTCTAATAAAAATAATTAAAATTTTGAATAAAATAAAAGTTATAAGGAAGATAGCACAAATGGAGTCGGAAGAGACTTAGAAAGAGTGCAATGGCGTTGATATGTCGTGCAAGAAGATATTGACTCACGGGGAAGCAAAAAACCGAGGCAGCGGCAGCGATGAGGACAATATCGTGCTCCTCACCTTAGCTGTTTAATGAGAATAATGTCGTGCTGCTCGTAGAGCCGTTAATTAAGAGAAAGGCTAGAGACCAAGGAGCTAAGAGCTGCGACGATGAGTGGTGAGCGTCGTTATTATTGAAGAAATCAGTGGGCAAAGAAGCTCAATGATGGGAAATCTTTGGTATAGAAGAGATGAAGTTTTATATTAAAAATGAGTTATGGATGATATGGGGCCATCGGGTAGCAGAAACGTGCCATTGCTGGTGAGGGGTCAGCTGCTAATAGGGGTTGATCAAGAATTGGACTTGCTGTTGGAGGTTGAAGCAGAAAAACTGTGGTGGTAAGAGATAGATGACATATGGTTTGGTGGGCCAATTGGTGTGTAAAGAAAGATAAGTCACCTATGATGTATCAATTAATGTATGTGTGAGTAAGGTACTCTAATACCATGTAAACTAATAAGATAATTTACCGTACATATAATCAACATATTCCTTGATATTAAATAAAGGTACATGTGTATGCATACATTTTAGAAAAGTGTAACTAATAGAGGAAGAATAAGAGGCATGCAGATACATGATTCACACATGATGAAGAATGATTACATTTCCAAGAACCTCAACAACTTATTACACTCAATAATTTTCTTTTATCAAAACCCATACTTCAATTACATTCCTCATCCTTCAAGCTTTCTATTACAATCTCCAATGTTTATGATGTGTTAAAAATCTAAATAGCCTACAAGATACGTTAGTATATTCTTAAATATCTAAATTATATCACTTGATACTATAAACTTTGAAACAAATTTAGCTGTATAAATACGGGGCCAACATGCTAGTTGGTTAAAAATAACTTGATCCATCTCCAATCTTTGCGTAGGATATCGATTATGAGGTTAGGAACATGATTGATTCAGCAGCTTGCAAACCACACATAAGTGAATCCATCCCCAAGGCTCTCCAGCTGGGACGAGGAGGACAGCTTGTGTTATTATTCCTAGTATTAGATGCCTTTGCTTGCTCTCCTTAGAATTTAGAAAGCACGATTCCATCGAAGCTTACCACACAAATTCCACTTGTCTTAATCACAGCAATCCTAGCTAATTCCACGAGGAGATCTCTTTAATTATTTCACAAGAATCATCATCTACTTGTTCACCAACTTATTATTATGTGGCAATTAGAAAAAACAAAGATACTGTATTAGTCCAAAGTTGGAGAAGAATCGAAAGAGAAGAATAGTCGGGGGCAGGACGGTTTGTCACATGAAACAAGGCAAAATGGAAGGTTGCGTTGGCTACATCCATGCACAAGATAGTTTTGCTGGCTGTGTGCGTGGCTATGAATCTATGATCATCACGGGTTCCAACGGTGACCGACCACACACAAGCCAAAAAAAAAAAAAATGCATGATGGTTCCGTTTGGGTCCCAGGCGTGTATGTCTAATTGTTTATCTGTGCTCATTTCTCAATGGTGATTCTGTCGAGATATTTGTAGGATGCGCTTTGTGAACAGTTGGATTGATGCACACGATGAGTATCGTATCAGTCAATAAGGCCATCATAATGTTTAGAAGCTACATAGATTTTAAGTTGAAATCCACCGACAGCTTTTAAATTTACCATAATTTTATAAAATGTACAAAAACTACTACTATTTCTAAGATCAAACCTATAACTATAATAAAAATTTTCCTTTCCTATGGCCTCTCTTATGGCAGGTGGGACTTGCAAAATTTTTTTGCTTTGAGACAGCCTCCAGGGCTGGAGGCGATGCCTGATATTTTTTACTTGAAGATAGCCTCCCGTATTGTATAGTGTCCCCTCCAAGCTTTATCTCTCTCTTCTTAGATGTAGTTTTTTTTAACACTATAGATGCTCTAATCATACATAGAACAGAAACAGCTCATGTTTCCGATTGTTACAAGGGAAAGCAAGCTATGCAAGTGCCTTTCGGCTTTGCTGGCCTCTCATTTCCTATGGTGATTTTTGTCCAGCTATGAATCCATGTCACCATTATTATTATTTTTAACTTTTTAGGATGAGTGTAAGAGTTTGGAATAGCCAGGATATTGATGAATATATTGCTTTAGCCTCGAATGATATATATATATATATATATATATATAGAGTACAATGTAACTTGGAGAGTAAGCTAATCTATTTCAGATATAGAAGGTTACTAGAGACATGAAAAGAACCATATCGGATATAAATAATCCTAATTGATTTTATTTTATCTTTTATAATTTTACTAAATATGTACTCTAATAATGAGAACTAATATTCACGGAGACAATAGAATTAGAAAATGGCTACGGTAACATCAATTACGTTGCATGGCAAGCGCACACCTAAATTACGCAACACGAGCAGACGTAAATAACTAGTGAGCGCCACAGCGCCAGGATGGGACTCAGGATCCCTCTTTACGTAGGCAAACACTCGTCGTCCGGGTGCACATGGTGATACCTGAATTCTCTCAGTTTACCATGTGAATTCCACATCTGTTGGACTAGCTAGTAATCACTGGCATATGAAACACTTATTAACAGCAAAATATATTGGAAAAAAGTTTTCCTTTACACAAATTGATTCAGACGTACATCAAGACCGGCCTCCAAATTTCTTTGGTCGTGGTGCCAACTGTTCGTCTGCACAAATGACCTGCAACCTCGAGCAATTCCAAAAGGCACTATACGCCCACGTCCACGGACCATGTTCTCTGTAAAGCAGGAATTCCACTCGGAACATTTGGGTTATAACGCGTACACCACAACCACATTTGTCATCCTATCCTACAGTTTAGCATTTTCAGCGTGTGCTCAAGAATCTTGAGAATTCATTCATACAAGAGGATTATTTGGGGGCATATCTCATCGATCTCGCAATTAGATGTGTCACAATTATGGGTTGTTCTTTTATGGCTACGGCTTATGACTTTTGGCTGTGGCTTGTGCCTTTTGGCTGTTCGTGTGAGAGATTACAGAGTAACTGAAATTCACGTGCAGCTTTTGCCGATATAAATGAAGTCGGTACAGTATGTACTACAATTAATTAGTAGGCTCTATCTTAAAAAGACACTTCGTTTAAAATCTAGTTACTGTAGAAAAGTCAAAAACTGAAGCCAAAAGTCACAAAAAAGCCCTATAACCGGTGATGGAGCCAAAAATTTTACTCTATGGGGTTACATTCCATCGCACCATATTTTAGTGAGATTATTTTGTAAAACCTATGTAAATTTATACATAAAATTCAACAAATATAAAGATCTTTTTCGAAAAGCCGTGGATTAACCCGACAACTTACGCCCTCACTGGATATAACAACAGGGACATCCACCACGCATGCCCAGTGTTGAGAACCTGAACCACATGGATGGCCAGCACGGCTACCAGCTGAAACGACCCAAATTTTTCAAAAATTTGAGTTTGAGTTGAATTTCCAAATTCTAGTGCAAAATCTCAAACTAGAGCTTAATCCTCACCAATCACCAAGCAAATCACGCACCAATCTCAAAGCAATCCCTTCCTCCACCTGGTTTTTCACGTGGCACTGTAGCAACCGAAAATATCCACCGCCGCCTCCACCTCCCGTCCGCTCTCGCATCTTCCTCCTTCTGCCAGCTCCCCTGCCACCTTGCGAGCTCACCGCCACCTTGCTTGAGTGCTGGGCACGCCTCTCCTACCCTGGCCAGCTGCCCCTGCCCTCCCTCCATGCCCCTGCCCGCCCTCCTCGGTGCCGACTGCCTTTCGGGGCCTCTTTAAGCACGCCGAGCCCCTCACCGCAAACCCTACACTCCCCCGCAGCTCACCAAGCAACCCCTGGCCGCCCTTCCCCCTCCATCGCCGGTAATCGGAGAAATTCCCCAAAGTGGAGCCCTAGCGCAATGTCCGACCTCCGGCCAATTTCTTTTCAATTCCTCTTGTTGGTAGCAGCCTTAAGCCCCTAGGAACCTCCCCGCGCTGCCGCCTTAGCCTCCCGAGCACCGCTCTTCTCCGGCGCCGTGAGCCACTTCACCGCCGCCCGCCCCCGCCGTGGCTAGCTCGGCATGAGCTTCCCTAGCCTAGGCCGACCCTTCCCCGAGCTCCCCCACCGCCCAAGGATGCTCTAGCATCCACCCAATGGCCTGGAACCTCTCCCATTAGAGCACGAGTTCAAAAATGGCCGCGGGAAGGAAGTCCTTGCCGCCGGCCTCCTAGCCACCCAAAATGGACTCCCCTTAGTACCCTCTACCCAACCATGCCCTCGGTTCGCATCGCAGCTCACCGGAGCGCCGTCGCCGACCGCCGCCTCCCTCCTCTGCTCACTGCGCGCGCGGGAGCCGGGCGAGGAAGAAGAACAGTGCGCACGCGCACTGTTCCCCCGGCCGAACCGCCCCGACTTGGCTGGGCCAAGCCAGCTTGGCCGCACCAGGCGCGCCTGACCGCGCCGCTCGCCCCGCGCCCGTTCTAGCCGACCCGAGCCCGAAGCGACGTGATCCGACCGAGCCAACTCGCCCGAGTCCGATGAATAGTGCGACCGAGCCCAAGGAATAGTACTTGACCCAAACCCAAAAATACATGTTTATACTCCCCGGATCCGTTTCGAGCCCGCCAACCCATTTCTTAGCTCCAAATATTCATACCAAGCCTCCAAAAATCCCAAAACCTATCTTATTTGAATTTTGGTGAATTTTTGGTTATTTTCATTTCTTTATTCCTAGCTCATTTTTCGTCGAGCGTGGAATTAAATTGATTTTCTTTATTTTATGCTAGCACGTGACGTCGCGGATCAGCTGATTCAAGAATACGAAGCCTCGGATCAAGGTCAAGGCCAAGAAGTTGAAGAATACGAAACTGTCGAAATCATAAGTCCGCAAGGCAAGTCACATGTTTTTGATCATATTGAATCCCATGAAATTTACATTAATTATTTAATGTATTTTCATTATCGATAGTTGTGAACTGATAATTGCTTAAAACAAAGATTTAGAATGGCATGCTATCTAGATAATCCTACCACTGATAAATAGCCCTGTTTAGCTTGATAGCCATATTCACCTTGACAACCTTAGTAAGAATTAACATATGATATAAATGTATACAAGATCATTTCATTCAGTATGATACACTACTAAGTGAGTCAAGTGACTATGGCCGTTGGCCGGTAGGTTTGAAAAACCCGGATCTAGGGTAGGCTGGTATGGGACGCCGTGCCCTAGACCGGAAATGCTGGTGGGCAGTGTGGGGTAAAGGTGTTGCGCGAAATCGTGCGGCGGTTTCGCCCACTGCTGTACCCTTCAACGTGTCACACTACTAAGGTGTGAGCCGTGGGCTAATAGAATTGAAAAACCCGGAGAGGGTAGGGTGGTATGGGACACCGTACCCTAGGCCGGTGATGCTGGTGTGCAAGTTAGGGTAAAAATGGTGTGGAGGTCCGTGGAGGACTTCGTCCACCGCCTTACCCTAAGCCTGAGGCTGCGGACCTCAGGAAAAGTATAAGGGCAAGAACCTTGTGCTAAGTAAAAGACACAGTAATCGCCCAACCACAAGTGTTGATACGTCAACCCTGGTCTAGTAGCTGCTCAAGTTCGATTGAACCTCTGACTGCACGCATGATGCGGAGGCACCGTCTTGAGTCCATATGGAAGGGGCTGAGTAGGGCCGTATGGAAGTTGGTTATGTTATTTGAACAATCTGACCGATCGATCTGAACCTCGATCATGTGTTATGTGAGCCACACAATAGTAGGCTGAGATAAGTCAGAGGTATCTTGAGCTTATTGGTGTAAGTCAGGAGTGGCCTGGGCTTATTGAGGAAGTCTACTAGGTAGATGCTATATAAAGAATTGAGCAGCGAAAAACCATGTTTTCTTAATGCCAGACGTGGGTTAAAGAAATCTTGTGGGTAAAGCAGGGTAGCTCTGCAGAGTGAAATAAATAGTATTCGAATACGCCGTGCTTCCGGTTAATGAAGCTGTGTTAATTGGGTGATTCCAAAAACAAGGCATAAGTAGTGTTTCTGATGTTGTTAAATTGAGTAATGATGAGATTTTATCTGATAACAGAAAACCCCTGATCTTAAGAAGAAAATGTTTTACTTTTAATTGTTTGCAAATAAAACTGCATCCACCTCATAATAAAACCACTATACACCCTCCACCCAAGAACCCTGGCAATTAGTTATATAGTATTTCCACATGTGATTTCTTTGAGTGCGGGTGGGAGTACTCAGGCTTGCCAAATTTTCCCCCAACAGATACCAGAAGAAAAAGGAAGCAATTCAAGATTTCGCATTAGGGTTACGACCGCACTCAAGCGTTCCTGTGGAGTTTTCTTCGGCTCTTTTGTATGTAAGTTAAGTTTTGGGCTTGAATGCCCTTATTGTCATTAAAGCTGGCCATTAGGTCTTACTTTAATCCAATTAACTCTTTTTTTAAATGGCTTATAAGCAGACATGATACACTGTTAAGCCGCAACAGAACTCCTGGGCTGTTGCATGCCGTACGACGTCCCTGTACCCAGAAATTGGGGGCGTTACACCAGCTAGTACTGCGGATGTGCATTAGGTCAATCAAACCTACCATGTAGCATGTACTCACTCGCTTTCTCTCTGGTTTTTTTTTCCTTCTCCTTGTGTGGTGGATATATCAACAAGGACTGTGCATGGTAGTGCATTGTTAAGAGTCAACCGCACTACTGCGAGGCTACCAGCTAGTACTGCTGATGTGCATTCTGAAGAGTCAACGTGGCCTTCCATTGGATGTGTGCTGTGTGCAGCCAAGCTCCAACTGGTAGTGGTACACACGTCTTTTGAGCTGTCTGCCCTAACTATCCTCTTTTCCCCCTCTTGCATAGTTGCATCTTTGACATTTTTGTGCGTGCCAATTCACTGTACTGTAGACAAATGGCTATATACCACTGCGTGGCTTTTGGTTTTTGCTACAGTATCTAACTTTCAAACGGAGTATTTTCTCAAGATAGGGTCTATAAGTTAAACGATCTACACGATAAAAGCCCAACATCTGTACTAACCAAAATCACAAGTGGGTATCTGTCTCTTCGTAATCTGTACCGTAAACAGCTAAAATTCAAAATTTTCAGTCAAAAATCATAAGCCGCAGTCGAAAAGAACATGCCTGCATTTGCTTCTCTCTATTGATGCGCTCACCCATGCTCGTATTTTTGATCTTATTTTGAGTGAGAGAGAGAGAGAGATTGATTAGTACACCTCCGATTGGGAGTGTGCAGTGTGTGCGGTGATCGGATCATCAGACGAAAGGGATTTGCTCCAGCTGAAGCTGACCTTCGAGTCATGTTTGTCCATTGGATAAAAATTGATGTTAACTGTTGCATAGTTTAATGGTGTGCCAGTTTATTTCTTTGTCTGACGATCAAAGTTTGATTTTCACCAACCGTACGTTTGTGTATATTTTCCAATACGATTTTGAAGATTTGAACATGACGCAACGTACTGCTCCATTCATGAACGTAATTAAACTACATCCATTTGGTTCACAGAATTGAGGAGGGAATTGGAGAATTAAAATCGGTCTTTATCAAATTTCTAGTGTCTGGATGAACTCAGAATTATAATTGGAATTGGTTTCCAGTTCTTCTTGTATTAAGGGACAACTAAGGCTTTGTTCGTGTAAGTTAGAAACCAATATAAATATTTAGTTTTTCGAAACTAAATCTCCACTCCTCTCATACCTGTTTCGTTTTGAGAATACGTCAGGGGCTAACGAGCGAACCATGTACTTTATTCCTCTCACTCCCATCTCGTGTACGCATCTTTCTCTCACTTTTACACCACTCGCTCTTTTTCTAAAAGCTATTTCTTTCACCGCCAAGCAATCTTCTTTCTCATCACCGGCGGTGCGCCTCCTTGTTCCTCGTTGCCGGCCCCCCTCGACGTCCTCGCATGACCGCGGCCCGGATCCTCTCCATTCCGGCGGCTCCATCGGTGAGCTCCTCCCGCCAGCTACGAGCTCCTTCAACTCTGGTCGTAAACGATTTTTGCCGCCGGCCACCGGTGAACTCGTGATGACCTCAATGATGGCAACAGCGCCGCTAAGGCATTCGGTGACCTTAGTGAAGACAACATCCATGCCAATGTCAATTTCAAAACTTGCAGTCTCTTTGGCAACCAAACAAGATGCATAATTGGTTCTTGATCCCATTTCTAAGTTAAGAGATTCTTTGGCAACCAAAAAAAAAAAAAGAGAGGAAGAATTGCAACCCAATTTCAATTCTACTAGTAATTGAATTGGCTCTCCGATTCCGCAAGACAAATTCAATCGAGGGATCCAAACGGACCCTTAATAAAATTGACAAGTAGTTAACTGAACTATTAACATCCTTATAACCAAACAGGCGACATCTCTGTATGACGTCCATTTCCATCCCCTCTTTGAGCACTTGGTGCTGCCCTACGCAATAACCAGTTAACCACGGCCCTTTGTTAGTAGTGAGATATTTGTCAGCTATAACAATACACTGCATATATAGTAGTGTCCACTAAGCTGTCCGCTTGCTCCGACACATTTTTGACCAATCTAAAGCACCATGTACCTTGGTTCCTTGTTTGGTTCTATGAAGTCCTTCTAGAAGAACACCATTTTCTTGGTCAGTGAGTCACCAACCATAGCCGGCATCTATTTATTGATGGAAATAAGTCTACTTTACGAACTTTTATGTCTACCTAGCTTTCACCCTCGAAGTGTAAAATCGGATATTTTCAACCTTCATGTCCCAATATCGGTTAAATTACCCCCTTGGTGTGATTCTACCTTAGTTTTGGCCCAACTCGGATGCTACATAGATTTGATGTGGCTAGGGCTACCTTGTCAACCGAAGGGTTAAGAGAGAGGGGCGCCCATCATTCGCACACCCCTTCCTCCACTTTCCCCTTTCATCTCTACCGACTCCACCTTCCTCTCCTCTGTCCAATTCCGCACAAATCCTCAACCAGCTACGGCGTTCTAGATCCTCGAGGGCATGTAGGGTGACGAAGAAGGAACAATAAGTGGCACGGTGGAGTCTGTTATCCAGCAAGGTTAGTTCATGGTACATACTGTTCGTATTGTAGGGTTAGGGCTTGGGGAAAGATAGGTTTTTGTATGCGTTTCCATCGGATATGGTGAGAGATCTGGTGAAGGGGTGTGCAAATGGTGGGTGAACCTCCCTCTTAGCCCTTTTGCTAAGGAGGTAGCCTAGCCATGTTAGATCTACGTGGCGTCCGAGCTGGGCCAAAACCAGGTGGAATCGGGCCAAGAGGGTAATTTAACCAGTACTGGGACATGAGAGTTGAAAAATATCTGATTTTGTACTTTGTGGTTGAAAGCTAGACAAACATAAGAGTTCAAGAAGTAAATAGACTTATTCCTTATTGATGTTCAAGAATGCATGCACACACACACCAAAAAGTGACCTAGCTACTTCGTCCTAGCTAGTGCTAGCAGATTTGTAACCTGAACAGCCCAAGTTAGAGAATACAAAAGACACATAATGATTTTTTTGTAATTTTAGAAAACACCTTTTCCTTGTAGGTAGGAATTAATAACATTAAAAAGTAACGTGCAGGTGTGAGCGCACGTTAAGGCCCCGTTGTACAAATTTCGGCTTCACTAGTGAAGTTTGTTTTTAATTTCAACTTCACGAGCGACTTCACCGGTGAAGCTAAAGCTATTTTGGAAAACTGTTTGGCAAAACAACTTCACCAACGCTTCATGCATGGTGAAAGAGGGCAATTGTCCAAGATGCCCTGTCTACGACTTGTTCTAACATTTGGAGTTGTATGTTTGTATATGGTCATATGAATTAAAAATAATATATTTGAATGAGTATGAATTAAAAATTAAAATTAAAAAATTAAAATCATTAGAGAAGTGCAAACGGGAGGAGAGGAAACAGCGTGGGGACCCGGTGGCAAAGTCTTGTAATTTCACAACTACAAGGGCGTTGGGTTCCTAGAGTCATGCAGTCCGAGGAGAGAGGCTGTGAAAAGCTACTATTTTCAGCTTCACCCCACCTCATTTCCTTGTGAGAGCATGATTTAAGTAGCTTCATCTATGAAGCTGTTTGCAAAAAGGGTATTTAGCAAAAAATAGCTCACAATAGCTCATGAAGTTGTTGATAAAGCTGTGCCAAACAAGGCCTAAGTTTCATACATTAACTACTTCACGCAGAAGTTCTCGTGCACAACAGTTAAAATGGTATCAAAGATAGATATTCTGAGATCAAGACCTTACCGATGTAATTTTTTTAAAAATAATCATAACAATTGAAAGGTCCAATGGTGAGAGACCATATTGGGTGTCAGGGTTGGGATTGGGCTCGGTCCTTAAGCCTAGACCATGTTGAATATTGCTTACATGTCCCTGGTTATACTTAGCAGTTAACCAACCAGTTAAGTATTGAATTGGATTGAACGACCAACTCGATGCCCAATCGATCTCTTTCGCACAGTACATCTGCAGTTTAGAGTCTTGAACTTGAAAGAAGATAGTCAAAGAGGTCGATGTGAACAAGAAATGGGGCAGGAGCCAGGAGGACCAGTGGTCCAAGTTGAGATCGATAGCGGAGAGACAGATGTGCAGGAGTGGAGGCATTGGCTCCAATAAATAAAGAGGAGAGGGGCAGAGGGCAGAGCAGGAGGCCACGCACGAAGATGATGACTTGCGTCCAATCAAATCCACTTCCACTCGATGGGCAGCGGCCAGTTGCCGCAAAGGCAAAAGTGCCATTCGTATAGTTTCCCTCCCTAAACCATAGTGGGCACACTAAAATTTTCGGCATACATCATACTATTTGTATGCATATTTATGAAAATAACAGTATATATATTATATTAACAAAAATAGTATTTTTACCATCCGGTGGCCGAACGGTGAGGCTAGAGGGCTGACGCGTGGCACTACCACCCCACCATCAGACGGCAGTAGGCCTACCGCCTCACCACCGGACGACAGATAATTAAGCCGATTGATTAGGTGGCTTAATTACCTATCTTAATTTTTTATATACTATTTGTTTGAATTTTTAAATATAAAAAATGAGCTCAGAAAATTATAAAAATTTATTTTAGCCTCTTGACACAACGTACCTAATTGTGTAATTTTTTGATAATTTTATATGTTGTGAATGTTGCTAAAAAATTCGTACGATTTCTAGGTAACATTCGAATTTTTAAATAAAGCAAATGAGCTCAAAAAATTACAAAATTTTATATGCAGCCTCTTGTGACCACGTACTTGACCGCATAATTTTTTTGGTAATTTTATCCATTGTGAATATTGCTAAAAAATTCATACAATTATGATATTTGTAGGAGACATTACATATAGCAAACGAGTTGCAAAAATTACGAAATTTTATGTACATCATAACATAGTCATAGTAATTGGATATTTTTTTAGAATTTTATACATTACGAATGTTTATAGAAGTTCATGTAATAGTAAAAAACGCATCGCATGGGATGCGATATGGCTTACCCATTTGGGCCACTGCTATCTTCTCACCGTGTCTACCTGTCCGTGCATGGCCTTTTATTTCATTAAGCACGAGCTTGTCTCATGGGGTACGTTAGCTGGTCTAGAGTTTGCGTCTCGGTTCGGAGGAGGTATGGAGACCGTTTCGTTTGTTCAATGGTCGGCAGTGGTCCAGTAGGCTAAGGTATAGCAGGCTAGGTCCAGTAAGCGTCGATGTCCTCCGGCTGAGACATGCCAAACTGCAGATCACCGACAATAACATCATGAACAAAGGACTCTAGAAATCCCCCTTATGGTGTAGAGGAACTCTCGTCTTGATCGTACGATATGGCAGCGAAGCCGGAGGAGTTTTGCCCACCGAAGTCTCCAATTCCTAGGTATGGTGTGAACGATGAGCTCTACTGTGCGTACGCTGCAAACCCTGACATTGTGTACTGCCCCTGGAAGCATCCAGGAGGCCCATATCATCATCGGTGGACTCGACATCACCTCCACATTGAATTGAAGACTGCAAGATGAAACGATGTTAGTCACAATAAATATTTTGGATGTAGAATGTGAATCTCGTACTTCCAAGCGAAGATGAATGATGGGGAGCGATAGTCTGTATAGGTGGTGCGGACGTCAAAAGTAATGTATCTCGACAATGGACTTGCGGCTGGAGAACGCAATGATGTTAGCGGAATGTAAGGCCTAACAGAAAAACAAAACGTAGGTTTGTACGTAAGTTATCTACTCGTCGATACGGCCAGCAGATGATCGGTGTCTAGTACTATGACGCCGAGCAGACTCAGTAGATTGCAATTGCTGACCGGACTTGGTAGGTCGCGATGACCCGACGGGTGAGCATGGTGGTCCCACTAGGTGCCCGATGTGCACGGCGTGATCCATTGAACAGCTGCAGCTCAAGTTGTGTACTATTTTTTTGACATGCTTTAAGATATACTTCAAAGTATTCTACAGGGCCGGTGGTGTCTCCAGGCTGTTGATGGCAGCCTTGGACGTGCTTGCGATGCGCTGCGTTCGCTCCAACTAAAGTGATATACGAAACATGTTCAGTAATGACCGATATGAATTTTGTAAATGAAATGATAAGAAATTGTAACTGTCTTATGCTGTCATACCACCGCGAAGTGCTGTGGGGATCGATCGAGCATTGTAGACTGTCCTCGTGCGTGATCTACTCGGGGCGATCTGTTGGAGGAATGGTGAGTCTGCTGCGCGATCGGGGTACGTACCACTTCAGGTACTCATCGTACGTCTGAATGTCGTATGGACGCTGCTCCATGACGACATCCAGGTGCGCCCTATCCGTCCATGCCGTCATCCACTCCTGCTGCAGTGGCTGCCAGTCCATATCATGCTGACCCGCCCTTAATTGTCTGCATTTCCAGAATCATCGATGTTACAGAGGAAGACATAAAATGTAAATATTACTTAGATGGAGTTTAACTCACCGGTGTACGACTCGTGGTAGGGACAACATATACTTAATCGGCACTAAACAACTGCAACTAATTATGTACATATTTAACAAAGGCAATTCATACGACAAAAAATTACCTGTTAATATGACCGCTAATAACAGTACTAAACAATATTTAACCGGTTGTGAAGAAAGCGGATGAAGAGTGCAGGTGAGGAGTGTGAGCGAAGAGACTACGAGGCGAGAAGTGTCAGCGAAGAGACTATAAAAATGTGAGTGCGTGCAGGTTGAAATTTATAGCGAGAAAGATAGTGAAGTGTGCGCTAATGACGCATCAATAATGGCGGAAGTGAACTGTGCGTGGGGAGACCGACACGCCGCAAATGACACTTTTGGTGGTCTGTTTCCTACACGAGTTCTCAATTTCGATATGAGCCAAATGTCTATGGCCCACTGCGCTTTGTTCACATGCGGATTAAACAAAGCAATGAAAACCAAAATACGGATTAAACAAGGCAAAGAAAATGAAATGACCCACCTCTGCTGCACCTGCTAATCACTGGTAATTATACAAATTTTTTAGCAACATTTACAGTGGAGAGAGGCTACACATAAAATTTTGTAATTTTTTGATCTCATTTGCTGTATTAAAAATTCAAACATTATCGGGTAATTGTACAAATTTTTAGCAATATTCATAGTGGGTAAAATTGCTAAAAAGTTACATGGTCAAGTACGTTATATCAGAAGGCTGTATATAAAACATCGTAATTTTTCGAGCTCATTTGCTATATTAAAAATTAAAATAAATAGTATGCAAAAAATTAAGATAGGTAATTAAGCCGGCTAATTAGCCGGCTTAATTACCTGCTGTCTTCCCATAGGGTGGTAGGCCGCTGGTGTCTGGTGGTGGGGTGGCAGCTGTCTGCCGCTGGCCGAGCGGCAAAGCCGCACCGCTCGGCCAGCAGACGGCAAACCGTTATTTTTGCCAATATAATTCGTATAATATCATTTTCGTAATTATAGATGCAAACAGTACCATACAAAAACTCGGCGCACTAGCGATGAGCGAGAGAGACAGCCATGCTTGCTGATCACAATTTTGTTATCTTGGACAGTCCCTGTGATAGCTCAATGTTCATGCTACAGTGGATGAGATGAGCCTGCATACGCGGGAGAAGGGACTACAACGACTTGCGGTCTGTTTCATGCTACAGTGGATGAGATGAGACTGCATAGTATGCTTCCTTGTCTGCCTGCGTTCGCTTGGCTTTTTCCAGTGTGATGCAAGGCCGGTGAGATAAATTACCACTCTAGTAGCATCAAGTTATTTACTCTCTCAAGTGGCCCACGTACTACATAGGTGTTTCTTAGCCATTTAAACCTAACTATACTTTGGTATTTCTGAATGGCAACCTTGTGTGAAATCTGGACACATGTGGACCTCTAAACACCCGAAAATTCTGTTTTTGGCCTCTAAACCAAAAAAATTCCGTTTCTGGACCCCTTCCGACCGCGCGTTTCGCGAGATGGCGCCACGTGTCCCGGCGGCGCGCGACCGCCCGCTCCACCGCGCGACCGCCCGCTCCACCAGCGCGACCGCCGCCGCCAGCGACCGCGCGTCGCCCGCCGCCCGCGCGTCGCTCGCTGCCCGCAGCAGCGCGCGCGCCCGCCGCAGCGTCACTCGCCGCCGCCCAGCGACCACGCCGCCGACGCGCGTCGCGCGCCGCCGCCGCGCGAGCGCCGCGCCGACCGCAGCGTCCGGGACACGTGGCACCAGCTCGCGAACGCGCGGTCGGGAGGGGTCCAGAAACGGAATTTTTTTGATTTAGGGGCCAAAAGTGGAATTTCGGGTGTTTAGGGGTCCAAATGTGTCCAGATTTCACCTTGTGTTACGTATCAACGGATCGAGTTAATTTATTGCACTACTAGCTTAGCTTAGATGTAACAAGCTAGATATCATCGGTCGAGTAAGAGCGACATGCACTTAATTACCTGTACGGCTTTAGATGTGCTTTGCTTTACGCTTGCGTATGCAAGGCTTGGCTTATATTGAAGGAGCATGTGAGAAGATAGCATAATATTATGATGAACCATTGTAAAGTTTATAAAGTGATTAAATAGTTTTAAAAAGATTTCATTTGAGGATTGATTTATGGAAGTCCTAGAAAAAGTGTTAGTATCGCAGTACGGTAGTACCGGCATTGTAGGTGCGGTACTACCGATCTTCCTAAAAAAATAAGTTTTTGGGATTTGAGTCATGGATTGGTTTGAGATTATCTGGGTCATTACATTAATATTACATGATGTATGTTTTTAGCTAATATGGGTCAAGTTGTGAAGAACTCATGCCTGAAAACGATTCTTTGTCTTTGTATGTACAGGGTCGCTTAGAGTCAACTGTGGTCAACGGCGAGGATCGGGGCTATACCTATGGAGGAGCTGAGGCCCAGAACGATTAAGGATGACGGGTGAGACGGTGAGCTCAAGCATGACACGAGAAAGGCGGGAAATGTTGAAGGCGAGTTCGAACAGCGGGATGACACCATGTAGCTTGGACGGGCCAAGTGAACTATTGTTCGATGGAGTTAACAGGTTTCTCCCATTGTAATAGTAGATAGGATCTACTAAGAGAAATAAGTGGTTGGTTATCCACCTATAAAAGGGGTTAGGATGGAGACATGCAATTAATCATCCAACTCATCTCTTGTGCTCTATTCTTTGTTTAAGGTTAGGGTTTGAGAGTAAGTATCTTAGGTACTCTTTGTCCTCCAAGGTGGAGTGGTTGTAAAACCTACCTTCTCAAGTAAGCAATACATTAATCTTTGTGCAACTCTTGAGTCCCTTTTGTTTTTGATTGATGTGTTGGACTTTTGGTTGGTTTTGATCTCTTTTTTCTTTCCTTCTTGTGATCTTGCTGTACCAAGGATGTGTAAGATATAGAGATAATTTGTGGGAACACATCGCCACCAATTTAGGCACTTTGATAGCAAGATTCATAAGAAAACCCAGCTTTACTTAACTTTGGCCTTTTTGGTCCATCTCTTGATCCGTAGGTTTTTGCCTTGGTTTCTGTAGTGATCTCACTTTTGAAAATACATCTAGACCCTTCTTGGTCATCATTATCCCACGAGCAAATTGTATTCATCAATTTTGGTTTTGGCTTGGTTTCAGTGCACCTTTCTTCAAACTGAAAAAGTCTCAACTTTGGCCATGATTTTCATGATTGTTTGTTGGAATAGGTTCTTGATAACCTAGAAAAGATCCCTACAAAATTTCATGTCATTTGGACCTACAGATCAAAAGTTCCATCGATTTTCGGTTTTGAAATAGCACTGTAAACACTATTTATTTGCCTGATTTTTACTGTAGCAGCGGCTAGACTACCCTTATACCAGTGGTTAGACTGTCCGAATGGTTAGACCGCCGTTTGGAGGTCGATCAGACCGCTGGGAAGGGTTAGGTTCCAAGTTTTGTTGATTTAAGCTAGTTGCTTTGGGTTTTTAGCTAAGGATCCTATGTTCTATACCTTTGTAGGCGTTTGAGGATAGAATCTTGAATACTTGGTGAAAATTTTAATCAGCACCATTCACCCCCTCTGTGGCCATATTCGGTCTTTTAATTGGTATTAGAGCCTGGTTAGTTTTTCTCATAGATCTTAACTGGTGTTTGGAGCTAAGGTAGCAGAGAAGTATTGCACAAAGCCGTTTCTTTTCGATGGTGTCGACTATCCCTTTTGGAAGAGTAGGATGGAGTCTTACATACAGGCTTAAGGCTATGCGATTTAGAGAAATGTTAAGACTAGATTCGTTGTTCCTACCGATGAGCACATCACAGCTATGAATACGTCAGATGTGGCGGCAAATGCTAAGGCAAGGAACATCATCATTCAAAGTCTTAGTTGAAGTGAGTTTGATCGCATCTCTCATCTCACGTCGGCGTTCGACATCTGGGTGACCCTCGATGCACACCATGAGGGCATCACCCAAATCAAGACTGTCCGGTAGGACTAGTACAAGTAAGAATACAACAAATTCGAGATGCTTGCTGGTGAGCCTTTGGATGAGTGCTTTCGTAGATTTCACAAGATATTGAACAATCTCTAAGCTGTTGGTCTCACATACTCAAACTCGGATAATGGTCGTTAGATACTTTTTGCTTGGACATCCAGGTTTGGGAGATGAAGGTGACCACCATCAAGGACACGACTAATTTGTCTACCTTGACTCTTGACATGTTGTACTCACGCCTCAAAACTCATGAGACAACATTGTCTCTGGCAAGACAAAGTTGCAGTCGATGGCCTTGGTCATCGATCACACTTCTACCACTAGAGCATCGTCTGATGGTGCTTCTGGATTCTCTTTGGCTACTTTGCGTGAGATGATTGATGACCAGTTTGAGCATTTTCTAGAGAGTGACCTAGCCCTCCTAGCTAGAAAGTTCTCACATGCATACAAGAGGGTTAGAGAGAGAGAGGAAATGAGGAGGTCTGGTGATTTGCTTCGAATGTGGTGGCCCCAACCACATTCGAGCAAACTGCGCTATGCTAGAGAAGGGCAAGAATGACCATGACAGCGTGAGTAAGAATGACTATATCAGCAAGAACCGCAATAAGAAGCACCTAGTTCGTGATCAAGGTAAGGAGAAGAAGTACCACAACTTGGCATGGCGAAGAAGCACTTTCACCGTGCCCTCACCATCTTCGATAACTTCGAATTTTGTGAATAGAGGGCTGGATCAACGATGACAGCGAGGATGATCTACAGAAGGATACCAAGGATGACGGTAACTTCACCGGAAGGTGTTTCATGGCTGATAAGAATGGCATCAATGATGACGACCTCTACAACGACTCCGATGAGGTATGCCCCTTCTATGACCAGCTCAATGATGCTTTTATCAAGTTAGAAAAGTTTTATGCTAGAACTAGAACTAGGTGTGGTGAGTTAGAGAAGGAGGTAGGGAGCTTATCATCGGGCTTACTTCACTTAGATTTTTTCCCTCTCATGACGATTGTGATGTATGTGCTTCCTTGCTTGGAGATATGGAGAAGTTAAGAACCTCACATAATAGTGTGATTTTTGAGCTAGATTTGCTTAAGGTGGAGAATGTTAGTCTGTTAGCTGAATTAAAGATGTCCAGAGTTGCTTCTTTATATTTTGATTCTATTGAGACTATACTCTGCACCTCATGTGAGTATAAGGACAATGCTTTTAAAGGATTATATTCCGTGCTTGTTGATTTGCCTGAAACTTGTGATTGTTGTAACAACTTGAATATTAACTTAAAGAAGGTAGATCATAAAATTGCTAAAATGCAAGCTGCTTTGATGGGGGCCTATAGCTTCTTGTTCAAACTGCTCAAAATTAACTGCTGAACTTGAATATGTTTCCAAGCAATTTCAGGACATGTGTGAGCATAATAAGAAAATGACTCAATATACTTCTAAGGCACATGTTAGCTCACCATACATAATTGTGATAAACTAAAATTTGAGTTGATTGCATTAGATAAAAATGTGTGAAGCTAACTAAAAATCTACTAGAGAAGTCACAATCTGATTGCTTATTCTGTGCTAAAGTTGAGGAGAAGATGGGGGATATACAAGAGACCTTTATGAAGAGTTACAAAGCCCAAATGGCTAGAATTAGAACTACCCCTATGTGTATTGAGAAGCCCTCAAAGTTGAGATGGCCGTGCATAAGGAGAGATATGCATGTGCTATTCAATTTTCTCCTTCTGGTTCCTCACCCTTTGCTTCTTCTTGTGCTTCATGTGCCTCTCTTTTTCGGGAGTATGAGTACCTCATGAACAGTCTCGAAAAATTTATTGGAGGTAAGAAAATGTTTAATCTATCCTAAACAAATCCATGATTTCTAGGTTCAATCAAGGTCTAGACTATAATTTCTTAGAGAATGTGAGGAAACATCCACCTGCAGTAGTTAGAGCTGTAGTTGGAGGCGTGATTGAGGTTGCGTCCAAGGCTAAAAATATAGTGTTAAATCTGCTAGTTTTGTCTAGGGGATTTCTGATAGTAAAGTTGTTTCACCTGTTGCTCAACCTCTTAGAAGGCAAAGTATCATCCTGCTGCCTCGATCTCTCAGAAAGTGAAGTATCATTATACCTTCTGTCAGAAGGATAAACATGTGGTTGCGTTTTGTTTCAGGCATGCCATGATCGCGTGTAGAGATTGTGTTTGTGCTCTTAGGGGTATTCAGGGTCAGCCCCAAATTCAGAGTGCTCCTAAGACCAACAAGAGGTCTAGAGTCGTAAACAGATCTTCCGAGTTGCTTGGTTTTAGGCAGTGTCGAGGACTTGGTTTTCAGGCTTCTTTTGGTTTTGGTCCTCGAGCTGCTTCTAGTCAGGGTTTCTGCCGTCTTGAGGATAGATCTCGTTTTCCCCATCGAGATAGCTATCCACAGTGATATCAACATACTGCTTTTGGTCAGGCTAGCTCGTCAATAGCGGGGTCATACCTAGCAGAGGATTGAGGTCTGCTCCCAGACCTTCTGATTCTATGAGAGGCGCGGTGCGTAGTGTCGCGAGAGATCAATCTTTTGCTTCTGTGATTAGATCTACCGTTCATCGTGTGACTCAGTACTAAGTTCCTAGATATGCTCTTATTTTCCCCAGTACTGAGCCACCCATGTTTTCTTCTCACTGACTCAGGTTCGCCGAGCTGGGAAGGGATATGTTTGGCTTGTGGACTCCGGCTGTTCTCGCCACATGACTGGAGACTCCCGTTGGTTCTCTTCCCTAGTCTGAGCTCTAGGTGATGAGACGGTCACCTTTGGAGACGCTTCTTTTGGTGAGTCATCACTAAAAGTACTGTGCACATTAATGATTATTTTATTCTTAAGGATGTTACCTTAGTGAGTAAGCTGTGTTATAATTTGCTATCTGTTTCTTGGCTTACCGATGACGATTTCGAGGCAAGTTTTAAGAAAAATGCTTGTAAAATTCTTGATTCTTCGGAAAGTCTAGTTTATGGGATTTCTACTTTTGGGAGAATCTTTCGCGCTAATTTTATTGAGTCTTCTGGTGATTCTATCTGATGCTTCGATCCTTTTGAGTCCCGTGATCTCTCCTTCTGGCATAGGAGACTTGGTCACCTTGGCATTAATCATTTGACCCGAGTGAGCGGCCACAACCTCGTTTATGGTCTGCCTAAGCTCCAGATGGTCAAAGACTTAGTTGTGCTCCTTGTTAGCATGGCAAGATGGTTGCTGCTTCTCATCCCCCAGTCACTGTGACTATGACCGTTGCACCAGGACAATTTCTTCATATAGACACTATTGGTCCAGTTAGAGTGCAGTCTGTTGGCAGGAAGTGGTACGTTCTTGTTGTGGTCGTTGACTTCTCAAGGTTCTCTCGGGTGTTTTTCTTAGCTTTGAAGGATGAGACGTTTAGTCATTTTCAGGGTTTGTTTGGTAGGTTGTCTATTGAGTTCCCTGGTACCTTACGAGCAATTCGTAGTAACAATGGCACGGAGTTCAAGAACTTTTACTTTGAGAGCTTCTATGATGAGATAGGTGTAGAACATCAGTTCTCTTTTCCGTACGTCCCTCAACAAAATGGTGTTGTGGAGAGGAAGAACCATACCTTGGTCGGGGTGGCTAGGACGATGCTAGACGAGTATGCTGCACTTAGGAAGTCTTGGGCTGTGACTATAGCCATCGCATGCCATGTTTTGAATAGAGTTTTCATAAGGGCATACTTATGTCGCACTTCTTATGAGTTGAGGTATCGACGAAAACCCAATGTCTCTTTTTTGTGTTTTCGGTTGCAAGTGTTTATTCTAAAGTCTAGGAACCTAGATAAATTTGAGTCTCATTCTTCTGATGGTATCTTTCTAGGTTACTCGACTTCTTCATGATGTTATAGGGTTTGGAACTGTGAGACTAGTAGGATCATAGAGACCTGTGAAGTTATCTTCGATGAGGCAAGTCCTGGTACTTGGCCTGACATCTCAGGTCTAGTTGTGCAGTCTAAGACCATCTTTGTAGATGACGAGGAAGATGGAGATAAATGTTCTTTACCTGATCTAGTTCATCCTTCTCTTGAGGTGTCTGCTTTTACCACTGCGCCTCAGGGAGATCTGCACTACCTGATTGTTATCCTTGTAAGACGTTATATTTTGTTTTCTATCTTGCCATGACTTGTGCTAGGTTGCAATATTTATCATGTCCTTCTATGTGTAGCTTAGCTCTTACCATTTTAGCTCCTTTAAATATGAAAAACTTGAATTAAATCATGTCTTGTTCTAATGAATCCTCTTATATAATGAATCCTCTTATAAGTCATGCCTTGTCAAATACGCTAAGCTAAGTCTTGAATCATTGAGGTTTAGATTAAGCCACATGAGTTAGTGTTAGCTCTTTATTCTTGAACTAAGTCAAGAAAATGCAAAAAGATAGTTTTTTGTGCGAAAAAGCTGATCTCACCAATTTTTTCTCATGAGATAGCTTGCCATTATACTAGGCATAAATTTAAGGGGAGTTTTGGATGACCAAGGCAACTTCCTTAAGCTTCCTGCTTGGGATGGTCACATAAGGCTTGAGATCTAGAACATTACTAAGAAAATAAAATATTGTGAAGAAATGGTTGAAGCTCAGCTAAAACCAAAAATGAATTTCGGAAAATGCCAAATGTTCTGAATTTGCTACATTACAAGTTGTATCTAGTGCTTGAACAAAATGTTTCCATCTTGAAATTGTAACACTCTAAATTGATTGAAGTATAGCTTCTTGGTTCCATTTAGAATATTGACATGATTTGACTCATTTTTGGAACCCTTTGGCTGAACTATGAATTTGAGTATCTTGACATGCTAAAAAACCATTTAATTTCAGATCAATACTTATTTGATCTTAGCTTGGCTATATATGGCTTGCCATAATTTAGATAGCACTTTCATTTTTGTGGCTTGGTGTAATACTTAGAAAGTTATTTAGGATAATCTTTATGGCTTCTAATGTTTAAAATGAATAAAATGCAGTCATTTTATTTCATCCATACTCTATATTTTTTCATTCATCTTGATGATTCCATTATTAAAGGAGAGAAATATCAGTAAAAATGTATATCTAGAGTGTGATTTGAAGTTTTCGTGCAATAACTTGATTTTTGGAGCCTTTTGTGTTGTTGTGATTTTCTTGATCTTTAGATCACTTCTCACCATGACTAAGATCACATTGAAATTTGTTTTTTAATATGGACCTAGAGTTAGATTTTGTAACACTTTTGGTGGATATGAAGTTTATGTGGAAAATTGTGATTCTTAGTAACTTCTATCTATATTTGTCTCAAATGGTCATATTTAGCTCTTTGTAATCTTGTTTTGACCATTTGGAGCTTTTTTTTTTTGTAAAATTCTTCTTTCCTTTTCTGAAACTACATCCAATTTGCATTTTTGAGTATTACCAATGGGTTCATCAATGGGAAGATTGAAGGATCATATGAGAAGGTCCAGGATAATGTTGTGATGAACCATGGCAAAGTTTATGGGGTGGTCAAATGGTTTTGTAAATATTGCATTTGATTTAGACTGATTTATGGAAGTCCCAGAAAAAGCGGTAGTATTACAATGCGGTAGAACCAACATTATAAGTGCGACACTACCGATCTTCTTAAAAAAAATCAAGTTTGGGACTTGAGTAATGGATTGGTTTGGGATGACTTTGATCATTACATTAAGGTTGCATGATGTATGTTTTGGCTAATGTAGGTCAAGTTGTGAAGAACTTGTACCTGAAAATGATTTTTTTGGTTTTTGGATGTGTACGGTTGCTTGGAATCAACTGTGGTCAATGGCGCAGATCGGGGCTAGGCTCATGGAGAAGCTGAGGTTCAGAATGATCAAGGATGCCTGGTGAGATGGTGAGCTCAAGCATGGCACGAGAAAAGCAGAAAATGTTGAAGGTGGGTTCGAATAGAGGGATAGCACCATGTAGCTTGGACGGGCCAAGTGAACCGTGGTTCGGTGGAACCAGGATAGGAAAGACTTGGCGATGCGTGTCAAGCTGTGGTGCACCTACACGTGGTAAGCTTGGTGATTGCTTGCAGTGGTTGGTGATGACCGGGTTAAGAAATGGTATTTTGGTAGTTTGACCAAAATACCGAACACCATTTAGGGTCAAAACCGTGGTGTATGGGCGATGCGATGGAGAGCAGTTTAGGTCAAGGTGCAGTTAGTTTGATCAAGGTGGATCAAGGCTTAGGATTTAGCAGATATGAACTTATGCACTTTGAAAAACATGCATAAGTGAACTTGTGTGAGTAAAACCCGTGTGTGTGAGGTTAAGGTGTTCCCCATTGTAATAGTTGATAGAATCCACTAAAGAAAATAGGTGGCTATTTGCCCACCTATAAAAGGGGGTTAGGATGGAAACATGTGGTTAATCATCCAACCCATCTCTTATGCAATATTCTTTATGTTTAGGGTTAGAGTTTGAGAGTGAGTATCTTGGAAGCTCTTTGTTCTCTAAAGTGGAGTGGCTGTAAAACCTACCTTTTCAAGTAAGCAATATATCAATCTTTGTGCAACTTTTGAGTCCCTTTTGTTTTTGATTGATGTGCTAGATTTTTGGTTGGTTTTGATCTCTCTTATTTCCTTTTTGTGATCTTGTTGTACCAAGGACATGTAAGATATGGAGATAATCCTTGGCAATACGTCTCCACCTATCTAGACATTTTGATAGTAAGATTCATGAGAAAACCCGGTTTTGTTTGACCAAATCTATTTGGTCCATCTCTTGATCCAAGGATTTTTGGCTTGATTTCTGTGGTGATCTAACTTGCGGTGGCGTGTGGGAATATATTTAGACCCTTCTTGGTCATCGTTATCCCACGAGCATGTTGTATTCACCGATTTTGGTTTTAGCTCAATTTTGATGAACATTTCCTTCAAATTGAAAAAGGTTTTAATTTTGGCTATGATTTTCATGATCGTTTGTCGAAATAGGTTCTTGATAACCTATAAAAGTTCTCTGCAAAATTTCATGTTATTTGGATCTACGGATCAAAAGTTCTATCGATTTTTGGTTTTGAAATAGCACTGAAAACACTATTCATGTGTCTAATTTTACTGCATCAGTGGTTAGACCACCTGAACGGTCAGGCTGCTGGGAAGGGTTAGGTTCCAAGTTTTATTGATTTGAGCTTGTTGATTTGGGTTTTTAGCTGAGGATTTTATCTTCTACACTTCTGTAGGTGTTTGAGATAAAATCTTAAATACTCAGGGAAAATTTTAATCGTGACCATTCACTCTCTCTGTTACCATATTTGGTCTTTCACTGTTACTCAACTTGATCATCTATATATCCATGTTACATCGTCTGAGTATGCGTATGAATATATTTGTTTTAATCTACGAAATAGCATTTTGAAGTTGGGACACTTGTCAACAAAGGAGCCATTGTTTATACACGATCATGTCTGGACCTACATGTCAGCTGTAAATTTCACACTAGGTTCTTTTCTTTTTTTGCCCTAGAATATCCAAAGAAAATTCCAGCTAGTGTCTTGGTGATGACAGCACCAACTACACCAAGGTTTATTCATTCATTCTCAGCTGGGCCCCAGGAGAACAAAAGCTTCAAGCTTTGTTGAGTAAAAGAAGAAGCTAGCTAGCTAGAACCCAAAGAGAGATGCCAAAGAATGATGCCAAGAGATCTATTGTCAAATCACATCCGAGCTCGTCATAATTCAGGCCACCATGCATGTTTAGCGATGTGCATATATCTACGGAGCATACAAGTGGATGGCAAGGCTTTAAAGAACGCCAGTGGTTGGCAAAAGAAGCAAGAGAGAAACCTTAACCTCATTCAGTGGTTTGTTGGTTGACATGGCGAAAATTCTGCTTTAAGATAACGCCGCCCATTCTGGTGATGAGCCTTGCGATTTGAGCCTGTGCCGTATATTTGTTCTATCAGAATCTGATTATGGATATTAAGTACCTAACGCTCTCAGTTAAACTTTAGAATTTCAACATGATTTATTCATAAATTAGAAACTTGTTTGCTTCTTGCTTAATTGGATGGGAAAGATGGAGATAAAACAAAAACGGGCTAAAATTGTATCTTGTATGGGTGCAACTATTCAGGATAAAAAGTTGCAGCAGATGGGTCGCCGCTGCGAGTGGCTAGGGGCCCTTGGTACTGAAGCCGATGAGGTTGACATGAAGAAGACGATACTGGACTTGGGGGGGAACACTAGTACAATGTGAAGCTGAGGAGGATGAAGTCTGAAGAAGCGAAATGAAGAGAGAAAAGGGAAAAGAAGAGGACGGAAATGCGACTAGTATGTAGGTGATGCTATAATATTATATCACGTTTAGAGTATCTGTAAGGAAAAAGGAGAGAAGTTATGCGGAAAAGCGTTGAGAATTTGTAATCGGCATGATGTACTGAGCTAACAGTTTTAATAAAAAAAATAGGACTAGGGCATCGTTGTGATGTCCACTTCATCTAGAAAACTAATATTCCTTTTAGAAAAAAAAATTAATGGCGAAAACAGAAATTATTGTAGGAAACTCCCATTGCATTATCATCCCACAACTCGTGAGGCCAGGGAAAGAGTCTAGTCAACTTGTCTAGGTCTTTTTTTACACACACTGCGCATTTTTGACAGATTAAGACAGGCACAACAGGAAAGTTAAGGGCACCTCGTTTCACAGAATTTATGACGTCATGTAAGGTAATGGAGAACCTAGAATATGTTGTTTTCGTATTGTTGCTTGCTTTTAGCCTCCGTGGGAGATGAAATATTCTTCTAGCTTCAGGTCTGAAGTGAAATGAAAATGACATGCACTTTCAGTACCACAGATTAAAAAAAAGAATGTCCATGTCGAAATTTTTATTGTAAAATTAATCTTCTATAAAGTCCACCCAGTAAATTGGACCATAGAGATTAATTGGAGGGGCAATAAATAGACACTATAAAAAATCTAAAAAATTATTTACAAGCTCTCATGGTTGTGGAGGGTACAAATTAAATCTAGAGGAATTGGCGGCATGCAACATTGCAACACCAATTATATAGAAGAAAATGCCGTGAAGAAGGACCTCACGTGAGGCCTCCATCCACCGTTAGATCGAGATGATCAGTAGCTGATGGGAGAGCCTCGCGTCACCCCGTGGAATTCCCTTCCCACTTATGTCCTGGTTAATGCATTTTTTCGTTGGATTTCGATGGGACGCGACAACATTATTTTTATCCGGACCGGATCGGAGCGAAACGGGTCCTCTGACGTTGCGTAAAGTGTCTATTTACTGTAGCTACAGTAATTTTTACTGTAGCAAACCAGATCTGAGCCGTTCATTTCTCATCGGGCGGTTCAAATTTGGCAACTGCACTCTGTGCCTAGATTCGGTTCCGATCGGAGCTTGTGTGCGAGACAACTAGCTAGAGTACTATCACTGCTCCCTATCCAGTGACCGAGTGGTCCCTTGTTGTGTTTAACTGCACACGTGCTACAAGAAGAACGCCTAATCAAGAACAGATTAAGGCCATGTTCGTTTTGTTTCTCAATGGCTTCCGACTTTTAACTTTTCTTAACAATCACTATTTATTAGATCAATAAGCTGTAGCTAAAATTCATAAGTCACGATATAAAAAAACAGACTCTAACACCGTCAAAATTGTTCTCCGGATGGATGCTGCAAATTGAAATAGGCTGTCCCTGCAAACATAATCTCTAATTGATCTCAATGAGGTATATCCATCCATTCGAAACCTAACCCAAGATTGGACAAGCCAACTGAAATTCCCTAGCCCCCTTCGATTGTTGGAGGATAGGTCGAATTAATTGACAAAGCCAAGAGGAAGCCACGACTTAACGTCGCCCAAGTTTTTTTTAAAGCGTAGGTTATCTTAAAACTTACGACTTATATATTGTGGATTCAAATACCGATAAATCATAGTAGAAAATCTACATAAACAGTCCATCTAACCTGTGTTTGTTAGAAATTGAATTGTGGTCCATTCAAAGAGATAATGTGCTATATTGCTAGGCTATTGTATGGTTTGCTGAACGACATAAGGAGTGTATATGCGTGTACGTTTGTGATAAGGTGATTCATTAGGTTTCACATAATAATCTATTTTTGCTTACTTTGGGGCTTTGGGCGTGCCTCGGTGTCGCATCCATACCGTGTGGCTAAAGGACATGATTTGGGTCCCATTGACTACATTTTAGCTACGTTTTTTCATAGATTTTTTTTTTGCAGTTTAACTCCATAACGAAGCAAGTATCATCCTCTTGTCCCAAAAAAAAAAAAAATCCATGTTGAAGAAAACACGCGTATAACTCCCCCAAAAGAAAACCCATACGTGACTTATGGGCTCAAGAATCTGAAGGCCTATCCCCATTTGTGGGGCCTGTCTAGCTAGAAGGAGTACTAAATTCGGCCCAACAAGTGACAAAACTACCACTTCAGGTATCGATAGCTGGACTAAATGGGTCTCACGCATGGCGGCCCACATGAACCAGCCTATGGGCCTTGATGTCTCCTTATGCATTGGGCCTATGAATAGCATGCAGTCCAGGGAGATTTATTGTTTCTGGGCTCTTCTTTTTCTTTTTTGTTTTATAAAAACATGGGCCTTTGTAGATGCATTTCTGGTCTTTAAGAGCATCTCCAAGAGAGACTCAATATTTTGTCCTCTAAAATCTCATATTGGAAGTCTTCCTAAAAAATTGTCCTCTAAATCTTTCCCCTCCTTCAGCAGCTCCTCTAAACTTGGATCCCTAAAATTACCATCTAGGCACTGTATATTTGATGGTGATCCACCTCAATTTTGGAGTACCAAAATTATTGGGCATGTTTTTGAGTATCTGTTGGAGGCTTATTTTTAACTTTTATACCCAATATTTGAAGACAGGAGGTGAGAAAAAGCATCTCTTGGAGATGCTCTAAGCTTGCGGCACATACACGTGCTTGCCGTGATGTACAGAAGCAGCAAGCATGTGAACATTGATGAGTTGCTCCTGTACTAGTGCTAGTGTTGATTGTGATGCTAACATCTTCCAGCACTGCGTTGTAATTTTTTTAGTTTTTTTTCTGAAAGTTGAAATAAATATGATGGTTTTTTAAGTGAATTCTCCAAATGACTTTTTAAGTTTAAAACCATAAGTATCATTTGTGTTGGCATCGTCACTATCTATTACCGTTTAAAAAAATATAGATAAAAATCATTCATCGTAGCTAAAAAAATAGACCCGTAGTTGTACCCTCGTTTCAGAATAACACCATGCATCATAACTTCAAAGAAGTAGAGAACCGTACCAGGTTAGGAGGAAGCCTTTTCCTGTTGTTGTTTTCAGATTAACACCCATAGCCAAATCTTTGCCTAAAAGTGGACAATTAAATCCCAGCGGCATGCAGGTCAAAACCGAGACGGTGATGCACAACCAATAATACTTCAGCTCCAAAGTTTGTCAGAACCAATGACTTGATGTCTGGATGTAGGGCTGTAAACGAGCCGAGCTCGAGCGAGCTTGACCTAGCAAGTTCGAGCTCGGTAGAAACTCGAGCCGAGCCTAAGATCAACATCGAACTTTAAGCTGGGCTCGAGCTCGGCTCATCTAGGCTCGATGCGTACCTGCATGCTGCGTGGCCGGATCCCGGTCGAGGAGGCGCGCGCCGCGGGAGGAGGGGCGTCGGGAGAGGCGTCGGCGGTGCCGCGGTGGGAGAGGAGGGACGCCGGGGACGAGGCGGCGGGGGGGAGAGGCGGCGGCCAGCGGGGCGAGGAGGGGGACTGGGGCGCGGGGGGAGAGGAAGGGGACGGGGCGGGAGAGGTGGCGGCGGGCGAGAGGCGAGGAGGGGAATGGGGAGAGGAGGCGCGCCGGGGAGGAGGCGCGGCGGCCGGCGGGAGGAGGGTCGGGGACGGGGGGCAGGGGAGAGGAAGGGGTCGGGGACGGGGAGGAGGGCCGCGGGGGGAGAGAAGGGAGGGGGGGACGGAGGCGGCGGCGGGCGAGGAGGGGGACGGAGGCGGCGCGGGGAGAGGAAGGGGACGGGGCGGGAGGGGGCGCGGGGAGAGGAAGGGGACGGGGCGGAGGGGTCGGCGGGTGGGGCCGGGGCGAGGAGGGGCGACGGCAGGGAGAGGAGGGAGTCGACGGGGGGGGCGGCCGGCGGCGGGGCGGGGCTGCGGGCGGGCCGTAGGGCAGGCGGAGGCGCGCGCGGGGAATTAGGGAGAAGCGGGAGGAGGGTGGGGACTGGGGCGTGGGGCCACGGCGTGGCCCGTGGGGATTAGGTTAGGAGGGTAAAAATCCTAAGCTCGCGAGCTATTCGAGCTCGGCTCGTTAAAGCTCGCGAGCTTAGAATGAAGCTCGAATTCGGCTCGTTTGAAGCTCGAGTCAAGCTCGAATCGAGTCTAGAGCGGGCCAAACTCGAGCAGCTCGCGAGCCTCGAGCTTTTTTAACAGCCCTACTGGATGGGCAGATGTTCCAGGGATAATAGGGACTATTCTTTTTCTTCGAAGCTGATGGTTTTTGGCTTTTGTTACATATTTAATTTTTAAACGAAGTATTTTCTCAAGACAGAGTCTATAAATTAAATGATATACATGTTAAAAGCCCAACATCTATACTAGCCAAAATCGCAAGTGAGTATCTCTCTCCGTAATCTGTACCGTAAACAGTCAAAATTCAAAAATTATAGTCAAAAGTCATAAGCCGCAGCCGTTGCTAAACGTGCCCATAGTTGTACTCCACGCAGCACAAAAAATTGTTACAGCTGGGAATGTGCAGGTAGGTAAACCATTTTGGTGGTGATCATTTGGGCTTATTTTTGGTGGCTTATGGCTGAAAAGCACTGTAGCTAGCTGAAAAAACACTGTAGCTGACAGAGGCTTATTTAGCATAAATAAATTTAAAAAATTAAAAAATATGTTAGCCTATTACGCATAATACAAACAAATACGGGAAAAAAAGAACCGGCAAAAAAGCTCAACAAAAAGCTAAAAGTTCAGAAAAAGACAAAATTTATAAATAGTGAAAAATAAGCCGGAAGCTAAAAGCTAAAGCTCAACCGATCACCCCTTAAGTTTCTGACCAACAGCAGCCTTCTAAATATTAATTGAGATTGGTGGTATGAAAATGATGCGATTAGATTTATCCTGAGAATTAGTACATTCAGATTGATTGCATGGAAATGATATATCTTCCAGCAACCAACATTGCAATTGCAATGTACCATCATTTCAGAATACCAGTATAGCATGGAGCCCGTCTTTTATCTCCGCATGGTACACCTGGTATTCTCCAACTACCGGTGTTACATTTTCCTCCCAGCAAATGCGTCAGCAGCACCTCTGCGAGGATGAGGCCGTAGCGATCATAAACAATCAGCTCGAGGGAATGCTTTACGTGGATTCGCTTCTGGTTTCAGAAGCTCGAAGCCACAATAAATGCGTCAGCTTCTTAATTTTGATTTTTTTAGTTTTTAACCTTTTCTTTTTATTTCTTTGTATTATTTGTGGAGATATAACGGTGTTTTTTTTCTTATTTTCTTTTTTAATTAAACAACTTTAAAAAATTAACAGCCGCTACAATGCAATTTCAGCCAAAAACCAGAAGCTAGCAGCTGCAACGACTTGGAGGAGAGCCTTAGCTTTCAGTTGAGTATGGTTTAGGATTTAGAAAAGTGTGCTATAAGGAGTTCTAGATGGATTCTAGTAAGATTAATATTCCTACATTCTTTTCGAGTAGTATTTCTACTCTACTTTAGAGGCGGCTTAGGGGACTATATAAAGCAATGCGAGATATTCTTTAAGAACCCAAGCAACCAAGCAACAAAGTAAAGAACCCACCAATTCAAATGTAGAGGTGCTAGAGAGGACTAGATATTAGGTTATTCTTTAGCAATAGATTTTTGTATGGGGCAAGCATTCGAGGGTTCTAAAGGATTTGAGAGGGCTGTGAGAGAGCGACAATCTCTTGTACTATTTTGATATTGTGCTTAAGAAATTTATAGTTGGCTTCGCCAAATCTTCTCTCTCTCATCATGGTTGCTTCAACGTCATTATTTTGGTTCTTTCTATGAAATTTATCTTCTTCATTCTTAATATGCCATACTCACAAAATCTAATCCGATTCAGAGGCTGCTGTGCATAAAAAAGGGTGCTAGAGAGTAACAGTTTTCTAATATGTGCTTGTTTCACTACTATAAAAAGGACCATCACATACAGTTCGGAACTATCATCATAGACGGTTTTCTAAACCGTCTAAATTTATGGGTTAGTGATAATCGGAGATTATTACAGACAATTTGTAACTAGAATCGCCTGTGATACTCTAACAGCATAGATGGCTCGAAGTAAAAAATCATCTGTAATACTCTAACATCACAGATGGTTGTAATAGAGAATCATCTGTGATAGTCCTTCATTAACAGTTTATATTACAAAACTGTCTGTGATAGTTCATATTATATCAATTTTTTTTGTTTTTTGGTTAGCCTCAAGAAATATTAGCTATGCTATTTGAAGACAAGCAAATAAAGCAGCAAATACAACAACACATTCCATTAGAATCCACCATTATAGCATCACAATATAATCAGTAGATTACCCATCTAACAAAGTAAGAACATGGTAAGAACACATTCGATGCGGAGAGAATGGACGTGTGAGATCAGAATCCTGGGGGAGATGCCACGAATCGGTGTCATGGCATTATCAGAGACAGTTTGTTATACGAACCGTCTATGATAATGCACACTTCACAAACGGATATTAGTACAAATCATCTATGATGTCTTACATTATCATAGATGGTTTATACTAACAACTGTCTGTGATATTTTCACATACGGTTATTAATAAGAACTGTCTGTGATGTCTTGCTTTATCACATATGGTTCGTATAAATAACCGTTTGTAAAAAATCACAGACGGTTCTTAATGTGAACCGTCTGGGATCATTGCAACACAGCCGGTTCATAGGAACTGTTTGTGATATAGCCGTTTGTAGTAGTTTTGTAGTAGTGTTTTCCTTTCTTAATGAAAAATCAGGGTATCCCCGCTGGCAAAAAAAAGTCACTAACAGTTGAGTAACTGTGCAATATTACTAGTTTCAGAAGTTCTGGAAGTATTGCCAACTACATTGAAACGAGAGCTCGCAGGAATTTTACCTCTAAGAATTATATTGATTACTTACTAGATAGTAATGCATCTGAAGATTTACACGCATATATACAACAGGTTTACATAACTAAAGAGCGAGGAGGGGATATTTCTTGTCGTCTGAGGGAGATCTGAAGAGTACCTCTCTTAAATGTTCATGATCTTGACCTGTCAGACTATATGCCCTTAAGTGACGGAGGATCCGTAGCACGAACAACCTGGAACTACTCTCAGATGCATGAATTCTTCCAGTACGTATAATTCACCTTATTGGAAGTGTTATTAAACGGACGATGATATATGAAAATAATAAAGAATAATCAATACCATGAGATAAATATTTAACATGAAAAATCCTTATAAAAAAAAATCATGGATATATAATTGACAAAATCACTATATAAAGAAGAGTTTACAGAATACACTTAGTGTATTACATATTTAGATAATTTATATTGTGCGTACTATTTATCATGAGACTTGAGGTATAAATAGACTTTGTGTAATACCCTGATTTAACAAAAACCAAAGATATCATCAACAACTACTATTGCTATCAATTTCAACCAATAAACAAGCATTAACAACAATTAGACTTCAAGAATTAACATGCAACTTAATAATAAACATAATATCAGCAACACTATACACATAAATTGAATCGAAATTGACACAAATAACTACCAAGATGAATCTTTATATAAAGCTAAACCAATGAATGCGTTAGGTAGCAATTTTATGAACCATAAAGAACTACAGAATTCCACAACAAATCTAATTGTTGCAATAGAAGGTACTAAATTATTTATGACCATAAGTGATGAATTGTTAGGTGGAGTGAACAACTACAAAAGTATAATGTTTCATATTCTACTTTCACTCATGCATGTTGCCTACAACAATTACCTAAAAGAAACAAATAAGTAAGGGTGAGTCTACAATTCAGCAAGTACACAATAAAATAATGTGAACAACAGTAATACTCATTTTACTTTTTAATTTTCAACATTTTTTCTCATCTTAATTTCTTTTAGTACAATCAATTCTCATGTATCTTTCTGTAGCGTATATCAGTATAGTGGAGGGAACACCCGTCGGTGTTTACCCTCTACCTCCATTCCATTAAGGTTTCTACCAAGTAGGTCTTTTTTTCTCTATCCTGTAGAGGTGCTTATCTCTATAGGTTTTACTCAAGAGAGCACCAGAATGGTTAAATATCTTTACTCATAACTATTTAACTTTCTCACCACTTTGACTCATAATGCATATGTCATGTTGAATTAATATTATATTGAACAAATATGATCCAATATTGCATGACATAATTAAATCAACAACAATAAATAATTATCAATCATCAACTATCATTTTACTATACACTTGCCTTTTCTAGTTACGATGACCAGGTTGATTAGAAGATGACACCAACCCCGAAGTTACTCTTCATACAGTAAACATCAAAACTCAATACAAGCTATAGCCACACAAAAAATACTTAATCGATAACACTCCTACACGCTCCCCAATCCACAGTTCTCCATTTACCGAGCTGTCACCCTGCTGTCCCGATACTAAAAGTAACATAAATTTCTACTCCCAACTCATATTATAGCAAACCATATCAGTTCTAGACTCTACACAAAATTCTCCACAACGTCTTAGTTGATCACATATCTAGATTAAACTATCTAAATCTCTATTTTTAACTCAAAATACAGACCTATCATCTTTGGATAGCAGGCTTAATATTTTACATGTATTAATCTATCTCTGTAAATATATTGAACCAAGGTATTTTCAAACTCATGTGTGTGGCAAAGGTAGCCCACGGCAGGATCTTTCGTGTGGCTGGCACGTGGCAGAAGCGGGCATGCAAGAGGGCGCGCGGCAGGCGATGCGACCATACACGGCGGGCAATGTGAGTGGTGCGCTGGCGCACGGCAAGAGAAGCACAACCCGAGACTTCCTCGGCCGACGCGCAGGAAAGTGGCGCGGTAGATGAGGCTCTGGCGGCGACGGCACACATGAAGAAAAATAGAATAACTAGGGCTTTTAGGTCTTTTCTCTTCCCCACTATCTCTTTTTATGACGGCACAAGATCGAATCCGATCTTATATTCTTCGTACAACTTATTCTATGAACTACTTCTCTATAATCCAAGTATTCTTTTTTCACATCTCTTTTTTTACTATTTTACGCACAATTAGTTAAGAGGAATATTTTTAAAATATTATACTTGAAAATTAAAGTCACAGATGAGAAAGAAACATAGTCCTAAAAGGAAATACAAATAGATATTTACTCAAAAACTGGAACAGTAACATGTTCGGAGATGAAAACAACATCTGCTCGGTGACAAAACAAAGTCTCCGAAGATAACGGAGTTAAAGTTGGAAGCAGCTCGAGTAGTCATGACTAACTCTAGTTGGCGTAAACACCTTTAATTGCAGAGGTCATCACAAACATAAAGATACTTCCAATCATAATCTTTGACTAGTTATATTGATTGAAATATATCTTTCAGCGAAATTTTATTGGATTCTTTAAGTGGTTAGATCTGGCTAAATTGAGATAAAAATACAACAGGAAGCATAGTAGGTGATGGTTGTACTCGTGCGTTGTGTGCACATTATGTCATGCTAGCTTGCTCTCTACGTATTGCAAGTCTATGCACTATAAACAGGCAATAGCTCACCTTACGATGCAACCGGTCGGTTGAGGCATCAAATCAATGTAAAAACAAAAAAAAATCCAAAAAAGATGGTATATCTCTCAATTTACAATATATGCTTATGTATAAAATATCAAGGTTTAAATTCATTGGTGTTAAGAGTAATAAAGATGAGAAAATGTTGAGAATTGATAAATGAAAAGGAAAAAAAAAGACAAAGACAAATGGTACTATTTACAATAAACTTATCTTTTTTGTTTTTTCAACCACACTTTGAATTTCAAGTTGAAATCTTAAGATGGTCCAAATTTTGATCTATCCACGTGGATAAGCCAGAATTTTAGTTTAAATTTTTGATCCGTTCACATGAATTCCGATCTAAAATAGATATTCCAAACAAGCCATAAGGGTGCTAGTGCTACAATACTCCATAGACTATTATTATTTTCTTGTATTGTTTTAATGTTGATCGGTGCCTCAACCGACCGAGTTACACCGGCTGGACCCTCAAAAGGTGTAGGCTGCACCAACATATATTTTACAAACAACCTGGGATATTGTAATTTACCTTTCGGGAGAAAGCCTTGAGGCACTTCTCGTCATCGACCGTGCTCCGCTACGGAGGATCCGTTTCTTTTTTGAAGAACGGGAGGATCCGTTTCCAACGAGGAAGAGTACAAAAACTGGGGTGTTGCCCACCGGCCGTGGCTAATCGTGTCAATCATGCATGGAGTACGTACGTTCGGTTCGCCACATGTTGTGCCGCAGGGGAGAGTGTGTCCGGGTTGATCCGGAGGGTGCCGCTTTTGTTGCGTGGCTCCCGGGTGTCGTTATCCCGAAATTTGGGCGACAAGGGTACAGTGGAGACGTCAGCGTATTGTAAGGTGACAAGACCAATCAAAGGAATTAACACAGGAGCATCTTCCATCTATACATCTCCCTCCTAACATAGCAGTCATAATGTTAAAATATTACAAATGATCTTGTTAGGAAACCTGGACTCTATCTAAAGTCCTGATCTAATTAGACACCTCACCATAGACTATAAATAGGGACCTAGACCCCCTCATTATGTACCCCGATGCAATCTAAAGCAATAAAGAAAGACCAGGAGTTCTCTCTACCTCTCTGTGTTCAATCTATTATTCTGTGATTCTGTGATTGATTCGTTCTTGTTCTAAGTAGAGGAATCGCTCGGACTGGTCTCCAGCGTCGGTTCCTCAACACGTTATCAGCACGACTTCGCTCCGGTGAACGAGGTAATCATCGAAGCATAGATTGAATTTTCTAGATCGCTTTTGATTCTGTATTTTCTTTTCGCATTCTAGATTGAATTTCTACGGTGCAAATCCGCCCTAATCTACCGCGAGCAGACTTGAAGTCGCCGACACAATGTCGATCGGTAGATTGCGAAAACGGGGTAGATGTTGATTGCATCGTAGATTAGAAATTTTGCATAGTGTTGTCTGATCCTGCATGATCACAAGCAAGAAATATATGCAATGATTTCATGTTTCTGCATAGCATTGCAGATTGGGAAAATTTTATTATTGCATCTTCCTTTTGTTCTGCACAGCATTGTAGATCTAATAAATAAAAAAAAGGGAAAGGGGGGATTTTTGGCGCATGGCCATGCATGGCCGCTGGCCGCCGGCGCCACCGCTACCGCAGCGCTGGTGCCGCCACCGTCCGCCACCTCGGCGCGCGCCGCCGGCGCCTCGGTCTCACGCGCCGCTGCGCGCCGCCGCCCGCATGGCGCCAGCAGCCCGCCGCCGACTCGCACCAAGACGCAGCGCGCGCGCCGCCGCCGGCTCCTCCGCCTCGCCGGCTGGCCACTCGCCGCCCGCATGGCGCGCGCCCGCCGCCTCGATTTCCGGCCAAGGCCAAGACGCGCGCGCCCCGCTAACGCCTCGGCTTCCCAGCGTCGCCGCCCGCTCGCGTCAGCCCCGCATGGCCTGCCGCTGCCTCCTCGCCACCGCGCCTTCCTTCCGCCGCCTCCCGGCCTGTGCAAGAAGCAGCCGCCGCCACTTGGGTTTGGGGGTAGGGGAAACCCTACCCACCCCTTGTGTGTTGCCCGGGTGGGCCGGCCAGGCCAATTGGGCCGGGAACGGCCAGATGGGCCGCGTGGGAGGGAGGGGAGAAGGGAGGTGGGCCGCGGGGTGGAGAGGAGATGGGCCGCAGTTGGGAAAAGAGGAGAATGGGTCGGCGCTGGAGAATTTCCGGAAAAGGGCCCCGAAATTATTAAAAATTGCCAATAAGCCCTCGGGTTTTACTTTTGAGTCCCGAAATTTTGCATAGAGGCTTCAATAATTCTGAAAATTACGAATAAGCCCTCATATTTACGAGCGGGTCCAGAATTTTGCAGAAAACCCCTCTGTAAATCAAAAAATTGCGTGAATTTTTCTCTGAACTGAATTTTTGCGTAAAAACCCTCTGGAATTGCAGAATTTGATGAAATTTTATATTTTAGCATAAAAGGGCCTTGGGAATCCGAATTTTGCATTAATTTTAGCATTTCAAGCTTATTTATTTATGCCATTACTATTTTATGTATTTTCTGTGTTTATTTACTGTTTTGGTTAATTGTAATTGTTTAAATTGCTTTTAATCACTGAATTAGCAGTAAAATTTATAGAAAATGCATAGAAAATTCTGAAACATTGCGAGAACCTTTTGTACCATTTATTTACCCGAAGTGAATTATTCGGTGCATGTCTACCAGCAGTAGACTTATACACATTTAGATGACTAACATCACAAACTGGGAGTTCGAGGAGCTGGCCCAGCATGGCCAAAACTATCTGATATTGGCATCCGATGTCGAGATTGTGCTTAGAGCCAGGAAGCTCCGCGCTGCTATTGGGATTGGCGGACTGAATGACACTCGACCCACACCTGAGGAGAATGATCAGACACTTCATTTTCTCAGGCACCACCTTTGCCTCACTCTCAAGAATGAGTATATGACGGAGAAAAGCGCGCTCGCACTCTGGACCGCACTCAAGAAGCGGTTTCAGAGGCTAAAGTACACCATTCTTTCTCAAGCAGAGTAAGAATGTATCAGACTGAGGTTTGCCGACTTTAAGACGGTCGGGGAAAGCAATTCTGTCTTGCACAGGATTTGTATCCCAATACAGAAAATTGAGAAAATCCTTCCACCCCAATGCAGTATAATCCGCACGCAATTATCGTCAAGACGGCTATGAGGAATATGCCGAATTGATTGATATGATGCAAATTGCGAAGCTCGTGACGGTTCTCCGCAAGAACTAAGTTACTCACCATCCGAGAGCTCCACCGCCGTGAAGCCAACGCCGGAGCAACAAGGTGCGAAAGCCCTTGATAGAGAAAAGGGGAAGGAAGGGTAAGACCGCAGACCAGAAAGGCAAATCAGATGCTCCACGTGAGAATAAGGCTGTCAAGCCAAAACGGGATGGCAAGGGCAACATGAAGCTCACTTTGCATTAGCTGAGGGGAGAGTTCAGGAGTAGTCGTCAGACCGTGAAGGTTGAAACCATCACGATAGCAAAGAACCCTTTCTCGACCTAACAGCAGCCAACGCCATGATTTCTCTTGAAGAGAATGTCACCCCTGAGAAAATAGCAGAAGAAGTCTAGTGCACAGAATGCATTTAGACTTTAACTGTTATTTATTTTGTGTGGAAGAATATGTTAGAATTTGCATGGATGGTACTTAAGAATTGTTATTTTCTCGTGATGGTTGGATGATATTTGAAGAATTCATTCATTTATTCAGTTTATGATGGCATGACATGTTCTGATATTGGTGTATTTTATTTATGTGTTGATTGCCTTCTAGTTCATGTTAATTAAATACGTTATATTAGAACACGTGTGGCGCCCTATGGAGGAAGTATGCCTTGCCGACAGTGGCACAACGAATACCATCTTAAGAGAGACTAAGTATTTCCAATCGATCCGTAAGAGCACTGGCAGCCTTACGACAATCGCCGGAAGCGATGCGTGTATAATCGATTCCAGAAGAGCCACAATTATACTTCCCATGGGCACAACTTTGGTCATTGAAGAAACCTTATTGTACCCAGAATCGACTAGAACTCTCCTAAGTTTTAAGGATATTCGCGCCAATGGTTTCCACGTTGAGACTGATGAAGAGTACGGTAAGGAATACCTGCTCATCACGAAGCGCGAAGAGAATGGCAAAAGAATATTAGAAAAGCTTCCTTCACTTGAAACTGGGCTATATTATACCATAATTAAAGCGCCTGCAGCGTACACTGTTCTGAAAATAATATTTAGAAGCTCTGAACTCTTTTGTCTCTGGCATGACAGATTAGGCCACCCAAGTCTTAGGATGATGAGAAACATAATAAATAACTCATATGGGCATAATATTAATGTGAAGAATTTCCCGAATCATGAAGATTTTGTGTGCCCTGCATGTGCCACCGGGAAACTAATTACTAGACCCTCCACTCTGAAAGTGAAGGATGAAGTCCCTGCATTCCTGGAACGCATCCAGGGAGACATTTGCGGTCCCATTTAGCCCGTCTCAGGGCCGTTTATGTATTTCATAGTACTCATTGACGCTTCTTCGAAGTGGTCATATGTGGGTTTGTTGTCCACAAGAAACCACGCCTTTGCAAAATTGATCTCGCAGATCATTCGCATCAGAAATGTGTTTCCAGATCATCATATCAAGTCCATAGAATGGACAACGCCGGAGAATTTACTTCGAAGGCATTTGATGATTATTGCATGGCGATGAGAATTGCAGTTGAGCATACGGTACCGCATGTCCATACCCAGAATGGTCTGGCAGAGGCTTTAATTAAGAGAATTAAATTTATTGCCCGACCCCTCTTGCATAATTGTAATTTGTCAGCTACATGTTGGGGACATGCAGTCCTACATGCAGCAGATCTCATCAACCTTAGACCTTCGGCCTACAACATTCATTCACCTATGCAACTAGTGCAAGGGTCAGCACAGAAGATTTCCCAACATTAGGGGGAGGAAATCAACCCCTTGAAGAAGAATGTCGGGAAATTACGTGGCAAGCCACTGGAATCCATGCAGATGACCCGCGCATTAGTGAAGCAAATAGAGAAGTTCAGAAGACAAAAGAAGTCTATAAGACAATAGAAGTCCAGAAGACAAGAGAAGTCTAGAAGACAATCGATTTGCAAGAACTAGCAAATCAACTGCCTAATAACTTTAGTGATTTGAAGAGCGTGACTAAGTCGCATGTGCCTGCACGCACTGCACCGGAGAGGGTTGAAATACCAAAGAAATCAGAAGGTATCCCTAATCTCGTCCAGAGGCCTCAGAAAAATAAAAAAGAGGACGAGAACTCCGGTTCCTCGAATCCTTAGTAACCGGGGACGCCTGGTGAAAAAGGATAAGAGAGATTTATCACAGCCGATCATTAAAGTCCCACAGAATGAGAAGGGGAGCCAGTTGAGACCTGACACAAGTATGACACCTTCCGAAAAGGGCATACCGGATCTGAATATCCCCATCGGCATGGATGTGTGCGCACACATCGGAGCCGAAAAACTAAAGGGACTTGCCATCGCAATTGAAAGAAGTGATGCGCAAGGTGAAGCTCCAGAAGAAGCAACTCATGAAGAAATAGCTATAAATTATGTGCACACGGAGAGTCCTGAATAGGACAACAAATAATATCGATATCTACTTCAAAGAAAATTGCCACCATCATCGATCTTGATCCCGAGCCCGCATCGCCACGATTGTAAGAAAAGATCAGATTGGGAAGATTGAAGAAGGCAATAGCAACTGAATTGCTATCTCTGAATAAAAGAGAGGTGTTTGGGCTCAGATGTCGCACACCTCCCCACATACACCGTTGGGCACAAGTGGGTATTTGTTCGAAAGAGAAATGAAAGAAATGAAGTAGTGAGATACAAAGCAAGACTGGTAGCCCAAGGTTTCACTCAACATCCCGGAGTTGATTATGAAGAAACCTACTCCCTACCATGAGTGGAAATACCTTTAGATACTTGATCTCAATGGCGTTGAACTTGAATTTGGAAATGAAATTGATGGATGTTGTGATCAGCATACCTTACTGTAACTTGATTCGAGATTTATATGAGAGTCCTCAAGGAATCCTCTTCCAACCAAGACAGAGCAAATAGAAATCATGCAAAGTGAAACTCGAGAAAGTCACCGTATGGACTGAAACAACTGAAGAATGTGGTATAATCGCTGAGCGACTTTCTCTGCAAGAAAGGATACACGAACAATGAAGACTGTCCTTGTGTATTTATACGCGATCCTGAATGGATTCTGATAATCTCTGATATGTAGATGATCCGAATATCATCGGGACAGTGAAGACATAAAAGAAGCAAGCTCCTACTTGGAGTCAGAATTTGAAATGAAAGATTTGGGCAAAACCAAGTTTTGCTTAGGCTTGCAGCTTGAGCATGTCTCTGAAGGAGTCTTAGTACATCAGTCGACCTACACCCAGAAGGTGCTCGAAAGGTTTGGCTTTGAGAAGGCATTTCCCTCGAAAGTACCGATGATCGGTAGGTCTTTATAGCAAGAAAAATATCCTTTCCGACCTAGGGAAGAGGGGGAGGAAGTCCTGGGACCGGAATACCCATACTTGAGTGTAGTAGGAGCACTCATGTATTTAGCAAACTGCACTAGACCGGACATTGCATTTGCCGTGAACCTGTTAGCAAGGTACAGTGCAGAGCCCACCAAAAGGCATTGGCAGGGCATAAAGGACATTTTTCGATATCTCCAAGGAAGCAAGGACCTTGGATTGTTCTACAGAAAGAATCAAGATCTAAACTTGATTGGCTATGCAGATGCTGGGTATCTGTCAGACCCGCATACCGCTAAGTCACAAACAGACTATGTATTCCTGTGTGGTGGAACTGCAATTTCATGGAAATCGTCTAAGCAAAGCCTGGTAGCTATTTTGACGAACCACTCAGAAATTATAGCACTGTATGAAGCCGCACGAGAGTGCGCTTGGCTCCGTCGAATGATTCACCACATCCAGCAGTCATGTGGGATGAACATTGTGCAAACCCCCACAATAATCTATGAAGATAATGACGCTTGCGTTGCACAAGTGCAAACGGGCTATATGAAGAGTCATCTCACAAAGCATATCAACCCCAAGTTCTTCTATGCACATGAATTGCAAAAGATGGACGAGATTAAAGTACTGCATACTAAGTCATGTGAAAATTTCGCAGATTTATTCACTAAGCCACTCCCCGCATCTAGCTTTGAAAGGTGCGTGCGCGGAATTGGAATGATGAGACTTAGAGAAGTGCAGAATTCAGGGGGAGAATTCTCACAAGCCCGCTAATAAATCTTGATCATGAAGATTAAGTACCCAAAAATAAAGTCTTGCAGACTAAATGAATTTGGGTGAATTGTACTTCCATGAAGTTTCTCGACCAAGGTTTTTAATGAGGCAATTCGTGCATCGCAGCATCACATGTATCATGTACTCTTTCTCCAAATTTTTCCGACTGGATTTTTATGGAGTTTTGACGAGGCATGAGCATGTAGGGTGAGTGCCCAAGGGGGAGTGTTAGGAAACCTGGACTCTATCTAGAGTCCTGATCTAATTGGGCACCCCACCATAGACTATAAATAGGGACCTAGACCCCCTCATTATGTACCCCGATGCAATTTAAAGCAATAAAGAAAGACCAGGAGTTCTCTCTACCTCTCTGTGTTCAATCTATTATTCTGTGATTCTGTGATTGATTCGTTCTTGTTCTAAGCAGAGGAATCACTCGGACTGGTCTCCAGCGTCGGTTCCTCAACAGATCTAACCCTAAAATAGAATATATTTATACGCTACTCTCATCAATGATTTAAGCATGGATTCTAGATTATTAATTAAAAGCATGAATTACAGAATATCCTTAACTATGCATTACCTGCAACCTAAAAGCACGTAAAATCAAATAATTTAGAACATCATGGTATAAATACTATAAAAGTAGTCTAAACTAGATAATCATGGTAATGGTATTCAAAGCCAAGGGTGACAAGTAATCAAGGATATATGGTATGCAAAATGGAAAGGTTATGGCCGTGAGGTACTTGCCTTAAGTGCACTTGGCGGACATGCTGCACGAAGGATCTGGGTTGCGCAACTGTCTGAACGCTCTCTCAACAGCCGCGTGTGAACCTACACGATAGAATGGAGATGAATCAGATCAACGCTAAGATAAACTTGTGGAAAGACGGACGGAAGTGCAATCGGCCGAAAGAATTCGCGTTCGCTAAGCCTCCATCGTGTGAATCACCGTTCGGCCGTGCAAATCACCGTTTGGTCATGCGAACCACGAAACGTCGCACAACCCAACAACCATCACGCAAAATGTGATTCGGCTATGCATCCCGGCCAGCCGAACCACATGGCCGCGGGAGTGGCCACTGGCTACCCCGACCGTCGCCATCGCCACTACTGGCCACTGTTGGCCGCCGCCTACGCCATGTCAGCACTAGCAGCCGCCACCACTGCGTTGCACCACCTGCTCTGGCTGCCTCGGCCACTAGTGCCGCGCCACCTCCAAGCCTTGCCGGCCTGCGCCGCCGCCTATCCATGCTTGGCACACACCGTCGCTTCCTGCCCACAATAGGCCCATGTTGCCACCTTTCGGCCTCCCCGGCCTACGCCGTCGCCGCTGGCCTACGCCTTCATCGGCTACCGCTGCGCCGCTACCTGCCTGCGCCTCCGATGCCGCTGATTGGCACCGCCTACCACTGGTGCTCGCATCGTTGCTAGCCGCTGGTTGCGCCGCCATCGCCGACCCTAGCCTCTACTCAGGCCACACAAGAGAAAGAGAGAGACCTGAGGAAAAAGAAGACGGCGACTGGTTGGGGAAAAAGGGTTTGCCCTTTTAATGAGCGCTTAAGCCTAGATTAGATCAAGACTGACTAGGGTTTTGCTTTAGTGGCCCCCTTCTTAAAAAATATTAGGGCGCTACAGCTCTCCCCTTAGAAAAGATTCGGCCTCAAATCAATTACCTCAAGGAAGTAAGAGAAACGGTATTTGAGTGCATTAATTAGGCTGAGGACATGGTAATCAAACCTGGATTAAAGAGTTCAGGATATTTTTCACGTATTAGGGACTCCAATTCTCATGTGGCTTCACGTTAAGTTTGATGCAACCACAACACTTTGACATAGGAAATGGTCCGGTGTCACAGTTGACGCTTCGAACGCTGCAGAATACAAACTGGCCGTGCAATGACGGTCAGATCTTCTGAGACTTCCTAGTGGGCAACTCCAGAATTTGATCAGGGTCGTTTAGGTACTTCCTCAACATAGAGATATGGTAGACGTTATGGACACCAGCCAAGGATGAAGGTAACTCCAAATGGTAAGCAAGCTTGCCAATCCACTCGATGATGGGAAAGGTCCAACATAAGGAAGGTTCAGCTTTCCTTTCACCTCAAAATGAACCATGCACTTGGTTAGGGAGACCCACAAAAGAACCTGATCACCTACTTCAAATTCCAGTGGACAATGAGAACGACCAGCATAACTCTTCTAGTGACTCTTGGCTGAAAACAAATTATTCCTCATGTGATCGATTTGCTCCTTCCAATCACTAGCTTGTTGAGGCCAAAGTAACTCTTTCTTCCCAACCTCATCCTAAAGAAGGGGAGAGCGACAAGGTCTACCATAAAGTGCCTCAAAAGGAGCCATGCCGATACTAGAGTGAATACTATTATTATAAGAAAAATCTGTAAGAGGTAAGCGATTTTTCCAACTGCCCTTCCATGCAAGTATGCAAGAACGTAACATGTTCTCCAATGTGCAAATGGTCCTCTCAGATTGGCCATCAGTTTGAGGGTGGAAGACAGTGCTGAAGTTGAGTTTCATACCCAGATTCTGATGCAAGCTCTTCCAGAAGTGGGATACAACTTGGTATCACGATCCGAGACAATGGTTTTAGGTATGCCATGAAGATGAAAAATTCCCTTAACATATATATTAGCAAGATCACTTACTGAGTAAGTGGTTGTGATTGGAATGAAGTGAGCCGTCTTGGTGAAACTGTCAACAATGACCCAAATAGACTCCACACGCCGGGGTGACCTACGGAGATCAACAATGAAGTCCATAGCAATATCCTCCCATTTTCATTGGGGAATCTTTAATGGCTGCAAAAGTTTGGCAGGACTACGGTCCTCTGTTTTCACTTGCTGGTACATTGTGCACTGAGATACAAACTTAACTCTGTCCTTCTTCATTTTCGGTTACCAAAACTACTGCTAAAGGTCCTTGGACATCTTAGTCTCGCCCGGGTAAATAGAATAGGGAGTTTTATGAGCTTCACAAAGAATATCCCTCTTCAATTGAGAATCGGATAGCACCCAAATGTGAGCATGGAAACATAATAGCCCCTTGTCATCAACAGAAAGTCTGGTCCATGCGGTTTAGCCCGAATAACCTCTCCACAGGAGTGTTGAATCTCAGAACCTGAGGCTTCAGCCTCCAACAAAGCATCAAATAGAGGGGATGAAGTTTCTGATATCTCCAAAGAAAGTGCTGAGAATGCAAAACAAAATGTGGTTTGGAGATCCTCAAGCTCCTCCCGCACCGATGTGGGAATAGGGACACCATCACTTGCTTTATGCTAAGAGCATCCGCCACCACATTAACCTTGCCTGAATGATAGTGAATAATGAGATCATAGTCCTTGATTAACTCCAACAAATGACACTACCTCAAATTCAATTCTTTCTAGATAAGGAAGTACTTTAAACTCTTATGGTCAATGAAGATGTCACACTTCTCTCCATAGAAGTAATGGCACCAAATTTTGAGGGCAAAAACCATTGCTCCCAGCTTCAGATCATGAGTAGAATAGTTGAGTTTGTGCTTTTTAAGTTGACGAGAAGCATAAGCTATCACCTTGTCCTCCTGCGTGAGGATGCAACCCAAACCCAATCGAGATGCATCACAATAGATAGTGAACTTCTTTCCCTGCTCGGGCAAAGCAAGAATGGTTGCAGTAATAAGACACTCCTTCAGGGTCTAAAAGCTGGACTCATGTTCCTATGTCCAAAGAAACCACTCACACTTCTGAGTCAACTTGGTCATGGCTTGGAAATAGAAGGGAAATCCTGCACAAAACAACGATAGTACCTGGCCATGCCCAGGAAACTATGGATCTCCGCAATGTTGCTGGGTATCGGTCAGTCCACCACTACAGCAATATTAGAATGATCCACAGAAGGTCTTTTGCTGCTGATGACATGGCCAAGGAAACTGACAGATCAAAGCCAAAAGGCGCATTTCTTTAGCTTAGCAAAGAGTTGGTATTTCTGAAGAAGATCAAGTATAATCCGAAGGTGTTGCTCATGCTCCTCTGTGGTGCTAGAATAAATCAATATGTCATCGATGAAGATGATGACAAACTGATCCAAGTATTCATGGAATACCCGATGCATTAGATCCATAAATACTACCGGGGGATTGGTCAGCCCAAATGGCATAACCAGGAACTCGAAGAGGTCACAACGAGTGCAGAAATCCGTCTTCGGAATATTAGAAGCCTTGATCTAGACTTGGTGATAGCCAGACCACAAATCAATCTTGGAGAAGAACTTAGCACCCTTGAGATGATAGAAGAGATCATCAATACTAGGTAAAGGGTAGTGGTTCTTGATAGTCACCACATTGAGAGCTCGATAATCGATGCACATGCGTAGACTCTTATCGTTCTTCTCCATGAAAGTGATCGGGGTATATCACTCTGAGGTACTGTACCAGATAAAGCCTTTGCTCTGAAGGTCATCTAGTTGTCGCTTCAACTCCTCTAGCTCAGTACGCGACAGCTAGTAAGGAGCCTTCGCAATAGGTTTAGTGTCAGGGATAACATCAATGGCACACTCAACCACCCTAACTGGAGGTAGGTCTGGAAGAAATTCTCGAGTAATTGGCAAATCTTCTGATAAAAGTCCGAGGATAGACTTCTCTAACATGGCAAGAAGACATCCAGACTTGTCCATCCTACAATCACCAAAGTAGGAGGCCAAGAATAGAAGACTGAGGTATCACTCCTTGCCCTAATAGATGATCTCCCCCATCATCTCGTAGAAGAATAACCTTGCGGTCAAAGCAATGAATAATAGCATGATGATGAGATAACTAGTCCATGCCCACAATCAGGTTGAAGGGTTGGATTGGTGCCACCACTGCGTCAATGCTGAAGTTTTGGCCTTCAATCTCCAGGGCAACATTGAGGCAGGTAAGGTTGCTAGTAAGAGGTCCTTTGGTGGTGGACACCACCACTGGGATGCTAGGGTACTAACTGGTATGGAGTGTTGCTGAATAAAGTGAGATGCCAAAAGGAGAAGCTAGCCTCTGAGTCAAACAATGCAAGAGCAGGGTAATAGTTCAAGATAACCATACCGTGCACCATGTCAGAGCGACGGTGCGACTCCTGAGTTGGCAATGTGTAAAGATGTGCATCAGTGCCTCCAGGTACGGTAGCAATCGGAGCAGGTACTGGGGCTAAGGCAGCCGTGTTCTGATTGCTAGCGTGTGGAGGTGTAAAAACAAGCTGATTGGCAGTGCCAGCCAGAGTCTTGCGCTTCTTGAGCAGCCTAGGTGAAAGGATGGAGTTATGGTTCTGGGTGCAAACAATGGTCTTGTGCCCCTGAATCCCACAAATGTGGCACTTCCTAGAATAACCACAGTCGCTGCCCTTATGATTCTCACCACAGTGGTAACCCACTAGCTTTTTCCCGGGAGCCACCCGAGTTGCGGAGTGGTTCCCGCCCTTGGAACGGCGAGAAGGAGAACGTTGGCTCTTCCCATGGTGACGAGCCTTCTTAGAGCTCCAAGAGTTGGACTCATGCCAGTCCTTCAACGGGTAAGACCTAAAAGAAGTAATGGAAATTAAAAGGTCTCAAAAGAATGAGGAAATAGACAGAGTTGTAGATTGAATTAAAAAGGACAATTGAACCTCTTGTCAGAACTGGCGACTTTTTGGGCCACGGTCTGACAAAGCTAGACCTCCATCTGCCTGACTCAATCCACTGCGTCTCGGTAGGTGCGAATATCCATAGCAGATAGGACATGGCGAATCTCCTCTTGGAGGCCACCAATGAAACATCAAGCCTTCTTGTGCTCATTTGAGTTCACCTTCGGGAGGAAGCGGCAAATATCCTAGAACGCCTTCTCATACTGCTCTACCAACTGACTATTCTTCTGCCGTAAGGAGTCAAGCTCAAAATCCTTCGCCCTAGTTAGGGAAAAAGGATAATACTCCACAGCAAAAGCGGTGGTGAAATCCTTCTACGTAGGTGGCTCTGTATGAGGTCCATGAGAGTTGCGCACCTTAGCCCACCACAGGTTCACCTCCCCCAATAGCTACTGGGAGGCGAACAACACCTTCTCTTGGGAAGTGAGCTCCATGGTGTCAACCTTCCGGTTCATGTAGCAAAGCAAGCCGTCTGCCTCCACTAGCCCCGATCCACTGAAGGTCTGCGAGCCCCAGCATTGCCATTCCCTCATGTCATACAAGGAACAGGGGGAAGCGGTGCCTGGATTGGTATAGCTGTAGTAGCCATTGCCTGACTAGTGAGCATCGCCGAAAGAGCGGTATGTAGCAACGTGACTAGGCTCTACACTTGAGCTGAAAGCTACTGCACCTCACTTTGAGAAGTAGCCGGCGCCAAAGAAGGAGCGCCAGTTGTGCTTGGAGTAGGATCCGCCAGTAAAGGTAATGTTGATGCTTCTGAAGCGGAGTTCATCTGTGAAGAAGCCTGACCCTAGTTATCTGGATCATTAGTACATTCGCGAACCCCGTCCACGTACTGCTTCACCTGAGCACTGGCACGCCTAGCTGGAGGCATACGGTTGCATGGAAATAAAAGATTGGAACAAGGACATAGAATAGTTATAGAATAAAGGACATGTCAATTGGATATGGAATTAGGGTAATATGCCAGTGACCAGATATGCATGCATGAATGAATTAACCTGAAGCTCCGTGTAAGTGCAAAATATTTTTTCCAAAAACTACAGTCTGAGCTCTGATACCAACTGTGGTACCTCACATACTGATATGAGATACTACCATGGAATGTAATTGCCAAAATAAATAATAAATAATAAAACAACAATAGAAATCACGAGGAAACTAAACTTAAAGAGAACTTTATTAGAGACCCAGCGGAAGTTGAAATAAAAGTTTGAAACATGGAATTGGTTCACTTTTAATCAAATGAAGAACAACTAAAATGACGCAAATAGTGGTAGGCCACGGTGCTGAAAACTCAAGTGCTCTCACCCATACATGATGCTATCACTCCACTGGCCTTTTACCTGAGAATGGAGAGAGCAAGTGGGAGATTTAGAAATATCAGCAAGTGCCCAACAACGGTCACAAGCAGGTATGAAAAGACAAGTAATGAAAGCAAGTAATTCACACAGGTGAAAGCAATGAAATTAGGTTACTAGAACAATTGATAAAGATCAAGATCGAGACAACAGGAACAGAGAGACAAGATAATTGTTATTTAGCAAGTTATGATAAGGGCAACAGTGATTACTTTCAACATACCCAGTTCTACGAGAGTAGTTAGGCATGTTCTTGTCCTCGACATTACTAGGTGGGTGCCTTGAGCACTCCCAGTGGACACGTTGCACCAAGGATTTGGGTTGTGAAACTGCCCGAACGCTTCCTCAACAGCGTCGTGTGAGCCTACACGATAGAATGGAGATAAATTAAATCATAGCTAAGATAAACTTATGGAAAGATGGACGAAAGTACAATCGACCGAAAGAATTAACATTTGCTAAGCCTCCATCGTGCGATCATCGTTCGGATGTGTGAATCACCGTTCGGCCATGCGAACCATGAAACACTGCACAACCCAACAACCATCAGGCAAAAAGTGATTTGAATGTGCATCCCGACTAGCCAAACCACACGACCGTGGGAGTGGCCACTGGCCACTTTAGCCGCCGCCGCCACCACTGCTGGCCGCCGCCGCTATCACCGGCTGCCACAGGCCGCCATGTTGCATCACCTGCTCCGGCCTCACCAACCATGTAGTCATGCCACCCGCGCCGGCCACTACCGGTCGCTAGTGCCGTCTCCGTCATTTCCTGACCGCAATAGGCCTACGCCCCCCTTCTGGCCTCACCGGCCTACGCCGCACTGCTTGGCCACACCAAGCCCATGCCACCGCTGGCCTACATCTTCGCCGTCCACTGCTGCGCTGCTGCCAGCCTGCGCCCAGCCCACGCCATGCCATGCCTAGGTGTGCTGCCACCTGTGCCTCCGTAACACCGTCGGCTGACACCACCTACCGCTGGCGCCCGCGCCATTGCCGGCCCTAGCCCCTTCTCTAACCACACGAGAGAGATAGAGTAAGAGAGACCTGAGGAAAAAGAAGATGGCAGCTAGTTGGGAAAAGGGTTTGCCTCTTTTAATGAGCCCTTAAGCCCAGATTAGGTCAAGACCGATTAGAATTTTGCTTTAGTGCCCTTTCTAAAAAAAAATCAGGTACTACATAAACCCAAAATAGTTTCGTTGGAGCGTAACCCTCTTAGCAACGTGCCATATCGAAACCTGGGTGTGGTGACAAATGAGCAAGGGCCAGGATGTCACTCCCTTAGTGACGTGCTATGTCGGCGCCCGGATGTAATGGAAAATGTGCAAGGGTCTTTGCTCTTTACTCGATGAGTGCGAGGGGCAAGAAAGCTAGCTGAGGAGAGTTGGATCCATGTGGGTAGTTGGAATGTAGGGCCCTTAAAGGTAAGTTAAGAGAGGTAGCTGATACGATGATTAGAAGACATATAAATATCTTGTGCGTTCAAGAGACTAAATGGGTTGGTCAGAAGGCGAAGGAGGTGGATCGTACTAGCTTCAAGTTGTGGTATACTAAAACAGAACAAATAAGAATGGAGTGGGTATCTTAATCGATAAGCGCCTCAAGAGCGGAATTGTTGATGTAAGGAGACAGGGGGATAGAATTATCCTAGTCAAGCTAATCTTTGGCAACTTGGTTTTGAATATTGTTAGTGCATATACTCCAGAAGTAGGTCTGGATGAGGCCGAAGAGGAAATTTTGGGAAGACCTAGATGACATGGTTAGAAATATGCCTAATAGTGAGAAGATTTTCTTAGGAGGCGATTTCAATAGTTATATCAGTACAACTAGTGGGGGGTTTCAAAGGGTGCATGGGGGTTTGGTTATGGTGATAGAAATCAAGAGGGAGAAGATATCTTAAACTTTACTGTAGCCTATAATCTTATGATAGCTAATACCTTTTTTTTAGAAAAAAGATATTCCCATTTATTTTCCTTTAGAAGTGGTTAGCATTATAGCCAAATTGATTTTATCCTTGTTAGGAGGGAGGACAAACGAGCATGCATAGACTGTAAGGTTATACCTGGAGAGTCTTATGCAGCAACATAAGTTGGTAGTCTTCGACTTTCGTTTTAGGTTACGGGTTTGATAGGCTAATGTTGCTAGAGCCATGAGGGCGAAGTGGTGCAAACTCAAAGGGGACACTGAACATGCATTTAAGGAGAGGATGATCGCGGAAGGATATGGGACGTGGGAGAAGCGAATAGTATATGGACAGAGATGGCAACTCATATTACGAAGGTGGCTACAAAGGCGTTGGAATGACCCGAGGGACAAGAGACGAACCTAAAGATATGTGGTGGTGGAATGAGGAAGTGTAAAAGGCTATCTAGGAGAAGAAAATATGCTACAAGCACATTTATCGTGATAGGAGCGATGATAACGTACGGAAATACAAAGCAGTAAAAAAGAATGCGAAGAAAGCGATGAGTGAGACACAAGGCAAGGCATATGAGAAATTTACCAGAAGCTAAGCACAACGGAGGGAGAGAAGGATGTATACAAGATGGCTAAACTTCGAGAAAGGAGGATGAGAGATTTCAACCAAGTTAAATGCAACCAAGAGGGCACTAATAGTCTTTTGGTGAAAGACGAGGAGATCAAGGATAGGTGGAGAGATTACTTTGATGAGCTATTCAATTATGACAATGACGATAGTATGATTGAACTGGATGATGCTTTTGATGACACCGATAGGCGGTTTGTTTGAAGAATTTAGGAGTCAGAAATAAGAGATGCCTTAAAAAAAGATGAAAGTGGATAAGGTGTTGGGGGCCTGATAACATCCACATCGAGGTGTGAAAATGCTAAGGAGAAGTGACGATTGTTTGTCTAACTAATTTATTCAATAGCATTTTTAGGTTGAACAAGATGCTAAATGAGTGGCGGAGGAGCACATTCAAAGTTGTACTAATTATAGAGGAATTAAGCTTATGAGCCACACAATGAAGCTTTGGGAGCGAGTGCTTGAGCACTGTTTAAGAAAAGTAACTAGCGTGACGACAAACCAATTTGGTTTTATGCTTGGGAGGTCGACCACGGAGACGATTTTTTTTGCTACGACAGTTGATGGAGAGGTATAGGGAGCAAAAGAAGGACCTTCACATGGTGTTTATTGACTTGGAGAAAACTTATGACAAGGTGCCAAGGAAGGTCATATGGTGGGCACTCCAAAGGGAAAAGTCCCAATAAAATATATTAACAAAGATATATTGTGACTAATGTCAGAACATGCGGTAGTATTGCTAATGACTTTTCTATTAAGATATGACTACACCAATGGTTAGCGTTGAGCCCATACATTTTTGCCCTAGTGATGGACAAGGTCACGTGATGTCCCTTTGTGTATGTTTTTTTGCTGATGATGTGGTGCTAGTTGACGAGAGTAGGATAGGTGTTGATAGGAATTTGGAGTTGTGGAGGAAGATCTTAGAATTGAAGAATTTTAGGCTTAGAATGACTAAAATTAAGTATATAAGATATGATTTCAGTGGTGCTAGGGTAGATGATGGAGATATTAGGTTGGACAGACAAGTAGTGCCTAGGAAGGACATGTTTCGTTATTTATGATCGATGCTACAGTGGGATGATGAGATTGATGAAGACGTGAGCCACATGATAATAGCGGGGTGGAAATGACACTAAGCATCTGGTGTCCTGTGTGACAAAAAAGTCTCTCAAAAGTTAAAGGGTAAGTTCTATAGAACGGTGATCAGCCCCGCGATGCTATATGGAGCAGAATGTTGGGGGAATAAAAGACAATATATACAGAAAATGGGTGTAGTGGAGACGAGGATGTTGCGGTAGATTTGTGGTCACACAAAACGGTATCGCATCCGCAATGATGATATACGTGATAGGGTGGGGGTAGCATCAATTGAAGAGAAGCTTATCCAACATACCTTGAGTGCTTGGATATTTCCATCGGAGGCCTCCTGAGGCACGGGTACGTGGTGGAATTTTAAGACGTATTGAAAACGTAAGGAGAGGAAGATGTCGATCAAGATTGACATGGGAGGAAACAGTTAAAAGAGACTTGAGGGTTTGAAATGTATCTAAAGAATTAGGTTTTGATAGGAGCGCATGGAAGTTAGCGATCTATTTATCGAAACTATAAAAAAGTTTAGGAGCAGTGTTTTAAGTTCTCGGCTCAGATAACAGGATGTACGGCTTAGATTTTTAGTATTGTAGGTTTTTAAGTTTTTCATCTCTTTCATCTTGAGAAGATTTTATTTATAGATTATTTTAATTTATTTGGGATAAAAGATTTTGCTGTTGCTGATTGTCGCCGTAGCTTCCGTCTGGTGCGTGCCAAGTGCGTATGTAGGGGTGAAAACGGGTCGGATTCGGACGGATATTGCTGTTACCATATCCTAACCCATATTTTTTCTCCGGATTCGGTACCAATTAGATTCGGTGTCGGATCGGTCGGGATTAACCCATTTCGTTTGCACCCCTACTTGTTTGTAAGGAATGCATACAGTGCAGTAAATAGAGTAGGACGCACTGACTTGATGTTACTATTTAATAGCTGATGTGGAAGATTTTATTTTACCATTGCAAAAGAAAATGAAACGTCAAATAGAAGCACTAAGCTGAAATCAAACTTGAAGATGTATCGGATTCGGACGGATATTCGGATTCGGACGGATATTGCTATTACCATATCCTAACCCATATTTTTTTCTCCGGATTCGGTACTAGTCGAATTCGGTACCAATCGGATTCGGTGCCGGATCGGTCGGGATTAACCCGACCCGTTTTCACCCCTATGCGTATGCATGTGCGAGAAAAATGAAAAGGGCAACCACATCATTTGGATGCAACGCAACGGAAGCTAGCTAGCATGTACGCGCGCGCCACCGTCTTTTCTGTAGCCGCGCCGGGGGGCGGGCGGCGTTCGCGTCACGTCGTTTCGGCCGTAACATACGGCCGTTTCCGTTGCCACGCATAAAGAGAAGGCTCGATTCCATCCTCTAGAAAAGAGCGTCGTCCTTGCGATCGAGCTGGTCACCACCACCAACTGCAAATGCATTAATGCATATGCTAGCTAGCCTGAGTTCCCACGGTCCCATCCATCACCGGCCTGAAAGTGCTTGTCAAGATGCATACAGAGGTAGAGCATACGCTTATATGCCCCACTTAGAGCTAGAAGGCATATGCCGCCGTGTATGTAGGCGTCACGTTCTCAGGATTACAGCCACAGTAACTAGTTTTTTAACCCTATGTTTTAAAATGGATTTACACATAAATTTTAGTAGATATTGTATTAAAATTTACTTATATCAATTAAAATCACATATGACTGTTTTTCTCTGCGTACTGTCTCTCATGAATCGCTAAAATTCAAAAATTATAACACAAAAGCGAAAGTCATAACCCACCCCGCTCGTTTCGGCTTCAGCTTCTGGCTTCTGACTTATTTTTCGCTATTCATAAATTTCGTCTTTTTTTTTTGAACTTTTGGCTTTTTTTGAGCTTTTTTGCTGGCTCTTTTTTCCTATATTTGTTTGCATTATACGTGATGGGCTAATATGTTTTTTTTTTCTATTTTTAAATATTTTTAAATTTAATTATGCTAAATAAATCTTTGTCAGTTACAATATTTTTTCAGCCAGTTACAGTGCTTTTTAGCCATAAGCCACTCAAAAAAAGCCATATTGAGCACAACAGCTTTAAATAGCTTCAGCTTCTGGTTTTTTTTTTGTTTTTAGCTTATTTAAGTCAAAAGATACTTGAAACATATCGGCTTGTAATTTCAACTTATTTTGGCTTTTTTATTTTATTCCTTTGTATTGTCTTGGATGATATGACGGTTTTTTCTTTTCTTTTCGGCTTGTAATTTCAACTTATTTTGGCTTTTTTATTTTATTCCTTTGTATTGTCTTGGATGATATGACGGTTTTTTCTTTTCTTTTTCTTTTATTTTTAATTGAATGATTCATAAAAATCTAATAATCGCTATAGTGTAATTTTAACAAAAAATCAATAAGTCAAAATCATACGTCAGAAAGTTAAGTTCTTTAGAGCGGCCTATTGGCTGGAACATCATATTTCTACCGCACGTTTCCATAGGTGAATAGCACACGTGGATTCCATCTGATCGTTGGTTGAGCGAACAGTTCAGATCGATCACGAGCATAATAATCACACTTAGCCGCTGATACATACGGAAGATTCTGATTACTTCTGCATGTGTGCTACCAGCTGCATGGGCCAATTCGGGTCAGCCCGTAGGCGTGCATACACTTATAGGGATAGATCCTTCGCACCGGCTCGTAAGTTTTTTATTTTTCGGTCTTTGAGATGCCACTTTACCGTTATTGATAAAGTTATAATATTATAAAAATATTTCTAACGATAAATCTAGTGGTATAATTTTTATATAGCTAATCTAGATACATGTAAATCTATTGAAAAGTTTGATGGTACACGTGCTCCCTGCTGCCCCACCACTCTGTCCTATGGCCAAACGACAGGTAATTAAGCTGGCTAATTAGTTGGCTTAAATTACCTGTCTTAATTTTTTTGTATAATATTTGTTCTAATTTTTAAATATAGCAAATGAACTAAAAAATTACGAAATTTTATGTGTAGCTTCCCAACACAACATACTTCATCATGTAATTTGTTTGACAATTTTATCTGCTCTAAATGTTTCTAAAAAATTCATAGTATTGAGATATTTGTAGGAGTTGTTACATATAGCAAGCGAGCTCCAAAAATTATGAAAGTTTATGTGAAGTCTCCCGACATAGTCATAGTAATTGTGTAATTTTTTTTTGAAACTTTTATGTATTTCAAATTTGCCACGTTAATTCACGTTAATTTAATCATGAAATTAGCGATGCTCAGGCATCTTTTGTAGTGCCTGACCTCTGTCGTTCGCACATATGTTGGCCTGTTGCTGCTATGTTTTGTTCTTCGCTATGTCCTTCGCACAATTGTCACTTTGTCCATGCCATCCCCCCTCGTGCGCTCCCTCATCCGCATTGATGTCGTTATGTCTGTGCTGTCCCCCCTCGCCCTCACAAATGTCAGTCTGTCCATGTTGTCCCGCCTCGCCTGCTTTCTCATGTGCATATATGTCACTCTTACTATGCTGTCCCCCATCGCCTATGGTGCTGCGTAGTGACAACGCATTTGAAATTTCTGGTGGCAATGCACCAGGTTCCCTTTTCGCTTGACTTCAAATACGGAGCTCTCACAATCACTCATCGCTCATGTAAACTACATTTCATTTCTTATAGAAAGAAGAACCTTCTCCAACATACAACTACATAGTATGGCAGACATTGAGGGGCTAGTCAGAGCGGGGTCGTCGAAGGAAGATCTTCCCCTGCAAAGAAGGGAGGACTTCGGCCCTAAGTACTGTTTGATGCCAAACAGGTGGGCTCAACTGGTATAGTTGAAATGTAGACATAAGGAGGATGCAGCCATGCAGATCGGCAAAGGCCATTTCGATAGAGGATGACGTTTCTTCCGATGCCTACACGCTAGGGTACAATTAGCCAATAGTTTATTTTTTCTTAGTGCCAATAGAGCTTCTATGTTAACTCTCCTTCCCAGCGATGGCAAAATGTGATTTCATTCGCTGTATCGACCCTCCCTATGAACGCTATGTTGTGAGGTACGTGGATACACTGTGGGAGCAAATCTTAGAGATGGAGGTGTGGATTGATAGTCTCAATTAGGAGAACGATGACCTCCGCCAACAACTGCAGTGCAAGAGGGATAACAAAGAGATCATCAACATAGGAAGTTCCAATGACCCCACATGCTGCTGTGCGAACCCTAACTACCTATGTGCGTGCCACTACAATGATGGCCAGCCACGTCTGAGACGCCCCCTATTGCAACACTCCATATGGATAGTGCGACACACCTTCTACTAGTAGACATGCACAGAGAAGCTTGTAGCATAATACTCTCCTCTGTAGTTCACAGTTATGTTCAATCTCGTAAAGCATGTAACTGAATGGTGTATGCATCATTGCGGTTGGTATTTACTGAGTGGATTATTCAAATGTTGCATTACGTGCATGAAGCTAGAGGGGTCGATATGCATTTAATAAACGTACATCATACAAATGAGTACAAATAAGAATGCAACAATATTACATACATCACAGGCGATAATAGATTACAGAGTTAAGCATTCAGGTAATCAATTGATTAATTACCAATTACATCTCAAATTGGTACAAATGTGAATTAATATAATATAATAAAAGATATATTAAATTATGACACTGAATGGCGACCATACGAGCTTGATCTGTTGGGGCAATCCGTCATTGAGTGCCTAGAGGTCTTCTATATTCTGCATTTCACTATACGGGTAATGCTATTATGTTGGCTTGCATCCATGTCATTCTGGAAGTGTCGCGTCTGTCGACGTCCCTTCGTAGTTATCTTCAACTCCTTATTGGGGGCCCATTGCAGCATGTCTAGCAAAAAATTCCTGTAGTTCATGTCCAAGCCATAGGAGTGAAACTCTGCACTCCATGTACTGAAAAGGTATTACATGTCATAGTACTCTGAGATGTATGGCTTGGACATCTGCCTCATTTGCGCACATGCCTTATACACATGCAAGCATGGGTTGTGCAAGAGCTTCGGCTTATTGCAGGTGTATATTGCGACATTACCAAGGGTGCATGCTTGTTTCATTTCACCCCTAGCATGACTGTTCACATATTTCTGCTGAAGCCTGATCTCATACTTCCTCTAGAAGCCATCGATTACCCAGATGTCATGCATTTGAGCCTTCTTCATCTTCTGATCCATGTGCCTCTGCATGTTCTTAGACCATTTCTTCTCTTTGTCTATTTGTCACTAGCCACAGTGGCTTTGTTGACGAAATAACCAACAATGCCATTCCAAGTCTCCTCCACGATCACGGAGATGGGGAGGCACCGCACGCCTTTTAGGACACTGTTGTACATCTCGGACATGTTGGTCGTCGTAATCCCATATCTCGCACCGTCCGTGTCATAGAGAAGGGACCATTTGTCTAATTCGAGAGCATGATGACGAATCCATTTTGAGAAACTTATGACACCACGGGGTTGCTCTTCCTCTGCATTTCGCCTTTCGCCTCCAGATGGACTCGAACTTTCGCCTCTGGTTTTGCAGACATAATGCTTTGAACATCTTCAAAACTTCTTAGCTATGGGACCGTGTGAACAAGTTAGATGCAAGATACCTTATGTACCAGTGGGTTCACACGTCGTTCCATTATTGAGGGGGTTTGGTCACATGCTGCATGGTGTTCAGCGTGGCCATCAACCCAACATTGCGATTCGTGATGACACAGATGGTGGGTCGGTCGCCAACCACCGCTTGCTTCACGTTCACTAGGAACCAGAGCTAATTAGATGTGTTCTCACTCTCCACAATGGCAAATGCCACTGGGAGAAGCTGGTCATTCACATCAGCTGCAATCGTGGTGAGAATTGTTCCCTTGTACATCCCTGTTAGGAAAGTACCATCCATCGTGAGCACGGGACAACAGAACTTGAAGCCCTCAATGGTCTGGGTGAAAGCCTAGAATAACTGGTCCAGTATGAAACAGTTGGGCCCTCTGTTAGCATCTGGACGCTCAAGCTTGTTTATGTACGTGCCGGGGTTTGCTTCAGCTATCTGATGAAGCAATCTCGGCACAAGGTTGTATACCTCTTTGTACGTCCCATACATGGACTGATGAGCTTCTGCTTGCCTCACGGACCTTACTGTAGCTGATTAGATAGCCAACCACATTGGCGACTTCCAACATGAGCATTTTCGGGGAGATGGACACGTCTACCACAACTAGGTGGCTGATGATGCTTGCCATAGATGCGGAAGTCATGTTCCAATGATGGCGCATGGGCTCACTGAGGACGCAAGTGTGGTCAATCATCACCTTGATCAAGAAGATTGAGCCAAAAATCTTGGCTCGTTAGCACTAACCTTTGCAGGGCAGCCTTCCACTATGCACTTCACTGTATAATTGGCTGAGTTGGACTGGTGCACTCGGTATACATGGCTGATAGACAAGGCGTAACGTGCAATATATTGCTACACAGTTGCCTTGCTAGGGAAGCCCTGCCCAACTAGAAGGGTGTTAGCTTGAAATCCCCACTGAGACCTATCTTCTTGCAGTAGTACGAAGGAATGCACTGCGCCATCATCAAGTCTGGAGGACATATAGGGCATCTCTGATGACACAATTCCCCTGGGTGGACCAACCGTTTGATGTGCATCATCATGGGTATCATCGAAGCCCGGTCAATGTCCTTGTCAGACTCTAACTTGAGCGCCTGCTCCGATAGATACTCGTGGAAGTCAATACGAGCTGACCACCACATGCCCGCCCCATCATTCTGCATGAAATCAATGGCGATTGGTCGCTCGGATGCAGTACATTCAGTGGTATCATCTTCAAGCTCTTCCTATGGTTCCCTGGGTGTCGAGGGGTCAGGCTCATCAATGTTTTCCGATGCCTGGGGCACAAAACTGAGGTACACCATCGACCTCCCGTAAATGGCCACCTTAGACTGGGAGGCAATTTGCATGTATTGCCTCCATGCTCCGGTGACATTCACCTTCATGAGCTCCCACATGCCATTCATGCAGGTGATCTCCTCGATCACAAGTTTCATCGCCATTGCCTCCGTGGCGCACTCCCTCCAGATGCAAGTTCGTAGCTCATGAATATTCATGACGTCAAGCCCATCAGCCCGAAGCACCTTGTATTGATATGTCGATAGGTCCAACCCATCGGGTCCAGCCTGTATAAGGCCATCATCGTAGAACATTGTCAAGTGTTCTATGTTTGCGACTACTTGAAGCCACAACAATCAAATCTGTAGTAAGCGTTATGAGTGATTGATAATTAGCTATGCACTCTTAATTTTGAGAGTACTTTGCAACAAATGGGATAGACGAAATATTAGTACAAAGATTGATAATGACAGTAAAATACTACAAGTTAGTTATTGCATACGTGTAACTACATATGAATAATTCATTAATTACCGATAATTTGATTACCCGTCCAAGAAAATTACGAGTGATTCATTACCGTTGTCCTTACCACTTAATTACTTAGCACTAACTCATTACTTAACCTTAACTAATTGCCACTACATTAATTACGACTGCTTAATTACACACTACTATACAATAACAGATTATGGGTACATATGTATACAACAATAGTAAAAACTATGTCTAAATTACTAGGACCTACTTACTTCGTAATACAAACTACATTAATTATGACCAACTAAATAAAACTAATTAACTACAACTATAGGAATAACGTCGAAAGCATACGATAAAAAATTATCTGCCTTTCGAGAGAAGCAATCAACACTATCGCATTCTCCTACCACGTCTTTAATGAGCTATGCACTGCCTTCTCAAAATAATAAGCTATGCACTCTTAGTTTTGAGCGACGACCGCGAGAATGAGCTTCTGTGATGAGCAACTGAGTGAGCGATGATGAACTGTGGAGGTTCGTATTTACGGCCAAGCAAAAAGGGAACCTAGTGCGCTCACCCCACAAATTAAGGACTCCTTATCAATGCACATCACTTTGGACAAGGGAGGACGATTTGGTAACACTGATAAATGTGTAGATGAGGGAGCGGGCGAGGGGGGATGGCACAAACATAATAATATTTGTGCGGACGAGGGAGCGCGCGAGGGCGGATGATATGGACAGCGTGACGAATGTATGAAGGACGTAGCGAGAAAGGAAAGATAGTAACAACAGGTCGATATATGTGTGAAAGACAAAGGTCAGGCACAGCAAAAGATGTTGAGCATCGCTAATTTCATGATTAAATTAACATGAATTAACGTGAAAAATTAAGAGCACATAAAATTCCCCAAAAATTACACAATTACTATAATTATGTCAGAAGGCTTTACATAAAATTTCGTAATTATTGGAACTCGTTTGCTATATGTAACAACTCCTATAAATATCTCACTATTACGATTTTTTCAATAATATTCAGAGTGGATAAAATTATTATAAAATTACATAATAAAGTAAGTTGTGTTAGAAGGTTGCACATAAAATTCCATAATTGTTTGAGCTCATTTGCTATATTTAAAAATTTGAACAAATGTTGTACAAAATACTATACAGTACTACTACTATGTATCACTCCATTGACAATTGTTCAGATTCGTTTTTTTGGGTGTTGTGTTGAAAATTGTACTAGTGTTTTGTCTTGTAATAGCCCTAGTAACTGCATGGCATTGGATTGTAGTTGAATGCTTGCTGCTAATAACTATGCAGGGTTGTCGGTTCACCATTTCAGGTGCTCTCGGTTAAAATGAAACTATTTAACAAAATGAACAAAGAAATAAAGAACTATATATCCAATTCACTCCATGGATGAAATGGCAGAAGACTCCATTTCAAAATATTCCTTACCATTTCAAAATACTGCTTGTGAGCATGTACGCAACTAAACAATATATCATCTGAGTATCTTACATGAGAATTGATAAATTGGAAATCGATGTGGATAACATATTATCTGTGTCAGCATATATCCTATATGGTATATTAATTAAGTTTTGAATAATATTAAATCTAAGAAAATGTTTTTGATTATTTCAACGAGAGATTTTGATTTAGTGGTACATCTTTCATATGCATGTGTTGGTATCCAAGACCACTTGGATCTTGCTACTTCGCATCCTGTATCGCATTTTTGCTCGATCTTATCTACATGCATCGCTATCCAGGTACTATAGTTGTAAAGATGTTATTTATGTTCAATATATTCTAGTAGCTTCACTACCAGAAACCACTTATTTCCCAAATGCCTATTTATTTCCGAGTGTTTCATTGATAACACTCAGGAAACTCCTGAGTGTCGTGGGAAGCACTCAAACGGGAAGGAAGCACTCAGTAGAAATGAATCTCCTGAGTGTTTTTGCATTCCCCAGTGGAACATGGCGTTTTTGTGTGGTCTAAACGGGGTGAAATGAGTTGCTGAATGCTGTTTTGTTGTCTACACTCGGGAGTGCGATGGCACTCAAGATAGCAGTAATGTGCGCCATCTTTTCGCTAGGGTGCCATTTTTTGTGGCCAAATTCTAACTCTAACACTTGCTCACTCTCTCACTCTCAGTGAAATCCCCAATCTCCACCTTCTCTCCACTAGATCCATTGCGTCACTACCCCATCCTCCTCCCCTGCCGTCCCATTGCCTCTGTCGCCGTATGCTCCTCCTCCTCTATCATCCCACTGCATCCGCCACCACATCCACCTCCTCCCCCGATGTCCCACTACCTCCCGCGCCGTAGCCTCCAAGTTCTTGTCGTCTTCCGCCGTCGATACCCAAGTATGCTGTTGCCATACCTGACGACGTTAGCCTCCAAGTCTGATGTCGCTGCACCTGGCGTCGCCGTCGAGCTCGTCGTCTGTCGCCGCTGCACCCAATGCGCCGTGCCTCCTCATATGTCATGCCCGCACCCAATGCGGCTGGCCTCCTATCTACCGTCGCCACACCCGATGACGCCATGGAGCTTCGATTTGATTGACGCACCCGATGTCGTTGATGCACCCGACGAGTCCATCCTCCTCTTCCTCTGCCACCATTGTTGTTCTTGACACCGACCACCACCTACATGTACAACATCTCCTAATCCCAATTGCCTAGATCTGTACTCAATTAATTATTGCAGTATGCAAAATGTGTGATGTGCTTTCCCTTTGGATGGGGTATTAGTTGGTGATGTATGATTATGAATTTTGTTGGTCAATGTGATGCATGCATGCACATTGCTTATGTCATAGAAAATGGTCTTCCTTTTGTTCTTACTGCTTATCTCACAGAAAATCATCTTAAGAATTTCCTTAAGTCTAAACTTTGAGGTGCAGGGGACAAAACCTCTTCATCCAGTCTGCACTTCAAAGTTTTTCAAGTTATCTTAAGAAGAGGATTTTCAAGTTCTTCATGTATGAAGGTGCTTGAATACCTCATCTTAAGGAATTCCTTGTGTGATTCTAAAAGAGCCATAGCCCTAATTATATGCACCACAAAGCTTTTCAAGTTAATTTATTAATTTTGTACCATTTTCTGCACACTAGTATGGCTAAGGATCATAGTTGAATGTACAATGGGTATAGAAAGTTGGTGTGTACAGCCAAGAATAGATGCAAAAGACCACAGATTTTGTGTATCAAGCATTTGCTAGTAGTACATGTGTGTTGTGCCCTTGTTGTCATTGTTCGAACACACGGTCACAATTGAGGGTGACAATGATCGCACACTTGTGCAAGTATAGATTTAGGCTAGGCTATATCATGTGGGTCTACCATGGTGAGTCATAATGTAGTAGATTGGACATGGTAAGGCAACACATGGATGATGGCGGCCACAATGACAATAGGATGGAGGACATGCTAGATTATGTGTGTGATGCATATGTGCTACCTGTAGAGGAAGAAATAAAGCCTGCAACGAGAGCTTTCTTTGATATGTTGTCCGTAGTAAGTCAACCACTTCATAAGCAAACACAAGTGTCCCAACTAGAAGCCATCACACACCTACTTGCTATCAAGTCGCAGTTTAGCATAACATTATTTTCTTTGATGCATTCTTAAGCACATTTTGTAGCCTTCTCCGAGATGGTCACAAACTGCCTCCTAATTTGTATGCAACCAAGAAATTGATAATCACATTTAATATGCCATATGAGAAGATAGATGTTTGTCCAAACCATTGCATGTTATTTAGAAATGAGAATACAGACAAAGATCACTGTGATAAGTGTGGTAAGTCTAGGTATGTTGAGGTTGACTCTGGTGATGGTCATAATAGGCAACTCCCTGTTGGTAGAAAAAAAATACACCGCTATCTACCATTTATACCAAGAGTCCAACGGTTATACATGTCTGAGGTTTCTGCCAAACAAAATGATATGGCACAAGTATGGCCGTCAGTACCATGTGACAAGATGGTCCATCCATCTGATGGTAAAGCATGGAAGCAATTCGATCAGTACTTTGTAGAGTTTGCTATAGAGCCTCGAAGCGTTCGGATTGCAGTTGAAGACTCGTCATTCTTGGCTTAATAGCAGTATTCTAGGGGCAGCATTTCCTACACTATTTAATCCAATTAGTTTTCTTCACATGATATTATCAAGCAATAATACTTTCATATTCTAAAACTAGAAGTATGCAACTTGCAAAGCGATAAACTTCTTTGATTAACTGGTTTGCATTGCAAATTATATTTTCTTATCACATACTTCTTCTTAAGTGCATGTTGTTTATTTGTATATGGCAGTAGTGTTTTGCAGTAGCAGGCCACATTTCGTATGTGGTTGTTACTTTTTGTAATCATTAGTAAGGAACCAAGATGGTGGATTCTGTGGTGTGTATATGTTGTAGTGCAAAATGAGGCAGAAATGATTTTTTCCTTGAATGTATGTCTTGACTGCATGTACATGCTAGTTAAACATCTACATTTTACACCTTCATTGGATTATGAAAATGCAGGTGACGACTATATCAACAACAAATGCTACTGCTCCCGATGGCCATGCTGGGAATGGAACACATATTGGAGTCCAACGAAGATCGTGTGTGTTAAAGTTGATCTGAATTCATACTGTATCTGTATAGGTCACTTTATCGCCTCATGCCAGATGTGGCATGGCGGGTGCATGCATAGGTTGTATTAGACATGGTGTCAATTCTGTAGCAATTGACTCTAACTTGGTTTCCTCTCCGTGTGGGACTATTTTCCCTCACACTATATATGTATCCCAGTAACCTATAGGAAGAGCAAGCGCTCCATTATAATACCTCCTCATTATAGTGATTTGCCTTTGAGCGCCCGTGGTTTTTCCCGAAAGGGTTTTTCACATAAAAATTTGTGTCTTCTGTCTCTATTTTTCTGTGCGTTATTTGCAACAAGTGGTATCAGAGCACAGGGATTTAGAGTCTGAGATTTGAGAAAAAAATTATGCCTCAGCATTCTCCGCCGAATTCAAGATGCATCTCGTATCTCTAAGTTGGCGTCGAAGTCATTTCTCAGTCGGAGTTCTACAACGCGATAAACGCTGAGCGACTGCCTTAGTTTCTTGATCGGTGTGGGTGATAGAAGAAAACGTTGCGAAGCACAGCAGCGATCCAATTGGTAGTAGCATCAAAAAAAGAGAGAGGAAACGACAGGAAAAGGACACTAGTGCATGCAAAGCTAATAAAAAGCAGCACGAACCCGAGGCGAGAAGGATCAAGGCTGTTAGCTCTTGTTTTGGTTTTAATTTCGGCGAGATTTGCTATGGGTACCTGAGATTGTACACAAGGGTTTTTTATTGAGAGATTTTTGCTAGGTGCACATAGAATTTACTACGGGTTCCAGCAAAATTTGGTTTTCTTCCGCATGGCGACTCTAAAGTATAATCTTCCGCTATTGGATCGCAACACGAGGTTTTCTCTGTGGCAAGTCAAAATACAAGCTGTTTTATCTCAACTTGATTTGAATGATGCTTTTTTGGAGATCAACAGGATGCCAGCTATATTGTCCGCTGATGAGAAGCAACATAAAGATCGTAAGGCCTTATCTCAAATTCATCTTCATTTATCAAATAATATTTTATAGGAGGTTATGAAGGAGGCATCCGCCGCCGTAGTATGGCTGAAGCTGGAGTAGATTTACATGACCAAGGATCTGACCAGCAAGATGCATATGAAGCAGAAGCTTTATTCCCATAAGATGACAGTAGGTGCCTCATTGTTGAACCACCTGATAGCTTTCAAGGAAGTTGTAGCAAATCTCGAAGCAATGGAGGTAAAGTATGATGATGAAGATTTAGGTCTTATTTTGTTATGCTCTTTGCCCAGTTCGTACTCTACTTTTAGAGATACTATTCTATATAGCCAAGATACTCTTACTCTTAGTGAAGTTTATGAAGCTCTGCATGCTAAAGAAAAGATGAAACTTATGGTTTCGAGTGAAAGTTCAAGTACGCATGTAGAAAGTTTGTTTGTCTGTGGCAGGCGATACGAGAAGGGTTCAAATAGCAATTCAAAAGGCATAAGCAAAAGCAGATATAGAGATAGATCTAAATCCAAGAACAGGAAGTCATGCAGATATTGCAAGAAGGATGATTATGACATATCTGAGTGCTGGAAGTTGCAAAACAAGGAGAAGAGGAATAACAATTTCAAGAAGAATAAATAAGATGATAAATCTAGAGCTACCATTGCCACCAAAGAAGGTTCTGATGGTGATGTTCTCATTGCCTTTGCTGGTGATTCCAAAACCAGTGATGAATGGATTCTTGACTCAGCCTGTACTTTCCACATGAGCCCGAACCGCGAGTGATTCGTTACCTATGAAGCTACGCCAAGTGGATCATTGTTGATGGGTGATAATACACCATGCAAGGTTACAGACATTGGTTCTATCCAGATCAAGATGTTTGATGGCACCATCATAACTTTGTCGGATGTTTGTCATATTCCAAATTTGAAGAGAATTCTTATCTCGTTGAGTACTCTTGATGCTAAAGGGTACAAATATTCAAGTGGAAATGGAGTTCTAAAAGTCACCAAAGGTTCTCTTGTTATGATAAAGGGTGATATGAAGGCTGCTAACTTATAACATTTGCGAGACACTACAATTTTAGGTAATGCTACTGTTATCTCAAATAAATCTTCTAATTCTAATGCTACTAATCTGTAGCATATGCGTCTGGGGCATTTGAGTGAAGCTGGAATGATGGAATTATGCAAAAGAGGATTTCTTGATGGTTAAAATATCGACAAGTAGAAGTTTTGTGAACATTGTGTCTTTGGCAAGCAAAAGAGGTTGAAATTTAGTACAGCGACTCACTCTACAAAAGGCATATTAGATTATGTTCACTTTGATTTATGGGGAAAATCCCACATTTCGTCACTTGGAGGTGCAAGCTGCATGTTGCCATCATTGATGATTACTCAAGAAAAGTTTGGGCATATTTCGTCAAGCACAAATTAGATGTATTCAAAACATTCAAGGAGTGGAAGATTATGATTGAAAGACAAACTAGCAAGCATGTCAAGAAGCTGCATACCGACAATGGCTTAGAGTTCTGTTCTGGAGAATTTGAAACTTTATGCAAGTCAGAGGGTATTATGAGTCATTATACCATCCCAGTCTCTCCTCAACAAAAAACATTGTACCATCCCAGTCTCTCCCCAACAAAATGGTGTGGCCAAACGTATGAATAAAACCATCATAGAGAAGATACATTGTATGTTGTCAAACTCTGGATTATCTAAGAGTTATTGGGCTGAAGTCGCTTCTATTGCTTATTATTTAATTAATTAGTCACCAAATTTGGCTATTGATAAGAAGACTTCAATTGAGGTATGGTATGACTTTTCAGCAGATTATTCAAACTTACGAATATTTCGTTGTCCTGTTTATGCTCATGTTAACAACGATAAATTAGAGCCTAGAGCAGTTAAGTGCATTCTTCTTGGTTATAAAACTGGAAAGGTGGTTATTACTAGAAATGTTACTTTTGATGAATCTGCTATATTGCATGATAAGCCATCTATTGATCACTACTACAGAAAACCTAATACTAGACGTCAAATCACAGACGGTTTTGTGAAACCTTCTGTGATGTACACTATTACAGACGGTTTTAATTTGGAGGCCATCTGTGGTATTTGTGGCGGGAAAAAGGAGTATCACAGACGGTTCTTACCGCTGAACCATCTGTGATACTAGAATATCACAAACGGTTTTATAATAAAAACTGTTTATGCTATTCTAGATTATCACAGACGATTTTTACTATAAAACCATCTGTGATACTGGAATATCACATACGGTTTTATAGTAAAAACCATCTGTGATACGTTTCCCGCATTGCAATTTCTCAAAATTTCATATTTTCTCGCTTAAGTCCGAGTATGATTCAGTTTTGAGACACCTTCAGTAAAACGGGCATAACTTTTGCATACCAGTCGCCCTCCAAGACCCCAAAAATCGGCCATCTTTGGACATAAACCTGCGTCGCAAGTTTTTGGTTTCTGTTTTTGCCCTTTTTCTTGGTTTTCCTTTTGGAATTTGGATTTTGCTTCAACTGAAAAGTTGTAGATCTCATCGAAACCTTTCAAATGAGTATATATAAGCTATATAAAACTTTGCTATTTTATCTTTTTAGACTAGTTGTTTATATTGCATCGGTATATAAAATTGCGTGCTGTAATTCATAGATGGTTCTATATATAGAACCGTCTGTGATAATCTGCCACTGGGCCCGTCGATCCTCCTCAACCCAATCATAGCCAATAGAAATCCACCAATCCTCACCCCACGGATTGTAGTTCCGCCTCTCCGTTCCTGCGCCAAAAATTTTGAACCCCTGCCTCTCCCTCCCCTATAAATATAACCAAAACCCAGCTTCCTTGCTGGTCTCCTCTTCCTTGCTATCCTCCTTGTTGTCCTCCTCCTTGCTGTTCTCCTCCTCCTTGCTGTCCTCCTCCTTGCAGACGACGCACAAGTCTACGGGAGGCAAGACACCGCAGAAACAACTAGCTCGTGCCAACCGTGCAGATGCTCAATCAACGCCGATGATGGTGGGTGTCAAAGACATCCAGCTCATGCGTTGCATCAGGGGCGAGAAGGCATAAAGGATCTTTGCTTTTTCTCTGTTCTTGTTGTGTAACCTGCTCGTCGTTTTGGGATATTGTAATGGTAGGCTCTAATCTTAATAAAAATGGATGTTTTATATTTGTGAAATGAATTGAGATGTGAATTGGATGTATACATGTACATGTTGATCTGCTTGTTTCAGAGGGCATGGCTAGCATTTCCTGAGGCTAGCCAATAAACAGAAATAGGTTTAGGAGTAGAAGGGACTAACACAGACGATTTTTTAACTAAAAACCGTCTGTGATAGTTATAATCATAGACAGTTTTTAGTCAAAAACTGTTTGTGATATTTGCACCACAGACGGTTCGAAAATCGTCTGTGATGACCTCGTATTATTACTGACTCATAAATTCAAACGGTTCACAAAATTGTCTGTGATGACGTTTTTGAACCGTCTGTGATGACCTTTTCTGTAGTAGGATGTTCCTGTTGAGAAGCAATCAAGCGTGCAGGTGGAGCACGTTATTGATTTAGGATCTACAGCAGAAGTCGATAAGAAAAATATTTCAGAAGCCCCTATGTTGAGCCGCCAACACATCATTCTATTGCAGTTGATAGAGAGAGGAGGAACATTCAGTTTTCTAAGAGATTGATTGAAGAAACCAATATTATGGCTTATTATTTAAATATGGCAGAAGAAATTGAAGATACTACAGAACCTTCATCTTATGCAGAGGCTATCTCTTCTAGTAATTCAGAAAGATGGATGAATATCATGTATGATAAGATGGAATCTCTTGACAAGAATGGCACTTGGGAGTTGGTCAAGTTGCCAATTGAGAAGAAGCCTATTCGCTACGAATGGATCTTCAAAAAGAAATAAAGAGTTTCACCAACCAAAGAGGTTAGGTACAAAGCAAGTCTAATTGCAAAAGGATAAGCCAAATTCCAGGTATTTATTTTACATATGTCTTTTCTGTATTGTGAAGTATAGTTCTATTTGCACTTTACTCAGCATCGTGGCTATGCATGATTATGAGTTAAAAAATTGGATGTGAAAACCACATTCTTACATGGGGAATTACAAGAAGACATTTATATGGAGCAATCGGAAGGTTTTGTCATTTTGGAAAAGGAGAATTTTGTTTGCAAATTGAAGAAATCTCTTTATGGTTTAAAGTAATCACTTAGATAATGGTACAATAGATTTGACTCTTTTATGATATCTCATAATTTTAAAAGATCTAATTATAATACCTGTGTTTACTTGAAGACTATTAATGGTTCAGTTATTTATTTGCTCCTATATATTGATGATATGTTGATTGCTGCAAAAGACAAGACTGAAATTGTAAAGTTGAAGGCACAAAAAATAGTGAATTTGGGATGAAAGATCTCGGTGCAGTAAAGAAGATTCTTAGTATGGAAATCATTAGAGACAGTCAGTTTGGCAAATTATATCTAAGTCAAAAGGGATATATTGATAAAATTTTTCACCGTTTCAACATGCATAAGGCCAAATGTGTGAGTGCTCCCTTAGCTGCATATTTCAAACTTTCTTCAGCATCATGTCCACAATCAAATGATAAAATTGAGTACATGTTTAGAGTTCTATATGCGAGTGCAGTTAGTTCGTTTATGTATGCCATAGTATGTTCTCGCTCTGATTTATCTCAATTATTAAGTGTGGTTAGTAGATATATGGCTAATCCTAAAAAAAGCATTGGAAAGCAGTTTAATGGATTTTCAGATATTTGCGGGGCACATCTAATGCTTATTTACAGTTTGTGAAGACTAGAGATGGACTCGTTAGTTATGTGGATTTTGATTTTACTGGAGATTTGGATAAAAAAAGATCTCTCACTGGTTATATGTTTATTGTTGGAGGGTGTGCCGTTAGCTGAAAAGCAAGTTTGCAAGCTACCACTGTCTTGTCTACTACAGAAGCGGAGTATATGGCTATTTCTCAAGCTTGCAAAGAAGCCATTTGGCTAAGAGGTTTATTTGCTGAGCTTTGTGGAAGTACATCTTGCACTATAATATTTTATGATAGTTAGAGTGTTATTTTCCTTACAAAATATCAAATGTTCTATGAGAGAACAAAATATATTGATATCAGGTATTACTACATTCGAGGTGTCATTACTCAAGGTGATATTAAAGTCTATAAGATAAGTACTCATGATAATCCAGCTGATATGTCGACAAAGCCAGTTCTTGCATCTAAGTTTGAGCTACGCTCAGGCTTAGTTGGTATTATTCACTAATCTTTTGGACTTTCGGTGCTCAAGGTATATATGATAATTTTATTGGATGAGTCTATCATATTCTTCGACTACTGGAGAAAATTCGATTCAAGGTAGAAATTGTTAAAGTTGATCTGAATTTATATCGTGTCCATGTAGGACACTTCATCGCTTCATGCCAGATGTGGCATGGCAGGTGCATGCACAGGTTGTATAAGACATAGTATCAATCTGTAGCAACCGACTCTGACTCGGTTTGCTCTCCATGTAGGACTCTTTTCCCCCATACTATATATGTATCTCATTAGCCCATAGGAAGAGTAAGCGCTCTATTGTAATCTCTCCTCATTATAGTGATTTGCCTTTGAGCGCCTGTGGTTTTTTCCGTAGGGGTTTTTCACGTACAAATTCATATCTCTTGTCTCTATTTTTCTGTGCGTTATTGCAACAATGTGGATAAGTCCATTGTCGAGAGGCCAATCGAACATAATGCGAATGAGCCTATTCAGGAATGAGCAATTTAGTTTGTCTCCCAGAAATGTGAGTCATTGCTACCCTCTCTACCAGCATATCTGTTCTTTGTATGGCAGGCCTTGTAAAGCATGAGCAATTGAAAAAAATATGATATGGCAGGGCTATTAGACGCAGTAATCAGTATTGCTTAGCAATTAGAAGTTATATAAAAAATTACAGGACAGGGCTATTAGACAACAGTATGAGTATTAGCATACAGAAAAGCAGTTGGCCTTTTTATCAAGATAAGCAAAGTGAAGTCATATTGATTTGAAGAAGAAACCAGCTAACTTTCTCGATTTTATTTTCTTTAAATAAACACATCACAATTCTCATCATTCTAGTCATGCATGCATGATGAGAACACTTTACAATTTTGCTATTGTAAAGAAACCAACTAACTGGTTAGTGGTAATATGCTGACTTTCTGGAGTGATCTTTCTCGTGGTACACTAATTTAAGTTTTTTTTTGGAGATTTAGTACAGAATGTCCAACAAGAAAACTTACATGGTGCCTTTCATTTAGAAAAGAACAAGGTTCTCCTGTTTGCTTTTTGTGTGTCATCCATTATTTTTATCATTTGCAGAAAGAGAAGGATTATACTACACACTAACATAATTTTGTGTCCAGCTAGCCTTGTTTAAGTCATCCTTTTCAGGAACATTGTTCATGTCAGTTTTGCAAGCCAATTATTAGATCCGGACCCTGGCACCCGCTAGGTCCAACTGGATTTACTCTCCGGTTCTTAGATCTTAAATGGGCTGCGCACCCCATGCAACTAAACCCATGGGCTGCCCACAAGCAAGTCCCTCAAGTAACAACCTTATAAGTGGTATTGGACTTTCTTCTCCAAAAGACTAGAGTGAAGATTTCCTCACATTTATAAGTTGTACTTTTCCTTTCCTACAATCCATATGGAACTAAACCCAACACCAATCATACCAGTCCGCACATTGATCTCCACTCCTGCCCTGACAACTACTGCCTTCAGCTAACCAGTCCACCCGCTTGATTAGCTTATGATTTTGGTTAAATTCTGATGGTGGATTGCTATTGTCTTTCAAGGCTAAAGGTCTTTCTTTCATCGGGCATTTCGTCAGGCTAAAAAGAGCTAATGGATCTTTTTAAAGAATTAGAGCAAGGAAATTTGGACTTGTGTACAGTATATTTTGCTCTGATTACTCGTCCCAAAGGAGAATAATGCTAGAAACATGAGGCAGTTCAGGCCTACCAGTTTACTGAATTGTAGCTATAAGATCATTACTAAAGTGTTGACTGTAATAGATTGAGTATGATCCTCACTAGACTTATTGCCAATAATCAAAATACTCTTTCCTCAAAGAATAGTTATATTCTTCAGAGTGTGGTCACTGCTCATGAAGCGATTCAAACCAAAAAGAATGGATTAGTTCTTAAATTGGAATAGAGAAGATTTGTGGTACAGTCAACTGGAGATTTTTTTTACTAATTGATATCCTAGCTAAGAGTGGCTTTGGTTTTAAATGGCAATTTTGGATGCATAAGGTCCTTAGTAAAGGTTAATAACATTGGAAGCAGTTTTTTCCAAACTGGCAAAAGGCTGGCACGAGGTGATCTCCAATTTTGTTTCATGTAGTAGTTGATGTTTTGACTAAAATCCTACATATAGCTAACATGGATGGTTTGATCAAAGTTTTGTGCTCTAACTTCTATTTGAGGGTATAATTAGCTTACTATATGCTTTGAGCACAAGTCAGGGACAACAACTAATTTCCATAAGAGTGAGCTCATTTTCAATTGGTGTCAATGAGGAGGATGCAAATCATTCTGCTAGTCTTTTTTGCTGTAAAATTTGTCATCGCCATTACATGTCTTGGAATACCTCTGCATTATGGTAAGCTTAGAAGGGAAGATCTCCAACCTTTAGTACAAAAGTTTGTGATGTCCATCTGAGCAAGCTTCTGTGTTCTGCAAAGTGGTACTTTGGACTGCTCAATCCACTAGATTTAGTTATAGACAGGTAGTTGGTGATGGTATAAAAATCATGTTTTGGGAGGATTCAATACTGGGATTTGTATGTGCTGGTTAATGAGAATGGCTGGACTGTTGCTGATTTGTGGGAGGGTTCTAATTTGAGATGTACTTTTAGAAGTATTTTTTTTTCAGAATGTGATGCTTAGATGGTTTGAATTTGTTAATATTGCTAGCAATATTTGCTTTAGTGAAGGTAAGGATTCCCTGGTTTGGCAGTACAACAGTAATGGAATTTACTCTACAGTCTTCTCATGCAACATTCCTTTCTCTTTGCAGCTGAGGACTCGGAGTGATAAGTTGAAGGCTAACTCATGTACCTTGAGAATTGATGTATGAAACACTCAATGTTGTATTATAAACTCGAACGTTATGTTGTGCATCGATGTTGGATCTATATATGTCCATGTTGTATCGTGAGCTTGAACATTGTGTTGTCGAATCTATATATGAAATGATTTATTGCTATGATATTGTGTGTTGCTGTGGAATATGCATGATATGAAATGCTTACTGTGTACAAAATTAGGCTGCACATACATTGGTACAGTAGGTTTCCCTTGTGGCTAGTAAGCACTCGGGAAAACTGGTAATTCCCGAGTGTCGTTTTCTTGACCGACACCCGGGAAAAGAACACATGTGGCAAGACTACCACAGCTGTACGTGGATAATTCCCCAGTGTTAGCACTCGGGAAAGTTTGTGCGTAACCTTGGAGAAATGGAGGGGTCCACATGGCGGAAGCTAAGGCAGTCAACGCGCCAAACAAGGATGGTAACATTTGTAAAATGATCCCGAGTGTTGACACTCAGGAAACAATTCCGTTACGCTGGCTCAAAGCCATTACAGAGAAATTTCTCCTGAGTGTAAGTCTCAATACACGGTGAATGGCTGACTACCGAGTGTTACACTCGGGAAATGGGTCGCCTGTCGGAAAATATTAACCCGAGTGCCTTTTCTTGAGAGTCGGCCGTTGGAAAATATTAACCCGAGTGTTTAGGACACTCGGGAATTTAGCAGATCCTGGTAGTGCTTATTTCAAGTTAATTTGCACTTAGCTGCAGTTAATTTGCACTTAGCCTACACCTAACTCGTTAGGTCCACATGAACAAACAGTAAATATGCTGCCTCCACACCATCCAACAAGATACCCCGATAGACGGGCCATGATATTGATCAGTAGTCCCCCTCCTTAGCAACGCGCTTCAAATTAATTTGAAGTGTTTGTTGGATTTCTTAACTTCTTGGAGACATGGTGGATGCGCGCACCTAGCTATTTCAGCAAGCTAGCACACATAATTCAATTGATTCCAGGAGAGGAATGCATGGAGCGTTGCTGCTAGCATTACTAGCTTTGCCCCCACAAATTTTGCAGTTGTATACCGAGAGTGCTGGCATTCACCCTCTTATGATTCATTGATTTTGTGTGTGTAATATACAGTAATACTCATTTAAAATATTGTTGTGTATGAGCTTTGGTTGCAGGCAGACTTGGACTGCGATATGCATATCGGTCTTGTTGATCGGACAGGCTAATTATAAATTAATGGATAGCACATTGCTATCGTGAAGTTGCGTCAGCATGGGTTGATTTTACAAGAAACAAGTTATTTTATCTACACTCGTATTAACAACAACGACAACAGCAACAAAGCCTTTTGTTTCAAACAAGTTGAAGTAGATTAGGACTAAAACCCCCTCAAGATTAAAAAAATAAGAGTCTTGTAACAAAACCTACAAGGCAAAAACTCTAAACTTGCATCCTGTCATCTGAGAAGAGAGTCTAAAACATTGCTCCTAAACCTTCTTCTTAGATCATGGTTCCGGTATGTAGATCGTTAACTTCCATGTGCTCCTATTCAAAACTAATTTTTTTAAATATATTTCAATCCTTCAAGTCTTTTTGAAGGACCATGTGGAGGTGACCACATGTTAATGATGAGTAATTGACATTGGTTTAGATAAGTCGAGTTTGGTTTGGGTGGTTCGGAGTCGAGTCGTTGCGTGGTGCAACGGACTCGGTCGGACTGTGGTCAAACTTGGTCGTATGGGATTAGAACGCTAATTCTGATGATTCGACAGGTTTGGACTTCGTCATGGTAAATATGATGTTGTTTATACTTTCATGTATCGAGCGGTGCTATTTGACGTGTTTCTTGTCTGTGTGGCTGCAGGACATCGAGTGGAGTCGTGGCGAGACACGGAGGACCGGACTAAGCGCAAGTGGCGCTGAGGTCAGAACGGTCGGGATGTGTTGAAGACGACGTAGACTCGAGGTGGAGTCGTGGCGAGGCACGGTGGACCGGACTAGGCGCAGGTGGCGCTGAGGTCAGAACGGTCGAGGTGTGCCGAAGACGGCGAAGCTGCGTGGCTTGCGAGGCAAGAGATGAGGAAGCTTCCTGGAAGGTGCGCGAGGGGCGTTTCGGTAAAAATGCAAAGCGGCACAAAAGGAAGCGGGTTTGGATAAAGCGCCGAGTTGTTGAAGGCCTAATGGGTAAAGCATGGTGCAAACCCATTAGTGGGGGCTATAAATAGAGAGGGAGATGTGTGCTGAAATTTTTGAGAGAGTGGGTGTAAGAGTTAGGGTTTTATTTAGTTCTCTCCATGTATGAATGAGTTCCTCAAATCCTAATTGCGTATGGGGATGTTGAGAGTGGGTTCTTGAGTGTGTGCTCTTTTGGTTGAGAAGGTTGTAAATTAACTCTTTGTAATCGCGTATCTCTCTTCCTCTAAATCAATTTGAGAGATTTTATTTGAGTTGCTATGGCCTCAAGTTTATCCTTTCTTGCTTGGTCTCTTTTTATTTTCTCCTTTTTGTGCTCTCTGTTTTTCTCTCTGGATTTTTTTTATATGCTTTGATGTGAGTTTTTGAGAGAGGTTCCTGGAACTTGAAGCAAGCCTTTTCTTGTTGTGAGTTTTCAGTAGCAAGCAGTTTTCACTTCCTCTAAAATTCAAGTGAATGCTCTGCCGAAAACTGATGCTGTCTGGGCCTAAAATCATCTAGTGTTCTTGTTTTTGGTTTCGACCAGGCTGTTGTTTGAGCTGATTGTCTATTTCTTTTGGGGAGAGGAGAGCTGCAGTTTACTTTCTTTTAATGCTATCATGTTCTTCCGTGCTAACTTCTTTCTGTTATAGTTCCTCTTTTTCTTCTTCAGGTTCATTCGGTTTTGCTTTTTTAACTTGCTTTTTCAGTTTTGCCTTTCCGTGTGCTTTAGCCTACAGGTTGTGTTTCTTCTGGACAAGCTCTTTGGTGCCTTTTTCTTTTTCTTTTGTTCTGATCTTTGACAATTTTGCATGCAGATCAAACAGCGGTATTTTCAGTTGAATTTTTTACTGGCTGGTCTCTGATTTATGGTGAATTTTTCAGTGTCGCATGCGTTCCAAATTTCAGCAAAATTATTTTTAATTTTCTGTGAGGTGCTTTGTTTTGCTTGTTATTGAAAAATCTGTGTAAGAATTCTCGGGGGAATTTTAAGAGATCGACATTCACCCCCCCTCTGTCGCCATTTCGGTCCTACACTTTTTTAACTGATTCCTCCCACGTCAGTCCTGATCAACCTCTGCCTCTTCTTGCATTTTTGGTACGTTTTAAAATTCCACTACGTACCAGTACATCAAAAGGCATCCGTTGGAAATGTCCAAATCATCTCACACAATGTTGGACAAGCTTCTCTTCAATTGGTGCTAACCTCACCCTATCACATATATCATCATTGCATATTCGATCCCATCTTGTGTGACCACAGATCCACCACAACATTCTCATCTCTACTATACTCATCTTCTATATATGTCATTTTCTAGTTGCCCAGCATTCCGCTCCATATAGCATTGCAGGTCCGATCGCTATCCTATAAAACTTAATCTTTAACTTTTAAGAGACTTTTTTTTATCACAGAGGATACCTAATGCTTGGTGTCATTTCACCCACCCCGCTCTTATCCTGTGGCTCATGTCTTCATCAATCCACACTCTTGTATCGAAGAATATAAAAAGAAAAAGAAAACTCCTGTTGTAAATAAAAAATGCTATTATTATAGTAAAGCATCGACATTCTCACATAATTTAAATTTATTTACGGTTTGATGCTGCATTTTATCAAAATTAATATAATATTAAGAAAATTACCCTTTCAAGGTTAGGTGCGTAACTAAAGAAAAAGGTATATATAAAAAGGGGATGCTTTGAAATTTTAGATGAGCAGTTGTTTTTCTAGAATGATTCATACTAGAGAAGTTAGAAACCGAATCGAAGACGTGTCATGATAAAAGAGGACGTGAGGAAGAGGAGAGGCCAAAACCCAAAAACCCTAGTCACCTTTTTCTTGATCCTGGCATTGTCATCGCTTGCCCTTGCTGCACCACCATTACCACGTGCCAGCAGAAGTTCCATCGCTAGCGTCGCCTGCGCGTAGCACAAGCAAACGCCAGTGCACACCATGCTGTGCTCCAACGCTGCCCATGCGATCGCCCAGCCAGCGCACACGCGTGCTAGCGCATTGCCACGCCTGCCGGCAGCTGTCCCAAGTGTGCAATGCACTGGCCAGGGGGAAATCAGAGAGGAAAAAAGAGCAAATGGGCAAGGTGAGAAAGGGGTCGCAATTTTGACGTTCTTCATCTGGGTAACGTTCTAGACCTTTTCTTTCTAGTTTGCCAATTTTGGTAGAGTTTAGGGTCAGGATTAGAGAGAGAGAGAGATTTAGTAAGTGTCTCGTTAGAGGTTTAGTTAGCAGATTGGTTTGTCTGCCATAATCTTCAATTGTGATTTCAGGCACTGTTTGAGCTTAATATGAAAATGCCATCTACTAGATAGTTGTAGAGAATTTTGTTAAATTTCTATAGAGTGCTTAATCACATCAATTGATTGGTTTGATTAAGAGTTATGATTTTTGTAAGCTAATGTCTGGAGTGTTGTCGTCATTTGGCAGCAGCGTGATAAATTATAGATTAAAATTATTAATTAGAATTGTTTATCTACATAAAAAGGGTAGATAAATGTCTGAGAATTCCATAGAGTCCAAGAATATGATATTTGGTTTGATAAATTAGAATTTATGGTTTTGGAAAGGCTGGTATCCAGAAAATAGTTGTTGCTGGATGTAGTCATGCAAATGTGCAAATATACTTGGTAGATGGAAGAATTGAATTTTGGGCACAACTAGAAAGAGGTAGTTAACTTTATGTAGATTCTAAAAATACTATGGTTTACTGTATTTACTTGTGTAAATTAATATATATAAAATTATTAATTCCACTGTCCAGTATGACATAACTGTCTTTTGGGTTAAAAACGGAGGATTAAATGATTTAACCAAGAATTGGGCCAACTAAGAAATTGTAGGGAATATTGTGTAGATTGTAGAACTAGTGTGGTTTGTCATGCACTACTACAAAAGAGGCTATACTAGACGGCTACACCACAGACGGTTCATACGGAACCGTCTGTGATTAAACTGTCACAGACGGTTTATACGGGTAACCGTCTGTGATATTTTCACAGTCGGTTATTAACAAGAACCGTCTGTGATAATTGAGACATCACAGACGGTTCGTATTAAGAACCGTTTGTAAATTTTCACAGACGGTTCTTAATTTGAACCGTCTGTGATAATCTTGCCAACACAGACGGTTCGTAGTTATAACCGTCTGTGAAAATTCACAGACGGTTCTTAATACGAACCGTCTGTGATAAGTGATACATCACAGACGGTTCGTGTAACAAACCGTCTGTGATAATCACAGGTCACCAATAATTGGTGTATACCCAGGATTTCGATCTCGACCGTCCATTCTCTCCACATGGAATGGCAGGCAGCAGTTCCTCCCACTACTCAACCCTTATTAATAACCCCATCTACCTTTCCAGCGGTACTAGTCACGCGTGAGTTCATCCACTAGCTAGCTTCCTTCATGCATCTCCCCTCCGCTATGAGCTAGCGCCTCCGTCGCGTCACGGCGGGCGGCTGGACAACACACTCTTGCCGTAAGTGTCGTAAGTGTGTCTTTGTTCAGACGCACCGTCGTGCCATGAAGGGTTCGTTAGCTGTAATAGATTTGAATGTGTTGTTGTGCTTGCCTCTGTATTTGATTGTTTTCAGAGGGTATGGGTAACATTATTTTATTTGCTTGCTTGCCTCTGTATTTGCATGTTCCTCGACGATGCCGACTACTGCCGAGATGTGATGTCCACTCCAACAATCCTTCTTTTTCCTGCAAAATTCAAGGCAATTTTATTACAAAGTTCAAAAAGACATTCCCAGATTCTTGGTGAGCGGTCGACATAGCGACTTCTTCGGTGAGCGACTATCCATCTGCCTCTTTCCACTCCTTTTCTTCATCTCTGGTCTCTGGATCACGTACGCCAGTAGCGATGATTCAGTAGTAGATGAATCATCGCTACTGGCGTACGTGATACAGAGACCAGAGATGTAGAAAAGGAGTGGGAAGAAGCAGATGGATAGTCGCTCACCGAAGAAGTCGGCTATGTCGGCTGCTCAACGAAGAATCTGGGAATGTCTTTTTTTTGCACTATTGTAATAAAATTGCCTTGAATTTTGTCGAAAGATGAATCTGTTTAAATCGGGCATGATCGCCAACTCGAAGCATATATAGCATAGCATTCGAGGCACATACGAGGCCTGCTGCTGTGTCTTGAGGAATGCCAAGAGCTGATCTTCAGATGTGGCAGCCACATCTGAAGACCAGCTCTTGGCATTCCTCAAGACAGCAGCAGGCCTCGGATGTGCCTCGAATGCTATGCTATATATGCTTCGAGTTGGCAGTCATGCGCCTGACGAAACAGTTCATCTCCGTGTAACTATCACAGACAGTTTGTAGTGTAAACCATCTGTGAAGGATTATCACAGACGGTTCTATACATGAACCGTCTGTGATACGCATAAATCACAGACGGTTGATATTTCGAACCGTCTGTGATATTATGTACATCACAGACGGTTCGTGTTACGAACCGTCTGTGATAATGAGACTACACGAACCGTCTGTGATAATGAGACTATCACAGACGGTTATTTATGCAAACCGTCTATGATAGGCAGAAATCACAGACGGTTAATATTAATAACCGTCGGTGATAATTCACAGACGGGTATTAATACGAACCGTCTGTGATATATAATTTTCACAGACCGTTTGTAGTTGGAACCGTCTGTGATATTCTGCGTAGTATTAATTACTTGGCGTATTTGCTTGAAGGATGTCGACACCGATCTGTCTTCATTGCGCTGCATCGGTGGAGCAAGGCGGCGGCTTTAGGGAGTTGGGGTGAAAAATATCACCGTCTTCTTATTGATCGATCGAGGTTAGCATACTCAATTACTTAACATTCTTAGTGATCGATCGAGATTAGTATTCAATTACTTAACATTCTTAGTGATCTGATCGAGGTTAGTAGTAGAGGTAATAATCATTTTGACACCCATTTGTCACTTGTGTAGCGTAGATGGACTGAAGCTGGATGTATATTGAGAACCGTGTGAGTGAAGAGTACATTACTGGCGTGTCTGCCTTTAGAAGGGCGGTCGAGCTGGATATGTTGAAGAAGGGGATGAAATATATGTATTGCCCATGTATTGATTGTGATAATCTCAAGATGTTTAGCAACTCAGCGCAGATTGAAGCTCACTTGATTTGAAGGGGTTTCAGAAAAGGGTACAAATGTTGGACCAGTCACGGTGAAGAGAAGAGTACACAAGAAGATAGTTATGACATAGCCGAGGAAGACAATGATATGCCAGTTGTGGACTGTAGATAGGTCGCAGGATGACAATCTGGATCAGATGTTACGTGATGCAGAAGGGAACTATAGTGAGAGAGAGTTTGGTAAATTCGAGGGCTTGATGGAGGACTCCGAGAAACCTTTGTTCCCGGGCTGCAAGCCGCAATACACGAGGTTGTCATCTGTTCTAGAACTGCTAAAATTGAAGGCAAGCAATGGTTGGTCCGACAAGAGCTTCACGACATTATTAGGTCTCCTAGTGGACATGCTTCCAACGGGAAATGTGTTGCCGAGAACCACCTACCAAGCCAAGAAGATTCTTTGTCCATTAGGAATGGAAGTAGAAAGAATACATGCATGTCGGAATGATTGTATCCTGTACCGTAAAGAGTATGCTAGTTTACATGTTTGTCCGGTGTGCAAAGCATCCCGATACAAGCGTAAAAATGACTCTGATTATGGGAAGGGCATCGAGGTGAAGCAAGGACCTCCGCTAAGGTGATGTGGTATCTTCCCGTAATCCCCGCTTGAAGCGTTTATTTGCAAATCGCAAGGATGCAAGATTGATGCGTTGGCACTGCGAGCAACGTAAGAAAGACGGAATGATAAGACATGTTGCTGATTCGCGGTGGAGGAACATCGATAGGATGTTTGTAGATTTCGTGTGGAACCGAGAAATATAAGGTTTGGGTTGAGTACGATGGAATGAATCCTTTTGGTAACATGAGCAATGACATAGCACTGGCCCGTGACTCGTGCATGTACAACCTTCCTCCTTGGTCGTGTATGAAGCGGAAATATATTTTGATGTCACTACTTATCCAAGGGCCAAGCAACTCGCAACGATATTGATGTGTTCCTAGCCCCATTGGTGGAAGATCTTGCAATCTTGTGGAATGAAGGGGTACATGTATGGGATGCGACAAACAAGAGAACTTCACTCTACGCCATGTTGTTCTCGCACCATTAATGATTTTCCGCCCTTGGTAACCTGTCATGGTTGAGTATAAAAGGAGCCAAAGCGTGTCCGCACTGCTTAGATTATACCGAGAGTGTGTGGTTGAACAATTCGCGAAAAACTGTGTACATGCGTCACCGTAGGTTCCTTCCAAAGTATCACCCATACCGTAAGATGAAGAAACAATTTGACGGAAAAAAGAGGATGACTCAGTACCAAGACCTTTTAGCGGGAAAGAGGTGTATGATATGGTCAAGGATATAAATGTTGTGTTTGGAAAGAGATGTAAATTGAGGAAGAACATGTGGAAAAAGAGGTCAATATTTTGGGACTTGCCTTATTGGGAGCACTTAGAAGTTCGCAATTGCATCGATGTCATGCACGTAGAGAAGAATGTATGTGACAGTTTGATTGGTCTCTTCTCAACATTCCCGATAAAACAAAGGATGGTGTTAACGCAAGGCGTGACTTGGTCGCTATGAACATCGGACCGAGTTAGCACCGATAGAGACCGATAAAGGCCGGACGTACCTTCCCCAAATGTTACACTGTCTAAGTCCGAGAGAACTGAATTGTGCCACCTTAAATGGTGTGAAAGTTCCATCCGGTCACTCGACAAGCATGAAGAAACTTGTTTCCATAGAACATTTGAAATTGATTGGCATGAAGTCTCGCGATCGTCATGTGCTAATGACTCAAATGCTACTGTTGCAATTAGAAGTATTTTGCGAACAAGGTTCGAGTGACAATCATAAGGCTATGCTATTTCTTCAACGCAATTGCTCAGAAGGTCATTGATCCGGATGGACTAGATGCTCTGCAAACCGAGGTGGTGACAACTCTATGTCATCTAGAGATGTATTTCCCTCCATCATTTTTGATATCATGGTCCATCTCATTGTCCACCTTGTGAAAGAGATAAAAATATGTGGCCCCGTATTTCTACGTCATATATACCCTTTCGAGAGGTACATGGGAATTCTGAAGTCCTATGTACGCAATCGATCTCGACCGGAGGGTAGCATCATCGAAGGTTATACAACAGAAGAGGTCATTGAATTCTGCATCGGCTACATGGCTCGTAGAGCCGATAGGTGTACCTCTATCTCGTCACGAGGGGAGGCTAGAGGGTATCGGGACTATTGGGAGGAAAGCAATAACTCTGGATCAACATACGTATGCTCAAGCCCATTTCATGGTTTTACAACACATGACTGAAGTGACCCCATATATTGAAGAGCACAAGGACATGCTACGTCAGGAGAATGCAGGCCAGTCAGAAGTTTGGATCACGAGACAACACAACCGTTAGTTCAACGAATGGTTCAAGGCGCAATTGACTAGGAGGTCGTCAAGTGAAACACTACAATGGTTGGCAAAAGGGCCAAAATTTACAATTGTGACATGGCAAGCATACGACATTAATGGCTACACATTTTATACAACAGATCAAGATAGAAAGAGCACAATCGCGAACTCGGTGTCCGCATAGATGCCTATGATGCGCACGGCAAGATCACTGGTCCAAGCTCGTACTACGGGCTTGTAGAGGAGATTTCGGAGCTTGACTACGTAATTTTCAAAATTCCTCTATTTCGTGCCGTTGGGTCCAACTTCCACGGGTGTAAAGGTTGACAAGTACGGCGTCACTACCGTGGACCTCGAATGTGTAGGATACAAAGACGAACCATTCGTACTCGCGAGGCAAGTTGTTCAAGTATTTTATGTAACCGACCCGGCAAATAAGAAGCGCCATGTAGTTTTTCAGGGAAAAAGAAGGATTGTCGGGGTTGAGAATGTTGTGGATGAGGAAGAGTACAATCAATTTGATGATTTGCCTCCATTCGGACACGGCATCAGGCTCGAGGAAGAACAAGGCGATGAAGCAAGCTATATGCGTGTCGATCATCGTGAATGGCTTTATTTAAAATGATATAGCCAAAGTGTAATAAATGATATTGGTTATGCTTGTGTTTTTCATAAATGTATATGTATATTCCATTGTAATTGTAAAATGACTAAGGAACTAAGAAATAGTTATATTTATGGTTATGCTTGCGTTTTTCATAAATGTATCTATGTTCCATATTGTAATTGTAAAATGACATAGGAACCTAACTAGTCATGGTATTTATAGTGAACTATCACAAAGCGGTTTATCAAAAGAAACCGTCGTGATAATACATCGCTGACGGTTCTATAGATATAATCGTGCGTGATAATATGAAAATCACGACGCTTATATATATAGAACCATCGTGATAATATGGATATCACGCATTTATTATATATATAGAACCGTCTGTGATAATGTTATATCACAGACGGTTATATTGATAGAACCGTCTGTGATAATGTTATATCACAGACGGTTATATTGATAGAACCGCTCGTGATAGCTCATCTTTAAATACCCGTAGCTAGGTTCGCGAGTCCGCTCGCGCGATCTCTTGTCTCCACCTGCAGCGCCCGCTAGCTAGGTTTTGCTCCTCCCACCGCCGGTCCCTCCCGACGCCGCGGTCCTCCCGACGCCGGTCCTCCCAACGCCGCGGTCCCTCCCGACGCCGGTCCCTCCCGACGCCGCCGTTCCCTCCCGACGCCGCTCCTCCCGACGCCGCCGCTCCTCCCGACGCCACCGGTCCCTCCTGATGCCGCTCCCTCCCGACGCCGCCGCTCCCTCCCGACGCCACCGCTCCCTCCCGACGCCGCTCCCTCCCGAGGCTGCCGGTCCCTCCCGACGCCGCTCCCTCCCGACGCCGCCGGTCCCTCCCGTCGTCGGTCCTCCCGACGCCGCCGGTCCTTCCCGACGCCGCTATTCCCTCCCGACGCCGCTCCCTCCCGACGCCGCTTTATATGCTTCACATGTTATATGCTTCACATGAATTTTATGTTATATGCTTCACATGTTATATGCTTCACATGTTATATGCTTTACATGAATTTTATGTTATATGCTTCACATGTTATATGCTTCACATGAATTTTATGTTATATGCTTCACATGTTATATGCTTCACATTATTTTATGTTATATGCTTCACATGTTAGCTTTATGTTATATGCTTCACATGAATTTTATGTTATATTCTTCACATGTTAGCTTTATGTTATATGCTTCACATGAATTTTATGTTATATGCTTCACATGTTATATGCTTCACATGTATTTTATGTTATATGCTTCACATGAATTTTATGTTATATGCTTCACATGTATTTTATGTAGCATATAATATATGTCATAGCTTGTTTAGCTCATCGTGTAGGCACTTCATAGAACCTTGTAACAATAATATATGCTGCACTTGTTAGCTGCAAGGTCTATTTAGAAGGCCCATAGCTCACTGCAATTAGTTAATCATTAGAACTTTGTCAAAGGGCATAAAGCAAGTGACACACTCTAGTGTATCTTGTTCAATGAACTTGATGCATCGGTTTGTGTCACTTGATTCATAGAACTTTGACAAGTCGGGTCCATAGCTCACTTCGCTTAGTTTTTCTTAGAAGAGAGATGGCGTCCACACGCTCTTCGCTGCCGTCATCCGGGTCTCACGCTCCCAAGATGCGAAATCTAAACGTGGCCGAGGAGTATCGAAAAGGCGGAGGGCGAATGACCATCACGATGGTCTCTCGAATGGGATCCTCTCGAACCAAGAAAGCGGCGTCATCATTTCGGACTACCTGCGGGATAATAGGAAGGCAACGGGTCCCCATCACCATAGCAAGCTGGAAAGATTTGACAAAGGATCATAAAAATCAGCTATGGGAGGAACTTACAAATTCGTTCGATTTCCAGATTGGGAAAAGCATGGAAGAATTTTAAGAGCACTCTTGTGACAAAGTACGTGGCCGAGGATGTCACGCCCTTCACGAAGTATCCTTTCGTGTCGCCGGAAACATGGGAGGCCTTTGTGCAGATGAAGACGACGACCGAATTTGTACAACAAAGTGCGGCGCACAAGGATCTCCAGTCACAAAACACACACCCTCACAGACTCGGCACTGCTAGGTACGCAGGTAAAATCCCGCAATGGAGGATGCAGGATGAGGTCGCAATCCGATCGGAGGCCTCTCCGCCATTTGCCGGGATCGCAAACGAGCGCGCTCGAAACTGGTTAAGAGCGAGGTCATCAACCACATCTTCGGGTGTCTCTTTCAAAAACCCCGCAGATGAGAAAGTGTCCCAATGCCTGGTAAAATATGTTAAACAACATAGTTGTTAACACCTCTTGAAATTCATGGGTTCAAAAATAACATGATTAATTGCCTCTTGCAGCAATCATTGACCACCGAATCTTCTCGTGGCTCCTTTGAAGAATATAGGAGATAGATTTACTATCACGGCCTTGGGAAACAAGGAGCACCTGTGTCGCACACGAGGCACGGGGTTTATGTACCTTGAGGCACGGATTTCAGTTACTCCGACACATATAGGAGTAGGAAGAGATCCAAGGCGTCTGCAATAACAAATAAAACAGAGCTTTGTGCTCAACTTGAGGAACAACTATCCGCCTCACTTCAAGAGCGGATGCCTCACTTCGAGGAGAGATAGATTCGTTGCGGGAAGAAGCGAGACAAGTCTGCAACCAATCGCAACCCACTCCTAGTATCTGCGGTACCCAGTCCCCTCAACGTCGCAGAGAGCTGCGCGTCCACACCAATTTCTGAACATAGCGACGCCCACTTACGTATTGATGACATTCAGGTAATGTACCTCTTTAGAATGGTACATAGATCTCTCTGGTGGACGCCTTAACTCATCTCTTGTATCGTTATGTAGGAGCCCATGCCTTGCAACCTCAAAGTCAGGCTTGTTGGCTCTATTCTCGTTGACGCTGGGCGCGGCATGGTGTATCCATTGCTGCCAGGGACGCTGGTGCACGGTGTACAAGTAGACACCGGTTTCATAAAGGTCCAGGTGGATATGATTAATGATATTTTTAAGTCCGTCCCTCTTGAGAAGCTCCCAAACGAAGAGATTAAGACATTAGGGGATGCCGTCCACACATTCATTCAGTGGCCCAAGAGGGACATCGTCCTCGACATGTTCGTGCCACAATCTTCACATCCAGTGGCCCAAGAGGGACGTCGCCCTGGACCTGGCACATCGGCTCCGGTGGCTCCACCTCCACCTCCAAATCCAGTAAAGACTGTTGTATCGGCTCCCGCCGAGACGCCACCGAGAACATATCATAAGCGAGGCTCCAAGGCCTCCAAGGCCTCCAAGGCTCATGCGAAGAAAAATAAGCCGCGTCCCGTGCCATGGACGTTTACTCTAGGAGTGTCGTTGGTGCCCGACTCACAATTACGCCAGCTTGGTATGATTTGCGGTAGATTGCATACCTGGTACATGGAGAAGTCCAACATGAAGCCAAACCGGCAGAGTGCATTCACTCTGAAATATAACGAGACGCATTTCCTCCACGACTCGGGCTACATCGTCGTGACATTCGAAGATTTATTCTTACTATTCAATCTCGACGAGCTCGACGCCTCACTTCTACGATGCTGGACACTGTAAGTGTACTGTACAATGAAGTTCTACATTCACGTTATATAGATAAATGTCATTACTCTTTCTTTATGTATAGATACATGATCCAACAAGTCCGGCAATCGCGACGACCAGTGGGTTTCCTCGACCCTCAGTTGGTCTCCGAGCAATCTATCAACGCAGATGCATCCTTCGTGCAAGGTTACATAACGAGGGGATTGATTGCTCACACCGATAAGGAGTACGTCATGGTACCCTTCAACCAAGGGTAAGTGCTTCACTAGTTGCCACACATATGTTTAATTTGTACTTTACATGCAGCATGAATTTAGGATTAATCACTATAGCGACACACATGACTAGGCATCACTGGATTTTGATTGTGATTGTACCAAAGTGGAGCAAGGTAATATACCTTGATTCCCTCCTTAGGAGCAACCACGACTTCAGTCGTGTGCAAGAAGTACTTAACAGGTAAACTCATTTCCTCCATACATGACTCTATTGTAATATTTCTTTTGTTTGCCACGGCCGAGGCTAAGTTTTTTGAATCACGTAGGGCGTTTGCCGAATATGTTGCCCAAGGAGGAACACACGACAAATCCAAAGGACACGCTACGACACAACACGCGATTTCCGGTACCCGCTACAACACAACAATCCTATATCATACTTTGTTATAATGCCTCTAGAATTGACAATACCGATGTATGTAATTCTATTTTTGCAGTGCCACCAGCAGCTACAGGGCAACGTATGTGGATTCTACGTTTGCCGCCATATGAAGGAAATCATGGGTACTAAGATCAATGATCCAGAGGTTTGTCAGGTCCTTCCAATAATTATTATTTTCTGATTATATTACACACATGCTAATTAATGACTTAACATTGCTCCTAGCGACAGTGGGTGAACTTCGACGGAAGTGCATATGATCTTGACAATCTCGTCGAAATTCGTGCAATCATCTCCCAATTCTTGCTAGCAGAGGTCGTAAATAAGAGGGGAGAGTTCCACGTCGGCGATGGTGATAATTAGATGTTGAAACATTGGATTCAACTGTACAAACCAAACAATTCCTTCAATTGAATTCATTTGTCATATTTTGTGTAACAATTTTCATTCTATATATGTGATATTGTTACATTCATCTATGTATCGAATTTTGTTGTAATTTACTATGAGTTGCAATTAACTTATATCTGTCATTTATCTGTAATCTGCTTGCTTGCTTGCTTGCTTTCAGAGGGCATGGCTAGCATATCCTGAGGCTAGCCAAGAAACAGCAAATAAAATGGATGATGCACTTGGTATCACAGACGGTTTGTTGTTAAAAATCGTCTGTGAAACCATATCACAGACGTTTCAAAGAGTGTCGTCTGTGGTGTGACTGATATCACAGACGGCCTTTACTATCGATGTCGTGATATACACAATATCACAGATGGTTAGTAATACAAACCGCTCGTGATATTGTGTATGTCACAGACGGTCTTGATTACTAACCGTCATGATAGACGAGTATCACGACGGTTGTTTATCAAAACCGCTCGTGATACTCGTCTATCACAGACGGTTTTTGATAAACAACCGTCTGTGATACTCGTCTATCATAGACGGTTAGTAATCAAGACCGTCTGTAATGTTGTTATCACAGACGGCTCGGGAACCGTCTGTGATAACCACCAACTATCACTGACACCTAAACACTGACGGTTCAGGAACCGTCTGTGATGACGGTTTCGAACCGTCTGTGATAGGGCTGTCTGTAGCAGTGATGTTAGGGCTTGGGAGTCGAAAATTAACTGTTTTTAGTATCAGGACAGCAGGGGTGATTGTCCAGTAAAGGGGGAGTATTGCAAAATTGGCAAGTGTGTAGGCACGATGTCATTTAATTATTATGCTTGTATTGCTGTAGCTTTTTATTGAGTTTTGATGTTTACTATAGAGGAGTAGCAACGGGTTTGTTATCATCTTCGAGCTAACCCGTTCCTCGCAGCTAGAAAATGCAAGTACATGGTAGAATTATATTCAAATGTTTAAACTTGTTAGGTTTACATAAATACTTGCTATGATGATTCACCTGATTATACTTGTTCTTATAATGCTCACATGTTTATGGTAGAATGATGATGATGGTTAAAATGATGATGATGTCAATTGATTAATACTAATAATTAACTAATAAAATATTTAATTATTGCATTGCATGTTGAGCATTCATATTGCAAAGATGTGACCTATGTAGTCATCTAGAGCTTACTTTGTGTGGACGACCCACGGGAGAGGGTAGAGAAAGACCTACTTCGGTAGGCATCCTATGGGAGTGGGAAAAGATTTACTTTGGTAGGCACTCCATAGGAGTGATGTTGAGACCATATATGAAAAAGGATAGAGTAAGAGTGGTTCATCGATGGGTGATCACTCCGTTATACCGGTATAAGTAAGAGAAGTAAAAACATGTGTATTGCATTCATGAAAAGAGAAATAAGATAATAAGACACATGTATGGAACTTGATGAGAATGAATATGTGAAATTGAGATAATGGTGAATGGTTATGAATAGTTAATATGATGTTTACCTCATTTATTATTCTATTGTATAGTTGATGAGTCATGGACTCACATTTGCTTTGTTGTAGTTTTTAGGTGCTTGTTGATGATGATATGCATGGACGATATATAGCACAAGTTGATATTGTACTTTATAGCTCTTTGTTTTACTTACTGATCACTTATTCCTTGTTAGAAATAAATCTCACTCCTCATGCGATCCTTAGATGAATAATGACTCTCTTTAGTACTTAATGGTTTTATATAGTTGTTACTTGTTAAGTTCCTTTGATTAAATTTATTATTATTGATTCATCTTATTGTCAATTGGTTTATCATAATGCCAATTTACTGATTTTCTGTGTTGCTGGAATTTCTATGTTCATGATCATGTTGAGAGATTATACTTGTAGCCTAGCTATTAGTAATGTGTAATTAATAATTTAAATTGGTAGTAATTGTAGTTGTGGGTGATATTTTGGGTTTTTGTTAAACTGGAGTGTTACAATTAAGTTTTTATTCGAATTCAGAATATGTGGTATGGTGTTTTCGATCGGCGAGTTGTTTATCATTAGCATTCTAAATCAAAGGGTGTGTGAGAGAGTAACCAGGCAATGAGAACCAATAAGCTGCGCATATTTTTTTGTTTATAATCTTACGGCTGTACGGTAACAATGAAAATGGCTCCTTTAGTGAGATTATATGAGCAAATGCCTGAACCAAAATACATTATTGCTATGGGAGCTTGTACTATTACAGGGGGAATGTTCAGTACGGATTCCTATAGTACTGTTTGGGGAGTCGATAAGTTAATTCCTGTGGATGTCTACTTGCCGGGCTGCCCACCTAAATCGGAGGTGGTTGCCCTAACAAAACTTCATAAGAAGATATCGCGAGAAATAGTTGAGGATCGAACTCTATCTCAAAAGATAAATCGATGTTTTACTACCAGTCACAAGCTTTATGTTTGGCGTAGTACTCATACTGGAACTTACGAGCAAGAATTGCTCTATCAATCACCATCTACTTTATACATATCTTCTTCAACTTTTTCCAAATCCAAAAGTCCAGTATCTTCCTAAAAATTTGTGAATTAGGAAGGGCTCTATAATATTTTATCAGGATAATTTGTAATTTCTAGTGGTAGATTTACATCGTTATACATATCATCCATCCAGGAGGGTGCATGTAGGCCCCTCTACATCCGCCTTTGCGTGGTTCACATGTAGCGGGTAAACTGTCGTTTATGCGAGCCTTGTCTAACGGACGATATAATGTGGGTCTTGGCGACAAGAAAGGGATCGCCGATGTTGGCAGGATTTGTGTCAACTTGGCTTGCGTATGTGACTAGAAGAGCGCAAGAACTAGAACCTGTAGAATGGCGCAAGAACTAGAACCTGTAGAATGGTCACTATAGGTATTCCTAAAAGCAAATTTGATATACTTGTTTCAAAATAGTATGTTCGGTACTTCCAAATTATGATTAAGATGCATCCAATACATGAGATATGTCCAATCAAGTGTCAATAAAAGACTTGTAAAAGGCATAAAAATATGTAAGATCGTCTATGTCTTTTAGGCAAACGAGGTTACAAAGGAATGAACTTTTCTATTAATTAACGATCGCCAACCTGGAAATTGTAAATGACAATAGTCAAACTTTCAGACACACGTGATAGCACTATTTCCACAACATAGGGCCTGTTTGGATCCACCCAGATTTTAAGAATCTGGCTTTTGGAAACTGGGTGGGATCTAAACAGTCCAGTTTTTTAGGCAGTTTTTAAAATCTACCTACCCAGATTCTTAAAAACCAAGAAGCTGTTGATACCCAGCTTTTGCCAGTTTTTTTTGCACAAATACTCATTTACCCTCATTAAAGACCATGTGCATGGCTGTTCAAGAGCAATAAATGTAATGATATAATAGTCTATTAGCACCAATCATAAATGAAACCAGCTTTTAAAAACTAGGGGATCCAAACACCCCATCAGTTTTTGCTTAGAAACCAGTTTTTAAAAACTAGAAGTAATAGCTGGTTTTTAGAATCTGAAACTGATCCAAACAGGACCATAATAAAGAGCAGCATGAAGAACACACCACTGATAATTCATCACATGGACCTTGCATGTCTTTCATGCCTGCCGACAGAGAGAGAGAGAGTGAGAGAGAGAGAGAGAGAGAGAGAGTAGAGTATCTCCAAGAGGATATAAATGATATCTCCACGAAGAGAAGAGCCTACAAAGTTGGATGAAGTATGTGTACTTGGATTGAACCATATAATTGTAATAAACCCCGATGCAAAATGTAAATAAGGGAACAGAAGACAAACACAAATATGTTCAACAGAAATAATATGAAACATACAGCAGGCGACATGGCCACATGGCGTTGGCATCGATCACATTCACGACCGTGCACCTCGCGCATGCATGCCGTGGCTGCCGCTGGCCCCCACACTCCCCATGCATTAACCAAAATTAATCAAAACTGGAGCCATGCGGGCATGCATGCATGTATGCATTGACGAATACGTCGTCCCTGCAGCGGCTCATGCATGCCAAGATGTCATCACTCATGTGTGCACCGCATGTACTACAAGTTTTGTGCGTGTGCGCTGCTTGCTTTAAATCTGAAGAAAATACCACCAATGGTACTCCCCTGGTTAATCATGGGAGCAGAGTCGCCAGAGTGCATCCAGTGAGGGAGAGAGAGAGAGAGAGAGAGAGAGAGAGAGAGAGAGAGAGAGAGAGAGAGAGAGAGGTAGTGTCCCGTCGAAATGACAAACATGGATCTGGTCTCGTACACCCGGCCGGACCCTCCATCTGCGCCAATTGCTTGCATTTGTGTCTGGCCAGTGTGGGGGCGACCACCATGGATCCATAGCTAGCTCTCCTTTTTAATCTTCTAACCTTTTCACTAAACCTTGTTTCAGTCCTAACCTACTTATCTAGGAAGGGAAGTACATGTGCATGGAAATTATTGGTATATGCTGCGTATTTTCACTTTGGTTTCTAGCGCTCTTGCAGGGTTTCAGGCTCGCATATGTTTTTTAGTTTTCATTTCATGCGTTCCAAACAGGTATGATTGAGAGTTTTACCTTTCACGGATTTTTGCAATGGCATCTCAAAGCATGATATTGCTTTGGTTTTTCTACAGTAAATTATTTCTTATCAGTATGTGGTACAGTACTACTGTTTGTGGCAATTAATTGATGCATGGAGGCTAGTCCATACGAACGTGGTGTCACAGTCACTAATTGCCTGGGAGCGAAATCAATTGGAAAGCCGAAACAATTGGACTTGTCATTTGCCATTAATCCTTCCTGATCGATTTGTGTGCATCAACATCTAGAGAGCCAGACACAAATTCGATCGAAAAACTTTTCAACGACAAAAGAAGACGTGATCTCGATCAGGACAGAGGGAGAGAGAAACTAGGTTCTGTGTCCTCGTCGGTGTGTACAACAGTAAATTGGATGATACAGATCGGAAAGAGACTAATCATATAAATAAAATCCAAACCACAAAATTATATACTTAAAAGGCCCCCCAAAGATAAATGCTTTTAGAGTGATATGAAAAAATTGCTTTTTTAGTGTTGCAAATAATGCATGGAAAAGTAGAAATGGGAGACACGAATTTTACGTGGAAAACACTTTCGGGAAAAACCACGGACGTATGAACGACATATCACTATATAAGGAGATGTTTACAATAAAGTTTTCATTCTTCCTGTGGACTACATGGGTATATTTATAAGTTGTACAAAGGAGATTTCGTGTAGGAGTAGAACTCAGTATTTGGAAAGGAAACAAAACTAAAACAAAATTCAATCACAAACTCAACAATATTCACCTTGAGCCGAATTCCTCCTATACAAAAAAAAACGCGTATCTCCTCAAAACAGGTAAGTATGAATACCTCATGCGCCAAAAGTCCATTGGACTAGTGATACCAACTAAGTCTGAGCAAAGCTCGCACTTAGCTCTAGGAACTGGCCTTGCTTTCCAGCTAACAACATATTCTCTAACAGTGAACACATAACCAATAAGAGATCTTATCTTATTCAAATCTTTAGCAAAATCTAAATCCACATAACCAATGAGTCAATCACTAGTTTTTCAAAATTGTAAACAAGCATTAGTAGTGCCCCCCCACAAGTATCTGAAAATCCATTAAACTGCTTTCCAATGTTCTTTTCCAGGATTAGCCATGTGATGAGGATTAAATAATGTATTAAATATGGCTTTAATACTTAATTAAGGCTAAGACCCATATAGTCATAAGCTTTCCAAAGCTGTTCCCCGAGTACTCCTGGTCGGAAGACTACTGTACACTTTACCCGGCCAGTAGACCACTCGGAGTTTCCATGAACTGGTATGAGGGCCCACTACTAGGGAACTCCTCTCGTGCGATGGATAAAACACGTGCTTTATCCATCTCAAATAGCATGATGTTTCCGCCCTATACCTTTGACAAAAACCGTCATGCAGTTGTCCCTACGATTATCTTACACTGAGAACAACCAAAGGTTAGTTATCATCAGATATGTCTCTCTGACAGCAACCATCCCTCTGATCGGACATGATGATTCCACTAGACGTCTCCTCAGGTGGATAACTGACACCTTTTCAATGCTATTTAAAGGTTGATGAGAACAACTCGGAGGGCAACTGGAATGAGAACTCGAATAAGAATTCAGGGAACAAGTCAAGTTCAACAGATAAGGCAATCAAGATCTTCTGAGTAGTAGGGAGATCATAGAGAACAAGTCAAGTTCAATAGATAAGGCAATCAAGATCTTTTGAGTAGTAGGGAGATCATAGATTAGGGATAGTTGAACCCCTTTTTTGTAAGCCCTTTTGTAATTAGTTCATAGCAATAAAGGTCATCCCCCTTCTCTTGCTGAACCATCCTAAGTAATCCAACCTCCTTTCTCACATTATTCATAAGATTAGTGACTGGTTCTCCGTGACAGACTCCCCTATGAATTGCGACTCAAAATGGTGCAAACGCTCCTTTGTCAGCTAGAGGGAATGAAAATAATGGAGTTGGTGGGCATCGACCATCTAATCAGCCTATTTCTACCCCTCCACGCTTGATGAGTCTTGTGGAGCGAGCAAGGAACCCGAGGCAAAACTTGGGCCATCATACCCCTTCCGCTGATAGGAACACATCGAGGCCTTTGGTGACTATTCGAAACCTACAATGTGTGCATGATACTCTAAATAACCCAGACCCTACTCTGGTAGAAACCCCGGGATATGCTCATGTTGCAAGTCAGGTATCAAAGATTTTGCAGCAAACCATATGGTGCACATAGATGTATCGAGAGCAGAGGCATAATCAGTCAAATGTTGACTTCATCCATGGATTCCTCACATGGCAGAGGTCAACGTGGTTAGTCTAACAACAATCTATTAGCAGAAACAAGACTCACTCAAAGATTTTGTCAAGGAAGCCACGAGGGAAGAAGGCTCTTTGAAAACAAAGGTACTCCCCGTCGTCTTGAAAGACAAAATCAAGGATACAATCTAGATGATCTACTCCATCATCTGGACCATATATCTGGTCGGAGACATAATTTGAGTGTCCACAACCAGATAGGGGCACCTATTCCCCATGATGATTATCAGAGGAATAGGTCTCTGACTGATTAGAATCTGGCCCCTTTCCAAAGAAGGCACCATAACCTTATTACAAGCTGTTGGGCTTTCTTGGCAGGCCTTCGAGCAATGCGTTGGCCAGAAAGGTTCCAACCAACAAATCTTGAGAAGTTTGATTGAAAGCAAAATCCATTAGAGTTTCTGCAGATCTACACCACCGCAATTAGGGCCACAGGAGGCGACGACAATGTGATGATAAAGTATTTGCCAATAGTTTTCAAGGGTTATGACCAGTCGTGGTTGCTCAACCAACTGGTAGGATCAATCTACACTTGGAAGCAACTCTGTGACCTACTAATCACCAACTTCTAGGAAACGTATGACCACACCGAGAAGGAAGGTGACCTTTATCAAATTAGACAAGAGCCCAGATTAGTCAAGTTCGTAACTCTATTTCAGAGGTCGCAGATTCTTCTGTTATATAGGAATTCAAGACTATGTGAAGGAACATGTGATTTATGGAGGACATTGTGATGAACCCTCCATGGACAATCATCGAACTATTTTATATGGCTGATAAGTATGCTGTCGCAAGCGAAGAATTCGAATCGAATATGGCCATTGATCAGATAGAGAAGATTCCTCAAATAGGCCTGAAAAGGAAGGATAAGAAGGTCAAGAAATCGCCGAAGGGTAAGAAAAATCGCAAGCCCAACACCAAAGAAGTTTTTGCGATTCCAAAGAAATACACCAAGAACAAAAAGGATTATTCTAGTTAGAATAAGATGAAAGCTCTGACCGACGAATCCAAGAGAAACAAGAAATGGTGTCCAATACACCAAATGGCAGGGCATGATCTTCACAATTGCCGCACCTGGCGAAAGAAGCTAAAAGATTACTACTTGGGTAAGGGTCATCTCCCTTCCATACAGGAGATCGGTGAACTGAGCACCAAATAGATAAGGATAGTGATAAGGAAATGGAGTACTAGGAGCTGAAGCACACCGTCAATGTGATCTTTGGAGGATCCTCCTCCTATGAATCCAGATGATAATTGAAGACTGTGGAGCACGAGGTGAACCTCACCGAAGCACCGGCCGCCATCAAGCCATCTAAGTGGTGAGAGACAACCATCTCCTTTAGCTGAGAAGACTACCGCATCCTTTCAACTTGACTAGATAGGTTCCCTATCATTGTAGAACCTACCATAAATAACTATAGAGTTAATCGAGTTCTAGTAAATAGAGATACATTGTTCTCTTAGCTCTTATTTACGGGAGCTATAGAAGAAATGCAAGTTCCTAAGTTAAAAATAAAACTTGTAAAGTATGCCTTTTATGTCATAGTCTCGGCATCTTCGACCAAACCGATCGGGCAAGTGTCCCTACCGGTTACATTTGAAAGTCCTGATAACTTCCAAATAGAAAGAATCTTGTTTGATGTAGTATATTTCAAAATTGCATACAACAGGATCCTTTGTCGACCGACTTTAGCCAAATTTCTGAAAGCCATGCTTTACAATTATCAAAGTCTCAAAATGCCTAGACCAAAGGGGTCATAACGGTTTGAGGACACAAAAATGGTTTATTCCTATGATCATAAGTCTCTCAAACTGGTTGATGAAATACCGACCAGAAATACTAACATGTCTCCTATGTAGGTAAAGCACTCAAGGCCAAATGTGGCTCCAAAAGCCTCTGACCAAGTCAAGGAGGTACCACTCAACAAAGATAGTTCATCGGGAACCATTAAACATCGCATGGACTTGAGAATGCTAGGGCCACTTTTCAAAAGTTGTTGGTTAGGGCAAACTCTGTCCTAAATAGGAAGAGTCACTTGTCTCCTTCCTTTAAGAAAACTCAGATGTATTCACATGGTAGGCATCTGGTATGCTCGGAGTCCCTAGGGAGGTGATCAACCACAGGCTGGCACTTGGCTTGACAAAAACCGATCAAGCAAAAGCTGCATCATTTTGCACTTGATCGGAAGGAGGCAATCAAGTCAAAGATCTACAAGCTCCTAAAGGCTAGGTTTATTCACAAAGTTGACCACCAAGAACGGCTTGCCAATCCTATAATAGTTAGGAAAAGTAATGGGAAATAGAGAATGTGTGTAGATTTCACATATCTTAATAATGCTTATTCGAAGGATGATTTTCTCCTTCCACTCATCGATAAGCTTTTTGACTATACTTTCGGTAGTGAGTTATTAAGCTTTTTATATGCATATTCCAGGTACCACCAGATTAGTACGAGTAAAAAGATGAAGAGAAAACTTCCTTCATCATACTATACAAAACTTTTTGCTATGTGAAAATGTCATCTAGTCTCAAAAATGCTGGTGCTACTTTCCAAAGGTTAGCGCAAAAACCTAAGTCACATATTGGTTGGAACTTAGAATCCTATATTGATGACTTGGTTGTAAAAAGTGTCAACATCGAAGATTATATCTCTGACTTACAAGAAACTTTCTCTAACTTAAGAAGACATAACCTTAAGTTAAATCTAGAGAAGTGCATATTTGGATTTTTCTTCGGGAAGCTCCTTGGTTTCCTAGTTTCTACTAGAGGAATCAAAGCTAACCTAAAGAAGATAGCGGTAATTTAACAAATACGTCCTCCGATCACAAAGAAAGTAATGCAAAAACTGACCGGCTGTTGGCAGTGCTGAGTCATTTCATAGCATGGTTAGGAAAAAAGGATTACTTTTCTTTAAACTTCTTTGGAAACATGAAAGTTTTGAGTGGACTAAAGAAACCGATGATGCCTTGAAAATGTCAAGGAATATTTGATAAGTGCCCCGATTTTAGTCTCTCCAAAACTGGGAGAATCTTTGCTCTTGTAATTGGATGCTACACCACAAGCAGTTAGTGTTGTAGTAGTTGTTGAACATGACAGTATCCAATGACCAGTATATTATGTAAGCAAAAGTCTTATATGGACCCAAAAAAAGATATCCAGAAATACAAAAAATTATTGTATGCCCTCCTTGTGACTTCGAGGAAGCTAAGGCATTACTTTTAGGCCCACAAAATTGTGGTGCCAACCAGGTATCCTCTAGGTCAAGTTCTCTAAAATAGGGAATCATCAAGACAAATAGCAAAATGGGTTATCAAACTTGGGGAGTTTTTTCTCCCTTTCATTTCACACACAACCATTAAGTCTCAGGCTTTAGTAGAATTCATTGGTAAATGGACAAAACCTAAACCTGTCCAACGACCTAAGTACAAAAACCATGACTAGTGGACTATGCACTTCGATGGGTCCCTGACAATAAAGGGCTTGGGGTGGTCCTGGTTTCTCCTACTGGAGAAAACATTCAACACGCCATCTAGTTAAACTTTTTCCACTACAAATAATGTGGCAAAATATAAAGGTTTGCTGGTAGGGCTCCGAGCAGCCAAAGCACTCGGGATTCGTAAATTACTAGTAAAAGGCAATTCTCAACTAGAAGCGAATCAAATAGGGAAAGAGTATAATTGCTCAAGTACCATGATGTCATCTTATCTTAACACATTCCTAGAAAGGAAAGCTTTTTGGTAGAACAGTTAGCATGGATGGCTTCCTCAAGTTCAACTGTCCTGCTCGGAGTATTTCTTGAGCAACTCGACAAACCTTCGGTAGTCGAGCATTTCAAAGACGCTCCAACAGAGGTCACTCATATTGACCCCAACAATAATTGGATGACATCAATCTATGAATATCTTTAGCATGGCACACTTCCTGAAGATTTTATAGAGGCCAATCATATAGCTCAAAAGGTCAAATCATACACTCCAATTGAATGTACCCTCTACAAATGAGGAACTCATGGAGTGTTGATAAGATGTATATCTCAAAAGGATGGTTTGCATTTACTATCCAAAATACATGGAGGAGTCCATGGAGCACATCATTCCTACCGAACACTGCTCGGTAAAGCCTTCTGACAAAGATATTATTAGCCAACTGCCCTCTATGATACAAAAGAACTTGTGTCAAAGTGCGCACAATATTAGTTTCATAGCCGACAAGTACATTAACCTGCACAAGCTCTTTGAACTATACCACTTTCTTGGCCTTTCACAACCTGGGGGTTAGACATTCTATGACCTTTCCCAAGAGCACCTGGGGGCATTGAATTTCTTTTTAATGATTGATACATTCACAAAATGGATCAAAATTGAAGCCGCCAAGAAATTCATAACAAAAAATGTGGTTACACGATTTGATGTTTCTAGTCATATAATCATAGACTACGATACCTAGTTTTTGAGTGAAAATTTTCAAGAATTCTATGAAGATCTAGGTATCAAAGTATGTTACGCCTTAGTGGCTCATCCATAGAGTAACAGGGCAATAGAAAGAGCCAACCATATACTAATACAAGGGATTAAATGCTGAGTGTTTGACTAGTTAATACAACGGTCAGGAGCTTGGGTCAAAGAACTTCCTTCTATATTATGGGTTGTTCAAACCACGACCAGTCATGCGACTAAAGAAACACCCTTGTTTATAGTTTATGGAACAGAAGCCATGCTTTCTCTAGAATTGAAAATTGGCTCTACTCAGATGGGTTGTTATAATGATAAGAGTAAATTGCACTTTGCACCAGGTAAAATGTCACTTGATTCACTTTGCACCAGGTTTTACACATACTTTCACTCTACACCAGTATAGAGCAAATGTTGTTTCACTTTGCACCAGGGCCCAACTTCGACTACGCCCCCCTTCGACCACGGCCCCAAAGGTTGAGAGAAGGATCAGAGGGCTTAAGCTTTGCTAAGGCAAAACTGACTCCATCTGTGATGGCATCCCTCATGGTCTGCTCGTGGTTGCTCCTGAAGGTAGCTAGTCGGTCTCGAAGGTTTTCGAGTTGTTGACCAAGACAACTTACCTTCTCGATTGGATCCTCTGAGGAGCAGTTAGGTACTTCCGAGCCCATCTTAGTAAGCATGTTGTTGAAGAGAAAGATCTTCTCCTGAAGACTCCCTTCAATCTCCCTCTTCTCATCCTCCTCGGAACCAAGACCTTTATCCAGTTCTTGAATTTTCAAAGCTTACTCTGCATGAGTAACTCAAAGTTAATCAAGACAAATTATAAGCAAATCAAACTGATTGGACCATCGATTGGTTACCTTGGTTTTTCTTCTTGTAAGCTTCAATGGCTTCCTTATGTCAAAGGACGCTGTCATTGAACTTGGTCGACCAGTGTTCAATCGACCGGTCCTTGGCTTTGCACATGTCTTCAAGCTTTAAGATGACAATGCCCTTCACGTTTGCCTCCTTTTCATAATCTTCTAATTCTGTCAATCACAACAAAGAAAGAAGTAAGAAAGAGCAAGGATTGAGAAGCAATAAAGGAAACATTAAGAAGAAACTTGCTCTTCAATTGTAGGATCTTCTCCTCAAGAGTCTTGAGGAATTGTTCGTTCTTGGTCAAAGTTGATTGAAACAGTTCTCTCTCCTTCTTGAGGGTATTCTTTAGCACCTTAATAGTGCTTCTTGACCTGTAAAGATATTTGAAGAGTTATGAGAATTAAGATGTCTTGATGACCAGAATAAAATGAGAAAAGATCATTACCATTCATCGGCTTCTCGGTGGAGGGTAGCGCCCTCTTTCTCAATGGCTAATGATCACCTAGTCATCTCTCTGACTAGGGCAACTCCTTCCACCATGTGCTAAGAAAAAGAGAATAGAAAGAAACATAGAAAAGATTCAAAAGGGTACAAATGCATCATAAGTGATCTTGAGAACTTGCCAAGACTGCTTTACTTGCATATGTGGAGTAGAGTGCTTGGGGACCAATCTTCAGCTCAAGATCTGACACCTTCCTCCACTAAAGTTCCTTAAGTCTTTGGTTGTTAAAGCTGTAGTCCCAATCGGGAATGTCCCTCCTCTTCGACCATTGTTTTCCCAGCAGAAATGGGAGTCTGTTGGGACTTCATCTCCGCTTCAGGACCGTCGATGGTATAGGAGCCATCGAAGGATTCTGTTGATTCCATCAGTGGTTGAGAGGCTGCTACGACCACCTTCTCCTTTGATGCCTCTTAGTAGAAGCATTCGGGAAGAAAGTAATTGGAGAGGTACAAGCACTACAAAACCAAAAGAATAAGAAGAAAGGAGTAAAGATCTCAAGACATATGGAAACCAAAAAAAATGTATGACTCTATACACTTTCTTATGACTAGTACATTCCTTGTTTTCTTCGTCTTGATGTTGAAATGCCCTGGAGCATAATCAAGATCACTAGCCTTTCTCTTCTTCTTCTTGACTGTTTTCACCAGTATAATATTGATAGGGCCGGTCCGACCCTTTGTGTGTCCCGACTGGATGCTTTCATCCTTAGTCAGTTCCTCCCTAGGGCAACGATGATAGCTTCTCCCAGCATCTGCACCCCTATGGAAGGTTGGGCTTCCTTGACCACTGAAGCTATTGTCTTCACCGGTGTTGTCAAAGCCTTGAGGGTAGCCATTGGATCTTCAATCTGCTCAGAAACAATTATCTCAAAGCCCGTGATTGGTGGATCTAATTTCACCATTGGCTTTGTGGTCATGGTATCCCCGATCAGTGGCCATTCCTTTTCTTCCGCATTGTCATCAACCTAGATGAGTTCGGCAGCGAAACCCATCTAAGAAACACACTCCCGTTGGTGCAATTTCTTTGTTCTCCTTATGAGAGCAAGTGTAGGTTTGTAAGAAAACTCTCAGAGTCATAGTAAAATCCTACCTTCAAGGGGATTTTTGCCTGCTTTTGAGGAGCTTGGGCAGTATAGGAGCACGAGGAGTTGTAGAAGGAGCATGATGTGATCTCAATTCTCTATACGACTTTCTTGGGGCTCGGAGTAGCTTCCTCTGACCACTCAACTAGCTGCACATGCTATGACTCGATCATCTGCACATATCAGAAATGTTACAACACACTGTTTAGAAAAAGGAAATTCGGAAGAAGAAAATGTTTTTTTGTTACCTTAAGTCTTTTGATCTTGTCTTCTAGAGAAGTAACTGCCAGGATCAAAGGAACTCCTTTCTACTCGGGCTCCCCCTTGCAGACCACCTTTACCCTCTCCCTTACTTAGGAAGGAGATAAGGCTGCCAAACCAAAATAGAAGAAAAATATTAAGGTAAAAAAATATAACCAAAGAAAAAGATTTAACCAGTCGGAATTCTCGATGCTTACCTTTTGAAGAGTCCCAGGTTGAATCTTTCGCACCCTCGTACCATAGCACGATATGATCGCATGATTTCAGGGGACTAATCTGGCGCATGGAAAAATCCCTCACCACATGCCATGAAGTTAGCCCCTTGTCTTTAAGATAGACGATGGCCTCAACCCATCGCTCTATCTTTCCTTCCTTCTTTGGAGAAGACATCCACATTGAGTTCTCTACTGTAATTCGTCCTACAAAGGAGAGGTTGTCTTCCTTACTGACCATCATGTTAAACCAAAATTTCTTCCATGACAATCACGAGGACTTGGAGAACATTCAAATGTACTCCCTTGCCTTCTCATCATGAAGCCACAAAGAATAATTCCCAGGTGGAACTGCTGCCTTTTCAGCTCTCCCCATCATCTTGTAGTAATATCCGAAGAGCTCCAAGTTCATTGGAATCCCTAGATGCGCTTCACATAGATGGATGAAGATGCTGAGATTGGTGATTGAATTGGGGGGGGGGGCAAATTTACCAAATCAATCTCATAGAACTCTAGGACCTCCGATAAGAAAGGATGCGTTGGTAACCTGAATCCACATTCTACATACGCTAAAAAAATTTGGGATTTCACTGTCGCTTCCACTCAAAAAGTGTTCCCCAATTGCTCACCTTCAAGGGATCAGAACCTTATCGAGGATTATTCCTGGTTTTTCCATGGCCTTCAATATATTCGATCCTAGTTTGGACATTGGCCAATCGGTAATCAAATAAGATGTTTTGGTTATGGTGGCTAAAGATCTAGGTGTGGATTGAAAGGATTCAAGGCTACAGTTGAAGGGTGCTAAGGTGGGGAGGCAGAGGAAATCAAAGAAGATGAAATGTTTTCTCTGAAGAGCATGAAGCCAACAGGTACCACGCTAGGTTTTTGCAAGGGATTTCTCAACTAAAAAATAGTAGTTGCTTGATCTGAAGCCCAACGGATTGAAAACCTTTTAGTTTCCCTAGTTAGTTTTTTCAACCTTAAGTGAATAAAAACTGCCTCTTTATTTGTTGATTTAAAATCTAATGAGAAAATTGAGATTATAAATTCACTTAAAGTTTAGGGGCTAGTTGACAAGGATTAAATTATCCATTAAATACAACTTTAATACTTAATTAAGGCCCTAAGACTCATGTTGTCGTAAGCTTTCGGAAGTGTTCCCCTGGTACCCCTGGTTGGAGGACTATTGTACACTTTACCTGACTAGTAGACTACTCAGAGGTTTCATGAACTAGTATGAGAACCCACTCTCCTCCCGTGCGATGGATAAAACACATACTTTATCCATCTCAAACAGAATAATCTTTTAGAACTATATCTATGACAACAACCACCATGCAGTTGTCCCCATGATTATCTCTCACTGATAAGAACCAAAGGTCAGTTATCATCAGATATCTTTCTTTGACAGCAACCACCCCTCCAATCAGACGCGATGATTCCACAAGATGTCTCCTCAGGTAGATAATTGGCACCTCTTCAATGTTATTTAAAGGTTGACGAGAACAACTCAGACGGTAACTGGAATGATAACTCGAAGCAAAATTCGGAGAACAAGTCAAGTCCAATAGACAAGGCAATTAAGATCTTCTGAGTAGTGGGGAGATCATAGATCAGGAATAGTTGGACCCCTTTTTTGTAAGCCCTTTTATAACCAGTTCATAGCAATAAAGATCATCCCTTTCTCTTACTGAATCATTATAAGGAATCCAACCCCCTTTCTCACATTATTCATAAGATCAGTGACACCATGTATCTACTGACAACACTCAATGACTGAGATTAGTCGGGGTGAGAACATGCTATGGCATACATAAGTGAACCAATAGCACTAGTATATGGAACTCTAAACATATACTCAACTTCATCATCTAATTGTGGACATGACACTAAAGAAAGTCTGAAATGTGTAGCTAATGGAGTACTCACCGTTTTGGACTTATGCATGTTAAAACGTTAAAGAACTTTATTAATATACCCTTTCTGACTTAAGTATAATTTTCCAAGCCATCTGTCTCAAATTATTTTCATACTAAGAATCTTCTTTACTACACTGAGATCCTTCATCTCCAATTCACTTCTTAATTGTGCCTTCAATTTTGAAATTTCTTCCATCTCTTTTACAGCAATCAACATATCATCGACATATGAAAGCAAGTAAATAGCTGAACCATTAACTGTCTTCAAATAAACATAGCTATAACAATCGAATCTATTGAAATCTTGAGAGATCATAAAGGAGCCAAATTTCTTGTACCATTGTCTGGGAGTTGCTTCAAACTATAAAGGGATTTCTTCAACTTGTAAGACAAATTCACCTTTGCTTGTAATATTCTGAAAAATAACCCCTTAGGGACCTGTGCATAATTAGAGAAAAGAGGAACAGGAAAATGGGATGCTTGAATTTTTAAAGGAAGGATTGGTTTCCTGGAACGAGTTGTGTGGGGAGTTACAGATTGAGTCATTCTCATGTCATGTTATAAGGGGACGTAGGGAAGAGAAAACCCCAAAAGCCCTAGGCAAATTCTTCCTTTTTCCTGGCGCTGTTGCAAGCACCTCCTTGTGCCAGCACTTTCCATTGCATGCCAAGACCCCATCACCATGCGTCGCTGGTATTGCCATCACCAATGCTTCCTTCGTCCAACACCAGTGCTCCATGTTGCTAGCGCTTGTGCCCACCACACACCTACCTACCTATCCACATCGGCTGTGCCCGCACTGCCGTTAGCGCTTGCCACCCTGTTGGGACATGAATCTGCAAATCCGGACCATCTATGTATTTTAAACTAGTCCCAAGATTAGTAGCTAGTTCATATAGTATCAACATTGATGAAATCATATCCATACAACAAAACAACTAAGAATAAGCCAACATTTATCAAATAGTAACAACAGACCTTATGGTCAAGGTTTTACAATTAATGCCACGTAGGGCTTAATGACAGAAAAATAAACTTGTAGCAGAAGAAACTCTCGTGGTAGCCATCCGATATGCCCACAGGCAATCGAGTGGAGAGCGCACCCTAGTTCGCATAGTCCTCGAAGTACTCCTTGTAGAAGTCATTGTTCCCTAGGTCTTCTTTGATGACTGATCAACAAATGGCGTAAAGCCATGAGTACATAAAGTACTCAGCAAGTTGTAGGGAAATGTATGCAAATAGTATTTATGCAAGGCTTGAACAAGAGTAGCTTTATGGCTATTTTGCAGAAAATAGTATTGACAGTAAATACAATATATAGATTGAAAAAGCACAATTTAAAAAGATCACATACATAAGTAAATAAGTACTTTGAAACAACTAGTGAACTACCTGTTCACTTCCCAACCATTCCACCAACCATAGATTTTTGATAAAAATCTATCTCCCATGTGAAATCACCAGGCATTGTTCATAACTGGGGACACAACTATTTGAATAGTTTTTAACACTCTGCAAAGGTTGTACTGCTTTACCCACAAGATATAACCATCTCATATTGCCACGTGATTAACACACTTCCTTGGGTGTGTGGTGGAGAGATCATGACAAGGCCTTTACAAAGCTCTGTTTTGACCCAGCTCTGCTCGCTAAGGTTTCACCTCTATCCGACCCCCTCTTGTGCCTAGTGTGAATGTCCATCCCAAACACACTTCAACCCAAACGAAACTAAATCAAAACATTACTAATTAATCAGCCATGTTTACTCTATACTGGACATGTGGTTGTATGACAAGACCTAGATTAATGGCACACAAGATTAAGTCCTTAGTAACTACTCAGGTGAAATAACCTCATCCAAAATGTGCTACCCGCACCCTCCTTTACTGCACGATCATTCACCTGAGTACAAAATAAATTACCAAGCTCAATGGCATCTCTGCCATGGCACAACAAATTTTATTAACAATGGCTACCCGCCACAATTCCATATGTGGTTAAGTCAAATTTTTATGATAAACATGGTTAAGTAACCAATCGCATAACTAAAGCAGGACTAAGTATAACTTTGATTCCCATGTTGGTATTAAAATATGTCCAATTAAAATTACCATTTCTTTGGTGTTCAAGAATATATGTCATTCACAATTATTCAAGGTGGCATACTATCAAGTAGGTATTTAACTAGTCTCGGAAATATTTAATATAAAACTAGCAATGCATGTTAATTTAAAACAATATAATTTTATAAAATGGGTTCAATATGACGAAAGGTCTACGACTCGTCTTCATTGAAGTTGGAGTTCAACGCTTCCTGCTGATCCAAACTGGCATCGATGATGTCAGATTCTACACGCGCGAAACAAGAAGAATAAATAAACAATAAATAAATTCAAATAAAACCACAAAAATGTGAAATATGTATACTGGAAGGAACTTTATGATTTTAGATGAATTTAGAAATTTGAATGGGTGCAAATGGAGGTAGGATGAAGGAGTACGAGCTTTTGGAAGTTTAAATCTAAAGAAAAAGGAAAAAGGAGATATTCCGGACGGCTCTAGAATAGATCAGAGCAGTCCAATTGGCACCAGGAGACAATCGGACCAGTCCGAAAGCTATCTAGTGGTTGAACAACCGTGATTGGATGGCTAAACATGGTCAGTGGTCGAAGTGACTGTGAGTGGTCTATGGTCAAAACGTGGTCAGAAGGAGTGGTCGAATATGGCAGTGGTCGAACATGCGTGCGGTCGAAGTCGTAGAGTTACTGTAGCATCATGGCCATAGATACACTGTAGCAGTCATAGTCATAGCGGCCGTGGTCGGATGCGATTGTGGTCAGAACCCACTGCGGTCGGGAATGACTTCAGTCGAAAATGACATTGGTCAGAGCGACTATGGTCGTGAGCGCCATGATCGGGGTGGTCAGGAGTTATAACGTGGTCGAAGAGGTGGAACTACGCAGAGTGGTCGGAACCAGCAGTCGATAGCAATGGTTGGAAACAGTTGTCAAAAGGATTAGAGGGTCTGGAGAGGTCGGAGGGATCGAAGGGTTCTAAGAGGTCGGGGTCAAAGGCTACCGTAATCGGAGAAGACTTTAGTAGTCGAGAGATGCAGAGAGAAGAGTTGAGTACCTCAGCACGGACAGCCAGGAGGTCGGAGGATGGTCGAAGCGTAGAAGAAGCGACGGAGGCGGCTCGGTCATCGACGGTGAAGGGGTTCCAGCAGCGGACTAGATCGGCGAAGGGGCAACGGAAGGTCATACGGGCTCGGTAAAGACGGAGGCGATGGCGGCGAAGCGCGAAGAATCCTGGGCTCACCGGAAATGCTCGCCGGAGCTCGATTTAAGGCCAACGAAGGAAATACTCGGTGCGAACATTTTCAGACATACGAAAGCAAAAATTGAGCGGCGGAAGAGTGTGAACAGGAGGTGCTTGGAACGGTATTTATAGGCTAAAAAAATGGCTAAGAGGCAGCTCACAAGATTTATGGCCAACGTAGAGGCGCATAGTCGTGGTTGATAAAAGGGTTTAAAGCGGAGAAAACCATGGAAGGAAGTGTGGAATGAAGATGGTCTTCAATTGGCAGCATTCGATGCTGAAAGTAACGGTTGGCTCTAAAATTTTTGATATTTTCTTCCAGTACTACAAATAATCTAAATAAAATTTAATCAAAATTCTAAAATTTTAACTAATTAATTTGAAATCAAATTTTGAAGGAAAACAAATTGTTTTGGGATGTTGCACGCCCACGCACTTGCGCGCCATTCAATTGCGTGCCACGCGCTGCTCGGCCGTAGGCGTAGCACGGCCCGCTCGCCCATGCGCTAGGGCAAGCGCATCGCCAGCGTGCCATTTTCCCACACCTGCGTGCTGTGTGTTGGCGTGTGCGTCCGCCCGGCAGCCCTCTTCTCCTCACGTGTCGTGTGTTGCCTCGTGCGGCGAGTTGACTTGCTGCTGCATTGGCCAAACCAACGCAACGTTTCTAGCTTTTTGCTGCCCGTGCACGCGGGAGTGGCCGCACTGTGCACCCGACTTTTGGCCTGAAGACTTCTGTGTGCCAGGCCAGGGGAAATCAAGGAGAAAGAAAGGCAACGCTAGGGGAAATTCAGGAGGGAAATGTGGAGAGTAGGGAAGAGATCATGATCTGAGTTTTTTACTTAGATAATGATCTCGATATTTTCTCTCTATTTTACTAATTTAATTAGATATTAGAGTTGGGGTTAGAGATAAAAGAAGTGTTTGTCAGGGGTCGATTAATAGATCGATTTGTCTGCTATAATGTTCTACCATGATTTCGGGTATTGTATGGGTATAGTTTGAGAATATCATATACTAGATAGTTGTAGATAATATTGCTAGCTTTCTGTAGAATATTTAATCACGTTGATTAGACGATTAAATTTTGTATTATGATTTTTATAAGCTTGCCATCTGGCAAATTGTAGTCAATCGGCAACATTAGAATGAACAGTAGATTAAAAATAATAAATAGAATAATTAGGGTATTTAGTCTACATGAAAAATGTAGGTAATTTCTTAAGAATTCCAAAGAGTACAAGAACAAGAATTTGGACCAGTAGAACAGAAGTTATGAGTTTTGGAAGACTACTGTCTAGAACCTGCTGCTGGACATAGTCTTAGGAAATTATTAATTTGAAGGAGTAAATGGTAGAATTGAATTTTGGCATAACTATAAAGAGGTAGAAAACTTTCTGTAGTTTCTAAAAATGCCATGAATTACTATAGTCGAATGAGTAGATTAATAGATGTGAAAATATTAAGCATACTGTCTAGAAGATTACAAATATGTCATCTAGGTTGAAAACAGGGGTTTAAATGATCTAATCTAGATATGTGGTCAACTAAGAGATTGTAGAAAATTTTGTGTAGATTTCAAAACTGATATGGGTTGCTATATTATGATTTGGGAGTTAAAAGTTATTTTATTTTTAGTACCAGGGTAGCAAGGATGATTGTCCGGTATAGGGGTAATACTGTGGATTTGGGAAGCAATAGGAGCATTATCGTTTAATTGTTGTCTTGTACTATTGTGGTTTATATTGAGATTGGGTATCTACTGTAGGAGTAGCATAGGGGGTTGATGTCATCTCCTAATCAACCCGGTCGTCGCAACTAGAGAATGCAAGTGCATAGTAAAATGATATATTATGATTGATAATTGTTCATTGTTATTGATTTATTCATGTCATGCAATATTTAATTACCCTTTTGTTCAGTATGATATAATTCGATGATAAATATGGCATGTCATAAAATGATAGAATATTGCACTCATAACATAACATATGCATACAAGTTAGCCAGTGAGTAAGTCAAATAGCTATGAGTAAGACTATTTGACTATTTCAGCGTGCTCTTGAGTAAGACCTATAGAGGTAGGCACTTCCATGGAATGGAAAAAAGATTTACTTCAGTAAGCACCTTCATGGGATGAAGGAAAAGATCTAATTCGGTAGGCACCTCCATAGGGTGGAGGTAAACGGTGAACATTGATAGATGTTCCCTCCGCTATACTAGTATGAGCCACAAAAAGAGAAAGAGACATGTGCATGAGCATTGCATTACATTATTGGTTGTTGATGATAAGAAAACAGAAAGAGATGGTATTGTGGTAAATGTGGTTTATTGATGATAAGAGAAGAGAAAGAGATGGTATTGTGGTAAATAATAGAATGCTATGTATGTTAATTATATTGTTTTATTATATACTTGTTGAGTCGTGGACTTACCCTTACTTTATTATTGTTGTAAGGTGAATGTTGAAGGTGACATGTATGGGTGATAGTAGAATATATGATCTTGCACTTTTGTAGCTCTTCACTCCACCTAGCGATTAATAATTTATTTATCATAATCAGTTTAGTGCTATCTATAGGACCGGATGGCAACAGAGGGGGTGAATGGTACCAACTCAAATTTTCCCTTAAGTATTCAAGATTCTATTCACATATAACTATAGAGTTGTAGAAAATATAATTTTCATCCAAAACTCAAGGCAAATAGAATTTTGCAGGGATGTTCTCTAGATTACCAAGAACCTATTCTAATAAACGATCATGAAAATCATGGCCAAAATTGAGACCTTTTTAGTTTGAAGGAAAGGTGCACCGAAACTGAGCAAAAACCAAAATATGTGAATACAACTTGATCGTGGGTAGATGATGACCAAGATGGGTCTAGATGTATTCGCACATATCCCAGCAAATAAGAACACGAAAGAAATAACGTCAAAAACCCTCGTATCAAGAAATCACACTTTGAGGCCAAATCAAGCAAAACTAGGTTTTCTTGATAAACTTGCTATCAAAGTGCCTAGAGGGGTGAGAGGGTGTGGTCAAAAGCTAGAGAGTGGTCGTAAAGGCTGCTGGCAGTTGTTGTATATGACCAGGGCGGTCGTAGTTGACCATAGTGGTCGTAACTCGACCAAAGCGGTTGTAACCGACCGAAGTGGTCGTAACTGACCGGAGTGGTGAAAGGATGCTTCTATGGCAATGCGAGGTTGCGGTCAAGAGTGTCCGCGGTCGAAAGGGTGCAAGAGAGAGAATATGCCAGGGGTTATTTTATACCTCGTGCAGAGGCTAAAGATGAATGGAGGCGGTCGGTGGCGTGGAGGAGGCGGTGGTGATGGTCGACTCCTGGTGTGATGGCACTGCTGGTGGTAAAGATACTCAGCCGAGGAAAGACCTCTTGGCAAGCTTACGGAAAGGAGGCACTCGGGTGCTCAAGAGAAGAAATGGGAGTGGCGTGGAATGCACTGGTGCCGAAGGCTCCTTTATATAACTCGGGGAGGGAAGGGAAGGGAAAAAGCTGGGTGGCTTCGCGAGTTAAAGTGGCCGAGCACAGTGCGATGCTTTGGTTAGTGTGGAGTTTTAAAGAGGTGTTAATATGGGCGGGGTGAGCGCAGAGATTGAGGGGTTTGCACATGGAGTGTGATGGAAAAAAAAATAGAGATGAGAAGGAAGGTAGGCGAGGGAGATCGGTCAGAGATGGCGACGATCATTGGAAGAGAGGAAGGAGATGAGCAGGAGGTAGAAGACGGTGGGGTGTTTAGTGGGTGAATTAGAGCCACTAATTTCCACGAATGCCCGAACCAACAAGTGGTAACAGAAGCTTTAAAGAGCTTCGGGCAGACATCAATGGCAGACGCCCAGAGAAAGAAGAGGAAGAAGAAGACCCAATGGGTGGGTCCTGTCTGTCGGCGAGAGAGAGGAGGCAGGTGAGCAGATAGCGACATGTGGCAAACGAATGCATCTGGACCATCGTCCGAAGAAAGAGAGGATAAGTGGGAACCGACGCATGAGTTTAGATCAGCGGTGGTGGATGAAATCCCATCTGGACATGTGTCGGTTGGAGGAAGAAGAGGGATTTAAAAATCCTTTTTAATTTTCAGAACTCCTAGAAATAGAATAAAAACTTAGAAAATAGTAAATAGAGTTGCAAAAATTTAGAAAAATTAAACAGAAATTCTTGAATATATTTTGGACTTAATAAAAATATTTCCAACTTAAAGTTGGTCTTTTAATTTTTACAAAAATAGCTTTATGTTTGAAATTGTTTTTTTAAAATCCAAAAAAACACAAAAAAAAAGCCAAATAAAAGCCAATGCTTTAAAATAATTAATTTGAAATGAATTTTTGTAGAAATTCAAAATACCCTTTGTTTAATAATATTTTCATCTTTTTATTAAACTAGTATTCAAAAGAAAAGCCTTTTAAAATACCCTTTGTTTAATAATATTTTCATCTTTTTATTAAACCAGATAACACTTCATTTTATTTGAAATTAAATTTATTTAATTTTTTAACTAAAAATTTTAAGATAAATAGCTGGGCTATTACACAAGGATTCTTCGAGTAAGAAATAGTCTCATGGTAAAACATTTATTGAACATGTCTTAGAGGAGTTAGACTTAAGCTTTTCAACTTCATCATTAGCAAGTTTAAGCTTTCCATCATAAGAATTATGTAGCATTCCGAGTTCATCAAATTTATTAGTTATATATCTAAGTTGAACTAGATTTGCTGTATTAATTGATCTAGCAGTTTTCAACTCAGAATGTAAAACTTGATAAGCTTCACAACAATCATCTTTAGGAATGGAAGCTTTATGTCTATAAATCTCAAAATTTAAGATCTCAACAACAGAATCATGATTTTTAATTTTTTTTATGCTTTTTGAGCTCCTCTATCAATCTAAGCACAACATGAGATACATCAGTATAAGAAGATTTTACCACATCAGGATCACTATAGAGATCATCATTGTCTAGCTCCTCACTGTTTGTCTTAAATCACATTAATGTAAAGTCCACCTCCTTTGCCTTCTTGCTATTGCCCTCATCATCGCTTCTAGAACCATCATCAATCAAATCAATCAAATCAATTGCTGAAATTATTTTGTTGGCCACCCTGCGATAATTATGCTTCTTGTTTGGATTAATCTTGACTTGAGAGCGACGAGTTGGAGCCTTGCCCTCTTTGACCTCTTTGCTCCTCAGTTTGGGGCAACTTATCTTGATATGGTTTTGCTCACCATATTCATAGCATCTGATTGGACCTCCTCTCCACCTTGATCTGATGTTATTAATCACCTTGGTCACCTTATTAGAGAGAAGTACAAGCTGCTCTTCTAGAATCTCCTCTAACTGTTCATCTAAAATAGAGCATAATGCAGACAAAGAAACACTAGAAGAACTAGATAAACTATCAGCTTGGTTAGTCACTAAGCACAAGGAATTAGTCTTGTTTATCCTGGCCAAAACATCAATCTCATGAGTTTTCATCATGGAATAACGATCATTCAATGCGAATGTTTCCATGCTAATCGAATGATTGATAGTAGTAGCTAAGACATTCTAAACATACATATCCAAAGAATTTAGAATTTGGCGAGCATTGTTAGAATCAGAATATGTGACTGTTGTGGCTATTGGCCAAACAGTAAACTATGAGAGTAGTGGAGTGGTTGTGATAGATGAACTATGTTTGCCCCTTCTCCATGTCCAGGGCGTATACATATATACCTCCATAAAGCATAACTACAATATTGCCCTTTGAGAGACCATGTGGAGGTGTCCCCATATTTGTGATGAGTAATTGACTCGTGTTCTGAAAATTTTGAGTTTGATTTGGTTGGTTGCGCCAAGTCGGTGCATGGCGCAGTCTAGTACGGTTGGACTTGGTCGATTGCGGTCAGACATGTTTAAGACGCCTATTCTTTTCTCGATCAATCGACTAATTACTGTTCCCTGTTTTCGGAAGCTAATTAAATCTTCAGGTTTTTGGCTGGACTGTAGTCCTCTCTTTTCTCAGTTTTCTCTGCCGATAGCATCTAGTCAATAGTATGCTGTTCTTTTCAGGTTTTTCGGTCTGCTCTTGCTGTTTTTATTCCTCAATTTTCAGTCTGCAATGTGTGTACCTGTCGGCCAAAAACTGACCCTGCTGTGTTGCTGTGTATTTCAGTTAACTGCAGAATTTCAGCCTGTCAATTTTCATATTCAGGTTCACTATCGATTACACTATCTGTTTGAGTTTTCTGCAGTGGTTTTCCTTCAATTTGAATTGGCACTTCCTGTGGTCAGCTGGCGTTTTGGATTGAAGTCACAATCTTCTGTCCGGAGAAGAGCACCGAGAATCCAAGATTTTCTTTGCTATCGGCAGTTTGCAGTATTTTCGGCTGTAGCTGTTTACTCTGTTTTCAGCTGCTACTCAAAGTATTCTCGGTACTGCTTTTTGGACTGATGTTTGTCTCTGTTTTCACTGATTTCATCTCCAGTTAGACCTGCTCATAAACAGAAGGTGATAAAGATCAGTCTCTGTCTTAGGTTGGCTGCAATTTGGGTTTCAGTTTTGTCTCTTTGGATTCAGTTTTCAGTTTCCGTTGCAGATTTTCAGCCGAGTGCTTTTTAGTCCCTTTTGACAGCCTTTCAACCAAGTCTGTTTTATCTCTTTTGTCGATCGAACTTTGGCGTTTTAGTAAACAACCATCATCTTCCTTCGTAGCTTCTATAGCTATTGAAGAAGAAGATTGTGAGAATACTCGGGGTAGGTTTTAAAGGCACCATTCGCCCCCCCCCCCCCTCTCTGTTGCCATTTCCGATCCTTCAATTTGTATCAGAGCCGGTTAGCTCTTCTCGATAGATCTTAACCGGTCTATGAGCCATGGCAATGGATAAGTATTCCACCAAGCCCCTGATCTTCGATGGGATCGACTATCCCTTCTGGAAGAGTTGGATGGAGCCTTACATACAGGCTCAGGGCTCTGCGATTTGGCGAAAGGTCAAAACTCGCTTTCTTGTTCCTGCCGATGAGAACATCAATGTGACGAACATGTCCGATGTTGAGGGGAATGCTAAGGCAATGAACATCATAATCCCCACCTAGTCCCAATCCTCCTTATCACCGACCATGACAGTCTCCACACCCAGCCTGCACATTCAAAGACCAAAGAACATTTTTCACAGCACAAGTTCTTCTCAACTTGATTGATATTAGTCCACACACATACCACACTCTTATCCATCGATCACCACAAACTAGACCATCCACGACCACAATTTCCACCCTCTTCAGAAATCAACCTTAGACCACTCAAAACGACTAGTCTGATCACCAAGCACAGCCGGTTAGATTGCTAACCTTATGCATACTCGAAGCCTACGAGTATCGATCACAACACCTTCGACCACCGATCACTGACCACAGTTGCAAAACCCATGGCTACAAAGCCTTTGACTACCAACTAGCAAAGTCTACGACTACCGAGCACTAAAATCTTTCGACTACCAACTTCTGAGTACTAACTACATCATTATTGCTACAGTACTTCTCCTGGGTACTGTTCACCTCTGATCACTATTCATCCAAACACTGTAGCTCTGACTAGATGACTACAGCTTCAACCAAAACACAATAGCTATGACCGTATACTCCCCGACTTCGTTGTCTTCGACTCGAGGCCTTTGACTACTCAGTGCTCAAAATCTTCAACCGCACCGTTCGAATCCTAAGCGATACCACCCAGGGCTTTGATACCGCTCAAACACCGTTCGATCCTCCAATGCCACTTGTACACTGTCCAATACTTCTATGGCACTCAAATGCTGTCCAACGCTCTGATGCCATTCGAACATCGTCCGATACTCCAAAGCTACTTGAACATTATTTGATACTCCAATGCTACTCAAACGTAGTCCGTCCTACTCGGGCCCAATCAAAACCACTCAGAGCTAACCAAAAATCACTCGAAGCAGACCAAAACCACACAAGCCCGATCAAAACCACTCGGAGCTGATCAAAACCACTCGGACCCCATTGAAACCACTTGGAGCCAACCAAAACCACTCGAAGTGAAAACCTTGAACTGCAATCGACCGAAAATTTCACAAATGCAAAGTCCAAGCAATCAAAATGTCAATTATTCATTATCACTAAACTCACGAACATCCACATGGTCTAATAGGCAACAACAACATTACCTGAAATTGTAGTACCTCAGAGATGATGAAGGTTGGCATCCTTCATTTCATCCTTCATCACAATGAGAGAACCTTTAGAGATCTTCAGAACTATATCTCCACCAAAATACTTGTACTCTTTAGCATCAAGAGTACTTAGCAGGATGTAACTTCTCTTCAAACTGGAATGTGTCAAACATCTAACAAATTTCTAACAGTGCCATCAAACATCATGATTTTGATAGAACCAATCCTTGCAATCTTGTATGGTGAATTATCACCCATCAATACGGATTTACTTGGCGTAGCTTCATAGGTAACGAACCACTCGTGGTTTGAGCTCGTGTGGAAAGTGCAGTCCAAATCAAGAATCCACTCATCACCAGTTTTGGAATCACCGGCAAAGGCAACGAGAACATCACCATTAGAATCTTTCTTAGCAACAACGGTGGCTTTAGATTCATCGATCCTCTATTCATCCTTTTTCGAATTGTTATTTCTTTTCTACTTTTTTCTTTACCCACCAACACTTAGATATGTTGTGTCCATCTTTCTTGCAATGTTTGCATGACTTGTACCTTCCTTGGGATTTTGATCTACCTTTGTAATTTATGCTCAAGCTTTTGCCTCTTGAATTGCTGTTTGAACTTCTCTCTTGTCGTCTACCATGGACAACAGGCTTTTTGCATGTGAACATGAAATTTCATTTGGAACCATGAGTTTCATCTTTTTCCTTCACATGCAGTGCTTCATACACTTCATTAAGTGTAAGAGTATCTCGGCTATATAAAATAGTATCTCTGAACATATAGTACAATCTAGGCAACCAGCATAAAAGAATAATACTCAAATCTTCATCATCATGTTTTACTTCCATAGACTTGAGATCCAAGACTACTTCTTTGAATGCTGTCAGGTGGTTCAATAATGACCCACCTCCCGCCATCTTGTGCAAATAAAGCTTCTGCTTCAAATACACTAGTAAGATCTTTGGTTATGCAAATCTATTCCAGCTTCAACCATAATATAGCAATGGTCTTATCCTTCAAAACCTCCTACAGAATACTATTTGATAAACGAAGTTGAATCTTAGATAAGGCCTTACGCTCTTTACATTGCTTCTCCTTAAGGGACCATGCAGCGAGCATCTTGTCGATCTCCAAAAGAGCGTCATCCAGATTGAGCTGTGCAAAAACAACCCACATCTTAACTTGCCACAGAGAAAACATCGTATCTCGATCCAACAGAGGGAGATCATACTTCAAAGTTGCCACGTGGAATATATCCAGAAATTGCTAGTGCGGATCTGTGTAAACCTAGCGATAGTCAGCAACATCTTGGTGCACTTTTGTGTACGTGAAGCAACATTGTACTTGGAATCCTAGTTGTTGAGGAGCCGTCGCTGGTGAGTCCAGTCTGATCGATTTCTCCTATGCCAATATAGATGGATCAAACACAAAACAATCACAGAATAATGCAAGAATTAAACATAGAGAGATGAGGGGCTCCTTCTTCTGCTTTATTACTTTTCTTTCTCAAAAGGTACAAGAGATGACAATAGGGTGCCCACCAATGGGCTAGGCTTGCAGACCTAGACCCAGGTTTTCCTACACTCTCCCTTGGGCACTTATCCGACACAATCATGCCTCATCAAACTTCATAAAAACCCAGTGGAAAAAAAAATTGGAGAAAGAGTACATGATACATGTAATTTTGTGTTGCACGAATTGCCTCATTAAAAATCTTGGTTGAGAAACTTTAGGAAAACGCATTAAGGGAAAAAAGAGTACAATCCACCCAATTCCATTCAATCTACAGGATTTATTCTTTGCGTACTCGATCTTCATGATTAAGTTTTAATAGTGAACTCATGAAGAGTTTCCTCTTGAATTCTGCACTTCTCTAAGTCTCATCATTCCAATTCCATGTACACATCTTTCAAAATTAGATGCTAGAAGTGACTTAGTGAACAAATCTGCAATATTTTCATATGAGTTAGTATGCAATATCTTAATTTCGTCCATCTTTTGCAATTCATGTGCATAGAAGAACTTAGAGTTGATGTGCTTTGTAATATGACTCTTGACGTACCCCATCTACACTTGTGCAACACAAGCTGCATTATCTTCATAGATAATTATGGGAGCTTGTATGATGTTCAATCCACATGACTGTTAGATGTGATGAACTATTCGTTGAAGCCAGGCACATTCTCGTGTGGCCTTGTATAGCGCTATGATTTATGAGTGGTTCGTCGAAGTTGATACTAGACTTTGTTTAGATGATTTCCATGAAATTGTAGTTTCACCACATTGGAATACATAGCCTGTCTGCGACCTAGCTGTATGTGGGTCTGACAGGTACCCGGCATCTGCATAGCCAGTCATATTCAAGTCTTGGTTCTTTCTATAGAATAGTCCAAGATCTTTGCTTCCTTGGAGGTATCGAAAAATGTCATTTATTCCCTGCCAATGCCTTTTTATAGGTTCTGCACTGTACCTTACTAATAGGTTTACGGCAAATACAATGTCCAGTCTAGTGCAGTTTGCTAAATACAAAAGTGCTCCTACTGCACTTAAGTACAGTAATTCTAGTCCCAGGACTTCCTCCCCCTCTTCTCTAGATCTATGGATCCTTGTCTTGCTGCAAAGATCTCCCAACCATCGGTACCTTCGAAGAGTATACCTTTTCAAAGCCAAACCTTTCTACCACCTTTTGGGTGTATGCGGATTGATGTACTAATATTCCTTCCAGGACATGCTCAAGCTGTAAGCCTAAGCAATATTTGGTTTTATTCAATTCTTTCATTTTGAATTCTGACTCCAGGTAAGAACTCGCTTCCTTTATATCTTCCAAAGTTCCGATGATAATCAGATCATCTACATATACTAAGATTATACAAGATCCATTCTAGGATCGTCATATAAATACACAAGAAAAATCTTCATTGTTCGTGTAGCCTTTCTTGCATAGAAAGTTGCTTAAGCGATTATACCACATCTTGCCTGAACACTGTACAGGCCTCTATTTGCTCTGTCTTGGTTCGGGACAGGGATACCTCTAGGCACCTTCATATAAATGTCCAAATCGAAGTCTCCATAAAGATATGCAGTTACCACATCCATTAATTTCATTTCTAAATTCAGGTTTACTACCATTGAGATTAAATATCTAAAGGTAATACCACCCATGACCGGGGAATAGGTTTCTTCATAATCAACTCCTAGTCGTTGAGTGAAACCTTGTGCAACAAGCCTTGCTTTATATCTTACAACTTCATTTCTTTTATTTCTCGTTCGAACAAATACCCATTTATGCACTACGGCGTGCACATGGAGAGTCATGCGGCTTACAGGCCCAAACACTTCTCTTTTGTTTAGAGATAATAATTCAGTTTCTATTGCCCTTTTCCAATTCTCCCAATGTGATCTTTTCTTACATTCAGCGAGTGATGCAGGCTTTGGTTCAAGATCAATGATTGTGGTAATTTTCTTTGTAAAATAAATATCAACATTGGCTGTTGTCTTGTTCATAGATTCTCCCGTGTGCACATAGTTTATAGCTATGTCATCATGGGTTGGTTCTTCTAGTGCTTCTACTTGCTCACTACTCCTTCCAGTTGCGGGGGCAAGTCCCTTTAGTTTTTCAGCTCTTATGTGTGCGCACACATCCATGCTGATTTCTCCCTCTATAGGAATGTTCAGATCTGGTATGTCCTTTTCTGAAGGTGCCATATTGGTGCCAGGTCTCAACTGGCTCCCCTTCTAGTTCTAGGGAACTTCAGTGATTGATTGTGTCAAGTTCTTCATATCCTTTTTCACCATATGTCCCTAGTTACTTAGGATTCGAGGGGTCGGAGTTCTCGTCCTTTTATTCTAAGGCCTCTGGACAGGATTAGAGATACCTTCAACATTCTTCAGTATTTCAACCCTCTCCAGTGCATTGTGTGCAGGCACATGTGACTTGGTCATACCTTTTAAATCACTAAAGTGGTTTAGCAGTTGGTTTGCTAACGCTTGCAGGTCAATGATCTTCTGGACTTCTCTATTTGCTTCACTAGTGCATGGGTGTGCATGGATTCCTATTGTTTGCCACGTAATTTCCTGATATTTTTCATCAAGGGGTTGATTTCCTCCCTCTAGTGTCGGGAAACTATCCTCATCAAATATACTATCAGCGAAACAGGAAGTATGCAAATCACCTATCATGGGGTCTAAATACCTTATTATAGATGATGTCTCATAACCAACATATATCTTAGACTTTCGGAGAGGGTCCATTGCTGTACGCTGTGGAGGGGGTATAGGTACATAAACCTTGCACCCAAACCTCTGGAGATGAGAAATTTTTGGTGCTGACCCTTGCGCTAGTTGCATTGGTGAATGGATATTATATACCGATGGTCTAAAGTTGATGAGAGTTGCTGCATGCAAGATTGCGTGTCCCTAACATGTAGATGATAAATTTTAATTCTGCAAAAGTGGTCGGGTAATAAATTTAATTCTCTTAATGAATGCCTCTGCTAGTCCATTCTGGGTGTGGACATGTGGTACAGAATGCTCAACGTTAATTTCCATTGCCATCCAATAATTATCGAATGCCTTTAAAGTAAATTATCCGGCGTTGTCCATTCTGATGGACTTTATGTGATGATCAGGGAAATATTCTTAATTTGAATTATCTACAAAATTAGCTTTGTGAAAGCATAGTTTCTCGTAGATAATAAACATACGTGCGACTATTTCAAGAAAGCATTAATGAGCACCATAAAATATTTAAATGGCCTTGACAGGGGCTGAATAGGTCCGCAAATATCTCCTTGGATGCGTTTCAGGAATGCAAGGACTTCATCCTTCACTTCAGAGCAGAATGTCTAGTAATTAATTTCCCGGTGGCACATGCGGGGCACACAAAATCTTCTTGATTCGGAAAATTCTTTACATTGATATTATGTCCCTGTGAATTGTTAATTATATTTCTCATCATCCTAAGACCTGGGTGGCCTAATCTATCATGCTAGAGATAGAAAGAGTTCAAAGCTTCTAAATATTATTTTCAGGGCAGTATAGGTTTGGGTGCCTTAATATTAGTGTGGTATAACCCAGTCTCAAATGAATGAAGTCTTTTTAATACCCTTTTCTTATTTACCTCACACTTCGTACTGAGCAGGTATTCCTTACCATACTCTTCTTCAGTTGTAACATGGAAACCGTTAACGCAAATATCCTTGAAACTTAGGAGAGTTCTAGTCGATTCTAGGTACAATAAGGCTTCTTGAATGACCAAAGTTATGCCACACAAGCATCGCTACGGCAATTGTTGTAAGGCTACCGGCACTCTTGCTAATCGATTGAAAGAATTTTGTCTCTCTCAAGATGGTATTCATTGTCCCGCTGTCAGCTAAGCACACTTCCTCCAAAGGGCGCCACATGTGTTCTAATATAAAGTATTATATTAATATGCAGTAGAAGACAATCAATCACATAAATAAAATACATAGAATATTAGAACATATCATGCCATTATTAACTGAATGAACGAATTAATCAATATCATCCAACCATCACGAGAAAAATAAATTGTTTGAGTACCATCAATGTAAAGTCTAACTTATTCCTTCCACACATGACAATTAAAGTATAAATGCATTTCGTGCATTAGACTGAGTCTGCTAAAAAACTAGAAACTTCGACTGCGATCTTCTTAGGGGTGAGATGCTCTTCTTGGGAAATCATGGCGACGGCAGTTGCAAAGTCAAGAGGGGGTGCTGCTGCAGGAGTGGAGTCAATCTCCATTGGTGCAGGCAGCTGTTGACAACTCTCCCCCTCAACAAAGACAAATTGGGTTTCATGCTGCCCATTACCGCCCTTCTTTTTCTTGGCCTGGAAGGCATTGACGACATATTGCGGCTCTTTACAGATCCACGACCAGTGCACCCAATTGCCACATTTGTAGCAGGTTTGGTCTTACTGACCATAGGGCTTGTCGTCCCGCTTTGATTTGCTAGCCTTAGTCTTGTGTGGAGTATTTGACTTGTCTTTCTAGGCTGCGGCCTTACCCTTCCTTCCCCTTTTTTCATTATAGTCTTTTGCACCTTGTAGCTCCCCACGTTGGCTTCACGGCCAACAGAGCTACCAAGTGGTTTTGCGATAAAGTTCTTGCGGAGAATTTCATCCTGAGCCTCTACAACCTGCATAATATCAGTCAATTCAGCATATTCTATGTAGCCATCTTGATTATAATTGCGCGCATACTACACTGCATTGGGGTGGAAGGTGGAGAGAGTCTTCTTAATCTTCTGCTCATCTGTGATCTGCCTACCACAAAGTTGAACATTGGTACAAATTCTGTGTAGAGCAAAGTTGTACTCCCCGAATGTTTTGAATCAGCAAACCTCAATCGAATCTACTCTTGCTCTGCTTGAGGAAGAATGATATACTTCAGCTTCTCGAACCGCTTCATGAGTGCAGTTCACAATGCTAGCGTGCTCTTCTCTGCGATGTACTCATTCATGAAAGTAAGACAAAGGTGGTGCTTGAGGAAGTGACACTACTACAGAAAGGCTAATAGTCGACGGCAAATCACAGACGGTTTTGTGAAACCGTCTGTAATGTAAACTATTACAGACGGTTTTAATTTGAAGGCCGTCTGTGGTATTTGTGGCGGAAAAGGAGTATCACGAGCGGTTCTTACCTGCGAACCGTGCGTGATCTCGAATATCACGACGGTTTTTATTAAAAATCGTCTGTGATAATCTGGGATTATCACAGACGGTTTTTTATAAAAAAATTGTCTGTGTTATGTCGACTATCACAGCCGGTTGTTGTTAAGAACCGTCTGGGAATGTTCACAGACGGTTTTTCACAAGAACCGGCTGTGATGTCCCTGTGTCTGTCATATTCTAGATCAGAGGTTAATATATAAGTACACATTGCTTCTAATAACTTAACTACAGAACTACTGAGACAAGAGATCACAAATTAAAGGCAAATTTATTAATTTCAATTAGAGGCAAATTTATTACAAAAGTCGCACAGGTAAACAGTTTCCCAGATTGTATTCTTTTGGGCTTCGTAAGCTTCTTCTTCAACTTGGGGACTTGGAGGATCAGCCGCTAAATTCTCGAACGCCGTTAAGATTGCCCTTGTCCTCAGCACTTCCTCGTGCAGCCTGGGCAAATGATCAGCAGCATCCATAATGTCGTAGAGGATAGCATGAAAAGATTCCTCAGAATCTGCCGTTTCTGCTTGATCGGCAAGGCTATCCATCAGTCTCTGCAATGCGTGTAGAGCTTCTTCCGCATTGCGCACATTGTGGAGAAGAACCAGGGTGAGGGCTGTTTCCCTTTCTTGAGCGGCAGCGAGACGCCTCCGTCGACGACGGAGGATCAGGTCAAGCTGACGAATGCAAGAAAGTCGGGGAAGGAGAGCAGGGCGGGTGCGGAGAATCTGCTCCAGATGCAAATTGCTGGCCGCCTGTGTAAGGTTCCGGCCGAACAATTCGTGATGAACAGATGAGAGGAAGGAGATGATCACAAGAACAGTAGTAGAAGCCATGTTGTATTAATTGTATATTGTATTGTACGTACGTAGAAGCTAGAGACCTGGATTAGGAGCGCATATTTAACCTTTAGCACTAACGGTTCGTATACCCAAACATGAATGATATAGACGCTTCGTATAACGATCGAGAGACGTTAATTAGACGATCGAAACACGGCGTTACGCATCGACACACGCGCGGCGTTCGGTATGAAGCTTATCACGAGCGGTTTTTATAAAAACCGTGCAGCGATATTTATCCTGACGGTTTTTAATAAAAACCGTCGTGATATTTATCACGACGGTTTTAATAAAAACCGTCATCATAATTAATTATCACGACGGTTTTAGTTAAAACCGTCTGTGATAATGACTAAGGCATTTATTGCGCTGCTCAGAGTTGTTCAAGTTTTCTATGTAACCGACCCGGCAAATAAGAAACGTTATGTAGTTCTTCATGGAAAAAGGAGAATTGTCGGAGTGGAGAATGTAGTGGACGAGGAGGGATACAATCAATTTGACGAGTTACCTCCTTTTGGAAATGGCATAAGGGTCGACGATGAACAACGTGACGAAACTAGTTACGTACGCATTGATCATGATGAAGGGCTAATTTTTAAAGGAAATAAGCAAGTACAATAAGAATGTATATGTGAAAATGTGTGACAATTTTGAGATGTATATGTGAAAATGTGTGATGTAGTCAATTTTGAGATGTATATGTGAAAATGTGTGATGTAGTCAATTTTGATATGTATATGTGAAAATGTATATGTGTGATGTATTTGAGAATGACAAAATGTATTGGCATTTATGTATATGTGTGATGTATTTGAGAATGACAAAATGTATCAAGAAATACACTGTGTGAATGCAGCTGGTTGGTGTTGTATATGAATGCAGCTGTTTGGTAGTTGATATGAATGCAGCTGTGTAGTTATTGGTGTTGTCTTAATTGCAAAAGCCGGCAAAGGCTTATCACAGACGGTTCTAAATTTAGAACCGTCTGTGATAGTAAACTATCACAGACGGTTTTTAACTCAAAACCGTCTGTGATATATTATCACAGACGGTTCTAAGTTTAGAACCGTCTGTGATAATCTCCCTACATATACCATCTCGCTAGGGTTTTCCGTGTGCGCTGCAGTTATTCGATTAGATCTAAATCCCAAGCCCGTCGTCGCCGCCGCCTCCCCGAGCCCTCGCCGGCTGCCTCCCCCAGCCCTCGCCGGCTGCCTCCCCGGACGAAGACGTCGCCGCAGCCTCCTCCTCCTCCGTCGCCGCCTCCCCGAGCCCGTCGCCTCCTCCTTCGTCGCCGCCTCCCCGAGCCCGTCGCCTCCTCCTCCTCCTGCGTCGACGTCGCCTCCTCCTCCGTCGCCTCCCCGAGCCCGTCGCCTCCTCCTCCTCCGTCGTCGTCGCCGCCTCCTCCGTCTGCTTGTTTCAGAGGGCATGGCTAGCATTACCTGAGGCTAGCCAATAAACAGAAATATATTTAGGGGTTGAAGGGAATATCACAGACGGTTTTTTAGTTAAAAACCGTGCGTGATAGCGATAATCACAGAGCGGTTTTGAGTTAAAACCGTGCGCGATAGCGATAATCACGAGCGGTTTTAACTCAAAACCGTCTGTGATTATCAGCTATCACAGACGGTTTTCAACTCAAAACCGTCTGTGATTATCAGCTATCACAAACGGTTTTCAACTCAAAACCGTCTATGATTATCAGCTATCACAGACGGTTTTCAACTCAAAACCGTCTGTGATATCTGATAATCACATACGGTTCAAAAACCGTCTGTGATGACCGTCGATTATCACTGACCCATAAATACAGACAGTTCACAAAACCGTCTGTGATGACGATTTCGAACTGTCTGTGATGACCTTTTCTGTAGTAGTGTGAAGTGCCTGATCATTCTCCTCAGGTGTGGGTTTGGCATTCTGTGGTGCACCAATCCTGATGGCAGTGCGAAGCTTTCTGGCTCCATGTACGATCTCGACATCAAAAGCCCAAGTCAAGTAATTTTGGCCAAGCTGGGCCAGCTCTTTGAACTCCCGGTTCGTGGTGCCTGTCATCTACACGTGCATGAAAGAAATGTATAAATTTACTGTACGTAAATATGCATAAAATAAATTGGACAATGGTACAAAAGGATTCTCGTAATGTTTCAAAATTTTCTATGCATTTTCTATAATTTTACTGTTGATTTCAGCAATTAAAGGTAATTTAAATAATTATGATTAATCAAAATAGTAAATAAATATAGAAAATATAGAAAGTAATAATAACAATGCTAAACATGCTTCAAATGTTAAAAATAATTCAAAATTTGAATTCCCGATGCCCTTTTGTACTGGAATATGGATTTTCAGTGAATTCTGTAATTTCCGAGGGCTTATCCGCTAATTTTTAATTGTGCGAAAATTTTTAGCGTAATGTTATAATTTCTCGAGGGCCTTTTTACAAAATTTTGGGCGCCTCCCTCCCAGCCGGGCCTTCCCCGGCCCATTTTTCTTTCGGCCCACCTCACAGGCCCACGCCGCCCAAGGCGGCGGTGGGTGGCGGCTTGCACGGGAGAAGTGGAGCAGGCGACCGGCGACGATGGGAGGCACGGGGTGACCGACGGCTCTTGCAGGAGCTCGGTGCGGAGCCATGCGGCAGGGCTGACGTGTGGGGCGAGCCGGCCGAGACGACCGGGAGCCCTTGCGGGGCGTCAGTCGCTCGGGCGAGGGGCCGATGGCCAGGAAAACTCGGCGGCGCTTGCGGGCGCTCGGGCAGAGGGGTTGACGGCCAAGATGTGGCACGGTAGTGGTGGTGCCTCGCGAGGGAGGCGGCGACGGTGGTTGTGCTCGAAGCCGAGCGTCAACGGCGCCTCGTGCGGGAGGCGGCAACGGTGGCTCGAGGTTGAGCGGCGGTGGTCTATGCGGGGCCGTCGTCGCTCCATGATGTGGGAGGTGCGTCGTGGTGGGAGGTGCGTCGCGGCGGGAGCCCATGCGGGGGAGACGCCAAGCCAGCGGCAGTGCATGCGAGGCAAGGTGGCGGCGGCTCGCCGTACGGGGCGAGCGGCGGCCATGCGGGGCTTGTGCGATGCGGCCTAGCCTGGGGGCCAAGATCTACACACGGCGGCACCTCGTGCGAGAGGTGACGTTATCGTTGCGCGGCGGTGCAGTCGGCCAAGTGCGAGCGGCGCGTTCAGCCGCATGCGGGTGACTCGAACGGACGATGCGACTGGCGCTCGTGCAGGAGCGGCAGCGCGGCCTCATGCGGGGGCGGTGGCCTATGCAGGGGCCAGCGACTCGGGCAGTGCGGCTGTGGGCCGGCGGCGTGGCTGTGTTTGGGCGACGCACATGGCATGGAGGCCGACAGCGCATTCAGCCACGTGCGGATTGTTGCTTTCGTTTTTTTCAATCTACAGTGCAATCAACATCTACTCTTTCATGTAATCTACCGATCGACATTGTGCCGGTGACTTCAAGTCTGCTCACGGTAGATTAGAGTGGATTTGCACCGTAGGGATTAATCTAGAAAGCAAAATTATGCGGAATTTAAAGTGATCTAGCTTAGGCAATTCAATCTACTATTGTTTCGATGATTACATTTTGATTCCATGGAGCGATTCGTACTGATAACGTATTAAGGAACCATCATTGGTGAGTCCAATCCGATTGATTTCTCCTATGCAAATGTAGATGGATCAAATACAGAATAATAGAAGAATCAAATACAGAGAGTTGAGGGGCTCCTTCTTCTGCTTCATTACTTTTCTTTCTCAAAAGATATAAGAGATGACAATGAAAACCTCTATTTATAGATTAATATATAGAATGCCCACCAATAAACTAGATTTATAGGTCAAAGTCCAGATTTCCCAACACTATTTGCCTTCCATGCGCCTAGCGATTTCAGTTGAAATCGTAGAAGAAAACGCCACGGATAAATGCTTTCCCCTTGATTTTGGTGCTGTTGTTGAACTAGTGTTGCTTGCTATTTTTCTCGGGTTTTGACACTTCTCGGGTCTTGCTGATGAGACTTTGTTGTTCCGCCAAATCTCACAAAACAAGCCAGGAAGCACTGAAGGTCTATTCTTTTCGACCGAAGTTAATGACTTTTGATTTTTTTGCTATAGTATTTAACTTTTAAACAGGGTATTTTTTTAAGACGGGGTCTACAAGTTAATTGTAGCGCACGTTAAAAGTCTAACATCTGTATTAACCAAAATCGCAAGCGAGCATCTATCTCTCCGTAATCTCTGTCGTAAATAGCTAAAATTCAAAAATTTCAGTCAAAAACTATAAGCCGCAGCCGAACCAAACATGCCCAAAATAGATGATGCTGCGTTGCTCTCGCTGCGCGTCGGATTGGCTCGTGTTATGACTCGAACTCCACTACTGGCTCGTAATTCAACTCCACTTTGGATTCGAGCGACGCAGGCGCTGAGAACACCGACTTGGATCGAGAGGCGATCTGAGGACGGGAATTGTTTTGATCGAATCTCCCATGCTCTTCTATCACTAGCTTATTGCAAATAAAGTATGAAAAAGTAGAAACTGGAGACATGAATTTTATGTGAAAAGCTCTTTCAAGAAAAATTACAAATACACGAATACCAAATCACTATATGAAGAGGTATTTATAATAGAGCTCTTACTCTTTCTATGAACAAGGAGTATATTTGTAAGACGTATAAAGGAGACTTTATGTTGGAGTAGAACCCCATATTTGAAAAGTAAACAAAACATAAACGAATTCGGATTACAAACTTAACATACAGTGATTCAAGTCCTATGTTTAGCCAAAGGCTGTATTTTTTTTTACAATTAGCAAAAACTGATGTGTATATCACAAAACAAAAATCAGGTAAAAACTGGCTAAGTATTGACAACCCATAAAACGCATGGAAGTTTTTAAAAGATCTAAAAAAATTACCATATGTAGGGGAGGGAATACTCTATATATATCTTTGCAAAATAGCTAGTTAAAACTAAATTGTATTAATTTATTAGATATGAAAAAGACAGATTCTGCACAAACTGTGCATGATCTACCTTGTCCTTTCTTCCAAACGCGATTGAGATTGATTTTAAAATTATGTATGGCTATAGAATATGCCCTCCCTATGTATGTTAAGTTTTTAGAATTTTAGAAACTCCCATGCCTTGATTTCACGATTTTCAATACTTCGCCTGTTTTCACTAGATTACGCAATATATTTAGCAAAGTTCACAGGTTTGCACCGTCCAAATGGATGGCTCACACTGGATACCCTGCCTAGATAAGAAATACACATCAATTTACTATACCATGTTTCGAGAAAAGAAATACTGCAGAAATTAATATATTTGTTTGTATGCCACACATGATTCTTTGAATCAGAATTGCTGGAGGGGTGAATGTGCCTAAGCTAGGTGTGTGGACCACAGAAATTCCCAAAAATTGCTTCAACCTTTTTGTTTTGTAAGAAATGGACAGAGGATGGGTTGCACCATTCTCTTGTGCAGACTTCCCATATTTGGTGATGTGAAGCACCAAAGTCTATGTTGTGTGTTTCTTCGTCCCATAACCTTTTCACTTCTGATTCCGAGATGTTGGTTTGCACCTAATGTCGATCAACTTCATAATCGTAAAAGATAAGATTGATACATCTACCTCTCCCCCCGTATTCATTTGTATTCTTGTTTCAACTTAATTACACTTTCTACAAAATCGAAGCCATCGCGTCCACACGATCCATCATGTGAGAAGCAAAGAAAACAATCAAATGAGTGTTGATTTCACGACCAGAGTTTCAATGTAACGGTTTTCACCAAAAAAAAAAAAACCTTTGCAAGGAGTAGCTTTGTCCCCACACCTCCCGATTGCACCACCAAGCTACTCTCTCTCTCTCTCTCTCTCTCTCTCTCTCTCTCTCCTCGAGCTACAATTAAACGAGGAAAGAGAAAGGCCAAATAGCTCAATCCCTCCTCCCTCTCCTATACATCTCTGTATTTAATTCACACGTTGTATTGGTAAAAATATATCAGGCAGCCATTCTAATCGGCCTGTCTGACCACTGGTCCTTCACTTCTTGTTCTTCCTCTTCCTTCCTCTTCCTCTTCCTCTTCCTCCTCTTCTGTCTTCTTCTTCTTCTTCTCAATTGTTCGCATATCGATTGTACGCGTGCTGTCGGGACCGGAAGGAATGTCGGCACAGATCGCGCCCGTGGCGCCGGCGGAGCAAGCGTGCTACGTGCACTGCAACTTCTGCAACACAATTCTCGCGGTAATATGTGCAACTTCTGCACTGCAACTTCTCTCTCTCCCCCTTCTGCTCTTTTCTTCTGAAGTGCAGATCTACAAAGAGATATGCATGAAACGATTGATTGAGTAGCTCATCGTTAATTGTGTAGGATTTGTCCAGTTCCTTGAGGGATTTCGCTTTTTTCTTTAAATTTGTTGGAAAAGGTACCAAAGAGATTTCTGATTTCTTCATCTTTTCTTCAGCTACGTACCGTCCTTTGTTTTGGCAACAGCGCCCGAAGAATTTTCCTTTCCTTTTCTACTTGTTAATTCAGCAGTATTTTTGAAAGGGATCGAGTGTGTCTCTTGTACTCCACCTTTTAATTTAGTCTACCATGGGTGCAAGGAAATTAAAGGTCATGGTCAGCATATATAGAAAGTTAAGCTGCTTCTCGCCTTGCATTTTCTGATCGAATCTATGATCTACATGATAAGAGTCCTGGACTAGTGGACAAGGGTGTCCACTGTATGTATGTGCGTGCTTTCATATGGTTTAGGCAAATTTGGGCTTTCATTAATTAGTGTATCATCCTTTTGTTATTCTTTCTCAAATATTCTCCCCTTGTTTCTTCTTTTTCCTGGGAAATTGGCATATATACGTGACTAGATCTTGAATGAACTAGCTGATTTCTTACCCAGTGTACTACGTGATGTAAAGTGCTGTATGCATATGGTAATTCTTTTCTTTTCCAAGAAGAAGATGCACATGGCTTACTGAACACCTTTCTTACATGTTTCAGCTCTAATGGTTTGTTTTTAACTAGTCCAAGCAATTTATGGGTTTTTCATGTATATTTTTTTCTTGAATATATTGCAACAAAGAGCATGCAATAACAATCATAGCTTTAGTGTATAACTGATAACTAATTCTCTCCGTTTAGATGAGCTAAACCATCTCACTCCTTCTCCTCCACGTTCAACCACAAAGGGCAATGACATTTACCCTAAAAGTATATAATTATAAAAGCAAGTTTAGTTATTGATCCAGTAGCAATGAAATGTTTGCTCCATTTAGCTCCACATTTACCCTAAGAGTGTATAACTGATAACTAATTCTCTCCGTTTACATGAGCTATTTTTTATTTATTGGAATCAAGTCAGATTTTTTTTAGGAAACGAAAGCTTGAAACTATTATACACCAGAGTGCTTGCAAAATGTCCGCACTTTATTTTGGAATAGAGCAAGAACAGTAACATACTGTACTACGTGACTTGTCACCAAGAAAATCCAAACAGATGCTTCCTGTTTTTCTTATTTTTCCTCTTCTTCATGCTCCTGTGCTTTGTCTTGATTTTCTTGGTTGTTATTCTTTGATGTTTAGAAAGTGTGGACATATTAGTTTGGACATAATTGAAACTAATGTTTTATTCTTTTGGTGCACGCGCTCATCGAGATGTATATATACCCCACTGAAAGGGCTATTGTTTGCAATTGATAAGGAATTGAAGAGAATTGTCTACTATCTCTCTGCATGTAGTGTAATGCTTGAAAGAGCTAATAGGTTCAAAGTGTAGTAAGTGGGAGTTGAAGTAAAAAAAATGAAACACTGCAAATAAAATGATTCCTATGGACGGGCTAATTAACCTTGGCGTCACGAAAAGGAAATATTCAAACCGACTAATTTTTTCAATTTGCAGTGATGTTTTAAATTGATGTTTAAAATGATGCTTACTACTCATGGTGGAGCTTATACATACATACGCTTAGTTTCGTTCCTATTTTTTATTTTTTTATCTTGTCCTTACTTTGGAATTAGTACCGCTCGTACAAATTCCCCTCAGCCTTTGCATGGAAGACGGGTGCCATCAATCTCTCTTTAGTGATTCGTACATATATATGGCACGTGCCTGAAAATCACCAGTTGGAGCATTGACAATCTCATATTAATTAGTAATAATTAGTAAATCCTATTTGACTTTATGAGTGCATACTTGACGTAATTATAGGCAATTTTTACATCACTGGTACATATGTATATAATCTTTTCTAGCACGTGGTATGGTCGGAAATGTCCAGGTGTTGATGCATACGTAGCCATATGATCTTTCCCAAGATCTCTTCTATTAACTTCGAAGCATCTTCGTTTAATGCCGTCTTGCTCTCTCCTAACAAAGATAAACTACGTACTGATCACTCCTACATCACCCACTAATGTTAATGGTTGAGGTGGAGATGATGTGTACCCGTGATGTATATGTCTAGTGTAGATTTTGTAGCTGCGTGCATGATCTTTCACAAGATCTTGCCTTCTCTGAACTTTTGCTGCAAGTCCAATGCCGTCTCCCTCTCTCCTACTACGCAAAGATAAAAAGGAGATCAATCTTGTTGACACGTGCTTGACCCACTAAAATGTACTATGCACAGTTTGTGCTTGAGCGTGAGCTAGCTAGCTAAAGCGTGTGAAGTGGCTTCTGCATGAAGTGTCACTGTCTCTTGCATCTTTCTTTCTCCTACACTGTTTATACTTCATAGGTGAAATCTTAATCGTTTTGTACAAGTATTTTGTATATGTATAGGTCAGAGAGGAGAGCATGGAGTAGAAATGGGAGGAGTGAGAGCATGCCATGCCGTGCAAATGCATGATTTTTAAACACACACACACATCAAAATATATAGCACTGAATGCTTCCCTCACAACCTACTACCTCCTTTTTTGTGATAGTTTTGGCATTTTTTTGTTGGAAGCTAGATATCGAGTGCGATTTTAGCTAACTCCCCTCATGGGAGCACACACGATCAATTGTTGGTGCATTCACGCGTCACTTGTTTACTCTTTCTTATGGAAGTGAGTGCCCAAAAAAAGGAGAGTACTAGTGAAGAATCAAACAAGTAGGCCCTGGTTCTTCAGGCTGGGGCTGCAGCTGGTGCACCCAAGGAAAATCGAAAAGACAATGGAAAGGGCAAGCTAGGGAACCAAAGGACAGGCATTGGAAAAGGGTGACCCAGCAGAGCCCTGATAAAAGTCATGGGGCAACAGTTTTACAGGCAGGAGTAAAAGAGAGGGAAACCATAAATTCCAGAGCAAAAGCTATGGCTATATGCATGTATCTGTGTATCTGCAGTTCTGCACAAGCCTTTTGTACATGCCTTAATACCTGATTTTACTCCTTGTTCGCTTGTAAATACTGAAAATGTTCCTTTGGAACTTAGCATTTGTTACATTTCACGAAGCTGTTTATATATTTTTCTTTTTCCCCTTTTCCTTTATGTTCTTTCCTTGCTGTGCACCTGCTCGATGATGTGTGGTTGAAATAGCAATCACGTACCCACAGGTTGCATTTCTTTCTTGAACTATCAATGTTCTTTACTGAATTAATTCAGGAAACCTAACATTGGTCTCCTTGTGATCAAATTTGCAGGTCAGTGTTCCAAGTAATAGCATGCTAAACATCGTGACCGTCCGATGTGGGCACTGCACTAGTCTGTTGTCAGTGGACTTGAGAGGATTGATCCAATCACTCACTGTTCAAGATCATTTCCAGGTTGGCATGAATACTAATCATTTATGCAAGATCTGTGCATAAAATTATGAAGACAACCCTCAAATATATTTCATCTTAAGGGAGGATCGAATTATATCCAATTGTTCTTGCAAATTATATAATCATGCCTACATATCTTATCTGCTTCAAAAATGACACATCTTTTCTCCCAAAAAAAATAAAAACATCTTGTAGCCCGGCCAACTGCCAGGACTATCGTAGAGGCTAGAAAGATGGTAAGTTTCAGAACTGGATGGAAGGCACGTAGATGCCAAACCCCTAGCTTACCTTACCTATGTATAGCTAGCTTGTAGCAGAGAAAAGCCAACATGCATTGGTCATGTCATGCTTTGAGTGCTTTATACAGTAGAGACAAATTACAGCATGCACTGTTTGCTCACAGGAGAGAGTAAAGTTTGCACATGCAAAAACATCAGGATCTCTAATTAATGTCGCGCACCAGATGGTTCACTGTTTTTTACTGAATTCTAACAACATTTTTACGTAATTTGTGCTCTTTGTGTCAAACTCTGGACTCTAAATATATGTTAGCATTAGTTTGTATTATATATGTTGTGCTATACTGAAAATGTTATATTATAATGTATTTTATTTAAAAATGAGGCTTTAATTAGGTAAATTAATTTGATCATTTCAATTGGTGGCAGGAGAATTTCAAGATCCACAATATCAGTTTTCGTGAAAGCTACTCTGAATATGGTTCATCTTCTAAATACCCGACGCCGATGATGTTCTCAACAGAGAGTGACCAAGAACATATGCTGCCCGTGCGACGTAAGATAAATGCATATGTGTTATATCACATTTTAGTTTGTGAACAAAACTTTCTTCTTTCCTCTTGATCAATATAAACAAACTATAGTTTTTATGGGCTGTTGCTTTTCTTTACAACGAAATCGTACGAAATCTGCCCGTGCAAAAAATAGGATCTGTGCGGGTTGCTACGTACAGGATGATATGCATGTCACTTGGTATCTAATTTAGGAACAAAACAGGAACATAAACTTTTAAAAAATAACAACCGATAAAGGAAACTTAAATATTATAATATTTAATATAAGAATTAGGCCATACCTTAATACATCACACAAATAATATAATACACACATTATGTACGCCATACCTCTTTCGAAAAGAACTCTTTACCTACTTTATATGTTTGTCATTAAAACCACACCCATATATTAAAATTAAATAACAATATACCATAATACAGACTATTTCTTGAAAATGAATTAATTTTCAATTATCATCACATTCTGTGTTTCTATGAGCAGTTATTAGAATTTGAGTTTGTTATGTCTTCCGTATCCGATGAATCTTTATAATTTGCAGTTAGCACATACAACCGTTTGTAGCTCATCATATAATTAGGGTGCTGAACACTTCCGAGACAGAAAACGATAATAAACTAACTTGTAGGCATCTTCAAGATTTTTTTTTACACATGGTATGGTCTATCCAAGTAGTTGAAATTAATAGAGTTATAATTATGGGTGTGTATTTCACTATTAATACGTTTTATTGCGCATTTGTAGCACGGAATTTTTTTATTTTTTGAAGTGAATGTTATCTAGATGTCATGAACCTCTGACTTAAATATTGGTGAACTTTTTCATTAACAGCTCCAGCGAAGAGGCAACGGGTTCCTTCAGCATATAACAGATTTATTAAGTGAGTTCAATCAATTAATTTCAAGTTTTTTCTTCTGCTGTCAATAGTTTTTTTTTTTTGAGATGATACAATAAATCTGCTGTCTTCTACTAACTGTATGATTTTCACACATTAATATTTCAGGGACGAGATACGGAGGATAAAAGCAAACAACCCTGACATAAGCCACAGAGAAGCCTTCAGCACCGCAGCAAAGAATGTATGTTTTGCATAAGTGTGCATCTGGATCAGCATCTCTACTTGTATGTACACACGGGCTCAACAAGTTGTATCACCACAATTCACAAGTCACAACTACTTCACAGTTGATCATAATGCATATTGATATTTGATAGTAGCATGAGATCCATATATATTTAGGGGTTACAGAGGCAACCACATGAACAATGTTGACTGATCTTAAAAGTTACTGGTAGCTAGATTACATAGATTGCATATGCTCTACCATTTGCTTTCTCTAAAACATAAATTTTGTTAGCCAATTGATTATTCAACTGATGTCAGCAATTTACTCCATTTCAAGTCTTTCGAAGAAAATAGTAATTCAGGCAGAAAACTATATATAAATCTCTTTTTTTCGACGAGCTATATCTAAATCTAAATCTCTTCAGAAACTATTAAGACGGACTACTTGTACTTAATTTACATCACTCTACGGGTTTTTATTTCAGTGGGCGCATTTCCCGAACATTCATTTTGGGCTAGGCTCCCATGAGAGCAGCAAGAAGCTCGACGAGGCCATCGCGGCGCCGGGTCCACAGAAAGTTCAAGGTCTCTACTGAGACATACCTACATGCTTGATTTCATATTGTAAGTAAGTTAAGAAAAAACTACCTTATTTATTAATCAGTTTGTGAGTGCGTGCATAGATGAGTGAGTCATGCATGAAGTGAGAAGAAAGACCGAATAAACACATCACCATGTTGGTATTTAATTGTTTGAAATTAATTATCCTGTTTGTAAATTCTTATATATTCGAAATTGGCAGGTTCAGATCAAATACTTTAGTCTTAAGTAGGATGAAGTCACTTAAATTAAACCTTCAACCATGTCAATCTATAGAGTTCCCTTGATCAAAAGAGCCAGAAGTCTGAGAATGACGAGCGCTACATTAGTTGTGACCAGGTGTTAAATTTCTTGCACAAGGTTAATCCAGATGCACAGCCTATTCCAAACAACTAGTAGGCGAACCATTTCTAGTTAATTTGCTTCAGCTATCAATAGCTGACCCCCTGTACACTTGAGCAAAATTTTTAAGTGTTACTTAATGGGGATTTAGCGGAACTTATCGAGGACAGGGGGCATATATACTCTCTCCCATCATAAAGTTAGGAAAACAAGAAGGATACCACGTGCGTGTTGCAGCGAGAATTTATAGAAAACAATTTGTTAGTTGTAATGTTTGAACAAATCAAGGTAAAATATAGTAAGGCCTAAAAGAATTAGAAGGTAATGTAAATGAGGGAGCACCGATGACACTTAATTTCCACCCAAAGGATATGAACAAGAGGAGTGATGTAGTTGCATGAGAAAACAGAGAAATAATATTGATTATAGTGTAGTGGGGATTACTTATTTAATATTTATAGATTTGCACCGTCCGTTCCATTAGGGCAATCTTCGGGTATGCGGAGCTAATTGATATATCCCTATTCAAAATTTAAAATTTGTTCCTTTTTTACTTTTTTAAGAGAGCATGGAAAAAGAACTAGTTGGCGTAGAATAGAGATACCATTGGCGTTGCATATTCTTGTTTTTCACTGCGTAGTTGATGGGACTTCAACCATAGTATACTAGTTAGGTATCCGGCTGTCCTACTGTAGAAGTCTAGAAGATCCTGTCTATTAGAGAGAGAGTGAGAGAGAGAGAGAGAGAGAGAGAGAGAGAGTAGATCAGTAGTACTCGAATGCACCGTGTCTGAGGCACGTCGGGTGCACTGAACTCGCACGAACGGATCCCTACAATTCTACAACCACTACTGCGCTGCGCTAGCTACCCGCACCTCATTCTCTCCCCTCAAAATATCGGGCTGATCTAGCTACTGCCATTTCCGACGTCGCACCCGCGCGTCGCGGTATTTAGGTGCTGCTTAAGTTGGTTTATATTTCCAGGTTTTGGGTTTCTTTTATTGTTTACACTATTTAAGACTTTTTTATTATAGCGGGTGTAAATTTTTTTGACGTAATTAAATTTATAAAAATAGAAAAAAATAAATTCTCTCATTATGAATAATGTAAAATAATATGAAGAAAAGAAAAGAAAAAACGGAAAAAATTAAAAAGGTACCTAAAAAGCTGAACTAGCTCCTCGAGACATGCGTACGCTAGCTTTACTGTAGACTGGGGCAAATGGCATGCATGCGATCATTCTGCCATGCAAGGCCGTACACGTCCGCGCACCAATCTCGGTGCAGCAGCAGCCGGTACCTCTATTTATGTGCTGGAGAAATTAACCAATCGAGTCCATAAGCTCTGCTCAGCTCCCTGCCTGCCTGCGCCACTTGCGTTGTTTCCGCTACTGGCTGACCGCAGACAGAATGCTGGGGTTCTTTCTAGCTTTTCAACGATTTCTTTTTTTATTTTTTTTAATAATAATTATTTTTTATATTAATAAATTATAATAAAATTATAAATGACAGTCTAAAAAACAGGTCAATAACAGTGGCTCGTAATTTGCATTGAACGCCTAAGCCAGCAATACAGTTCTTGCTAGAATAGGACGAAAATCCTCCTTTGTAATCTAAAAAATCAGAGTGGGACGAAAATGCTAAAGAAGTCAGCAGATTTCCTTCCGGAGAAGAGACGCGGCGATCTTTTCACCTCGTGATTTGCTCCGAAATTTGTGTCCACCTAGCTAGGCCGCTAGCTCATGGTTACCGTAGCACAACGTACGTACGTGGCTTGGGCCTCATTTAGAAGCAGTGTTACATATATGTATCGATACAATTAAAAATTCCAGAGAAATTATTGCGAAAACGGGCCTTGGGTCTAGCTTCATGTGGCCGGAGGCATGATGGTCGGCCGTAGTTGGAAGCACGGCCATTATTGGCCGGACGAAGTGGTGGCGCCCATGTGGTGGTGGGGATCGAAAACGATTGTAGGAGGGGGAGGGCTGTAGCCTGTAGATGACGGCATTGCTGCCGACAGTTCGTTGGGAGGAACAAGTCACACACACAGGGCCGGAGCTAGAGCCAAAATTTAGAAATAAGAAAGCCGAATTTAGAAATGGGGAAGCTAAATAGTACTATCGATAATAAAATTTCTTAAAATATAAAGATGTATTGTGCAAATTTATCAAACCATGAGGAGAATCTGATCTTGCCAACACTCCCTCCCTCCACCCCCTGTATATGCAATTTTCATATATATATATATATATATATATATATATATATATATATATATATATATATATATATATATATATATATATATATATATATAGACGAGTGTTTCATGCACCAAGGTGCCTAGGCACCAATATCAATACCGTTGATTTGCTTGAGATTATAACGTTTGATGTGGGTATCTTCATATACCCATAAAAAAAATATTTGAGATGTCAAACTCCGAAAAAATTTAAATTCAATTTCAGTTTAATTAGTTTGAACTATTTTTATGGTATATACTCACTGTAGTTGCATTGAACTCAAAAGTAGTTCAAACTAATTTGAACTGAGTTCAAAACTTACTTACCATAAATATATCAAGGGTATAAAACATTTTCATACCCAAACTCAAAAAATTATCAATCATACACGTGTATCGGATGTTGGTGCCTAGGCACCATGGTACCTATGTAATTTTCCTATATATATATATATATATATATATATATATATATATATATATATATATATATATATATATATATATATATATATATATATATATATATATATATATATATATATATATATATATATATATATATATATATATAGCAGAATTATATATGGTAGTAAGATGCATGTAATCTAGCATGCATGTGCACGTACATATATCTGCACAACTAATGGTAGTAGCAACTAGTATTAGGGTCTGTCCATATTAGCTTTAACTTCTAGCTTCTGTTTAGAGAAGTTAAAGTCAATATGAACAGCTCAGTTTCTACAAGCCGTTTCTATCAGCCACTTTGCGCTTTCATGTGTTGTAAGGTACTATATATTTTATTATATCATAATTCCTTAAGTCGCATGGCGATTCTATTGTTGTAGTGTCTTGCTTTGCTCCATCGTTTGCTCTCTTTTTTATATAATGTACTTAGTAAATATTAGTAAAAAGTTAAAAACCAATACGAACTTCTGATTTCTATAAACTACTTTTATCAAACATTACTATTTATTAACCAAAACAGAAAAAACGTGCGCAAAAACCTTGCAACAGGAAGGCGCCATTAATTCCGTCATGCAGTCCTTGTTACAGCAGGAAGATGGGCGCCAGTGCGGGCGTACGTATAGGCCAGAAGCTACGGTTTGCACGAACACTTTTTGCAGCGCACGACGATAGCCAGCGCATGCAGCCTCACGTGGGCATGCGTTGGATGTAGCAAAGCTGCAGCGTCCATCGAGCTCGAGCGCGCAGGCGATCGATTAAAGTGATACCTCAGGAGTTGACGATAATGATATTGATATGGATATATGGACAAACATATGCAGGTACGTACGTGTACTGGCTGGTTGGCTGGCTGGCGATATGCATATATGCCGGCCGGCGACATGTCTCCAAGTAACGACGTGAAATTAAAGGACAACCTGTGTAAGCTGAAGCTACGCGCACGCGAAACCAAGTAACTTTGCAGTGCGGTAGCTAGCCGTGTGAGGAGTTTTTTTTTTTTGTGGTTTCAGCGTATTTTAGGTTTGTATTTGTAAAAATAATAGTAGTTATATGGTATTTATAAAATGATTGTTTGTAGAAATATTTAAGCGTACTATTTAGGTGTACTGATATTTTTTATTAATACCACGTAATAACAACCATTCTTACTAATAGAGATCCGAAAAACGCCAAAACGGCCAAAAATCTATGCGAGCTTACATACGGATCAACGAGGAACACGAATACGTCGTCGGTTGTTTCCTGCAGCTCGCTTAATTATTAGCCAGGGTGCTTGACAACACAGAATTGGTCTGTGTGGAATTAAGAGCTCGGCTCATGCTGGCCCTATGCACGTTGAGGGCCTGTGTGGATCAAATAAATTTCAAACGATTTTTTTTGGAGGAATTAGATTCCTATGAAATTCTTCCCTACATGGCATTTGGATCAAAAGAAAACATAAATCCTTTCCTTCGCAAAGAACTTGCACCTGTACAATTCACACGAAAAAAAAGCAAGAGCTTATACCAAAGAAATTTTTTTGGAGAGTAGAGAGAGATTGCATGAGGGAAGGGCGCAAGTATCAAGAAAATTAGAAAATGGATAGCTATAGATTTCTAGCCAGAATGATGCACCGTACCATCCATATTTATTCAAACACTGTAGCAGTTTATTTCCTATTCCTGTGTTTCAGACGCTTTTTTCTATATTTTTCTTATATTTTCCTATCCTCTGTTTTACCATTGTGTTTCTATAATTTTTTTCATGTTTTTTCTATTCCTCTGTTTTCTATTCCGGCAGTCCAAACAGGCATGATCGTGTTAGTTTTCCAGCAGTCTCCAACTACAAGACGGCCGCGGATCGGAGTCCTACCATCCGCCATGCATACGCCAAAATTGTTAAGGGCACTCTCACTGCTTTTACATTAGCGGTTTCTATAAAATACCATTTAGGATTGAAGTTAAGGTAGAAAAAAAATAAAGAAAGAGAGCCAGAGACGGAAAAGGTATGTCTTGAATGAGAGATAGATATGGGAGGAGGTAGCTAGGATATGACAAATGGGTCTAAAGTTGTAGAAGTCTTTATAAAAATGATAATATTTATGCAGTGTTCTCTATGAATTAGTGCAAAGATAGTGATTGACGAATATTTGTGCAAATATGTTAAGTCAAAGCAAATACAGAGGTGTATATTTGGAAAGAAAACTATAATATGTATACGTGCTACTGAAGATTTAATTTCTTTAAGACCAGATAATGAAATGGCACGTGAGCTAGTCTTCAATCTGGCAGTGTATGGTCAACGCGTTGCGCTTTGTATGGCTATATGCCACTGACCGACCATGAAGTGTACGCACCAAGATTATCCTCTGAGTTTGTGGTCTTCAACAACGTTGAGACGACCACGCTTATTCGACCATGGTTACTTCGATCACGTGTTGTTGACAACATTGAGACGACCACGCTTATTCGACCACGGTCGCTTCGATCACGTGTTGTCGACAACGTTGAGACGACCACGTTGTGTCGACCACGCCTGCTCGACCACGGTTGCTTCGACCATGTTGTGTCAACCACATTATAACGATCACGTTGTATCTTCCACGGCTCGTCGGCTACAGTGCTTGACCATGGCTCGTCGACCACATTGATTTTACTACAACTCCGGCCATACCGCTCATACAGAGCCGATACTTCTGGTCTTCGACCACTCGCTCTTTTGACCACGTTGGTCTGACCACATTGTTTTCTTCAACCGTTACTTGGACGCCTCAACCACGGCTCCTCGATCATGCAGGTCCTCGAAGCTCTAATCAAAAACTTAAGCTTGGTTCACTGGACGATTCACTGTGCTTTATGACTAGCTTACTATAGTTCGAAGGGTCTTCGATTGCATGGCGCATGGTCAATTTATAGCAACCTATGCACCAAGACGGAGGGAAGAGATTGGTTCTAGGTGTATCGTCTTCGCAATGGAAAGATGATGCACCGTATCTCCATCTGATGGAAGTAATTCTCAACAAATCTTTGTGATATGGAAAGTAGAGGTCTAGAAGGTAAGAGATTGGTAATCAATCAGGAATTTGATCTCAAAATTATTGGCACGATTGGCATTGTGTTCGAGTCGCGTACATAACCTGCGACCTTTGCTTGTGCCTATAAAAGGAGGACACAGAGGGCGACGAATGGGGAGACAGCCCTTGGCACCCAGATGGGGAGGAGACTCGTTTGGACCGAATACACCTCATCGGTGAGGGAACCCATGGAGCAGATGCATAGAAAAGGGAGGAGAACCCGTTAGCATATATACATGAAGAAGATGTACACAGAGAAGATACACGCAACGAAAGGAGGAGAAGGCGGAGAAACTTGAGGAAGCGATCTGTGCAAGCCGGAGCCATAGCATACTATGCTCAGGATGGTAAAGAACCTCCCCTTTTCTCTCCTTTGTCTAGCAAGCTTGCATGTCAAAGAACGACATCAATGGTGGAAAGGTCGTCAAGCACCTATGGACCCTGCCGGTGGTGCCGTCGATTAAGCGCTTTGGAGCTCACCATTGTGCAGCCCATGTCAAGATTACTAATCGCTCTTCGATCCTATGTTCTTGAAGCATGAAGTCTCCCTATTTCTACATGTGGCGCGCGCCTCGGCCAAGCCATGAATCTGGTATGTACCAGAGTTGTTCCGTCTATTGCCGAAGATGTCGCATCTGTCGTCGACATATTACTCAACTACACATGCATGAATCAATGGGCTATGCATGCGCATACCTCTGATCTGATGAAAGCTCCACAAGGCGAGGTAGATGGCACTACTCATAAGTCCTTGTTGATGTTCGAGAAATGTGACGTCACTGATCACCTGTGATACTCATATGTCTACGATCGCTTTTGATACTCGGTTGCTTTTGACTGCCCGCTGTCATCGAACGTTGCCAACCGCCTGTGACATTTGGTCGCTTACAACCATCCGCTGCACTCTAACATCTCCGGCCATCTTCGATGCCCGAACATCTTCGACCGCATTTGATACTCGGTTGCTTATAACCACCTACTGTACTCGGGCGGTCGCCTACCACAGTTAATACTCGGTCGCCTCAGATCGCATGTTGCACTCGAATGTCGTCGACTGCCGTTGATAATTGGTCACTCATGACCGCTCACCGTACTCGAGCGTCGTCAACTGCCATTGATACCCAGACACCTCTAACCAGTTGTCCAAGATGGACACCTTCGACCACTTGTCGTACTTAAACATCCCTAACTGATTTTGATACTCAGTCACTCACGATCGCTCATCGTATTCGAGCATCATCGACCGCTACTGATACCCGGTCGCATATGACTGCTTTCACTACTCGGGCGCCATCGATCGCCAACCGTACTTGGACATCATCGACCACCTGCCGTACCTGGTCTCTTACGATCGTCTATTGTGCTTGGTCACTTACGACCACCGAGTATACCTGGATGTCGTCTACTGCTCACCGTGCTAGGGAGCTTATGACCGCTCGCTGCGTTCGGATGCCACTGAACGCCTTCTGTGCTTAGCTACTCACAACCGTCATGGATATTTGGTCTCTTACAACCGTCCTCTGTACTTGGACGGCACCGACCACCTATGATATTCCATCGCTCACGACCATCCTCTGTGCTTGGATGTCGTCGACCGCTTGTGATATTCGAACGCTTACGACCACCTCCTATACTCGGTCCCTTACGATCTTCTGCTGTGCTCGGATGCCATCGACTGTTGTTGATACTTGGTCACTTATGACCATCCGTTGCACTCTGATGTCTCTGGCCACCTCTGGCCACCTTTGATTCCTGGACATCTTCGACAACATTTGATACTTGGTCGCTTATGACCGCCTGCCGTACTCAGCCGTCGCCTACCGCAGTTAATACTCGGTCGCCTTCGATCGCATGTTGTGCTTGGATGTCGTCGACTGCTGTTGATACTCGGTCACTCACGACTGCTCGTCGTACTCGAGCATCGTCGACTGCCTTTGATACTTGGACGCCTCTGACTGGTTGTCCAAGACGGACACCTCCGTCCACTTGTCCTACTCGGACATTCTTGGCCGACTTTGATACTTGGTCACTCACAACCGCTCGCCGTATTTTAGCATCATCGACCACCTGTGATACTTGGGCACTTTCGACCGCCTTCGAAACACAGGCACTTTCAACCGCCTATGATACTTGGGTGCTTTTGACTGCCTGTGATACTCGGGCGCTTTCGACCGCCTTCGATGCTTCAACTTCTTTGACCGCCTTCGGAACACAGGTGCTTTCGACCGGATGTGATACTCAGGCACTTTCAACCGCCTATGTGTAGGACCGAAATGGCAACAGAGGGGAGATGAATGGTGCCTTCAAAACGCCCCAAGTATTCTCACAATTCTTCTTCTCCAATAGGTATAGCAGCTATGAAGATAGAAGAAGTTTGCTCACTTGAAACCAGAAGAACCAAGAAGCAAATGTTCGAGCAGAGTTCAGGGCAATCAAAACTTCTCTATGTGATGTATCAACCCTCTACTGCGGTTGAGTTGACCAATATAGTTCTAGAGCAGTCGAAGTATCCAAGAGAAGGAAATTGACAAAAGAAAAGAAACAGACCTTCTGCCGAGAACAAGAAATGACTGAAGAACAGACCAATCGCTGACAAAACAAAAATAGAAGAAGTGCAGAGAGATCGAAAATCCTCACTAAAAACAGACCAATCGGTAAATACTATGCTGGGGAAATGAAAACTGAGAAGACAGTGCCCGACCACTGTGTCAAAAATCTGAATACCTTGATATTCTTGAAACAATTTACCAAAAGATTTCAATCACAGCTGCAAAACGATCTCAGAGAAATCACGGAGCTGAACAGAGATTGCTAATTGAAAAAAAGAACTAACCGGCAAAAAGGGTTTAGACGGACTCGGTTGAAACCAACAAAAAGACCGAACCAAACTCGGCTGAAACCAGCAAAAGGGACTGTAACAGACTCGGTAGAAAACTTGCCCAAAGACTAAAGTGACCTGACTTGACTGAAACCTGAAGAGATCAGAACCTGCAAAAACTGAAACAGCAAACAAAAGCAGAACTAAAAAAGAAAGTAGTCAGGGAAGAAAATTACAGACTGAAAATAGCAGGTACAGTAAGTACCGAAAGCAGAAGCTGCAGCAGACAAAAAAACTAAGAAGCAGGAATCCGACTGAAATTGAGAACCGAAAACTAAGAAACAAGAACCGACTGAAATTGAGGAACTAAACTGGGAATAGGTTGACTAAAGCTGAAAGATCGAAGATGATTAAGTCACTGGGATAAACATCTACTTGAGCTAAAAAACCGAACCTCTAACAATAGTTTGAACAATGAATACTGCATTGCCGAGCTGAAAACAGAAGGTGAGACAGAATCCAAATATCTTGTGATTTTTGAATCCTTTGATCATGAAACCTTTGATTATATCAGGGAAATAATCTCAGAAGAAAGAAACACAAGCCTAATTCAACTTTTCACCGAGATAATCAAGAGAGCAAGAATACTCTGCCTCCAAACCCCAGAAATGACAGAAACCAGCAACTGAAATCTTTTCTCTCGGGACATAGCTAGCCAAAATAGCCTGGTGAACGATTCCCAGTTCATAGACAAAGAAACTGTGGCTATTCGATCAAGCACTCCATTCAAAACAAGAAAGACAGAGAAGAACAGAGGACAGTGAAGAAGGAGCAAACACAAAACACAAAAAAGAGATGCAGACAGAAAAGAATAACCAGAACATCTCAGACACAAGATTTCTCAAATGAATTCATAGAGATGAATGATTACAAATGGTTTCTACAGTCATTTCATACCCCATCTCACATCTAAGAAGAACACACTCAAAAGAAAAGAAACCAGCAGCTCCAACACAAACTGCCGAACATACTCTCACATCACAACAGAGAAAGAAAAACCCTACAACACTAGAGAATAGCCTCTCTATTTATAGCCTTCCACTACCAGGTTCACATCTCGCTTTACCCAATGGCTCCAACAACTTCAGCACTTTATCCATTAGCTTCAACCTAACCCGCTTCCTCAAGCCTGAGTCAATTTTACCAAATTGCCCCTCACACTCCTTCCAGGAAGCTTCGTCTTTTCTTGCTGTCCAAGCCTCGCAACCACCTTGAACCCTCACCGTCTTCGGCATCTCTCAACCGCTTCGACCTCAGCACCGCCTGTGCCTAGTCCGGCTATCCCATGCCTCACCATGACTCAGATTCAAAGTCCTGCAGCCATCACAGACAAGAAAACATTACATAGCACCGCTCGAAACACTGTAATCAACATTTGCATTAATAGAAAAGTACTCAAACATGAAATAACACTGCAACCGGTCAAAACAGTAGAACAGGCGTCCCAAGCACGTCCGACCACACTACGCTCCGACTTGGCACAAAACACACACATCAAACTCAAACTTTCCAGAACACTTGTCAATTACTCATCACAAACATGGGGTCACCTCCACATGGTCTCTCACTATGATACTTGGGCGCTTTCAACCACCTTTGGAACACAGGGCTTTCAACCGACTGTGATACCTGTACACATTTGACTATCTATGATACTCAGGTGCTTTCAACGGCCTTCAATACCTAGTCATTTACGACTGCTCGCCATACACGAGCGTCATCGACCACTTGTCAAAGTTGGACACCTCCTACCGCTACTCAAACTTGGACGTCTCTGACCGCTTGTCAAACTCGGACACCACCAACCACTTGTCGAAGTTAGGCGCCTCTAACCGCTTGTCGAAGTTGGGCACCTCCAACCACTTGTCAAAGTTGGGCGTCTCAGATCGCTCATCATACTTAAGCGTTGTCTACCCCCGCTGAGCTCAAATACCACCGATTGTTGTTGATACTCAGGAGTCTTCGACCATGATGCTATAGTACTCCTCGGAGTACTCCTTACAACCATAATGCTATAGTACTCCTATGAGTATGGCTACCAACCATGAGGCTACAGTACTCCTACGAGTATGGCTACCAACCATGATGCTACAGTAATCCTACGAGTATGGCTACCAACCATGAGGCTGCAGTACTCCTACGAGTATGGCTACCAACCATGAGGCTGCAGTACTCCTACGAGTATGGCTACCAACCATGATGCTACAGTACACCTACAAGTATAGCCTACGACTATGGTGCTATAGTACTCCTCCGAGTACTCCTTATGACCGTGAGGCTATAGTGCTCCTACGAGCATGGCTTATGACCATAAGGCTATAGTACTCCTACGAGTATGGCTTCTGACCATGAGGCTACAGTACTCCTACAAATATGGCTTCTGATCACAACTGATGGTCGATGAATTCTGGCTCTCGACCACAGACAACTTTCGATGGCTTTTGACCATGATGTCTATTGACCACAGATAGCTTTCGATGCCTCTCGACCACGATGGCTCTCGACCATGGACAGCTTCCGATGGCTTTCGACCACGATGGCTCTTGACCACGGACAGCTTCCAATGGCTTTCAACCATGGACAACTTTTGTTGCCTTTTGACCATGATGGCTTTCAATCATGATGCCTCTCGACCACAGACAGCTTCCGATGCATTTCGACCATGATGGCTTTCGACCACGGATAACTTTCGATGGCTTTCGACTAAGGATGACTTCCGATGGATTTTGACCATAGACAAGTTTCGATGGTTTTCAACCACAAAGGCTTTCGACCATGGGCAACTTCCGATGGATTTCGACCATGATGGGTTTCAACCATAGACAACTTCCTGTGGCTTTTGACCACGATGGAATTTGACCACGGACAACTTCCGATGGATTTTGATCGCGATGGCTTTCGACCACGAGCAACTTTTGATGGATTTCAACCACAATGGGTTTCGACCACAGACAACATTCGATGGCTTTTTACCACGATGGCTTTCGACCATAGACAACTTCTGATAGATTTTGATCATGATGGCTTTCGACCACAAACAACTTCTGATGGATTTCAACCACAATGGATTTTGACCATGGACAGCTTCCGATGGATTTCGACCATGCACAACTTCGTATGGATTTTGACCATGAATGATTTATGATGGTTTTGGACCGTGTTGGCTTTCGACTTTCAACTACTTCCAACTGTTGATGGCTTCTAGCATTTGATCTTCGACTACTTTCAATTGTCGATGGTTTCCTGCTTTCGACAACCAACTACGTTGGATTGCTGATGGCTTCCTACTTTTGACTAACAACTACATTTGATTGCTGATGGCTTTTGGCTTTCAATCTTCGACTATTTCCGATTGCCCATGGTTTCTAGCTTTCGACCACCAACTACATTGGATTGCAGATGGCTTCCTACTTTCGACCAACAACTACGTTCGATTGCTGATGGTTTTTTACTTTCAACTATTTATGTTTGATTGCTAATGGCTTCCAGCTTTCGACTACTGGCTACATCCAATTACTCATGGCTTTCTGCTTTCGACCAACAACTACGTTCGATTGCTAATGGCTTCCGGCCTTCAACTACCGATTACATCCGATTGCTAATGGATGTTGGCTTTTGATTGCTGGCTACATCCGATTGCTGATGGCTTCCGGCTTTTGACTGCTGACTACGTCCAAGTGCTAATGGTTTCTGGCTTCTAACTACCAACCACTCCCGAATGCTGATGGTTTCTAGCTTTCGAGGAGTCTTTCCCAGTGGTCACTTTCAACCATGTCGATACTAGACCTTGGCATTCTGCTCTGTTAAAAGTAAGAATGGTTTGCCCTTGTGACACTTGAATTCGGCTAAGTGCATCTGCACAGCAGAGGGGTCCTTCCCGTTTGGTCACTTTTGACCACTTCGATATCTGACCCAGGTGTTCTGCTCTACCAGCCTGACCACCCGAGCTAAGTACGTCTACTACACCGAATCTGCTGTTGTGTTGTTAGATCAATCATGCTTGATGTGAATCGTGCATACTTTTAATCACCTTAATTTTATGTGTCGTATGATACTAATGAGGTTGAGCGGCATGGGCAGACGCAGCCAGTGTAAAGACTGCGCTATCAACGGCTCCATAGACCAACAAGACTATGGATAATGCCAATGCCATATCTACATCAACCATTTATCACATGCATGGAGAATGTGAAGTGAAGACTGAAGATGATGACAATGCATAGCTTAATTAGAGGTATTCTGTGGGTTTTTCTCATAGAAGTAATTAACCGGGAGCCTTCTGAGGCCCTGGAAACCAGAAGATCACAATGCCTATGTTAGATCTGCTATGCAAAGCGGGCCATGGAACACACATATATAAAGCGAACTTGTAATTCTGTTATTCTTAAATGAATGAATAAAATACATGCCTTTCCAATCTTTTGTTATATTTATCTATTTTTGTGTACTTTAGTACACTAGCATGCCGCACCTTATACCCCGAGGCAAGAAATTTGGGAGCGATTTCTCACGTCAAATAGTTAATTAGAAGGGTTGGAGGGGTAGTATCCAGTGTTAAATAACTAGGATAGTTGTATTTTCACTATTGTTTAGTGTTTCCATTAGTGTGTGTTTCCACTGTTGTTTAGTATTCCCATTAGTGCTAATGTTCTCACTAGAGATTGTGCTTAGTATTCACATGTAAGAGTGTTCATACTCATGCACTTGTATATAAATGGATGATCAATAGAAAACAAATGTGTGCCAGTTGCAAACTATTCTCTTTATATCTTCTAACATGGTATCAGAAGATGACAATCTCTACAAATACATCTGCTAGCTTAGGATCGTCAATCTTAGGATCGCTTGGCACTCAAGACATTGTCCTAATGTCCATTGGTCACCCATCCTTTAGTAATCCTATCAATGTGAAACTCTGTCACGACACCTACCTATTGTGGAAGGCACATGTTCTTCCTGTCCTTTGCGGTGCACGGTGGCTTGGTTTTGTAGAAGGAACTAATCCGGTGCCACCCCAGTTAATCTCGGCATCGATAGAAAGATAGAGCCGCATATGTTCCTAATCCTGCATACACCATCTGGCTCCAACGAGATCAGACATGCCTAAGCTTGCTGCTATCGACAATCTTGCCGGAGGTGTTAGGGCAGGTGTTGTTTTTGTCATCATCGGGTGTAGTTCGGAATGCCCTCGAGCGCAAGTTTGCGACTCAATCTAGGGCGTGTATTATGCAAATCTGACAGCAATTAGCTATGCTTCAGAAGCAGGACATGACAATGATTGATTACTTCAACAAAGTCAAGAGCCTTATCGATTGGCTCGTTGTCACCGTCAAACCATCATTTATCTTCTCACCAGCCTTGACAATTTCTACGATGAGCTAGTGACATCTGTCACCACCTAGACAGAGTAGACCGTCCTCACTGATCTCTACTCACACATGCTAGACTATGAGATGTGTCATGAGAAAAGCAATCTTATATTCTAGCCCTCCGCAAACATAGTGTCTTGGAGCAATTAAGGTGTGGACAAGGTGGTGGTGGTGGATGTGGACGTGGCTAAGGTGGTGGCCGCGAATACTACCAGGGTACCAATTATGGCAATTATCATGGCGGCAACAAAGGGTTTGACAATCAGCCTGTTTGCCAATTGTGTGGAAAGATCGGCCATGTATCTATTATCATCAAGCAAGGAACAATCAAACAAGTCTCTAGTCTCCCTCTTCTTCTAAAGTCAAGCCTCATATCATCTCTACCATATCAAGGAATAGCCTTGCCGGTGGCTAGATGAGGACGGGCGCCCTACCCTCGGTCCTCATACCCGTACCCAACCACCGATTACAACATTTGGTATCAAAACCACTCACCATGGCTCTCAATGTTGAATTATCTCCCTTGGAGAGGTTGATGGTTAGCAGCAACAAAAGGAAGTCCTTACTCGATAACATGATGGCCACCTTAGAGAAGGCTATGGAGTTGGTGAACAAGTTGAAGGAGTAGGAAGAGGCATCGTGTGCCATTGCAATGGCTGTGCTACCACCACCTTCCTCGGTGCTGACATTGGCACTGGCCATGACACCAACAATGACTCCTCTTTAAGCTTTACTTTTGGTGCCTTTGCCAAGGAGGAAGGTTGTCGCTATCCAACAGCGGTCATCTCCATGCAGCAGGCCGACACCGTGTCTCCGCAAGTTCGGAGTACAACAGTTGCCATGTGGGGGTTAGCGACGTCGTCACATCTCTTCTACAACCATTGCATCTTAGGGAAAGAATGATGCTGTTGTTGCCCTATGCCGGTTGCCCTTGCCACCGGTGACTACTGCAACATCAACTGACGCTGGATGGCTGTTATCCTCGTTGTTGTTCACCGAGACTTCACGGATCTTCTTCCATGCGACACGATGTTATTATTGTGCCCCCTTGTTGATATGTGGTTATGAAGGACTTCAACCATGGCTGCCACCTGACAGCTCAAGGATGAGCTGTCTTACCACGAGGGGTGTAATGTTATGGTCTCGGATCTCGGTAATGCACGCAGTATGCGAGCGAATAGTACCATAGGTATTGTAACGTGCATGAACATTACCCGTGCGGTACTGTAGCGATGCTACCTGTTTAGGGATAGAATCTTATGCATGTCTTTATATTTAGAATAGTTAGATGCATATCTTCACATTAGGAATAGTTCGATGCATACCATTATATTAGGAATAGATCGATGCAAATCTTTATATTTAGATATTATGATTATGATCTTATGTTTAGTTGATTGGTTGCATTAGATCATGTTTGTTTCCATATTATTAGGAACTAACCTCATCTATATAAACATAGGAGCCACATCATTCATAATCAAGTAATGAATAAACAAAGTTCATATTCCCTCCTCCTCTTCTTCAACTAAACCTTAGATCTTTGACAGTGGCATGGCCAACCATTCAAGGGTGAGTGCCCTATCCTCGGTCCTCGGACCCATACCCAACCAACACCAACCACAATATTTATTCACATGTGACATGCCAAACATAGGTGCATCGAAAAGGACAAGTTGCTGAGCTGGACACATGGGGTGGCTAGTACAAGTTCTCAGTATTGTTGCTAGTGGGCTAATTCTTCGTGTCGTTCATGGTGGCTCCTTGTGAGTTGACGATATGGGCCCATATCATTTATATACTTCGGCTATATATAGACACACACACGGTAGCGCTATTCTGCGTCTGAGCCTAGAATAAGTTATTCTATGCCCTGGATGTAACGGGAGCGGCATGACCCAATCATAAAACTTCATGATCCCAAGTTTCCACGCATCGCATGATTCTAGGTCTCCCACGCGTCATGCGATCCTAGGCAACTACCTATAAAACCGCTCCGTCTGCCATACCCTTGCACCGCCGCCCTACCCCCGTCTTCCACCATACCACATGGTGGCACCGCTCAAAATTGAAGGTAAAATGGTGCGAGGCTGTCCACATGTGGGCATAGCCCACTGATCTACAAAAACCGATCACCGTCATCCATGTTATGCGGTTTTGAAGCCACCGCACCACTGCCGTATCCTGTGCTAATGCCACAGGTGAGTGGTGGACACAGTGCAAACTAGAAATCACATTTATGACCAGATATAGCCCAAATTTACTGCCAGATAAAATCACTTTTACTGTACCAACTAGTTTATTGCACACATCATTTGAGATTACTTCCACACCAAGCCGTGGCGTATGCAGCCATTTGACAGTGACAATAAAATTGGAAACCACAATTGCTACTAAATATATTCGATTTTACGGTCAGATGAAACTTCTTACATTGTATTAACACACTTACTACCATGGCCAATGCTAGCCATGTGACGGTGATAGTAAGAAAACATACCTCATTTACATCCAGATATATACTAATTTACGTCTAGATGAACCACACGACCCGACCATGCACCTGACTATGACCTTCCTACGTATGATCCCAAGCGCACTGTGCAACCAATTTTTACAACTAGATGTGTACAAATTTATAGTCAAATAAAAACTGCTTTTACTGTACTAACAAATTTGCTAGGCACAACATTAGATTTTACTACAACACCTAGCCATGGTGCACGCTAGCCATGTGACAGCGGCAGTAAAATTGGACATCATAATTATGACCAGATGCATATCAATTTACATCCAAATAAAACTGCTGTTACTGTACTGATGAATTTACTGGACGCATTGTTAGAGTTTACTGACACACCTGTCATGGCGCATGTTGGGCATATGATGGCAAAAGTAAAAAAGGATACCACATTACTACCAAGATGAACCGCAAGCGGTTGGGGATAGAAGGGACATGGGTTCATGGCTTGTATGTGTTGTGAGCGGGTGGAACCGATTGGTGGGTGAGCAGGCTCGGTCAGGGCGAGGGGAACTGTCTGGAGTGTAGAATAAGTTATTCTACACTTAGGCACAGAATAGTATTTGTTATACATACACACACACATCGGCTAGGGCACCTGGCTCTTGTGTGCCGTAGGCGATCGTCCTTATTTCTCAGGCCTAGGAATGGCCCTATGCACTAAGAGTGCCCTAATTTGAGGGCGCCCGCACCGTTCTTTCCTAGTGGACAGACACACGACACAATTCGAGGGTGTTGGGGCATGGGGAGATGGCACCCGTGTGATGCATGGATGACGCAAGCATCCCATCTACTCGGCTCCCCTACTCCCCTCGCTCTCTTTCCCACTATGTCATCCATGGTGCTACCTCACCATTGCTGGTGCCCGTGGGCCACTGCACCTCATCTTTGTGCAAAACTGCCATTACAGCCATGCCACATCCTCATGTGCAACTGCCGCCACTACTGCAATCGGTAGAAACCCACGTTGCATGTTTGGGAGCTCATGGCCACCATCCAAGAGCCCCCGCCACAGGGAAAAAGGCAAACCATAACCCAAAAATTTCTAAATTGAAATTCCCCAAATTGAAGATTTCCCGATTTGAATTTTTCTGGTTTGAAATTTCCCAAATTGAATTTTATTGGAATCTAGTGTTTTTTCCTAATCGAGTTGAATTTTTTAATTTTTTGTGCTCTTGTGGCAATTGGGAAGGCAGTGCCCGTGCAGTGCAGGGGAGGCACTACCAGCGAATGCCACATGGTGGAAGAGGGAGATGGGGGACAATGGCTATGACCTCCCCCTCGTGTGACTGGCCACAAGATAGATGTCCTCCCTGTCACGCTTCTTGTTAGCTTGCTGCTGTCGTGCCTTGATTGCGACTAGTATGTAGTCAATGGAAAATTTTAGGGATGGCATAGGGGTGGCATATGACCAGGGGATGTCCCCACAGCGCTGCCCTTGCCAAACTTCGCCCGAGGAGGGGGAGGGGGGAGTGCCCCCTGTCCCTGCCTTCCACGGGGACCTAAGCCCCGTGGGGATCCCCATGTGGATTGGAAATACAGTTTAAATATAAAATTTTTACTTGTTAATATGATTTTAGCAATTAATTTATAATTATTTAGGTATACTATCACGTAATAATATATAAATCTATGTTTTAGTCAAACATACGAGAAAAGATGCTTATATCACATTAAAAGTATAATAACATATGAACTAAAACGAATATATTTTATTTGTTGACGGGTCCTCGTGGGCCCCATAGAAGACTTCGACACATGCCCCCACCCCACTAGGCTAGCAAGGTCCCATCCCCGACACCCCTTGGGGGAAGAGTTTTTTTGTTATTCTTCAAACGGTTTGTCATTGGGCGGTGTATTTATACGTACGGTATATCCTGTAAATGTGGTTTTTTAGATATAGTATTTGAAATAAGATACCGAAACTAGGGATTAAAACTTTGGTTTGGTATTAGTAAATACCGAATTATTTTGATTTGGTATCAGTGAATATCATATATACTATTACTGTGAATTACGATTGTTTTTATTTTACATTTGAAATAGGATCACCTGGCTTTTATTGAAATCTAATAAAGTTTCAAATTATAAACATTCGGTAACTGCTGGGGTTGCGATTGTTTTCTACCCTTGTTCTTATAGTTCGGTAAATTAAGCCGAAACGCGAATTTGCGTCGGTAAACGCCAGAGTAACCCGTGCATGTTACATCTCTCACTGCGATCGTTGATACAAGCTAGTATTTCTCCGATGTGTGTGCTGCATGACAAAAATACACGGCAACGTCCTAGCTTTAGTAGTAGCAACGTACAAAAGGTTCCTTTACGCTGTTTATCATAAGCTCCAAACATATATTGTTGAAGTATCACTACTACAAAAAGACTAATATTAGACATCTTATCATAGACGTTTAATTAAAATTATCAGTATTAAATACAATCACTAACAATTTTGGTTTAGCGATCGTCTGTGTTACTAGCAACGCTAAAAACTGTATATGGAGAGATAATATTATAGACAATTCATGTTGAAAACCGTCTGTGAAGTATCACATACGGTTATTAACGAGAACCGTCTGTGATATTAACTCATCACAGACGGTTTTATTAAAAACCTTCTGTAATATTTCATCACTTGATTTTGCCACCCCTTTATTCAAACTTTCAAATTAAAGCAGCGTCGCGACCTCTCAATCACTAATCAGTTATGTTACCCAAATGCCTTTATATATACTGCCCACACGCCTCCCCCAAACACTCCAAACAGAAACGTCGCCTAGTTCCCCCAAACCGATCGAGGCGTCGCCTCCCCCAATGACACCGACTACCTTCCTGAGCTCCTCTGCCTCCGATTGTGACGTCACTGTTCACTGCATAAGGCATTCTTGTCGTAAGAGTGTCTTCTGCAGTGTCACCGTCGTGACACAATGGTGACGCTACCGCTGCCTCTTCTTCATTGCCAGTGATATATCTCTCATCCAAAATTGTTGGATGGATGCTCGTGCGTGTGAAGATTAATTGTTGATGCTTAATTTAGTTCTTGTGATGATTAATAGATGGCTAAGGTTTCGGCCCTTGTTGAAATTCGTATTTTATTGTAGGATGAAGACATGCCATGAACGTTTATTGCACAATGATCTTGTTCTCATAAATAGGCCTGCTTTGGTTCATCTGTATTATCTGATTGCGCTGTTTTATAACGTAATTATAGAATATTGATGAATTAAAGGAGACCTATTTATGAGTACATGAGTACACAATCGTAGACAGTTTTTATCTAGAACCATTTGTGATAATAGATTATCACATATGACTATATTTAAGAACCATCTATGATATCTGACATAAACCGTCTATATTGTATTTTATCATAGACAGTTTAAGAACTGTCTATGATAATCATCTGTTATCATAGATGCATAAATTCAAACGGGTCAGAAACCATCTGTGATGACGGTTTTGAACCCTCTGTGATGACTCTTTCTGTGATAGTGTATATAGCTCAAATTTCTTTGTTGACTTAAATTTTTAGGTAAATTGGTTGGTGCACATGACTCAATATATAAAAGCACATATGATTAGTTGCTCTTCTGGATGGTAAATAATTACTGTAGCATAACAGTTCAGATCAAAACGAACATAGATCAGACCATGCATTGATTTTACAGGATCCGAGATTTCCAACAATTGATGTTGCGGGGCGGAAGAAACGCCCTCATGAACAATAAAACAGATGAGATCTAGGGGTATAAACGAAGTGGATAATTTTTGTTTGACCGACTAACCAATCAAATGTTATGGAGCAAATACAGTAGAGGTAGATGGGAATCCGATACTATCCGTGTTCGACTTCGATTCTGAGGAAAAAATATAGAATATGATACAGGATGAGTGATATCCATCCGTATATATCCGTATGTCAAGTGATATAAGAAAGTATATTGTGTCTTCACTTAGTAACAAGATAATACATATAGGCGGATTACCACATCTAAACATGCAAGGAATATTGAGTGTTTTTTCTTTGATATCTCAGCGATTAGTTTCTCCATGTTCGCTCTGATTACATCTTACTGTCTAATGTCCTGTGTAAAGAAGCGGATAATTTCCGACCGATCGACCGTCCGAGGACTTATGGAATGAATACGGAATGAAGAAATAGGTATATGGTATTATCTATGTCTGATTTCGAGAAAAAAAAATACGCAATAGAATACAGAATGAAAGATATCCGTTCCGATTGCTACTCTAATGAGATCTATCTACCCAATAATGATCAGGCCCATGCAGCTGCAAATCGGAGGCGCTGTGCAGTGTGCACGCCCAGGCCCGATACCGGGCCGAATTAGATCAGACGTCACATTACTGCTCCACGTCCAACACACAAGGCAAGCACACGGGAAAACAGAAACGATTCCAAGGCGCGCGCTCTCTCAGTCACAGATGCCCTGCGCACTGTTTGGGGATTGCCGAGTGGGGTTGCTTTCAAGTTTTCAGGCCCTGATTGGTTATTAATCCTTCTTGATGTGGTTGACGCAGAGATGCGGACGAAGATTTTGATGTTGCTTTGGCGCGCTTGGCATCTGAGAAACGATGTCGTTCGTGCGAAGGGAGAAGCATCCGTCGTTGCTTCTGTTCGTTTTCTTCAGAGTCACCGGGAATATCCCTGTTCAATATCCGACAGAAGGCTGGTACTGAGAAAGGCAAGGCCCTAGCAACCTAGCCTCACGTCAGGAGAAGAACCGGAATCACTCTGGCGACCGGGCCCACGCAGCGATACCACCAGTAACCATCTATTGCCGGAATTTTTGCAATTTTTTAGGATGAAAGCTTTATTTGATATTTTAAAAATATTATGAAATTTTTAGATGAATTTTGATGAATCCAATTTTTTTACCAGTATAAAATTTAACTGGCACCCACCGATAAGGCCGGTAAGCGTTAGCGGCAAAATTTTGGCGATAGAAATTCCCGTACTTCTCTCAGCTTGGAGCGCTGTGCAGGAGCTGGAGATGAAATGGAAGCCCTGGAGTGTCGACAGGGGATCCAGCGAGCGCTCGAATTTATCCGCATGCCAACCATCTTGGAATCTGACTGCGCGTCGTCGGTGGCGGCTGTGAATGCTGTTACGGAGGAGAGATCAAGGTGGAATGCAGTCTACATGGAGTCGAAATTGTTGGACTTAACCATATCGCACCTACAGATATTACAGTCTTAATCATACTGCATTAGTACGTGCGTTAAGTGAGTGCGTACGTTAAGAGTATTAGTGCGTGCGTTTTGTAACTTCATGAATGTTATGCATAGCTCGGACGTGGGATAGCACGTCATGAAGAGCTAGACGTGATGGGTATGCCGGGTCAGTTATTTCCTTTTCGCAGTATAAAAGATGAACGGAGAAAACACCACAAACCAATTCCGAGCGGCACAAAAACACTGTTGTCTTGTGAGTTCACTATTCTCTAGCGAGTCCAACCATCTGCGAGTGTTGAGTCTTCATGATCGTCACTCACTTCGAGTACGTTCCTTCGGGGTCGTAGCTCACTTCGAGAATGTTCCTTCGTGGTCGTAGCTCACTTCGAGTACGTTTTTCGTGGTCGTAGCTCACTTCGAGTACGTTTTTCATGGTCGTAGCTTACTTCGAGTACACTTCTTCATAGTCGTAACTCATTCCTTCGTGATCGTAACTCATTTCAAGTACGTTCCTTTGTGGTTGTAACTCACTTCGAGTATGAGTTACTTCATAGTTGTAAGAGTATTGTAGCAGAGTACTATTTTACGAGTACTGTAGCAGAGTACTGTTTATCCAAGCAGTTCATTCGAGTACTCACGTCAAAGCTTCGCTTCCAAGTACTCACGATCGATGTATTACCGCAAAAAGTGGTATCAGAGCGAGTGTAGCGGTTGATCCTGCCACAATGTTGGAGCATGAATCAAGATCTCCATCAAGGACACCACCACCACCACTGAGAGCCCGCATCCATGAAGACAGCGATGAGAGCGGCAATGGAGGCCGCAAGATCATGGTGCATTGTGTGGTGAAGGAGATAGGTGGCACGATGGTCTACCCCATGCTAACGCACACAAACTATAGTGATTGGTCTCTCCTAATGAGGGTCAATTTGTAGGCACAAGGACTCTGGGAGGTGATTGAGCCTTGAGACGACGTCGACTACCGTGATGACCAATTGGCGTTGTCGACAATCTTGTGTGCCGTGCCGATCGAAATGTTGGTGACTCTTGCTATCAAGAACACGGTGAAACATGTGTGGGACACCATGAAGGTAAGGCACATGGGCGCTAAGCATGTGCGCGAAGCCAAAGCGCAAACATTACACTCGGAGTTCGAGTCCATGACGTTCAAGGACGGAGAGAGCATCGATGGCTTCGCGATGCGGCTCACTGGACTCATCAACAACCTTAATCTGCTTGGTGACAAGATCGATGACGAAAGTGTGGTGAGGAAGTTTCTTAGTGTTTTTCTCTCATGGTACTCATAGGTTGCAATTTCCATTGAGACACTTGTCAACCTCAAGACAATCTACATTGAAGAGCTGATGGTACAACTTAGGGTCGTGGAGGAATGCTACGACCTGGAGGGTGAAGCCAGTGTCCAAGGAGGGCGGCTACTTTTCACGGAGGAGTGGCTCACGCGCCAGAAAAAGAAGGAGCATGGCAAAGGCTCTTCTAGTGGCGAGAAGAACCGAGGTGGTGGCGGTAATCAATGTAGCGGCAAGTAACGTGGTCATGGGAGTGGCAACGGTAGCCACGATGGTAGAGATTCTATGTCATCTATTGGCGACTGTGAAATGACGAAGGTCAAGTGTTACAATTGTAACAACTACGGGCATTTCTCAAAGGACTGCCGCAAGCCACGTCACGAGCGCAAGGAAACGATGAACCTGGTGCAAGTGCAGGACAACGCACCAGCACTGCTGATGGCTGAGCATTGTGAGCATGCCAGGTGGCCATCAACACAATGCAAGCTGTGTACCTCAACGAAGAGAAGGTGGTGCCAGTCGATTCAAGCGACAACAAGTGGTTTCTCGACACGGGTGCGAGTAACCACATGACTAGCGACAAGAACATGTTCACCTTATGAAATTCAATGGTGGCTCAACGGTGGACATCTACAAAAAAAAGGCTCCATGTTGTTTTAGTGCAAAAACCAGGAGCATCGGGCGCTCACGAAGGTTTACTACATCCCTTGACTACGATCTAACATCATTAGTCTTGGTCAACTCGCTGAGGGTGGATGCAAAATTGTAATTAAAGATGGTGAGCTGAGCATCTTCGACCAGGAACGAGTGCTGCTTGCATGGGTACATCAGTCAAGAAACAGGCTATACACTCTTGGCCTGAATCTGACCACACCCGTATGCCTGATGTCGAAGGCAAACAAGGCGATGTGGCGCTGGCACATGCGCTACGGTAATCTCAGCTTTTGTGCCCTGCACGACTTGAGCGCCAAGAAGATGGTCGAGGGGGTGTGCTTCATCGAACGACTGGAACAATTTTGCAATGGATGTGCACTCGGCAAGCAGCACCAAGCGCTATTCCCATACGCCTCGATGTATCATGCCTAGCATGGCCTTAAGCTGGCTCACAGTGACTTATGCGGCCCAATTACAACAGCCACACCAGGAGGTGGCCACTACTTGCTGCTGATCGTGGATGATCATAACCGTTTCATATGGCTCGAGGTGATCAAGATGAAGGATGAAGCATTCAAGTTTTTCAAGAAGATCAAAGCCATCTCCAAGAACAAGATCGGCTTCAAGCTGAAGGCATTTCAAACCAATCATGGAGAGGAGTTCAACTCCATTGGCTTGAATGACTACTATGACGAAATGGGCGTCAAGCGGTATACGACTGCGCCATACTCACCGCAACAAAACAGTGTTGTGGAGTGCCAGAACCAAAACGGTTGTGGAGATGGCTTACAGTGTGATGAAGAGCATAGCGATGCCTGCCATGTTTTGAGGCGAGGTAGTAAAGACGGTGATGCACATCGTTAATTGTGCACCAACTTGGAGCCTAGACAGTGTAACGCCGTATGAGGTGTGGTATAAGAGGAGGCCTAAAGCCCATTATTTATAAGTTGTACTTAAGCGTCACACTAATCTTGCTTAAGTACCAGGGCATTTAATTGCCCTCTCATCATCTTCTAATCATGAAACTAGTTTTGGATAGTCATTACAGGGAAATAACTAGTATGTTGAGATAACTTAGTTTTATACTTCTCAAAACTCTAAAACTTATTGTTACTATATCTGGACGAATGGTATGAAGGTTGGTGCGGATGTCGCACGAGAAATTATGGTCTATGGTAGCACCGCCCAGATAACTCTAAGGACTAAATCCTGTAATGACCTCCTAATATAAAACAATACAACCACAAATTTGCATAGCCAGTGCGAATTGCACCATTGGAGTGAACCACGGGTTGTGTTGCTAGTTTCGTGTCGCTGGATGTAAGCTGTCGTGTGGTGCAAGAGAGGGGTCTTGGTGTGACGGACGTAGTCTCACTAAATTGAAACCTTAGTGGATGTAACTTACACTGGATGATGCATTGTAAAGGCCTTGTGGTGATCTTCTTGATTCACATGTCTAAGGAAATGTGTAAAACATAACAAGTTGATTATCTCTTGTGAGTAAAGTGTACAATCTCTACAGTGTATAAACTGTTCGAACAACCATGTCCATAGCCAAGGGAGGACATGGGAACTTACTCGAGTTAGTATCTATTTCTAAAACTTGTGGGTGGGATGAAAACTCGTCGGTGGATGTAACCCTGATTTTGGCTTACCCTGGTTGATGTAACCAAGTGATGATAGTGGGTGAATGTAACCCTAGTATCAAAAATTAGCATATGGTGGATGGAATCATATAACAGGTGGATGGAATCTACACCGTTATAAATATTACACACTTTTACTCTCGTTAATAAAGCATGGTTTGGTTAAAATGCTAAGTCATAGGATGTTCTAATTATTGTAGTTTTCAAATAATGCCTTTAGCAAATAAAAGAACCTAAGCATACCTTTGATGAACCTTGCATGTATACTATTGCATTCTATGTGTTGGCTCGTGGAGCATGGTTGTTTGTGCTTACCCTTGCTCACTAAATCCCTTAAAACTTATGGACCAAGGACACTATGTGTACTACGAAGCTCCTGACACTATGCATACTACAACACTCTAGGAATTGATGGAGAAGAATATGGACGAGATTAGGATAGTCTCTGTTAGTCTAGGTCTTACCCTAATCCTGCTGATTATGTTGGTGATTGCATGCACCAATATTATCCAAGCTCTTGGGTAATATCGGTCACACACATCTTACCCCCAATCGCTTGCCTGTGGCGAGATGTGGTTTCCCCTTTTGCTATTGCTTCCGCTTCTGCTTTATGTAATGTAAGAATTTAGCACAAACAGCCATTATCGTAAACTTGACCCAATATGGTCTATTTCAACTTTGATCTATAATATTAATAAATGATATGGTTTACATCGTGTATTAAATGATTTAGTGATGTATCTATTAGCACTATCTACTGATCTAAGGAATAGTACAGTGGTTTCACACAGGATTCTACATTGGCTTAATCCGGGTCCGACATCTGCCTCCAGGCTCCAGCCGTTGCCATCGCCCTAGGCTTGAGCCTCTCGCTAGCCACCGCTCAGCCTCAGCCCTCCAGTGCACTCCTTCGATTCTGCTATTGGTGGGTAGGGAGCCGTGGGATGGTGGGATGGATGGATATGATGATTAGCTGCTACATGGGCTTGTGCCCGCCACCCAACCGGCGGCCCACTGTCAGCTTCCTCTAGCTTAGGCCATTGCCCATCGACCAGTTTCCTTCTCATCACGCCTCCGGCCGCCCCTCCTGACTGGTCAAGACTAAGGTGCATGCTCGCTGCATCTCGAAGTTTCCCTTCCTTGCAACTGGTCTCGGTGTGTGGGGATGAATGATGGATCTGAAACTACCTTGATGGGCCCACCTTGGGGGGTTGGGTGTGGGCCGAAGGATGGGCTACAGCCTGATGAAGTCCACCCGGTGGATTCGCCCTTGCTCTGTAGTCTGGATGCAAAAGCTTCAGAGCACCTTTGAAGCAACAGCGCTACTGAAGAATTCAGATCATGAAATGGCCAGGTACATCCATGACCTGAAAAAGGTTGATGGTTTAAAGCATTTAGAGAAACTAGTAAAGAACAAGATGATGTTCCCAAAATAAATAAATAGTGCAGAACAAGATATATGGCTTATTTATCTTGAAGTAAGGTTCGAATATACACAACAAAGAATAAGTATGAAGTTGTAGATTGTTTTCTTTTCTTCCAATCATTTGTCAATCTGGCATATAGGCTCACTAATTTAGAATATCATGGAATGAACCTACAAAATGAATATTTGAAGGCTACTGGTAAGTGGAAACTGGCAGATGCAACAAAATATTTTGCAGTGACGATCTCGCTTCTGAAAAGGTGAAAATTACAAGACCTTGCCAACCAAAATTTGTATATGTTATGGAAGTGTCATGGTGCATGTAAATCTGAGAAGATAAACTCAAACAGGGCTTGCAGTGTTAGCGAAAACTATAGTTGACGGCTGAGTAAGCGTGCACCACTATGTATTCAACAGACGAAAAAGCCATGACGATGTTGCGTCTAGTAAGCTGAAAAAACCTTACGACTTCATGGGCGAAAGCTAAACTCTCTTCATTGTTCTGTATGCAGGTGAGGAGTTACATTGGGAAGGAAGGCACCACCCAATCATATGAAGTACTTGTGTCATTCAACAGAACAGAACCCAACCGGTCAAGTGCAATTGATACTTTGTCACTATTCTGTGAAGTGCCAAACTGGTGAGTTCTGACCGACAACTTTGTTAAGACTGATGTGCAGCTTAGCTCCTTGTTTTAGCTCTGAAAATTTTCCCTGCAAAGCTTGTCATCACCACTGCGCCGGTGCCACTGCCAACAACCCAACACAAAATTAACTTGCCTCCTTTGAGGTACTGAACTTTGCTGCCCAGATTGGAAGATCGATCCCTGGCGCTGCTGATGCAGTCCAAGATGTAGCTCAATTAATCAGTTGCTACCCAACGTACTGTAGAAGTGTGTGGAGTAGTGGAGTTACTGGCCAACTAATGGGCACTGAATAATAAGATACAGAGCTTAAATTCAAAGGGCTATATAGTATTACCATGTCTGGAACCAGAATATGCAGCACAAAGCGATGTTCTTTTCATGGACATGGAAAACTTGCCAAAACGTGCCCAGCAAAATGTGATTGGTGTTGTCCAAGACAGAACAAGATTTTGTTTTCAGGAGCTGATGTAGTTGAAGCTAGCTTAGCAACTTACCTGCCTTAGGTTTGTCCTGTGCAACTGATGGACCTGCACTGCAGCGAAGACGTTGTTCATGGAGAAACTTCTGAAGGCAATGCTGTACGTTCTCTGGACTATAAGGCGTCAGTGCTAGCTCGTGCCGCAACATAGATTCAGATGATGTGTTACTGTAGCAACCATAGAGATAGAATACTGACAATAATAACGAAACCCACGGCCCTATTAGATTTCCTGGACCTAATTTCTTCGATTCCACATATTTCGGCCACTAAAACGTCAATTTTTTCGGAGGATTCATGTCAAGTTCCATCTCTGTGCAAGTGTAGTCACGAATTTAACAATCGGCGTGTTGAAGTATGCATATTGGTGCATTGATGCCCACCTTAATGACAAATTTAAACTATTATAGTGCCCTGTTCAGAGACTATTAACGCCATTGCAAACCATTGTGCGTCTCTCTCTCTCGAACTTTCATTGTGTGTTCCCTCTTGCTCTCAATTTCTAAGTATTTTTTATCAATCACATCTTCAATATATATACTTAATTACATACAGTGTGCATCGAAGAAGAGAATTGTTTTTCCCTTCTAAAAAATATCCGAAAAAGAAAATAAAAAGATAATGTAGAACGAGAACGCAGCATCATACATGAGAGACAAGTTTCCTTTTGCTCCTCTCCATTGGTTCCTTCCAATAGAAAACGAAGGAACAGGAGCAAGAAATCAAGAACCCTCAGAAGCCGGCCGCCCGCTGGCCCGTCCGCGATCACCTGATCTCGTCGCCGAGCTGCGACGGGCTCCTCCAGAAGCCGGCGCCGTAGAACCTCGCCCAAACCTCCTTCTCCAGCTCCCCCGCCTCCTCCGACGGGGGCATCGCCGGCCACACCGTCACCGCCTCGCCGGGCTCGACCACGCGGCCGTCGTCCACGAGGAGCTCGTACATCTCCGCAGCCTGCCCCGCCGAGGCCGAGCGCCGGTGCCGGCGCGCCCTGACCGCGCGGCGGCACAGCGCCACCGGTGCGCGCACCGTGGCGAGCACGACGACCTCCACCACCGCGCAAGGGAAGCAGCAGCACACGGCGGCGCACCCCGCCGCCGTGCCGCCGGCCACCTCGCCGCACCGGGGCTGCCTGATCCGCTCGCTGTCGCAACGCTGGTGCTGCCGGCGCAGCTGGAAGGCCGCGGACCGCCTCAGCGCCGCCTCCTGCTGCTGCGCCCGCGGGGAGTCGACGGCCCTCGCCGCCGCCACGGCCACCGACGTGGCCGGAGCGGACGCCTCGGCGCGGTGGTGGGCCTTGCTCGACCGGCCGGCCATGGCAAGTCGTTGCGGGTGGCCTTTAACGTTGGAGCCGTGGCCACATGGATCACCCGACCCGCCAAGGGAAAGGATGTCCCGGGAGAGGAAGCCGTGGGTGCCGGACGAGGGGCGCGCTTAAATGGGCTTCGAATTTGTGGCGGTGCTCGCGGCGGCGAAACCGGTACGCCTCTATTCATTCTTGGGGGAAGCCGGGAACGGAAAGCTAGCGCAACCTGAGCAGAGCGGCAGCCATGCACGTACATTTTCGGGGGCGGAGCGGCCGGCCGTTGCTTGATTAACTCGCGTTTAACAGATTCTCTATCTTTGCTAGGATAACCGCTGGCACACCGGCCGGCGATGTAATGGGTTCCTTTCAATGGATTTGCATAAATTCTAAAGCACTTCAGAGAGTTAGGTAGCACTCACATACCCTTGATTCATGATTTAATACTTGTGCAATTCACTGTTGAGTGAAGCATAGAATCATCTCCCGGTATTTAATTGCCCATGCTAGGGGGAGAGTCCTTCTGAAGCAGTCCATGATAACTTATTAACTTATACAAAATCATCCTTTTTATGAAGATCAAACATCTCCCCAGCTTGGAGTTCACTCGAGATTCGTCCAAGTATCGTCTACGATTCACCCCGCCATTAGACATTAGATCACGATGAATCGCGGTAATGCGTTGGTTGTAGGTGTAGGGGAAGGCGGAAAATGACACACGGGAGGGGAAGGTCTACTCTTGAGTGCAACTCCGGCCATGAACCTCTGCGTTGCTGCACCGTGCCCGCTAGTTGCCAAGGTCTATGCTTGAGCCAAGCTAATGTTGGTGCCATGAGGCCGTCGCCCCGTCCGTGCCGGCGTGATGCTGTCCGGTCGGCTCGTCGAGCCATTCCGTCCGGCCACGTCGCCGCATCTCACCGCCATCGCGCAGATGCAATGCATGCGCACGTACCCCACGAGAAGACTTGGAAAGGTGCGAGGGAAAGCTCGTGCCAATCGTGTTCTAACCGACGTCAGTATTGCTCATGCGGTGGGAATGTGCGGGATCTTTTCCTGACCGCCCGATCTAAAATCCGATCTACGTCACGGTATTTGAAATCGGACGGGAGAACATACACATTAAGGGTTTGTTTGGAAGTTAAGGGGAAAATCAGGGAAATAAATCCCTAGGGAGGATTTTAAGGGTATATGGAATCCCACCAGTGGGGGTAAATTCCCTGCCAGGTAAACAAATCCCAGCCACTATTTAGGAGAGGACAGAGCTAAAAATCGTGACCATTCAAAAAATTCAAAAAATCAGTAAAAATCAAAACTATGCAGGGAGAATAAAAAAAATTGAATACAAATAAAAAATTCAAAAAATTGATTTTGTCTATCACCGTATTATCATCATAGTGAATCAGTGGCATTGATCCATTATGAAACAACAATTTACAGCCATCAGTGTATTACTAACTTGTAATAATACCAAAAAAAAACAAGCTGGATAGGCATAATTCAACAAAATATCTTCCAAATCTTCAGTTGAAATCTAGAACAACTTAGATACAAACAAGATTAAAACGAGTCCTAGGGTTCGAACTCTTCGTGCCACACTAGTAGATTATTAACCAAGGTAGTAGACTTGCAGAAAAGGTCATCACAGACGGTTCAAAAACGCCATCACAGATGGTTTCGCGAGCCGTCTGAGTTTATAGGTCAGTAATGATATGAGGTCATCACAGACGGCTGTCAAACTATCTGTGATGCAGACTTCACAGATCGTTTCTACTAAAAACTGTCTGTGATAGTTGACTATCACAGACGATTTTTAGTAGAAATCATATGTGACAACTACAAACAGTCTGTGATATATCACTATCATAGACGGATTGTAGCAGAAATCGTCTGTGATAAATAACATATCATAGATGTTTTCTACTAAAAATCATCTGTGATAGTTGACTATCACATACGGTTACGAGTTAATAACTGTCTATGATATTCTTTTCTATTCATAAATCTATTTCTGTTAGTTGGCTTGCCTCAGAAAATACTAGTCATACCCTCTGAAATAAGCAGATCAACACAGTATATATACATCTAATTCACATTCATTCATTTCAGAAATAAGAACATCCATTTCACAAATCAATTAACTAAAATAAAATAATTTATCCATCTATGAAAAAATATACACATGAACAATTAAGCTCAATCTTATCCCAGTGAAATTCATTCTGCATTGTGGAACTCCTCATTTTCTTTTATGGCTTTAGACAACAAGAAGTAAGCACATTGTCCTCGAATCTGTTTGAGGTCGACCTGTTCCAATGGAGTTGTAGCAATGGACACAACCTGTTGTTAGGAAAATCAATGTCGTGCATACATATATAAATTGATAAGTATGAAATAATTATCGCAAGATTGACAAACCTGAGGATCAATATTGTTCATCGTGGAATCGAGGAGTAGTTGCATGTTGTGGCAAAATCCATAGGTGTTGCTCGCAGCTGTTGGTGGCACTACAAAAATAGAATTTGTTAGTTTGAGAGGTATTACTATGAAGTGTTATATATAGGATTAATATGTATTAGCAAATACAGAAAATCTAGATCGTATCGCAGGGCGTCAATCCTTTCATTGGATTTCTCTACCTTTGCAACGTATGTAGCAAATGATCTACGTGATTCCAAAAAAGTTAGCCTTAGTCATTGGGAGGGAATCAAAGACTATAATAGAGTTATCTATGGATGAAATATGTTTACCTGTCGATTAATTATTGGACAATTGTGTAGTTGGTTTTGTTGTTCTTTAGGGAATCAAGGTTTATTAATTTGATCCATTTTGGTATAATTACAATTAGAATCCAGTAAAACTTACACAGGTATGTCGTGGTCATTAAACCTAAGTTCGTATTGCTTATAAAGTACAAATCAACATGTATAGCAACTAGTGCAGCACTTACCCCTGGTTATAGGGTATAAGTATGAATTCCTTATCACGGTGAGCTTCCAATGCCTTCGTCATGTAATTCTCGACGAAGGATATATCCTCCTCGATGATATCCAAGGAGACTAAGTGTGGGTTAAGAAAACTAACCGGTGGTTTCGTTAATCTGGCTTCACTCACCATGTATCTATATATCTATATATATACACACACACGAAAGCAATGAGTTATATATGACATTTATCGGTATTACATGAACCTAGACCTGATTGTACACACCTATAGTGTCCAGCATCGAATGAGTGAGGATCGAGGGCATCTAGTATGAAGAGAAAGAATAGGTCCTCGAAGGTCACCATGAAGACACAATCATGAATATCGTGCTGAAGATAATCTTGCTTGAACTTGATAGTGACAACTGAGCGTCGTTGTTCCTCTGGTTTGTTGGCTTGTTCTATGTATCATGCATGCAATCTCTGGCAAGCTAGTCCTAGGGTTAGAAGATGCTCTTTCGGGATGACCAACGGCTTATCTAGCACGAATTTTTTGGCTAAGGGCAAGTAGGGGGATCTCATTATTGGTCTTCTTTGGTTTGCCCTTGCCGCCTCGGTTGTAGGTCAACTTCACAGTAGTCTATCGGACATGAGATGTATATGCACCACGCCCTTGCAACGTCTGCACAAGTAGCTCTGATGCGGATAGCCCCCGTGGTGTTGGCACCAGTGCAAGTAGCTTTGGTGCGGATCGCCCCTGTTGAATTGATACCTGTGTAGATAGCTTCTGTGGACTTGGCACCGATGCAGATAGCTTGAGTGGACTTGGCACCGGTGTAGGAGCCGCTAAGCAAATGTCCCTCTTGGCCACTGCATGAATATTCTAATGGCTTGCCCTAGAGTCACGACCTCATCGTTTTGGGCATCTACAGTGGAACGGCCTCAAAATTAGCATGAATACCATCCATATTCACTTTTTCGAAACCTGATGTTAGAGTTACACCGTGCACCAAGGAACTGGGCTCGGATGGATACACCTGGCCCAAGCAGCGAACAGGGCAACGTAGGCATATCTCACTTGGAGCTTGCACTTCACAGCCACCTACATAACGATATAAAATTAGCTACTCCAATAGGCCTATCAGTGGATCAAGCATTTTAGATATAATAATTATTACCAAGATGTCATCGACAGGAAATCGATAGTCGCTTTCTGAGGTAAGGTTGGATGCGCAGCTACTCCGATGGTTGGGAGGCTGCCTAGCATAGGAGCGGCAGGGGCTTCCTGCTGATTTGAAGGGATGCCGTACATTTCCATCTAATATCTAGCATACCTTTGCATCTCATCTTTAAGGGATGCCGTAATGTCCTCTCGTAGTCATGCCTCGTGTTCGGCTTTGTCTCTCATCCTACTCCGATACATTTCGGAGTCATCTAAGAAACCATGTTTCCAAAGAACATAAAGACCAAGACCTCTCGTGCGACCGAGTGCTCTTTGTTCCTAGGGCCACAGAGAGTATATCTCTCTCCCTGAGAGCCTGGAATGAGCCTTCGGAAGATTCTACACTCAGCGCTTCCTGCAGGAGCCCAACATGTCATTTCACTTCCTGTGAAGTTATGGAGTAATTACAAACTTGCTAGTTCGATATCTTACCAGGTGGCGAGACACTTTCTCGCCTGTAGGGTTTCAAAAAGAAATGGCCCATGTACGTTTTCTCTCTTTGTTTGAAGGAATGTTACGAATACTCACTTGAGAATTATGAGTAAAAACAATTAATCTATAATAACGAAGAAGTAGTGTCTGCAGATGACTACAAACCACACGACACACTAACACGTATGAGCATGACTAGTAGTCAAAACTAACATTGACTAAGGTCAAAGTCAAAAACATACAACAAAAGCTCCTAAATAGAGCCAACTAGCTAGGGCTGACCAGCGACCACCGTAGGCCACCGTGTTCTTCCCCGGGTATTCCTCATTGTTGGACAATGGCTCCACCATGACATCCAATGGCAGACCCAGGAATTAAATAGAGGAGAGCTTATGGAGAAATCTTTTTCTATCTCCGAATCAAATGACTCACTTCTTCTATAAATAAATGCCGGTGCTATAGAAGGTACTAACATTCGGCCAATAGAAAGGTGAACTTTAGCCCCTGTGACCCATCGTTAGATCCGCACGACGTCTATAAATAGCACCATCTTCCTCGTTGCCCTCCTCGCTCTGCTCGTGTCGCCACCGGAATTAATTAAGGGCCTATTTGGCAGAGCTCCACCAACTCCAGATCCACCAAAAACAGCTCCACTCCACGGATTTTTACCCAAACGCTCCAGCTCCACGAAATCTGGATCCACCAAAATACTGAATCTAGCTCCAGATTCATGAAATCCATGGAGCACCTCAAGGGGTGCTCCACGAAACCTTGTTTCGTACCTACTCGTGGAGTTGGGTGGTAATTACCCACCTTTTGCCACTGGTTATACACCGCATCCCATACCACCATAAAACCCATGGGCAAAACATGTCATTCCCACCAAAAACTCAGTTTCGTGGATCTGGAGCTGCTGTGCAAACAGTTTTGTCCAGCTCCATGGTGGGATCCCAGATTCACGGTGGAGCTGTTTTTGGTGGATCTGCTGCTCCAGATTTATTTTTTCAGTGGTGGAGCTCTACCAAACAGGCCTTAAATCTATGCCACATTAATTGGTGATGGCCCGTAGTGCATAGGTAGATCGAGTAGGCCGGGTAAGATGACACGTAATTTCCCTCGCAAAAAAAAAAGAGAGAACATGTACTTCACGCACGCGCGCGCACGTATGTACCATCTGCATGCGGTGTGCATCCTCCCATCCTCTATGCATACTCTCAAAGAAAAAATCTGCTTAGGTGAGGGCGAGTGGGGAAATGTGATCGTCCAATGTGTGTTTTTTTTGCAGGCATCCACTCTCGCATATGATTTATGCATGATTATATTATGCGAGGCTTCGTATGATCGTTGTCCTGACACCTATGCATATCATTCCTCGATAAATTAAATGGGAGACCCCATGCATGCAGCTAGGTGATCAGTTCGCGCGTTTGGGCATGGTGAAAAAAAGAAGGAAATAACATAGAAGAATCCAGTTATCCAGACACGCAAGCTGGGGGAGGGGGACGTCCAAACCGAACCATATGAGATGGGCCGAGTGGTCGGTGTCCTGTCCGAGGTATCTAGGACTCGGCAGCGTCGAGCCATACAGCTCCACTAAAGGCGGGTTCTTTTAATTTTAAAATTAACTTATATTTATATTATCTACAGTAATTAGTTTTTAAATAATGTATTTTTCAAGATAGAGATTAATAGAAAAATTATAGTAAAAAGTATATTGAGTTCAGATGTACCGACCAAAATTATATACGACTATTTTTATATGTGTACTACTTCTCAGAAATAATCAAAATTCAAATATTTAAATCATAAACCACCCGTTCACAAAACTCACCCTAAAATCCCATTGCCGCTAGTCACAATGAAAACCGTGTCTTTCTGGCAAGCCATTTGCTAGGCCATGGTACAAAAGTTATAAACGTGATGACTAAGTGCCTAGACCAATGAGCCATCATTTGTCTAGGCTAGATTTTTTCCCTAGCTCCCACCTAGGTACGAGGCCGCGCTGTCTGCCTGCCAGCTTCAACTAATCCTACAAACGGAAGTGATCAGACGAAGAGATCAGGCCGCGATTCTTCTGGCGCCGTGGACCACAGTCGATGGCGCGACAGATGAGATCGAACGTGCGTGATCGTTTCGGTTTCTGACAGGTGGCAGCTCAGGTCCCGCTCATTTCAACTTTAACTTCTGATTTCTGGCTTTTAATTCACTATTCTTTATTTCGTTCTTGTCTGGCTTTTTAGCTTTTTTGATTTTTTTTACTTTTTTTTCTTGTATGCCTTTGTATTATCCATGATAGACTAACCTACTTTTTCTGTTTTCGAATTTTCTTACATTTAATTATACCAAATAAGCTACCATTAGCTATAATAAAAAATAAATCAGTTACAGTGAAAAAAACCATAAACCATCGTCAAACTAAGCATCACCAACTCCACCCATCCTGTCAATTGATCCTTTTGTTATTTTCTCTTTTTTACCTTTTCCGTTCCGTGTTGGTAAGAAAAAGGAGGACGTATCCATGCTAGTCCACTCGTGCGCACTGGCAGAGGCTTGTGGTAAAAGCATAAACCCATATAGTTAACTTGGTATCATTTTGAATGGTTCGGTGCTTTGGGGAAGGGTAGAAGTAAAAGAAATAATACCAGCCATATGTATGATACATGGGAGAAATACAAGACGCATCTTCACACAATCTCTTCATGTGTCTCACTCCATCCAGCCCTCTTCTAACATTGATCATCTTCTTCTCCAACACTATACTAACCTCCCTATCTACACCCAATTCCTCTCTCCCCACCCCCACCCTAATCTGGTGGCTCACATGCCAACCCCCACGCCCTCTTATGAGATCTGTTCCTCCCCCTCTCCCCTCTCCCCTCTCTCTCCAAGCATGGCTACGGTGAGATCCGATAAAGCTATTTTATGAGTGGCCAATTCGTTCTCTAGGGAGGCCTTTTTCCATGGCCAAAGTGCATCGGAGGTCTCCCCTTTCTGAGAAGTGGCAAGAGCTCATCAAATTTATATATAGCTACTGCGGTGGGGAGCGTGCCAGATCTATAAGGGATTAGGTGTAGACACTGAGTAAAAAACACAGGTTAGGAGTGGAAGGCGCCACCACCACTATGCTTCTCCTCCTCTGAGCTTGGCTCGTTGGCAACGCCCGAATACCTGGCCCCCTCCTCCTTCGGTATGCTTGTTGCAAGCATTTTTTCAATTTGTTGCAATAACTTTCTCAAATTGTTGCATGAGTGTTTTATTATGTTGCAATGTATCTTGTCAAATGTTGTAGCAAGATGATTTTTATTGCATTTGTTTTGTGGATTTGTTGCACATGATTTATTTTTTGTTACAGTGGAGTATACTAGATTGGTGCATTGTTTTCTTATAATGGGTCTTTGCAACCATTGGAAATTTTGTTGCATGTTTGTTGGATTAATGTTGCACCCCACTGTAAATTTTGTTTGCATATTCAATTATTTATTTCAAACTTTTGTACTATGTTTTCATGTGCATTTTTTGTATGAGAACGAGATATGCAATTTAAACTGAAGTTTGTCAATAGAATGAAATTCGTTTCCATTTTTTGGGTTAGAACCCAATTTTTGTTGGGATAGTGAAATAGTTTGTTACATGTCCTGTTCCATGACACCAGTAAATCAAGTTATTACAGTGGTTATTTCTGAATGTTGCAGCACCCTCTCCAAAATGTTGGGGTTGATTAATGGTTTTTTTTTGCAACAATCTTTCAATTTTGTTACAACATAGTATTGTATTTGATGACATAGTAGTTCTAATTTACTGCAGAATTTTTTGTTTACATTTGTGTTGTTGCATCAAATGGAAATTTTGTTGCAATCATATAAACTAATTGTTGCGGTTCACGAATTTTTGTTGCGCCAAATCAAGAATACTACCATTTGGATCCTCCTCCCTCCCTCTTCCTCCTACGCCAATTTAGAGCTCTGGTGAGCCAATGGCAATTAGAGATCACCACCAGAGATGAGTTTCTCTCCCCCTCTGCGCCTCCAAGGCCTTGGAAGTAGATTACGATCAAGCTCCAATACCAGCCGTTGGTCTAAGATTACTGCCTCTTGTGCTCAAAGGAGATCATCCACCTGTAGTAAGTTAGAGCTCTAACGAGCTAGCGATAGCTAGAGATCTCCACCTAAGACAAAGTTTTAACGACTTTTTATTTGCGCCAAATCAAATATCCAAAATCCATCTAACAGAGATATGACGATGTCGTACGTCGGGATACCAGTCGATCCCTAAAAGTATCTGTAGCTAGTAGAGTAGTTGTACGTAGTAATATTTGCGCAGGGTAACTCACAGGCTAGTATGTGTACTCCACGTAATCTATCTGGTCTGGTAACCCTGGTGGGTTCACGAATCACAATCGATCGACCAGAGGGGGTGCAGGTGGGGCCACACGCCATGATGATGCTCCTGGCCGTTATTCGCACGGGGGAGAGGGAGGGATGCTGTGGCAACGAGATTAGCCCACCCCACTAATCACAACGAGTTAACTAACCACCCCGCAGGAGGAATACGCATGATGCAAATTACTAGTACCAGTACTTGTCCAGATTGATCAGGGCCTGCGCCACACGATCGCATGCCAAATTGCCAATGCACGTACCAGTTAAGAAGCCGCCTCCTAAATTGATCTATTGTCTACCGTACGCGTGAGAGATGCCTGCATAATGACCATGTGAAATCTCTCGCCGAGCATGCGTAGCTGTGGTGGGGTGGTTGTACATTCACATTTACCACCGGTAATAATCGCCGCTCCTACACGGAAATGCCAAATATTTCCCATCCCTCCCTCCTTCCCTCTCTCTGCGGCGCGCCACCGCCAAATGTTTCGCGGGCACGCACCCCGCGCCGCCTCGCCGACAGGGATGGCCCACAGACCCCAGCCTCTCTCCCTCTGACGTCACACGCGGTCATGCCTAGAACACGGCTTACACCTCGGGACGGACGGCCCACATGTCAGTGACGTCCCAGGCACCATGCGATGGCACAGGGCAGTGCATGCCGTGTGCCAGTGCGTGACGGCGCTGGCCGTTCCGTTCTCTCTCTCTACAGCACAGCACGCATGCACTCCCCCTATCACAAGTCACACACATTCTCTCTCTACCAATGTTTCGCCACTCTATATAATAATCCCGGCCGAGGAAACCCGAGATCGAGCTGGGAGAGGCAAAAACCCCAATTAACCCCACGCTCCGATCGGTCCATCCATCCATCCCCTCGACGATGAAGAACTAGTCGATCTAGCCTAGCAGCCAAAGCTACCACCGATCAAACGGGAAGAATCGGCCGATCGATCCGAATAAGCTAGCAGCGACGATCCAGCCAGTTCATCCCGTTTGATTCGTCCATTATTTTCCCCATAAAATTTCGCCCCATTTCGGCCTATTTAGTTCCACTCGATCCTCACAAGCAGCAAAGCCACGGTGAGTGTGGGCACGGATTCTTCCCGCCTTTCGCTTTACGCCTCTGCTGTTTCTGGGGGGCGATCCGTTCGATTCTTCTGCACGCTGCGCAGCAACAGCAGCACTGTTTGATTCGAAAAGCAGAGAGATTTTTTGTTTGCCGTTTTTCTCGCCGCTCTCTTGGTCCTGAGTGTTTTGCTCAATGGCAGGGGCTAAAGCTACTTTGATTTGATCGCAAAAGAGGCGAGTTTTTCCTTTCCGATCTCTTCCCTTTTGGATATGGTTTTTTTTTCTGTCGCTGCTTTTCGTTCTTTTCGCATGCGCTGCTGCTTGCAAAGCATTTGACAGTTGGTGTTTCAGTTTTTGTACGCTTATCAATTTGGCCCGTCTTTTCATGCCGTGCGTACGTAAACGATCCCTGCATTTTGGGGCATTTTCCAGTTTTTTCCCCTCTCTCGAACTCGATTCGGGTGATCGGTAATGGCAGGATGCAGCAGTGATAGCTTGTGCTTGTGCATTAGTGCGGCTAGGGTTTTTGCGGGTTCTGATCCCATTCGGGTGATCTCTCTTGCAATTTACATACTCTACATCCGTGCTGCTGCTGATTCATGAGATCGACGGGTTAATATGGCTTTTTTGTTCTTGCTTTTGCGGGGGACAGGGCTCTGACGCAGAGGCAGATGGACGCAGAGACGGCGGCTCATCGGCAGGACACGCCCGTGGTACGTTCGTTCGTACGATCGTGGAAGCATCAGCTTTTTGGCAGTTCGTTTCTTTTTGCCTTTTGTTCTGGGCACTAATTAATTTGGACTATCTGTTTCGTTTTCCTTCCCTTTGTCTACTTGTCTGGTTAGTTACACTTGATAGGAGGGAATATTTATGCATGTCGCTGTGACCACGGTTTGTGTGCTGCTAGCTGCTTGATTTAGTTGATTTAATTTGGGGTGCCTCGATCGATCGGATTTAACATTTAGATGCTGTTGCATGGAAATGGAGTAGTACTGCGCAGTGCGGTCACTGGATTAGTTATACTTGGTGCAGTTGATGGTTCAATTTAAATTGGCTGGTTTTGATAAAATGATCTTGGTAATCTACATGCCAAAATTAGTAGGCAACTCAGAGTAGAATCCAAGACTTGGTATTTCATGTAAGTTCCCTAGCTAGCTTGTTAATCTACATGCTGATGTTTGGCTCGTTGGAACAGCATGCATGTGGGGATTAGTTTTGAATCAACTGTTTCTTTTGTGATTCTTGTGGGGACAACTAGAAGTTGTTAATTTCTGCGGACATCGAATAGATAGGAGTACTACTTGTTTCTCTAATGATCCCCATGCTAAAGAGGAAAGTGGCTTGCTACATGAACAGAATGCAGTTGAATACAAGTTTGAGTTATTAATTATTTGCCAAAGATTCTCCTGTTTAATTTTACTAGTTTGGTACAATCTCAGGTTATTATGCATGGTGGTCTACGAAGCATGCATCCGTACGTACATTTTTGGGTCGTTTGTGCATTTTACACATGCATGTTGAAGTTAATTACCATCAAAAGTGCTTCAAACTTACATTCCAATTACCACACATGTTTTGAACTGGCTGATTAGACCAGAGATTGATATGTAGGTCACTAGCTTTGGTTTTCTGGACTGGCTAGTACTTAGTAGCTAGTCACTTTCTGCAATTTTTGTTTCTCGGTTGCTTTAATAAACTTGCATTCTATCTGTTTTCTTGACTCCATTAATTGATGTAACTAGCAGAATTGCTCTTGATTCGTCCTGAATATATTCAAGCTCAGTTGCTTGCATGCACAATTTGCTGGCACTAGTACTATTCAAAATTAAATTAACTTTTTAATACCATGTACCATCCGGGGTCTGAACATGCATGGCCACACAAGCTAAAGGGATCAATTGTGAATTTTCACCAATGATACATGAGTACTAGTGGAGATATACAAAGCCACATATATATGGGGCTCAGAACAGACCAACTAACGTGAAAGGCAAAAACCAGTCTCAGTTTTGTCAGATACGGAAAAAAACTTTTGTTTCTGGAGGTACAGTTGCATATGTGATGTTGATTGGTGTATCTCTTTCACAAGGCTAGGTCTTCCCATCCCACGCACACTGCACGCCCAGTCCCCAAAGCTTTTTCCCATTTCAGTCTCTCTGCTCCCCCATTGCATCTTCAGACGAATCATGCACCTGTCTCACCAGTTTTTCTATACCATTCCAAGAGGCCACAGGTGAGCAAGTACTACTACAAGAAGAAGCCTAGCAGCCACGGCAGAAATGGCAAGGATGATAGCAACCACGACTCCAGGATCCAATCCCCCAGCTCGCCCTTGAGCAGACAGTACCTGCTGTCCTCATCTGCCACCCCCACCTACTACCACACCGGTGAGCAGCAGTTCTACCATTCCTCTTCGTGCAGCAGCTCTACCATTCCTCTTCGTGCCAAGTTCTTGAAAAGCTGTGTTTTGGTTTGGTCTGATCACAGGAGGGTTCTACGAGATCGACCACGAGGGGCTGCCCCCCAAATCCCCAATCCATCTCAAGTCCATACGCGTGGTAAAGGTGAGGCAATTTCTTTCTGGGACTCAACAGCTAGCTCGATCTCGGTTTCTTGATGAATTTGCTTAGAAGTGTGGAGCGCTGTTTTGATTTGGTTTGTTTCTGATGTGATGTTTGATGGTGTAGGTGATTGACTGCACGATCCTGGACGTCACGGTGAGCTTCCCGTCCCTCCTGGCGCTGCGGAGCTTCTTCTCCTCCTTCCCGGCGCTCAGCACCGGGCCGGAGCTCGACGAGCGTTTCGTCATGAGCAGCAACCACGCCGCCCGCATCCTGCGCCGCCGGGTGGCAGAGGAGGAGCTCGATGGCGAGATGCACCAGGACAGCTTCTGGCTTGTCAAGCCCTGCCTCTACGACTTCACCGCGTCGTCCCACCCGGCGCCGCCGCCACGTGACGCGCAGTCGCGGCCTGCAGCTCCACCGACGGCTGTGCCGACGGCCAGCTCCTGCCTCCTCACGACCTTGAAGTGCGATGGCGCTGGGTGGGGCGTGAGGCGCCGTGTCAGGTACATTGGCCAGCATCGCGACGCTTCCAAGGAGGCCAGCATCGACGGCTACGACACAGAGGCCAGCGTCAAGGTGCAGCAGCAGCAGCGCCCGGCGCAGGAAGATAAGAAGAGCCCAAGCAACGGCAAGAGGAAGCGGGAGGAGGCAGAGGGTGGCAAGGACAAGCGCAGCGACGAGCGGAAGAAAAAAAACAAGACACACAAGAGTCCCAAGAAGGAGAAGAAGCGCGCCGTGGAGGCTAAAGACGGCGACCCTCGGCGCGGCAAGGACCGGTGGTCGGCCGAGCGGTACGTGGCGGCGGAGAGGAGCCTGCTCGACATCATGCGCTGCCGCGGCGCCAGCTTCAGCGCTCCGGTGATGCGGCACGTGCTGCGGGAGGAAGCCCGCAAGAAAATCGGCGACACCGGCCTCCTCGACCACCTGCTCAAGCACATGGCGGGCAGGGTGTCGGAAGGCAGCACGCAGCGGTTCCGTCGCCGGCACAACGCGGATGGCGCCATGGAGTACTGGCTGGAGCCAGCTGAGCTTGCGGAGGTGCGGCGGGAGGCTGGCGTGTCTGATCCATACTGGGTGCCGCCGCCGGGGTGGAAGCTGGGCGATGACGTGTCCCCGATCGCCTGTGACCTCCTGGTTAAGAGGCAGGTGGAGGAGCTCTCTGAGGAGGTCAATGGCGTCAAAAGGTCTCTTTTTTTTTTACTCTCCTTTGTAGTTCCCACTTCTTGCATTGGCCTACAGTAGTGCAGTGCTACTGTTCTGTTTAGGCCTACCGAGTTTTGTGCTAAATTTGACTTGTGGTGTGTGAAGGCACATGGAGCATCTGAGTTCTAACTTGGTGCAACTGGGCAAGGAAGCGAAATCCGAGGCAGAGAGAGCTTACAGTTCCTGGAAGGTAGCCAAACGATCCTGTACATCTTTCCCTTTCAATCATTTTTCCTTCCATCTATTGTTCCTCTACTTTTCAAGAAAGGTGATGTTTGTTGTTTGCCACTTGTGATTTAAAATGAAACATGTTAACAAGATATACACACGGGTGTTATGAACTTGCATTGATCTGCCTGTTTCTTTTTATCTGGATAAGCATTCTCTTCCATTGATTGTGGTTCTTTTAAAGTGCTAGTCTCGATTCTGTTCTTGTGAAGTTCCATATGGGTACATCAATAATAATGGCAAGCTGGGCGTGCAGACGGATGCCATCTCTAGCTCCTTTTCAGTCTGTGAAAGTGTAGATGGACATACATGCACTGGCTAGCATGGAACTAAACCTTCTCAGCTTTACTTCCCACATTGCTCACATTGACAAAAGCATATTTTGACATGAACTCCTTTTATAACTGCACTTATGATAGTTATTAATCTGGTCCCCCCCTACATTGTACAATCAACCAAGGTGCTAAGAACATGGTAAAATGGGAAATTGGTTCCACTGTTTTGTTTTGCTTTGCTTTTCATTGTAGCTACTCAGCTTCACTTGTTTTGTTTTTGGTGCACTCATTTCATTTGTGTTTGTTTCTCAGGAGAAGTACCGCAAGGTGGTGAAGTCCAATGAAAAGCTCGAGAAGCATGTTTCATCTTTGAAGGTTAGAAATCCTCAGCTTAGGAATGCTGACACTTCATCACAAACTAAGCAACAGTGCATGTCATCACAAACTAAGCAACAGTGCATGTTAAATTCAGTCTGATTGTGATCCACATTTCTGATTATGTTTAAATATCCACCAACACTTCATAATGGTCAAGCATTGATCGTGATTTGTTAGCTGCGTATGAAAAATGATCTTTCTTTGCATTAATTCCAGGACATGTACGAGAATGTGGTTCAAACAAATGGTAAACTGAAGGAGGAATTGCTGTCCTTGAAGGTACACTCATGTAGCTAGACCGGAATTTATCTCCATCTGTATACCACTGTTGCATTGTGCTTTATATCTATCTAATAGTTAGAAATTAGAGATTGAACAATTGATCAGAAATTAGAGATTGTGAGTCATCAATACAAACCGTGTTGGATCGATACTGTAGCAGAACCGAAACAGAAACGAATACAAACTAAATCTTCAGAGATAAGGAATCCCGAACCTCCTATGCTATGCAAACAACTCTTTTTTATCTTTAGGATACATGATAAATACAAGCACACGCTAATCTCTAATATTAATCAATTATCCTTGTTAAGAATATTTTTATTTGGTCCACCTGTTCTCCGCTTATTCTGTTGTAGCTGTCTGCAATATATCATGATACAAGTATTGATCAACTGGGAGCTTTTTTTCAGGACAAGTACGAGTTTGTGGTTGAGAAGAACGACAAGATAGAGGAGCAGATGGCTTCTCTCTCCAGCTCCTTCCTGTCTTTGAAGGTAGATAGCACTCTTGCATGGAACTGCGGTGGCACTCTGTCCTGTGTGTGTTACGTATTGCACCTGAAAGGCTGAAACATATGCCTTCACCCAGACTGAAATAGCTGCATGTTTCCATTGGACTCTGCAGGAACAGTTGCTATTGCCAAAGAATGGAGAAAAGCTGGAGATGAAAATAGATCAGGTGGAAGTTGCTGTGTCTCCCCATGATAGCAAGCAAGAAGCTTTTACTCCCGGCAAGCCGCCGTACATCGCTGGTGGTGATCAGATCAGCCAGCAAGCAGATGCCACCGTCGTCCAAAGCCGCAAGAAGAGGACGCTGTTGAAGCGCAGCTTCCGCATCTGCACGCCAGAGGGCACGTTCCTGTGGCCAAGCATGGCGTCCGGCATGGCCATCAGCGGGGGAGGCAGCAGCAGCTGCACCGTCGCCGCCGGCGGCGGGCCGGAGCATCTCCCCAGCAGCAGCAGCTGCCCCAGTATCGAGCCGGGGCTCCCGCAGTCGTCGCGAGCCCCTGGCGAGGTGGTGGTCGCGTCGCCCCTGGACGAGCACGTGATGTTCGGAGGCTTCTCCACGCCGCCCTCGGCGTCGTCGACCAACGCCGCCGCCGCCGCCGCCGCCGCCGCCGCCAAGAAGCTGCCCCTGCCCAGCCCGACGTCGCCCCTCCAGACACAGCCACTCTTTGCCGCCGGTACTGCTGGGTTTACCGTCCCGGCATTGCAGTCTTTCTCCGGCCTCACCTTACGCCATGTGGTAAGTACGTACTACGTAGTACACTTTCTGCTTGCACTTTCTCTTCATCTCTCATTGCCCAAGTGCTTTCAATTCTCTGAATAAGCAGAAATTTCTCCATCCTGTTCCATTGTTGGCTGTAAGCATTACTGCTTTGGCAAATCAATCAAGGCAGGTGCATGCTGATTCATGCTTGGCTGTGTTTCTGTGCAGGACTCGTCGTCGTCATTGTCAGCGCCCTGCGCCGCGCGTCTTCTGGAGGAGAAGACGTCCATGTTCGACGGAGAAGCCGGCGGGATCAGCACTGTGGGCACTGAACTGGCCCTGGCCACTCCCTCCTACTGCTGAGCTCCCTCCCCTGCATGCCTAGTGGCTTTCTCTTAAGATAACGAAAGGATAGGTAAAGAAAAAGATAAGAGAGAAGGAACTCGCATAATCTTTCCTGGTTACAGTTAGACCTTTGGTAGTAGTTTCAGGTTATTAATCGGTCAGTTTCTAGTTTCTCTCCAAGTTTGTACTGCTGCAAGCCTGACTGGTTGGTAGCTAGCTAGCACCTGATGACTCCAGTATGTCGATCAGTCGTTCAGTTGGATGGACCGCCCTTTTTGTGACAACTTTGAAGTGGGATGTGTCGATTTTGTGGGCTCGATCCGTAGACTATATATGCTGCCATTTGTTCCTGTTTGGTATAAAATCTGTTTCTAGTGTTACTGAACGTCCACATGTCTATTGATCTATCTCTTGCACACTGTCTAGTGATGCTAATTGCCTCCTTGCCATGGTGATTAGTAAAGTTAGCACTAATTCGGATTCGGCCGCTGCTTAAAACAGTTTTGAGTTCTACTCGTAGCACGACAGAAGTAAGGAAGACTAGACCCTTGATGTTCGGCCTCGTGAAGGGCCGTTTCTTCCACGGTTGGTCTGAATAAATCGCTCAGTCTTGACTGGCGAGTTCCTGGGTCAAGCCCAAAATCAACTCGATCGGTCTTGATTTTACAAGGTCGGTCATACACTAACTTGATTAAATACTTTTATAGAAAACCCCTGTGATTTTAACAAAACTACATCAAGTCCACCATTGTTGTTGTATATTGTAGCATTTTCACTTAAGTGCAAAGCGCAGGGGGTTTCTGCAAAAGTGTTTGTGGGATAGAGTTCCCACCCACCTCTATCTGAGCCACACAATCTAGATCGGACGGTCCACGTCGCCATTAGCACCTTAGCACTGAAATAGCCATTAACACTAGATATGCTCCCATATATATAATGTTGAGGCGTAGAGAAGTGTTTCCTTGGGTGAAACTATCTGGGATGACGATAAAAAAATTATCCCATATAATTATGACTAGAAATGGCTAGAGAAAGCTTACATCATCGTTTAAGAAGTAGTCTATTCATTAAATAGTAACTAAATAGTACAGCCACCACTATAGTGCAAAAATACTATTCACAAAATAAAAATTCACTATTGTAAATCATTGCATTTTGAATAGTGATCAAAATATTTTGAATAATAAGTGCATATATTGTTTGAATACCTCTCTTACCGAATCTCTGAATCTCCGAATCTTTGGTATCTATGCAAGATTTATCATAATTTAAAAACTAAAATATTTTAATCTAGAAGTTAGTTCTTGTAAAATTGTAAGTACAAAGGATAATATTATTATAATAAACCTCTCTGAAGAGCATAGTTGGCATACTTTATATAGTCAATTAAATTTGCTTGTTAATTTATTATATAATTTTCAATAACTTGGGGTAAAAGACAGGACGACCTAGAATTAAAATTAGACAGGTTACATAAGGAACAAAATCAATTAGCAGAACATTATTCTCTCATAAACACAAATATAAATTTAGGTTTGCAAATATTAGAAGAAGGTAAGGCTCAACAAAATAAAATTAGTCAAAACAATGATTACATTAAAGAAGAAGTCACGATAAAATTAGGCTCTTCATTGAAATTGGATAAAACCCCTGCTAAAAGGGAAGTTATAAGGGCATCATAACATTTAAAATATTTAGATCAAGAAGTTCTTAAAATTAAGAAATTGATAGAAGTTAAACTTTGGTTCTTTCTTAATTTTATGATGGAATATAACAAAGCCTTAAAAGAAACAGAAAAATATCTTGAGCATCTTGGAGGTTTCTCTGACTACGAATCTCCTAAAGAAGATTCTAAAGTAATAATAAGACAAAATAATATCATCCTATAATTATTGGTTCAGATCTTGAATAAAATCGATAATGAAGAAAGAAGTAAGGAGATAGTACTAGCTTCATCATGAATAGTTGCATTGACTTGAACCATAAACTCGGAAAATGGACATATCTAAAAGGTTCATTAGAAGAGATAAGACACTCCAGTTAGTGAATACAGATGTTAGGTCATTCACTTTAATGGATAAGTTAAAAGGTAAGAGTGAAGATATCGATAATTTAGAAGAAGTCATAGGTGAAGATATCAATAATTTAGAAGAAGTCATATACCTCGAAAGAGATCTGGAAAGGTATCAAAAGGATACCTTAAGAAAAATAAAACCACAGCACATATATCACATGGGCATGTTTGAAATGAAGACTGGGTTATATAGAATGTCTAGAGAAGTAGAATTAAGCATTTTAACACAACCAGTAAAATTAAGAATTGTGAGTAAGCAATTTGAAAATGAGTTAAAATATTCATATACAAATATATACAGTAAGAAATGTATATCATAGGAAGGTATAACAAGAAAGAAATTAGGAACAAAAGTCTTGATAACTTTATTGGATAAAACATGGGACACAGCAAATAAAGCAGCGTTAGGATTCCTAGAAGGAGATATGAATGAAAATAGCCTGATAACTTATATAGCTCAAAATTTAATTATGCCTATAAAGGAATTTATAGAAAGAAATGAGTTTTGGTTTCCAGACCAAAGGATATAGGAGTTTAAAGAAACAAATTTATTAGTAAGTATAGAATTTGTAAGAAGACTAACTAACAAAAGTAGAACCAAATATAAAGTAAATGTGAATTGTCAGACCGGATTTTTCAATCCAGAATCTCCTATGATTCACTGCACTATTCTCTGGATCAGTAGATAGTGCCCACAGGTACATTGCTGCATCAACTCATACATCGCATGAAACATACTAAACCATAATGTTACATATCAGAGTTTTAAATATATCGCGTCGAGCGACAGTTTACACAAGGGCCAATTAGGCCAAATATTTACATACAGAAGATAACAGCAAAAACATAAGCAAGCGTAATACCATAATCCACAAGCAAGCAATTGAGGGGTAATGTGTGCGGCATATATTATCTAGACTTAGATAATACATGTGCACATAATCTCCATTAAGTCTACTTGTCTAGGACCCAATATCGAAGAAGCCGTCTACTTTCCTTCGTTGGTTCCTCCATCCGTGGCAGGGGTATTGTAACATCCTAAAAAATCTGAAATTTAAAATATGAATTTCTTGAATGGTTTTGCAATATATTCTATTTGAGTTTGGATTTTTATGGTATTTTTAATGGAATTTGGTTGAGGTTCCAAAATTTTAAGAAGCTCAAAAAGAAAGAAACATTAGTAATATTATATAAGGAAACGTGCAGATAATAGAGAACAGGAACTTGAAATATGAATTTGAAAAGATGATCCATAAAATAAAGGGAGAAACTTGAATTAGAGCATACAATATCATTTTTTGGAAATAATAGTATAAATAACAATAGAAGCAAATGAATAAAATGCAAACCTGTGTAAATATACATATATACCTATATACAAGTGGCATACACGCAAGAGGGAGTCTAGAAAAATATGAAGTGGAACTATGAAAATAAAGGACAACCAGATGAACCTATACATATATACATTTATATGTGCATACACAAATAACGCAATAGACAAATGGGTAAATAAAAAGAAAATAAAAAATGAAAAGGAGAGATGAAGCCAGGCCGGCCAAAATGGCCCGGCCCAGCTCCACCTCCCCACTTCCGCCTTCTTCCCCTGCCACGTGGGCCCGCGTCCCCGCCCGTATCTTCCTCCTCCTTGTTCCCCCGAGCGCCTGGACCCCCCGCTCCTCCGCTCTGCTTCGGCAAAGCCGTGCGGCACGGCCAGCGCACGCCAAGCTGTCCTTCTCTTCCTTGCGCCGAGCCCCACGCCGTTTCCCCGCCCATGCCCTGCCGCCTCAGCGCGAATCCCGCCGGCTCCCTCCGCCCTTGCGCCCAACCCCGCCGTCCCGTCGCCCTCTCCGCGCCCCCACCTCGCGCGAATCCCGGTTCTCCGCCACCGCGCTCCCCCACCCCCTCTACCGCTATAAGAGCCGCCAGCTTTCCTTTCTCTTCCCCGCACCATTCCCTCCTCCTCCTCCCCCCACCTTCCCCCTTCTTCCCTGAAAATGACCGCCGCCGCCATTACCGCCGCCGACACCTCCCCGGTAGGCCTCCGGCTGATTCTGCACCTTGAGAGCATCTCCACGCTCCCAGGAACCTTCCACAACCGCCGGCCCAGCTCCCCATCGCCGGAGCTCCTCCCTCCACGGCGGCCCAACTGCGCCACCACCGTTCTCCGCCGCCAGCTTCCCTCGGCGTCTCTTCCGCGTGGCTAACCCATTGGTGAGCTTCCTCTTTACTCCCTAGTGCTCACGCCCACGTCAATTTTGCCTCTTCCCTACGCCGGCGCCGACGCCCCGTTCCACCTCCGCCTCGCCCCGTCGCCCTCCCGCCTCGTCGCCGCCCTGACCCGTGCGCCACCTCCCCGGGCTTCCTCTCCTTCCCCAGAAATTGTTTTTCAGGTCACCGGCGCCTCCCCGGCCAATCACCTCCGGCGACGCCGTCGGCCGAGCGCCGCCCAAGCCTCCCTTGTTTTTGCTCTGTTTTGCCCGGCTCGTGCATTGCCTTATCTATTTTGTCCTCCTCTCTTAGTCAAGAAACACTAGCCGCCCCGTTGGTCACCAGCGTCCGCCTTGCACACTCACAGCCGAGATCCTGGGTTCGATTCCTAGCGGCCCCTGTTAGATTAGGTTTTCGATTGATTTTTGCTAGCCGACTGCCAGCCCACCGCTTGCATATTTTCCTTTTTCATCCCTAGCAAATCACGTAACACCGAGAACCCTGATGGCTAGCTGAGCGCACACAAGGCTCCCAAGCCCCTCAGGTCCTGTGTTCAAAACCAACCGGCAGCACCTTATTTCCCACCTTTTTACTCTATTTTTTGTAGCTAACTTTAATTGTTAAAAATCATGAAAAATTAGGGAATAATTTAGAGAAGCTAATAAAATTTAAATAGAATGTAAATGAGATTATTTAAAGATTTGAATTTGAATTAGCTCATATATGATTAATTATATGGTTTGCATAATTATTTAAAAGATTTATTATTAATTAAAGATATTGATAAAGGCATTATGATTTTGATTAAATATCGAAATTTAACAGAGACTACCCTAAATTAAAATATAAACATATATGCCCTAATAATTATCATGCCACGAAATAAATCTTAATGATAGACTTTTGCTAAATGGCAGATATTGAAATGTGACTCTATAGAACAATCTTTGCCCAGATAAATAAATTTAAATTAAAATAAAACTAAGCCTAATCATAACTAAAGTAGTAGACAAAATAACAAAGGTGTCATTAACTAAATCTTAACATTAGATTTGATAAGTAATATGATAAGCATGATTGCATATAACAAGCTAGGACCCGTATAAATGAATCCTAATTCAACTTGAATTATGCTTAATAATATCCAAAGATACATAAAATATCATACTGCAAAATGCTATAAACACAAACTATAAGATTGATTCGGTAAGCTAAAATTTATATACATTGCGTATATAGCATATGCCTTGAATATGAGCACTCAACAAAATAATGCTCCGCTAATCTTGCACGTTGATTCCTAGGTCTAATCTAACCCGTGAAACTTCCTTGATGACTACAAAAATAGTAAAAGAGACTATTAATAAAAAGATCAAGTCATCATATTCTACCACCGGCCTTGCCTCAAATCACCCGAATCACCCATTAACTCAAAGTAAAACTAAATTGAGTTTATTCGGATTTATTTGGATCTTTTGAGTTATTTGCTTTTATTTGGATTTAGTCGTTTGTCGCGTAATTAGAAACTGGAGTCCTGAAGATTCCACGGATCAAGCGCGGTCAGAGCAAAGAGGAGATAAAGAATAGAAGCTCAAGAGAAAGCATCGTGTGAGCTCAAGACGGCGGTAAACCGTGCCAGGCAAGTCAATACTTTGATCATGTTGATCCTACATTTTCTGCAATTTTTTTTGTTTAAATTATCAAATTGCATGCTGATATTTTATATGCAAATACATGATTAATTCAAGATTCTAGTTATATGACCATTGTTTAACTTGATTATTATTACACCTCCTTTGGAATATTTGAATATGTGAACCTTGTCGCCCTAGAAAAATTATAATGGTAACTTTTGAAAAATAAGTCCGTAATTACACGCCATGCTTAGTACTGCTTAGATACTTGGGGGGCGCCGAAATGCCCCAAGCATCATTATCACTTTTAATCATGAGAAACTGGTTTGGGAAGTCATGGTGGTAATGACTGGTATATGTTGGTATGATTATTTTATGTTCTCAAAAACCCCAACTTGCTTAAATATCTAGACGGATGGTTCGAGGATGTGTGTGTGTGGTGCAGTGGAAGCACAAAGTGGGTAGTGGTAGAACCGCCCAGATACCACTAAGGACTGAATCTTGTCAGGACCTCTTGTGTAAAACAAGTACAACCACAAGTCTGTAAAGTACAACTTGGCTTAGTAAATTTACCGGACCCTAGAAGTTATCATCATGGAAGTAGTGCAAGTGGCGGCCTGGGTGGCAGGCTTGAGGGTGAAGTTCTTCTGCGATGCGCTAACAGTATGGGTAGCCAGCTGCTAGGCACATAGGAGGGGAACATCCCGCACAACATATGAGACCCACTGCAAATGGGAGCAACCCATGGGGTGAGATGATGGAAGGGACGAGATACTTTGAACGGTTATTGTGATGGTTTGCTCAACCGCATGACTAAGGAATCGTGTGGGGGCAACGAGTGAACTGTCTCTTGTGGGTAAAGTGTGCAAACTCTGCAGAGTCAAAACTATTCGAATAGACGTGCCCACGGTCATAGGCGGACATGGGAACTTAACCAGATATAGTTCTGTTTCAAAAACAACTTTGTGGGTGGAATGAAAAAGTGGAGGGCCGCGGAAAGCCCTGATTTGTGTTGCCCTAGGTGTCGTCCCAGTGATAATCTAAGCGGTTATAACGCTGAAAGATAAGCATATGGTGCAGATGCCATGTAACGGTGGATGGAAATCTGGATCACTATTACTGTTATTGCATTCTTTTCACACATTATGTTATTGTTGAAAACTGCTAGGTTTCAGGAAATTTTTATGCATTAAATTTCAAATAACGACACTTCTGTTCTTACAAAATAAAATATAGGGAGGAATAAATAGAGTCATGAGTAAGGAGATAGATGTTTGTGGTAAATATATAAAGATATTGGTGGACTCATGTCGATCATAAAAATGAAATGATAGTATGGATTCTGGGAGAAATAAATTGGTGGAGCCTAAATGATCATATAGGTTAGATAGATAAGTTAAATGATTTTTGGAGAATTAGGTAGTGCAAAGGTAATTGCTGGATTACAACACTGATAACTAATTTTAATTCTTGGAAGATGTTGGCGATAATGGGATTAATAGGATTTGATCAAACATTATATGGATGAATTGAATTTTTGGGAATTTGGAGGTATGAAAATAATGCTTGGAGTATAAACTTGATCAATGATATTCTTGGTGGATGTATACTAGTGAATTGTAGACCTGATCAATCTTGGTGGATGTAAACTAGTGAATCGTAGGCTTGATCAATGATATTCTTGGTGGAGGTATACTAGTGAATTAGTTAGAGATAGATAATGGAAAATAAGGTTGATTATTGGAAGAGCAAATTATGGTTGTGGATCAATAACAAAAGGATTGGATTGTTAGGAATTTAGAATACAAAAGATATCGGTGGATTAATTAAATGATAGTAGATAAATGATGTCACTAGCTGTTTGGAGTTTTAGGCAGCAATTGATCGGTGGATTATATAAATTATGGTACTTGCTATTTGGGGATTTAGGCAGCAATTGATTGGTGGATCGTATAATTGACGATATACGCTGTTTGGAGTTTTAGACAGCACTGAATATAGAAAGTGTGTGTTCGGTGGATTAATTAAATGATGTCACTCGCTGTTTGGTGTCTTAGACAGCAATCAATAAATAAAGTGTATTTTTGGTGGATTAAGTCAATTATAGTAATCGCTATGTGGAGTTTAGGCAGCAACAATAACACTATGATTAAATAATAATAATACTTCTAAAAGCAATTTATGGTAAATAAAATAACCCGGGCCTCTCCTTTGATAAGCCATGCATACTATTTATTTGCATTCTGTGTATTAGCTAGCGGAGCACGGTGGTTTGTGCTCACACTCGCTTTCACAACAAATCCAGAATCAAGAATCAGATCACTACGCTTCAGCAACACGATTGGACATGATGGTACAGAAGATGAAGATGTCAAGGGTTAGGTCGCGAACCTCCAGTTGGCTGCTTGTGGGCATGTCCTGAAGGTCCCACTTGCGTGCTTCGTTCTTCCGCTGCTGCAATTTAATGATTTCGGCCTAATCGACCCATGAGTAAGTCTACTATTATATTTACGCTTTCGCATGATATGTACTTTGATATTCAAAACTGTAAACTGTGAGCACTATCTACTGATCCAGAGAATAGTGCGGTGGAATCACAGAGAAATCCGGATTGTAAAATCTGGGTCCTTACAGGTATCTTCATAGGCATAGTGGTCTTGGGTCCCTATTTCTGATTTTGGTAATGCGATCGTGAGCACAAATCCACCGTGCACTGTGAGCCAATACACAAGATGCAATAAATAGCATGCATGGCTTATCAAGGAAAGACTCAGGTTATTTTATTTGCCATCAATCGCTTTTAGTTTATGTTACTTAGAAATTTCCTAAGACCTAGCAATTTTAGACTTAAATCATAATGTGTGGAAGAGTGTAGTAATAATAGCAATCTAGATACCATCCATCGTTACATGGTTTCTGCACCATATGCTAACCTTTCAGTGTTATAACCATTTACCATATCACTGGGGCGACACATAGGGCAACATAAAACCAGGGCTTTCCACTACCCTTCACTTTTCCAATTTCACCCACAAAGTTTTTGAAATAGAACTATATCTAGTTAAGTTTCCATGTCCACTCTTGACCATGGGCTCGGTTATTCGAATAGTTTTGACTAATAGAGCTATATCTAGTTAACTTTATCTAGTTAACTTTTCAAATTACCTTTCCCTTCCCTCATCTCACTCATATGGGCTTCTCCCACTTGCGGCGGGTCCCATAAGTTGTGCGGGATGTTCTACCCCTATGCGACTAGCAGCTGGACTACCAACACTGACTAGCTCGCCGCGGTAAACTTCACCCTCAACGAGTGTCCCATTCAAGTCATCACACAGACAGACACTTGCACTACCTCACCTCCTCCACAGATCAGATGACTTTCAGGGTCCAGTAAATCTACTAAGCCAAGTTGTACTTTACAGACTTGTGGTTGTACTTGTTTTACACAGGAGGTCATGACAAGATTCAGTCTTTAGGGTTATCTGGGCGGTTCTACCACTAACCACACTCTCGTATAACACTGCACTAGCCCCCGAACCATTCGTCCAAATATTTAAGCAAGTTGGGATTTTTGGGAGCATAAAATAGTCATATTAAAATATATCTATTCATTTCCACCATGACTTCCCAAACCAGTTTCTCATGATTGAAAGTAATACTTAGGGTATTTTGGTGTCCCCGATTATCTAAGCAGTACTAAACATGGTGTATAAATATATACTTATTTTCAAAAGTTTTACTATTATAATTTTACTAGGGTGACAAGGCTCAGATATTCAAGTATCCCAAATGAATATAATACTAACAAGTTCATTAATGGGTATATAACTAGAATCTTGAAACAAATATATATCTGCATGCAATTTGATAATTTAAAACAGAAATAATTTGCACAAAATGTAGATTCAATATGATCAAAGTATTGACTCTTCTTGGTCATAGTTGGCTTGGTCTTGATCGTCGAGAGTTGCTTCAGCCTCAGCTTCTTCCTCTTGGGTCTCGTACGTTATTTTTACGTTGCGCAAAAATTTAGATAAAATTAGTAAACCAAACAAACTCTCATAAAAATTCAAATGAGCTTCAAAAATTATGTTTTTAGTTCTATTGGATAGATATTGAATTTAGATGAATTTAGAAATTTGTTTCACTCAATTTGGAGTTAAGATGAATAAGTTATGCCCTTTTGAAGTTTTCAGTTTAAATAATCCGAAAATAATTAAAATATGACAGGTGGAGCCCACAGTAGAATTTTAATTTTTCTTTTATTTTTATTTTCCTTATCTATACCTATGATAGGTGGGACCGGTTACTGTTTAGTTTAAAGGGCATGGCCCACATGTCAGTGAGCAATTGTTTTAACTACTCATCATTAGCATTAATTACTCATCATTAATCATTAACTAACTATCTTAACCGTAATTATCCGTGCAGCTACAGTGGCTTCTTCTTCCTGCCTTCGCTCGGCGAGTTCGCCGTCGGCGAGGGAGACGGCGGGCGGAGCTGAGCATCCCAAAATGGGTTGCTTACACCCACGCCTACCCATAAACGAAGTCTCGTCGGCCAATTCGGCCAGGGAGTTGGCCGGCGGTGACCGTGGGCGGCGGCGGAACAGGGGAAGAACAGCCACTGCGGCGCATGGCACCGGAGCTCAATTAAGCGAGAGGGGAGCATCTAGGCGAGCTCGGGAGTCTACCTCGGGGGTCGGCACGGCTCGGGAGTGGCTGCGGCGAGCTGGCGGCGTGCGACGGCGACGGGCAGAGGAGGCGCATGGTGTGGGCTCAGCTCATGCGGTGGGAGGTCCGGCCGAGGAGAGGAACGGTGTTGTGGTGCTCCGAAGATGCTTCGGTGGGGAGGAATCGGACCACGGTGGAGCCAATCGGCGGATTGTTCACCGGCCGGATTTGGGGAAGAAACATCACCGGTGAGCTGTGGTGCACAGGAGGCTGATTGCTTCGAGTGGGAGAGGGAGCGAAGTGTGGCAAAGCTGTCAAACGCGAGAGTGGGCTTTTATAGCCACGGAAAGGCGGCGGGCGACAGGGGAGCGGTTGGCCGGCCATCACAAATGGCGTGGCAGCGGCATTTCTACAAAGTTTGGGATGAGATGGCGCTAAGGGCATGGGCTTGATTGCATAGTGACAACACGCGAGCCGGCCTCCCCGCGCTGCCTCCCTGCGTGGGCTTCTCGTGCGCCTCCCTACGTGGGCTCCCTGAGCCGCCTCCCCGCGCGCCTTCCTGCGTCGACTTTGGATGCCGCCTCCCTATGTGGGCTCCCGGGCCGCCTCCCCGCACACCTCCCTACGCCGACTCCAGGTGCCCTCTCCCTGCAACGACTCCGGGTGCCGCCTCCCCACACGTGGGGCGCCGCCTGCTTGCTTGCGATTTAGGGTTGGGAGGAGGAGGCCGAAAGTGGGGAACACCAGGGGAAGTCAAATTGGGGGAATTCATTAGGGGCCTCACGCAAAAACAGCGCTTTATTGAGCGCATGGGCCCGCCGCCCGAATCCGAGCCATCGGTTGCTGGCACTGAATACTTCCGTGTTAATTAGCATGTAGTAGTATATACAACCGAAAGACCCATGATCTATTTTAAGCTCTGTTCTTTTTCAGCTTTTGACTTTTCTACAGTAACTAGTTTTTAAACAAAGTATTTTTTAAGATGGATCTACTAGTTAATTGTAGTACATACTATATTAACTTTATTTATATTGACAAAAACCGTACACAAGTTTCTGTTACTCTATATATAATCTGTCGTATAAACAGCCCAAAAATCACAAGCTGCAGCTAAAAACTATAAGTCTTAGGAAAAAAAAAACAGGCCGTTAGCTTGGTGACGAGGCTGTCGTAACGAATGCGTGTTGCTACTGTACAGAAAGAAAGACCGAAAGTGACAAGCCGTTTGTGAAGACATGCGCCTAAACGCGACCGGTCCCGTGGGTGGCGCTGCTCGCATTGCCGGCGGTTTAAGAAACGCAAAAGAAAACGCTGGGAGTCCACCATCCCGTGCTGCCGCCGCCGGTGTCAGTGACACGGGGAAATGGACTTTTCCTCTGGTACGCTCACGATCCGAGTCCGCGTGTGACGTATTGACCATCGACGAGCATTTGAAGGTTATTAGGGTGAGATGAGACAATGGCACGGTAACCGGCCTTGTTTATCTGGACTTAAGCTTCTAGTTCTTAATTTTATCTTGTTCTTCTGATTTTTTAGTTTATTTTTGGGTTTTTTATTTTTTTTTCATATTCCTTTTATTGTCTATGATGATATAACTTTTTTAAATTTTTAAAAATTAATTACGCTAAGAAGTTATTAACAGTTACGTCATAAAATAAGTTTTAATCAGTACAAAATGAGCACCCCTAAGACCATCTTTTTTTCAGATGAATTCTAATACCCGGATCTTAAGCGCGTGTTTCCTTTTTCCCGTGGCCGTATATTAATGCGGGCAAGAACGTAGATTTGAAGTTCGTAAATTCTCAGAGAGAGAGAGAGGTGAATGAATATCTTTGATTTCTCGTTTGCCCAGTGGCGAATCCAGGATAAAAATAAAGGGGGAGCTCTACTATTGAGACTATAGCACAATACAAATATATTAAAACTACATCTACTAGTCTTTTACCATTGGAATATCAAATGCATACACAAATAGGAAGAGAACAAATTGAAAATATACAATACAATAAATTTCATACCTTGCTAATGGATAATATGCCCCAAATGTTCATAAATATGTGAGTACCGATCTGTAGATAAGAAATATCAAATGTACTGATACAATATTAAATTGTGTATGTCCATAAACATTAAAAATGAGACGAAAACAGACCACTAAGTCACTAAATCTGATTACAACACAATTTCACTCAACGAGTTTTCATGTCTTGAAAGCGTTGAATGATTCTTTTGTTATCAAGGCTTCTAAATATCTCTCGCTCAGTGTAGCACACCATCAACTCATTGAGCCATTCATCTGATACCTTATTGGCTTCTCCATTTTTGTAAATCTAAGAATAATTAAAACACAACCAATCAACAACTGATTAAGTAAATTGGTTAATCGACTTATGTCTAATGGCTACTATCGAGTATCAATTAAACAATAATTTACATCAGTTGAACAATAACTCGGTGTCTCAGTTAGTATTTACTCACTTACTCTGTTACTCAGTGGCAGTGCACACACCGACACGCGGTCACGCACTCACGCGGTCATGCCGACACAGGCACACGGCGACTGGCGACACGCCACACGGACGGAATCACGGGCAGTTGGGCACTCCGCGTCTCTGCTGTCTCCGCACTCGGGTGGATGACGGGCAGACCGGAGACAGTGCCTCACGCCCTCAAGGCCTCAATTGATTTCTGCAGATCTACTTAGTGCTCACGCCACTTCATTCGGCAAAGTAGCAAACGGCGAATGGGGAATAGCGGGGCGCCCGGGCGAATGGGGACGCTCGTCGCCTCATCCGCCGACCGCTGCTCCACCTCGCCGCTCCCGCTCGGCCTCGCTAGCCCCGCTCCGCCGCTCAGCCTCGCCTGCGTGGCAGCGCCCACGCCCGGCCGCCACCGAGTGGCCGACCAGCCTGACCGCCTCCCCCTCGGCCCCTCCGCTCCGCCCTCCGCCTCTGCGTCGAGCTGCCCTCCGTGGCTCCGTGCCGGGCCGCTGACCACCCCCGGTCTCCCCCTCCGCGGCTCCGCGACGGTGAGTCTACTCTCTCTCTCCGACTCGTGCACTCGGCGACCAGATCTATTGTTGAGGGCCTCAACTGTTCATCTTCTCGACCTTATCTCGTATGTACTGTTGAGTGTTGAGTGTTGACTGTTCTCGTTGGGGTTTTGGGCCAGGATTCTCCACTTTTGGGCCGGCTAGGGTGCTGGGCCTAAGACACTGACTAGGCCTGGCCTGCCCTCATGCCGAGTTCTTCAACCTGGTGACGCCCGACATGTGAAACAGTTCAACCTCCGGGACTGCATCCGGGCGATCGCCGGCCGGGTCTTCTTCCACGGTGGGAGGAGGGGGTGCTCGAGCACCTACAAGCCCCCACGGTGGATTCGCCACTGCGTCCGCCTTCATCTAGGTTATCTATGCTATCAACAACACTTCATAGAAGCGCCTGACCATCCTTATTGGAAGCTTCTATCGGGTGAACAGAAGCCCACTTCTTTCAAAAGAATTTCGCTAAATTACGTCGGTTCCATTTGCAATATCGTTATTTAGGGAAAAAAAAATTACCATTGCTATTATCGTCGACGTCACAATACCATAGTAAGAGTCTGTTTGGAATGCAAAAAGTAAAAAACACAATAACAGAAAAACACATGAATAAGATGTCCTGACTAGTGAAATCCTGTAGGAATTGAAAACGCATGAGACTTAGTCAAAAGGGGTGTTTGGATAGTGCACAGAAAAATTGCAGGAAATGTGAAAGGGAAGCATCTCAGAGTAGAGAACAGGAGACATGAAGAGAGACGTTGCCACGGACATCTCAAAGGAAATAAAAACATGCGGTTTGAGCAAATGTCGAGAATCCTCAAAAAAGTGGAGGAAAGGAAGAGTTCCTATAGGAATTTTTAAAGCCAATCCTACGATCCAAAGGGCTCCAAAGAAAAAAAAAACTCGACCTGCGGGGGAAAAAACCCCCGGGTATTATGCTTAAGAAGAAGGTCTTCTCACGCAGACCGAGAAAACCCCCGAACCTCTGCTCCACCCTTACACAGCGGCACCAACGCCCGACCTTTGTGAGACGACCGGCGGATCCTTTGGATCAACGCACTGGCGGGTCCTTAGACCTGTGCTTTGGTGTGGTAGCAGGCGAGGGGATTTTTTTCCCCCAAGCCTGAAAATTCGCCCCCACTGAGAGTCGAACCCAGGATCTGGGGGTGCTACTGAGGCGCTTTAACCGCTAGGCTAGAGGCCCTTTCGCAAGAAAAAAAAATCCTATAGAATTCCAATCCTGTAAAATTCCTACAAAAATCTTATGTTCCAAACAAATTCAAAAGGTTGAAAATCCTGAAAAATACCGCTTCTATAGAATATTCCTTCGCATTTCTTTAAAATGACACGAATACACCTTACTACCCTAACTTCGCCAATTGCACCACCAAATCCTCTGCTGTCGTGGCCTTTACCCTTGCCTTGCAGTGCTACGTAATCGTTGTTGGCCACCCGAATGGAGGGAGAAGCAACAATAGTAGAGGGAGGACTTGATTTGGTACTGGCGGCAATCAGATTAGCGGAGAGGGATCTGAAAGAAGGCAAGAGGGATAAATTGGCTGACGGTGAGCTATGCGTCGAAGTTGTTCACCTTTTCTCGTCAGTTTGTACAGAAAGAAAGACCGAAAGTAACAAGCCGTTTGTGAACACATGCGCCTAGACGCGACCGGTCCCGTGGGTGGCGCTGCTCGCATTGCCGGCGGTTTAAGAAACGCGAAAGAAAACGCCGGGAATCCACCATCCCGTGCTGCCGCCGCCGGTGCCAGTGACACGGGGAAATGGACTTTGCCTCTGGTACGCTCACGATCCGAGTCCGCGTGTGACGTATAGCATTTGAAGATTATTAGGGTGAGATGAGATAATCGCACGGTAACCGGCTCCGTTTATCTGGGCTTAAGCTTCTAGTTTCTTAATTTTATCTTGTTCTAATTTTTTAGTTTATTTTGGGATTTTTTTTACTTTCCTTTTTTCGTATTCCTTTTACTGTCTGTGATGATACAAATTTTTTTGTTTTCTTAATTTTTAAAAATTAATTATGCTGAAAAAGTTATTACCAGTTACAGTGCAAAAATAAGTCTTAACCAGTACAAAATGAGCACCCCTAAGACCATCTTTTTTCACATGAATTCTAATACCCCCGGATCTTAAGCGCGTGCTTCCTTTTTCCTTTTTCCCGAACTAGGATAAAGTTTTCCATATCTCTACTTCACAGCTGTATACGCCAAGTCTTTTAAGAGTTCACCCGAATCCAAACAAATTATACGTAAGATCGATATTAAAATATCGACAGTTGGCGCCGCCCGTGGGGATTCTTCTTCTAAGACTCCGGTAATTTATTTGTCGCCAAGTTTCTTTTTTTTTCCTTCTGATGTCCTCATGGCAGATGAATGGAATGAGGAGAACTGGTTCGACTTGGCCGACTACGCGAGTATCGACATGGAGACCTGCTATGACTATGAGCAGGTCATACTTGCTTCCGATGGTGAATGTCTCCCTGGAAATTCCTCCGGTGATCCCAGAGACTGTTAAGGATAGAATAGGATTGTTATTCGTTTCCTTATATGCCTTAATTTTCTTATCTGTATATGGCATATTTATCTGTATATCCCCTTGTACTTCCTATATATATTGCCCTTTGGGCCTCATGAATATATATACGATATTCATAACAGTGTATCAGAGGTAGGGCTCTGACCTGTTCTTCTGCTGCTCCGTCGTTGCCGCCGTCTTTGCCGCCATCGCCAGCCACCTCCGCGTGCGCGCCGCCACCGTCCGCCACTTCCACCTGCTCGCCCCTCGCGGGCCATCTTCGCCCGAGCCGCCGCCGCCCGGGCCGCTGTCGCCCGAGCCGCCATCAGATCCGACGCTTCCTCGCTCGATCTGACGCCGTCCAGCGCCAATCTGTCATCGTCGTCGGGTCGTCGCCGTTGTCCCCACCCGATCTGCTCGATCGCTGCCTACCGTCGCTCTGCCGACTGTCGCTCCGGCTACTCGCTCCGCCGTTTGCCATCAGCGACGCCTGAGTGAGTCGCAGTCGGCTGAAGCATTCGGCCTTTTGATGTAGTAGTTTTCTAAAAAAAAGAGAGAAAAAAGAAAAATGTAACGTTGATCTAACCGTCGCGCCGCCTGTTAGACTTCGTTGCCTTGGTCGCCACACCGTCCAGTGCCGCCTATCAATGGCTTCCATTCCATCTGCTGCGATTCCATTCTCGGGAACGAAGCTCCATAGAACGAACTACAGGTTATGGTCTTCTCTCATGGAGATCATGCTTGATGGTCTCCGCCTTTGGGGACATGCCACCGGTGCACACTCTTCTCCACCGCCACCAGTTCAGCCTCCTTCTAGGCAGTTTACTTCTGCATCTCCTGCAGCAGATGAGGCTACCAAGAAGGAGGCAAAGGCTGCTGCTGACGCTGCTGATGAGGCTTTTCAGTATGCCATTGACGCTTTCAAGCGCTAGTGTGCTGATGAGGCTCGTATTCGTGCCATCCTGGTGGTTAGCGTCGACGACCCCATCCAACCAGACATTGTTAGTCTACGGTCTACTCGACAGATCTGGGAGTACTTGTGTGAGCGATACCAATAGAGAAGTGTTGCTCAATTCTTTTCGCTTCAGTGTGAGCTGGAAATGCTTTGCTAGGGAGATTCTTCTGTTGACAACTTCTATTGGGCCCTGATAAGTCTCTAGGGCCAGCTAGATGAGCTAGCCTCTCCATTTTGTCAGGAGTGTCACAAAGTGCAGAAGGCGGATCATGATCGCCTTCGCCAACAGTTTGAGCCTGTTAGAGCTCAACTGCTGAGCCGCTCTCCACGGCCGACCGTTACAGAGGCTCTTTCAATGCTTTGGGCTGAAGAGATTCATCTCAGGTTAGCAGCACAGTCTACTCTGATTGTGCTTGTTGCCCCTTCTTCGACTACGGCCTCTCCCTAGGTGCCTGTCTCCGCTCCTATTCTCGCACCAACTTGAGTTCAGTGCAACTATTACAAAAACTTCGAGCACAACTACCAGAGTTGTGCGGTGCGGAAAAAGTAGAACAAGGCACGTGGGGGGTGGGTGACCATAGGGGGGCAGGGAGGCCCCTACTTCACAGGAGAACAGACCAGCTCATCAATTTCTGCTCAGAAAGGTGACTCTGTTCAACAGCTCTGCTAGGCTCTACTTTAGCAGCTCTCTGACAGCTCAGCAGGTTCTGCCAGTCTAGCTCAAACGTCTCCTCCAGGTATCTCTTGGGTTATAGATTCTAGTGCCTCCTTGCACATGACACCGGACTCCACATCTCTCACTTCAGTAGGACCTCCTGATTTTTCTATCTCTGTTCAAACAGCTAATGATACTTTCTTGTTTGTCAGCTGTCAGGGTAATTTTTTGTCCACTAACTTTTATGTTTCAGCTGTTTCTCATGTTCCCCAGCTTACCATGTAGTTTCGTTCGGTGGGACAGCTCACTGATCTTGATTGTAGGGTTGTTTTTGACTCTCACACCTGTTTCGTCCAGGATCGACAGACATGAATGGTACTTGAGACTGGCCGGCGCCGTAGAGATCATCAGGGTTTCTATATTCTTGACCACCTCCACCTTCCATCCACTTCAGTTGCTCCTGCTACTTCTGCCTCTACCGCCATTGCTGCCACCACCTCTGGAGCTTTTGCGTAATGGCATCATTGTAAACAAAGTAAATAGTCGGGGCTAGGATAGAGTTATCAAATAATTTTATTTCTTAGTCATAATTTTTTTCTCTTTTATTTTTTGTTTTTTCTTACGAGTACTAATTGCTCAATGAGACAAGACGCAGGATAAGAAAGAAGTCCATCTATCATTCAAAGGTAAGTCATTACAAAGTTGTTTCTATTTACAAACTTTTTTACTTTGGAGGAGAGGAAGAGCCAAGTTCCATTTCTTCGGACACTTGTCGTCCAAATGGCTCTACTTCTTCAATCACGCGAGACGCCTCCTTCAAAGAGTAGGCGAAGTCATGCTCAATGGGATACATGTTCAGGTTCCAGTCACATGCCTTGAGTTTTGCCCACGCATAGCTTACAGTGCCCTAGACTACATCCCTAATTGACTCCATCTAATTAGCCTTCAGAGTAGCCAGATGCTTTTCCAAAGACTTGACTTGTAGCGCAATCGTACTCATGCGAGCAGATATGGTCTCCTCAGTAGGGATGATCTTTTCCGCACCAAACTCACTGAGTAGTTTGTTTAGAAGAAGGCCGCAGTCTTGAAGGTTCACCTTGATCTACTTCGTTTCTTCTTCGCTACAAGTCATTGCTTCAGAAAGATGTTTCTTTCTAACCATAGACTCTGCGAAAGAGTTAAAGTTGGTCAAGGCAATATTCATTATAATCGTAAGCTTTTTTACGACTATATGGTCATAGGCTTTTCTACGATCACATAGTCATAAGTTTTACTGCGACCAATCCATGTTCATAAGCTCTTCTATGACCACGTAGTCGAAAATCCTACAAGATTAGTTTGAAGAACTGGTCAAAGGTGAAGTTTTTTCTTACCTGATAGCTGAGTTTTGAGCAGCTTAATCCTCTCACTTTTTTCTTTACTAATATGAGTAAGCTCTCTAATCACTTTGGCTTTCTCTTCTATTTCGGTGAGTTGATTACTCGATTCAGTCTCTTTTTCTGTTAAGAAAGAGAAATGTAAAAGAAAGACCAGAAAGAGGCACAAATAAATAGACTTAAGCTTCAAGGATTACCTGTTATCTTTTCTTCAAAATTTCTGGCAGTGGAGCTGGATTTAGTGAGGCTTATTGATAAATTGGCATTTTCTTCCTTTAGCTTCCTTGCATCAACTTTTTCATTTTTGAGTCCAGAAGCCAAGACCTCTGCATCTTGCCAGGACCTGCAAAGGTTAAAGGTAAACTTGAAATTTTGGTTGTGTGGTCAAGACAAAATTTGACTACATAAGTTAGATACTTACGATGTAGCTACCTTCTTGGAGATTTCGATATTTGCTTGTCGTAGGAGCACAAACTATCTGTGGTACTCAGCCATAGTAGCCATGTCTTCTAATGCTCTCTGGAAAACAAAGGCAATGAGAAATAAGTAGAAGCAAAGTATGAATATTCAGGTTGTTAATACTCACATTCATACTCCTACGAGCAAACTTTCCATAATCTCTTAGTTGGTCGAGCTCTTCGACCCTAGTCCGCCATACCTTCTCGAGATGGTCCTCATCAAAGATGTACTCCTTATTTGGGAGATCATTGGGGTGTGGGACTAGACTCTGAGCTTGACTAGAAGAAGATCATATCACAAAGGGAGGATTGAAAAATGAAGAGAAAAAAGTTAGGATGTTCTTCTTCTCCTCCAGCACTTTCTTTCACTATGACCACTCTAGTGGTCGTAGTCTTCGCAGTTTGGACTGCAGCTTTTGTTGCTGCAGTGATCATTTCTTCAACCACATTCTCCACCATCTTTTTGATGGCCGGTAAAGCCGCAGAAAGCTTAGGCGATGGAGAGGTCGAACTACAATCTCGAGAAGTAAATCAGCGGTTGAAAAGATAAATGTACAAAACAGTATACGTACTTGCATTTTTATACCTTTGGGTCATTGCTTTTATTGTAAATCTAGAAGAAACCTTCCTAGAGAGTGGTTTCTTCGACTTCTTCTCCACAACGACGTTTGGTTGCGGGGGAGTAAGGATCTCTTCGACCACATCTGGTCGAAGGTCTACAGCAAGAATTGCTATGCTTTCCTTCTCTTGTCCCTCCTAATGGTCGGAACCAGCTTCGATCATCGAGACAATCTCCTTCTCGATCACAGGTTCTGCCAACGCAGTAGTTTTCTTCATAAAAACACAAAACTCTTCCAGTTTACCTTTTGAAGATGCTTGATAAAGCCTTTGGAAAGGTTAACTGAGTTAGTTTTGACCTTATAATAGAAGGGTACCTTGATCCTAGGAGACACTTGCTTCAATTTAGCTGCCCCTATTTCACTTGCCGTGTTTATGTCCGTGACAAGTTGCTGAATAGGATCATTTAAGGTAGGCGGAGGAAGAATTTTAAAGGGGACAGCATCATCTGCGCTCCCATTTTTCTTATCGACTACTTTAACCAGTCGACGCCTTTCGGCTGGAGGAGTTTTTACTCTTTCAACCTCTCCGACCATCATCAATTCGACCCCTTAGTCGTCTTGATGGGAGTCCATACCAATGCTCTGCAGAAGAGGAAGATACCACTTGGTCATGTTCTATGACTAAGAAGTCTTAAAGATGAAGTTGATTTTTCGATTACTTTTAGGTGTCCTTCCCTCTCCTCGGCAGAAACGTTCACCAAGATATGAGGAACCTCCACAAGCGATGGAGCCTTCTCGCAAATAGCCTTGACTCGAGAATTGATTTCCTCCAAATCAAGGTATGTACAGATAAACATGGTAGTCGATAAGAAGTATCCAAAAAATGTAACCTAGTTACAAATATGAGTTCTAATATCACTTACTGTTCTCGTAGTCTCGGGTCGAATATGAGACTCTCGAGTACATCCACATGGGATGTGGTTGACGTTTCACTGGACTAATGTGGCGTGTGATGAAATCTTTCACCACATGCTGCTCGTAAGCCCCTTATCCCTCAGCTCCTTGATAGCTGAAATGTAGGGAGCTATTCTCGTGATGTCTTTGGGGGCTGAGTTCCAAAGACTATTCTTCTCCGCTACCTTCCTGATGAAGGAGAGGCTATCTTCACTAGTCGTCTCCCAGTAGAACCACCTCTTCTTCCACCCCAACCACAAAGATCGGGTAGACATAGGGATATAAAGCTCCGTCTTCTTATCATGGAGCTTCAATCCACAACTTCCAGCAATCCCTGCTTACCGGCTCATCTCCTAATAGAACTAGAAAAGCTCGAGATCTGCTGGGATACCTAGATATGCCTCACAGAGGTATACGAAGACGTTGAGCATCGTGATCAAATTGGGAACCAAGTTCACCAACTTGACCCTGAAATACTCGAGAGCAGCCGTCAAGAAGGGATAAGCGGGGAGACGAAGGCCACACTCACAGTACGCTTAGAAGACCAGAATCTCTCTGATCTGTCCAGATGGCCAGCATTGCCCAGCGGCTTCGATCCATTTGATGAACCGCTATGGTGGAATCTTCTCCACAACCTCCAATGCCTTCATCTTGGCATGATCCATCTCTGATTCAGCCCAAGTCAAAGAAGATTTCATCATTCTTTCGAGAAATTGGAAGGGATTCATGCAAGATTGGAGATTGATTGGAGGTGGAGAGCTCGAACAAGTTGGAGCAAATGGGGAAAGTGAAAACAAAAAGTTATCCCCGGTAAGTCTTTATAACCGATGTGTCGGTTACTTCTCACAAGAACTAAATGTTTGCTTCAGGAACTGAATGTTTGCTTTGGGAACCGATTCGACGGACAGCTCAAGGGAAATCAATTGTGTTTTCTCTGTCTGATGTCTTTCTATCTTCATAACTCAATCGAAATTACCAAGTTGACCAAGCCAGTTCCTAATCGTTAAGGGTCAAGAAGGTCTTTGCTGTTGACCACTCTTTATCTACAACCATGCTTAGTCAAATAAGTTATTTTCACTTAAAGTTAGGGGGCTAGATGACGAGGATAGAATAATTCTCAAATTCTTATGTCATTATAATCTTTAAATATACCCCTTATCGATAAGAGATAAATATGGTAGGATAGTCATAAGCACTTCCATGACCATATAGTTGTAAGACCTTCTACGACCATGTAGTCGTAAATCCTACTATGACTATCCATATAGCAGTAAGTCCTTCTACGACCACATAGTTGTAAGCCTTACTGCAACTATCTCAAGGTCGTAAATCTTTCTACAACTATGTAGTCGTAAGTCTTACTACAACCACTCTGTGGTCATGGAAATTTCTACGACAAGTCTATCTCCAACCGATTTATCTATGACAACTGATAGACCATGTGGAGGTGACCCTGTGTGTGTGATGAGTAATTAACATCGGTTTTAGGAAAGTCGAGTTTGGTTTGTGTGGTTTGGACCATGTCGTTGCACGGTGCAGTCGGCTCGGTCAGACTTGGTCAAACTTGGTCGTATGGGCTTAGGATGCTTAGTCTTTTGATTCGACAAGTTTGGGCTTTTACTTGCTTAAGATTACTCTTAATACTTCTGTTGATTACATGTTATCGAGCGGTGCTATGTGATGTATTTCTTGTCTGTGATGGTTGCAGGACGGCGAGATGGAGTCGTGGCAAGGCACGGAGGACCGGACTAGGCGCGGGCGGTGCCGAGGTCAGAACGGTCGACGTGTGCCGAAGACGGTGAAGACTCGAGGTGACTGCGTGACTTGGAGGGCAAGGAATGAGGAAGCTTCCTGGAAGGTGCGCGAGGGGTGTTTTGGTGAATACGCAAAGCTGCACTAAAGGAAGTGGATTGTGGATAAAGCGCCATGAGTTGTTGAGAGCTAATGGGTAAAGTGGGTTGTAAACCCATTAGTGGAGGCTATAAATAAAGAGGGTGTTCTATAGTGGCTATTAAGGAAAGGTAGTGCATAAAAAATGAGGTAGATTTTTGAGAGAGAGATGACTTGAGAGAGGGCTTTGGTGTGTTTGCCCTCCATGTATGAGTGAGTTCCTCAAATCCTAATTGCGTATGGGGATGTTGAGGATGTGTTCTTGAGTGTGTGCTCTTATTTGGGTTGAGAAGGCTGTAAATCAACTCTTTGTAATCGCGCATCTCTCCGTATCAATTTCATTTTGAGAGACTTAGTTTTTGAGTTGATCTGGGTATTTAGTTCTCCCTGTTTGTTCCCTGCCGAGATGCCCACGTGATCTGTTTTTATTTGCTTTGGTTTGTTTTTCCTTTGTTGTTCTGTCCGCTCCTTTTCTTGCCGAGTTACTGTCTATGAGCTGCTCTTTCTTCCTGTCGAATTACAGGCTGAAAAACCAATTAGGACAGCTATAGTAGTATTTAATTCGGTTTGTCTTTTGCTGTCCTTAAGAGCTCTCGGCAGCTGTTTAATTCTGCATTTACTGTTTTTGATCAAGCATTTGCTGCATGTTTTATCTAGTGCAATTTCCCTTTAAGTCTTGGCAGCTCTCAGGCAATTAAATGCTGATAAATCTGCTCTCTTCTTGCATGTCACTTTCAGTTTTGCCCCTCAGTTTGTTTGTTTGTTCGGCTAGCAGTCTGTCCTCCTAGCTGTGATCTTTGCTTTTGGTAAGGACAACGTGCAGCCGGCAGCTTTGAGCAGAAATTGTCTCCTGTGCAGACATTGCTCATTGTGTAGTTCGGCCAGCAGAAAATCTCATGCTTTATCTCTCAGTTAAGCTGCTGTGGTTGGTTCTCCTTTGCTGTTGTGTTTTGCTTTTTGGTCTCGGTTTGTGTACCTCTCTTTACCGACAAGAGTGGAGTTACTAATTGCAGCCGATGCCTACCATTTTCAGTTTGCTTTTGGATTTCTTGTTTGTGATTTCGAGCTTCAGGCCTTTTCTTTTATGGGCTGTTTCAGCGTTGCAGTTTCTATTCTTTTTAGTGGTTGTCTCTCTTGTGAAATTTTATCAATCTGCTATTTAGTCAGTAGGGTCGACTGATTAGCTTGTGTTTTTGATCCTCTGTCCTGAAGCATAGCATTCGGCTTGAATTTTCCTTTGTCTTTGGGTTTCCAGTAAGTAAATTTAATCTCGCTTCATAGCTTCATAGCTATTGGAGAGAAGATTCAGTTGTGGATATTTTTGGGGACGTTTTTAAAGGCACCATTCACCCCCCTCTGTTGCCATTTCCGATCCAACAATTGGTATCAGAGTCAGGTTAGCTCTTCTCGATAGATCTTAACCGGTGTCTAGAGCCATGGCGACAGACAAGTACTCGACCAAACCCCCGATTTTCGATGGGATTGATTATCCCTTCTGGAAGAGCCGGATGGAGACTTATATCCAGCCTCAGGGGTATGCCATCTGGCGAAAGGTCAAGACCCGATATGTTGTTCCTGCCGATGAGAACATCAACGCTGCAAACATGCTTGATGTTGAGGCGAACGCTAAGGCAAGGAACATGATAATCCAGGGCCTGAGCAGAAGCGAGTTCGATCGCATCTCTCATCTGACGTCGGCCTTCGACATCTGAGAGACCCTCGATGCATACCATGAGGGCACCACCCAGATTAAGATGGTTGACAGGACCAGTTCAAGCGAGATTACAACAAGTTTGAAATGCTCACTGGCGAGTCCCTCGATGAGTGTTTTGCGCGTTTCCACAAGATTTTGAGCAACCTCCGAGCGGTCGGTCTCACATACCCCGACTCGGACAACGCTCGCCAGATGCTTTCTGCTCTTGATTTGCGTGTTTGGGAGATGAAGGTGACCACGATTAAAGACACGACCGACCTCTCGACCCTGACTCTTGACGCGTTGTACTCACGCATCAAGACTCACGAGATTGACATAGTCTCTCGTAGGTCGAAGTCGCAGTCGATGGCCTTAGTCACCGATCCCAGTTCAGATTCTGGCTCTTCTTCGGATTTGATTGGTGGTTTCTCCCTAGCTGCTCTCTGGGACGTAACTGATGATCAGTTAGAGCAGCTCCCAGAAAACCAGCTCGCTCTCTTAGCCAGAACGTTTTCTCACGCATACAAGAGAGTGAGAGATCGGAAGAGGAGTGGTCCGATAATTTGCTTCGAGTGTGGTGGCCCCAACCACATTCGGGCAAATTGCCCCAAACTGGAGAAGGGCAAGAGCGACTACAGCGGCGTGAACAAGAACGACTACATCGACAAGAACCGCAACAAGAAGCCTCCAGTTCACGCACAAGGCAAGAAGAAGTTCCGCAACGTTGGCAAAGCCAAGAAGCTCTTCCACCGCGTCCTCACCGCCTTCGACGACCTCGACCTCAGCGAGGTGGAGGAATGGCGCGACGATGACGGGACGGGTGATCAAGATCCCAAGGATGGCGACGACTTCTCCGGCATGTGCTTCATGGCCCGTGAGGGCAATGTGAGCGACAGCGAGCTGTACTCCGACTCCGACGAGGTATACCCTTTATACGATCAGCTTAATGATGCTTTTCTTAAGCTAGAAAAATTCTATGCTAGATCTAAAGCTAAGGTTAGCGAGTTGGAGAAGGAAGTAGAGAGCTTATCACGGGAGCTTACTTCACTTAGATCTGCTCCCTCCCATGACGATTGTGATGTATGTACTGCTCTGTTGGTGACATGGAGAAACTAAGAACCTTGCATGATAGTGTGTCCTCTGAGCTAGACATGATTAAGGTGGAGAATGTTAGTCTTCTTGCTGAGTTAGAGATGAGTAGGGTAGCGCCTCCTTCATCTACTTTTGTTGAGGCTATTTCTTGCACCTCATGTGAGGATAAGGACAATGTGTTTAGAGGTCTTTATACCATGTTGCTCGATTTGCCCGAGACTTGTGAAGGTTGTAATAATTTGAAGATGAACCTAAAACAGGCAGATCATAAAATTGCTGAATTACAAGCTTTTCTTCTTGAGTCCATTGCTTCATATGTGAACTGTCCCAAGCTGACTGCTGAACTTGAATCTGTCTCCAAACAGTTTTAAGAATTAGTTGATGATAACAACAGATTGGCTCAATATGCTTCTAAGGATCCTGTTAACTTATCATGCATTAATTGTAACAAACTAAAATCTGACTTGATTGCTTTGGATGAAAAATGTGTGAAGCTAACTAATGACCTTCTAGAGAAGCCACCTTCTGCTTGTAATGTGTGTGCTGCTGTGGGGGAGAAGCCCAAGGGTAAGGTAGAGACGCCTAGCGACGTGAACCACTTGACTAGCAGTAGGACTGTCCCTTCTGAGTCGGCTGTGCGTGCACAAGCCATTCACTCTTCTGCTACTGGTTCTTCTTCTACTCCCTTACATGCGGCTGTCTCTTCTTCCCCCTACTCTTCTTGCACCTCTCTCTTTCGTGAGTGTCAGTACCTTATGAATACTCTCGAGAGATTTGTAGGAGGCAAGAAGAAGCTAAATCTTATTCTCGACTAATCTAAGATTTGCAAATTTAATCAAGGTCTAGGATACGATTTTTATGAGAAAATGAGGAAGCATCCACCTATTGTTCTTCGACCCATAACAGCAGGTGTGATCGAGATTGAGCCCAGTACTGAGAAAGTTCAATTCAAGTCAGCGGGCTTTGTCCAAGGGATTTCTGACAGCAAGGTGATTCCACCTGTTACTTCGGCCTCTCAGAAGGCGAAGCCTCATCATGCTACTTCTACCTCTTAGAAGGTGAAGTATCATTGTACTTTCTGTCAGAAGGATGGACACTTGATCGAGCGATGTTTCAGGCGCGCCAAGATCACGTGTACTGTGTTGCAGCTCTTAGGCGTATTCAGGGTCAGCCCCAGATCTTGAGTACACCTAAGACCGACACGAGGTCTAGGATTGACCACTCTGAGGATTTTAGGCAACATCGAGGACTTGGATTTTCTGAGTTTTCTGGTTTTCGTCCTCGATATGTCTCTGGTCATGACTTCCGCCGTCCTGAGGGTAGATCTCGTTTCCCCCGTCGAGATAGCTACCCGTGGCGTGATCAGCGTGTTGTTGGTACTTCGACTCGCTCTTCCGTAGAAGTCGGACCCAGTAACAGCTTCAGGTCTGCACATAGACCTTCTGCTTCTTTGAGCGACAGAGAGCGTAGGGTAGTTAGAGGTCAGTTGTGTTTGACTACTTCTGCTGCTCGACGTGTTACTCAGTATTGGGTGCCAAAATCAATCTTGATTTATCCCAGTACTGAGCCTTTACTCTCTGTTTGACTTAGGTTTGCCTGGCTGGGAAGGGAGAGGTTTGGCTAGTGGACTCCGGTTGTTCTTGCCATATGACCGGAGACTCTCGTTGGTTCTCTTCCTTAGCCCGAGCTCCAGGTGATGAGACGATCACCTTCGGAGGCGCTTCATCTGGGTGCGTCATCGCCAAAGGTACAGTGCGTGTTAATGAGTCTTTTATTTTAAAAGATGTTGCCTTGGTTAGTAAGCTACGATATAATTTGCTTTCAGTCTTTTAGTTTACCGATGACGGTTATGAGGTGAGCTTTAAGAAAAATAATTGTAAAATTTTTGATTCTTCGGGTAGTCTGGTTTGCGGGATTTCTCGTTATGGGAGGATCTTTCGTGCTGATTTTTCTGAGTCTTTTGGTAATCCTCTCCGGTGTTTGGTTGCTTCTGAGTCCCGTGACCTTACTTTCTGGCATAGGAGACTTGGCCATATAGGATTTGACCATTTGACCCGAGTTAGCGGCCACGATGTCATTCGTGGTCTACCGAAACTCAAGATGGTCAAAGATCTTGTTTGCGCTCCATGTCGGCACGGCAAGATGGTTGCCGCTTCTCACCCTCCGGTCACAGTGACTATGACCGATGCACCAGGACAGCTGCTCCACATGGACACAGTTGGACCAGCTCGAGTGCAGTCAGCAGGAGGGAAGTGGTATGTTCTTGTTGTGGTCGATGACTTCTCGAGGTTTTCTTGGATGTTTTTCTTAGCCTCGAAGGATGACACGTTTACACATTTTCGAGGTCTTTTCAGTAGGTTTTCTGTTGAGCTTCCGGGTGCCTTACGAGCGATTCGCAGTGACAATGGTACGGAGTTCAAGAATTCCTACTTTGAGAGGTTCTGCGATGAGACAGGTGTAGAGCACTAGTTCTCTTCTCCGCACGTCCCATAGCAGAATGACGTCGTGGAGAGGAAGAACCGTACCTTGGTCGAGATGGCCAGAACGATGCTTGATGAGTATTCTACACCTAGGAAGTTTTGGGCTGAGGCTATAGCGACCGCGTGCCATATTTCGAACAGAGTTTTTCTTCGGGCACACTTGCATCGCACTTATTATGAGTTGAGATACGGGCGAAAGCCCAGTGTCTCTCATTTTCGTGTGTTTGGTTGCAAGTGTTTTATCTTGAAATCCGAGAACTTAGACAAGTTCGAGTCACGATCTTGTGATGGTATCTTTTTGGGTTACTCAATTTCTTCACGGGCGTATAGGGTCTGGAACTGCGAGTCTAGTAAAATGGTAGAGACCTGTGAGGTGACCTTCGATGAGGCCAGTCCGGGGACTAGGCCTGATATTTCAGGTTCTTTAGAGCAGTTCGAGTCTATCTTTGTGGACGATGAGGAGGATGGAGATGAGGCTTGTCTACCCGATCCAATCCCTCATCCTCCCCTTGAGGTGCCTTCTTGCACTGCACCTCCAGGTGGTCAGCCCATGCCTTCTGCTTCCTCTAGAGCTAGTAGCTCTGTTCCTACCTCATCAGCTCACGAGGTAGAGGTCACTTCGTTTTCTTATCCAGGACCTCCTCGACATATCCAGAAAGACCATCCTTCAGAGCAGATGATTGGAGACCTCTTTGAGCGTGTCACTCGCTCAAAGTCTGGCATGTCACATTTCTGTCTCCATTCTGCCTTTGTTGCCTCATTCGAGCCCAAGGACGTCTGTCATGCTCTTTCTGATGAGTCTTGAGTCAATGCTATGCATGGGGAGTTAGAAAATTTAGAGAGAAACAAGGTCTGGTCGCTTGTTGAGCCCCCTCGAAGTCACAATATCATTGGGACTAAGTGGGTGTTCAAAAACAAGAAGAGTGAAGATAGGGTTGTCATTCGGAACAAGGCTAGACTGGTAGCTCAGGGCTTCTCTCAGGTTGAGGGTCTAGATTTTGAGAAGACCTTTGCCCCTGTAGCTAGACTTGAAGCCATTAGAATCCTGCTTGCTTTCGCAACTTCTAAGGGTTTCGAGTTTTACCAGATGGACGTCAAGAGTGCCTTCCTTAATGGGTTTATTGAGGAAGAAGTCTATGTGAGACAGCCTCCATGTTTTGAGAACCCCAAATACCCAAACCATGTCTACAAGCTTTTCAAAGCCTTGTATGGACTTAAGCAGGCCCCTAGAGCATGGTATGAGAGGTTTAAGTCCTATTTGTTGAGTCATGGTTTTGAGATGGGTAAGGTAGATAAGACCTTATTCATTCGCCGGCATGGTACAGACCTTCTGCTCGTCCAGATTTATGTGGATGACATCATCTTTGGCGGCTCTTCTCATACTTTTGTTTCACAGTTCTTGGATGTCATGAGCACCGAGTTTGAGATGAGCATGATGGGCGAGTTGACCTTCTTCCTTGGCTTCTAGATTAAGCAGACTCGGGAGGGTACCTTCTTGCATCAAGGCAAGTACACTCGTGACCTCCTGAGACGCTTTGACATGAGTGATGGTAAGCCCGTGTCAACTCCCATGGCGTCCACAGCTTCACTTGACCCAGATGAGGACGGCGAGCCAGTTGATCAGAAGGAGTATCGCAGCATGATTGGCTCCCTCTTGTACCTTACTGCCTCGAGACCAGACATACACTTCACTGTATGTCTTTGTGCTCGCTTTCAGTCCTCTCCTCGTGTATCTCACCGCCAGGCGATGAAGCGCATTCTTCGGTACCTTCGAGCTACCATTGACTATGGTATCTGGTACTCTTTCTCGTCCTGTCTTTCCTTGAGAGCCTACTCGGATGCAGACTTTGCTGGCTGTAGGATAGATAGGAAGAGCACTTCTGGCACCAGCTGGCTGACATCTTACCAAGCCTTTGGATAGTTCTAGGTTTTCAGCTCTGCGGGGAGAGCTTGGGGTGGTTTGTCCTTATGGACTGTTGTGAGGGGGAGCTTTGTATATCATGCTTTATCATGTTTATTATGCTTTACTCCTTTCTGTTGCATTGCATATGGGTGCATTGGGGTAGTCCTTCTAGCATAGGTTAGAGTGGTTTTCTCGTCTAGTTGCTTAGACTTCTTCCTATCATCTTGTGATTCTAGGATGCTGCTTATTAGCTGTTTCTCTTCTCACTAGGTTGAGCTCACTCACTTCTTATAGGTTCTAGCAAGGGTTGGATCACCCTTGGGTAGACAGGGAACGTGTTTGCTCCTTAGTGTGTTAGATGATCAGTTGATAGTCCTAGTGTCATATGGGGTAGATGAGAGTCAGTTTGAGCTATAGTATCCTCTATATCTTATCTATGCTTTAAGGACTGCTTTTTCTGTTTTTATTGCCAGCTTCTCGCATTTATTGCTTTGGTTCAGGGGAGTTCATTTGGGAGCTTTTAGATATTAATATTGTCATAACTTAACTTGAACTAAAAGTTGCATCACATATTGAGGGGGAGCTGGATTTTCTTGCATTTTATCATTTTGCATTGTAATATAACTACATTGAGCCTTGATTATTATCCATTTATGACATGTTTACAATGCTTTACATCTTACCATGATTTGTGCTTACTTGCTAGATTGATCATGATTTTATATGTGTAGTCGAGTCTTTGCCTTGATAGGTTAATCAAAATGCTCAACTTGAATTAATTCTTGTCATGTTAGCTCTTGAGACTAGTCTGCCTTTAGTTATCCTCTTATGATTCATGCCATGTCAAATAAGCTGAGTTGAGTCTTGAATCTTTGTTGAGCTTTAGATTGAGCTATGCTAGTTTCTTGATGAAGCATGTGTTGGTACAATTTTTAAGTAAGCAAAAAGATCTCTTTTGTGCGAAAAAACTGATCTCACCAATTCTTTCTCATGAGACTGCTTGCCATTGCACTAGGCATGAACTCAGGGAGAGTTTTGAATGACCCAGACTATCTTCTTAAACTTCTTGCTTGGAGTAGCCGCATAAGGCTTGGGATCTAGCACATGGCTAAAAATGTTGGTTAGAAACGACCATGAGCTTTAAAAGAACAATCATGTCAAATGTGCTCAATTTGCTTAACTACAAACAGAAACACGTACTTAAACAAATGTCTCATTGTTGAACGTGTAGCACTCTAAATTGACTCAATACTAGCTTCTTGGTTCCATTTAGACTATTGACATGGCTTGCATCATCTTTGGATACATTTAGCTAGACTATAATCATGGTTGACTTGACATGCTAAGCAATTCGACTAATTTTCAGATTATAACTTATTTGGCCTAGCTTGTTTATACATATCTTATTATGATCTTGATAGCATACTTATGTGTTATGGCTTGATATAATTCTCATATGGTCTTTTTGGATAATCTTCATGGCTCTAAATGCTTAAAATAAACACACTTCAGCCATTTCATCCAACAGCTTGTCTTATTCTCTTTCTTGCATCCTTGATGACTTTATTGCCAAAAGGGGGAGAATAGTGGGAGAAAAAGCCATTTTGGGAGATTTGGGAGCTTTGAGGAAAACTTGCTCTTTCTTTTGCTCCTTGTGTCAACATGGTCATTAGCATCATTTTCTTTCTTTTGGACCATGTTTAACTCTCTTTTCATTTTAAAACAAACTCAACTTTACGCTTTTTCTGGGTTTGTCAATATACTCATCAAGGGGGAGATTGATAGACCATGTGGAGGTGACCCCGTGTGTGTGATGAGTAATTGACATCGGTTTTAGGAAAGTCGAGTTTGGTTTGTGTGGTTTGGACCATGTCGTTGCACGGTGCAATCGGCTCGGTCGGACTTGGTCAAACTTGGTCGTATGGGCTTAGGATGCTTAGTCTTTTGATTCGACAAATTTGGGCTTTTACTTGCTTAAGATTACTCTTAATGCTTCTGTTGATTACATGTTATCGAGCGGTGCTATGTGATGTATTTCTTGTCTGTGATGGCTGCAGGACGTCGAGATGGAGTCGTGGCAAGGCACGGAGGACCGGACTAGGCATGGGCGGTGCCGAGATCAGAACGGTCGAGGTGTGCCGAAGACGATGAGGACTCAAGGTGGCTGCGTGGCTTGGAGGGTAAGGAATGAGGAAGCTTCCTGGAAGGTGCGCGAGGGGCGTTTTGGTGAATACACAAAACTGCACTAAAGGAAGTGGATTGTGGATAAAGCGCCATGAGTTGTTGAGAGCTAATAGGTAAAGTGGGTTGTAAACCCATTAGTGGAGGCTATAAATAGAGAGGGTGTTCTCTAGTAGTTATTAAGGAAAGGTAGTGCATGAAAAATGAGGTAGATTTTTGAGAGAGAGATGACTTGAGAGAGGGTTTTGGTGTGTTTGCCGTCCATGTATGAGTGAGTTCCTCAAATCCTAATTGCGTATGGAGATGTTGAGGGTGTGTTCTTGAGTGTGTGCTCTTATTTGGGTTTAGAAGGCTGTAAATCAACTCTTTGTAATCGCGTATCTCTCCGTATCAATTTCATTATGAGAGACTTAGTTTTGGAGTTGATCTGGGTATTTAGTTCTCCCTGTTTGTTCCCTGCCGAGATGCCCTCTTGATCTGTTTTTCTTAGCTTCGGTTTGTTTTTCCTTTGCTGTTCTGTCCGCTCCTTTTCTTGCCGAGTTACTGTCTATGAGTTGCTCTTTCTTCCTGCCGAATTGCAGGCTGAAAAACCAATTCGGACAGCTGCAGTAGTATTTAATTCGGTTTGTCTTTTGCTGTCCTTAAGAGCTCTCGGCAGCTGTTTAATTCTGCATTTATTGTTTTTGATCAAGCATTTGCTGCATGTTTTATCTAGTGCAATTTCCCTTTAAGTCTCGGCAGCTCTCAGGCAATTAAATGCTGATAAATCTGCTCTCATCTTGCATGTCACTTTCAGTTTTGCCCCTCTTAGTTTGTTTGTTTGTTCGGCTAGTAGTCTGTCCTCCTAGCTGTGATCTTTGCTTTTGGTAAGGACAAGGTGCAGCCGGCAGCTTTGAGCAGAAATTATCTCCTGTGCAGACTTTGCTCATTGTGCAGTTCAGCCAGCAGAAAATCTCATGCTTTATCTCTCAGTTAAGCTGCTGTGGTTGGTTCTGCTTTGCTGTTGTGTTTTGCTTTTTGGTCTCGGTTTGTGTACCTCTCTTTACCGACAAGAGTGGAGTTACTAATTGCAGCCGATGCCTGCCATTTTTAGTTTGTTTTTGGATTTCTCGTTTGTGATTTCGAGCTTCAGGCCTTTTCTTTTATGGGCTGTTTCAGCGTTGCAGTTTCTGTTTTCTTTTTAGTGGTTGCCTCTCTTGTAAAGTTTTATCAATCTGCTGTTTAGTCAGTAGGGTCGACTGATTAGCTTGTGTTCTTGATCCTCTGTCCTGAAGCATAGCATTCGGCTTGAATTTTCCTTTGTCTTTGGGTTTCCAGTAAGTAAATTTAATCTCGCTTCATAGCTTCATAGCTATTGGAGAGAAGATTCAGTCGTGGATATTTTTGGGTACGTTTTTAAAGGCACCATTCACCCCCCCTGTGTTGCCGTCTCCGATCCAACAACAACGAACTGCATTGTCGGTTTGTCTAATAAGGCTGTTAGAACATGCGTTAGTCCACTAACTGCACACGATCTCTCTCTGACAACAATCGCTACACAGTGAACATCTTCTTATGTCTCTTTGACAGTAACCTCCGTCAGGTGGTTATCATCTCAAGCGTCAAGATGTCTTCCGGTATGGGACAACCGCCGTCGCTTTACTGGTTATCTAAAGGTTAACGTCAAAGGGAGAGAAGAGGAGAATTTGGTGAATCATTCATGCAATATAGCATTAGCCATTCGTGTAACTCTCTGTTGTAATCCACTTTCTAGTAACTAGCAAGCATACTAGATGTAGGGTTGTTATTCTCTTAAGAGAAAGCTCGAACCAGGATAAAGTTTTCCGTGTCTTTACTTCGCAGCCGCATACGTCAAGTCTTTTAAGAGTTCCCCTGAATCTAAACAAATTATACGTAAGATCGATATTAAAACATTGACACAACAAATTTGGGAGGTTTACTACTTTGGTTTGGAGTAGTGACAGTTATTTGTCGGATTAGGGATGAGCAAGGGGGTACAATGGTGTTGTGGTGGGATGGAAAAGGTGGAAGGAGTAGCAAATAGGTTATGATGGTGTGCTTGGACGTTAATTTATCATCTTCATCATTGCTGTCGATCTCACAGATGTTGTCTCCATGGCGCCTCCTTGAGCCACTCCTTCATCGCGTGGCTTCTTAGGCCCCGAGAACATGCCATGCATACGGCATCACTGGAGTCTTGCTGTGACAACCCGATGTCGCTCCACGCCCTCCATCCCCTTCTTTGCTACACTGCAAGGGAGAAGAGGACACTATGCTGACTCGATTCTATGCCCACGCAATCAAGTCCGACCCTACTACATCAACCATGTGCTATGCTAGCTCAGCATTTGCTATTAGAAAACGGCCCAATAAACCTGCGGTGCAAACAGACGCAAGTTCAAGGGCTGAGAAAGTAAAATGTAAGTTCAAAGAATAAAGTGATGCTACCCGATAAGTTCAGGAGGCTGAGAAAGTAAAATACAACTTTATGGGGTAGAGTAACACAACCCTATAAGTTGAGAGGCTGGGAAAGTAAAATGCAAATTCATGGAGTAAAATAGCACATCGCTACAAATTTAGGGAGTTTGCAATTTTCTCTATTTTCTAAATAGAGATGTTTACGATGGCACTGACCTATTTTTTTCGAAGGTTTAGCATGATTGGTTAACAATCCCCCGAAGTTGCTGCTGCTTCTTCTTTGAGAGAGGGATTTCCTAAGCTATGGTAGACAATCCAATTTAACGTGGAGTTTGTATGGATGATATATCGGTTATAATCGGCAATCTTCTTTAGGAAATCAAAATTTTCATTTATATTAGATGAAAATTCCAATAAGAATCATGCGCTCCAAATGAGACATTAACATAGATGCTCTCAGGACCGTGACACAAACGTTATGTTGGAAACGTTGTCGGTTACCAGCAGAACCATGCATGCTTATTGCATCTTCTGGATGTAATCAATCATGCTAGTGTTCAAGGTACATCGACCATTCCGTTTTTGCAAGATCACAAGAAACAGAATGATCGACGCCATCATCCGTTCCGTGGACCTAAATAGTACGTTTGTGCTGTGCTGACCCACATCATTTTGGAAGGAGATAAGCACGAGAGGACACGCCAATCGCCATCTCTTGATTGCTACTAGCAGTATCCAGTTCATCTCTCCGATATCTCCCCATAACTACGCAACGTGCAGGGCTCAACGGTCAGGAGAAAATAACCTGATAGCTACTCCTTTCTCGCACTTGTTGGACACACATGCATGTTCCAGGAGGAGATTCCGTCAAATTGTATTTTTCGTCGCCACCATTAATTATGTGATGTTAGTGACAGCAAAACGGCGACCTTTTTTATCAAAAAAAAAAAAACGGCGACCTTCTCGAACTCAGCGTGGGCGCACGGAAGATGACTGTAAGAGATTGCACTGTATATTTTTGCGGCCACTAGGAGGAAGAATCGCAACTTGCATGCGGTTTTAGCGGAAAACAAATGGCTACAAGACTTTATGCGGCTTTAGCGGGAAATAAATAGCTACAAGACCTCAACGGACCAGTCGGGCTAATAGTATACCACATACAAGAGTTGGTTGCCATCTAGGGTCATCTCCTCCGTGAACCTTCAGAAAGGAGTGGATGACAGAATATCATGGAAGTTGACTTTGGATAGAAGCTACAACGCAGTCTCAACATACAAAGTGCAGTTCATCAGAGCAACAAACACCTCCATGAACTCCCTAGTCTGGAGGACTTGGGCTCCCCAAAAGTGTAAAATCTTTGCCTGCCTGATGTTGCAGAACATGCTGTGGACAGCAAACTGACTATCCTTGAGAGGGTGGCCAAATCAGCCAGTTTGCCCCATCTACAGGCAAACACCGGAATCCAGCCTCCACCTATTCATCGAATGTCAATACACGATGGGAATTTGGACCCCCATCGCTCGTTGGACCGCTTGTGACTCTATCGACCTGGCGAACTGGCTCAATTTTGCCTTGATCCGACAATGGTGGTGGGAGTTCGTCATCTTGAAACCTGGTGTGCCGCGGAAAGCACTAGCCACGCTGATGATGCTCATCACATGGGAAATCTAGAAAAAAAACAAAATTCCTGCATTTTCTGTCTAGTTGCAACCTCACTCACGTCCCTGATCGCCATAATTAAGGAGGAGGCAGGTGCCTGGATTCTAGCGGGGTCCAAAAGGCTAGCGGAGTTCTCTCCTTCCATTGTAACGTAGTATTTCTGAAACCTAAACCCTAAACCTCAGGTATAGGCTGGTTTTGGCCGGCCGCTTGTGACCCCTATTTTTCCCTTTCTATAACACTTTCTCTTTCTGATTAATGAAAGACAGTGCTCCTGTCCGTTTAAAAAAAAATAAGTTTGTTATTCAGGATCCATGTTGAAATGGTATTTGTGAGCAACAATTTCGTATAGAATAAGTAATCCCTTAGTAACTCCTTAAAAAAGAAAATCGTTCCAACTTTTAAATAGGGCTAAACAATAGTATTGGAAACTATAGGGGTGGGGAAGGAACATTTTTGTTTTTGTTTACACTTCGATCCTAGTTCATCAACTGTTCTAATACACTTCTTTCCAGGTGGGGTGTGGATGTACAACCTCACCCCACCTAGGTTCAAGTTACTCTTTGGCTCGAATTTTGATATCCTTTTCTGCTTTATGCTGGGCTCAGTTGAGCTTTTTTTTTGTGACTTTTAGCTTTTTTTACTGTAGCTAGCTTATTTTGTATTATAGCATCTAGTAACTTTTTTGGTGTAATTAAATGTTAAAAAAATTAAAAAATAGAAAAAACTGGTTATTGCATTATGGACAATGCAAAAGAACATGCAAAAAAAAAGACAAAAAGACCAAAAACAAGCTAAAAAGTGAGAAAAAGATGAAATTAAGGAATAGTGAATTAGAAGTCAGAAACAGAAACCAAAACAAGCGAGTCCTTGCATAGTGTTCTAATAACATAATATTGAAACCACGTCTATTTTGAATCGCGGTGTCCCTATTTTAGATATGAGAAATGGTAGAAAATTCTATAGTGTTTTGTTGTACTCCAATAGTATAAGATACGCGCATCTGGTAAAAAAACGTGACCTATACATGACCATCCGATTTTGATGCTGGGAGCCACTTCATCATCCTCATCCTTTCAATGACTCCAACAACATCGCCTTCATCTCCCTTCCATAATGACCTCTCTCTCATCGATCTCCCATCCATGCCGGCTGATTTGCCGTCGACACTGGTGCGTACCCCACGTAAGCCCACATTTGGGCAGCTCAGGGCAGAGGCATGGCCACACGCCATTGCGGGAAGGTAAGGAGGCATGGTGCGGAGCAGGTGCCATGACAGAGTTGATGGGTGGGTGCGGTGACACAGTGGGGAGCTTGCACGCTATCGCGTCGCATCACTGCCTCGGCCCGTATCGATGTTGCGCTGTCACCTCGATTGTTGTGCCCATATGTGCGTCTTCACTTGGCTCACACATGAAAGCTAGTGCGGCAGCGAATAAGCACAGTTACTGTAGGTAGTAGGTCTAGCGAACTTCATAGCCAAGCGCGAGTGCCTTTGTGAGCAGATGCAACAGTGTCGGGCATGGACACAACAAGTGGGTGCGGTGGCCATAGGTGAGCAGGCGCAAACATGGGCAAGCGTGGTGTGATGGTCACCGGCGTAAAATCGAGCAAGCGTTCACAATCATGGTGACTATCTAAAACTATGAGAAACTTTTTTTCATCTGTGTTTAATTTAGGTTTTTTTTATGAAAGTTGTCAGAACATAGATGAAACCTTCTGAAACTTCTTAAAACCTACTAAAACTCTTTTTATGAAACCTTTCAAAATTTTTTGAAACCTGCTGAAACTTTTTATGAAACCTTCTGAAACTTTTTGAAACATTTTAAAACATGCTAAAACTTTTTTTATGAAACATATTGAAACCTGTTTGAAACTTCAAACTTGAAATCTTCATAAAACTTTTATGCAACTATAACATTATAAGACTTGATGAAACTACTATACCATTAGAAATACATTCTAACAATATAACTAGGGTGAGCTTGCAGCGCTCTCCACATCTGCCCAATGTTACAGCAAGCATGTACACCGTAATCAACCCAAATACTCCATAAATCAAGCAGCCACAGTACGGGATTGACAGTTATTGACTCATTCCAAGCCTGTACTGCTGCCCGGCGAGAACAAGAAGTGCATAGTCATGGAATTTTTTTGTACGGATAATCTATTTTTTATTCGAAATTACATAAATATACCCGCGGGAAATTTTTTTGCAAAAATAGGCTCCAGTCGCCTAATAGTTGGGCGACTGGAGACTTTTGCCCAACCAAACCGCGACACAATATATCTCGCTGCACAGTAGAGCGACTGCATTAAGTCGCTTTTCCGTTCGGCGACTTATAGGTAGTCGCCATCCCGTTAGGCGACTGCATGTAGCCCCCGTGATTGTTTTAAATTTTGTGAATTTTGTAACGTTGAACCGGTAAAAAAATACGGTGAAGTTGTAATAAAAGTTTATGTTCATTGTATATTGTAGGTATGTAAAAAGTTTTTAAATTTTTTTAATGAAAGATTGAGTAGAAAACGATCGATACATACACTGTTAAGTGAGATAGTTTATGTGCGAAGAGAGATGATAGACTATGTAAATTTAAATAAACTTCATAATATAACTGAGAGTAACATGCCGCATGTTTTTTCATTACATGCATAACATATATAGCATCTGCAACACGCCTCACTGGTCACCCTGGTGTGCCCCGCCACCGCGCCTACGTCCTCCCATACGGCCTCGCTTGGCCCTCCTCCGGTGCAACGGGTTAGGACGATCCGAAAAAGTAAAACGAGCAGGAGGGTGTCTATCCGCCCCTGCTGGTGGAGTCACCGCACCTCTGGCGTGTGCCCTCCGGTGCACCGGGAGGGCAGCGACAGAGAACCTCCGTCTTCGTCGAAGAACCGCCCGCCACTCCGCGGCGGGTCCACATCGTCCGGGCACGGGAGACGCCGTGTTCTTTGGTAAGTACCGCAATATTAATATCGTTAGTTCGTTGCATGTCGTCTTCGGATAAACACGATATAAGACCCTCTGCGTACCGTGGCCGGCGCCATCGAGTGGGAAAGACGGGGTGTGCGTAGGAGGCGTGAAGTGAATCGGTGTAGGAGGCCCCGCCTGGCCGAACCCCGGCCGCTCCGGTGAGGCGGTGGAGGACGTGTCCACGTCGGTGCACGAGTAGTGCCACGCTGGTCGGGTGGCAGCGTGGACGAGCAGCGGAGCGGTGGCGTGGAGACCGCCGGTAGCCTCGTGCGGGACGATGAGGCTAACAATACGTCTACACCCTCGTGCATCCGACGCGCAAAGTCGACACCCTCCTCATGGGTCACCGCCCACCACCGTGAGCCTCTCAAATCTTGTCTGACTCGGCACATAGGCGTAACCGACGTCGATCGGACACAAAGACATGAAATGGTCGATTATCGAAACGACATTACCATTCGGGAATCTTTGAAATGACATGTAACGTACCGCGAGGTGCGCGGGGTACGTGTCCGTCGGAGCGGCGACGTGTGTGGCAGATGGGTCTACCACATATACGAGCTCGAGTGCGGTGCGTGGTGGTACCAGTGAAGGTACTCGCGTACTCCGTCTGTCGTACGGGCGGTCCTCCTCCACGCGGTCGTCGAGCGCACCCTCCCACTGCTCGACCCAGGGATGCATCTTCAACGACCAGTCCGTGCCTCTTTTCACTCCCTTCGCGCTGTGCCTGCGTATAGAACCATTACGTAATGTGAGATACTTGCGAACGCAGTCTGCAAACAAAGTGAAGGTTAGCACGGAACGAACTTACGGTCGCACTAAACGCTGGAGTAGTGCAAACCTGGCGGTCCAACGAGGGTCGAGTCCTCAGGCCACGCGAGGTGTGCGTGTCCGGACCACTCCCAGCTGAGGCGGGTCGTCCGTGCTCCCCGGTGGCGGGACTAGACGGGAAGCGCGATGAGAGCGGTCCACGTGCTCGTCCAACAATATGACGCCACTCCGAGTCACGTCCAGCACGAGTCATACCTGGAAAATTTGTACAATAATTTCAACATTCAATGTTCTACATCTAAATTTGTATAAGAATTGCAACATTAAATTTTCTACATGTAAATTTCAACACTAAATTTTCTACATCTAAATTTGTACAATAATTTCAACATTACATTTTCTACATGTAAATTTCAACACTAAATTTTCTACATCTAAATTTGTACAATAATTGCAACATTAAATTTTGTACATGTACATTTAAATACTATTTTTTGTACAAAAATGCATTATAAATGGTATACAAAATTTAGTTTATACATTTTGTAAACTAAATTTCTAAACTATATTTACTAAACAAAATTTGAAAATTAAATTTGTAAACTAAATTTCTAAACTACAATTTCTAAACTACATTTTCTAAACTAATTTTCTAAACTATATTTCTAAACTAATTTTCTAGACTGCATTTTCTAAACTAATTTTCTAGACTACATTTTCTAAACTAATTTTCTAGACTATATTTTCTAAACTAATTTTCTAAACTATATTTCTAAACTAATTTTCTAGACTACATTTTCTAAACTAATTTTCTAGACTACATTTTCTAAACTATATTTCTAAACTAATTTTCTACACTACATTTTCTAAACTAATCTTCTACACTAACAAAAAAATATAACACCAAAAACTTACCTGAAAAACGCGCACTCCTCCTCCTCCCCCTTCTCTTCTCCTCTCCCTCTCCCTCCCCCTCTTTCCCCTCTCTTCTCTGCGCTGGCCGAACGGAAGAACCGAGCGCTTCGTCGTCGCCGAGCGCGGCCTTATATCCAACCTTCAGTCGCCGAACCGTTGGGCGACTGAGTCGCAGTCGCCGAACCGTTCGGCGACTACATTGAAGGCGCCCAACGGTTGGGCGATCGCAGTGTCGCCTAACCGTTCGTAGACTCTCCACCGCCGCGATGCGGTTGGCGAAAGTCTCCAGTCGCCCAACCATTAGGCGACTGGAGCCTATTTTTGCAAAAAAATTTTCCCGCGGGTATATTTATGTAATTTCGAATAAAAAATGGATTATCCGTACAAAAAATTCCATAGTCATGCGCCACACTAAAAAGTCGCATATAGAAATTTCCTAAAAATTACGACTAGGTCCCTGCATACAGGGACCTCCTCCGTTGTTTTCCTCGAGCCCACCTTCTGCCGCAAAAAGAAGACGAAACACCAAACGTCCAAACGCATCACCGGACACACCACCGCCAATTCCCCCAAATCGAAACCCCCCACAAAAACAAGACACGAGACTGCGCCGCGCTGCGGTTTGATTGCTTCCCCAAACCCTCCCGTCCCGCCGACGCCGACGCCGTCATGGACGAGGAGAACGAGTACGACCCGGACCCGCCCTCCGCAGCGGGTGCTGCTCCGTGCCCGTGTTGCTCCTCGCCGTCTTCGGTGGTCACTTGGCGGCGCTCCGTGAAGCGGAAGCTGGATGGGGAGAAGGGGGACGGGGAGGAGGAGGGGGCGGTGGGATTGGCAAGGGTGGAGGTGGAGGAGGAGGCGGCAGCACTGCGGGAGGCGGTGGTGGCGGCCCAGGAGGCGGCGGCGGGGCTGCGGTACGAGGTGGAGGAAGAGCGCCTGGCGGCCGCCAGCGCCGCTAGCGAGGCCATGGCCATGATGCTGCGCCTGCAGCGGGAAAAGGCCGAGGTCCAGATGGAGCTCCGCCAGTTCCGCCGTTTCGCCGACGAGAAGATGGCGCTCGACGCTGCCGAGATCGACCACCTCCGCGCCCTCCTAGCCCGCCGTGCGCGCCACCTCGGTCGCCTCCGCTCCAGGCTACGGGACTACCGCCAAACGTGCCTCCGCCTCGGCATCCCGCTACCCGACGGCGACGAAGCCGAGGATCAGGACAAGGAGGACGAGCTCTTCCTCGAGGGCGACGGCGGCTGCTACTACCCCGAGCTCCGCTGCTACGACGGGGAGTATTACTACGAGGATGGGCAGGAGGAGGAGGGCGAGGAGGATGTGGTGGTCGTGGATCTGGAGCGCCGGATCTGCCGCCTCGAGCACGACCGAGAAAGGCATATGCTTGGACCGTCCCTGGAGGAAGAGGAGGGCGCCCACCTGTACGCAGATGAGGCGTTGCTGGAGTCGTCCGGGCAGGAAACGAGCGCACCTTATGCCGACGAGGTGTTACCTGAGGAGACTGTCCAAGAAAGGAGCCGCCTCTATAACGATGGTGAGTTGCCAGAGTCTCCGGGTGCTGGATGTGGTGTTGAGGATGGGGGAAGCGACAGTGATGGCGTAGGCAGTGGCAGCAGCAGCGACAGGGTATACACGATTGACAAGGTGCATCAAGGTGCGGTGGCTCCTGCAGCCAGGGTCCTAGAGAAGTACGAGTATGAGGCAGTCGAGCCAGACCTTAAGAAGCTATACATGAGACTGGAGGCACTGGAGGCAGACCGGGAGTCAATGCGGCAAGCGCTGGTGGCAATGCGAACAGAGAAGGCTCAACTTGTTCTTCTTCGGGAGATTGCTCAGCAGCTAACCAAAGATACAACTCCAGCTGGCACAGGTGTTGGGGTGGTGCCGATTGTGCACCATTCACCTGAAAAGCGAGCTGTGGGGGTTGCAGATAGGAGGGTTGGAGAGGACAAGAAGACGGCACTTGTGAGGACATTCTCCAGGGTTGCGTTATTTAAGGTATGATGTTCTTTTGTGCTGATAGGATACTGGTACGTTGGTGTCGAATTTCATTCCTCAATTGTTACCTTAACAAAATGTTGCAGCATTATCTAGTCATCAACATTGTTTGCTGGACTTTGCTTTGAGTAGTAGAAAACTTACAAAATTGAAACAATGGAGGTTTTTTGCTCTATTTAATGTAGATCATCGGTGCGGATCCATTAATTAGATCAACCAAGATGCAAATATGGAGTACTATCTATCTAAATTTATCTTGCAGAATGCAGAGCTTCAGGCATATTCGATCGGAATGATTGTCGTAGAATGTCACCACATGATTTGTTTCTTTTAATGTCCCGTCCAAGTACTAGTTCTAGCTGATGTTGTTACTTACTTAATTTCCTGTCCAAGTCCTAGTTCTAGCTCATTATGTTAATTACTTAATTTCCTTTCCAAGTCCTAGTTCTGGCTGATTTTTTGTTAATGAGCCCAAAGATAGAGCTTCCAGGGTTTTGGTAAATGACTAATTGTGCTCACTTTTGAATATTTGTGTGCTGCTGTTTTCAAAGTTTCAAATTACTAGGAACCCAAAATAGGATAGAAGTATAGAACCTTCGGAGAAGTGATGGTTTGTCTATGGAACTAGGATTTTCGTGCTCTTCCTATATATTGCTCTATATGTACATAAGAAGAAGGTTTAGGGAAGGTGTTTTAAGCTCTCAGTACAGACGGCAGGATGTAGGTCTTATGGTTTTAGGCTTACATATTTTATTGCAAGGGAGGTATCATTCGTAGCATACTCCAATTTGTTTAGGACAAACAAAAGGGTTTGTTGTTGTTGTCCTATATATTGCTCTATATATGTACTAGTGGAACTCATGGCAGCAGCATGTTCTTTCTCCCTGTCAACACCCCCCCCCCCCCCCACCGCGCGCGGCACGGGCTGTGTTGGTTCTATTTTCATTATGTTACTATTCTGCACCTCTATATGCTTTTGACGTGATCCTTGTTAATTGTGAGCTTACCATATACTTTATTTTACTTGAGGACAAGTAGCTTCTTCCCCCAACATAACTGTTTGTTAATGTCATCTTTTGCAGTGGATCATCACTTTATTTTGCTCTCAGAAAAAGAAGCCATCACGGAGCAGGTATCAGAGGCTTCTGTGGGAATTTAGCTTGTGATACATGTTTATTTTGTCTATAAAGCATGGTGATATTCATTGCTTTTCTACTTTGTTGATAGGTATACATTTGGCTTATCAAGTAACAATGTCGGTTTGCTCATACTCCTGGACGAGTGCCCCCAGATGCAGAAAACCCTCATGAGAACGACCTGAAGGAGCAGCTGCCGCTCAATGTAAATAACATAGCCGTCAGTTGGGAAGTTTGCGTCGAATTGCATTCTTTATTTGAAGGTTGGGTGGAGCCGGTGTTGTTTTAATTCTTTAGTTGTTGATTTCGCTTTGTTCCCAGCTCGGGGGGTGAGGATGGTTATGCTTCTGATCCAGCAATTGTTCATGTGGGTTTTGGGAGACGCTTTTGCTTATTTCTCACCAGCAAAAGCTATAAGCCTGTATATTGTGCGTGTAATACACGTGTGTGGTTGATTGATTCTTCCTTCCGGATTGATTAGTAAATATCGAGGAATTTAGCTGCGCAATTTGACAATTTGTCCAAACTTATATGTTCCTTTTTGCTCGTACGGAATATTAGTTGCTTGTCTCGGCGAATCTGGGTTACGCAATTTTTGCCATCTTGCAGTGACAAGCCTAGAAAGACATGCTTTGGCAAAAATTACATAGCCTCATTTAGACCATGAAAGCGTCATAGCAATCTCTGACAAATTTCTATGAAATTGCCTCATTTAGACTATGAAAGCGTCATAGCAATCTTTGACAAATTTCTACGAAATTCAAAGTTTTTGAAACGGGCCTGAGGTCATAAGATTGAGATGGAAAAATACAGTTTTTTTTAAGACGGGAGAAACGAAATTTCAGTGATACGCAATCATACTTGTTAAACAGCATCACATTCCAGTGGTTAAACCTTTTTGGTTTACAAAGCAAAGAACACAGCATTAAGCTGGTAGTAATAACAGCTACATTGTGAGTACGTCATTCCAAACTACGACGGAAGGAACAAAGGGATCGATAAAATCTGGTTGTCTTTCCAAATCTAAACCAGGCGGACAACATAATGCAATGGAATTTGCTTCCTCGTCGAGAGGCTCAAATAAAATAACATCAGTTATGTTAATATCCTATATCAGGGTACCTCTCCTTGGTTGGTACATGGTAGCAGACTAGCAGTTAATAAATCAATTCTTCCTACAGGATCCTCCATGCTTGAGATGTGATGGCCATCTTGATGATTATTGACTCAGCTTCGGCTTTTGGCTTCTAACTTATTTTTCACTATTCATAAATTTCGTCTTTTTCTGAACTTTTGGCTTTTTATTGAGTTTTTTTGCCGGTTCTTTTTTCCCCGTATTTGTTTGTATTATACGTAATGGGCTAACATATTTTTTATATTTTTAAATTTTTTAAATTTAATTATGCTAAATAAGCCTCTGTCAGCTACAGTGTATTTTTCAGCCAGCTACAGTGTTTTCAGCCATAAACCATAAGCTTTTCAGCCGAACCGATCATCACCTAGCAATGGATGGCTAAGGTTGTAACTTCAGAATTCAGATCCCCATTGAAAGCATCGCCTGGGATTCCCAGTATTCTTTGGATTGCTTCGCCATCTCAGTCCGCTCTTCGCGCAGTCTCTGCCAACTGTAGTCCTTACTCCTGATCAACCAAGAGATGCAATTTAGAGCTAGAGAAAGACGGTTTCTTTTTTCATAATTCTTGTTGCACAAGAGAGTAGGTGAAATTCTAGTACCTTGTTTTGATGAGCAAGTCCAGTCATATGCACGGCATGAGCAAAGACACCAACTTAAGGTCATCAAATCCTAACCATTACCACGGAGGCACGGAAGTTGAAGCAATGTAAGCAATACTGCATTCTTAACAGCTTTAAAGGGTAGTTGCATTACTTAGCAGCAAGTTCAAGTATAAAAAATTACTCAGGCTGAAAGGTAAGAAATTTTATAGCTGCTGTTGGCAAAGGAGATACGGAACGCGCGCGCGCACACACACACACACACACACAAAAACTGCTCACAATGATGTATGAATTGCTCACACCGCTCGGCATACAGGACACTTGGTCTCTGGAGGTGCAAACCTAACACCCTGGAAGATGTACACAGATGCGGCACCACATGCACAGCTTTTGCAAGAGACGCCCACAGCAAAGTGCATATGGGTTGAACAAAGTGTCCTGTGTAAATGGTAAGTTGCAAAATACTATGCACATTCTGTGCTTCATCCTGCGGATTGTTGGTCCCCCAGACGCCGTTGTTTTGTCTCGAGATCAATGAAACAACCTCAAAATTCAAAATTTTGAATTCTTTTTTAGTCTTTGTTTGAATTCTCAAATTCTTTCCTAATTTGGTAATACTCCTTGGAAATCCACTTTTCCTACTTTGCTTTCCACTTTCTCCGATCGTTGGCACACCTAGGAAAGTCGCCTTCGCCACCGCCTCCCTGTTCCCTGCTCCACACGCTTGGCTGTCACCGCTTGAAATTGTAGCCACGCCTTCCCCTTCCGTTCACACCAGCCCTGCCCCCGAGTTGACACCGTGGCCGACCAGCTAGTCGCCAACCCTCTGTCCTCTCCCTCGCTTGGCGTGCTCGGTTGACTGATGTTCGCTCTCGCCGTAGCTCACCACCTCTCCTGCTCGATGCTCGCACCCTGCTGTACCTGTTGCTGCCGTCACCCACCAACTCCTACAGAGACACCAGTGCCACCTCGCTTGCATCTTCACTCCCCAGCAAAGCTCTCACCTACTGCTTAGGCGACGCCGAAACCGACCCACTGCTCCCACTGCCTTATTTCACCTCTAAAAGTTAATTGTCATCGTAGAGAGCCCCGCACCACTCCCATATACATATCATAGCCACCCAATTAAGCTCTCACTCACCGCAGCGCAGTCGACGACCTCCCCTGAGTCCGGTGAGCCCTAAACCCAATCTTCTTCATTTTTCGATTAAAACTTGATTGCATTCGCTATCAGAGTCTTCTTTGTCTCCTAATCACCCTTGTGAACTCGCTTGAGTATGAGCATTTCTGTAGAGCTCAGTCGACGAAGACCGCCGCCGGCCAGAGCACCCTCACCGTGGATAGCCCAGTCGAGCTTTTCCCAACCGAAACCAGTGCCACCACCATGAACCCTATACCCCACAGATAGCCAAACTGTCCTCAACCTTGCCAGAGAACCACAGAGAAACCCTAGTAACGCCATGGAAACCACCACCTTCTTTCTTGACGCCAGCCACCACCATCCATGTCCCCAACTTTCAAAGCCCCAAAATGGAACCGTCGTATCAAACTGAGCCCACCTATGCTTCTCTTGGTCGCCAGAGAGCCTTGCTGTTGCCACTCTGCTTGAGCCGCTGCCTCTCTATTTTGCGCCACGGAGAGCTGGCCGGAGGAAGACGAAGCAGGCGTGGCCACATCGTGGCCATCCGCCCGTCGTCCATTAGGCGTGTGAGCATGAGCACGCTGAGCCATTCGGTCGCACGCGGCTTGGGACGAATCGGCTTGCCCATTTGGCCAGGCCAATTTAAAACCATTGTGGGCCACACTGTTCACTTTGGATCGGCCTGACACTGTTCACTACTATACAAAGCATTGTTCATCTGAAAACCCTAAAATCCAAAAATACCCCGTTTCGATCATTTCATCTCCACGAATCCATTTTTGACCTCCATTCTACCAAATTGAGCTCCAATAAATCCAAACCAACCCCATTTAGTTTTTATTGCATTTTATTTTAATTTATTTTTCCTAGCTTGATTAGACTCAAGCACGGGCTCATGTTATTTTGTGTGTTTGCGCTAGCTCCTGAGCTTTTCGAGGCGATTATGCAAGCACCAGAACTGGGCAACGAAGAATACGAGATAGCAAAGTTCGCTGAGCAACAAGGCAAATTATAAGTTTTTTTATCATATTGAATCCCATAAAATTTAAATTATTTACTTACAGTATCTGCATATGTTATTTGCAAAATGTTATTTAATCAAAATAAATGTTTAAAATGGCATGCTAATTAGTTATATCCTACCACTGAAAATACCCTATTTAATTTGAGACAATATTCACCTTGACAACCTTAGTAATATTTAATTATTGCATAAATAATTGTAGAAAAGCTCACTCAAAGTTTTGTACTACTAAGTGACTTGGTATTTGGTCAGTAGAATCGTTAAATAGTTTTAGGGTAAGGAGGAATCGTGGAAAGCCACGAGATGGTTGGAGTCTATGACCTTACCTTAGGGTGGAGGCTTGAGTAGATGGGTGGTAATGCCGTTGAGCACAAAGGATTTAGGATGTAGTTGGTAGACTCAAGTGAAAAGTAAGGAAAAAACCTTATGCTAAGTAAAGGACACAATGATCACTCAACAACAAGTGTTTACTTATCAACCCTGGTCTAGTAACTGTTCAACTCGATTGAATCTCAACTAGAGACAGGAGTGTAGATGATGGAGAGTTGGTATGCAAAACGGTAAAACCATACCTAACAACGGTAGGGCCCACTTAGGACAGACAAAAGTGATTAGGTCTAGCAAGTTTAAAACCGGGCCTGAGTGGATCTACCGGGTAGAGCCTATATAAAGAACTGAGTAGTGAAAAATCTTTTTTCTCATCTCAGTCACACGTAAGCTGAAGCGTGCCTATCACATGACATTGAGAGTCTGAGGAATCTTGTGAGTAAAGTTGAGCAACTCTGCAGAGTCAAATAAATGGTATTCGAATACGCTGTTTTTCGGTAAATGAAGCTGTGTTTGTTGGGTGATTCCAACAGCCAGGCATAATTATATTTCATTATGTTTTAATCTGAGTTAGCTGAGTAATTTATTGTTAAAAGAAACCCCCCTTTAATCTTAAGAAGTTAGTGTTCCTTGGTCTTTTGTTTAAAATGTTTGCAAATAAAATTGCATCCACTCGAATTAGTAGAACCAGTATATTCCCTTTCTTTGAATATCCTTGTAAGTAGATAAGTTACAATTTACCCTTGTGATTTGCTGGGTACGGCCATACTCATTTCTTTCTAAACAACAAACAGAAGAACAATAGAACTGCGATGATCAAGCTGTTGATGAAGCTTTGGAAGAACCCAACTACGCTGAAGAAGACTGGTTTTAGGTCTTAACCATGCTCAAGTTTGCCTATGAGAGTTTCTTTTGTATTGTAAAGTAACTTTAGGCTTGCATGCCCGCTGCGTCAAAGCTAGGTTGATAAACCATATTTTTGTAATAGAGCTTGGCTCTTTCGTTGTAAGCATGTGTTGTTATGGTGCACACTCATGTACAGTACTCTGCAACTGAACAGTCTTGGGTGGTTTTGGGGATCTCCAGTGCCTCTAGAAATGGGGCATTTCAGAGTGGTATCAGAGCACGCTTGCTTGACTGTAGGCTAAGACCTAAGGTAAACTAGGAGAGCTATTTTGTAGAAAAACCTAGTTGCAAAACCTAAAAAGAATTTACATAAAATATAAGTATTATTGCTGTCATCCCCTTCCTTAATGCTGCCTTTCCTGTCTTAGTTTATTTTCAGCTTAAGTTCTACTTTTGCAAAATATTTATATGTAATCTTGTCTAATTTCAAAATTGTCGTTGTTAAGCAGATGGTTCACTATATCCATTCCAGACCAGAGGATATAGAAGGCTGGCCAGCAAGTTGTGGGAGATGAAGTAGTATCTCGGAGCAACTGATTGGCATAACCCGGTGTTTCATGCAGTTGGGCAATTTATTGAAGATGAACATTATGAATGGAAGGCTTGGGTAACCTGGATACTGCTGCTTGTTCACCGCAACAGAGAGCAAAGGTTCTATGGACACAGAATAAAGGAAGGAAATGCCATTCAGGATGCCGCAAGGAATATGGTACTTCATCTATGGAACTACTATGATGATGAGTTTGATGAGTCCCCCTTTGACTTAATTCCCCAGAGCATTCATGATAGAAGGGCCTACTGCACTCCATAGGCTACAGCTGACAATGATCCATGCCTGAGAGTGGCATCCAAGTACATAGTGCACCAGGAGGCTATGTACTCGAGGACTCTTGCAGAATCCCAAGATTTGCATTGACAACTATATCAGGCATACCGGGAGGTGTGCCTTTTGTGACAAGATCTTCACTAGCGCAATATGGTCGAAGCCAAGGAGATGTCTGATTGTGGAGAGACTCCTAATGTCCCTGTAGCACCCATCCCTACAGCACCTGCTCTACCCTAGCCATGTCGGAGTCCTTCTGCCCGGGCCTATCTTTGTAGATTTCGTCTAGCTCCTTCCTAAGCACCACCACTTAGAAATGATGACAAGGGAAAGGGACCGGCATAAAGTGATGATAAAGAAGAAGATCCGGAGGAGGGATTTGCTATACAACTAGCAAACCGCCATCTAGCGGCTGGGACTAAGCAGAGCCTACAATGAAGAGCAAGAACTTTTTGGAGCTATCTAGCTAGTGTAGATTATGATATTGTAGTGTGTGCCCTGTGTAGTAGTGCTTTATGTATGTAATACATGTTGTGCTATGAACCCTAAGCTGGTTTGTACTCGGCTTGTTAAACAAATAAAATATATGTCTAATTATCTCCTAATTTATTTGTTAATAGTATATGTACCTCGCTATCTTCAAGGTTTTTCTCCTTCTTATTCACTCTAATCCTTACCTTATTTGTTATAGGGCCAGTTCTTTAACGGCTTCTAAAAGTTGGCTTTTGGCTTTCGCTACAGTACCTAACTTTCAAACAGAGTATTTTCTCAAGATGAGGTCTACAAGTTAATTGTAGTACACCTTAAAAGCACAACATCTGTATCAACCAAAATCGCAAGCGAGTATCTCTCTCTTCATAATCTCTGACGCAAACAGCTAAAATTCAAAAAGTTTAGCCAAAAGCTGTAAGCCACAGCCATATCAAATAGGCCCATATACTTACCTTAAATTTGAATTCTCACTTATTTGTTAGATATTCATAAAAACTGCTATAGAGCTAACTTTAATATTTTAAACTACAGAATCAAGATGGTAGGAACTGGACCAGGACAAGGAAACCAACAAGCAGAACAAGAAAACCCAACGGAGAATCAAACTGCAATTGCCAGCATTATAGCGATGATGGAACAAAATAGACATCAAGCAGAACTAAATTAGGTAAGGCTAATGGAGTAACATTCAAGACTACTTGAACAGATTGCAATAAGAATAGCATCATCAAGCAGTTCAGCAGGAACTGCCATTAATAGAGAAGGAATAGAGGTTACTTCAAGGTGGGCATATTTTCAGAAAGCAAGACCTCCTACATTTTCTACATTACCTGACCCGTTAGCAACAGAAGATTGGCTTAGTTATGTAGAAAGAAAACTGAAAATAGTATAATATGATGATAGAGAAAGTTTTGTATGCCTCATATCAACTTCAAAGACAAGCAGCCACTGGTGGATTAATTTTCAAATTATGCATTAAGATAGAGAAATCACTTGAAAGAGTTTGACTAGTCTTTTTGTTAGGCTCATATCCTAAACGATGTTATAGAAGCTAAGTGTTGGGAGTTCCTTGCACTGAAGCAAGGAATGAATTGGAGGATTCTCGTAAAAGAAAGGCAATGCAAAGGCCAGTGCACAAAGAGGACGAGTGTTGGTGTCCCAAGAACCATTATCAACGCAATTGCCCTCAGAAGATGAATGCATGTTTTTATTGTGGTCAACTTGGACATTATAAAGATCACTGTCCCAAGAAAGGATTACTTTTTGAAGTGGCAAAACTTCAGACAAAAGTTCAACAGCCTAATGTCAAGCCAATTATCATCACACCAGCTTCACGAGGAGGATTTCTATAAGCAAGACCCCCCTATACCAAGACCAATGACACCAATAGGAACAACAGTGAGGATATCAACAGGATCATCTACATGTGTACAAGCAGGAAGAGGCAGAGGTACATCGGGACCAATATTCCAGACAAGGGTGAATCACATTTCTGCTGAAGACACAGCTGAGGCAAATGACATCATTGTGGGCATGTTTCTGATTAACTCACAACCTGCATTGATTTTATTTGACCCTAGAGCAACACATTCATTTCTTTCCATGGATTTTGTCACAAGAAATTAGTTGCCATTTGTTTCTTTACAAAAATATTATGCTATTCAAACACCTGGGATTAGGATGGAATCCCGCTATGGGGTAGTGATCTAAGCATAGAAATTCATGGAAGAGAGTTTAAAGCCAACCTATTGTTACTAAATATGAGGGGAATAGATGTTATTTTGGGAATGAATTGGCTAACTAAACATAAAACCAAAGTAGATTGTGAAATTAAAACCATGACACTAATCAGTCCAGAAGGTCAAGAAATAATGGTAAAGACGGATTATAAATTAATAGAAAGAATGAAGAGGTGTGTACATAGAGTGTTGACAAATGAAAATATTCAAGTGCTAGTGGTACAAGAATATCCAGATGTATTCCTAAAGGAATTACCAGGGGAACCACCTAACTGATAAATTGAACTTGCCATGGAATTAATTCCAGATACCAAGCCAACCAAAAAGCATCAATACAGAATGTCAGCCAGTGAACTGAAAGAACTTGAGAAGTAGTTAGGTGAATTAAAATAAAAAGAATTCATACGTCCAAGTGTATCACCTTGGTCTGCTCCAGTGCTGTTTGCTAAAAAGAAGGACGGAAGTTTAAGAAAGCGCGTTGACTACAGAGGGTTAAATGCAGTAACAATCAAGAACAAATATCCATTGCTGAGAATTGATGATCTGTTTGATCAACTTAAAGGAGCTAAGGTGTTTTAAAAATCGATCTGCGATCGGGTTACCATCAACTCAAAATGCGAGATCAAGATCGAGAGAACACTGTATTTACAACAAAATATGGATTATATGAATTTACAGCTGTGCCTTTTGGTTTGACCAATGCACCGGTATATTTCATAAATCTTATGAACCTAGTGTATATGGACTAATTGGATCATTTTGGGGTAGTTTTTGTGGATAATATACTGATCTACTCCATGAGTGAGGAAGAGCATAAACAACATCTGCACATTACTTTGACAAAGCTTAGAGAACATCAACTATATGCTAAATTCTTGGGCCATATTAATACTGAAGGAGTCAAAGTTGATCCAAAAAAGGTTAAAGCTATTATGGAATGGAAGCAGCCAATGACTATAACCAAATTGGGAAGCTTTCTTAGATTGGCGGGTTATTATCATTGATTCATAGAAGGGTTCTTGAAGATCGCTCGTCCACTTAGATAACTACTCAATAAGGGTAAACCTTTCAAATGGACAGATAGTTGTGAAAAGAGCTTTCAATAATTGAAGACTAAATTGACAACGACACAATTTTTAGTACTCCCAAATCCCAAAAAGGAATTTGGGCTGGGATGTCTACTGATGCAAGATAGAAAAGTTGTAGCCTATGCTTCACGAAAATTGCGACCTCATGAAGAGAATTATGGCAGCATACATGTGTAGGTGGCACTGGATTCTAATTGTCATTGAACCAAAATGGAACAAGGTAATATACCTTGATTCACTAAACAAGATGAAGCATGGCTTCACAATTGTATAATAATTAATCGACAAGTAAACTCATTTCATCCATAGATAACTCTATGTACCCTCTATTTGCAATGGTTGAGGCTAAGACATGTACCCTCTATAGATATGGATGCGTATGCTCAAGCTTATTTCACGGTCTTGCAACACATAACTGAAGTATCCCCGTATATCAACCAGCACAAGGATGTGCCTCGGCAATACAATCCAGAGCGACTGAATGTTTGGATCACAATAACATAATAGTCGGTTCAACCAATAGTTGAAGCAGCAAGTCGCTAGAAGCTTGTCAATTGATATGTTGATATGGTTGGCAAAAGGGCTAACATTTACAGTTGTGACATAGTAAGGATACGACATAAATGGGTACACATTCCATACATAGGCTCAGGATGTAAAGAGCATAAACCAGAACAACGGTGTTCGCATAGATGCGTTCAATACCGATGGGTTGAGAAGCTCCTACTATGGGTTCATAGAGGAGACTAGGAGATCCCCCTATTTCGGTGTCGTTGGATCTATCTCCCATAGGTGAAGGTCGACAAGTACGGTGTCAGTACCGTGGACCCCAAACATGTCGAATACAAAGACGAGCCATTTGTACTCGCTAACCATGTTGTTCAAGTTTTCTATTTAACCGACTAGGCAAAGAAGAAGTGCCACATAGTTCTTCATGGAAAAAGGGGGATTGTCGGTGTTAAGAATGTAGTGGACGAGGAAGAATACAATCATTTTGATAAGTTGCATTTATATATGTATATGAGAATGTGATATATATATATATATCATTGTGTGTGTGTGAATTTGCATTTATGTATATGAGAATGTGTGATATATATGTGAAATTCATCTATGTATATGAGAATGAGTCATATGTATGTGATTTTGCTTTTATATATGTATATGAGGTTGCGTGATAGGAATAGAACAGATGGTTCATAATAAAAAACCGTCTATAATAACAAACATCACAGACGATTTTCAAGTAAAACCATCTGTGATGTTAAATTTTCACAGATGGTTCTAAAGTAAAATCGTCTATAATGTTTATTATTATAGATGGTTTTTATCAAGAACTATCTGTGATTATTCTGCTGTAGGGTTTGCCCAATGTACTGACACTACTCACTGTAATGCCGCCACCTCCTGTGAGCCCGTCGCTACCTCCCTCTTCCCTCGAGCCCGACGTCGCCTCCCCCGACTCCGTCGGCCCTCCTCCCCAGCGTCCGGTGCCCTCTTCCGCCCCCAAGTACACCACCTTCCCTGAGCCCAGCGGCCCACCTCCACCATGCCCGGTGCCCTCCTCCTCCCCTGAGCATGCCACCTCCCCCGAGCCCGTTGCCGCTTCCCTCTAAACCCTAAACCCGATCTTCTTAGTGGTTTGGACTGCGATCACACAGTGAGCATTTCTTTATATTCTTGATTTCTATTGTGCATTAGTTTGCCGTGCTAGTTGATATCAGTTTATATCTCTACGCATGGTAGAATGTGGGCTTTGTGATTACTCGATGAGGAATCTAGTCATTTGTGAGATCTCGATGTCAATCTCAGGAGTATTCTGCTAATTTGAGTTGTGAATTGATAATTTCTTACTTCGGCACAGTGTGATTAATCTCTATTGTGCTCTGATTATTGTTGAACTCAATTATCTCTGCTGTTGAACATACTTTTACTTGTTCTGCTACTGCCTTGGCTCTATTGGATACATTTCAATAGCTATTTTCGGTTCTTGTTAGTGCTTTGAATGTGTAATTGGTTCTATCACTTGTCTAAGGTAAAGTTAGCATGGTAAACTTGCAGAATAGAGAGAGATTGTCACTTTAATTGTTGATCTATAGACTAGAGTTGAGAAGACCAAGTATGTTGTGCTTGAGCAACTCCTCACCTAAGAGCAATATAACATAATACAATCTGTGCATTATGCTGAATATAAATGCCCATTTACTTTAGTTTGGCAAGCTGTCCTAGCTCTGATTGAATGACTTCAATTTGTTATCCATGTTGAGAGATAATTGCTTAGTCTTGATGTCATTTTTATGTCCCCGGATAATTGCCTTACTATTTATGCTTAAATTTGGAATTCATCTGAGAAATTTGCTAAAACTGCTTAATTTCCAACATAATAAATGTCAAAATTAACATGATACTCACAGAAGTTAATTAACTAGCACGGCTCAAAATACTTGTAAAGCAAAGAAGAAAACCGAAATACTCGCCGAACCGATGGTAATTGAAACCACCATGAAGAACCAAGGCAAGGAACGCATAAAGTTGATGTCCCAGAAATTTCACCAAAAGAGGAAGAGATCAAAGATGGCATTTCTATATCTCTATCCCTCTATATAGTCCCCTCCCTTCTTTGTTTCTGACCATGTCCCACCTCCAACCAATTTGCAAGCCATAAAGAAAAGTTAAGGAAATTTTTATAGCTAAGAGGTGTTTGTGGCAAAGTGATACCCAATTAACTTACATTAAGTTAACACTTCATACATGTATTAGGCTTTTTAATCAACTCTTTATCTCTTCATCACTTCTATTATCTTTTGAACACGTCGTCCGCTCATTCTTCGTCATTGTTACTGGATGCGTGTGATGCACTGTTCTCTAGAAAATTCAAGTGCCATGGAAGAGGACTATCGAAAAAGCCTGAGGGCCGATTTACCATCATGGATGCCGATGCGTCTGAGACCCCTCTCAATCCTCACCGAGTAGTGTCCGCATTCCGGAGAATGGTCAGAATAGTTGCACAGGAACTCATGAAAGAACGTGAGTGAAGATCAGGCCACTTTGCGATGACATGCATCGGTAGCAGCATGCAAAGTGTGGAAAAACTTCAAGAGCATGCTTATCAAGTAATTCGTGGAGAAGAATCTAACACCCTTCCACAAGTATCTGTTCCTGGAGCTGCAATGGCAAGAGTTTGTGGCGAAGAACATGACAGATAATTTTAGAATTGAATGTGTGGCACACAGGGCCCTCCAAGCAAAAAAAACACTCACACAGACTTGACACCGCTGGATATGTGGGTAAAATCCCACAATGGAGGAGGGAGGACGAGAAGGCAATCCTACGGGAGGCCTCACCATTTGCCAAGATCCCTGATGAGTGTGCTCGAAACTAGATAAGAGCGAGGTCATCTACCGTGTCGTCAGGGTCCATCTCCTTTCGAAACCCCAAAGACAAGGAAGTGTCCCACCACCTGGTAAGATATTAAATTACCTAGTTTGTAATTACCCCATAACTTCATAAGAAGTGAAATGACATGTCGGGCTCTTGCAGGAAGCACTGAGTGTAGAATCTTCCCAAGACTCATTCTAGATAGTCAGCGAGAGAGATATACTCTCCGTGGCACTGGGAAATAAGGAGCACCTAGGTTGCACGAGAAGCCTTGGTCTTTATGTTCCTTGAAAACATGGTTTTCCAGAGGACTCTGAAGTATATCAGAGTAGGAAGAGATCCAAAGCCAAACGCAAGGCATGGCTACGAGAGGAGATTAAGGCATCACTTAGAGGGGGGATCACTGATGCCGTTAGAGATGAGATGCAAAGGTATAAGGAAAAGTCAATTGGCAACCCCCGCCGCTCCTGTGCTAGCTAGCCCCCAACCATTGGAATAGCTACGTATCCAACCCTACCTCAGAAAGCGACCAGAGATTTCCTGTCAATGGCATCCTGGTAATAATTATTATCTTTAGAATGCTCGATCCATTGATTGGCATGTTGGAGTAGCTAATTTTGTATCATTATGTAGGTGGCTACGAAGTGCAAGCTCCAAGTGAGAGTGCCTCCATTGCCCTGTATGCTGCTTAGGGCCAGGCATATCCATTCGGTGTCAGGGCCTTGTGCATGGTGTAACTCTAGCGTTAGCTTTCGCAAAAAGTGAATGTGGACAGTGTTCATGCCAATTTCGAGATCGTCCTACTGCAGATGCCCCCAAATGATGAGGTCATGACTCTAGGGCAAGCCATTGGAACATTCATCCAGTGGCACAAGAGGGACATTTGCCTGGAGGCTCCTGCACCGGTGCCAAGTCCACAGGAGCTATCTGCGTTGGTGCCAAACCCACCGTAGCTACCGCACCGATGCCAAGTCCGTGGGAGTTACCTGCATCGGTGCCAAATCCACCAGAGCTACCTGCATCGATGCAGCAAGGGTGCGGTGGATCACATACATCTACATCTCATTCCCAGTCGACTACCATGAAGTCGACATCTAAGAAAAGCAAGTCCAAACCAAAGAAAACTGATAATATCCCCTACTTGTCGTTGGTCCAAAAATTCCAGCTAGGCGTTTTGATCGTCCCGATAGAGCACCTCCAAACCCTAGGACTGGCTTGCCAGAGATTGTACACAAGGTACATGGAATAGGCCAACAAGCTGGAGGGACAACGACGCTCGGGTGTCATCGTCAAGTTCAGGCCGCATCATCTTCATCACAATATTCATGACTGTGTCTTCACGGTGACCATCGAGGACTTGTTCTTTCTCTTCAAACTCGACACCCTCGATGCCTCACTCATTCGATGCTGGACATTGTAAGTGTGTACAATCATGATCTACGTTCATGTAATACCAATAAATGTCATATATAACTCCTTACTTTTATATATATAGATACATGGTAACTGAAGCCAGATTAAGGAAATCACCAGTAGGTTTCTTCGACCCACACTTGGTCCCCTTGGATACCATCAACAAGGATGCATCCTTCATCTAGCGTTACATGACGATGACATTGGTAGCTCACCACAACAAAGAATTCATACTTATGCCCTACAACCAGGAGTAAGTGATGCACTAGTGGCTATACTTATTGATTTATACTTTATAAGCAACACAAATTTAGGTTTAGTGACCACGACGATATACCTGTGTAGGTTCTACTAGATTCTAATTGTAATTATACCAAAATAGAACAAGTAATATACCTTGATTTCCTAAAGCGGGCCAAAACTGACTTCATAGTTGACCAATAATTAATCGACATGTAAACACATTTTCTCCATAGATAACTTCATTGTAGTCTTTTCGTTCTTCGAAAATGACTAAGCCTAACTTTTTAGAATCATGTAGGTCGTTCACCGAGTATGTTGCTACTGTATAGAAATCCAAGAGAGGGATCAACACCCTACGACACGATCTAGATTTTTTGGTATTCGCTAGTACATATTAATCCTATATAACACTTCGTAGTAATGCCTGTTGAACTAACATATTTTATTTTTGTAGTGCCACCAGCAGCCGCCGGGTAACACCTATGAATTCTATGTTTGACACAACATGGAACTACCCGGTTCCACGAAGACCAATGATCCTTAAGTTTGTCAATCTTGCAATAATTATTATTTCATACATATCAATTTATTTGTATGCATGACATTGATTTTTCTACCGATAGGTTACGTTCATTGCTACAACTTCGTTGGAATAGACCGAGCTCCAAAAAATTAGAGGACAGTGTGCATACTTCTTGATGTCTTAGGAAACAAATAAAGATTGGGAGTTTCACAATGTAGAATAAATTGATTGATTGGGATAACATTGAGCTTAATTGTACATGTGTGTATTTATTCATGGATGGTTAATTTATTCATTTGAGTTAATTAGTTTGTGAAATGGATGTTCTTGTTTCTGAAATGAATGTGAATTGGATGTATACATGTAGTGTTTCTACTCGTTTCAGAGGCATGGTAAGCATTTCCTAAGACTAGCCAACAAACCAAAATAGATTTAAGAATAAAAAAGAATATCACAGATGGTTATTAACTCATCATAACCGTCAATGATAGATGACAATCACATACGGTTTGTAGTCAAAACCGTCTATGATATCTCATGAATCACAGACGGTTTCAACTACAAATCGTCTGTGATATTAAAATATTATAGATGGTCGAAAAACTGTTTATGATGTCCTTATGTTATTATTGACTCATAAATTTAGACGGCTCATAGAACCATCTGTGATAAGATTTTTGAACTGTCTGTAATAACCTTTTCTGCTGTAGCGGTTATATGTTTCTCAGCCAAAAAAGGTTAAACTGCCTATCTTTCAAGAGGAGGAAGCATGACTGAAGAAACAAAGCCTTAAATACTGTCGTGTACAATAGGTAGCGACTAATCAACCATATCAAGGCAGGGAAAAAAATGGAAGTGTAAAAATTAGTTGAACATGAGGAACTAATCTACTATGACTCGCTAGTAAAAGGTAAACACAGCCTATCAACCTGACACGGATGGCCTATCACGCCAGAAGTATTCTGATATACCATGTTGGAAGCATTCTGATATATAAAAACAAAAAAGGGAATGCCTTAGTCAACCACAACCCTAGCTCCAGCAAGGAGGTGGTGCCATCACGAGGAATGGGTGGAGCTGGATTCAGCAAGGAGGGGGTGGGCTTAGCGCCGGCGGCAAGAGAGGAGGTGCAGTTGGTGCCTGCAACAATGGAGGAGCGGGAGGTGTCGCCTATGGCCACGGGATGTGGAGGTGACATTGGCAGCAAAGAAGGAGGAGGAGGTGCCGCCTGCAGCAAAGGAGGAGGAGGAGGAGTGCCACCTGTAGCAAGGGAGGAGGTAGGGCGGTCGCCGGCGGAGAGGGAGGAGGGCGCCCAGTGATGCTCTCACGTCTAGCCATCTCCATCGTCGTCATTTGCATCACCAAGAGGCGGCGGATCACAGATGACCCCCTCAAATTCAATGTCCTCAACATCGTCATCAAGGTAATTTTCATTTACATTTTTTGAATTCAAATCATATTTTTGAATATTTTCACATAATTTTTTGAAACAATCCAAAAATTTTGAAATTTCTGAATTTCAGATTTCTCGGAGGGGTCTGAAAATTTTTTGAAACCGAAATTGTTTTCCCTACATGCGAGTGTTTTTTTTAAACCAAAATCGTTTTCCCTACATGCGAGTGTTTAAGGCATCGAATATTTTTCAAAACTTCCAAGATGCAATAGAAAAACAATGCAAGAGTGCGATGATTGCGGTGTACCTAACGAATTGCCTGGTAACGGATCTAAGAAACCATAGGCAAAGTTTCAATATTTTTTTTATTCAAAGCAAAGTTGCACTAAAACCAGGCAAAAAACCAAATATGATCCTGGAGCTTGCTCGTGCATTAAGGATGGTTAAGGTGGCCTAGAATCGACTCTCACACGTCACAGCAAGCCTAAGAATAGCAAGAACCAAGCAAAACCCTATGGAACCGATCATCCTAAGAACCACCTCAAAACAAGGTAAAGATTGAGCAAATTTTAAGACTTTGCTATGGGGATACCTAGGTAGATGGGATCTGACTTCCAAGAGGTATTTCCATCATTTACATATCCTTGGCAACCACCAGTAAGATCAAGAAGAGGAAAGGGAAGAGCAAAAATGAAAGCAATATGGCAAGAACAAGAACACAACTTCTTGAAGGAAACCCGGATCTATTGCTATTTGAAGAGAAAGTTTTTTACAATCATTCCTAGGAGGACAAGAGCTACAAGGGCAGCACTACAAAGCACTCACACATGAGTTCGTCACACCTAATAGAAACTACTTAGTCAAGGCTTATGCTAGAGTAGGCTTATCTCTTATGTATTTACTTCTATGTGTACAGTTGTCTTTGCATATAGTCTATTATACTCTCTATATATATTGACCACTGAGCCTCGTGAATATATACACAATATTTATAACATGGTATCAAAGTTAGGACACTAACCTAACTCTTTCCGCTGCCATTCTACCGCCGCTGCTGCTGTCCACCCAGATCAGGCTGCCGCTGCCCAGCCCAATGTCGTCGTAGCTCGGATCGGGCCACTGCTGACCTCCCCGAGCCCGTTCCTAGTAGGCCGAGGCGCTGCCGCCCAATTCCGCCGCTTTAGCCGCCCTCGCCCAAGGCCCCAAGCACACCAGTCGTCGTCACCATCGACCTCCAACGCCGAGCATTACCTCCTTCAGCCGACCACGCCGCCATCACTGTCCTTGGCTGATTAGTGTTAATAATCTTGACACAAGTTGTAACACCCCGGCCCTCCACAGAGCCCAAGATGCTACCACCACACCCTTACCAATTCAAAAGTGTTGCTAATTCAACTTTTAACAGCACCTCCCCTATTCTTTTTATATGATTACCCACAGAGAGCAAACCACAATTAACTGTAGGATCATTGCAGAGACAACTAACTTCATATTTCACAAATCATAACATAAACAGAAACTTTGGGCTTCATACCCATGGAGACCCACCAACAGGGCTCGCAAGCAAAGTAAACCAAACGGCGAACCACAAGAACCTTAACCCCATATTAAACATAAACGTTCAGTGTAAGGCTAAGCTGTTATTTTACATGTGCAGTGCCAAAAGGACTATCCCCATTCTATGCATGTCGTCCTCATTCACCTAAAAACAACGACAAAGCAAGGGTGAGTCCGGAGACTCAACAAGCACACGATAAAACAGTAACATTAATTTAGCAATTCAAGCAATTTCACAAACTGTAAGCTGTAAATCTACTCTATGAATGTAAACTGTAAATTAAGTCTGTAACTGTATACCGTAAATCAATTCTATGTCTGTAAACTGTAATTCAATTCTATGTCTGTAAACTGTAAATCAATGTTGTAATCAAATCAAATCAGAATCGTAATCAGTAAATCAAATCATGGCTAATCAGTAAATCAACTCAGAATCAGAAATCAGAAATCATAGCGTCATAATCGTATCACTTTCTCTGTCACTTTCATGCAAACATAAATACCAAATATTCACCATAATTTACTGTTCTACCATGCACTTGCCTATTAACCTGGTGGACGGTGCGTGGACAGCACCAGACTCGAACCACCACCTGAACAAGCATTAACTATTTCAATTCATCACTCATGAAATACATTCAAGTACGAGCAAATGACATCGCTCTAACGCCCAATTCGCCATAACCCATTCATGTCCCACCAGGCAACATCCCATTGTCCCGGTGCTTAATTAATTCGAATATTTAGTGATTTCATCATTTCTACTCATAGATCGAATTTTACCCACTTAATCTTATTTTAATCGATCATACTATTTAACCTCAATTTATGCTCTCCTCCTCCCTCTTCTGCCACAGATCGACCAGATCAACTGTGGCAGTACCGATTTCGTCGTTCAGGCAGTTATATTAATAACGATAATTAAATGGTCACATGCATCAATTCTAATTATCGACATATTAACTTATGCCCGACTCGGCAAATAAATAGGGAGAAGGGTTTTCGAGGCGTGACCCTGGCCCTGAGCGATTGGGTCGAGGCACTACATTCTTTTCCTCAGCCGGATCTGGCAGATCTGACGGCGGATCAGATTTCCTTTTCTCTTCCTCCTTTTTTTTCCTTTTCTCTTTTCTTCCTCTTTTGTTTTTCTTTCTTTCTTTTCCTCTCTTCCTTCTCTCTCTCTTTTTCTTTTCTTTCTTTTTCTTTTTTTCCTTTCCTTTCTCTTCGGCCGACGCTCTCTTCTTTCTTCTCTTTTCTTCCTGCGGCGGCGCCCCTGGCCTTTTCCTTTCCCTCACAGCCGACGGCCCCCTGTTTTCTTCTCCCACCCCTCTTCCTCACTCGACGGCCGGCTCCTCCCGTCTCAACTCAGTGGGCGGCCCCTCCCTGCGCACCTCTCGGCTGGGCCAGCCCTCCTCCACTCCCGTGGAGCAGCGGTGGCAGCGAGAGCGGGGTGGCCAGGCGAGAGCGGGGAGGTGGCAGCGCGCGAGCTAGGGCGGCGCGGCGGCGCGAGGGCAGGAGAGGTAAGGCCGGCGGCGAGCGGCAGCAAGAGCGGCGACACCGACGGCTAATCAACGACGGTACACGCGGGGGAGGACGGCGGCGACTGCCGGAGGCGACGAGCGTCAGCGTCTGGGTTGGCGAGCGGCGGCGACGCCGACGGTTATGCAAGCGGCGACAGCAGCGCGAGGGGAAGCAGCAGCACGCAGTAGCAACACGCAGGTGAGCAAGGTGAGAGAGCAAAATCGGATTTTTGCTTCTTCCCCTCTCCAAGGGCATGACATGGGCTGGATTGGGCCGGGGTGGGCCGAGATATTACACAAGTCAGATTTGAAATCCAGCTGGTACTGAACAGCTGGTTTCTGTCTAGTGCATGCAGCCCTGAAAGTTATGTTAGGTTGGAAAGAATGCTCAAAAATAATATATACTTGTGAAATCATACATAGGAGGATTCAATAACCGGGTACATTGATTCCTATTGTAGAAGAAAATTATCTGACGAGCACGTGTTTCTAGATTCCAGACGCTTGCGATAAATCCATGCATCATAAAACTTTTCAATCACAAGGTCTCCATACGATTGAGCAAGAAGAACAAAACAAAAAATATCTAGCTGACAAGAGAGACCTCTTTTGCACATTGCACTTAGCAAAAAGTGTCTACTTAAGTACTTCAAAAGAGAAATATAAAATTGTCTCCTTGTCAGTGCATAGTTCAGATATAAATGCATGGCTTGTGCCAGAACAAGGTTATAAAAATGCAACGCATTTTATATGACATATATAGGGGGAATAGGCAACTAAAATGACCTCCCATGATAACGTAATTAAGCTCCATATGTCATGCCTCGTTTAAACTTTGGGAATGAGTAAACTATAGTCTTCTTGCCCGGCAGTTGGCCCTTCCAGATCTTTTTTTTTTTGAAATTCCTTCTAGATCCAAATTGGTTGCGTGCATAGCCAAACTAGCAGATCCTACGAGTAACTCGTGTTAGGCAAAAATTTGCCCAAACTCCTTCAAGCTTTCTGTTGAGTTTTCATAAGGGTAATTTGGGCAGACCGGAGTGTTCTACATGTGCGTACTGCATTCTAATTGCAAATTTGTATATGTAGCAAGTGAAAGGCAGTGTGAAATCAGGATGATTGATTTGGTCATATTTATCTAGTTGAACCAATATATCGCTACCCAGCCATAGCCTGTTTAATTCAAAATGGATAAATACAAGTAACTACGACTAACATGACAAAGCAGATGAGACGAATAGGAGCAGATGCAGAGATATATTGATGGACAAGAAGGAAAAAATAATGAAAATGAAAGTTGCAGATGTCCACTCAAAAGTATTTCATAATAGGAATCAACCAGTATCTATGCAGACAAAAAGACAACTTCTCATACATGAGAGGGCTATCTGTTCTGTTCTTCAACCAAGTTATGCTAATATACAAGATGAGCTTCGACATTAATTGTTTTCCGGAAACTCTCCCATCCAGCAAGGCGTGTATATAAAAGCCGCTTGTACAAATGGCTGGAGAGCTGTTTCTGTATAATGTTTGGGGCACAAGTTTCCCAAGTCTTGAAACTTCGAGCTATTTAAATGATAGGCTAGTCCTCTTCTCAATGTTTCATTCAGGAAGACCACCTCTTTGTGAGGATGAAATCCAAGGAAAGTAAAATAGGCATCATAGTGCTCGTTACCCATACCTTCAGAGTCAATAACATTATCATTGTCAGAGTCCCATTCAAATTTCTGTTCCACAATTGCTTCATTGCTATTGTCTTCATGGTGATCCCACTCATCGCAATATTCATCATGGTTAACATCTTGTAAGATCCAGGGTCCATCAATTTGTTGACATGCCAGTCTGGGGATAAGCCAACTGTAATGCTTGAGCACCCACTCCATTTGGCCAAACGATTCATTAAGGATCCAAACCCGCAATCCGCATGGATGACCAACCAATGCACAGTACACCCCCTTCTCTGATCTTCCTAGATAATTACTTTCACTCAATTCAGAATATATCGGTGGTTTAATTACTTGGTACTTGTCATTTGACAATGATATTCTGCATGAATCAAATAATTGAGAACCATTAGTAAATCATATAATTGAATAATATTTTCATTAAGGGAAAGTAAAAAATAAATAAATGATGATACATAAGGAGCAGCTACCTCATAACAAACTTGGTTTCGCAATGTACGTAAAGTGCTCCCCGCCAGTAGACGGCACAGTGTTGACCATCTGTCCGAGCCAATCGCATGTCGGCGATGGTTCCCGCAGCCTCCCCTTCCCGAACAAACGACCTCTCCTCCCACCGTTTTCTCCTAGATGAGAACACATGCAGTATGCATGGCGATGGTGGCCATTCTGATTCCTCTAGGTCTAATTTGTCATCGGGATGTAACATGGTATTAACACGAGGAATTTGAAACACCTCGTAGTGCGGCGACATGGTGGGGTCAAACACGAGGTACTCATCGTCGTGGAACAACTCCATCCCCATATGTAGGCTTGGGCTTGGGGGCAATTGCGCCCACCGTCGTGTGGCGGGGTTAACCACGTAGCCGTAAAGTAAGAGGAGGCCATTGCAGTGGTCCCTGACGATATTGTTGGTGCAAGGCAAATAGTCGAGGTTGCCGGATATTGTGGGGCCTGTCGATGGGCGGGAAAAGAATTCCGACAAGAGTAGGTCATGAAAGTTGATGAAAATGCCTCCCACCGAGTGCGGAAGGAGGTCTGCACGCGATGGCGGTGGCGTCGATGATGGTGCACCAAGCCTTGCGAGACAGATGGGGCGTGGCGAGGCAGCGTGGCGCAAGGTGGCGGAGGATGTCCACGAGCACGTCTTCAGGTAGCAGGACCTCATGTTTTTCCATTATCTCTAATCTCTTATTAACTGCGATCCTTCCTCTATGCGAAAGCCCAGCCCATATCTGCACAGTGAAAGAAAGAAAATAAGCAATGCCCTCCGAACCAGAGGCAGAGTCCGGGTGGAACTGACTCAAAATTGTTGGAGATCGATACGAATTGGATCGTACTGTACAGGAGGTTTTGTTAGCGTTTCATTGATTGCCAATCTTTGAGCACTTCAAATTGGAAACTTTTTATGCAATTGCTGCTACTGTGCTTGGAGCTCTCAATCGGCCGCCCCTCTCTATGCTCTGCACCACCGCGTGTCCAATTCTAATTTGGGTTGGTTCGGGTGATAGAATAATTGTTTCTGACTTCTGATTACCCAAGTATAACTATTGAATATAAAGATCATGGATGCTAATTCTTGCAATTAGCAAACATACAACCTAGCTGTTCTTGCCGTGGACAAACAAACAAGCTGACAAAATATAGGCTCCAAAACAAACACAGATATTGCTGTATCACAAAGACTAGACCAAGATAGATGTTCAAGAACATACTCAGCACTCTATACTGTTGAACAGTAAGGAATCTAGATGTCAACATCTTTATCTAAATGATGGCTAATTAGGTAAATACAAATTCAAATTTCCCACAGATATCACACCAACAGTGAGAAGAAATTAAAAAGGGAAAGGACATGATCAGCATTCAGCACAGGAACTAGGATGATCTGCTGATCTTTCTAACTACATAACCTGCATGAACGGGTTTAACTTTTGATGTTTATAAGTTCCTGGAGGACACAGTTCAGTTCAAAATCTATATATATGGTACACATGAATACTGAACAGTTCCTGAACATTGGACCGATATCCCTATAGAGTAGAATGACAAGTGCGTGCATGAAGCAAATAAATGTAAATAGGTTTGTGCTAATGCTCACTGACAAAACTCTAATTTCTTAATGAGGTCCACCAGATTGGCTCATAAGTTTTATTTGCTCTGATCTCCAGAGCCAAAATTTAGTTTCCAATAACTTACTTTTTTACATGCATTTCTTTACATGCGAAGCCACTTAAAAACCATGTTGCTGTTGTTGTACTCGAACAAGGAACTCAACAGCTTCACCAATCGTTGTCAGGATCATTACAAGAATGATTAATCGAATCGATTCCATTTGGCTGGAGTTGGCACCAACGCTACCTACCTCTATCAACGAAGACACAAGCTACGCAAGATTTGAGTCGAATCCATGCCAAACTTTGGTGCACCTGGGATATGAACAACAATTCTGCACCCTAAGTTTACTGACTGAGCTCAGGCCCTTCAGAAGGCGGCATATACTGGCCCAAAAATCCATTCCTCGGAATTAGTCGGAAAGCAGAATGCAACCGCAGAAGCAAGAATAGATGTGGTTGAGCAGATTGGGAGAAGAGCGAAGTTAGATTCCGAACCTGAATGGGATGGGTCGCCTTGAATCCGGCGGAGTGGAAACTCTTGAGGCCAACCTAATTGGTGGCGGCGTCAGCCCCTCCACGCCGCCATCGGTAGGATGATAGGTTCTTGGATCCGCCGCACCGCCGCCCACAGAGAAAGGTACTGCTGATAGAGGATTGGAGGGGAGATGGAAGCAGCAACCGACTAGTCGACTCATAGGCGCTCTATCGACTCGCCGACGCTTGGCGGTGAGGTTGAAGCCATGTGTTCTGCCCCAACCTCTGTGACGAATCTCAGGACGATGGGACTGGATAATCGAGAGAAACGGAGGACGAAGAAGCAAAGGGGAAATTAGATTTCCTATTCCATTGGCCACACATTCATTTTTGCCTCACACTTACAACTGGGCCCCACGGGTGCATAGACCACACCCACTCACACCGTGGATGTCGATTCACCAGCCTGTGCTATGCTTCGTTGACACGCCACTCTTTCCTCTAGGCCATCCTAGTCAGCCTGATCACTATCTCTAAGCAAGTGCCCCTGAAAATCTTTTGGGAACAACGTGATAGTTCCCCCATGTTGCCATTTCTGCCACTAGTGTAGTCAGTGGTGTAACTAGGATTTATAGCTATAGTGATCTATTGTCTAAAATTTATTTAACCGCTATAAATTTAACATGTCAGTACACAAGTATATGAATTACGAAATACAATTAAGGTAAAAAGGACATAAGAACTTCATAAAATAGACGAATATAGCTTTCTTAACATAGAATTGAAATATTACATACCCATAGTAGTTGAAGAACAGTACGTCACTACTTCTTCTTCTTGTCACACCTGCGCCTTCTAATAGCCATGAAAGTGTTGATGATCTCTTCTTCACTCAATTGTAAGAAGATATCCCGCTCAATAAAAGTGACCAGACAATCATCCAGAAGGCTATCACCCGTCTTATTTCTCAACTTATTCTTGATAAAGGTCATTGCAGAAAATATTCTTTCAACACTTGCGGTAGCCACCGGTAGAAGCAATACCAATTTGATAAGTAAATAGACCCAATGATAAACTTTATCCCTCTTTGTTTCAACAAGTTTTACTGAGAGGTCAACAAGATTGTTTAAGCCTTTGAACATTTCATCTTTTCTCATGTCATCAATAAATGTTTCAAGTTGCAAGTCGAGTCTTAGCAAGTCAGAGCTTGAAAAATCATTAGGGTAAAATTCAGCAAGTCTATGTACCTTGTTTGCATCAAAAGAAGCGAAGGAATCCGTTGGATTCAAAGCAGCCATACAAGTAAGCAACTCCATATTTACCTCATCAAACCGACTGTCAAGCTCTTGACTAATTTTATCAATGACTCCAATATATACTTCTCTTCTGAAGTGATCATCATTTGTTTGGTTACGAGCAAAGCGTCTTTGATCTTCCATACGGCACATAATTATGTTGCATTGCAGGAACTTGAATGCCATGTTTGTTGCAAAATATTGTAACCCTTTGAAGAAATGAAACCCACCCTTCAGACCTCATTTGCTGCATTTTACTCTTTGCCAAACTGACAAGTGACATTGCATTAAGAATATCTTGGTCTCTTCTTTGCAAACACTCAGACAATTCATTTGTGTGTCCAAGAATCTCAAGCATCAAATGAGCACTAAAAATAAAATCAAATGACTCAAGCACTCCAACCATAGTATGTATTTTTGGCCATTCACCCCTTTATGATGTATCTTCTCCAAGAGCTATGAGTACATCATGAATTGTGGGATATATAGCAATCATGTGACCACAGTTTTATAATGAGAGCCCCACCGAGTCTCACCAGGTCTAGGTAGCCCCATCTCTTGATTTAACCCACTTCCAGATTCTAGTATACCACACTCAAGTGCTTTCATGACATTGTCATATTGGTGATGTCGAAGCATGCCATGACGCTTACAAGAAACACCAACAATATTTAGCAAGAGTGATACTTGATCAAAAAACCACACACAATCATTATTTCCTTTGGCAACAGCAACAAGAACCAATTGGAGTTGATGTGCAAAACAGTGTACATAATAAGCAAAAGATGATTCTTTCATGATCAAGGTTTTCAGCCCTTTAATCTCTCCTTTCATGTTACTAGCCCCATCGTAGCCTTGGCCACGGATTTGAGTTATAGTCAAACCATGACTAACTAGTAAAGATTGAATTGCTTCCTTAAGTGATGAAGAAGTAGTATCATCTACATGAACAATTCCAAGAAACAGCTCACATGGCCTTCCTGATTTATCAACATAACGCAAGCAAAGGGCTAGTTGTTCTTTATGAGAGACATCACTAGACTCATCAGCTAAAATTGTATAGTGATATTCACCAATTTCCTTAATGATTTGATCTCTAGTCTCCATAGCACAACATTGAATAATTTCTTTTTGTATGTCCGGCTAGTCAATGTGCAATTACCTGGAGCATTCTTCAAAACAAACTTGTCTACCTCTTCATTATTTGCTGCAAGCCACTTCAAAAGTTCAATGAAGTTCCCTCTATTGCTAGACTCTTCACTTTCATTATGCCCACGGAATGCCAATCCTTGCTGCAAAAGAAACTTCAAACATCTAAGTGAATAAGTCAATCTGATCTTGTAGAGACGTCGCTCCTCATATCCACCTTCACAATTTTATCATCAATTGCTCCATGGGGAGTCATAAATAAGTTGTATCTTTCTTGAGCTGCGTTGTGAGCACTTGTTACACCACCCACATGTAAATCAAGTGCATCATTTCTATTCCAATTTCTCCAACCACCTTCAACAAATGCAGATTTCTTAGTTTTCTCCTTTGCAAACAAGTAGCATACAAAGCAAAATGCAGCTTCCTTCTTGATACTATATTCAATCCAAGGATATTTATAAAACCATATAGGATTGAATTGCCTATCCCTATTTCTGATTTTTCTACTTTTAAATTCATGTGCATAAGGTTGGAATGGTGTAACATCCTGATTTTCAGAGCCTTTTTGAAGCTTTTAAAATAAAATTCACCATTTGAATTTTTCTGGAATTAATTAAAGCTTAATTGGGATTTTCATTAATTAAAAAGGGTTTAATATGATTAATATGAACATGAACATTTGCCAAAGTTATTTTATTTGAGTTCCCTGTGTCTCAAGGAATTTTCTGGAATTTTATTGGATTTTTCTGGATTTATTTGCTATTTTCTAGAGCTCAAAAGAATGTATTTGAATTTCTGGAAAAGAAAAAGAAAATAAAAATCCCAAACCGCCCAGCCGCTCGCCGCCGGCCGCTCTGCCCGCGTGCCGCGGGCGTGCATCCACGCCACGCCCGCTCGCCTTGACCGCCGATGGCGACACGTCGACCATCGAGCGTCGTCTCGCGCGTCGCCATCTCGGCCGCTTCGCTCACGCCCGCCAGCGCCATCTCGGCGCGCCGCCGTCGAGCGGCCGGCGGTGGGGCCCACTGCGGCGTATCGTCCCCGGCCGGGACTCCCGTCTCCGTGTTTGGCACGACTCCGCCGCCGCCTCGCCGTCTCCGCCCAGGACACCTCCGCCGTCTTCCATCCGGACACCTCGGCGTCCGTGTATTTAAGGGGGCCGACCCCCCGGGCTTCTCCCTCATCCCGCAGTCGCCGCCTCCGCCGCCGCTCTCCACCGCCGACGACCGTGCGCGCTGCGCGTAATCGCCGCCGCCGTGTGTGCGTCGCCGCCGTGCGTGCTCTGTCGCCTCGCCGCCGTCCCCATCGCCGCCGGTGAGTCGCCGACGCCCGTTGCCGCCTCGATCCACCGCCGGTGAGCCCCGCCGCCATGCCCCGCCGCCACTCGGCCGCCGGCCAAGCCCCACCGCCCGTCGCCGTCGCACGCGCCGCCGCCGCCCCACCCACGCCGCGCCCGTCGCCGCCCACCGGACCGCCCCGCACCGCGCCCGCCGCCGTCTCCCCGTGCACGGATCCGCCGTGCGCGTACCCGCGATCGCCCACCGGCCGCGGTCGATCGTGCGTGCCATGGACCCGTGGCCGGCTCAGCCACGTCCACCGCCGCGCAATCCGCCACGTCAGCCCTAGGGCCCAGTCAGCAGTTGCGTCAGCAAGCCCAGTCAGCCTGCACTGTTCCGTGCGCCGGATCCACCGTGGACCCAATCTCCCGTGCGCCCGGTCCACAGCACAGTGCGATTTTCCAATTTCCCCGATTTTCTTTAGATCCAATTTTCCAAGAGCCCGTTCTCCCTCGTCCTAGCTCCGATTGACCCGATTCTTTTTCCTAAATTCATCTAAAATTGAGCTCTTCCTTTTGGTTCAGGTTTGAAAGTTTTTGGAGTTTATTTGAATTTTATTTGAATTTGTTTTTGTGTGTCGTCTCGTTTTCTCTCTCGTTAGATTACGCGTTCGAAGGAGCTGAAGCAGGATTCGAAGATCAAGAATTCCTAACTGAGCAAGGCCAAGGCAAGTCGTGTCCTTTGATCATGTTTAACCCAGTTTGCAATCTATTGTTTAATTATTTTGTTTTAAATTATCTTGCATTGCTATTTTTATTCAAACCCTTGTATTGGTAGTTATCGTCCCAACTGGTTATTTCCCTCCTTGATATTTTGGAATACCTTGATGCCATTGTCACCTTAGGTTGGGAATTTAATTAGTGATGCTATGTTATTTGTCACATTGGGTTGGTACGATTAGAATGCTTAGCCTTGCTTATTTTGCGAAAGGTTTCATCATCATATGTGATTAATTAATTTGACCTAATGAGATATTGAATCGTGGTTGGTGCCACTGTTATAAAATTTGTGTCGTGACGTTGGTGCGTCATTAGCGGTGGTTATACAAAATTGGTTTTCACTCGGGCGAATGATCGTGCAGTAAAGGGGGAAGTGTTGGAGCACTTCGAGGGATGTGGTAGTCTCGCCCGAGAACACTTAAGGACTCAACTTTGTGCGCCATTGATATGAGTCTTACTGCAAACCACATGTCCGGTATGGGACAGACTGGTGATTAATTTGTGATGTTTCAGTGCGGTTCCGCCATTGGGATGTCGGTGGGTGGCGTATACATTCCACGGGGCGCAAGGGGGGGTGTGATGTGAAACCCTAGCGGGCGGGATTGGGTTGGAATTGAACATTGTAAAGGCCTTGTTGTGATTTCCTTAGCGCGAGGCTAATCACATCGTGTGGGTACAGTTGTGCAACCTCTGCAGAGTGTAAAACTATTCGAATAGCCGCGTCCTCGGTCATGGACAATGCTCGGTGATTTCACACGAGGTATAGTTATTTCTAAAAAGTTTTGGACAGTGGATGGTTAATTCACTGTTGGTTGGGAGATCCATAAGTGGTTACTTTAATTCCTTTGATTATTGTTTATTATTGTTTTACTTCAAATTCGCCTTCAATCTATTTATGGTAATTTCAAATGCTGTTTATGCAAATTAACCTTTTAGCCTTCCATTGGTAAGCCTTGCATATTATATTGCATTCATTTGTTACAAACGGCTTGCTGAGTACCAATGTACTCACGGCTTTATGCCCCTGTTGCTCAGTTGAGGAGGAGGAGTATCACCAGCAGAAGGTTCCAGAAGGAGAGTACTTCGACGACTTCACGGATTAGGCTTCGTTCTCCACTCGATATCCTGTGGGTGTGTCGATTGGTTGCTGCGCTTTCTTTTGGATTTCCGCTGCTAGTTTCTTTTAAGCCTTTCAGGCTATTAATTGTAAGCTTGACCATAAGGTCGTACTCTGATGATTATTAATAATATTTGAGTCTTTTCTTAGTAGATCGTGATATGTTCGATATTTCATCTTTGTTTATACTGTGTGCACTAGCGTGATCCTGGACTAGTGCAGAATACACAGAAGAGTCCGGATTTGTATATTCGGGTCTCTACAAATGGGCCTTCAATAATATATGATCGTCAAACTGCATCTTGATCATTGACGAGATAATTTGCAATGGATTGCCTCTCCCCTGGATCAAGTGGAAGCCGACTGATATCATAAACCGGTTCTTTTTCAGCGACTGGAGGTGGACTTGGAGGCATTGGAGTTGGAGTCACATTTTCTTCAATCACTCTATCTTGATCCGATCCACCTTCTTGTTCTTCAATTTGCTCTTCTGGAACAGCTGTAGCCACGGAAGGAGATGGAGAAGAAGCCTTCTTCTTTGATGCATATTTATGAAAAAGAGAGGCAATATCACCACTCCTTTTCATGTTTTAACAAATCTGTAAGAGAATTATATAAAGTTTCAATTTACCAAACCAATAATCTAATACTGCAAAAAAACATATAATTGAGTCTTTGGCTTAGGCTTAGCAATTGAGTCTTCATCTTAGGATTTTGATCAGTACAAGTCCTTTAATTCCACCTCATCTATGAAACGCTTGAATCTTCCCATGTTTCTTCTATTCAGAATCTCAGATTAATGTTCTTCTTGTCGGATTCCAAATAAATCAAATCCGATCACTGTGATTGAATGATCTCCAACTAAAAAATTTGGTGTACGTACCTGCGCCGCGCCGATGCTCATGGAGTCACCGCGCCGATGCTCGATGGCCGCACCCGCGCTCGCCGTCGCAGGCTCGCATCGTCGCCCGCCCCCACGGCTGCACCGCACGGCCGCACGCGCACGCAGAAGAATACGAACGGGCGTCGGGCGCAGTCTGACGCGAGCGGCCACGCGAACTCTCGGTGACTCGGTCTCACGCGATGACGCGAACTCCAGACTCCAGTGCCGTGCGGACTTAGAACTCTGGTCTCTGGGCTTTGTTGGACCAAGCGCAGGGTGGTCCGTGGCCCACAGGGACCACCCTGTAGCTCCGCCACTGAGTGTAGTCCATTTGATCAAGACTTGTGGCATAGCATAATTATCCTCCTTTACTAATAGATGGTCCAAAATTTGCTCAGGTTCAATAGCTTGATCATAAAAAATTTTCGGAATAAGCAAGTCAATAAACACAAGGATACAATTCACAAAATGTGGCTTGAGCTAAGAGACAAGATAAACACGAGTGTCAAAACTGTCCACTGGCAATCTTCTAATAGATATGCAATAAAGCTAACCTTCTTCATGATTGTATACGGTCCAGAGTACTTTACAAAAAGCTTCCGACAAGGATGATTCATCAAGGAGGATAGAGCATATGGTTGCAACCTTAGGTATACTTTATCCCCCGCAGTAAACTGCCTTTCAGAGATGTGCTTATCTGCACAAGTTTTGAAGATGTATCGTCATTATCTATTCTCCACCTAACCTAAGATTGGACTTTCCCTTGTTGGACGATTGGAGATTTGTTATACGTTGCTTCCCTATTTGCCAAATTTGAGCACACCAAACTAGAAATTCCTTTGTGGTCTTCCCTCATGTCATCCCCATTACTAAGCAATTTGTTTTGCTCATGCAAATGAAAAGCTGATGAACAAGCAAGAAAAAAAAACAGATTACATACTTTTGATGCACAAAATATAAAAACAAACCATGCAAGAGTAGCAACCTAGCAGATCGTGCACATGAATTTGCAACTTTGCAATCACAGTGTTGTGATTTCCCTGTCTAAACATATAAATCACACAACCAGGCTTGTTATTTCATAGATGTAGAAAAAAGAGATATGTCTTCTCACACACCAATATGCACCTCTAGTGTTTTTTCATGTGTAATTCCTCAAATGAGTTTCTTACATATCCCTGCATTTAGTGATACTTCCTCCCACAATTCAACCATAATCTCTTGATCTAATGTTACTCCTTGTCTAGCTCCTATACAACCTGGATACAAGAAATAAGATAAAAAAACAATGGTTAAATCAAATGTGCAGGCTCAATTTTATTTGCAGCACAAATGTCTAAACACACAAAGAAGTTACATATTCAAAACTTACTATAATTCATTATTCCTATCAACCACTCACGCCGTGGACGTCGATTCACCAGCCTGTGCTTCCTATCAGATGATCAAAAATAACTAATTAGTAAATACGGGAATTAATCAATCATACAACATTCCTTAAGGCAATTACCATTAAAACATGGCATGACAAACCCCATCATATAACATACTAGGAAGCAAATCCAACTCTACTATCAAGCAATTATGTGAAAAACTAAAAAAAACACTACATTAACACTAGGAGGCAACTAGAACAAGAATCGGTGCACATCTGATAACAAAAATATACAGTTCCAAAAAACTAGGGCATTTTGTGATGTCCTACTAAAATGAATTAACTAAATGCAAACACCTCTACTTTTTTTAAGGGGAAATGCTCCATAAAAAGTACAAAAACTAACCTAAGAAACACCCTAGGAGAAACTTAAACGTTTTTTACTGTAAAAAATCATAGTGAATGAATATGCTTATCTTAATAAGATTTCTACAGCTGTCTATTTTTTGACAAAAGGTTTCCCCTGCTTTTATTCAAAGGAAACGAAGGCTCTTACATAATACAGAAAATAAAAGGCTGTGATACTAGCTAACTTCTACAGCTGTCTATGGACTAGAATATCAGATGCACACCAGTTGCACCCCAAGATCATCTATGTATGTACCATGTCTATGTTATATGCTAACCTATATTAGGTGAGCTCCCATTATTCATGTAATGTTTGATTGAGCCTGAAGCACCAACTAAACTAAATGATACATATAGATACCTCCAATGAGTGTTCACCTAGGTTCTAGGCGCTAGTCGGACGATAGACCAACGCCTAGCGCCTAGACAGGCTAGGCGGACACCCAGGCAGACAAAATCGGCTAGGCGGCCAAGGCTGGAGAGCGTTGCCAAGGGCCTAAGCGCTGCCTAGGCGGGCTAGGCGGCCGCCTAGGGAAAAATGCCTTCAATACCTAAATTATATAACAAACTCATCTGACTTATTCATGCCTATAATTTTCATAGATAAGTAGCTTGTTCTGTAGAATGCAAAGTCATTTTGAAATGAGTTAATATGCAGATGTCTCCCCTAATTTGAAATGACTAGAGCTTTTTGTTCACTTGGCTTGAAAACACTCAGTTAGTTGGATCATCACAAGACATGCCAATAGCTGAACTACTTGAAGATCTGACACTTTGCATTCATCCAATGTGATTCCCTCTTCCCAAAAGAACCACATCTCGTAGACATTCACTACTACAGAAAAGGTCATCACAGACGGTTCAAAAACGTCATCACATACGATTTTGTGAACCGTCTGAATTTATGGGTCAGTGATAATACGAGGTCATCACAGACGGTTTTCGAACCGTCTGTGGTGCAAATATCATAGACGGTTTTTAGTTAAAAACCGTCTGTGATACGTAAATATCACAGACGGTTTTTAACTAAAAACCGTTTGTGATATTTATAAATCACAGACGGATTTTAACTAAAAACTGTCTGTGATTATAACTATCACAGATGGTTTTTAGTTAAAAACCGTATGTGATATTCCCTTCTATTCCTAAACCTATTTCTGTTTATTGGCTAGCCTCAGGAAATGCTAGCCATGCCCTCTGAAACAAGCAGATCAACATGTACATGTATACATCCAATTCACATCTCAATTCATTTCACAAACATAAAACATCCATTTTTATTAATATTAGAGTCTACCATTACAATATCTCAAAACAACGAGCAGGTTACACAATAAGAACAACGAGCAGGATACACAACAAGAATAACAAGCAGGATACACAACAAGAACAACGAGCAGGTTACACAACAAGCAAAGATCCTCTATGCCTTCTCGCCCCTGATGCAACGCATGAGCTGAATGTCTTTGACGACCACCATCGTCGGCGTTGATTGAGCGTCTGCCCGGTTGGCACGAGCTAGATGCTTCTGCATCGTCTGTAAGGAGGAGGACAACAAGGAGGAGGAGAACAACAAGGAAGAGGACAGCAAGGAGGAGGACAGCAAGGAAGAGGAGACCAGCAAAGAGGCTGGATTTTGGTTATATTTATAGGGGAGAGGGAGGGAGAGGCGGGAATTCAAAATTTTTGGCGCGGGAACGGAAAGGTGGAGCTACGATTCATGGGGCTGAGGTCAGATTATCACAGATGGTTCTATATATAGAACCGTCTGTGATGAATGAATATCACAGACGGTTCTATATATAGAACCGTCTGTGAATTGGAGCACAAATTTTATATACCGATGCAATATAAACAACTAGTCTGAAAAGATAAAATAGCAAAGGTTTATATAGGTTATATATACTCATTTGAAAGGTTTCGATGAGATCTAAACTTTGCAGTTGAAGAAAAATCCAAATTCTGAAAATAAGACCAAGAAAAAGGGCAAAAACAGAAACCAAAAACTTGCGACGCAGGTTTATGTACGTGGGTGTGTGTGTATTTTCAACCACAAAGCAGCTCCTCTAAAAGTAACTCAGTATCTAAAACAACTCACCCTTCCCCATTTGTTGGAAAACCAGGTTTCAATTTAGAAATCTACTGTTGACAGAGCGATGTGGGATCTTACAATCTGATAAGAGGTGTAATGCTTTGCCCATAGCATCACTTGGCTTATAATGTCCTGCCACCATATAAGTTACCTTTGGCGCATGACTAAGCCAAGGAACTAGAACTTTTAGCCCGCATGTACTATGATCTTTGTTGTTTCCCTAGCCCCACAAAAGGGATGCAGGCGGAGATACCTACCCGTTCATCTCACACCCTAGGGTGGCTGCCCCTACCTGGAAAAAACCACCTTCTCATCCATGCAAAGGTAGCAACTTGGCTAGTTACTCAGTTTAGCATGTCCTATTCCTAGTCTATGGTCAGTACGGTTTGCACCACTTATGAAGCACTAGTTGCTTAGGTCCTTAAAGTGCTATCCCTATATAGAGGAACCCTATCTTCCAAAACATAACCATGCCTGGGTTGTTTTTATTTTAGCCAACCCTGAGTTCCTCTACCCACCAAATAACTCTATAACCCTACTTGGGTTATAGCATCACTGCCACATTGTTGGATCAAGGATAACTGACTAGAGGGGGTGAATAGGAGGTTTTAAAATTTTTTTGCCTTCTAATTAATTTCTACAAAATTTAAAGCAATTGAAATATACACAATTCTAGTAAGTTTATGGTTCGACAAGAATGAATCTTTACAAGAACCACTAGCACAAATAAATAATCACAGTATGCTAAATATACAAGTGCTAAAAGGGAGACAAAAGGAAATCAATGTACACACAATATTTTCACCGTGATGATTGGAAACTTGCCGGTTTCTTCTAGTCCATGTTGAGGAAAGCACAAACGAATTAAATCGACTCCACGAATTAAGCATCACCTCCTCAATCCACTATTGGTAGTCCTTCACTCCGAAGATGGTGTACTTCAAACCACTCATGAGTCGATGTTGAGCTTCTTCATAACCTTCTTGAAGAAGTCACTGTGCAAACTCCACCAAATCGTCCAAGTGCTAGAAAACACCAAGAGTAAAAGATCACACGCTTTGCTTGATGACAATCAAGTGCCAAAGGATCAATCTAAAGATGCAATGCACTTGTTTGGCTCAACCACCTCCAATAAATGCACAATGAGAAAAGGAGGTATGGAGTGAATGCTCAATGCTCAAAGATGTTCAATAGAGTCTCTTCTTACTGTCCTTGAGTAGGTGAATGGGTATTTATACCCTCACCAACCAAAACTAGCCATTAGAAGTGAATTCCAAAAAAATTCAGGGCGAGCGGAACTACCACAGGTCAAAGGCCGATGCTTCCACACCTGTTCTGACGGGACAGTAATGTCTATGTCAGAGTTTCTGAACTAGCCATTAAATGTCAATGTGGAACTACCGCCATTATAAATCCAGTAGTTCTATTTAATCGGTAGTTCTGGAAAGTCAGCACGGTACTTCCATTGGAACCGATGCCAAGAGTTGGCGCTCTCTGAAAAAAAGGTTCCGCTCGACCTTTTAGAGCTTCCATGCTCCGGAAGTACCATTTGAGGCTGTGGAACTACCACTCTACGGTAGTTCCACCATTGAAACTCTGATACTTCCATTTGCTGCGGACTCAGAACTTTCCAGAGGATGCTCTCTGGAAAAAAAAGGCTCCGCTCGGATAGTTAGAGCTTCCAGGAAGTGTAAGTACCACAATTTGCACGCTGGTACTTCCGGTTGTTCGGACAGAGCACCGAGTGATTCCGAGGGTGCTCTCTGGAAAAAAGGTTCCGCTCGATTTTCGGCACTTCCGAGCGTTGGAAGTACTGCTGAAGGCTGCGGAAATTCCGCTCCACGATAGTTCCATCATTAAAACTCTGGTACTTTTGTTTTTCCAGATAGAGCACAGATTTGCCTATCAGTTTTAATTTTCAATGAATGCATGATCCTAAATTGATCCAAATGGCACACGAGAATATGTTATCAAGCTACTTGCCATGATCCCTCGTTATGGTACGACATTTAACCTATAATCCGGTCTTCCATCCTTTCTCCTAAGACTGGTAAAAATAAAAGGACGGTCCTATTCTATATATACCTTTGCCATGAGCTACTTTGATCTTTATGTTGATCTTTAGCATGCGTCTTGTCATCATTTTAGGGACTAAGCCTTTTAAACACTCAATAAACATGTCAGTCCCATATCCATATAAATTCATTAATTACCAAAATCATTTTTAGGGGCCTGGATGCTTTCACACATAACCCTACCCAAGTTATGGCACAACTGCTAGACCTCACTGATCCAGCCTCAATATTACCTAGTAGGTCTACTAGATCCACTTAATGTGTTTTAAGTATTTTAGAAATTAAATTTTGGGTTAACATGCAATCATTTCAAACCATTCACAATCCATAAAAATCAATTAGAAGACATGATCAAAGAAGCGAGTTGCCTGAGTGTGCTTCTGCTTCCATCAACTTGCTAATACCAGGAACGAGTCATACATGTCCTACACTACTTTCGCGTTAACTCCTAATGATGATTTCCAATTTTCAGACTAAACAATATCTTCATATAGTACAAAATATAATTATGCATGCCATGCAAATATTTCCTAATTTACTTTAAATGTCGATAATTTATTTGGTCTCAAATGTTTATTCCTTTTAAGTTGCATTTATTGGGACATAGTATATATTAGGAGAATTATGTGCAGTATAAGAATATATTTTATTTGGTCTCATATGTTTATTATTTTATGTTGAATTTATTTGGGGTGTATGTGTAGCAGAAAATAAAATGGAATAATTAAATAAGTAATCAATTAAAAACATAAGAACAAATGGAAAAGAATAAAGATTATTGTAATCATTTTTTTATTTTTTTTCATTATCAATATATCTTTATTTTTATTTTATATAATTTATTATTATTATTATCTTTTCTCTTTTTTTCTTTACTCTTGGCCCAGTTCAGCCCAGCCGACCAGCCTATTTGGCCCAAAGCGAGGCCACAAACTATGACCGCCGAACCCTAACCCTAACTTTATCCTATCTCCACCCTGTCCACTCCATCAGCCGCTGCCACACCTCCCATGTCTCTCCCGATTTCCCCTCCCCACTGATGCCTTCCTTTTTCTCTTTCTTCACCCCGACGACATCCCTGAGCTCCCCCTTGCCTCCTCCTACTCGTTGCCACCCCCTCCTCACTCTCTAGCACCGCCATCTAGATCCACCACCTCTGGATCCATCATTGTTGGTGGCCATCCTTCCTAACGCCGATCAACCATGCCATTGTTAGCCGTCCTCTCCCTACAATATTCCAAATTCTAGAGAAGGCAAAAGTAAGTAAAATTTAGATCTTTTTGTATGCATCTTATTTCATTTGGTTTTATTGGTGTTCCTTTGGGAAAATGACTTACGAATGCAATTTTTTGGAAAAAAAGAAAAATACAATTGATAGAATTCACATTGAATTCACAATCGAATCTAAAAAGAAGATCCAAAGGTGGCTTGGGAGAATTTATAGTAGAAACCAAATCCAAAACTCAAATATAACTTCACGGCACAAGAAATAAAAATTTGAGCATTGTTTTAACTTGTTCCTTAAATTATTCTAATTAAATTATTTGTGATACACGAAATAGTAGATTCTACATAATTGTTGGGAAAAATATATGGCTTTGAAAATTTTGGAAAAATTAAAGGAGAATCTTCACCATGTCAGGAGGCTTCACAAAATTTTTAATAATATTTAGAGCTCATTTGCTATGTCTAAAAATTCCTCAAACCTCTAAGCCAAGCCAAACCGCCTTCTTTAATTACTCCTTTCCACCTTCTCCATTGCGAAGGCATATTCTTGAACTTTATGCCTTCTCTCCATCACTTAAAATCCTAACACTAATGAGTGGGACTGGGCCCTACCCGTCAGGCCATCTCACTTCACTCGCTAACACACTAGGCCCAAGAAAGAAAAATAAAGCTTGGAAATTAGCAAAAAGATCCAAATAAATCGCAGAAATTCCTATAATTCTAATAAAATGCAAGGAACTCAAATAAAATTAACTAAACTCATTTTGAACAAAATTTCTTATAAATCTTACTAGTTTTTGCTCTAGGCTCAAAATGAAAACAAATTAAATTCTTGAAAATAAAGTTTGAAATTTTGGGATGTCACACGGTGCAAGATTAGGACTATGTGATGTAAAAGCTATATGATAATCACTTTCGTCATATGCCCAAGGAAGCGTACAGTTGCCGATAGTGTATTTGATTATCTCATGTGCGTAAAGTTGTACAATCTCTCAAGAGTGTTAAAAATTATTTAAGTAGTTGTGCTCTTCGTCATGAGCATGCTTGGATGTTGCCACAATGGGTATAGATTTTATTTTTACAAAATTATTTCGATAGAAAAGATGAGATGGCATGTACATGTCACATGTGCCATACCCATGGTCGGGAATTGTGTGATGATCACAGCCAAGGAGGGTTTGTGAATGGATGTGATTTACTGTTACTAAAGTTATATAAATGTTATTTCATTACATGTCAATTGCTCATTACAATTCCATTGCAAATTACTACTTATCGATATTGCGAACAAAAGCTGCTTCATGCTGAAAATAACTTGTAGCATAGAGCCTTATTCATTGTTAGCCTTGCATTTATATATATATGTTGTGATACACTACAATTCTTGCTGAGTACACAATGTACTCAATCTTGTTTAAATTATTGTTGTTCACAGGATAAGGAAGAACTTATGCCAGACGACGCGTATTTTGCACCCAATACTGGGGAATACGACAATGGGTCATTCTAGGGCCTTATCCTAGTCAGTTGCCTATAGACTATGGTGGCACACCACTGGTCTCTTTTGTTTATTTACTTATCTTCTGCTGCAATTTACTCTTGCTACTTATATTTATTTGGCCGATTGGCCGCATGTTGTAAACTTTATATACATCACTTATCTATTTATCCTATTTGCTAGAATTTAATTGTATGCTTAATTTTATATGAATTTATAAAGAAGAATCGGGTCAATTGGAGTTAGGACAAAGAAGAACGGACTCTTGGAAGGTTTAAATCTAAGAAAAAGGGAAAACGCTATTTGGATTTTTCTAGAATTATTTTCCTAAAGAAAAATTGAATTTATGATGTCGGCATGGAATTTATATTTTGACCAAACTATTTTCCTAAAGCAAAATTGACTCGGGTCACTGACATGTGGCCCATCGATCTATGGACCAAGTCCATGGGCTTGGTTCACAAGTCTACGGTGCACCGGGTTTACGGAACAGGGACTGGCGTGTGGGACTAAGGTGTCATAGGCATGATTCATGGTGGATGGGGTATATGGATGACACACGGTGTTGATGCAGCGTGCAATGACATTAGGGATGACACAAGGCACGGTGGACGAAGCATTACACATGAACCAAGGTGATGCATGCGACTCGAGCAATCGACACAGTAGGAAAAGCAGTGGGCAGGGTGCGTGAGTCTTAATGACACGATGATGGGGAGAAGGCAGTGAGGACAGATGGTGGGGAGAATGACGGTGACTCAACAGGCGGCTCACTGACGGTGAGGACAAAGATGATGATGCGGTTCTCTGGCAAGGAACTGACGATGGTGAAGAAGATGACAACAACTCAACTTCAGCAGAAACTCGACAACGGCGCAAGGCGAAGGCAGTAAGGCAGCTTGAGTGCAAAAAAGTGGGGCATGGGCATGCCATTTAAGGAACAGACACCAAGGATTCCGAGACGAACATGGTGGAGAGTCACGATCGGAGACGACGAACGGCGGCGACACGAATAACTCGAAGACAAAGTCTAGGCCAGGAACGACAGAACCAATAGTAGGACCCACTATTAGTGATTGCACAGTGAGGCGTACGTGGCTACAATGTGTGGAAACACAGATGGGCAAAGCGTGGTGCGGGCACAAATGAGGCAGCTTGCTAGAGGGATGGAAGGGCGAGCGGCGATTATCAAGACGAATGGCCATGACGTGAATCAAATGGCCAAGGCAAATTGGGATAGGGTGATAGGCTGGACAAGGCAGAGAAAAAATGGGTCGGCTTTTAGGTTTCAGCCCAAAAAGGCTTTAAGGGATTTTTCTAACATTTGTAAATTTAGTAAATAAGAAAAAGGATTAAAGCTCTATGAAAAAGCAAATAAATCTAGAAAAAGCGAAGAAAATACTAAAACAATCTTTGTAACACAAGGACCTCAATGAAACAATTTTGAGCTAATTGAAATTTAATTGTTCATATTAAATCTTTTTAATTTCTAAAAATTCAACTTAAGCTTTATTTAATTAAGAAAAATCCAAATCCTACTAGCATTTCTCTTTTATCCCCTTCTTCTCCATTCTCTGCTAGTGGGCCCAACCCTTTTCTTCTTCTTTCTTTTTCTTTCCTACTCCTTCCTCCCTCTCTTTCTTTCTTTACTTTTCCCTATTCCCACCCGTTCTCTCTCTCCTAGTATCATGTCGCTGTGCATGCTGTCGTGTCGACAGCACCTGTGCACACCCACACCATGCGCCGACCACCTCAACATGAGAGCCACAACCGCACTAAGTCAGCCATGCCACTCCCAATGGATTGGTCGCTGACCACAGCACCCGCAATAGGGCCTCCACAGCACTCCTTCTAGCTATTTAAACCAATTCGTCCTTCTCCCTCATCTCCTCGTCCTCCTTCCCTCCCTTCGTCCACCACAACAGCGCGCTGTGCCAAATGCTAGCCACCATTCCGGCTTCTCTGGCGACCTCCACCCGAAAGTGCCCACGTCACGTCATGTTCTACCCTCTTAAGAGCAAGTACAATAGTATAGCCAACTAGTGGCTATAACACTTGTCCATTTCATCTATAGCCTTTAAAAAAATAGTTCATACAATAAGGTAGCTATTACAATAACTATTTGGCCCCACGTGTAAGAGAGTGAAATGCATATTTTTACGTGCTATAGCTAGCTGTAATTTAGTAGTCAGCTTCCTTCTCTCTCTTCATTTCTCTCTCTGCCACGTAAGATTTGGTTGATATTATATTTGCTATAGCCTGCTGACTAAGTCTTATTGTACCTGCTCTAAGTGCTAATCCCTTCAACCAATTTTGATCCTGCTCACCAGAGTACACCCAAGCTTCTTTCTCCCTTGCCACCAGCCATTGCCGCCACCACCTTGCTCATTCCTCCTTTGAAGCCTCCCAGTCCAATCTGTTTCTCTATGAGCATCATCACATAATCCTCGTTCTTCCCCAAGCACCGCCAAAGCCTTCATTATGCCCCAACTTGCCAGCAGCATGAGCCCATCTGCGCTGCCAAAGGCCAACGCCACCGGCCATCCATGCTCACCTCCAGCCATGCCCTCACCACCAGTAAGCCCCCTATGGTACACTCTTGCTCATGTGCACCCCTCTTTTCTCCCCTCTCCTTTCGACCGCTGCCGCCCCAAGGCTTCCCTAAGCTTGGCTGCTATTGCCTCGGTCAATCGCTCCCAGCGCCACCTCAACCCATGCCGTCACACCCAGTGGCTTTCTCATGCCCCCATTCACCCCATTTTGCCCACTGTCACCCCCTTTCGGCCACCGCCCACCATTGGCACCACTGCCCTGCCTTGCACCCTCCTCCCCTGTTCGGCCAAAACAGAACACCGCCCCACCCCCTCTCCTTTGTTCTGTCTTTCTAAGGTGTATGCATGTGGGCCCTCCTCCATTTTATTTAAAAGCTAATTCAATTAATTACTGGTTATCTAAGTTAAAGTCTATGTAAAGTATAATTGATGACTCACAAATACGATGAGTTGTTTTCCAATTAGAAAATAATTATGTGAAATTTAAGTAATTAGCATAAATCGAAATAAGAATAAAAGATATGGACAAGGATTTAATTATGAAATTAGAGTAAAACTTTATGTAAAATGAAAAGATTGGAAGATTTAATTTGATTAATTGCATGTCACTAAGGGATGTAAATAATTAATAATAAGTATACCAACAATATCACTTAAAAATTAAATGTTAATTCAAGGCATTATTAGCATATAGCTTTGTCTAATCTCTAGATATCTTGAGAACCTATTAAGAATGACAACTAAGTTAAAATCAGGAAAATTGGTCCCTATGCGTCTATTAAAATATAAATAACCTATGTGTCATCAGTCATTGAAATAACCTCGCTAATATATAATCTGAAGAACAAAGTAATATTATGACCAATTAATTAGACTTGTGTGGTTACAGACCAAACAGAGAGAGAGAGGTATGGTAGTGGAGAGTTAGGTGAGCAATGCTTAGGGTTTCCCCCATGGCCTGTATCTATATATATTCACATGGGGAGTGTTTTTACAGTGGTACCCTTACATTTTAGTATCCCTCTCAGGGGCATTTATACCATTATACATGTCCCACTTTGGGCCTTACAGCCTTCTAACAGGCCGGCTGGGCTTAGGTGGGGGCCACCCCCACAACAGGAGCCTCTCATGGTGAAGGGCTTCATGGGCCGAAGCCATGTTGCCGAGCCATTTGGCTCCCTCCGTCCCTGCGGCCTGTGACCTTCAATGATCTTGGACAGGACCGTTCTTTGCTGGTTCAGCCTGCCGTCGCACTGAGGATATGGGATCGGACCTGCTGTCGAAGGTATTTTCGTCCTTGGACCCGTTTAGCCGTGGAGTTGAAGGTGCCGACGGGGTTGAAGATGTCGGCGAAGTTGAAGTCAAGGCGGAGACAGGCTCATGCCGCGGACACCCCTGGGCGCGAGGTAGGCGAGGCTCCCGCGCGTAGCACCGGGAAGTCGAGTGGGGGGAGGGGGCTCTGCCCGGTCTGGCGTCGACATGGCTCGACAACTTCGCGGTCTGGAGATTTTGTCTTAATGACGGCGAGAATCGCGCCGACCCCTAAATTGCCAGGGGTGGGTTGCTGCAGCCGTACGCACTGTCCCGATGGGAAGGTACACGCGGCGGGACGCGATTGGCGCGTCATGGGCTGCCAGTGGTCGCACGACCACAGTCGCGCGCCCCTTCCTGAGAGAAGCGGGATGCGTGGCGGGATGCTACTGGCGCATCGTGCGCTGTCCGGCTGCCTGCCACTGCGTGCTCCCAGCTGTCAGCGGTTACGCTTCCCGATTGTGGGGAGCTGAACCGCTGGGCCCCGCCGGTTGCATTTTCGATCGTGGGGGAGGTGAGGGGGATTTATAAGGCTCACCACCAGCATGCGAACGCTCCTCTTGGCTACTCGCTTGCCATTGCTTTGCTCTCTTCTTCCTTGTTCTTTTGTGCAATCTGCCCTTGCTCCTGCTTCTTCACCTCGAAGGAGGTTGGAGCTGGCGCAACTGACCCCAAATGCGATAGTTCGCCTGGCTGTTTACACCTGGGCGGTATGAACAGAAGGTGTCCGTCCCAGCGCGAGCCTGTTTGCCATTCTGCACGATGCACGCTGCCAGCCGAAGAAGGTCGAAGGAGGGGCGCTATCGAACTTCGGCAGCGTCAACTTCGTGTTGAGGGCGCAATGCACGAAGCTCTTCCCCGCGTTGGCTACGCGAGGGAAGTGGGAGTCCGGTTGGATGCGACTGTGGTTCTACTACCACGTGACGAGCACGAGCGGTCTACTGTGTCGGGGACAGTCGATATTGTTCAACAGCTCACCAGATGTGAAGTGAAGGGCGACGACGAGCAGAAGGCGTGGAGGCTTGCCGGTGTCGTTGAACATGCATGATGTCGTTGAAGAGTTCACTATGTACGGGGTGGCACCACTTTCCAGGCGGTGGAAGTATGAGAGACGGGGCCGCACCTGGAAAGATGGCATCCACCCGACAGTATCTTCCCTTCTAAAACCCACTATTCCTTGTAAGTCCTTCGGCCCTAGGCTGCGTGCCCGCGCATGTACACGTGCGACCCTTTATGAACGATGCCCCACTTTTGTGTGCAGTGCCCTGGCTGGAGGATGCGGAGCGCGCGGTAGTTGCGCTCCTTGGGCCATACACGGCCAAGGAGCATAAGTTGCGCGAAGCTGCAACCGCCTCGGTGAAGCAGGGGCGGATAAATCAGGTATGCGAGGCCCTGGAGATTCCCGTGCCCGAATGCGCAGTGCCGGCGGAGGTCCAGAGCTGCCGCCGCGATGGCGATAGCAAGGTGGGGGTGCCACCCTCTCGGCGCAGGGCCGATCTGATAGGGTCACCGGGGTCCTGGAGTCCGACGGGGAAGTCGTCGAGGCTGAGGAAGAAGTCGTCGCTCCCCAGGCCGGTGAAGTCCCCGCGCCCCATATGGAGGCTGAGTGGACACCTCCCCGTGCTTTGGTAGAGGGTGTCGAAGGTAGGTGCAATCCTTTTCCCCCCGCGACTTCGCGAAGCTCTCTCCGATTTGCTCGTTCATTCCATCGTCGACATCAGGCGAGACGAGGTCTCCCGGACGCGGTTGAGGATCGAGTAACGAAAGTGTCCGCGAAGTCTCCGGCCTTGTTGTGCAGGACGCGATGTGGGCGTCTGGTGCTGCCGAAGCCACTGGCGCAGAGGGGCCGAGGCTCATCGTCTCCGATTTCATCCCTTGATCGGAGATGCTTCGTGTCCTTCACGAGGTCGCGGAGCACGTCGACGGCAGCCTGGATCGACGGGTGCTGTCAACGTGCGGGGGAGATCTTCTGGTGCTCGCGCTGGGTGTCTTGGAGATAAGGGTAAGTGCGTACGTTTGCGGCCTACACCGTTGTCGAGTACATAGCTAACACTCGCAGTTTCTTTTATACTCTTGCTCTCAGCCAAGCCCTGAAGGAGACTCGCATCTACGAGCGAAGGGTGCTGGAGGGCCAGCTTCTGCTGCCGACGAGGCTCACGCTGCCAAGGACGAGCGTATTCGCATGCTGGAGGCAGAAAACGTGAGGGTGGTTTTCGACGTGCAGATGCTTGCTGCGAATGCGGAGAGCGCAGTGACGGCGGCGCAACGTGCCACAGAGGAGACCCAGCACGCTGCGGTGGAGGAGCGCACTGGCTTGCTTCAACAAATTTCCACGCTGGAGGAGGAGAAAGCCCAGCTTGCCACGTCCCTTGAGGAAAGGAACCGAACCATGGGTGACGCGTCGGTGGCGGCGTGGAGGGCGATGGAGTCTCTGGAGTGGGCCCTCTAGGACCTTTCTGTTGACATGCTGGACGTTACGCACAGCCCCGCGGATCTGGCGTAGACGCTTCAACGAATCGAAGAGGGCTCGAACCTCGCCCTCCGCTGTGCCAGAGCCTTCGGCGATCACTGCGGCTTTTCTAGCGCTTGCCTCGCCTTTGCCATGCTTCACGCCCGGGGGTGTGAACACGTCAACGAGCTGGTCGACCCTCAGCTGGATCTGCCAGCCGAAGCCGGGGTGAGGTCCCATGCCCTTTGCGCCACTCAGCCCGCCCTCCAGACTTTCTACAATCGGATCTGGGGCTACATCGGAGAGGACACGGCCAAGGTCGTGCTGCGGCGAACGCTGCATCGGAAGGGGAACTTCATCCAGTGGCTCGAGGACGTTCCTCGGCGCAATGAAGATGGAGCAGACCTACAGGTGTAATGCCGGGATCCGGCGTGTGGTGTTGCGTATGCCTTGTTGTACGGTTGTCGCCCTACGGCCTCCTTTTTGTATGAATGAAGCAACACTTGCCCAACGTGTTCTGTCGTTGCGTATTATTCGTGCTCCGAGAAGATGTGTCGTTGCGAGCGTTCCGTCCCCTATCTTTTGAAGAAAGTAGACGCGCGAGCGCTCCGTCCCCTACCCTTCGAAGTGGTGGCAGCGGAGCTGGCGCCTAGTCAAAGTAGATGCGCGAGTGCTCCATCTCCTACCCTTCGAAGTGGTGGCGGCGGGGCTGGCGCCTAGTCGAAGTGGACGCGCGAGCGCTCCGTCCCCTACCCTTCGAAGTGGTCTAGTTGAAGTAGACGCGTGAGCGCTCCGTCCCCTACCCTTCGAAGTGGTGGCAGCGGGGCTGGCTCCTAGTCGAAGTAGACGCACGAGCGCTCCGTCCCCTACCCTTCGAAGTGGTGGCAGCGGGGCTGGCGCCTAGTCGAAGTAGACACACGAGCGCTCCGTCTCCTACCCTTTGAAGTGGTGGCAGCAGAGCTGGCGCCTAGTCAAAGTAGACACGCGAGCGCTCCATCCCCTACCCTTCAAAGTGGTGGCAGCGGAGCTGGCGCCTGGTCAATAGACACATGGCGCCGTCCCTACCCTTCAAGTGGTGGCGCGGCCGGCGCCTGGTCAGTAAACACGCGAGCGCTCCATCCCCTATCCTTCAAAGTGGTGGCAGGGGAGCTGGAGCCTAGTCGAAGTAGACCCACGAGTGCTCCGTCCCCTACCCTTCGAAGTGGTGGCAGCGGAGCTAGCGCCTAGCCGAAGTAGACACGAGCACTCCGTCCCCTACCCTTCGAAGTGGTGGCGCGGAGCTGGCGCCTAGTCGAAGTAGACGCGTGAGCGCTCTGTCCCCTACCTTTCGAAGTGGTGGCAGCGGAGCTGGCGCCTAGTCGAAGTAGACACTAGCGCTCCGTCCCCTACCCTTCGAAGTGGTGGCAGCGGAGCTGGCGTCTAGTCGAAGTAGACACGTGAGCGATCTGTCTTCTACCCTTCGAAGTGGTGGCAGCGGAGCTAGCGCTTAGTCAAAGTAGACGCACGGGGGCGAGCCTTTGCTGCGCCCAATTTACACTCCGTATAGTGCGCTGCGGAGGCAAGCCTCTATTGCGTCTTATTTAAACTCCATAGGGTGCGTGGGAACTGATGAGGACATCACTTCTATTGATATGAACACCCCTCTTACTGCTTCCATGAATGATGGGCAAGGTCCAATCACTCGGGCACGTGCTCGTCAACTCAACTATCAGGTAAACTCGTTTTTAGGAGTCAATAATATTTCCGCTGAGCATTCGATACTTCCTAAGACTTGTGATTTTCTTGTCCTTAGGAACCATGGAGAAGAACCACGCGAGCTCAAGTGTAGAAGTGGAACCGTCAAGCGCAAGCCAACTCATATTCGCGAGTTCGACTCAGATTCGGACTGCTGGACAGCGCCTACTTCAAATGACCGTAACTTTTGATCTAGAAGGTTTCTCGGGGCCCGTGAGTACTCGTTGGAAAGATCTTGGAGTCTACTTTCAGATGAATCTGGTCTCACCTCAAAATTCCATCCGAGCCGATCAGAAACTGCAAAACAAGTGGCGTCACTTTTCCAGTCCGAGTCAAAGTGGGCCTTGGGCCTTGTAATCACACTTAGACTATTTGGGCCTGCACTAATCATGGGTGTACTGTTCACGTGAACAGTACCCGTGAATAGTACCACATCCCCTTTTGTTAGATAAGTGCGGCCTCCCCCACTCCTATTTAAGGAGGTCGCACCCCTTTAGTTTTCCTCGGGTTTTCTTAAGAGTTTATTCTGCTTAGCAGTTTCGCGCATGTTCGGTTTGAGGAACCCCAACTTGTGAACTTAAACATTATTCGCAATTTCAGATTGCATCTTTTACTCTCTTGCTTGTGTTCTCGATTCGCTTGCAGGAGATAGCCTTCTTAGCGAGGTCAATCGTGTTCGCACGGTTGATAACCAACGGAGCGATGGTGTAGTGATTGCGAGGGTTCGATCTGCTTTGGTCGGAGCCTTTGGATCATCAACGTCGAGATCTCCACAATCGACTTATCAGTACCTCTCGGAAGATCGGGCCATCGTCACATCGGTTGGTATCGAGCAACGGTTGCCCGTGAGGTAATTCTTGTATCCCTAGTTAGTAGATTGGTTTTATTTCCTATAGTCCAGAAAAAAATTGCCCCACAAAAGAGTTAATTTCCGCTGTCCAAACCCGTTGTGCCTTTCAATCTGTTAGTTTTGGTTTGCTAAATTGAATTTGTGTCCGTCATAGTATTGTCTAGTTGCTGGTCATATCTTTGTTCCATTGAAAATCCAAACAAAAAAAAAATTCCCCACCCCAAACCCTAATTTCCAATTTCGGCTGATTTTTCCTTCCTCTGCAGCCGCCACCAAAAACATCATATCTTTTGATTCCAAGATTATTTTTGAGTGGGACCACCGCCATTAGATTCAAAATTTCCTTATCCATCTATCTGTAAAATTTCACATCATTCCAGACAGGCAGTTAAGAGATATGTGCGGTGAAAGTTGACCTAATTATCTGTTGTGAATCTGCAACAGTCAGCAGTTGTGATTTTTGTGCGAATTTCTGTGTTGGGATTCAGAAGTTGGCCCCAAAAAAATCTGTAGAAAAGCCGTCAGAAAACAGTAAAAAAGAATCAGTGAAAAGAGGCATCTGACAAAAGTTACGGCCGAATTACCAACGTGCTGTCCAGTGGACAGAAATCTGAAGTTTTCAGTTTTGGGTCAATTCTTGTGTTCTTCAATTCCAGTTTGAATTGGATTGAATTATCTTGTATTTACCACTCCTACACTTTGCCATACACTTATTCTTAGCCTTCTTCCATCCTTGGTTGATCAGCAACATAGGCTAAGTGCTAGATACGAACTATAATTCAATTCTATGCAATTCTGAAATGAACTGATTGTTCTCCATTGCTACCATATTGTGCCTTCCAAGCTACACCTACTCTTGATCGAACAGGTTCCCTCTTGCAATCGTACCCACGCTCGACACGGTGTCACGAACCAGCCACCGGTTGTACCACCGCTACATTGGTAAGAACACTTGTAAGAGTGTGATAAGACGCTTGAGAGTGTGTGATTCTACTTCTCGCCACCTAGTAGTTGATAGGGATAATACCTTTGTGTTGTCTTTTGTTTGCTACTAACCATGGCGGTGAGGCGTCGATGCGCAAGAGTGTGTTTTAAAGGAGAGCTCATGGCGCTTTTGGATGAACAACGCGCTGCCATTCGATGACATCGATAGGAAGATGGATACAATGCAACTTTCCATCAATGAGAGCATTGCAACACTCACTACACGCCTTGAAAGAATGGTGAATCGGCCACCAAACAATGGAGGCCAAGATCATGAGGAGGAGATGATAATGAGAGACAAAACCGTGGCGCGGTGCTGCACGCCACGACACCATCCTCATCGAACCGTCATGGTATGGGAGGTAACAATAATTTTCAGTATCACAATGCTCATGTTCATGATGACCCGTTTGCTAAAGTTAAATTTTCCATACCATCTTTTGCGGGTACCTATGATGCTGAAACTTATCTAGATTGGGAGATGACAGTTGAACAAAAATTTAATGCCCATCTAGTTCTGAAGTGCATAGAGTCGGACAAGCTACTAGTGAATTTAAAGATTTTGCTATCATTTGGTGGACTCAAGTAGTTAATTAAGCTTAGCCCCGATACATGGGATAGATTGAAGGTAGCTATGCGTGCTAGATTTGTTCCTCCTGCTTTTAAACGTGAAATGCGTAAGAAATTGCAGCGCTTAGACCAAGGTAATAGATCTGTTGAGGAATATTATCAAGAACTGCAAATAGGCATGCTGCGTTGTAATGTTGAAGAGGATGAGGAGGATAAGATGGCTCGTTTTATGGGGATTAAGGCGTGAAATTCAGGACATAATTGATTACAAAGAGTATAATGATATCAATAGATTGTTCCAGCTTGCTTGTTTGGCGAGAAAAATTGCAGGGTAGACAACAAAGGACAAGGAGCAATTTTGGAGGTACGTCTACATCGAGACCAACACAGAGCAACCCAAGACAGCCCCACCTCCTATTTTTCGAGCTGCTGCCCCTCTGTGAGTAGGGCGCGTTCAGCAGCACTTGCCACCACCATCACGAGCACCCGAGGCGAGCAAATCTACTAGTGTGCAAGCACCAGCAAAGAGCTCTTCATCGGTTGCTTGACGGGCGTCGACGGGCATTGTGTGCCACCGTTGTAAAGGGATGGGCCACGTCATGAGAGATTGCCCAAGTCGGCGGGCGTACATTGCGACGAAGATGGTGGTTATGTAAGTGCTAGTGATGTTGAGGATGAATATGCTCTTGCAGCTAACCTTGCGGTGATGATGATGATCATGAGACGGATAGTGATGGTGAGGAGATTTTAGGTGCCGCTGCTCGACGAGTTATAGAACCATAATTGTGCAGCGAGTAATCGAGCACTCAAAGAGAGCAAGAGGAGAAGCTACAACGTCATAATTTGTTTCAGATGTTCCTCATCGTCAAGGATTGCCGTGTTCGTGTTATAATTGATGGCGGGAGCTGCAATAACTTGGTGGATTCAGGATTGGTCAAGAAGCTTGGCTTGACCACACGTCGCGCATCCTCACCCATACCACATTCGGTGGTTCAACAACAGCGTAAGGTGAAGGTAACACAATCTGCGAGTGCAATTTTCCATTGGTTCTTATCATGATGTTGCTGATTTCGACGTAGTACCTATGCAAGCCTGCTCACTTTTATTAGGTCGCCCATGGGAATTTGATACCGATGCAACTCATCATGGTAGAAGTAATAAATACTCTCTTGTGCACAAAGGAAAGAAAATAACTTTGCTACCTTTGACACCCACTGAAATTGCTAATTGTGATAAAGAGCTAGCTGAAAATAAGAAGAAAGAACTTGAACATGAATCTGAAAATCAGCAAGTAGTGAAGGATGTTTTCCCACCTAAGAAAGAGAGGTTGCCATCTAGTTCTAGGACCGAGGGAATTAAATTAAAGGGTTGTGTCATGCTTGCAACCAAATCTGATCTTGCTGAAATTTGTCATGATGAAATGCCATGCTATGCTTTGATATGCAAAGATGCTTTATTTTCACTTGATGATATATCTAGCTCTTTGCCGTCTGCTGTCACTAACCTTTTGCAGGAATTTGAGATTGTGTTTCCTACTGAGATACCCCCAGGGCTGCCACCAATTAGGGGTATTGAACATCAAATTGATTTGATTCCAGGAGCTTCCCTACCTGTCGAGACCCGAATATGCAAATCCGGACTCTCCTGTGTATTCTGCACTAGTCCAGGATCACGCTAGTGCACACAGTGTAAACAAAGATAAATATCATCCACACCACGATATTCTAAGGAAAATCCAAATTATATTAATATTCATCAGAGTATGACCTTATGGCCAAGCTTACAATTATTAGCCGGAGGGCTTAAAAGAAACTAGCAGCGGAAATCCAAAAGAAAGCGCAGCAGCCAATCGACACGCCCACAGGCTATCGAGTGGAGAACGGCCTAATCGCGAAGACGTTGAAGTATTCTCCTTCGGAACCTCCTGCTGGTGATACTCCTCCTCCTCAATCGAGCAACATAGGCGTAAAGCCGTGAGTACATTGGTACTCAGCAAGCCGTTTGTAACAAATGAATGCAATATAATATGCAAGGCTTAACAATGGATGGCTGAAAGGTTAATTTGCATAAAACGGCATTTAAAGATACAATAAATAGATTGAAGGCGCATTTGAAGTAAAACAATAATAAACAATAATCAAAGGAATTGAAGTAACCACTTATGAATCTCCCATCCATAAGCTAAACTAACCACTTATGGACCTCCCATCCACAAGTTAAACCAACAGTGAATTAACCATCCACTGTCTGAAGCTTTTTAGAAATAACTATACCTCGTGTGAAATCACCGAGCATTGTCCATGACCGAGGACGCGGCTATTCGAATAGTTTTACACTCTGCAGAGGTTGCACAATCTGTACCCACACGATGTGATTAGCCTCGGCTTAAGGTAATCACAACAAGGCCTTTACAATGTTCAATTCCAACCCAATCCCACCCGCTAGGGTTTCGCATCACACCCCCCCTTGCGCCCGTAGAATGTATCGACACCCATGACATCCCAATGGCGGAACCAGAATTGAAACATCACAAATTAATCACCAGTCTGTCCCATACCGGACATGTGGTTTGCACGTAAGACTCGGATCAATGGCGCACAAAGTTAAGTCCTTAAATGTTCTCGGCGAGACTACCACATCCTCGAAGTGCTCCAACACTTCCCCTTTTCGCGATCATTCGCCCGAGTGAAAACCAATTTTGTATAACCACCGCCAATGACGCACCAACGTCACGGCACAAATTTTATAACAGTGGCACCAACCACGATTCAATATCTCATTAAGTCAAATTAATTAATCACATGCGATGATGAACCCTTTCGCAAAATAAGCAAGGCTAAGCATTCTAATCGTACCAACCCAATGTGACAAATAACATAGCATCACTAATTAAATTCCCAACCTAAGGTGACAATGGCATCAAGGTATTCCAAAATATCAAGGAGGAAATAATCAATTAGGTCATTAACTACCAATACAAGGGTTTTAATAAAAATAGCGATGCAAGATAATTTAAAACAAAATAATTAAATAATAGATTGCAATCTGGGTTCAACATGATCAAAGGACACGACTTGCCTTGGCCTTGCTCAGTTAGGAAATCTTGATCTTCAAATCCAACTTCCGCTCCCTCGAACACGCGATCTAACGAGAGAGAAAGCGAATCGAAAAGACAAAATAAAATCAAATAAAATCCAAATAAACTCCAAAAACTGCAAAACCAGAACCAAAAGATGGAGCTCAATTTTAGACGAATTTATGAAGAAGAATCGGGTTGATCGGAGTTCGGACGAAGGAGAACGAGCGATCTAAAGTTTGCCGGGGCGAGAAAAGGCTGGAAATTCACAGATGTTACTGTTCACCCGAGAGCAATTTTTGGAAAGGAGGCTAGCGCTGGCGAGAGGAGGCATGTGAGATGAATCTAACTAGCAACATGGGTTGTTAGGAACCTAAGGCACATATAGGAAGCGACGGCACGCCAAGCGAGCACGTTGGCGGCTCGGCGGCTTCAACGACATGGGTAGGAGAGAGGAATAAAATCCGGGCACAGGACATGGAGAAGTAGGGTGAGCACGGGCTAGAACGCGGCTTGGCGAAGCTAGGAAAATTATCGGCTCGGCCAGAAACCCATCGGAGATGGCACAAACGACGTTTGAACGACGTCGGGAAGGGCAAAGGAAAAACTTAATATCTTGGTGCTCGGTGAGCGAAATCTAAAACCACTTGGAGGGTAGCTACCTGGAATGGTTTGGCACAAAGTGACGCGAACGGATTGGTAAAAACATCACCGGGTAGATGGGGACACGAGATGCCATTGGCGGCCATGGCGAGGTTCGAGGCGAAAATTTGTGGAGGCTTTCTGGGAAGCGGAAGTGAGCACGGCGTGAGAACGTGACGAGACAAGTCTAAGAAAAATTACGGCAAGGGCTAAAGCTTACGGAGGTGACGAATCGGCGTCGGAAGCACTCTTGACCTAGATTGGGAAAACTCGATTCGGAGATTGGCTGCACCAAAACCAAATTAATTTGGCCTGAAGGTAGATTGGACATGAAAGCACAATGTGGCGCGAAAGGATCACGAAGAAACTCACCGAATAGCTCGAGACACGACGAGCAAATTCGGGACCGGAGGGCTCGGTGCGGCGGCGTCCGGGCTTTGAGGACTTGGCACGGCTTGGGATGGGTTTAGGGAGCCAAGGGTCGTATTTATAGGCTTGGAAGAGGTAGAAACCGACTCCAATCCGCGGATTTCGGTTTAGAGTCCGTTTCAGAAAATTGGAGATAAAAGGCAAGCGGATGAACAAAGCGGAAATAGACCGGTTGGGATGGATTCCTTGCGTGATTTGGCACAACTTTCCTTTTGGGAAGACATTCAAATTATATCCGGATTGGAAGTTATGAAGAGAGAAAAAACGGGAAAGAATCAGCAGAACTCGATCTCTCCCGCGATCGCTCCGGAGAAGATGGATGAAACGATGCAGCGGCATCTTGTTTATTCTCTCTCTCTTTTTTTTTTGGAAATTTCAAATTGAGCTCAAACAAACTCTGAAAAATCCTAGAAAATACAGAAAAATTCCTTGTGACACAAGGAACACAAAAAATATTTTTGGCAAATATTAATGTTTAATTTATTCATATTAAATCTTTTTAATTAATGAAAATTCCAATTAAGCTTTAATTAATTTCAGAAAAATCCAAATGGTGAATTTTATTTTAAAAGCTTCAAAAAAGGCTCTGAAAATCAGGATGTTACAAACCTCCCCCCTTAAACGGAATCTCGACCCCGAGATTCAGGCTCACTAAAAGAATAGGTTACCAGGTTCGACGTTGGAGACGACGTTGTTCAAGCTTCCCCTCGCAACACTCTGAGGTATCTGACTTCCTTGATCTGATGACGTTCCACGGCTTGCTCCTGGAGTCTTGGCAGGGGTACTTCTAAGGTTGAACAGAATAGGCGAGAATTGCTCGATGCTTCTGCGGACACTTGCGAGCGAAACGACCTGGCTCTTGCACTTGAAACAACTAAATGGAGTTGCATAGCTTCTTTCTCCCTGAGGCTGATTGCTGACGTTGACAGGGCGTGGTCTTGAAACATCATGATGAGGCATTGGAGCTGGAGTCTTGAAATCTGATTGTTGCGGTACACGGGCTGGTTGGTATGTATTGAATCTGACTCTTCAAGGCTCAATAGGTAAGAGGGAAAAGCAAAGGTAAGCGGTAAACTCGTCTAAGGGGATATTCTAATGGCAACCTAAACTAAGCAGACACTTAGCCGGAAAGGCTAACAAAAGAAGCAATAAACTCCACAAAAAGACTTTTGATATGACTGCATCATAATGCTAGAAGCAAAACTGCAGCTCACATCACACCCAACGGCAAATAAGAAGCAAGACGTTCTAAACGATACTAAAACTATAACAAGGTTCAAATCTAATGGCTCCTAATCTTCACGGAAATCTCCAATCTTGTCTTGACATATTGGGTGCTCCCTTGATCTCGACTTCCCAGCACAGCTTGAAGGATTCCATGCCAACTTTCATCTTGATGGAGGGACACTCGAGACATCTATAGACATTATAGGGATAAGAAGTCAAATTGAATTTCGAAAACAATATTTCAGAGGAGGCAAGGAGTAAGAATCCTAAGAATGAGGTAAGAATCAAGAATTACTAGACAATCATTTGGTTGATTTGCTTTAGAAAATAAATTTTGAAAACTTTGCTAATTCGACCATTCTAACTAGGGCTTCGTCCTACAGTCGATATAGCTCTGATACCATCTCTGTCGAGACCCGAATATACAAATCCGGACTCTCCTGTGTATTCTGCACTAGTCCAGGATCACGCTAGTGCACACAGTGTAAACAAAGATAAATATCATCCACACCACGATATTCTAAGGAAAATCCAAATTATATTAATATTCATCAGAGTATGACCTTATGGCCAAGCTTACAATTATTAGCCGGAGGGCTTAAAAGAAACTAGCAGCGGAAATCCAAAAGAAAGCGCAGCAGCCAATCGACACGCCCACAGGCTATCGAGTGGAGAACGAAGCCTAATCCGCGAAGACGTTGAAGTATTCTCCTTCTGGAACCTCCTGCTGGTGATACTCCTCCTCCTCAACTGAGCAACATAGGCGTAAAGCCGTGAGTACATTGGTACTCAGCAAGCCGTTTGTAACAAATGAATGCAATATAATATGCAAGGCTTAACAATGGATGGCTGAAAGGTTAATTTGCATAAAACGGCATTTAAAGATACAATAAATAGATTGAAGGCGCATTTGAAGTAAAACAATAATAAACAATAATCAAAGGAATTGAAGTAACCACTTATGAATCTCCCATCCATAAGCTAAACTAACCACTTATGGACCTCCCATCCACAAGTTAAACCAACGATGAATTAACCATCCACCGCTCAAGCTTTTAGAAATAATTATACCTCGTGTGAAATCACCGAGCATTGTCCATGACCGAGGACGCGGCTATTCGAATAGTTTTACACTCTGCAGAGGTTGCACAACTGTACCCACACGATGTGATTAGCCTCAGCTTAAGGTAATCACAACAAGGCCTTTACAATGTTCAATTCCAACCCAATCCCACCCGCTAGGGTTCATCACACCCCCTTGCGCCGTAGAATGTATACGACACCCACCGACATCCCAATGGCGGAACCAATTGAAACATCACAAATTAATCACCAGGTCTGTCCCATACCAGACATGTGGTTTGCACGGTAAGACTCAGATCAATGGCGCACAAAGTTAAGTCCTTAAATGTTCTCGGGCGAGACTACCACATCCCTCGAAGTGCTCCAACACTTCCCCCTTTACTGCACGATCATTCGCCCGAGTGAAAACCAATTTTGTATAACCACCGCCAATGACGCACCAACGCCACGGCACAAATTTTATAACAGTGGCACCAACCACGATTCAATATCTCATTAAGTCAAATTAATTAATCACATGCGATGATGAACCCTTTACGCAAAATAAGCAAGGCTAAGCATTCTAATCGTACCAACCCAATGTGACAAATAACATAGCATCACTAATTAAATTCCCAACCTAAGGTGACAATGGCATCAAGGTATTCCAAAATATCAAGGAGGAAATAATCAATTAGGTCATTAACTACCAATACAAGGGTTTTAATAAAAATAGCGATGCAAGATAATTTAAAACAAAATAATTAAATAATAGATTGCAATCTGGGTTCAACATGATCAAAGGACACGACTTGCCTTGGCCTTGCTCAGTTAGGAAATCTTGATCTTCAAATCCAACTTCCGCTCCCTCGAACACGCGATCTAACGAGAGAGAAAGCGAATCGAAAAGACAAAATAAAATCAAATAAAATCCAAATAAACTCCAAAAACTGCAAAACCAGAACCAAAAGATGGAGCTCAATTTTAGACGAATTTAGGAAGAAGAATCGGGTTGATCGGAGTTCGGACGAAGGAGAACGAGCGATCTAAAGTTTGCCGGGGCGAGAAAAGGCTGGAAATTCACAGATGTTACTGTTCACCCGAGAGCAATTTTTGGAAAGGAGGCTAGCGCTGGCGAGAGGAGGCATGTGAGATGAATCTAACTAGCAACATGGGTTGTTAGGAACCTAATGCACATATAGGAAGCGACGGCACGCCAAACGGAGCACGTTGACGGCTCGGGCGGCTTCAACGACATGGGTAGGAGAGAGGAATAAAATCCGGGCACAGGACATGGAGAAGTAGGGTGAGCACGGGCTAGAACGCGGCTTGGCGAAGCTAGGAAAATTATCGGCTCGGCCAGAAACCCATCGGAGATGGCACAAACGACGTTTGAACGACGTCGGGAAGGGCAAAGGAAAAACTTAATATCTTGGTGCTCGGTGAACGAAATCTAAAACCACTTGGAGGGTAGCTACCTGGAATGGTTTGGCACAAAGTGACGCGAACGGATTGGTAAAAACATCACCGGGTAGATGGGGGACACGAGATGCCATTGACGGCCATGGCGAGGTTCGGAGGCGAAAATTTGTGGAGGCTTTCTGGGGAAACGGAAGTGAGCACGGCGTAGAACGTGACGAGACAAGTCTAAGAAAAATTACGGCAAGGGCTAAAGCTTACGGAGGTGACGAATCGGCGTCGGAAGCACTCTTGACCTAGATTGGGAAAACTCGATTCGGAGATTGGCTGCACCAAAACCAAATTAATTTGGCCTGAAGGTAGATTGGACATGAAAGCACAATGTGACGCGAAAGGATCACGAAGAAACTCACCGAATAGCTCGAGACACGACGAGCAAATTCGGACCGAGGGCTTCGGTGCCGACGGCGTCCGGGCTTTGAGGGGACTTGGCACGGCTTGGGATGGGTTTAGGGAGCCAAGGGTCGTATTTATAGGCTTGGAAGAGGTAGAAACCGACTCCAATCCGCGGATTTCGTTTAGAGTCCGTTTGAAAATTGGAGATAAAAGGCAAACGGATGAACAAAGCGGAAATAGACCGATTGGGATGGATTCCTTGCGTGATTTGGCACAACTTTTCTTTTGGGAAGACATTCAAATTATATCCAGATTGGAAGTTATGAAGAGAGAGAAAACGGAAAGAATCATGCAGTCGATCTCTCCGCGATCGCTCCGGAGAAGATGGATGAACAGATGCATGGTATCTGTTTATTCTCTCTCCTCTTTCTTTTTTTGGAAATTTCAAATTGAGCTCAAACAAACTCTGAAAATCCCAGAAAATACAGAAAAATTCCTTGTGACACAAGGAACACAAAAAATATTTTTGGCAAATATTAATGTTTAATTTATTCATATTAAATCTTTTTAATTAATGAAAATTCCAATTAAGCTTTAATTAATTTCAGAAAAATCCAAATGGTGAATTTTATTTTAAAAGCTTCAAAAAAGGCTCTGAAAATCAGGATGTTACACTACCCAACCGTGCGCCATACCGAACCAACCCGGAGGAGACTAAGGAGATTGAGCGTCAAGTGCGAGACTTGCTTGACAAAGGGTACGTACGTGAGAGCCTTAGTCCATGTGCTGTTCCTGTACTTTTGGTTCCAAAGAAAGATGGGTCGTGGCGTATGTGTGTTGATTGTAGAGCTATTAATAATATTACCATTAGATACCGTCATCCTATTCCTAGGTTAGACGACATGCTTGATGAATTAAGTGGCTCTACAATGTTTTCTAAAGTTGACTTGCGTAGTGGATACCACCAAATTAGAATGAAACTTGGAGATGAATGGAAGACGGCATTTAAAACTAAGTTCGGGTTATATGAGTGGCTAGTGATGCCTTTTGGTTTAACTAATGCCCTAGCACTTTCATGAGATTAATGAACGAGGTTTTACGTGCTTTCATTGGTAAGTTTGTGGTAGTTTACTTTGATGATATATTGATTTACAGCAAGTCACTAGATGAACATCTTGAACACTTACGTGCTGTTTTTGTTGCTTTGAGAGATGCACGTTTGTTTGGTAACCTCGAAAAGTGCACCTTTGCACCGATCGAGTTTGTTTTCTTGGCTATGTTGTTACTCCGCAGGAATTGAGGTTGATCAAGCCAAGATCATCGCTATCGAGTTGGCCGCCTCCTAAAACGGTCACACAAGTGCGGAGTTTTCTCGGCTCGCTGGTTTCTATCGGCGTTTTGTTCGGGATTTCAGCACCCTCGCTGCACCATTGAATGAGCTTACAAAGAAGGGTGTTCCTTTTACTTGGGCCACCAATCATCAACAAGCTTTTGACACTCTCAAAGATAAGTTAACACATGCCCTTTGCTTCAACTTCCGATTTCAGCAAGACTTTTGAATTAGAATGTGATGCTAGTGGCATAGGTCTTGGGGTGTGTTAATGCAAGAAGGAAAACCTGTTGCTTACTTTAGTGAAAAGTTAAGTGGTCCTAGTTTGAACTATTCTACCTATGATAAAGAATTATATGCTCTAGTTCGAACTTTGGAAACATGGCAGCATTATTTATGGCCCAAAGAGTTTGTAATACATTCGATCATGAATCCTTGAAACATATTCAAGTCAAACCAACCTGAACCGTAGACATGCTAAGTGGATTGAGTTTATTGAATCTTTTCCTATGTCATTAAATATAAAAGGGGAAAGAAAATGTGATAGCTGATCGTTGTCTAGGATATATACCATGCTTTCACAACTTGATTTCAAAATCTTTGGGTTAGAGACAATAAAGGAGCAATATGTGCATGATGCTGATTTTAAAGACGTGTTGCTAAATTGTCAAGAGGAAAGGGTTGGAATAAATTTGTTGTGCATGATGGTTTCATATACCGTCTTTGGCAAGCTATGCATTCTGTTGGCTCCGTTCGTCTTTTGTTGTTACAGGAGGCGCATGGAGGAGGATTGATGGGCCACTTGGCGTGAAGAAGACGAGGACATTCTGTTCCACCATTTTTATTGGCCAAAGATGAGGCGTGACGTCGAGCGCTTCATTTGTCGCTGCACCACGTGCCAAAAGCTAAGTCACGACTTAATCCTCATGGTTTATACATGCCTCTTCCTGTTCCAAGCGTGCCTTGGGAAGATATTTCTATGGACTTTGTTTTAGGGCTTCCTAGGACAAAGAAGGGAGGGATAGTATTTTTGTTGTCGTGGATAGATTCTCTAAGATGGCTCATTTTATACCATGTCATAAAAGTGATGATGCTACACATGTTGCTGATTTGTTCTTTAAGGAAATTGTTCGCTTGCATGGTATTCCGAATACGATAGTTTCAGATCGTGATGCTAAATTTCTTAGTCATTTTTGGAGAACCTTGTGGGAAAGTTGGGAACTAAACTGTTATTTTCCACTACTGTCATCCCCAAACTGATGGACAAACCGAGGTAGTCAATAGAACATTGTCTACTATGCTTAGGGCTGTGCTTAAAAGAACTTAAAAATGTGGGAGGAATGTTTGCCTCATGTGGAATTTGCTTATAATCGTTAGCTGCATTCTACCACGAAGAAATGCCCTTTTGAAATTGTTTATGGTTTCATACCTCGTGCACCTATCGACTTGTTGCCTCTTCCGGCTTGAAAAAGTAAATTGTGATGCGCAACAACGTGCTGATTTCATACGTAAGATGCATGAGACAACTAAAGAGAACATTGAGATTATGAATGCTAAATATAAAGTTGCTGGTAGTCAAGGACGCAAGCATATTACTTTGAACCGGGTGATCTTGTGTGGTTACACTTGCGTAAAGAACGATTTCCTGAATTGAGAAAGTCTAAACTCATGCCTCGTGCAGATGGTCCTTTTAGAGTGCTTGAGCGTATTAATGATAATGCATATAAGTTAGACTTGCTGCAGATTTTGGGGTTAGCCCCACCTTTAACATTGCAGATTTGCGACCTTGCTTGGGCGTGGAAGATGAGCTTGAGTCGAGGAGGACTCCAATTCAAGAAGGGAGGATGATGAGGACATCACTTCTATTGATATGAACACCCTCTTACTGCTTCCATGAATGATGGGCAAGGTCCAATCACTCGGCACGTGCTCGTCAACTCAACTATCAGGTAAACTCGTTTTAGGAGTCAATAATATTTCCGCTGAGCATTCGATACTTCCTAAGACTTGTGATTTTCTTGTCCTTAGGAACCATGGAGAAGAACCACGCGAGCTCAAGTGTAGAAGTGGAACCGTCAAGCGCAAGCCAACTCATATTCACGAGTTCGACTCAGATTCGGACTGCTGGACAGCGCCTACTTCAAATGACCGTAACTTTTGATCTAGAAGGTTTCTCGGGGCCCGTGAGTACTCGTTGGAAAGATCTTGGAGTCTACTTTCAGATGAATCTGGTCTCACCTCAAAATTCCATCCGAGCCGATCAGAAATTGCAAAACAAGTGGCGTCACTTTTCCAGTCCGAGTCAAAGTGGGCCTTGGGCCTTGTAATCACACTTAGACTATTTGGGCCTGCACTAATCATGGGTGTACTGTTCACGTGAACAGTACCCATGAATAGTACCACATCCCCTTTTGTTAGATAAGTGCGGCCTCCCCCACTCCTATTTAAGGAGGTCGCACCCCTTTAGTTTTCCTCGGGTTTTCTTAAGAGTTTATTCTGCTTAGCGGTTTAGCGCATGTTCAGTTTGAGGAACCCCAACTTGTGAACTTAAACATTATTCGCAATTTCAGATTGCATCTTTTACTCTCTTGCTTGTGTTCTCGATTCGCTTGCAGGAGATAGCCTTCTTGGCGAGGTCAATCGTGTTCGCACGGTTGATAACCAACGGAGCGATGGTGTAGTGATTGCGAGGGGTTCGATCTGTTTTGGTCGGAGCCTTTGGATCATCAACGTCGAGATCTCCACAATCGACTTATCAGTACCTCTCGGAAGATCGGGCCATCGTCACATCAGGAACATCGACCATGTCTTATTTATAGTCCGAAGAGTACGCGCGAGGGCAGCACCTATGCGTGCGCGAGGACATCCGTGTCTTGTTTATACCCTGTAGAGTGCGCAGGGACAACATCCGCGTCTTATTTAGACTCCGTAGAGTGCATGGGAACATCAACCACGTCTTATTTATACTCCGGAGAGTACGCGCGAGGGCAGCACCTACACGTGCGCGAGGACATCCGCGTCTTGTTTATACTCAATAGAGTGCGTAGGGTTAATCCGCGTCTTGTTTATAATACGTAGAGTGCGTGCGGAGGCAGACCTCAATGCTGCGTCTTATTTATACTCCGTAGAGTGCGTGCGGAGGCGGACCTCGACGCTACATCTTATTTATACTCCGTAGAGTGCGCGCGGAGGCGTCCCCCTGCTGCATCTTATTTATACTCCGTAGAGTGCATGCGGAGGCGGACCTCGACGCTACGTCTTATTTATACTTCGTAGAGTGCGTGCGGAGGCGAACCTCGACGCTACGTCTTATTTATACTCCGTAGAGTGCGTGCGGAGGCGGACCTCGACGCTACATCTTATTTATCCTCCGTAGAGTGCATGTGGAGGCAGACCTCGACGCTACATCTTATTTATACTCCGTAGAGCGCGTGTAGAGGCGGACCTCTGCGCGACTATGCGCAGGATGAGAGCTTGGCAAACGATCGGCTTTACTAAACTCCCGTTTGCGCAAGCGAGCATCTTACAATGGTCAAGGTGCCGAGCTTGCTACAGGCTTCACTTCTGTCCTAAACATAGTACCGCCGTAACCTGTTTGCATTCCACGTGTGGCAGAGCGTCTGCCCTTCTAGTGTGGCGAGGCGATAGGCTCCCCGCTGTAGAGCTGCTACGACGATGTACGGGCCTTCCCACTTGGATTCCAGCTTGCCGACCGTCTCCACGTGGAGTGCTATTTTGAGGACGAGGTCTCCAGGTTGGAATTGTCGCGAGTACAAGGTGTGATCACGTGCGTGCGCCATTTGGCGTGCGTACTTTGCGACGTGCTGGGTTGTACTCACTCACTCTCCATCAAGGAGGTCCAGGGACAATCGACGCTCTTCCTCTGGCGCTTGGACGAGGACCCTTCTCGTGCTGGCCTTGATTTCCTCGGGCGTCACCGCCTCATCACCGAAGAGGAGTTTGAACGGCGTGAATATTGTCGGGCGTGTCACCATTGTACGGAGGCACCAGAGGATGCTGTGGAGCTCGCTTGGCCACTTGCCCTTTGGTAGCCTGACGAGACGCTTCTTAACTCCGGTGGAGATGGCGCCATTCGCCTGCTCAACTGCTCCGTTAGACTGTGGGTGCCCGACTGAAGCGAATCAGAGCGCGATGCCCATCCTGTCGCAGAACTCCCTGAAAGCAGAGTCGACGGTGATCTCCCTGGGCACCCCGAAGCGGCATATGATGTTCTGCCAACGAAAACGCTGCATGGCCGCCGAGGTAATCTTAGCTAGAGCCACAACCTCTGGCCACCTGGAGAAATATTCCAAGGTGACCACTGCGAACCGCAGGTCTCCTGGTGCCCGAGGAAGTGGTCCCACAACATCGATGCCCCACCGTGCCAGCGGCCATACTGGCGGAATGGGGTTGAGGCTCGTGGGGTGCCTGCGAGTGACCCACCCTATCCATTGGCAGCCTTGACATCGACGCACGAGGTCTTGGGCATTGGTAATGGCGGTTGGCCAGTAGAAGCCTTGCCTGAATGCCTTGCCAACTAGCGACCTCGGCGCGAGGTGCGAGCCACAGAGTCCGACGTGAATTTCCGCGAGGACGTGCTTTCCCTCTTCGTGCGAAAGACACCGCAGAAGCGATGCGTAGACTCCTTTCTTGTAGAGTACTCCGTCGAGCACCTGGAAGGACCTGGTGCGATACTGGAGGCACCGGATCTCGACGGGGTCGTCCGGCTCCACGATACCCTGCAAGAAACCGAAGATGGGCTTCGCCAGTCACCATGCTGGGTAATCTGGTGGACGAGGGCTGCGTCGCGGTTGCCCTGCGCGATGGCCGCTGTAGGTAGGACCTCATAGAATGCCCCCTCGGGAGTTGGGAGCTGTTGGCTGGCGACCTTCGCAAGGACATCGGCTTGCTCGTTGTCCGCCCGAGGGATGGCCTTGACCGTGACACCCAAGAAGTGTCGCTCCTTCGCTCTTACGGCTGCCAGGTACTTGGCCAACTCAGAGTCCTTGGCCTAGTATGACTTGTCCACATGGCCCGCCACCAGACGTGAGTTAGTGCGGACGAGAACTCGCCGCGCGCCAAGCGCTTTAAGCTTCGCGAGGCCAAAGAGTAGCGCCTCGTACTCGGCCGTGTTGTTAGTGGCGGGAAATGCGAGACACGTCGAGTACAACAGGAGGTGCCCCTCTGACATGGTAACCACTGCACCTATGCCTGCACTGGCAATGCTGTAGGCTCCATCGGTGTTGAGCATCCACACCGGGTCCTCTGGCTGCTGGGCGGGCTGGGCCGACGGAGTCCACTCCGCGAGGAAGTCCACGAGGACTTGGGACTTGATCGCTGTTCGTGAGGCATACGTTAAGGAGAATGGGGCGAGCTCGGCTGCCCACTTGCCAATGCGCCCTGTGGACTCCTTATTGTGCAGCATCTCCGCCAGGGGGAATGAGGATGGCACCGTGATTGGATAGGCTAGGAAATAGTGTCGGAGCTTCCTCGAGGCCATGACCAGTGCGTAGGCAAGCTTCTCGAGCTTCGTATACCGCATCTTGGCGCCCTGAAGGGCTTCGGAGACGAAGTATACGGGGCGCTGAAGAGCACCCTCCTCAAGGACAAGGACGGCACTGACCGCTGTCGCCGAAACGGCGAGGTAGAGCAGGGGAGCCTCTGGCGCTGGAGCAACCAAAGTGGGGAGGCTTACGAGATGTCTCTTGTGGTCGTCGAAGGCCTTCACACAATCGTCGTCCCAATGAAAACAGTCGCAACCATGGAGGGTCTTGAAAAATGGTAGGCCCCGCTCCGCTGCCCTAGACAGGAAGCGGCTCAATGCAGCCATGCGGCCAGCAAGCCTCCGGACCTCCCTTGTCGTCTTGGGCGGCTCCATAGCGAGGATCGCATTGACGTTGTCGGGGTTCGCCTGGATGCCTTGTCCAGACATAAGGAATCCCAAGAGCTTGCCCACTAGCACGCCGAAGACACACTTGTCCGGGTTGAGCTTGATGCCCGCCTTCCTGAGGTTGTTAAAGGTCTCCTGGAGATCCTGACCGTGAGAGGCGAGCTGTCTGGTTTTGATAACTACGTCGTTGACGTAAGCCTCCACATTCCTCCAGAGCTGAGCGGCCAGTGCTAGCGCGATGAGGCGGGTGAAGGTTGCGCCCGCATTCTTCAAACCGAAGGGCATCCTGACGAAGTAGTATGTCCCAATCGGCGTAATGAAGCTGGTCTTGTCCTCGTCGCCCTTGGCCATGTAGATCTGGTGGTAGCCGGAGTAGGCGTCCAAGAAGCTCATGAGCTCACACCCCGCAGTGGCATCGACCAGTTGATCTATGCGCGGCAAGGGGTAGTCGTCTTTCGGGCATGCCTTGTTGAGGGCAGTGAAGTCAATGCACATACACCAGGCGCCATTGGCCTTCTTCACCAACACCGGATTGGCAAGCCAATTTGGGTGTTGGACTTCACGGATGACTCCGGCCTGGAGAAGCTTCGCTACCTCCACCTTGGCCGCTTGCTGCCGGTCCATGGACATACGCCGAAGCTTCTGCTTGACCGGCTTGGCATCAGGGCAGACCGCTAGGTTGTGCTCGATGAGGGCATGGTCCACGCCTTTGATGTCCTCCGGGGACCACGCGAAGACATCCGTGTTGCTCCGGAGAACCTGGAGCAAGTCTTGCTCCACCTCTAGAGGAAGGCCCTCACCGATGGACACGAACTGCCTTTCAGCTTGAAGAGGCACCCTCTTGACTCCGCCCTTCGGCCGGGGCTTAGGCGTCCATCCTGGAGTGGACGGCGTGTCTGCCTTTAGCTTGTTGGTGAGAACGTGCACCTTGCGGTGCGGGCTCCTGGCACCAGCCTCCACACGCCGGGTGAGATCCTGGTCACCGAAGATGGTGATGACACCCCGCTGGCCCGGGAGCTTCATACACAAGAAGCCGTGGTGCGGGACCGCCCCAAAGGAGTTGATGAGAGGGTGGCCCAGTATGGCGTTGTACGGGTGCGAGATGTCCACAACGTCGAAGACAACATCCTCGCTCCTGGCATTATCGCCCTGACAAAGGAGACACGGAGACATACCTGACCCAAGGCCTGCAGCGGCTAGCTCCCGAAACCTTGGAGTGGGGTTCCTGATGGTCCCAAACGACCCCGAGGGATCCCCATGCGGTCGAGGGCCTCTGCAAACAGAATGTTCGTGGAGCTGCCCCCGTCGATGAGGACGCGCCTGACGTTGCAACCTGCAATGTTGGCCTGGATGACCAAGGGATCTTGGTGGGGGAACTCTACGCCCTGGGCGTCAGCTATCGTGAAGGTGATTTCGCGGTGTGCTGTTCCCGGAAGTGGTTGCGCCAAGGAGGTCCCCGGTGAGGATCCTCCAGAGATGACGCTAATGATTCAGCGTTGGGCCCCGTCTGGGGGCCCAGCTCCCTGCGGCTGCTGCACGTGGGCCACAACGGGGAGCGGCACTTCTGAGGCCCAAGCCGTATCGGTTGCTCGCCGCAGCGCCACGACTGGGGAGCATGCCCGCGTGAGGTGGTCACCATAGCCATGCACTTTGCACCACCTGCTGTAGTCCTGGATTTCCTGCTCCGCGCGCGGTCTTCTGTCGTGGGCCCTCCCGCGCCCCATCCCCGGCCTCCTCGGTTCTTCCCACGGAACGCGGGAGGAGAGTCCCGGGGAGCGTCCTCTATGCCGAGGACATGACGGGATTTTTGGGGTCGGCGCTGGTTGTGCTTGGGATTGTGCCTACCACTTGACGAATTCTGATGCACCCCGGCATCACTGTGCATAGGGGTGTCTCCCGCGAACCCTTTGCTTGTGCTTTCCTTTCGGGGAGTCATTCCCCGCGCTTCCTTTTTGCGACGACCCCTCCACCCGAATGGGGTCGGAGTCGTCGCCCTTGCGTCTCTGCGCATCCTCCTCCGCCCGCGCATACTCTTCCATTTTGTCGAAGAGCTTCACAACCGTCTTGATTGGTTTGTAGCCGTTGTACTCGGCTAGCGGCCCCGGTGTAAGATCGAGGAGGCCGACTAGAGGGGGGTGAATAGGCGGTTTAAAATTTTCTTCTAATTCAACCTAACAATTTTAGCTCTAACAATTTCCTTTTAACAAACAATCAATATAGCAACTATCACAAGTTAAATTGGCTCAAGTGATCACTAGCACAATATCATTTAACCTAAGAGCAATTACAATTCAAGCCTAGGTCAAAGTTTGCTACTCTAAAATCACAAGCAATTAAATGATTCTAATGAAATGAATTTGCTTGAAAGTAAATAAGCACAAGAGAGCAAACCACAAGAGACACGATCACTTTTTACCGTGGTGTTCGAAGACTTGCCGGTCTCCCCTAGTCCACGTTGAGGTAAGCCCGAACGAATCGGACCGGCTCCACGAATTAAGCCTAATCACCTCGATCACTAGCGGTAGCCCTTTCCCTCTCCGGGTAGGCGAGCTCCAAGCCTTCACAATTTTCGGGCCTTCTCACAACCTTCTTGAGAAGATCACCGAAACCTCCGCCAAGCCGTCTAGGTGCCGGCAAGCACCAAGAGTAATGAATCACAGCGGCTAGATCACACTCAAGTGCCAAATGGATCAATCTAGTATGCAATGCACTTGAATTGGCTCAACTACCTCAATTTAACGCAATAGTGAAGAAGTGAGGTGTGAGAGGTTGCTCTATGCTTAAGAATGCTCAATGGGGGTTCAATAACATGTCCTTGTGCTAGTGGGGTCGAATTTATACCCCCACCAAACTCAAATAGCCGTTGCATTAAACAAACCTGAAAATTCAGGGAAATCAGAACTACCGCAGTGTTAGGGGCGGTACTTCTGATTTTCTGCAGAATGCACAGAACGGCTATGTCAGTGAATCAGAAGTGACCGTTGGACAATGGATGCGGTGCTACCGCCGTTAAAACTGCAGTACTTCCGGAATCCCGGAAGTTCCGATTTTTCTCCCGGTACATCCGATCTCAGAGAGCTCAAGTCTTGAAGAGGTTGCTCTCTGGAAAAAAGTTCCGCTCTCATTGCCCAGTACTTCCGGCCTTGCGGTAGTTTCGCCGTTCAATATGCGGTACTTCCGATATCTGAGAGGCTAAGTTTAATTCCGGGCGCTCTCTAGAAAAAAGTTCTGCTCGGGAGCCCGGTACTTTCGGCCTTGCGGTAGTTCCACCCATTGAATGCCGGTACTTCCGAAATTTCTGGCAATGCACAGTTTTAAATTCAATTTTTTTAAGTGCATGCATGATCCTAAATTGATCCATAGGGCACATTAGCATATGATCAAGCATTTCACCATGATCCCTCTTAATAGTACGGCATCTAACCTATAATCCGATCTTCCAACCTTTCTCCAAGACCGGTAAAAATAAAAGATCCCTAAACTATTTACCTTGTCGCCTTTGAGATCTTTGAATATTGTGAAATACTTTTATGTGCCTCTTTCGTTGCCTTTGAGACTAATCTTTCAAACACTTAACACACAAATTAGTCCCATGTTCACATAATGTCATAATTACCAAAACCAATATTTTTAGGGGCCTAGATGCTTTCAATCTCCCCCTTTTTGGTAATTGATGACAACATTAGTAATTTTTGAGAAGAATAAAGATTTAGATATACTTCTTGTTTAAAATATGTATATCGCAATTCTTTTAAAGATTTGGCAATGAAGATCATGGGGAGTTTAATTGGAATAATAAAAAGAAGACCTCCCCCTAAATCTATGCACTCATATGTAAAATTTTTAGATGGTTTCCACATCACATTATATGAGATAGCACAATATTCAACAAGATGAATAACCAAGGAAATAGCATTTAGGACACATAATCCAAACATAGTTCATTACAACATGCATGGAAATTAAAGACTAAACATCCATAGAGTATTTTCAGTTTGTTCGGCTAACTGCAGCCTCTACTAGATGCTTCTTTTATCTTTGGTTCAGCAGCTGCAATCCTTCTTTTCTTGTGATCAAAAGTTGTTTCGGCTAGCATATTTTTGTTTAATTCTTGCGGCTGGTTGCATGCAGTCCGTATGCTAGTAAATTCAGCCAGAAATCAAGTGCTAAACGTGTGATCTCCTTGCAGATTTCAGCAGTGTTTTTTTAAGCCTTTTTGACAGCATTTCTTTGCTTTCGGTTGGGTGCAGTGAAGCTCTTGCAGCCTTCTTCTTTTGTGTTTTGCCGGCAAAAGAACTGTTGGTTCTATGTAGTACCTCTTGCGGCAAGAAAACTGCAAGTTTGCTTTTCTTTTACTCGGTACTGCATGTCCTTCGGCAAATCCTTTTGGTTGCTATTTACTCCTTCTAGCAGCAGCACTTGTCTTGCCGTGGTGAAATTGTGAAGTGCTTTCTCTGCCGTGGCAACAATACCTGCTGATTTGTTTACCATGGTAGCATTTCCTGCGGATCCTCTGCCGTGACAACTCTTACTGTTGTTTCTTTACCGTGGTAGCGCTTCCAGTTGATTTCTTACCATGGCCAGTTTTTGGCATTCTCTTTATCTTGATCCACTTCAGTCTCTTGTCAGTTTGGTTTTCGGCTTGAGTGAGCAATCATCTCTTCTCGTTCATAGCTTTTATAGCCATCGGAGAGTAGATATTTTTGCGAATACTTTTGGGGGCATTTTTAAAAGTTGACATTCACCCCCCTCTGTCGCCATTTCGGTCCAACATTTGGTATCAGAGCCGGTTAGCTCTAATCAATAGATTTTAACCGGTCTCAAGAGTCATGGCGACGGACAAGTACTCGACCAAGCCGCCCGTCTTCGATGGCATCGATTACCCATTCTGGAAGAGCCGAATGGAGACATATACCCCACAGATGGCCAAACCGTCATCAACCTTGCCAGAGAACCACCGAGAAACCCTAGTAATGCCATGGAAACCAGCACCTTCTTTCCTGCCACCAGACACCACCATCCATGTCCCCAACTTTCAAAGCCCCAAAATGGAACCGCCGTGTCAAACCGAGCCCACCTATGCTTCTCTCGGTCACCGGAGAGCCTTGCTAGTGCCACTCTGCTTGAGTTGCCGCCTCTCTATTTTGCGCCACAGAGAGCTAGCCGGAGGAAGATAAAGTAGGCGTGGCCACATCGTGGCCATCCGTGCATCGTCCATTAGGCGTGTGAGCATGCGCACGCCGAGCCATTCAGTCGCACGTGGCTTGGGCCGAATCGGCTTGCCCATTTGGCCAGGCCAATTTAAAACCATTGTGGGCCATACTATTCACTTTGAACCGGCCTCACACTGTTCACTATTATACAAAGCACTGTTCATCCAAAAACCCTAAAATCCAAAAATACCCCGTTTCGATCATTTCGACTCTATGAATCCATTTTTGACCTCCATTCCACCATATTGAGCTCCAATAAATCCAAACCAACCCCATTTGGTCTTTATTGCATTTTATTTTAATTTATTTTCCTAGCTTGATTAGACTTAAGCACGGGCTCATGTTATTTTGTGTGTTTGCGCTAGCTGCTGAGCTTTTCGAGGCGACTATGCAAGGACTGGAACTAGGCAACGAAGAATACAAGATAGCAGAGTTCATAGAGCAACAAGGCAAATTATAAGTTTTTTTTATCATATTGAATCCCATGAAATTTAAATTATTTAATTACAGTAGTTGCATATGTTATTCGCAAGATGTTATTTAACTAAAATAAATGTTTAAAATGACATGCTAATTAGTTATATCCTACCACTAAAAATACCATGTTTAATCTGAGACCATATTCACCTTGACAACCTTAGTAATATTTAATTATTGTATAAATAATTGTAGAAAAGCTCACTAAAGTTTTGTACTACTAAGTGACTTGGCATTTGGTCAGTAGTATTGTTAAATAGTTCTAGGGTAAGGAGGAATCGTGGAAAGCCATGAGATGGTTGGAGTCCACGACCTTACTCTAGGGTGGAGGCTTGAGTAGATGGGTGGTAGTGCCGTTGAGCACAGAGGATTTAGGATGTGGTTGGCAGCCTCAAGTGAAAAGTAAGGACAAGAACCTTATGCTAAGTAAAGGACACAGTGATCACTCAACCATAAGTGTTGACTTGTCAACCCTGGTCTAGTAACTACTCAACTCGATTGAATCTCAACTAGAGACAGGAGTGTAAATGATGGAGAGTTGGTATGCAGAATGGTAAAACAATACCTAACAATGGTAGGGCCCACTCAGGACAGACAAAAGTGATTAGGTCTAGCCAGTTTAAAACCGAGCTTAAGTGGATCTACTGGGTAGAGCCTATATAAAGAATTGAGTAGTGAAAAATCTTTTTTCTCATCTCAGTCGCATGTAACCTGACGCGTGCCTATCACATGACATTGAGAGTCCGAGGAATCTTGTGGGTAAAGCTGAGCAACTCTGCAGAGTCAAATAAATGGTATTCGAATACGCCTTTTTCTGGTAAATGAAGCTATGTTTGTTGGGTGATTCCAACAGCCAGGTATAAGTAGATTTCATTATGTTTTAATCTGAGTATGGTTGAAGCCAGGGAGATGTCTGATTGTGGAGAGACTCCTAATGTCCCTGCAGCACCTATCCCTATAGCACCTGCCCCACCCCAACCACGTCGGAGTCCTTCTGCCCGGGCCTATCTTTGTAGATTCTGTCCAGCTCCTTCCCAAGCACCACCACTTAGAAATGATGATAAGGGAAAGGAATCAGCACAGGGTGATGATGATGAAGAAGATCTAGAGGAGCGAATTCGCTATACAACTAGCAATCCGCCATCTAGCAGCAAGGACTGAGCAGAGCCTATAGTGAAGAGCATGACCTTTTCGGAGCTGTTTGGTTGGTGTAGATTATGGTATTGTAGTGTGCGCCCTGTGTAGTAGTGTAGATTGTACATGCGGAGATACCTACCTGGTCATCTCACACCATAGGGTGGCTACCCTACCCAGAAACAGCCACCTTCTCACCCATGCAGAGGTAGCAACTTGGCTAGTTACTTAGTTTAGCATGTCATATTCCTAGTCTATGGTCAGTACGATTTGCACCTCTTTCGAAGTAAGCACTAGTTGCTTAGGTCCTTAAAGTGCTATCTCTATGTAGAGGAACCCTGTCTTACAAAACGCAACTGTCAGACCCGGATTTTTCAATCCATAATCTCCTGTGAAGCCACTGCACTATTCCCTGGATCAGTATATAGTGCTCACAGGTACATTGCTGTATCATTTCATACGTCGCATGAATCACAACACAAATCAATATTACATAACAGTGGTTTGAATTAAGCCACGTCAGGCAATGAGTTTACATAAGGGCCGATCAGGCCAAATGTTTACATTTCAAAAGTATGACAGCGGAAGCAAAAGCAAGGTAGACCTTTAATCCACAGGCAGCGACTGGGGGTAAATATGTACCTAGGACTTAGATTACCTAGTCTATCTACCTAGGACTTAGATTATAGGCACACTACACCATAGTCTATCTACCTAGGACTTAGATTACGCAAGAGACGCCCTAGTTTTCGCCGTTATTTCGTCCTTCTGCAGCGGGGGCCTCTTCATAGGCATAGTGATCTTGTGCTCCTGAATCTGGTTTTTGGTAATGCGAGTGTGAGCACAAACCACCGTGCTCCGCGAGCCAATACACAGGATGCAAATAAATAGTATGCATGGCTTATCAAAGGAGAGGCTCGGGTTATTTTATTTGCCATAAATTATTTTTGAAATATGATACATAGAAATTTCCTGAGACCTAGCAGTTTTAACCAAAACGTAATGTGTGAAAGAATGCAATAGTAGTAATAGCGATCCAGATTCCATCCACCGTTACATGGCCTCTGCACCATATGCTTAATCCTTCAGCGTTATAACCGCTTACCATATCACTAGGGCGACACCCAGGGCAACACAAATTAGGGCCTTTCTCTGCCCTCTACTTTACCAATTCCACCCAACAACGTTTTTTTTGAAATAGAACTATATCTAGTCAGGTTCCCATGTCCGCCCTTGACCGTGGGCACGGCTATTCGAATAGTTTTAACTCTGCAGAGTTTGCACACTTTACCCATAAGAGATAAATCCACTCGTTGCCCCACATGATTCCTTAGCCATGCGGTTGAGTAGATTACCACAGGACCTTTACAATGCATTTTTCCTAGCAGAGTTACGACCGCTAAGGTTTCCACTTCCTTCGGGGTACGACCACCCTTCCAGAAGCCCCCTCTTGCGCCGTCACGTCGGAGGATGTGGCCATCCTCTACCCGCCCGTGGTCACACCGGCGCAACTCTTACTAAGTCGATGCAAATTAGTTAGCCCTGCCTACACTTTGCCAGCTTGTGGTTGTACTTGTTGTACACTGGGAGGTCATCACAAGATTCGGTCCTTAGGGCTTTCTAGGCGGTTCTACCACTATCCACTTTGTGCTTCCGCTGCACCACACACACACACACACCCTCGAACCATCCGCCCAGATATGTAAGCAAGTTGGGGTTTTTGGGGAATATAAAATATCCATAACCAAATATACCAGTCATTTCCACCATGACTGCCCAAACCAATTTCTCATGATTCAAAGTGATGCTTTGGGGCATTTTTGGTGCCCTCGATTTTCTAAGCAATACTAAGCATGGCGTATAATTATGGACTTATTTTTGAAAGGATACCATTATAATTTTGCTAGGGTGACAAGGCTCAAATATTCAACTGTTTTCAAAGGAGGTATAATACTAGCAAGTCGATTAATGGGTATATAACTAGAATCTTCAAACAAACATATATTTGCATATGAAATAACAGCATGTAATTTGATAATTTAGACAAAAGTAAATTTGCGAAAAATGTAGGTTCAACATGATCAAAGTATTGACTCGCCTTGGTCACAGTGGGTTGGTTCTTGGTTGTCCGAAGCTTCTAGAGCTGCTACCTCGGCTTCCTCCTCCTGGGCCTCGTACGCTATTTTTAACGTGCGCAAAAATTTGGATAAAACGACAAGGCAATCAGAAAACCAAATAAACATTCATCAGGAAATCCATAACTCCAATTTCAGGTTTTCGGGTTTCATTAGTTAGACATGGGATTTAGACAATTTTAGAGATTTACTTTATTTGCTTTTATGCCCGAATAATCCCATTTCAAGTAGCTAAAGTTTAATCACAGTCATTTTTATATAACACATTCTCTAATTATATTTGGATGTCATAGCCTAGGTTATTGATAATATCTTATAGCCTATCTTGCTAATGGTTAATTTCTACACCCTTTGTTTAATGGGTCATCATCTTATGTGAGCATTTACCCTAATCATACTATTACTAAACCCTCTCACTTGACCGAGAGCTAAAAGAATTACTCATGTTATATCTATACCTAAGTATTATTTTCTAGCACACGATAAATATCCATGCCAAAAGAGTTAGTACCTACTCCTATACACCATTTCTCACTCTCTGTACAGTCCTGTGCGCAACAAAATAAAAGCCAAAAATCACACCCTGGCGTTGCGGAGCGGAGGCTCGAACGCGGGCAACCAGGGTGGATTTTAAGCGCAGCGCTGCTAGCTAGGAGTTCTCTCCGGTGTTGCTTACCAGTAAGGGGCGCTTTATCTTCGTAAGGTATGCGGTAGCTGAGGCCGGGGGCAGAGGAGTTCGGGACCGAGGATGGGCGGCGGTGCGGTCGGCGGCGGGCTGCCGGAGGGCTGGCGGTGGCGGTCAAAATGGAACACCGGTGTCACGAGGAAGCCATCAGTGGGGCCGGCGGTGGACGGGAGGCGCCGGAGGTAGGGCGGCGGCGTGCGGCGGCGGAGCCCTCGGTGAAGGATCGTCGCCGGCACCGGAGATGGATCGGCGAGCTCGGAGGAGGGCGGGGATGTACTCCAGGTGTCCCGGGGAGGGTGTAGGAGCGAGCAATTGAGAAGTGGGGTCGGGGATCGGCGGTTTTGCTCGGCGGCCGGACTTGGGGAAGAAGAGGGCGCCGGCGAGAAATAGAACACGGGGGTTCGATTGCGTGCTAGGGGAGAAGGTGGGAGCTCGGGCGGTACGTTTTAGGGCTTCTACCGGTGCTTTTATAAGGTGGAAGAGCGGGGCGGCGAGGAGGGCAGGTGGCCGGGTATGGCGGCGATGCAAGCTTCGGCATGGCTACAGGGATACTGCCCGATCGGACTCCCCCGTTTAATGCTGGCAGAAGAGCAGTTGTAGATGACGACGGCCTGAGGACGGGGTCGTGCGACAGGGGATGGAGTGCCGCGGCTTCCTCGGCGGCGACCGCGCGGGAAAAGGGGGAATAGACGGGAGCTGGTGGCTGCAGGGCTGACGGCGCGCCTCCGTGGTGATGAGATGGCGCGGGGGCCACGTGACGTGCGCGGCGTGGCGTCAAGGTCCGACGGGGGAAGCGTTTGGGGCAGGGCATGGAGGCAGTGCGGAGGCAGGCGCAGCTGTCGCAGGGGGTGACGGCGCACAGGGGAGAGCGACGTGGAGTTAGCACAGCCAGAAGAGGAAAATGGGAGCAAGAAAAGAAAGAAGGGAGCGGCGCGGGGCCGGGCGCATTCGGCAGTGGAAGGAGGAAGGGGAAAAGAGAGGGAAGGGAAAAGAGAACATGGCTGGCCCACATGGCATAGAGAGAAAGGGAGGAAAAATGCCCGTCAATCCAAAGTTTGGAGTTTTGTCAAATTCAATATCTAAATTTAGATTTTAATGTGAAATCAAGGCTCAACTTAAATCATTTGAATGGTGATTTAAATATTGTTCTGATTTTATTTTAAAATTATTTTGGTCCTCGGGTTGAGTTTACATTTTTAAATTTTAGTTTGGATGTAAGTGCTACTTAGAATTAGTTTAGAATTTACAATTCATTGTATTAGATTATTCCCATATCTTTTATTGACTTTACTATTGTTTCTACTTGGGTATTATTTCCAGCTATTATTTACTTAGCACAAAACTGAAGAAAAAATCCAAATAAGACTTTGGCAAAAATTTCAAATGCCAACACGATGCGAATAAAAATTTTAAATTCTCCCCTATTTTTGAACGTTCAAAATTTTAGGATGTTACAGCAACCCTGCCTAGGCTGTTTTTATTTTAGCCAACCCTGAGTTCCTCTACCCACCAAATAACTCTATAGCCCTGCCTGGGTTATAGCATCACTGCCACATAACCCTACCCAGGTTATGGCACAACCGCTAGACCTCACTGATCTAGCCTCAATATTACCTAGTAGGTCTAGTAGATCCACTTAATGTGTTTTAAGTATTTTAGAAATTAAATTTTGGGTTAACATGCGATCATTTCAAAACCATTCACAATCCACAAAAATCAATTTAGAAGACATAATCAAAGAAACGACTTGCTTGAGTGTGCTTCTGCTTCCATCAACTTGCTAATACCAGGAACGAGTTCAACTCCTAATGATGAATTCCAATTTTAAGACTAAAAAAATATCTTCATATAGTGTAAAATATAATAATGCATGCCATGCAAATATTTCCTAATTTACTTTAAATGTAGATAGTTTATTTGGTCTCAAATGTTTATTCCTTTTAAGTTGCAATTATTTGGGACATAGTATATATTCGATAATAATTTTATGCAATATAAGAATATATTTTATTTGCTCTCATATGTTTATTTATTTTATGTTGAATTTATTTGGGGTGTATGTCTAGTAGAAAATAAAATGGAATAATTAAATAAGCAATCAATTAAAAACATAAGAACAAATGGAAAAGAATAAAGATTATTATTATTATCATATATTTATTTTTTGTTATCAATATATATTTATTTTTTATTTTATATATTTTATTATTATGATTATCTTCTCTCTTTTTTCTTTACTCTTGGCCTAGTTCAACCCAATCGACCAGCCTATTTGGCCCAAAGAGAGGCCACCTACTATGACCACCGAACCCTAACCCTAACTTTATCCTATGTTCACCCACTCCTCTCCATTAGCCACTGCCACACCACCCATCTCTCTCCTGATTTTCCCTCCCCCACCGATGCCTTCCTCTTTATCTTTCTTCTTCTTCTTCACCCTGACTACCTCCCCGAGCACTCCCTTGGCCTCCTCCTACTTGTCGCCACCCCCTCCTAGTCGCCACCCCCTCCTCGCTCTCTAGCACCGCCATCCAGATCCACCACCTTTGAATCCATCGTTGTTGACAGCCTTCCTTGCTAACGCCGATCATCCATGCCGTTGTTAGCCGTCCTCTCCCTGCAACATTCCAAATTCTAGAGAATGCAAAAGTAAGTAAAATTTAAAACTTTTTGTATGCATCTTATTTCCTTGAATTTTATTGGACTTCCTTTGGGAAAATGACTTATGAATGCAATTTTTTGAAAAAGAAAAATACAATTGATAGAATTCACATTGAATTCACAATCGAATCTAAAAAGAAGATCCAAAGGTGGCATGCGAGAATAGCAGAAACCAATTCCAAAACTCAAAAATAACTTCATGGCACTAGAAATAAAAATTTGAGTATTTTTTAACTTGTTCATTAAATTATTCAAATTAAATTATGTGTGATGCACAAAATAGTAGCCTCTATAGAATTTTTGAGAAAAATATAAGGATTTTAAAATGTTGGAAAAATTGTAGAAGAATCCTCGCTGTGTTAGGAGGCTTTACAAAAATTTTAATAATGGTTGGAGCTCATTTGCTATGTCTAAAAATTGTTCAAACTTCTGAGCCAAGCCAAATTGCCTTCTTTAATTACTCCTTTCCACCTTCTCCATTGCGAAGGCATATTCTTGAACATTATGCCTTCTCTCCATCACTTAAAATCCTAATGCTAATGAGTGGGACTGGGCCCAACCCGTCAGGCCATCTCTCTTCGCTCATTGACGCACCAGGCCCAGCACTAGTCTTCTACTCCCGCCCCTACGCCAGCTCTTCCACGACCACACTAATGCCACCGGATTTTGATGCCATGCCCATGGTTTTTCCATACTATTGACTGATGCCGAGCCGTCACCTCAACATGATGCATCTCTTCCCCTTTGTCTCTTCTATGCATCACACACTACGGAGAAGCACTGAGCCGCTGTCTCTGCCAAGCTCATGAGAACTCACGAAGCAATCTAGGTCATCTCGTGCCTATAAAGCCTTTCCAACCATGCCATCATCTCCCTTGTCTCTCCCCGACTCCATTTCCATGTAAACTAAGCTTTTCCCTCCTTGCCTTGCCTGAAATGCGCCATCTCCCTTAGCATTGGTGAGAGTGCACTGTCGAGCTCCACTATGGCAACTAATTTCATCTGCTAGAGCACTTACCCTTAACTAATTTCATTATTCATGAAGATGCTTGTCAGATTTAAGCCATCTTCCTTAGCACCTGCGGATAACGCTGCCTGTGATGTCGTTGCCTCTCCAATGAGATATAGCCTAATTCCTCCCGTCAGAGCACCCTTGACTCTTCCTTGAGCTCATGAAACCCTCATACACAGCTTTCCCCCACCGTGGAGCTCCCTCGTTGTGGACGTCCTTTGCACCACCTCTGCTCCTTGCCATTCGGCCACAACATTGCCTCTCCGACATTACCAATCCCCTCAGTAGACTTCTCATACAAACGACTTGCTGAGTACTCTATGTACTCATGGCTTCATCCATATTTTCTCAGTTGAGGAAGAAGGACCAAATCAGCAAGGGGTACCTGAAGGAGGATACTTTGATGACTTCACGGATTAGGACTTCGCTCCCAAGTCGATTGCCTGTGGACATGTCGAATAGCTACTACACTTATTTATGTTTTTTTGCTACTAGTTTCTTTAAGCCTTTAGGCTATTAATTGTAAACTTGGCCATAAGGTCGCAACTCTGATAATTAATAATATTTGAGTCTTTTCTTAGTGAATTGTGATATGTTCGATATTTCATCTTTGTTTATACAGTGTGCACTAGCATGATCCTGGACTAGTGCAGAATACACAGGAGATTCCGGATTTGCATATTCAGGTCTCAACAATATGACACTGGAAAACTAGCATATGGTGCAGCTAACATGTAATGGTGGACGGAATCTATACTACTGTTATCACAACCTTTCAAAATTGCTAAGTCTTAAGTATTCTCTATATCTGTATCTCAAAATGGTGGCATTTCGCAAATAAAAGAATCTTAAGTCTTCCTTTGCTCAACCCTTCATCTATTTATTACCGCATTCTCTATGTTAGTTTGCTAAGTGCCTTTGTACTCACGATTACTCAATTGTCAGAAGAAGAAAGTCAAGCCCTGCAGAAATCTAAAGGAGTTGATAGAACTAGAACACGATGAGGCCAAGAACTAGGTCACGATCCCCAGTTGGCTACCTATGGCATATCCTGAGGGTCTCACTTGTGTGAAATTTCTATTTTTGCTGCTTCTTTTTATTGAGTTCAGACTAATTGGCCCATGAATAACTCTACCAATATAATTACGTTGTCGCACGATATGTACTTTGGTATTCAATAATGTATCTTTGAGCACTCTCTACTGATCCAAGGAATAGTACGATGGAATTACAAGGGATTCTTGATTGTAAAATCCAGGTCCAACAAATAGCAAATAAATCTGGGAAAATCCAAGAAAAATACTAAAAAATCATTGTAACACAAGGAACTCAAATAAAATAATTTTGAGTTAATTGTAGTTTAATTATTCATATTAAATCTTTTAATTTCTAAAAATTAAATTTAAGCTTTATTTAAGTAAGAAAAATCCAAAGGGTTAATTTAATTTTTAAAGCTTTAAAAAGACTATGAAAAAATCAAGATGTTACAAACCTCCTCGTAAATGGAATCTCAACCCTAAGATTCGGGCTTACTAAAGGAATAGATTTGCAAATTCTTCTTTGCGATCCTCCTCACACTCCTAGGTAGCTTCCTCGGTATGATTACTCCATTGAACCTTGTAGTAACAAATTACTTTCTTCCTAGTCACATGTTCCAACACCACCAATATTCTACAGGGTGCTTCTTGTGGATAAGATCCTCTTATGATCCATGGCTTCCACTAGGACTAACTTCTCTAGCACACGCAAACACTTCTTCAACTAAGACACCTGGAAGACGTCATGCATCCCATTGAAAGACATAGACAATTTTAACTGACAAGCTACATCTCTTTTTTTGTTTCAAAACCTTCAACAGCCCCACATATCTTGGTGCAAGTTTTTCTTTTATCTGAAATTTCTTGACTGCTTTGAATGGCGTAATCCTGAGATACACATAATCATCTTGCTAAAAACTCAAATCTAGACGACGATTATCTACATAAATTTTGTCTACTATGAGTTGTTCTCAATCATTCTTGAATTAAGCAAACTTTGGCCTTAGCTTCTTTCAAACTTTCTGATCCAAAGACTAGATTTTCCTAGTCTCTTTCCAATTGAGAGGGGTTCTGCACTTTCTTCCATACAAAGCTTTGAACGATGACATTTACAAACAAGACTGATAGTTGTTATTGTTGGAAAACTCTGTAAAAGGCAAACATCTATCCCACTTGACACCATTGTCTAACACATATGCACTCAAAATGTCTTCAAGAATCTAAATCACATCTAAGTCTGTCCATTTGTCTGTGGATGATATGATGTAATAAAATTCAAATTACCCATTGCCTTGTGGAAACTCTTCCAAAATCGAGACTTCAACTACGATCCATGATCTGATACTATCTTCATATGCACTCCATAGAAACTTACAATTGCTGACACATACAAGTCTGCTAACTTATTACCTACATAAGTTGTCTTAATTAGAATGAAATGAACAACTTTGGTTAAATGATCCACAATTATCCAAATTGAGTTAAATCCTTCTTTTGTCTAAGTAATCCCGTGATAAAGTCCATACCAACATCTTCCCACTTCCACTCAAGAAATCTCAATGGTTGCAACAAACCTATTGGCCTTTGATGTTTAGCATTAACCCTCTGACACATATCACAAAACACAACATACTCTACGATCTCTTTCTTCATGCTAGGCTACCAATACTTCTCTTTGATATCCTAATACATCTTAGTACTACTAGGATAAATTTAATATAAAGACTCATGAGCTTCCTTGAGTAACAATTCCTCAAGCTCCTTCTAATTTGGTACACATAAATGTTTCTCAAACCATATGGTACGTTGTTCATCCTCTGTAAAACCTGACACTTTACCTTTTCTCATATTAGTCTTGTATCCTTGGTATCTACATCACCAACTTGTGCTTTGCAAATCTAAGCATCCAAAGTCGGTTGTAACTCTATCGTAGCTAAGAATCCTTCTTCAACCAACTCTAAACTAAGCTTAAAAAATTCTTTAGGTAAAGCTGGCTAACTTTTTTCAATCATCATGGTATTTCAATAACTATTTCTGCTCAGAGCATATATCTACTACCACATTGGCCTTGCCTGGGTGATAATGAATACCAACATTATAATCCTTTATAACTCCAACCATTTGCTTTGCCTTAGGTTAAGATCAACTTGAATGATAATATATTTCAAACTCTTATGATCTGTATAGATCCCACAATGGTTACCTATAGGATAATGGCGCCAAATTTTCAAAGCATGCACAACAACTACTAGCTCCAAATCATGTGTAGGATAATTCACTTCATACGGTCTCAACTAATGCGAAGTGTAAGCTACTACTTTTCTGCCATACCAAGAAAACTCCTATCCTGAGGAACTAAAGTAGGTGACTTCCAATTGAGCATATATTTAACTTTTCTAGGGTCAACTACAACACCTTGTGTAGTCATAACGTGGCCATGGAAAAGCAACTTTCTTCATCCAAAACTCACATTTACTGAACTTAGCATAGAGCTTATGATCTCCAAGCTTCTGCAACACTAGCCTCAAATGCTCCTCATTCTCTTTCTCATCATTAGAGTAAATTAGAATGTCATCAATGAATACAATGACAAACTTATCCAATACTTCATAAACACCTTATTCATCATGTACAAGAAATAGGCAGTGGCATTGATCAAACCAAAAGACATCATTGTGAATTCGTACAATCCGTAGCGAGTAGAGAACACAATTTGGGTATATTCTCTTGACGAATTTTTAACTGATGATATCTTGATCTCAAATAAATTGTAGAAAACACTCTGGCTCCTTTCAGCTAATCAAACAAATCATCAAACTTGTGTAAAGATACTTATTCTTAATAGTGATCTCATTGAGCACACGATAGTCCACACACATATGCTGACTACCATTCTTTTTCCTGACAAACAACAATGGGGCTCCCCATGATGATGAACTAGGTCTAACATAACATTTGTCTTGAAACTCTTGAATTTATTTCTTTAACTCTGCTAACTCATTGGCAAGCATCCAATAAGGTCCCTTAGAAATAGGCGAGGTACTAGGAACTAACTCTATTGCAAACTCCACATCTCTGTCTTGTGGCATTTCTGGAAGATCATCTAGAAAAGGAAAATCTCGGACAATAGGCATATCCTCCAACATGACTCCTTTACTTTAACAAACCATAGCTTCTCTTGACTGCTCCAAACTGGCTTCAAACTTCACCTTATAGAAGATTACTATTACATGATTCACCTATCCTTAGACAACTCATTGTGGCAACCTGGTGGCTTGATTTTAAGCTTGGAGTGCTCCATGAACTGCTCCTAGAATAGGGGTCGTATCTGGTGTAGCTCCTAAGTTGAAATGAACAGGCATAGGGGCTTGCTTCTGCGGACACTTATTAGAATAGTAACCAGGCTCACAACACTTGAAACAAGTAACTGAGGCTGCAGGGTTGACATTCCACTAAGGCTGATTGTCGACATTAATAGGTCGTGAACCTGAAATATTATGATGAGGTACTAGAGCTTGAGTCTTAAATCCTGACTATTGAGGCATTGAAGCGAGCTTTCTTTGACTTGTACATCTGAGCTACCTACTGCATCATCCTTCTCTTGTAACTCACAATGACTCTACTCAATTAGTATTGCCTTATCCACCATGTTCTCGAAACTAGCATAGTCATTGCCCATGACTTGTACTTTCAATCTAGGATTAAGTCCTTTCTTAAAACGCTTCTAATGTGCATCATCTGTGGCAACATCCTCTGGTGCATAGCGAGCTAATTGAGGAACTTATTGAGATACTCACTCACTGTCATATTATTTTGCTAAAGCTCACAAAATTTTACCTTCTTCATTTCAACCACCCCTTCCAGGATGTGGGCATGGTGACAAGCTACTGTAAATTCTACCCACATGTTGTTCTCCTGATTCTTATGGGCGGCACAATAGTTCTCCCACCATTCAGATATAGTACTTTCAAGATGGTGAGTGGCATAGAGAACTTTCTCTTAATCCATACATTAAGCAAGATTTAGCTTCTTCTCCATTGAATGAAGCATATCATCCACCTCCAAAGGCTCAAATGAACTAGAATAAGTAGGTGGTCTAGTCCTCATGAGTTCTACAAATCTTGATGGTGGATGATTTGGCTGAGGTGACACATCTTCTTGATTTTGTCGATTCATAATGTTGTACATGTTCTGCATCATCATGTTCATAAGTTGAATCTGAGCTACCATGAACTGACTCAAGGTTGTATTCAATCTAGTTGTTGCTATCTGCTGACCTTGAGTGGAAGGATTTGCAGAGTTATTGTTGTTAGTGATATGCCCTAGAGGCAACATGGAGATGTTATATATATCACATACTATGTTTATGATGCATTACTTTGTTCCTTGAAATAGACATTATCATTATTGATCAATGAGTATGTGACTTATTCATGAGACTCTTAATGCTAAAATGTTGCTATTTCTAAATGATCCCTAATCATATGTCATATGAGGAACAAATATGATTCAAAGATCAGCATATGTATTGATTGATGATCATGTCTCATGGATCATGGTATGGTGATACCAAATCAATAATGTGGACATGTGTTAGTGAACATATGTTGGATAGACCCGCCATGAGACACTGCAGAGATTCCATGTGTCATCAGTTGGTCTCAAGTAGTGTTTACGTAGAATCCTTAGACTTGAGATCATCATGGTTCCCAACATGCGTAGTAGCTTATTTTGGGACTACTAAACACTACTCCGTAACTGTGTAGTCATAAAAGTAGTCTTCGGGTTTGCCATGAAACATGTAGTGGGATTTGAATGATCAAGATAGAATTTGCCCCTCCTTATGGGAGAGATATCTCTGGGCCCCTCGATGTAATGGATTATGAAAGTGCATGGCCATGCCAAGGTGATTGAGGAGTCAATCACAAGTTTATAATCCATCACGGAATTGAGAGAGTGATTGAGCTATTAAGAGGATGACACAGGTCTCGCCTTGAGCTCAATCTATATCGTGAGGCAAAGGGATTCGTACATGAGAACATTACAGGCTCAGCCGATATGATCTTTGTTAATATGTCTTACTAGAGGCCGCTATTAACAGGGTGACCAGAAAGGCGTTTCCGGGTCGCGACCAAGTATACGTGAACCTACAGGGTCGCACGCTTAACGGGTTGGAACACTAATTCGAATATGATTCGGATGTAGGCTCTTTTCGGATAGAGATCCGAATAGACTCCTATTGGGCCTTGGTCCATAAGGCCCAAGTGAGGAGGTCTATATATATGGTGGCGAGGGGCTGAGGGTACACGTGCTTCTGTTAACCTCTAGAAAAACCCTAGCGCCACCTCCCGAGCCAAACCCTAGCCGCTCACGAGTGCTAGTACACTCGCGATCGGCGTTCCAGCCCCTGACGTGTGGATATCGGTGGAGGCGCTGCTCGTTGCGGCGTTGATCGGCATAAACAACCTACAGTTTGGATCTGCTCGTGGTGTGGTTAATCGCGTGGAGGAGACGACCTGTTCGGAACGATCGGCTTCTCCAACTCTTCTTCCACTACTACCTCGACGCGCGTGGTTGGATCGGCTTCTCCAACTCTTCTTCCACTGCGATGCGCGTCTAGTGGTAACGATCCATGATCCCTCCTTAAACATGATGTCCTTGTGTGCACGGTAGAAAAGTTTTGTTTTCTGCACCCGTAGCCTACGCGCATTCCTTTAGTTGTTGGGATTTAATTTCATCTGATTGCGACCAACTGAATTCTAAATATCAACCATTTGCCAAGTTGACACCAAGGTTATAGGAAAGAGGGAATAGTAAAGATAAGTGGTAAACTTGTCTAAGAGAAATGTACTAAGGACAATCCTGGACTAAAAGCACTCACTTAGTTGAAAAAGACTAGCAAACTGCATTAAATCCACACAAAGAAAATATGACTGCAACATAATGCCTGAGGCAAAACTGCAGCTCACATCACAGAAAACTGCAAATAAAAAGCAAAATGATCTACGTGATGCTAAGACTGTACAAGGCTCTAATCTAATGACTCCCACTCTGGTACAACCAAGTAAGGCTCACTTGACTCCAAGTCTGAATCTATGTAGAATACCCATAAGAAGTTAACTTAAGAACTAAAAACCAAATTCTAGAAAAGATGAAGAGAAAGAACCTTAAGGAGGAAAGGGTAAAGAATTACTAGATATTTATTTTATTGGTTTGGTTTAGAAAATAGATTTTGAAACTTTTGCTAAATCGACCTTTCTAGCTAGGGCTGCATCCTATAGTCAGTATGGCTCTAATACCGTTTCCGTCGAGACCCAAATATACAATCTGGACCTCTCTATGTATTTTGCACTAGTTCAGGATCACGCTAGTGCACACAATGAAAACTCTGATGAAATATCGACCATAATCACGATTAACGAAGAAAGACTCAAATATAATTACTTATCAGCATAGCAACTTTATGGTTGATCTTACAAATACTAGCCTGAAGGGCATAGCTAAAACTAACAATGGAAAATAGAGATGAGAGTAGTAGCCACTCGACATACCACAGGAAATCGACTGAGGAGTGAAGTCCTATTCTAAGAAGTCATTGAAAAATCCTCCTTTAAGTTCCTCTTGCAGATACGGTTCTTCTTCAGCAATTGAGCAACAATAAATATAGCCATAAGTACATAGAGTAATCAGCAAGTCATTTATAACAAGATGTAATATATATTTATGCAAGATTTAATAAATGATGGCTGCATGGTTATTTTACAGAAAGCAACAATCTGAAGTAAATACAATAAATAGATTAAAATTCTCTATTTGAAAATGATTATTGAGTAATTAGTTCAATTGAATTGAATAAACCCCAAGTGAACTACCCATTCACTTCCCAAACCAATAAAACTCAAGTTTTGTGAAATTCTACCCCTTGTGTGTAATCAAGGATTCACTACCAAGTAGGCCTTTACAATGTCCAATCTCAAACAATCTCATCGCTAAGGATTCGCTACCAAGTAGGCTGACAATCCTACCATAAAAGACTCCTCTTGCACCAATAAAATATTTCAATGGTGAAATCAAGGTTGAAACATCACAAATTAATTAGCCAGATCCATTCTATACTAGACATGTGGTTGTACGATATGTCTTATATCAATGACACATAAAGTTAAGTTCTTAGATAGTACCTAGGAGATGCTATTTGCACATCCTAATGTGCAAATAGCATCTGCTTTACTGCATGATCATTCATCCAAGTAAATATATTTTGTTTTAACCAAAACCAACGATACACCAATGTCATGGTACACAAATTTTATAACTGTGATTGACCACCACAATTAAATATACTCGTGAATGAGTTGTATGACTGTGCTAAGATATTGGGGTGTTGATATTGTTTGGGACTCATGATTTTATCTGTATGTCAAGTTCTTAGATCAAGTAGAATGTTGTTTAGTTCATGTTTCCTGCTAGAGTAACTACATTTGTGAAATGTGACTGTTGTGAGTTTATTCTGGACTTATGTTTGATACCAAATCAGTCTGTGTCCTTTGAATTAATTGTTCCTCAATTAACTGCATGAATGAACTTATCATGGCATGCAACCATGGCACTGCATTTAACCTTCCCATCTAAGTATCTTCTGAGTGTCATACGATGCTCATTTTCACAAATCACAGTGAACTATTACTACACAGCATTTGTAGCCATGAGTTGCCTGCACATTGTCAATAATTTTCTACTAAGAGGGAAAGTGCAATTATTCTAATGATTGGCACCTTCAACTACAGGGGTTGGAGGATTGGCCAGAGGAGGAAAGGGCTGACTTTTGTTGTTTCTTTGGCCGAAACTGGCTATCGACAGGAGGCTGTGGAAAGGGGTAGAGATGGAATGGTGAGGGTAGGATGGGTATATGAGGTATATATATTGTAGCCATTAAACCACGGGCTTGTTAGATGAATTATGTGGGCTGGGGTGATATCTATGGGCTGGGTGGCAAAGCTGTGTGTGGGGAGGGGGCTTTCAGGTGGAGCTTGCGGACATGCAGCTATGCCAACATGGGGTAGCCTACCACCTGCCCTCCCTTCTTTATTTGTTTTAAACACTTTGCAAGAGATGAGCTAGGGGAGGTTTAGCTAGCAGGGGTCTGATTGTAAATATTTGGACCAGAAAGTAATAAATTTCTCCTTGTTTTGTAAATTTGGAAGTGTTTAGGGACTAAAATGTAATTACTGTCGTAGTATGGGACTGTACTGAATAATATTTTGTGATTTTCCTTATTTGTAATTTTTAATAATTTTCCTGAGACTAAAATGTAACTGGTCTTGATTGATTAATACCCTGTGATTTCAATCACTCCTTTAAATCATTTGGTTATAAAAGTAAATATAATCGTGTGATTTTCTTGACAAATATTTAATGTTTTGGAGGCAACGTACTTTTGCATGTATGGCTTATAATATTAAGTACGGCTTATAACATTAGAGTTGTGATTTAGCTTATAAGTTCGTCTATGTATAAATAATGTTCGTGTGTATGTACCAGTAGAAACATGTATCCATGCAGATTTACTGTCACTTTATAATATATTGCTAGCATTGGTATAGTTATAGCATGGGTCACCTAGTTTTATTTATTTATTTATTTTACTTTATAAAGATTACTTGTCTTCTTGTACTGCCCATTGTGATGTTAGAGAGTAAGGTATTGCTATTGGTTATCACATTTCATTTTAAGCATCCTCTAGGTAATCTATAAATATATAGCGTTCCTAACTCTAGCTACTAGACCAGAGACCATGGTTTGGAACTAAATTGATGTAGTGATGCTTGAGGATTCTAAGGACTCATGATTTTCTACCTTTTTAAAGGAAAGAGGTCAAAGGTGTTGTGATACTGCCACTCTCTCACCCAGTCACTGTCATTCTTCTCCATTGTGCCGTAGGCTCTGACAGTGGTTAAAAGAACTAGGTGTGGGTAGGGCTGTAAACGGGCCGAGCTCGAGCAAGCTCAGTCTATCAAGCTCGAGCTCGAACGAGCCGACAGAAACAGTCAAGCTTTGAGGTGGGCTCGAGTTCGGCTCGAAAGAAGCTCGAGCTCGGCTCGAAGAAGCTCGTGTAGGCTCGTTTTGACAGGGCAAACAGATTGAAGCACTCAGATTGAACAGCCAACAGCAATATTTGTTTTAACACTCAAATTATTAACAACAACAGCAGCAATATTTGTAGCAGCAACAGCAGCACTCAAATTATTAACAAATAACAACAATAGCAGCAGCAAATAAATTTGTATTACCAACAGCAGCCAGCAATTATATTATTAACAAAAGCAGGAGTATTTCTGTATTTGTAGCAGCAACAGCACTACAGGTCTACAGCAACCAGCAATGAGCAATCACATTATTAACAAGTAACAACAACAGCAGCAGTATTTGTAGCAGCAAGCCAGCAACAACAGCACTTAGAGTCAGATTATTACAAAATAACAAACAGCAGAAGCAGTAATAGTCAACAGCAGCAGCAGCAACAACAAATCTGCCTTTCTGGCTCTGGATGTGAAGATAACATCTGAACATTTGAACATTTGAAGCAGAGCACAGTCTCACAGACCATAGTTCACATTTTTCACAAGTTCATAATAGGACTATAGGAGTTCACAAGTTCACAACTCACAAGACCACAGAGGCACAGACCACACACATGACAATTGTCACATATCAAGTTTACAAGTCTATAATAGGAGTACACACAAGACAAATAACAAGTTCACAACATAATAACCATAAGTCAGGCAAAAGGTGCCTCATCTTCTTCCCATAGCCACAAAATGCTTTCACTATTGGCAAAGAAAGTAATGTGGTTAGTTAGTGGTGCAAACAAACTTGAGATTTCATAAAGTTGAACAAGTAAGAAAAGCATACCTGTTAAAGAAGACATAATCACTAATTGCTACCCACAATCGAAAGTTCATTCGGAGTTTCGATTGATGACAACGGAATGGAATTAGAATCCTCCTCCTATGTAAGAACATAATATAAACAAGGATTAGATCAAGACTTCAATTATTTGGTTTAAAAACAACAACATACATAAATTTACCAAATGTGATGGTTTGTGGTGGCCTCCTCTAATCCAACTAGAGGCACACACCAAAGCCTGCACTGTTGATGGAAGTAAAGAGCTACGATAGTCATCAATCACTCGACCTCCAGTGCTAAAAGCTGACTCTGATGAGACTGTGGTAATAGGAATAGTGAGAACATCTTTAGCCATCCTAGCCACTACTGGATACTTCAATTCATTCATCCTCCACCACTGAAGTATATCAAATTTCTCCATTGCTACAACTTCAATCGGATCATCCAAGTACTTCATTAAATCTGATTTTGACGGATGAGTAGCATGTTGGGCTTTCATAAACTCTTGGAATTGGCTAGCAGTTGAGAAAGTACTGCTCGAAGTAGCAGCAGATGTACTAGTGCATTGAGAAGAATCATTGTTCATGCTTTTTTTGTACTCACTTTCATATAAAGCATACAACTCATGTAATGCAGATTCAACAGATGCAAGTTTTTGTGGAAGATCAATTTCTGAGTACAAAGAAGGAAATGTGAATTGAATCATGCCCATCTTAAATCTTGGGTCTAGAATTGCAGCAATTGCAAATAAAGTGTTGCATTCTGGGTCCCAATACTTGTCAAACTTGTCTACCATTGCATCAGCCATTTTTCTAAGAGATTCATCCCTAGACAATACCAATTTGCCTACTGCCTTCTTAATATCAACAATATGGGGATAAAACAAATTGGAGGTGGGGTAGGTTGAACCTGAGAACTCCTCTGTAGCCAAGTGAAAAACACGCAATACGTCTTTGACTTGTTCATACAAATTCCAATCCACCTCCGTTGGCTGCCATCTATAGTTAGCATCTCCAGCGGCATACACATCAATAGCAGCTCTATAATGAAAAGCAGAATCTAACATTTTATATGTTGAACCCCACCTAGTGCACACATCAAGAGTCAATCCCTTTCTACGCTGAAGGTTAAGAGAATCAATATCAGCATTGAACTTATATGTCCGATTATTAGATTTCTTCATGTATTTGATAGTCTCCCGAACTTTGTCAATTAAAGGTTGAATAACCTTAAGACCATCTTGAACAACCAAATTTAGAATGTGAGCACAACAGCGGTTATGAAGGAACCTTCCTTTAAACCAAAGGGCACCTCGGTTTGTAAACTTGGCAAGCAGCAATTTAACTGCAAGATCATTACTCGAGGCATTATCAAATGTGATGCTAGCTATCTTATCCTCAATTTTCCATGCAGCCAAACAATCAGAAATGGCATTACAAATGACTACACCAGTATGGGGAGGCTCCAACTCTAAGAAATTAATGACACGACAATGCATTGACCAATTCTCATCTATGTAGTGTGCAACTAGGCTCATATAACATAGAGTTTGATTAGACGTCCAAAGATCACATGTCAAGCTGATCTTCTTGATATCCTTAAAACCCTTCTTCAGTACTTCCTTTTCAGATTCATAGAGCTTCATGCATTCATTTCTAATAGTGACTCTAGACATCTTTTTGTATGAAGGATTTAGTGATTTCAGCAAAGCATTAAACCACATATACTCCACAATACTGAATGGTAACTCATGAACAATGATCATCTTGCAAATAAGTTCACGAATTTTTGTAGGATCATAATAACTAGGGACAGCAACATAAGGAGTTTCAGTATCAACATCACCTTCCTCAGTGCTACAAAAATTGATGGTCATTTGCTGCTTGGATTTCTGCTGAAGCTTGTAATAATCACATTGCTCAAGATGCCTCTTGAAATGTGATGTAGTACCACTACTATTCTTTGTTAGCAAAGCTCCACAGGCCTTGCACTTCACCTTGCTTTCCATCTCTCCTCTTTTTTTCTTCGATGGAACTTCACATTCATCAAAGAAATTCCATATTGCGGACTTCTTCTTCCTAGTGGGTTTCGTTGGTCCATCCTCTCGACCCTCCACTTGTACATTTTCTGTTCCTACTGCAGTTGTTGTGCCAATGGTGCCATCTGACTGTCTTGATTGTGCCAATGGTGCTGGTGAAGGACTACTTTGTTCTATTGATTGTGCATTTTCAGACATCTACAACAGCTCATATACTATCATGAGCAAAGAATGAAAAAGAAATTCAGTCATACTAAATCAACACAACCATGATTTATAATATTTATACTAACTGATGGTATGATGCACTAGGAGCCGAAGTAACATGAATACATGATCACAAAAAAGAAACTGATGGTCTGATGCACTATAAATCAGAAACTTCAGTCATACTAAATCAACACAAGCATGATTTATACTTTGTCTGTCTGTGCAAATCAACACAATATTGGACGCAAATCGCATGAGCATCGTTCATACTCTGTCATACTAAACCAACACAATATTGGACGCAAATCGCATGAGCATCGTTCATACTCTGTCATACTAAATCAACACAAATCGCAACAACAAAAAAAAGGAGAGATCATGAGCATCGTTCATACTCTGTCTCACTGTCTGTGCCTCTGACCCTCTGTGGTGGGACTTGATGTCGGTGTGGCGATGGCCGATGGGGAGCCAACGACGAGGATCTTTGTGGTGGAGTACTTCACAGTTCACACGGCGTCCAGGATTGGGGAGGGCTGCCGGCGGCGTCGGGGGCTCGGGGCCAAGGACGTCGAGGGGCGAGGGCGTCGAGGGGCGACGGCGTCGGGGGCCGAGGTTGAGGGCGAGACTCAGATCTGGGAGGGAGTAGCCGAGTACGGAACTAGGGAGTGGGGATCTGGGTTCTGGGGTGGCTGCCGGTGGCGAGAGAGACTCGGATCTGGGGTCCTGGGGACTGGGGAGGGAGTAGGGAACTGGGGATCTCGGCCTCTCGGGTGGTTGCCGGCCGCCGCCGGCGTCGGGGGCTCGGGATCGGGCCGTCGGGGGAGGATTAGGGCTAGGGTTTCGCTGCGTCGCCTCGCGAGAGTGGGGAGAGACGGAATCTCATTCTCAGATCTGGATCTGGGGTCTGGGGACTGCGGTCTTGCGAAAATGCGAAGGGACCGAGTTCACCGAGGGACTGAGGGAGTGGGGTCGGGATCAGGGGAGGGCGCGGGACCGTGATCCGCGGGACGGCGGGAGGGTCGGGTCAGGTCGGACACTCGGACAGATGGACGGAGTAACTGGTGGCCAACTGGTCCGAGCTTATTCGAATTATTCGAGCTCGGCTCGACCAGGCTCGCGAGCTTACCATGAAGCTCGAGCTCGATTCGTCATTAGCTCGAGCCGAGCTCGAATCGAATCTATAGCGAGCCAAACTCGAACCGTTCACAAGCCTCGAGCTTTTTTTACAGCCCTAGGTGTGGGAAATGGCTGGGTTGTTAAAATGGTGTAAGGGCTCGTGTAAATATTTTTTGTCCTTATTAGAACTTTTAGTAAATTCTAGGGACTAGATTTTAAATGTGTTATAAGGGAGTGTGCTAAAAATTAAATAAACGCTATTTCTTGTATTGCATGAGATTGATATGCATTTGTAGCTAAATTATAGAAATGTTAAGAACATAGTCTTGTTAATGACTTTCTTTCTTAGAACTAGATGCTTGATTTATTACGTACTTAAATGGGAGAGTGAAGAACGAGGGGAGGGGGAAAGTGAAAGGGATAGAGAGGAGAGGGGAATGCGTGGATGACAATGTCACGGTTCATGTAGTGTGCGTGCAGTAGAGCGAACGCGCAGAATCTTGTATGCGCGTAAAAAAAAAGAAGTTAGGGAATGCATATCGAAGAATTAACACCGCTTCTTTAGCACCTCACTAATAATCATAAAGTTTGGGAATAATAATAATGCATGTAAAGAAACAATTATTGGGAATAACACACGTTAGATGGAGTACTAGTAGTTTTCTAGTTGGGACCAGTCATCACTTGAGCCATGTAATTTCTTGTGTGCACCTTCCTCCTGATGGCCAAATCATCAGTTGGACAACAGCCAATGCTTCACCTCTGTTGCGGATACGAAGAGGGCGCAACTTCTGTGCTTCATCCTGTGGATTGTCGGTCCCCTAGACGCCGTTGTTTTCTCTCGAGATCAATGAAACAACCTACATATTCAAATTTTGAATTCTTTTTGAGTCTTTGTTTGAATTCTCAAATTCTTCCCTAATTTGGCAATACTCCTTGGAAATCCACCTTTCCTTCTTTGCTTTCCACTTTCTCCAATTGCTGGCACCCATGGGAAAGTCACCTTCGCCACCACCTCCCTGTTCCCTGCTCCACGAGCTTGGCTGTCACCGCTTGAAATTGCGGCCGTGCCTCCCCCTTCCGTTCACACCGGCCCTGACCCTGAGATGACGCCGTGGCCCACCAGCCAGTCGCCAACCCTCTACCCTCTCCATCGCTGAGTGCGCTCGGTTGACCTGTGCTCACTCTCGCCGTAGCTCACCACCTCTCCTGCTTGATGCGCGGACCCTGCCGTACCAGTTACTGCCATCACTCGCCAATACATGTAGAGGCACTTGTGCCACCTCGCCTGCATCTTCACTCCTCGCCAGAGCTCTCACCCACTACTTAGGTGACACCAAAACCGACCCACTGCTCCCACTGCATCATTTCACCTCTAAAACATAATTGCCATCGTAGAGAGCCCCACACCACTCCCATTTCCATTTCACAATCACCCAATTAAGCTCTCACTCACCGCAGCGCCGCCGACGACCTCCCCTGAATTCGGTGAGCCCTAAACCCAATCTTCTTCATGTTTCGATTAAAACTTGATTGCATTCGCTAACAGAGCCTTCTTTGTCTCCTAATCATATTGGTGAACTCCCTCGAGTATGAGCACTTCTGTAGATCTCAGTCGATGAAGACCTCCGCCGGCCAGAGCACCTTCATTGTGTATAACCTAGTTGAGCTTTTCCCAACACAAACCAGTGCCACCACCATGAACCCTATACCCCACAGATGGCCAAACCGTCCTCAACCTTGCCAGAGACCACCGAGAAACCCTAGTACCGCCATGGAAACCACCACCTTCTTTCCTGCCGCTAGCCACCACCATCCATGTCCCCATCCTCCAAAGCCCAAAATGGAACTGTCGTGTCAAACCGAGCCTACCTATGCTTCTCTCGGTCGCTGGAGAGCCTTGTTGGTGCCGCTCCGCTTGAGCTGTCGCCTCTCTGTTTCACGTTGGGGAGAGCTAGTCAGAGGAAGACGAAGCAGGCATGGCTATATCGTGGCCGTCCACACATCATCCATCAAGCGTGTGAGCGCGTACACGCCGAGTCATTCGGTAGTGCACAGCTTGTGCCAAATCGGCTTGCCCATTTGGCCAGGCCAATTTAAAACCATTGCGGGCCGCACTATTCACTTTGGACCGGCCTGACACTGTTCACTACTATTCAAAGCACTATTCATCCGAAAACCCTAAAATCCAAAAATACCTTGTTTCTATCTTTTCGATGCCGCGAATCTATTTTTGACCTCCATTCCACCAAATTGAGCTCCAATAAATCCAAACCAACCCAATTTAGTTTTTATCGCGTTTTATTCCTTTTTATTTTAATTTATTTTCCTAGCTTGATTAGACTCAAGCACGGGCTCATGTTATTTTGTGTGTTTGAGCTAGCTCTCGAGCTTTTCAAGGTGACTATGCAAGGATCGGAACTGGGCAACGAAGAATACGAGATAGTAGAGTTCGTAGAGCAACAGGGCAAATTACAAGTTTTTTTATCATATTGAATCCCCTGAAATTTAAATTATTTAATTACAGTATTTGTATTAATGGTTGGAGTCCACGACCTTACGCTAGGGTAGAGGCTTCAGCAGATGTATGGTAGTGCCGTCGAGCACAGAGGATCTAGGATGTGGTTGGTAGCCTCAAGTGAAAAGTAAGGATAAGAACCTTATGCTGAGTAAAAGACATAGTGAACGCTCAACCACAAGTGTTGACTTGTCAACCCTGATCTAATAATTGCTCAACTCGATCTCTATAGGAGACTAGAGTGTGGATGATGGGGAGTTGGTATACAGAACGGTAAAATCTTTTTTCTCATCTCAATCGCATGCAAGCTAAAGCGTGCCTATCGCGTGACATTGAGAGTTTGAGGAATCTTGTGGGTAAAGTTGAGCAACTTTATAGAGTCAAATAAATTGTATTCAAATACGTCGTGCTTCTAGTAAATGAATCTGTGTTTATTGGGTGGTTCCAATAGCCAGGCATAAGTGGATTTCATTATGTTTTAATCTGAGTAAGCTAAGTAATTAACTGTTGAAAGAAACCCCTTTAATCTTAAGAAGTTAGTATTCCTTGGTCTTTTGTTTAAAATGTTTGCAATTGCATCCACTCAAATTAATAGTACCAGTATATACCCTTTCTTTGAATATCCTTGTAAGTAATTAAGTTACAATTTACCATTGTGACTTACTGGGCACGGTTGTACTTATTGTTTGCTAAACAACAAACAAAAGAATAATAGAACTGTGATGATCAAGCTATTGATGAAGCTCTAGAAGAACCCAACTACATTGAAGACAACTAGTTTTAGGTCTTAGCTGCGCTCAAGTTTGCTTTTGGGAGTTACTTTTGTATTGTAAGATAACTTTAGGCTTGCATGCCCGCTGCATCAAAACTAGGTTGATAAACCATATTTTTGTAATAAAGCTTGGCTCTTTCATTGTAAGCATGTGTTGTTGTGGTGCACACTCATGTACAGTACTCCACAACTGAACAGTCCAGGGCGGTTATGGGGATCTCAAGCGCCTCCAAAAATGGGGCGCTACAAAGTGGTATCAGGTTATGCTTGCTTGACCGTAGGCTAAGACCTAAGATAAAGTAGGAGAGCTGTTTTGTAGCAAAATCTAGTTGCAAAATCTAAAAAGAATTTATATAAAATATAAGTATTATTGTTGTCTTCCCCTTCCTTAATGCTGCCTTTCTTGTCTTAGTTTATTTTCAGCTTAAGTTCTACTTTTGCAAAATATTTATATCTAATCTTGTCTAATTTCAAAATTGTCGTTGTTAAGCAGATGGTTCACTATATCCATTCCAGACTAGAGGCTATAGAAGGCTGGCCAGCAAGTTGTGGGAGATGCAGTAGTATCTCGGAGCAACTGATTGGCATAACCCAGTGTTTCATGCAGTTGGACAATTTATTGAAGATGAACATTCTGAATGGAAGGCTTGGGTAACCTTGATACCATTGCTTGTTCACCGCAATAGAGAGCAAAGGTTCTATGGACACAGAATAAAGGAAGGAGATGCCATTCAGGATGCCACAAGGAATGCGGTACTTCATCTATGGAACTACTATGATGATGAGTTTGATGGGTCCCCCTTTGACTTAATTCCCCAGAGCATTCATGATAGAAGGGCCTACTCCACTCCACAGGCTACAGCTGACAATGATCCATGCCTGAGATTGGCGTCCAAGTGCATAGTGCACCAGGAGGCTATGTACTCGAGGATTCTTGCAGAATCCCAAGATTTGCATTGACAACTATATCAGGCATACCAGGAGGTGTGCCTTTTGTGACAAGATCTTCACCAGCGCAATATGGTCAAAGCCAAGGAGATGTCTGATTGTGGAGAGACTCCTAATGTCCCTGTAGCACCTGCCCCACCCTAGCCATGTCGGAGTCCTTCTGCCCGGGCCTATCTTTGTAGATTCCGTCTAGCTCCTTCCCAAGCACCACCACTTAGAAATGATGACAAGGCAAAGGGACCGGCATAGGGTGATGATAAAGAAGAAGATCCGGAGGAGGGATTTGCTATACAACTAGCAAACCGCCATCTAGCGACTGGGACTAAGCAGAGCCTGCAATGAAGAGCAAGAACTTTTCGGAGCTGTCTAGCTATAGTGTAGATTATGATATTATAGTGTGTGCCCTATGTAGTAGTGCTTTATGTATGTAATACATGTTGTGCTATGAACCCTAAGCTGGTTTGTACTCGGCTTGTTAAACAAATAAAATATATGTCTAATTATCTCCTAATTTATTTATTAATAGTATATGTACCTCGCTATCTTCAAGGTTTTTCTCCTTCTTATTCACTCTAATCCTTACCTTATTTGTTATAGGGCATGTTCTTTAACGGCTTCTAAAAGTGGCTTTTGGCTTTTGCTACAGTACCTAACTTTCAAACAGAGTATTTTCTCAAGATGAGATCTACAAGTTAATTGTAGTACACCTTAAAAGCACAACATCTGTATCAACCAAAATCGTAAGCGAGTATCTCTCTCTTCGTAATCTCTGACGCAAACAGCTAAAATTCAAAAAGTTCAGCCAAAAGCTGTAAGCCACAACCATATCAAACAGGCCCATATACTTACCTTAAATTTGAATTCTCACTTATCTGTTAGATATTCATAACAACTGCTATAGATCTAACTTTAATATTTTTAAACTACAGAATCAAGATGGCAGGAACTGGACCAGGACAAGGAAACCAACAAGCAGAACAAGAAAACCCAACAGAGAATCAAACTGCAATTGCCAGCATTCTAGCGATGATGGAACAAAATAGACATCAAGCAGAACTAAATTAGGTAAGGCTAATGGAGTAACATTCAAGACTACTTGAACAGATTGCAATAAGAACAACATCATCAAGCAGTTCAGCAGGAACTGCCATTAATAGAGAAGGAATAGAGGTTACTTCAAGGTGGGCAGATTTTTAGAAAGCAAGACCTCCTACATTTTCTACATTACCTGACCCGTTAGCAGCAGAAGATTGGCTTAGTTATGTAGAAAGAAAACTGAAAATAGTACAATATGATGATAGAGAAAGTTATGTATGCCTCATATCAACTTCAAAGACAAGCAGCCACTGGTGGATTAATTTTCAGATTATGCATTAAGATAGAGAAATCACTTGAAAAGAGTTTGACTAGTCTTTTCGTCAGGCTCATATCCTAAACGATGTTATAGAAGCTAAGTGTTGGGAGTTCCTTGCACTAAAGCAAGGAATGAATAGGAGGATTCTTGTAAAAGAAAGGCAATGCAAAGGCCAGTGCACAAAGAGGACGAGTATTGGTGTCCCAAGAACCATTATCAACGCAATTGCCCTCAGAAGATGAATGCATGTTTTTATTGTGGTCAACTTGGACATTATAAAGATCATTGTCCCAAGAAAGGATTACTTTCTGAAGTGGCAAAACTTCAGACAAAAGTTCAACAGCCTAATGTCAAGCCAATTATCATCACACCAGCTTCACGAGGAGGATTTCTACAAGCAAGACCCCCTATACCAGGACCAATGACACCAATAGTAACAACAGTGAGGTTATCAGCAGGATCATCTACATGTGTACAAGCAGGAAGAGGCAGAGGTACATCGGGACCAATATTCCAGGCAAGGGTGAATCACATTTCTGCTGAAGATACGGCCGAGGCAAATGACATCATTGTGGGTATGTTTCTGATTAACTCACGGCCTGCATTGATTTTATTTGACCCTAGAGCAACACATTCATTTCTTTCCATGGATTTTGTCACAAGAAATTAGTTGCCATTTGTTTCTTTACAAAAATATTATGCTATTCAAACACCTGGGATTAGGATGGAATCCCGCTAGGGGTGTAGTGATCTGAGCATAGAAATTCATGGAATAGAGTTTAAAGCCAACCTATTGTTACTAAATATGAGGGGAATAGATGTTATTTTGGGAATGAATTGGCTAACTAAACATAAAACCAAAGTAGATTGTGAAATTAAAACCATGACACTGATCAGTCCAAAAGATCAAGAAATAATGGTAAAGACGGATTATAAATTAATAGAAAGAATGAAGAGGTGTATACATAGTGTGTTGACAAATGAGAATATTCAAGTGCCAGTGGTACAAGAATATCCAGATGTATTCCTAAAGGAATTACCAGGGGAACCACCTAACCGATAAATTGAACTTGCCATAGAATTAATTCCAGATACCAAGCCAACCACAAAGCATCAATACAAAATGTCAGCCAGTGAACTGAAAGAACTTGAGAAGTAGTTAGGTGAATTAAAAGAAAAAGAATTCATACGTCCAAGTGTATCACCTTGGTCTGCTCCAGTGCTATTTGCTAAAAAGAAGGACGGAAGTTTAAGAAAGCGCGTTGACTATAGAGGGTTAAATGCAGTAATAATCAAGAACAAATATCCATTGCTGAGAATTGATGATCTGTTTTAACTTAAAGGAGCTAAGGTGTTTTCAAAAATCGATCTGCGATCGGGTTACCATCAACTCAAAATGCGAGACCAAAATCGAGAGAACACTGTATTTACAACAAAATATGGATTATATGAATTTACAGCTGTGCCTTTTGGTTTGACCAATGCACGTTTATATTTCATAAATCTTATGAACCTGGTGTATATGGACTAATTGGATTATTTTGTGGTAGTTTTTGTGGATAATATACTGATCTACTCCATGAGTGAGGAAGAGCATAAACAACATCTGCACATTACTTTGACAAAGCTTAGAGAACATCAACTATATGCTAAATTCTTGGGCCATATTATTACTGAAGGAGTCAAAGTTGATCCAGAAAAGGTTAAAGCTGTTATGGAATGGAAGCAGCCAACGACTATAACCAAAGTGGGAAGCTTTCTTAGATTGCCGGGTTATTATCACTGATTCATAGAAGGGTTCTTGAAGATCGCTCGTCCACTTACACAACTACTCAATAAGGGTAAACCTTTCAAATGGACAGATAGTTGTGAAAAGAGCTTTCAATAATTGAAGACTAAATTGACAACGACACAATTTTTAGTACTCCCAAATCCCAAAAAGGAATTTCAAATATATTGTGATGCTTCAAAACAAGGGCTGGGATGTGTACTGATGCAAGACAGAAAAGTTGTAGCCTATGCTTCAAGACAACAACAACCTCATGAAGAGAATTATCCAACACATGATTCTATGGTGGCATACATGTGTAGGTGGCACTAGATTCTAATTGTCATTGAACCAAAATGAACAAGGTAATATACCTTGATTCACTAAACAAGATGAAGCATGACCTCACAATTTTATAATAATTAATCGACAAGTAAACTCATTTCATCTATAGATAACTATATGTACCCTCTATTTGCAATGGCTGAGGCTAACACATGTACTCTCTATAGATATGGATGCGTATACTCAAGCCTATTTCACGGTCTTGCAATACATAACTGAAGTATCCCCGTATATCAACCAGCACAAGGATGTGCCTCGGCAATACAATCCAGAGCGACTGAATGTTTTGATCACAATAACGCAACAGTAGGTTCAACCAATAGTTGAAGGAGCAAGTCGCTAGAAGCTTGTCAATTGATATGTTGATATGGTTGGCAAAAGGGCTAATATTTACAGTTGTGACATAGTAAGAATACGACATAAATTGGTACACATTCCATACATAGGCTCAGGATGTAAAGAGCACAAACCAGAACAGCGGTGTTTGCATAGATGCGTTTAATACTGATGGGTTGAGAAGCTCCTACTATGGGTTCATAGAGGAGACTAGGAGATCCCCCTATTTCAGTGCCGTTGGATCTATCTCCCATAGGTGAAGGTCGACAAGTACGGTGTCAGTACCTTGGACCCCAAACATGTCGAATACAAAGACGAGCCATTTGTACTCGCTAACAAAGTTGTTTAAGTTTTCTATTTAACCGACTAGGCAAAGAAGAAGTGCCACATAGTTCTTCATGGAAAAAGGGGGATTGTCGGTGTTAAGAATGTAGTGGACGAGGAAGAATACAATTATTTTGATAAGTTACATTTATATATGCATATGAGAATGTGTGATATATATATATATATGTGTGTGTGTGTGTGTGTGTGTGTGAATTTGCATTCATGTATATGAGAATGTGTGATATATATGTGAAATTTATCTATGTATATGAGAATGAGTCATATGTATGTGATTTTGCTTTTATATATGTATATGAGGTTGTGTGATAGGAATAGAACAGATGGTTCATAATAAAAAAACCGTCTATAATAACAAACATCACAGACGATTTTCAAGTAAAACCATCTGAGATGTTAAAATTTCACAGATGGTTCTAAAGTAAAATCGTCTATAATGTTTATTATTAGAGATGGTTTTTATTAAAAAATATCTGTGATTATTCTGTTGTAGGGTTTGCCCAATGTACTGACGCTACTCACTCTAACACCGCCACCTCCCATGAGCCCATCGCTACCTCCCTCTTCCCTCGAGCCCGACGTCGCCTCCCCCAACTCCGGTGGCCCTCCTCCCCGGCGTCCAGTGCCCTCTTCCGCCCCCCAAGTACACCACCTTCCCCGAGCCTAGCGGCCCACCTCCACCATGCCCGGTGCCCTCCTCCTCCCCTGAGCATGCCACCTCCCCCGAGCCCGTTGCCGCTTCCCTCTAAACCCTAAACTTGATCTTCTCAGTGGTTTGGACTACGATCACACAGTGAGCATTTCTTTATATTCTTGATTTCTATTGTGCATTAGTTTGCCGTGATAGTTGATATAAGTTTATATCTCTAAAATTTGTGTGAAATCCTAGCACTGGGAGGACTTACGCGTGGTAGAATGTGGGCTTTGTGATTACTCGATGATGAATCTAGTCATTTGTGAGATCTCGATGACAATCTCAAGAGTATTCTGCTAATTTGAGTTGTGAATTAATAATTTCTTACTTCAGCACATTGTGATTAATCTCTATTGTGCTCTGATTATTGTTGAACTCGGTTATCTCTGCTGTTGAACATACTTTTACTTGTTCTGCTACTGCCTTGGCTCTATTGGATACATTTCAATAGCTATTTTCGGTTCTTGTTAGTGCTTTGAATGTGTAATTGGTTCTCTCACTTGTCTAAGGTAAAGTTAGCATGGTAAACTTACAGAATAGAGAGAGATTGTCACTTTAATTGTTGATCTATAGACTAGAGTTGAGAAGACCAAGTATGTTGTGCTTGAGCAACTCCTCACCTAAGAGCAATATAACATAATACAATCTGTGCATTATGCTGAATATAAATGCCCATTTACTTTAGTTTGGCATGTTGTCCTAGCTCTGGTTGAATGACTTCAATTTGTTATCCATGTTGAGAGATAATTGCTTAGTCTTTATGTCATTTTTATGTCCCTGGATAATTGCCTTACTATTCATGCTTAAATTTGGAATTCATCTGAGAAATTTGCTAAAACTGCTTAATTTCCAACATAATAAATGTCAAAATTAACATGATACTCACAGAAGTTAATTAACTAGCACAGCTCAAAATACTTGTAAAGCAAAGAAGAAAACCGAAATACTCGCAGAACCGATGGTAATTGAAACCACCATGAAGAACCAGGGCAAGGAACGCATAAAGTTGATGTCCCAGAAATTTCACCAAAAGAGGAAGAGATCAAAGATGGCATTTCTATATCTCTATCCCTCTATATAGTCCCCTCCCTTCTTTGTTTCTGACTATGTCCCACCTCCAACCAATTTGCAAGCCATAAAAAAAATTTAAGGAAATTTTTATAGCTAAGAGGTGTTTGTGGCAAAGTGATACCCAATTAACTTACATTAAGTTAACACTTCATACATGTATTAGACTTTTTAATCAACTCTTTATCTCTTCATCACTTCTATTATCTTTTGAACATGTCGTCCACTCATTCTTCGTCATTGTTACTGGATGCATGTGATGCACTGTCCTCTACAAAATTCAAGCGCCATAGAAGAGGACTATCGAAAAAGCCTGAGGGCCGATTTACCATCACGGATGCCGATGCGTCTGAGACCCCTCTCAATCCTCACCGAATAGTGTCCGCATTCCGGAGAATGGTCAGAATAGTTGCACAGGAACTCATGAAAGAATGTGAGTGAAGATCAGGCCACTTTGCGATGACATGCATCGGTAGCAGCATGCAAAGTGTGGAAAAACTTCAAGAGCATGCTTATCAAGTAATTCGTGGAGAAGAATCTAACACCCTTCCACAAGTATCTGTTCCTGGAGCTGCAATGGCAAGAGTTTGTGGTGAAGAAGATGACAGATAATTTTAGAATTGAATGTGTGGCACACAGGGCCCTCCAAGCAAAAAAACACTCACCCACACATACTCGACACCGCTGGGTATGTGGGTAAAATCCCACAATGGAGGAGGGAGGACGAGGAGGCAATCCTACGGGAGGCCAGTGGCGTAGCTAGGATTTGTAGCTATGGTGGTCCATTGTCTAAAATTTATTTAACCGCTATAAATTTAACATGTCGGTACACAAGTGTATGAATTACGAAATGCAATTAAGGTAAAAAGGACATACAAACTTCATAAAATAGACGAATATAGCTTTCTTAACATAGAATTAAAATATTACATACCCATAGTAGTTGAAGAACAGTACGTCGCTACTTCTTCTTCTTGTCAGGCCTACGCCTTCTAATAGCCATGAAAGTGTTGATGATCTCTTCTTCACTCAATTGTAAGAAGATATCCTGCTCAATAAAAGTGACTAGACAATCATCCAGAAGGCTATCACCCATCTTATTTCTCAACTTATTCTTGATAAAGGTCATTGCAGAAAATATTCTTTTAACACTTGCGGTAGCCACCGGTAGAAGCAATACCAATTTGATAAGTAAATAGACCCAATGATAAACTTTATCCCTCTTTGTTTCAACAAGTTTTACTGAGAGGTCAACAAGATTGTTTAGGCCTTTGAACATTTCATCTTTTCTCATGTCATCAATAAAGGTTTCAAGTTGCAAGTCAAGTCTTAGCAAGTCAGAGCTTGAAAAATCATTAGGGTAAAATTCAGTAAGTCTATGTACCTTGTTTGCATCAAAAGAAGCGAAGGAATCTGCTGGATTCAAAGCAGCCATACAAGTAAGCAACTCCATATTTACCTCATCAAACCGACTGTCAAGCTCTTGACTAATTTTATCAATGACTCCAATATATACTTCTCTTCTGAAGTGATCATCATTTGTTTGGTTCTGAGCAAAACGTGCTGATCTTCCATACGGCACATAATTATGTTGCATTGCAAGAACTTGAATGCCATGTTTGTTGCAAAATATTGTAACCCTTTGAAGAAATGAAACCCACCCTTCAGACCTCATTTGCTGCATTTTACTCTTTGCCAAACTGACAAGTGACATTGCATTAAGAATATCTTGGTCTCTTCTTTGCAAACACTCAGACAATTCATTTGTGTGTCCAAGAATCTCAAGCATCAAATGAGCACTAAAAATAAAATCAAATGACTCAAGCACTCCAACCATAGTATGTATTTTTGGCCATTCACCCCTTTGTGATGTATCTTCTCCAAGAGCTATGAGTACATCACGAATTGTGGGATATATAGCAATCATGTTGATCACGCTTTATAATGAGAGCCCCACCGAGTCTCACCAGTCTAGGCAGCCCCATCTCTTGATTTAACCCACTTCCGATTCTAGCATACCACATCAAGTGCTTTCATAACATTGTCATATTGGTGATGTCGAAGCATGCCATGACGCTTACAAGAAACACCAACAATATTTAGCAAGAGTGATACTTGATCAAAAACCACACACAATCATTATTTCCTTTGGCAACAAAGAACAAGAACCAATTGGAGTTGATGTGCAAAACAAGTGTACATAATAAGCGTAAGGTGATTCTTTCATGATCAAGGTTTTCACCCTTTAATCTCTCCTTTCATGTTACTAGCCCCATCGTAGCCTTGACCACAGATTTGAGTTATAGTCAAACCATGACTAACTAGTAAAGATTGAATTGCTTCCTTAAGTGATGAAGAAGTAGTATCATCTACATGAACAATTCCAAGAAACCGCTCACATGGCCTTCCTGATTTATCAACATAACGCAAGCAAAGGGCTAGTTGTTCTTTATGAGAGACATCACTAGACTCATCAGCTAAAATTGTATAGTGATCTTCACCAATTTCCTTAATGATTTGATCTCTAGTCTCCATAGCACAACATTGAATAATTTCTTTTGTATGTCCGGGCTAGTCAATGTGCAATTACCGGAGCATTCTTCATAACAAACTTGTCTACCTCTTCATTATTTGCTGCAAGCCACTTCAAAAGTTCAATGAAGTTCCTCTGTTGCTAGACTCTTCACTTTCATCATGCCCACGGAATGCCAATCCTTGCTGCAAAAGAAACTTCAAACATCTAAGTGAATAAGTCAACTGATCTTGTAGAGACGTCGCTCCTCATTATCCACCTTCACAATTTTATCATCAATTGCTCCATGGGAGTCATAAATAAGTTGTATCTTTCTTGAGCTGCGTTGTGAGCACTTGTTACACCACCCACATGTAAATCAAGTGCATCATTTCTATTCCAATTTCTCCAACCACCTTCAACAAATGCAGATTTCTTAGTTTTCTCCTTTGCAAACAAGTAGCACACAAAGCAAAATGCAGCTTCCTTCTTGATACTATATTCAATCCAAGGATATTTATAAAACCATATAGGATTGAATTGCCTATCCCTATTTCCGATTTTTCTACTTTCAAATTCATGAGCATAAGGTTGGAATGGGCCTTTAATAATATATGATCGTCGAACTGCATCTTGATCATTGACGGGATAATTTGCAATGGATTGCCTCTCCCCTGGATCAAGTGGAAGCCAACTGATATCATAAACCGGTTCTTTGTCATCGACTGGAGGTGGACTTGGAGGTATTGGAGTTGGAGTCACATTTTCTTCAATTTGCTCTTCTGGAACAGCTGCAGCCACGGAAGGAGATGGAGAAGAAGCCTTCTTCTTTGATGCATATTTCTAAAAAAGAGAGGCAATATCACCACTCCTCTTCATGTTTTAACAAATCTGCAAGAGAATTATATAAAGTTTCAATTTACCAAACCAATAATCAAGAATGTCAAAAAAACATATAATTGAGTCTTTGGCTTAGGCTTAGCAATTGAGTCTTCATCTTAGGATTTTGATCAGTACAAGTCCTTTAATTCCACCTCATCTATGAAACGCTTAAATCTTCCCTTGTTTCTTCTATTCAGATTAATGTTCTTCTTGTCTGATGCCAAATAAATCAAATCCGATCACTGTGATTGAATGATCTCCAACTAAAAAAATAAAAAATCCGATCCGAAGATTTCAACACCACGCCGTCGCCAAGCAAATTTGATGTACCGACGTACCTACTGGCGCCTGGCTGCTGCTCACGCCGAATAGACGATGCTCGATGGCTGGCCGCGCCCGCGCTCGCCGTCGCAGCGTCGCCCGCACGGAGAAGAATAGTAGAATACGAACGGGCGTCGCCGCGTCGGGACTCGGGCGCAGTCTGAGTCTGACGCGAATACGTACGCTGTACGCGGCCACGCCCACGCGAACTCTCGATCGGATCGATTTCACGCGAATACGTGCGGACTCAGGACTCTGCAAGTCTACCGCTCTGGGCTTTCAGGCAAAGCTTTGGTTGGACCCAGGCCGAGCGTCTGAGCGCAGGGTGGTCCCCGGCCCACAGGGACCACCATGTAGCTCCGCCAGTGCGGGAGGCCTCACCATTTGCCAGGATCCCTGATGAGTATGCTCGAAACTAGATAAGAGCGAGGTCATCTACCGTGTCGGTCCATCTCCTTTCGAAACCCCAGAGACAAGGAAGTGTCCCACCACCTGGTAAGATATTAAATTACCTAGTTTGTAATTACTCCATAACTTCATAAGAAGTGAAATGACATGTCGGGCTCTTGCAGGAAGCACTAGGTGTAGAATCTTCCCAAGACTCATTCTAGATAGCCAGCAAGAGAGATATACTCTCCGTGGCACTGGGAAATAAGGAGCACCTAAGTTGCATGAGAAGTCTTGGTCTTTATGTTCCTTGAAAATATGGTTTCCCAGAGGACTCTGAAGTATATCAGAGTAGGAAGAGATCCAAAGCCAAACGCAAGGCATGGCTACAAGAGGATATTAAGGCATCACTTAGAGGGGGGATCACTGATGCCGTTAGAGATGAGATGCAAAGGTATAAGGAAAAGTCAATTGGCAGCCCCCGCCGCTCCTGTGCTAGCTAGCCCCCAACCATCGGAATAGCTACGTATCCAACCCTACCTCAGAAAGCGACCAGAGATTTCCTGTCAATGACATCCTGGTAATAATTATTATCTTTAGAATGCTCAATCCATTGATTGGCATGTTGGAGTAGCTAATTTTATATCATTATGTAGGTGGCTACGAAGTGCAAGCTCTAAGTGAGAGTGCCTCCATTGCTCTGTATGCTGCTTAGGGCCATGCATATCCATTCGGTGTCAGGGCCTTGTGCACGGTGTAACTTTAGCGTTAGCTTTCGCAAAAAGTGAATGTGGATAGTGTTTATGCCAATTTCGAGGTCATCCTACTGCAGATGCCCCAAAATGATGAGGTCATGACTCTAGGGTAAGCTATTGGAACATTTATCCAGTGGCACAAGAGGGACATTTGCCTAGAGGCTCCTGCACCGGTGCCAAGTCCACAGGAGCTATCTGTGCTGGTGCCAAACCCACCATAGCTACCGCACCGATGCCAAGTCCGTGGGAGTTACCTGCATCGGTGCCAAATCCACCAAAGCTACCTGCATCGATGCAGCAAGGGTGCAGTGGATCACATACATCTACATCTCATTCCCAGTTGACTACCATGAAGTTGACCTCTAAGAAAAGTAAGTCCAAACCAAAGAAAACTGATAATATCCCCTACTTGTCGTTGGTCCAAAAATTCAAGCTAGGCGAGCTTTGATCGTCCCGATAGAGCACCTCCAAACCCTAGGACTGGCTTACAAAAGATTGTACACAAGGTACATGGAACAGGCCAACAAGCCGGAGGGACAACAGCGCTCAGGTGTCATCGTCAAGTTCAGGCTGCATCATCTTCATCACAATATTCATGACTGTGTCTTCACGGTGACCATCGAGGACTTGTTCTTCCTCTTCAAACTCGACACCCTCGATGCCTCACTCATTCGATGCTAGACATTGTAAGTGTGTACAATCATGGTCTACGTTCATGTAATACCAATAAATGTCATATATAACTCCTTACTTTTGTATATATAGATACATGGTAACTAAAGCCAGATTAAGGAAATCACCAGTAGGTTTCTTCGACCCACACTTGGTCCTCTTAGATACCATCAACAAGGATGCATCCTTCATCCAGCGTTACATGACGATGACATTGGTAGCTCACCACAACAAAAAATTCATACTTATGCCCTACAACCAGGAGTAAGTGATGCACTAGTGGCTATACTTGTTGATTTATACTTTATAAGCAACACAAATTTATGTTTAGTGACCATGTCGATATATCTGTGTAGGTTCCACTAGATTCTAATTGTAATTATACCAAAATAAAACAAGTAATATACCTTGATTTCCTAAAGCGGACCAAAACTGACTTCATAGTTGACCAATAATTAATCGACATGTAAACACATTTTCTCCATAGATAACTTCATTGTAGTCTTTTCTTTCTTCGCTATGACTAAGCCTAACTTTTCAGAATCATGTAGGTTGTCCACTGAGTATGTTGCTACTGTACAGAAATCCAAGAGAGGGATCAACACCCTACGATACGATCTAGATTTTTTGGTATTCGCTAGTACATATTAATCCTATATAACACTTCGTAGTAATGCCTGTTGAACTAACAGATTTTATTTTTGTAGTGCCACTAGCAGCCATCGGGTAACACCTATGAATTCTATGTTTGACATAACATGGAACTACTCGGTTCCGCGAAGACCAATGATCCTCAAGTTTGTCAATCTTGCAATAATTATTATTTCATACATATCAATTTATTTCTATGCATGACATTGATTTTCCTACCGATAGGTTACGTTCATTACTACAACTTTGTTGGAATAGATCGAGCTCCAAAAAATTAAAGGACAGTGTGCATACTTCTTGATGTCTTAGGAAACAAATAAAGATTGGGAGTTTCACAATGTAGAATAAATTGATTGATTGGGATAATATTGAGCTTAATTGTACATGTGTGTATTTATTCATGGATGGTTAATTTATTCATTTGAGTTAATTAATTTGTGAAATGGATGTTCTTATTTCTGAAATGAATGTGAATTGGATGTATACATGTAGTGTTTCTACTTGTTTCAGAGGCATGGCTAGCATTTTCTAAGACTAGCCAACAAACCAAAATAGATTTAGGAATAAAAAAGAATATCACAGGCGGTTATTAACTCATCATAACCGTCAGTGATAGTTGACAATCACATACGGTTTGTAGTCAAAACTATCTATGATATCTCATAAATTACAGGCGGTTTCAACTACAAATCGTCTGTGATATTAAAATATTATAGATGGTTGAAAAACCGTCTATGATGTCCTTATGTTATTATTGACTCATAAATTTAGACGGCTCATAGAACCGTCTATAATAAGATTTTTGAACCGCCTGTAATAACTTTTTCTGCTGTAGTGGTTATATGTTTCTCAGCCAAAAAAGGTTAAACTGCCTATCTTTCAAGAGGAGGAAGCATGACTGAAGAAACAAAGCCTTAAATACTGTCGTGTACAATAGGTAGCGACTAATCAACCATATCAAGGCAGGGAAAAAATGGAAGTGTGAAAATTAGTTGAACATGAGGAACTAATCTGCTATGCCTCGCTAGTAAAAGGTAAACACAGCCTATCAACCTGACACGGAAGGCCTATCACGCCGGAAGTATTCTGATGTACCATGTTGGAAGCATTCTGATATATAAAAACAAAAAAGGGAATAAGATGCTTGTAAATAAAAATACTACATAGTCTAACATTTTCACTGAACCAAACCTCAGGTAATCCCAACGCAAGCCTGCTCCAAGAAAACATTTCCATACACACTTGGGATTGTGGGAATCCATCGGCAGTGTTGACGACTGTAATCACGGATAGATGGGAATCATCATGCGAGCAGCGATTCAAATTTTGGTCAAAATTTCGCGATTTTGGCTGAAATTCAGTTTTCTCATGGTGAACCGATAAAGGCCAAATTCAGCCAAACTTTTCGGCCCTAGTTTGAAAATGTCAGGCCGGCCCATGCAACTGATTGAACACTGAATATCTCAGTGTTCTCATTCGTGAATGCCTTAGTCAACCACAACCCTAGCTCCAGCAAGGAGGTGGTGCCGTCACGAGGAATGGGTGGAGCTGGATCCAGCAAGGAGGGGGCGGGCTCAGCGCCAGCGGCAAGAGAGGAGGCGCAGTTGGTGCCTGCAACAATGGAGGAGCGGGAGGTGTCGCCTATGGCCAGGGGAGGTGGAGGTGACATTGGCAGCAAAGAAGGAGGAGGAGGTGCCGCCTGCAGCAAAGGAGGAGGAGGAGGAGTGCCACCTGCAGCAAGGGAGGAGGTAGGGCGGTCGCCGGCGGAGAGGGAGGAGGGCGCCCAGTGATGCTCTCATGTCTAGCCATCTCCATCGTCGTCATTTGCATCACCAAGAGGCGGCGGATCGCAGATGACCCCCTCAACTTCAGTGTCCTCAACATCGTCATCAAAGTAATTTTCATTTGCATTTTTTGGAATTCAAATCATATTTTTGAATATTTTCACAGAATTTTTTGAAACAATCCAAAATTTTTGAAATTTCTGAATTTCAGATTTCTCGGAGGGGTCTGAAAATTTTTTGAAACCGAAATTGTTTTCCCTACATACGAGTGTTTTCTTTTGAAACCAAAATCGTTTTCCCTACATGCGAGTGTTTAAGGCATCGAATATTTTTCAAAACTTCCAAGATGCAATAGAAAAACAATGCAAGAGTGCGATGATTGCGGTGTACCTAACGAATTGCCTGGTAATGGATCTAAGAAACTATAGTCAAAGTTCCAATATTTTTTTATTCAAAGCAAAGTTGCACTAAAACTAGGCAAAAAACCAAATATGATCCTGGAGCTTGCTCGTGCGTTAAGGATGGTCAAGGTGGCCTAGAATCAAGTCTCACACGTCACAGCAAGCCTAAGAATAGCAAGAACCAAGCAAAACCCTATGTAACTGATCATCCTAAGAACCACCTCAAAACAAGGTAAAGATTGAGCAAATTTCAAGACTTTGCTATGGGGATACCTAGGTAGATGGATCTGACTTCCAAGAGGTATTTCCATCATTTACATATCCTTGGCAACCACCAGTAAGATCAAGAAGAGGAAAGGGAAGAACAAAAATGAAAGCAATATGGCAAGAACAAGAACACAACTTCTTGGAGGAAACCTGGATCTATTGCTACTTGAAGAGAAAGTTTTTTACAATCATTCCTAGGAGGACAAGAGCTACAAGGGCAGCACTACAAAGCACTCACACATGAGTTCGTCACACCTAATAGAAACTACTTAGTCAAGGCTTATGCTAGAGTAGGCTTATCTCTTATGTATTTACTTCTATGTGTACAGTTGTCTTTGCATATAGTCTATTATACTCTCTATATATATTGACCACTAAGCCTCCTGAATATATACACAATATTTATAACATGGTATTAAAGTTAGGATACTAACCTAACTCTTTCCGCTGCCATTCTACCGCCGTTGTCCACCCAGATCAGGCTGCCGCTGCCCAGCCCAATGTCGTCGTAGCTCGGATCGGGCCACTGCTGACCTCCCTGAGCCCATTCCTAGTAGGCTCGAGGTGCTGCCGCCCAATTCCGCTACTTTAGCCGCCCCCGCCCAAGGCCCCAAGCACACCAGTCGTCGTCACCATCGACCTCCAACGCCGAGCGTCACCTCCTTCAGCCGACCACGCCGCCATCGCTGTCCTTGGCTGATTAGTGTTAATAATCTTGACACAAGTTGTAACACCCCAGCCCTCCATAGGACTCAAGATGCTAGCACCATACCCTTACCAATTCAAAAGTGTTGCTAATTCAACTTTTAGCAGCACCTCCCCTATTCTTTTTATATGAGTACCCACAGAGAGCAAACCACAATTAACTGTAGGATCATTGCAGAGACAACTAACTTCATATTTCACAAAATCATAACATAAACAGAAACTTTGGGCTTCACGCCCATGGAGACCCACCAACAGGGCTCGCAAGCAAAGTAAACCAAACGGCGAACCACAAGAACCTTAACCCCATATTAAACATAAACGTTCAGTGTAAGGCTAAGCTGTTATTTTACATGTGCAGTGCCAAAAGGACTATCCCCATTCCATGCATGTCATCCTCATTCACCTAAAAACAACGACAAAACAAGGGTGAGTCCGGAGACTCAGCAAGTACACGATAAAACAGTAACATTACTTTAGCAATTCAAGCAATTTCACAAACTGTAAGCTGTAAATCCACTCTATGACTGTAAACTGTAAATTAAGTCTGTAATTGTATACCGTAAATCAATTCTATGTCTGTAAACTGTAATTCAATTCTATGTCTGTAAACTGTAAATCAATGTTGTAATCAGAATCAAATCAGAATCATGAATCAAATCAACTCAGAATTATAAATCAGAAATCACAATCGCTCAGAATCAGACATTTTTTCTCTGTCACTTTCATGCAATGCATCTGTAATGCATCTGTATACTCTATACTGTAGCGTATAACGGTATAGCGGAATGTCCACCCGTTGATGGACCACTCATTCACCTCGTTCTCTTTCATACGAAGTCAACCTCCACTCCCGTGAAGTACCTACCTCTGTAGGTCTTATTCAAAAGCACTAAGACTAGTCATATGACTTCCTCACCGACCTAGCTCTTATGCATTTGCATGATGCAATATGTCTCAAATATGGATGTCTAATCATAAACGGTACTCACCAAGGTATGATTAGCATAATTCATATACATCATCTCATGAATACTGTAAATCATGGCATGGAAACACAAATACCAAATATTCACCATAATTTACTGTTCTACCATGCACTTGCCTATTAACCTGGTGGACGGTGCGTGGACAGCACCAGACTCGAACCACCACCTGAACAAGCATTAACTATTTCAATTCATCACTCATGAAATACATTCAAGTACGAGCAAATGACATCGATCTAACGCCCAATTCGCCATAACCCATTCATGTCCCACCAGGCAACATCCCATTGTCCCGGTGCTTAATTAATTCGAATATTTAGTGATTTCATCATTTCTACTCATAGATCGAATTTTACCCACTTAATCTTATTTTAATCGATCATACTATTTAACCTCAATTTATGCTCTCCTCCTCCCTCTTCTGCCACAGATCGACCAGATCAACTGTGGCAGTACCGATTTCGTCGTTCAGGCAGTTATATTAATAACGATAATTAAATGGTCACATGCATCAATTCTAATTATCGACATATTAACTTATGCCTGACTCGGCAAATAAACAGGGAGAAGGGTTTTCGAGGCGTTATCCTGGCCCCGAGCAACTGGGTTGAGGCACTACTTTCTTTTCCTCGGCTGGATCTGGCAGATCTGGTGGCGGATCAGATTTCCTTTTCTCTTCCTCCTATTTTTCCTTTTCTCTTTTCTTCCTCTTTTCTTTTTCTTTCTTTCTTTTCCTCTCTTCCTTCTTTCTTTCTTTTTCTTTTTCCTTTCCTTTCCCCTCGGCCGACCGACGCTCTCTTCTCCCTTCTCTTTTCTTCCTGACCCCTCTTAAGTAGACACTTTTCCTTTCCCTCACAGCCAACGGCCCCCTGTTTTCTTCCCTTAAGTAGGCGCTCTCTTTATGTCTACTTAAGTACTCCAAAAGAGAAATATAAAATTGTCTCCTTGTCAGTGCATAGTTCAGATATAAATGCATGGCTTGTGCCAGAACAAGGTTATAAAAATGCAACGCATTTTATATGACATATATAGGGGGAATAGGCAACTAAAATGACCTCCCATGATAACGTAATTAAGCTCCATATGTCATGCCTCGTTTAAACTTTGGGAATGAGTAAACTATAGTCTTCTTGCCCGGCAGTTGGCCCTTCCAGATCATTTTTTTTTTTGAAATTCCTTCTAGATCCAAATTGGTTGCGTGCATAGCCAAATTAGCAGATCCTACGAGTAACTCGTGTTAGGCAAAAATTTGCCGAAACTCCTTCAAGCTTTCTGTTGAGTTTTCATAAGGGTAATTTGGGCAGACCGGAGTGTTCTACATGTGCGTACTGCATTCTAATTGCAAATTTGTATATGTAGCAAGTGAAAGGCAGTGTGAAATCAGGATGATTGATTTGGTCATATTTATCTAGTTGAACCAATATATCGCTACCCAGCCATAGCCTGTTTAATTCAAAATGGATAAATACAAGTAACTACGACTAACATGACAAAGCAGATGAGACGAATAGGAGCAGATGCAGAGATATATTGATGGTAATCGTAACAACAAGAAGGAAAAAATAATGAAAATGAAAGTTGCAGATGTCCACTCAAAAGTATTTCATAATAGGAATCAACCAGTATCTATGCAGACAAAAAGATTAACTTCTCATACATGAGAGGGCTACCTGTTCTGTTCTTCAACCAAGTTATGCTAATACACAAGATGAGCTTCGACATTAATTGTTTTCCGGAAACTCTCCCATCCAGCAAGGCGTGTCTATAAAAGCCGCTTGTACAAATGGCTGGAGAGCTGTTTCTGTATTAATGTTTGGGGCACAAGTTTCCCAAGTCTTGAAACTTCGAGCTATTTAAATGATAGGCTAGTCCTCTTCTCAATGTTTCATTCAGGAAGACCACCTCTTTGTGAGGATGAAATCCAAGGAAAGTAAAATAGGCATCATAGTGCTCGTTACCCATACCTTCAGAGTCGATAACATTATCATTGTCAGAGTCCCATTCAAATTTCTGTTCCACTATTCCTTCATTGCTATTGTCTTCATGGTGATCCCACTCATCGCAATATTCATCATGGTTAACATCTTGTAAGATCCAGGGTCCATCAATTTGTTGACATGCCAGTCTGGGGCTAAGCCAACTGCAATGCTTGAACACCCACTCCATTTGGCCAAACGATTCATTAAGGATCCAAACCCGCAATCCGCATGGATGACCAACCAATGCACAGTACACCCCCTTCTCTGATCTTCCTAGATAATTACTTTCACTCAATTCAGAATATAGATAATTACTTTCACTCAATTCATAATATATCGGTGGTTTAATTACTTGGTACTTGTCATTTGAGAATGATATTCTGCATGAATCAAATAATTGAGAAACATTAATAAATCATATAACTGAATAATATTTTCATTAAGGGAAAGTAAAAAAAATAAATGATGATACATAAGGAGCAGCTACCTCATAACAAACTTGGTTTGGCAATGTACGTAAAGTGCTCCCCGCCAGTAGACGGCACAGTGTTGACCATCTGTCCGAGCCAATCGCATGTCGGCGATGGTTCCTGCAGCCTCCCCTTCCCGAACAAACGACCTCTCCTCCCACCGTTTTCTCCTAGATGAGAACACGTGCAGTATGCATGGCGACGGTGGCCATTCTGATTCCTCTAGGTCTAATTTGTCATCGGGGTGTAACATGGTATTAACACGAGGAATTTGAAACACCTCGTAGTGCGGCGACACGGTGGGGTCAAACACGAGGTACTCATCGTCATGGAACAACTCCATCCCCATATGTAGGCTTGGGCTTGGGGGCAACTGCGCCCACCGTCGTGTGGCGGGGTTAACCACGTAGCCGTAAAGTAAGAGGAGGCCATTGCAGTGGTCCCTGACGATGTTGTTGGTGCAAGGCAAATAGTCGAGGTTGCCGGATACTGTGGGGCCTGTCGATGGGCGGGAAAAGAATTCCGACAAGAGTAGGTCATGAAAGTTGATGAAGATGCCTCCCACCGAGTGCGGAAGGAGGTCTGCACGCAGTAGGCGGTGGGCGTCGATGATGGTGCACCAGGCCTTGCAGACGCAGCGGGACGTGGCGAGGCAGCGTGGCGCAAGGTGGCGGAGGATGTCCACGAGCACGTCTTCAGGTAGCAGGACCTCATGTTTTTCCATTATCTCTAATCTCTTATTAACTGCGATCCTTCCTCTCTGCGAAAGCCCAGTCCATATCTGCACTGTGAAAGAAAGAAAATAAGCAATGCCCTCCAACCAGAGGCGAGTCCGGTGGAACTGACTCAAAATTGTTGGAGATCGATACGAATTGGATCGTACTGTACAGGAGGTTTTGTTAGCGTTTCATTGTTTGCCAATCTTTGAGCACTACAAATTGGAAACTTTTTATGCAACTGCTGCTACTGTGCTTGGAGCTCTCAATCGGCCGCCCCTCTCTATGCGCTGCACCACCGCGTGTCTAATTCTAATTTGGGTTGGTTCGGGTGGCAGAATAATTGTTTCTGACTTCTGATTACCCAAGTATAACTATTGAATATAAAGATCATGGATGCTAATTCTTGCAATTAGCAAACATACAACCTAGCTGTTCTTGCCGTGGACAAACAAACAAGCTGACAAGATATAGGCTCCAAAACAAACACAGATATTGCTGTATCACAAAGACTAGACCAAGATAGATGTTCAAGAACATATTCAGCACTCTATACTGTTGAACAGTAAGGAATCTAGATGTCAACATCTTTATCTAAATGATGGCTAATTAGGTAAATACAAATTCAAATTTCCCACAGATATCACACCAACAGTGAGAAGAAATTAGAAAGGGAAAGGACATGATCAGCATTCAGTACACGAACTAGGATGATCTGCTGATCTTCCTAACTACATAACTAGGTCAATTAACTTTTGATGTTAAGTTCCTGGAGGACACAGTTCAGTTCAAAATCTATATATATGGTACACATGAATACTGAACAGTTCCTGAACATATGCGGACCGATATCCCTATAGAGTAGAATGACAAGTGCATGCATGAAGCAAATAAATGTAAATAGGTTTGTGCTAATGCTCACTGACAAAACTCTAATTTCCTAATGAGGTCCACCAGATTGGCTCATAAGTTTTATTTGCTCTGATCACCAGAGCCAAAATTTAGTTTCCAATAACTTACTTTTTTACATGCATTTCTTTACATGTGAAGCCACTTAAAAACCATGTTGCTGTTGTTGTACTCGAACAAGGAACTCAACAGCTTCACCAATCGTTGTCAGGATCATTACAAGAATGATTAATCGAATCGATTCCATTTGGCTGTAGTTGGCACCAACGCTACCTACCTCTATCAACGAAGACACAAGCTACGCAAGATTTGAGTCGAATCCATGCCAAACTTTGGTGCACCTGGGATATGAACAACAATTCTGCACCCTAAGTTTACTGACTGAGCTCAGGCCCTTCAGAAGGCGGCATATACTGGCCCAAAAATCCATTCCTCGGAATTAGTCGGAAAGCAGAATGCAATCGCAGAAGCAAGAATAGATGTGGTTGAGCAGATTGGGAGAAGAGGGGAGTCAGATTCCGAACCTGAATGGGATGGGTCGCCTTGAATCCGGCGGAGTGGAAACTTTTGAGGCCAACCTAATTGGTGGCGGCGTCAGCCCCTCCACGCCGCCGTCGATAGGATCATAGGTTCTTGGATTCGCCACGCCGCCGCCCACAGAGAAAGGTACTGCTGACAGAGGATTGGAGGGGAGATGGAAGCAGCAACCAACTAGTCGACTCACAGGCGCTCTATCGACTCGCCGACGCCTGGCGGTGAGGTTGAAGCCATGTGTGCTGCCCCAACCTCTATGACGAATCTCAGGACTATGTACCATGTCTAGTTATATGCTAACCTATATTAGGTGAGCTCCCATTATTCATGTAATGTTTGACTGAGCCTGAAGCTCCAACTAAACTAAATGATATATATATATATATATATATATATATATATATATATATATATATATATATATATATATATATATATATATATATATACCTCCAATGAGTGTTCATTTAGATGCTAGGCGCTAGTCGGACGGTAGACCAACGTCTAGCGCCTAGACAGGCTAGGCGGACACCTAGGCAGATAAAATCGGCTAGGCAGCCAAGGCCGGAGAGCGACGCCAAGCGCCTAGGCGCTGCCTAGGCGGGCTAGGCGGCCGCCTAGGGAAACAGTGCCTTCAATACCTAAATTATATAACAAACTCATCTGATTTATTCATGCCTATAATTTTCATAGATAAGTAGCTTGTTCTGCAGAATGCAAAGTCATTTTGAAATGAGTTAATATGCAGATGTCTCCCCTAATTTGAAATGACTAGAGCTTTTTATTCACTTGGCTTGAAAACACTCAGTTAGTTGGATCATCACAAGACACGCCAATAGCTGAACTACTTGAAGATTTGACACTTTGCATTCATCCAATGTGATTCCCTCTTCCCAAAAGAACCACATCTCGTAGACATTACAAGACTAGTCCATTTCAATCGATCACTTCTCCTTGTAACTCTACCTATATCCTACCATGGTATCAAGTTAATTTCAACAAATAGTCACTTGAATTTGCTGGAGTGAGTCCCCTCCCAATTTATTGAGACATCTGTCAACTAAGTACACAGTACATATAATTTTAAACAAATTCACATACATGGCCACAATGCAAAGAACAACTTGCATTAAACACAAACTAGATCACATGAACTGAGGTGATAGCCTTGGAGGGGATGTAAGGAGGCTCATAACCAAACAGTCAAACTAGGCCATTGTCGCTGTGCATAGCATTTGGGTAACGTCACCCCCACCGTGTCACCTTCACATGATGCTGAGGATAGTGCAGACGTGGTTGCTCATGTTCCCCTCGCCGGCCTAAGCCATGTCGCCCTATGCTGTGGTCTCGCCTATTACTGCCTACCCTAGGCCATGCCAGCCTGCACCACCTCACTGCCAAGGTCTCGGGCTCGTGGGGGTGCACACCTCACTTTGTGCACATCCCTTGTTGTCGGGACAGGTTATCTGAATCTGAACCCTCTGTGTATTACCGCACTAGTTCCAGATCAAAACTAGTGCACATAGTCAAACAGTGGTGATTACATAACCAACAATACTTTGTTATAATAAAAGAGAGTACATGCCTTATGGCCACTTTATTACAATTGAGGTTATAAGAGCTCTCGAACTTACAAAACACAACAAAAGCATAATAAAACTCTGACGATGGCCCATCAATACGCTATAGGCAATTGACTAGAGAAGTATAACCTAGTACTCCAGAAAACCTTCGTCGAATCCACACGCGAAGTAGTCGTAATATCTTTCTTGAGCTTCATAATCCTCTTAGAGTTATTTTGAGTGTAGTATATGAGTACATAAAGTACTCTGCAAGTCTTAGGAAAAATGTCAGAGATTTATTTGAAATTAAATTTTTAAAGAAAACAAATTTTTAGGATGTTAGGATGTTACACTTGCCTAGAGGTGTAACAAAGATTGCCACAGAGCAGAGTAGCGCCAAGATTAGCTATGAAACAGTGGCATGCACAAGTAGAAGCTTTCATCATTTTGTACACGATACCTTATTCATATGGCATATAAGGTGCTTCCTTAGGGATGATTATAGTGATGCTGCATAGCTCGCCTAATTATTTTAAGTCTTCTAAGCCTCCCCTGATGGCCATCTATTCCTTGAGTTCTTGATCATGTGAGTATCAATATAAAAGGCCCACGTCGATATGAGCACCAACTCCTACCTCAACAGGGTTAGCACATGTCACCGCGTCTGGACAACAACAACGAAGCAAGTCTAAGGACATAAGTACTCGGCAAAGCCACGAAAAGGTGATGCATGCGTTTGTATATATACATGTATATTTATACATGTGTATGTATGTATGTATGTATGTATGTATGTATGTATGTATGTATGTATGTATGTATGTATGTATGTATGTATGTATGTATGTATGTATGTATGTATGTATGTATGTATGTATGCATGCATGCATGTACGTACGTACGTACATACGTTATGTACGTGTGTGTGTGTGTATTTTCAACCACAAAGCAACTCCTCTGAAAGTAACTCAGTATCTAAAACAACTTACCCTTCCCCATTTGTTGGAAAACCAGGTTTCAATTTAGAAATCTACTGTTGACAGAGCGACGTGGGATCTTACAATCTGATAAGAGGTGTAATGCTTTGCCCATAGCATCACTTGGCTTATAATGTCCTGCCACCGTATAAGTTACCTTTGGCGCATGACTAAGCCAAGGAACTAGAACTTTTAGCCCGCCTGTACTTTGATCTTTGTTGTTTCCCTAGCCCCACAAAAGGGATGCAAGCGGAGATACCTACCCGGTCATCTCACACCCTAGGGTGGCTGCCCCTACCTGGAAAAAACCACCTTCTCATCCATGCAAAGGTAGCAACTTGGCTAGTTACTCAGTTTAGCATATCCTATTCCTCGTCTATGGTCAGTACAGTTTGCACCACTTATGAAGCACTAGTTGCTTAGGTCCTTAAAGTGCTATCCCTATATAGGGAACCCTGTCTTCCAAAACGTAACCATGCCTGGGTTGTTTTTATTTTAGCCAACCCTGAGTTCCTCTACCCACCAAATAACTCTATAACCCTACTTGGGTTATAGCATCACTGCCACATTGTTGGATCAAGGATAACTGACTAGAGGGGGGTGAATAGGAGGTTTTAAAATTTCTTTGTCTTCTAATTAATTTCTACAATTTTAATATGGCAAAGATTTAAAGCAATTGAAACCTACACAATTCTAGTAAGTTTATGGTTCGACAATAATGAATTTTTACAAGATACATTAGCACAATAAATAATCACAGTATGCTAAATATACAAGTGCTAAAAGGGAGACAAAAGGAAATCAATGTATACACAATGTTTTTACCGTGATGATCAGAAACTTGCCGGTTTCTCTTAGTCCACGTTGAGGAAAGCCCAAACGAATTAGATCGGCTCTACGAATTAAGCCTCACCTCCTCAATCCACTATTCGTAGTCCTTTACTTCGAAGATGGTGGACTTCAAACCACTCACGAGTCGATGCCGGGCTTCTTCATAACCTTCTTGAAGAAATCACCGTGCAAACTCCACCAAGTCGTCCAGGTGCCGGCAAACACCAAGAGTAAAAGATCACACACTTTGCTTGATGATAATCAAGTGCCAAAGGATCAATCTAAAGATGCAATGCACTTGTTTGGCTCAACCACCTCAAATAAATGCATAATGAGAAAAAGAGGTGTGGAGTGAATGCTAATATTCAAAGATATTCAATAGTGTCTCTTCTTACTGTCCTTGAGTAGGTGAATGGGTATTTATACCCTCACCAACCAAAACTAGCCATTAGAAGTGAATTCCAAAAAAAATTCAAGGCGAGCGGAACTACCACAGGTCAAAGGCCGATGCTTCCACACCTGTTCTGACGCGACAGTAATGTCTATGTCAGAGTTTCTGAACTAGTCATTAAAATTCAACGTGGAACTACTGCCGTTATAAATTCAGTAGTTCTGTTAACCGGTAGTTTCGGAACATTTGAACCGATGCTAAGAGTTGGCGCTCTCTGGAAAAGGTTCCGCTCGACCTTTTAGAGCTTCCGTGCTTTGGAAGTACCGTTTGAGGCTGTGGAACTACCACTCTACGGTAGTTCCACCATTGAAACTCTGATACTTCCATTTGCTGCGGACTCAGAACTTTCCCGAGGATGCTCTCTGGAAAAAAGGCTCTGCTCGGATAGTCAGAGCTTCCAGGAAGCGGAAGTACCACAATTTGCAAGCTGGTACTTCCGGTTGTTCGGACAGAGAACCGAGCGATTCCGAGGGTGCTCTCTGGAAAAAAGGTTCTGCTCGGTTTTTGGCGCTTCCGAGCGTTGGAAGTACTGCTGAAGGCTGCGGAACTTCCGCTCTACGATAGTTCCATCATTAAAACTCTGTTACTTCTGTTTTTCCAGATAGAGCACAGATTTGGCTATCAGTTTTAATTTTCAATGAATGCATGATCCTAAATTGATCCAAATGGCACACAAGAATATGTTATCAAGCTACTTGCCATGATCCCTCTTTATGGTACGATATTTAATTTATAATCCGGTCTTCCATCCTTTCTCCTAAGACTGGTAAAAATAAAAAGACGGTCCTATTCTATATATACCTTTGCCTTGAGCTACTTTGATCTTTATGTTGATCTTTAGCATGCGTCTTGTCATCATTTTAGGGACTAAGCCTTTTAAACACTCAATAAAAATGTCAGTCCCATATCCATATAAATTCATTCATTACCAAAACCATTTTTTAGGGGCTTGGATGCTTTCACACACAACCCTACCCAGGTTATGGTACAACTGCTAGACCTCACTGATCCAGCCTCAATATTACCCAGTAGGTCTACTAGATCCACTTAATGTGTTTTAAGTATTTTAGAAATTAAATTTTGGGTTAACATGCAATCATTTCAAAACCATTCACAATCCATAAAAATCAATTAGAAGACATGATCAAAGAAGCGACTTGCCTGAGTGTGCTTCTGCTTCCATCAACTTGCTAATACCAGGAACGAGTCATACATGTCCTACACTATTTTTGGGTTAACTCATAATGATGATTTTTGTTGTGGTTACAGACCAAACAGAGAGAGAGGTATGGTAGTGGAGAGTTAGGTGAGCAATGCCTTGGGGTTTCCCTATGGCTTGTACCGTGTGTGTGTGTGTGTATATATATATATCCACATGGGGAGTGTTTTTACAACCTTACCCTTACACCTAAGTAACCCCCTCAAGGGTATTTATGTCATTACATAAGTCCCATATTGGGCTTTACAGTCTTCTAACAGGCCGGCTGGGCTTAGGTGGAGGCCACCCCTACAACAGGAGCCTCTCATGGTGACGGGCTTCACAGGCTGAAGCCATGTTGTCGAGCTATTTGGCCCCCTCTATCCCTACGGCCTGTGAACTTCTGTATTGTTTGATGGAGCCTGATTTTCTGGTGTAGTCCCCACCCCGCAGCGAGGATATATAGCACTGGGCGGGTTGCCGAAGCCATCCTTGCCCGCAAGGCCCTTCAGTAGCGGGGTTGAAGCCGCAGCGGAGACGTGCTACTGTCGCGAACAGGTCGAGGCGTCGGGCGGGGCCAGCTCCCGTGCTTGACACCGCCGTCGAATGTGGGGGCTCCGCCCGGAGATGGGTCCGACATGAGCTCATCGCGAGGGTGTTGTTCGAGGCCACGCTATAAACGTGGGGCCGACATGTGACCCGACCGACTTGTGGTCCGGAGTCGTCGTCTTAATGCTGGCGCGAATCGTGCCGACCCCTGGGATGTCAGGGGCGACAGCCGCAACCGTACGCATTGTCCCGCTGGAAGGGCATACACGGCGGGGCGCGATTGGTGGTCACCAGCGGTCGCACGACTGCGGTCCCGTGTCCCTTCCCGAGGGAGGTGGGACGCGTGGCAGGATGCTACTGGCGTGTCATGCGCTGTCAGGCGGCTTGCAACTGCGCTTCCTCGCCTGCCAGCGGTTGCACTCCTCGATCGCGGGGAGCCAAACCGCCAGGCACTGGTCGGTTGCGGTTCCGTCGATTGACCTTCCGCCAGCCTGGCGACTCCCCGCCGGGCGAGCATGGGTATAAGTTCGTCGGTACCACGGCGTATTCCTCCCTTGTCCTTGGCTGCTCGCCTTGTTCTTGCACGTGGTTATCTTCTCACAAGTAGGTCTACTTTTGTTCATCCGCGTTTGATGATTGCGTCTACTGACGCTAATATCACTGAGCATTGATGAACAAAAGGAGGCCTATTTATGAGAACAGGTCAAAGCTTGTTGTAGATCAATCAGTTGTGCTTCCCTATTGTGGGGGGCGTGGGGGTCGGACCCCCACTGGTCGAGGCTGTGCGGTTGTCGTCTGGTCGAGGGGGTATTTAAACTTGGAAGTCGCGGTGGCTTCCAGCGTCGCTGTGCGGGTTTGATGGGGGCAGACACCGGAGCCTTCGCGTGAACCAAGGATCGGAGAGCCAGATAGTATCCCGCGGTTCGAGGACGGTACTTGGATGGCGTTTGTAGGTTAGACTGGTGCTTGCGCGTCTCCGCACTCCGCCCACTGGGGGCGTCGTATCAAGAGGAAGCCAAATCTGCACGCGACCTCACTCCATGGATATTATTTGTGAGATGTTAAGTGTGTAAAGTAGAATATTTAGAATATTAGGAGCGGGGTACGAAGCTGCCCCCGATGTGTGAGGCCGAGTCGGAGATCCACCGGGCCCAATACAGCCGGTAGGTGCCAGGTCGTCCCGAGTCATCGAAGTCGAGGTGGTCTTGGGGCTTGCCGCACAGATCTGTGGCGGCGTAGCGAGGTGGTCCTTTGCGGGGACGAGGGAGACGTGGGGCGGTGCTCGCGCGGGAGAAGGGAGGTGGTGGTGGTTTCGGTGGGGAAGACGGAGCTAGGCGCGCGGAGGAAGAAGGCGGGCGGGGAAGAAGCACCCAACAAGCGGGCCCCAGCAACAGAGAGAGAGGGAGAAAGGAGGTGTGAGCGGCGGGGATGAGGCCGCGTGGCGAGGGAGGAAATCAGGCGGCAGAGGAGGTTAAGTGGGAGGGATGGCTGGATGGGCTCAGGTGGCGGCGTGGCACAGTCCAGCCCGTCCATGCGTCGAGCGACGGGAGGGGAGAAGCGGGATGTGGGAGGCGACGTGGGCGTAATCTAGCCGTCCACGCGTCGGCCGGAGGGAGATGTTGGGGTTTTAATTTTTAAATTGGATTTTGGATTTTTAGAAAACCCAAGAAAGAATAATAAAGCTTGGAAATTAGCAAAAAGATCCAAATAAATCCCAGAAAATTCCTATAATTCTAATAAAATGCAAGGAACTCAAATAAAATTAACTAAACTAATTTTGAACAAAATTTATTACAAATATTACTAGTTTTTTTTTCTAGGATCAAAATGAAAACAAATTAAATTCTTGAAAATAAAGTTTGAAATTTTGGGATGTCACATGGTGCAAGATTAGGACGATGTGATGTAAAAGCTATATGATAATCACTTTCGTTGTATGCCTAAGGAAGCGTATAGTTGCCGATAGTGTATTTGATTATCTCATGTGCGTAAAGTTGTACAATCTCTCAAGTGTGTTAAAAATTATTTAAGTAGTTGTGCTCGTCGTCATGAGCATGCTTGGATGTTGCCACAATGGGTATAGATTTTATTTTTACAAAATTATTTCGATAGAAAAGATGAGATGGCATGTACATGTCATGTGTGCCATGCCCATGGTCGGGAATTGTGTGATGATCACAGCCAAGGAGGGTTGTGAATGAATGTGATTTACTGTTACTAAAGTTATATAAATGTTATTTCATTACATGTCAATTGCTCTTTATAATTCCATTACAAATTACTACTTATCGATATTGCGAGCAAAAGCCGCTTCATGCTGAAAATAACTTGTAGCATAGAGCCTTATTCATTGTTAGCCTTGCATTTATATATACGTTGTGATACACTACAATTCTTGCTGAGTACACAATGTACTCAACCTTGCTTAAAATATTGTTGTTCACAGGATAAGGAAGAACTTATGCCAGACGATGCGTATTTTCACCCGACACTGGGGAATACGACAATGGGTCATTCTAGCGCCTTATCCTAGTCAGTTGCCTATAGGCTATGGTGGCACACCACTGGTCTCTTTTGTTTATTTACTTATCTTCCGCTGCAATTTAATCTTGCTACTTATATTTATTTGGCCAATTGGCCGCATGTTGTAAACTTTATATACATCGCTTATCTATTTATCCTCTTGCTACAAATTAATTGTATGCTCAATTTTATATGAATTTATAAGGAAGAATTGGGTCAATGGAGTTAGGACAGAGAAGAATGGGCTCTTGGAAGGTTTAAATCTAAGAAAAAGGGAAAACGCTATTTGGTTTTTTCTAGAATTATTTTCATAAAGAAAAATTGAATTTATGATGTCGGCATGGAATTTATATTTTGACCAAACTATTTTCCTAAAGAAAAATTGACTCGGGTCACTGACATGAGGGCCATCGATCTATGGACCAAGTCCATGAGCTTGGTTCACAAGTCTACGGTGCACCGAGTTTACGAAACAAGGACTGACGCGTGGGACTAAGGTGTCATAGGCACGATTCATGGTGGATGGGGTCTATGGATGACACACGGTGTTGATGCAGCGTTCAATGACATTAGGGATGACACAAGGCACGGTGGACGAAGCAGCGCACATGAACCAAGGCGATGCATGCGACTCGAGCAATCGACGCAATAGGCGAAGCAGTGGGCAGGGCGCGTGAGGTTTAGTGACACGATGATGGGGAGAAGGCAGTGAGGACAGATGGTGGGGAGAATGACGGTGACTCAACAGGCGGCTCACTGGCGGTGAGGACAAAGGTGACGATGCGGTTCTCCGGCAAGGAATTGACGACGGTGAAGAAGATGACAACAACTCAACTTCAGTAGAAACTCGATAGCGGCACAAGGCGAAGGCAATAAGGTGGCTCGGGTGCAGAAAAGTAGGGCATGGGCATGCTATTTAAGGAATAGACACCAAGGATTCCTAGACGAACATGGTGGAGAGTCACGGTCGGAGACGACAAACGGCGGCAACCCGAATAACTCGAAGACAAAGTCTAGGCCAGGAATGACTGAACTAATAGTAGGACCCATTATCAGTGAAAGCACAGTGAGGCGTACGTGGCTACTATGTGTGGAAAGCGTGGTGCGGGCACAAATCAGACAGCTTGCTAGAGGGAAGGAAGGGCGAGCAGCGGTGATCAAGACAAGTGGCCACGACGTGAATCAAACGGCCAAGGCAAATTGGGACAGGGTGGTAGGCTGGCCAAGGCACAGAAGAAATGGGTCGGCTTTGGGTTTCAGCCCAAAAAGGATTTAAGGGATTTTTCTAACATTTGTAAATTTAGTAAATAAGAAAAAGGATTAGAGCTCTATGAAAAAGCAAATAAATCTAGAAAATCGAAGAAAATACTAAAACAATCCTTGTAACACAAGGACCTCAAATAAAACAATTTTGAGCTACTTGAAATTTAGTTGTTCATATTAAATCTTTTTAATTTCTAAAAATTCAATTTAAGCTTTATTTAATTAAGAAAAATCCAAATCCTACTAGCATTTCTCTTTCTTCCCCTTCTTCTCCTTTCTCTGCTAGTGGGCCCAACCCTTTTCTTCTTCTTTCTTTTTCTTTCCTACTCCTTCCTCCCTCTCTTTCTTTCTTTACTTTTCCCTATTCCCACCCATTCTATCCCTCTTGGCATCATGTCACTGTGCATGCCATCGTGCTGATAGCACTTGTGCACACGCACACCTTCCATCTATTGACCGTCCCCTCACCATGCCCTGCACACCCATACCATGCGCCGACCACCTCAACATGAGAGCCACAACCGCACTAAGTTAGCCATGCCACTCCCAATGGATTGGTCGCTGACCACATCACCCGCAATAGGGCCTCCATAACACTCCTTCTAGCTATTTAAACCAATTTGTCCTTCTCCCTCATCTCCTCATCCTCCTTCCCTCCCTTCGTCCACCACAACCGCGCGCTGTGCCAAATGCTAGCCACCATTCCGGCCTCTCTGGCGACCTCCACCCAAAAGTGCCCATGTCACATCATGTTCTACCCTCTTAAGTGCTAATCCCTTCAACCAATTTTGAGTCCTGCTCACCGGAGTACACCCAAGCTTCTTTCTCCCTTGCCACCAGCCATTTCCACCACCACCTTGCTCATTCCTCCTCTGAAGCATCCCAGTCCAATCTGTTTCTCTATGAGCATCATCACATCATCCTCGTTCTTCCCCAAGCATCACCAAAGCCTTCATTATGCCCCAACATGCTAGCAGCACGAGCCCATCTGCGCTGCCGAAGGCCATCACCACCGGTCATCCATGCTCATCTCCAACCATGCCCTCGCCACCAGTAAGTCCCCTATGGTACACTCTTGCTCATGTGCACCCTTCTTTTCTCCCCTCTCCTTTCGACCGCTGCCGCCCCAAGGCCTCCCTAAGCTTGGCTGCTATCGCCTCAGTCGATCGCTCCCAGCGCCACCTTAACCCATTCCGTCACACCGAGTGGCTTTCTCATGCCCCCATTGACCCCATTATGCCCACTGTCACCCCCTTCCGGCCACCGCCCACCACTAGCACCACCGCCCCACCTTGCGCCCTCCTCCCCTGTTCGGCCAAAACAGAACACCGCCCCACCCCGTCTCCTTTGTTCTGTGTTTCTAAGGTGTATGCATGTGGGCCCTCCATTTTATTTAGAAGCTAATTCAATTAATTACTAATTATCTAAGTTAAAGTCTATGTAAAGTATAATTGATGACTCACAAATACGATGAGTTGTTTTCTAGTTAGAAAATAATTATGTGAAATTTAAGTAATTAGCATAAGTCGAAATAAGAATAAAAGATATGGACAAGAATTTAATTATGAAATTAGAGTAAAAATTTATGTAAAATGAAAAGATTGGAAGATTTAATTTGATTAATTGCATGTCACTAAGGGATGTAAATAATTAATAATTAGTATACCAACAATATTACTTTAAAATTAAGTGTTAATTCAGGGCATTATTAGCATATAGCTCTGTATAATTTCTAGATATCGTGAGAACCTATTAAGAATGACAACTAAGTTAAAATCAGGAAAATTGGTCCCTATGTGTCTATTAAAATATAAATAACCTCTAGGTCATCGGTCATTGAAATAACCTCGCTAATGTATAATCTGAAGAACTAAGTAATATTATGACCAATTAATTAGACCCTAATAAAGGTGATCCGCCAACACCAATAGGTGGTAATTTGAAGTCCACTGATACCCACATATAGTTAGGAGTTACATTTTATCCAATATGCATTTAAAACACTAGAATGGTTCGACAGTCGCGGATCAATAGTAATTAGAAATTTGCTAAAGTAGCTATTTAAATAACACTGACTAAATAAATAATCCCATGTGATAATAGATTGTGGAGTTAATCATTTATGTAATTAATTGATTAATTAGCAATTAGAATCTCATAAAATACCCCATCTCGAATCTCCAGGAACTTGAACTCTAAGTTTAATCCGATAAACTAATGTTATGCACATCACGGGTGGAACTCATTCCCTAACTCTTAAATATTGACATTCAACAAATAGCACCCAATACCCCCAGCTAAACTTTTATATATATCCATATGCCTAACCTAACTCATGGAACTTTCTTAATAAATATAAAATTATAAAAGAAGTTATTAAATTAAAATATCAAGCCATGGTGTTCTACAGTTAGCTACGTCTAGCCATCTCTAAAACCCGAAGTGGAATATTTCTATGAATAATCCTTTGTCCTTGAACCCTCCTTAATATCCTTCTTGGTAGATTTTCCCCTCTTCATCCCCCACTTTGCTCAACTCCATTTGACTCTATCAATATTCTATGTCTAATAAGCTTTGCCTCATTTCACCTACATAATCTTAATAGGATCTAGTGAGTTCATTCCGATTTATTTGGACTTTTGAGTTATTTAGATTTTATCTGGAATCAGTTGTCTATCAAGACTACGGAAACATTGAGTGAGGCAAGTCATCACTTTGATCATATTGCACCTACCATTTGAATGCAAGTTATTTTATTCAAAAATACCAAATTGCATGCTTTACTTTACTATGCAAACTACATTAGTATTAGTTCGTAGTTAAATTCCTTATGAATAATGGCTTAAACTATATCACACTCCTTAGCTTTGGACATGAAACCTTGTTGCCCTAGAAGTATGGTCAACATACTAGTAATAACTCTATATCTTAGCGCTATGCTTAGTCTTACTTATATACTCAGGGGCATTAATTTTCTCTGTCATCATTTCAACATAAAAACTTGGATTGGGCTGTCATTAATGGAAAGTGGTTGGTATGTTATAACATGGGTATTTTATGCTCTCAAAAACCCAACTTGCTTAACTATCTGGGTGGATGGTACAGGAGTGTGGTGCAGTGGATGCATGAGAGTGTTGGTTTGTGGTAGAACAGCCTAGATAACTCTAAGGACTAAATTTTGTGATGACCTTCCAGTGTAAAATAATATGATCATAAGTTGGCAAAGTGTAGACTTGCCTAACTAATTTGCATCGACCTAGTGTGGGTTGCGCCTATGTGAACACGTGCAAAGGGATGGATGGTCACATCACCGCCTTTGTCATGATGGTGTAAGAGGGGCTTCTTGAGGGATGGTTGTATCCTATAGAAGTGAAACCATAGCGGGTGCAGAATTAATAGTAAGATGTATTGTAAAGGCCTTGTTATAATTATTCAGTCACACACCTATGGAAGCTTGTTGTGGCCAACATTATGAGATAATCATATCTTGTGGATAAAGTGTACAACCTTTGCAACATAAAAATTGTTCAAACAGCCATGCCCATGGTCATGGGTGGACATGGAAACTTATATTGATAAGTTCTATTTCAAAAATTTTGTAGATGGAATAAAACTAGTTTGTGTTGTCCTAGGCGGTCGATCCTAGTGACGATAATATGTGAATATGACACTGGAAAACTAGCATATGGTGCAGCTAACATGTGACGGTGGGTGGAATCTATACTACTATTATTGCAATCTTTATTCACACACTTTAGAAAACCTGGTTTTAGCTAAAATTGCTAAGTCTTAGGTATTCTCTATATCTGTATCTCAAAATGATGGCATTTTGCAAATAAAAGAACCTTAAGCCTTCCTTTGCTCAGTCCTTCATCTATTACTACTGCATTCTCTATGTTGGCTTGCTGAGTGCCTTTGTACTCACTATTACTCAATTACTATCATTCAGTAAATCAGAAGAAGAAATTCAAGCCCTACGAACATCTAAATGAGTTGACAGAGCTGGAAAATGATGAGACCAAGAACTAGGTCACAAACCCTAGTTGGCTACCTGTGGGCAAGTCCCGAGGGTCCCACCTGTATGAAATTTCTATTTCTGCTGCTGTATTTTATTGAGTTCGGCCTGATCGGCCCATGAGTAACTCTACCAATATATTTACGCTTTCGCATAATATGTACTTTGATATTCACGTTCTCAAGTAGCTTCCTCCTTGGTATGATTATTCTATTGAACCTTGCAGTAACAAATGACTTTACTCCTAGTCACATGTTTTGACACCGCCAAAATTCTGCATGGTGCTTCTTGTAGATAAGATCCTCTTGAAGATCCATGGCTTCCACTAGCACTAACTTCTCTTCCACTAGCACTAACTTCTCTGGCACACACAAACACTTCTTCAACTAAGACACATGAAGACATCATGCATCCCACTGAAAGACGTAGGCAATTCTAACTGATAATCAACCTCTCTTTTATGTTTCAAAATCTTGAACAGTCCCACATATCTTGGTGCAAGCTTTTCTTTTATCTAAAATTTCTTGACTCCTTTGAACAGCGTAGTCCTAAGATACACATAATCATCTAGCTCAAACTCAAATCTGGACGATGATTATTTGCATAAATTTTCTGTCTACTCTGAGTTGTTCTCAATCGTTCTTGAATTAAGCAAACTTTGGCCTCAACTTCTTTCAAACTTTCTGGCCAAAAGACTATATTTTCCCCCAATCTATTTTCAATTGAGAAGGGTTCTGCACTTTCTTCCATACAAAGCTTTGAATGACGACAATTGAAAACTAGACTAATAGTTGTTATTGTATAAAAACTCTGTAAAAAGGCAAACATCTATCCAACTTGGCACCATAGTCTAACACATATGCACTCAACATGTCTTTAAGAATCTAATTCACATGCTGAGTCTGTCCATCCATCTGTGAATGATATTATATACTACAATTCAAATGAGTACCCATTGCCTCGTGGAAACTCTTCCAAAATTGAGACTTCAACTACGATCCATGATCTGACACTATCTTCGTATGCACACCATATAAACTTACAATTGATGACACATACAAGTTTGCTAACTTATCACCTACATAAGTTGTCTTATCTAGGATGAAATGAGCGACTTTCATTAAATGATCCATAATTATCCAAATTGAGTCAAATCCTTCTTTTGTCTTAGGTAATCTCATGATAAAGTCCATACCAACATCTTCCCACTTCCAATCAGGAATTCTCAACGGTTGCAACAAACCTACTGGCCTTTAACGTTTATCTTTAACCCTCTGACAAAGATCACAAAACACAAGAAACTCTACGATCTCTTGCTTCATGCTAGGCTACCAATACTTCGTTTTGATATCTTGATACATCTTAGTACTACTAGGATAAATTTAATATAAAGACTTATGAGCTTCCTCGAGTAAAAATTCCTCAATCTCCTTCTAATTTGGTACACATAAATGCTTCTCAAACAATGTGGTACCTTCACTACTACAAGAAGCCTAATACTAGATGCCAAATCACAAACGGTTTGACAAAACCGTCTGTGACCGACACTAACACAGACAGTTTTAATTTGGACACCGTCCTGCTCGAGGGTTGATGAAGAAGCAAAAGGGTGATTGATGTACAACATCCTTGTGCAGATGGCACAATTCATCAATGGCCAGGCGTGCTGCATCCTGGACTGCGTCATAACAGCGAGACCGAGGATGCTTGATGGGGTAGGTGTGGGAGTTGAATTCCCTGTCCCGTGCATACAGGAATACTTCCATCGACCACAAGTCTTGATCCAGGATCTGTGTCTTCCGCCCCCTGAAAATGGGCGGGTGACGGTACTCCAGACTCTGCATGAGCTGACGAAGGAGGCTAGCAAATGCTCCAGCATCCTCACCATGAGAGTAAAAGTCCCACGGGGCAGCAGAGGATGAACCGGCCATCTACAAAGTTGAAATAAAAGAGTCGATTAGTAAAACATTTTAACAAGGAAATGTAGAGATAAGAACGAGATACTAAGTAAGAAAAGAGTAGAAGCAAAGAGGCTCATACATTTTTAATATACTCTTTTTATAAATATAAGTCCTTATGGTTTTGCCATTCTTAACCTAGGTCACGTCCTACAGTCAAATTGGCTCTGATACCATCTCTGTTGGGACCCCGGATTCTCAAACCCAGGTCCCTCTGTGTATTACTGGACTAGTCCCAGATCAAAGCTAGTACACATAGTTAACGAGAAATGAATACATCACCATTCACGATTTATTACAATAATAGAGTATTGACCAAAAAGGTCTCATTATTACAGATGAGGTTTCAAGACCTCGCACACGTAAATTAAAGCGGAAGCAAAAGATAAACTCGATGAATACCCATCAATACGCCACAGGCAATTGACTGGGGAAGCGCGACCTAATTCTCCGGGAAAAATCCATCACAGCCGCAAGCGAAGCAGTAGTCGTAGTCTCCCTCTTGAGCTTCATATTCCTCTGAATTTTATTTTTGAGTGCAGCATGTGAGTACATAAAGTACTCCGCAAGTCTTGGGAAAAATGCAATAGATGCAAGGCTTGACAAAGGAAGGCTATATGGTTCTTTTGCACAAAGCAACATTTTATTTTAATTACTCTTAATTAATTTCGAAGGCATCATTTTAACCAAATAAAATTTAATAGAAACTATCTTTACTTCTACAGTGAAGGTTCCAACTACCAACACCAGTTTGATCTAACTGATCAAGTTTAAATCGCGGTTCCATCCACCCTCTCTGCTCCAATCGCCAGATACCCTTCCAAGAGTTCCTCCACTCTCGGAATACAAAACTTTGATTTTAAAACCAAACCGAAATCTACCATGTGAATGCATTCCTTGCCCGCCCTTGACCGTGGGCACGGCTATTCGAATAGTTTTACACTCTGCAGAGGTTGTACAACTTTACCCACAAGAGATAAATTATCTTAACAGTCACCACGCTTCCTTTGGCATGAGACACGGATAACATATCACAAAGCCTTTACCTTACTCTAGACTAGCTAGATACCACCCGCCGAGGTTTCACCGCAGGAGGGTTAAATCCACCCAATCCAAGCCCCTCTTGCGCCATATGAGTACAAGAAATCCTGTCCCTCACCGTGAATAACCACCCATCCTCGGCACCCACTTTCCATCGGTGGCACCTAAACTAGGCTATCATAAGTTACTCACCTAGGTCGTACCCATATAGACTCGTGGTTGTACGGTTAATGCTCGCTCACCGACAAACACAAGCGTCGGTCCCCATTGACTAGGGTGGAACATACACTTAACAAGATCTCGTGCTTACTACACCAATCCAACAACCATCCACCCTAATCTAAACCAACTTCCACATTTTATTTTATTTTATTTTGAAAGAGCAGTGGCAACTCCAAATACCATTGGATTTACAAACTCAAGGCCATTGTGATAAATCATAATTTCCCTTTTTCAAGATTTGTAAGGTATTCAATAGCAAGGGCTAAGCATTGCACTACCATTCTAATACCAACAATTATATTTATTACTCATTAATGAGTCAAAGGAATTTCTAGGGTTTCAAAGGTACATGGCAATCAACTTCAAGTGAGGGCATAACAAAGTTGGAGTAACTAATACCTTAATAATTTGAACTAATGTTTTATGTAAATAGCAATGCACATAATTTAAAATAATTAAAACATTTCAAATCATGGGTTCAAGATGATCAAAGGAGACTTGCCTTCTTGCAGGTTCTCTGGGTCTTCTTGCTGCTGGGTGGAGAGATCGTCGACAACGTTGGATTCTACGCGCGAAAAGACAGAGCAACAAAACTAATAAATACAAACAAAATTCAAATAAAATCCAAAAATGCAAAAGAGGTCGTATTTGAATAGATTATGATTTTAGATAAATTTAGAAATTTGAATGGCTGAATTTGGAGTTAAAATGGGAAAGTTATGCTCATTTGAAAATCTCAGATTGGATAAATTCAGAAATTACGAAATTTCTGACAGGTGGGGCCCACTAGAGAAATTAAAATTTTAATCTTTTGTTTTTATTTCCTTAGGCTGAGTCTATGACAGGTGGGACCCACTGGTCAGTGAGCCCGCTGGCAACATCGACATGTGGGACCCACCGGGCAGTGAGCCCTCTGGCTCTGCCGCAGATAGGTGGGACCCCTCTGGGCCCAGATGTCAGAGACTGACTCATACAGGTGGGGCCCAGACGACAGTGGCCCTCTCAGACCGGCGGTCGCTGACGGGTGGGGCCCACTGCCGGGCCTCGGAAATTAAAAGAAAGGCTCAACCTCAGCGTGCGGAGCCGGGGCTCGAACGCGCGCCGAGGGAGCCGGGAGGGGGAAGAGATCACGCTGATAACCAGATGGGCGAGGACTCTTTGCCTACCCATATAGGGCAAGCTATCCTTTTGAGGTACCTGCCGGAGGAAGCCGGGGGAAGATGGCCGGAGGCGACGGCGCCGGCGGCGAGGGACGGTCGGAGAGGTTCAGGCGATGCGTGAAATGCAATCCCGGAGTGGAGGGGGTCCAGCTGGAGGGATCAGCGAGGTCTGGGGATTAACGGAGACGGCCGGCGACGGGGTAGTGGCGGAGACGGCTCGGGAGCTCCGGTGCGACGGCGCTCCAGCGGCGGGGAGGGGCGGCCGAGGTGCTGGGGAGGATCGCACGGACGCGAGGAAGCTCGGGGTGGCGGTGGCGGGCTCCGGGGATGATCGAGGCGGCGGCGATTGCTCGCCGGAGCACTTACCGTGTGCGCACGGGGAGCTCTCGGTGCGACGGCGCTCAGGGCTCTGGGAGAAAGGTGGAGGGTGCTGGGAGGTGGTGCGGGAAGAGGCGGAGGTCGAGGGTCTATTTATAGGACTCGGGGAGGGGTATGGCGGTGGGGATTTCTTGCCGACGTCGACGGCCAGCGATCCATTTAAATTGGGGACAAGCCAACGGAGGCGGCGCGGAGTCTGAAATTCAGGGGGATAAGGAGTTTATCTCCCCGGGAATTCAAATCCCCGAACGAATCGAAGAAGGAGATAGAGTTCGGGTAGGATTCAGTCGCCGGATTCTTCGGGGATAAGGGAAAAGAGAGAGAGAGAAGCCGGCGTCCGCGCGGAGACGAAGGTCCTGACAGGCGGGGCCCGCGGTCAGTGAGAGGAGAGGAGCGGGGTGCGGATTGCAGCCACGTGGTCCGAAGGCGGATCGGGCGGCAGGTGCGGTTAAGTAGAAGGGGACGGTGGATCGGGCCGGGCGCGGGGACGCGGCTCATCTGGGCCGTCCACGCGTCGGGCGAGGAGGAGAAGAAGGCGGGATCCGGGCGGCGATGTGGGCGGATCTGGTCCGTCAACGTGTCGTCCGGAGGGAGGGGGTTTGGGATTTTCTTTTTAGAATTTGATTTTGATTTTCAGAAAAGGCTAGGAAATTATTTAGGCCTCAGAAAAATATGAAAATACCTCCAAAAATTCCAGAAAAATTCACAGAAGCTTCTGGATGTATTTTGGACTTAATAAAATTATTTACAACTTTTGTTGGTATCCAATTTTCAATATTTAAAATACTTTTAAATTTTAACAATAGGATTTAAATTCCAGAAAAACCCATAAAATCCAATTAACTCAAAATGAAATTCCAACCCTTAAAATATTTAATTTTGAAATTAACTTTTCTCAGGAAGCAAATTTTGGGATGTGACAAACCTACCCCCCTTAGAAAGAATCTCGACCCCGAGATTCGGACAGACTGGGAAAAAGATCAGGGAACTTTGCTCTTAAATCCTCTTCACGCTCCCAAGTTGCTTCTGACTAAGAATGGTTGCTCCACTGCACTTTGCAGAACTTGATGACCTTGCTTCGCGTACAACGCTCTGCTTCCTCCAATATCTTGACTGGATGCTCTGGATATGATAAGTCCTCCTTCAAGTTTACTTCGTCAAGTGGCATCTGCTCCTCTGGCACTCTGAGACACTTTCTTAACTGAGACACATGGAAGACGTCATGCACCTTTGACAATTGAGGCGGAAGCTCCAACTGATAAGCTACTTCTCCTCTTTTTGCAACAACAGGGAAGGGTCCAATAAATCTAGGAGCAAGCTTCCCACTGACTCCAAAATGTCGCATACCTTTGAGAGGGGACACTTTAAGGTAGACATGATCTCCAGGTATAAATTCCAACGTCCTCCGACGATTGTCCACATAGCTCTTTTGTCTTGTTTGTGTTGTCCTTAACTTGTCCTGAATTAGGCGAACTTGTTCTTCTGCCTGCTTCAACACATCTGGTCCAAACACTTGCCCTTCTCCGGTTTCCTTCCAATATAATGGTGTCCTGCATTTTCTGCCGTACAAAGCTTCAAACGGAGACATTTGCAAGCTGAACTGGTAGCTATTGTTGTATGAAAACTCCGCATAAGGCAAACTCTGATCCCAATTAGTCTTGTTTGCCAAGACACAAGCTCTTAACATGTCCTCCAGAATTTGATTTACTCTTTCCGTTTGACCATCTGTTTGTGGATGATAGGCTGTACTAAAATTCAAGTTTGTGCCCAAAGGTTCATGCAGCTTTTGCCAAAATCTTGAAGTGAACTGAGTTCCTCGATCTGATATAATCTTCTTTGGAACTCCATGCAAACACACAATGCTTGACATGTACAACTCTGCGAGTCTATCCCCAGAGTATGTGGTCTTTACTGGAATAAAATGGGCGACTTTCGTCAGACGATCCACAATAACCCAAATTGAATCGTGCCCTAATTTTGTTCTCGGCAACCCAGTGATAAAATCCATACCAATTTCTTCCCATTTCCATTCAGGAATCTGCAATGGTTGCAAGAGTCTAGCAAGTCTTTGATGCTCAGCCTTAATCCGCTGGCACACATCACACAAGGCTACATACTCAGCAATCTCTCTTTTCATTCCTGACCACCAATATCTTTCTTTGAGATCTTGGTACTCCCAGGGTGAATTGAGTATCTTGATTCATGAGCTTCTTTCAAGATCAACTCTTTTATTTCTTTGTTCTCGGGTACAGTAATTCTTTTTCCAAACCAAACGGTACCTTGCTCATCTTCTGAAAATCCTAGTGCCTTCCCTTTCTTCATATTATCTATGATTTCCTGGAATACTTGTCCTCCTTTTGAGCCGTCCTGATTTGGTCCTCTAAAGTTGGCTGAACCTCCAAAGTAGCTAGAAATCCTTCTTCTACTACTTCTAAATTGAGCCGCTGGAATTCTTCTTGGAGTGCAGGCATACTGTTCTTAATCCACAGCTTGGTACAATAACTCTTTCGGCTCAAGGCATCAGCTACCATATTAGCCTTTCCTGGATGATAATGTATTCCAATATCATAATCCTTTATTAACTCAAGCCATCTCCTTTGCCTCATATTGAGATCGGGTTGGGTGAATATATACTTCAAACTTTTGTGATCCGTGTAAATCTCACAGCAGTTACCGATCAAATAATGCCTCCATATTTTCAAAGCATGCACTACGGCAGCTAACTCTAAATCATGGGTTGGATAATTCTCCTCGTGAGGTCGCAATTGCCTTGAAGCATAGGCTACTACCTTTCTCTCTTGCATCAGAACACAGCCTAGTCCTTGTCTTGATGCATCATAGAAGACTTCAAAGTCTTTCCTAATATCTGGGAGCGTTAACACTGGTGCAGAGGTTAACCTCTTCTTCAACTCTTGGAAACTATCCTCACATGATTTACTCCATTCAAACTTCTTTTCCTTCTTCAGCAACTGGGTAAGGGGTCTCGCAAGCTTGGAGAAACCTTCAATAAAGCGACGATAATAACCGGCCAATCCCAGAAAACTTCTGATCTCAGATACTGACTTTGGTTGCGTCCAGTTAAGCACATCATTCACTTTCTCAGGATCTACAGACACTCCTCCTGCAGAAATCACATGACCCAGGAAAGCTACTTTCTTCAACCAGAACTCACACTTGCTAAACTTGGCATGCAACCGGTGTTCTCTAAGCTTTTCCAAAACTATCCTCAAGTGTCCTGCATGCTCTTCCTCATTCTTGGAATAGATCAAAATATCATCAATGAATACTACTACAAACTTATCCAAGTATTCCATGAACACCTTATTCATCAGATTCATAAAATATGCCCGCGCATTTGTCAAGCCAAACGACATCACTGTAAACTCATACAATCCATAACGAGTAGAAAATGCTGTCTTTGGTATGTCATCTGGTCTTAACTTCAATTGGTGATATCCGGATCGAAGATCAATCTTGGAGAAGACACATGAGCCTTTCAGCTGATCAAACAAATCATCTATCCGGGGCAGAGGGTACTTATTCTTGATCGTCACATCGTTCAAGGATCGATAGTCCACACACATGCGAAGACTACCATCTTTCTTCTTCACTAGCAGTACTGGTGCTCTCCATGGTGATGAACTTGGTCTTACAAAACCTTTATCTTGCAATTCTTCAATTTGCTTCTTAACTTCAGCCAAATCATTCGCGGACATCCGATAAGGTCTCTTGGAAAGCGGAGCTGTACCAGGTACCAGGTTGATGACAAATTCAACTTATCTGTCTGGTGGCATTCCTGGCAAATCTTCAGGAAACACATCCGGGTATTCACTTACTATAGGTACGTTTTCCAGAGTCACTCTCTTTACACTGTTCAATCCACACCTATTCTGAGAGGAGGTGTTTGACTTATACCTTACTTGGATTCCATCCAAGTTGGTAATAGTAACTGCACGATCGGCACAATCTATCTGTCCTTTATACTTGGTTAACCAATCCATTCCAAGTATCACATCTAAACTCTTGGAGTCTATTATAATAAGATTCGCTAGGAACTTAACTCCATTTATATCCACAGTTGCGCTAGGGCAAACTGTGTTAGTCCTCATTTCCTTTCCAGGGGATTGGACTAGCATGGGGTTCTTTAGTTTACGTACATCCCAATTATATCTTTCAACAAAATCTTTTGACACAAAAGAATGCGAAGCTCCATAATCAAATAATGCTGATGCAGTTACTGAGTTGACAAGGAACTTACCCAGAACAACGTCGGGTGCATCCTGGGCTGCTTCCGCGGTCACATGATTAAGATGTCCTCGGCTCACTGCCTGGGGAGTCCTTGGAGTTTGAGGCGTCCCATGGCCTTGACCTGTAGTTGGAACTCGTGCTAGCGTAGTCCCCAAGTTGAAATGAACTGGGGTCACAGCTGGGCGCTTCGGGGATAGTTGCTGGCATAGTGCCCCATGTTCTTGCAGTTAAAACACTGCACTCCTGCTGCTGAAGTCCTGTTCTGCTGTGGTTGGCCACTATTGTTTGATCAAGGTGTTTGCAGATTTGGGCGGGGTCCTGAAAATGGAGTCCTTGGCACACCTGATTCTGAAGGCCTGTGGAACTGAGGTAGATGAGGACGAAAGCGAGAACTGCCTGCTCCCTGCTGAGCTTGAAACTTCCTCTTCCTGGTCTCAAATAGTTGACGCTGAGCATCTTCTTGGACAAGGGCCTTGTTCACCAAGTGTTGAAAAGTTGGGTAATCATTGGATACCAGCTGCACCTTGAGGTTGGGATCAAGTCCCTGCATGAACCTCCATATCTTTGTTGCATCTGATGCAACCTCTTCTGATGCATACCTGGACAGTTGGGTGAACTTGTTCAGGTATTCTGAAACACTGAGGTTTCCTTGCTGCAGTTGGTAAAATTCCCTTTTCTTCATTTCCATTATTCCCATAGGAATATGCGCAGTGCGGAAAGCCTCAACAAATTCATCCCAGCTGATGGTTTGTACATTTTGATGGGTGGCGCGGTAGTTTTCCCACCAAGTAGCAGCAATCCCCTTGAGTTGGTGTGCAGCATACAACACCTTTTCGTTGTCATTGCACTGAGCCAAGATCAACTTCCTTTCCACATCCTTGATCCAATCATCTGCCTCCAAGGGATCTACGGAACCAGCAAAAGTAGGAGGCCTTGTTCTCAGAAATTCTCCCAGCTTAGACTGTGGAGCTTGGTTGGGTGCCTGAGGAGCTGGCTGTACTTGATTTTGTGCCAGGGCTTGAAGAAGCTGCAATTGCATAGCCATCATTTGCTCCAAGTTGGGGGCTTGAGCAGGAGGTGGTGGAATGTTGTTATCTTGCTGGGCATTGGTATCATGGCTGCTGCCAGGGTTGCTCCTTGTGTTCACCATCTGAAGGGGTTTCCAGGGTTAGCAAAAGGTAAGAGGGAACTAGCATAGGTAAGAGACTTAGGGGAAAAACTAAACCACATCCAAACCAACACACAAGAAGGAAACGCACAATCAACTTAGCAAAAAGAACTTATATTGAAATCAAATTAGGTTTAGGAATGGCTGTACCACAAGAGCACAAAGGCTTGGTACAGTCCATCTAGCACACCAAACATAATAAAGCGTTCTAATAACGTGGACATTTATTCGGGTACTACTGTCTCAATTGACTACCAATCCTCAACTATGATGCGCTCCTCAGGGTCTTCCTCGGGTTCCTCCTCTGGTTCTTCTTCCGGGTCCTCCTCCAGGTTCGCGCGCTCGTTCACGTGATGCCGTGAACAATCACACGTGGCCGATGTGCGGGAACAGGTATGGTTACGGCTGGAGGCAGTCGAATGCGAGCAGGAATGAGACGGCTTGCGTTTCTCGAGGGTGATGACGGGTGGCGGGCTAGGGCGCCGCACACTCTTGCGCGCGATGAGCATGGTGCGGAGTCCTGGACGTCGAGTCAGCGCCTGGTTGTTGGGGATGACAGCTGGCACTGGTGAAGACGGCGTGTAGTCATCTGCAGCTTTGAGACGTCCCAGCTCGAACTCAGCTGCCTGGCTCCGAAGAAGCTGTGCACGAAGGGTGTCGGAGTGGTCGTAGCTGGAAGTGAGGAGCATGCGAAGCTGACCAATCTCCTCCAAGGCTCTAGCATAAGTGACTGCCATCGCCTGCGTGAGCTGCACCTGGTGCGACAGTCGGGGATCATCAGCTGGAATATCAAAGGGATCTGGATACCTCTGTCCTGCTCGAGGGTTGATGAAGAAGCAAAAGGGTGATTGATGTACAGCATCCTTGTGCAGATGGCACAATTCACCAATGGCCAGGCGTGCTGCATCCTGGACTGCGTCATAACAGCGAGACTGAGCATGCTTGATGGGGTAGGTGTGGGAGTTGAATTCCCCATCCCGTGCATACAGGAATACTTCCATCGACCACGAGTCTCGATCCAGGATCCGTGTCTTCCGCCCCCTGAAAATGGGCGGGTGACGGTACTCCAGACTCTGCATGAGCTGACGAAGGAGGCTAGCAAATGCTCCAGCATCCTCACCATGAGAGTAAAAGTCCCACGGGGCAACAGAGGATGAACCGGCCATCTACAAAGTTGAAATAAAAGAGTCGATTAGTAAAAAGTTTTAACAAGGAAATGTAGAGATAAGAACGAGATACTAAGTAAGAAAAGAGTAGAAGCAAAGAGGCTCATACATTTTCAATATACTCTTTTTATAAATATAAGTCCTTATGGTTTTGCCATTCTTAACCTAGGTCACGTCCTACAGTCAAATTGGCTCTGATACCATCTCTGTTGGGACCCCGGATTCTCAAACCCAGGTCCCTCTGTGTATTACTGGACTAGTCCCAGATCAAAGCTAGTACACATAGTTAACGAGAAATGAATACATCACCATTCACGATTTATTACAATAATAGAGTATTGACCAAAAAGGTCTCATTATTACAGATGAGGTTTCAAGACCTCGCACACGTAAATTAAAGCGGAAGCAAAAGATAAACTCGATGAATACCCATCAATACGCCACAGGCAATTGACTGGGGAAGCGCGACCTAATTCTCCGGGAAAAATCCATCACAGCCGCAAGCGAAGCAGTAGTCGTAGTCTCCCTCTTGAGCTTCATATTCCTCTGAATTTTATTTTTGAGTGCAGCATGTGAGTACATAAAGTACTCATAAGTCTTGGGAAAAATGCAATAGATGCAAGGCTTGACAAAGGAAGGCTATATGGTTCTTTTGCACAAAGCAACATTTTATTTTAATTACTCTTAATTAATTTCGAAGGCATCATTTTAACCAAATAAAATTTAATAGAAACTATCTTTACTTCTACAGTGAAGGTTCCAACTACCAACACCAGTTTGATCTAACTGATCAAGTTTAAACTGCGGGTTCCATCCACCCTCTCTGGCTCCAACTGCCAGGATACCCTTCCAAGAGTTCCCTCCACTCTCGGAATACAAAACTTTGATTTTAAAACCAAAACCGGAAATCTACCATGTGAATGCATTCCTTGCCCGCCCTTGACCGTGGGCACGGCTATTCGAATAGTTTTACACTCTGCAGAGGTTGTACAACTTTACCCACAAGAGATAAATTATCTTAACAGTCACCACGCTTCCTTTGGCATGAGACACGGATAACATATCACAAAGCCTTTACCTTACTCTAGACTAGCTAGATACCACCCGCCGAGGTTTCACCGCAGGAGGGTTAAATCCACCCAATCCGAAGCCCCCTCTTGCGCCATATGAGTACAGTAAATCCCTGTCCCTCACTGTGAATAACCAGTCCATCCCTGGCACCCACTTTCCACTGGTGGCACCTAAACTAGGCTATCATAAGTTACTCAGCTAGGTCGTACCCATATAGACTCGTGGTTGTACGGTTAATGCTCAGTCTGGACAAACACAAGCGTCGGTCCTTAATTGACTAGGGTGGAACATACACTTAACAAGATCTCGTGCTTACTACACCAATCCAACAACCATCCACCCTAATCTAAACCAACTTCCACATTTTATTTTATTTTATTTTGAAAGAGCAGTGGCAACTCCAAATACCATTGGATTTACAAACTCAAGGCCATTGTGATAAATCATAATTTCCCTTTTTCAAGATTTGTAAGGTATTCAATAGCAAGGGCTAAGCATTGCACTACCATTCTAATACCAACAATTATATTTATTACTCATTAATGAGTCAAAGGAATTTCTAGGGTTTCAAAGGTACATGGCAATCAACTTCAAGTGAGGGCATAACAAAGTTGGAGTAACTAATACCTTAATAATTTGAACTAATGTTTTATGTAAATAGCAATGCACATAATTTAAAATAATTAAAACATTTCAAATCATGGGTTCAAGATGATCAAAGGAGACTTGCCTTCTTGCAGGTTCTCTGGGTCTTCTTGCTGCTGGGTGGAGAGATCGTCGACAACGTTGGATTCTACGCGCGAAAAGACAGAGCAACAAAACTAATAAATACAAACAAAATTCAAATAAAATCCAAAAATGCAAAAGAGGTCGTATTTGAATAGATTATGATTTTAGATAAATTTAGAAATTTGAATGGCTGAATTTGGAGTTAAAATGGGAAAGTTATGCTCATTTGAAAATCTCAGATTGGATAAATTCAGAAATTACGAAATTTCTGACAGGTGGGGCCCACTAGAGAAATTAAAATTTTAATCTTTTGTTTTTATTTCCTTAGGCTGAGTCTATGACAGGTGGGACCCACTGGTCAGTGAGCCCGCTGGCAGTCACTGACATGTGGGACCCACCGGGCAGTGAGCCCTCTGGCTCTGCCGCAGATAGGTGGGACCCCTCTGGGCCCAGATGTCAGAGACTGACTCATACAGGTGGGGCCCAGACGACAGTGGCCCTCTCAGACCGGCGGTCGCTGACGGGTGGGGCCCAGCTGTCAGTCTCGGAAAATTAAAAGAAAGGCTCAACCTCAGCGTGCGGAGCCGGGGCTCGAACGCGCGCCGAGGGAGCCGGGAGGGGGAAGAGATCACGCTGATAACCAGATGGGCGGGGAGGCTTTGCCTACCCATATAGGGCAAGCTATCCTTTTGAGGTACCTGCCGGAGGAAGCCGGGGGAAGATGGCCGGAGGTGACGGCGCCGGCGGCGAGGGACGGTCGGAGAGGTTCAGGCGATGCGTGAAATGCAATCCCGGAGTAGAGGGGGTCCAGCTAGAGGGATCAGCGAGGTCCGGGGATTAACGGAGACGGCCGGCGACGGGGTAGTGGCGGAGACGGCTCGGGAGCTCCGGTGCGACGGCGCTCCGGCGGCGGGGAGGGGCGGCCGAGGTGCTGGGGAGGATCGCACGGACGCGAGGAAGCTCGGGGTGGCGGTGGCGGGCTCCGGGGATGACCGAGGCGGCGGCAATTGCTCGCCGGAGCACTTACCGTGTGCGCACGGGGAGCTCTCGGTGCGACGGCGCTCAGGGCTCAGGGAGAAAGGTGGAGGGTGCTAGGAGGTGGTGCGGGAAGAGGCGGAGGTCGAGGGTCTATTTATAGGACTCGGGGAGGGGTATGGCGGCGGGGATTTCTTGCCGACGTCGACGGCCAGCGATCCATTTAAATTGGGGATAAGCCAACGGAGGCGGTGCGGAGTCTGAAATTCAGGGGGATAAGGAGCTTATCTCCCCGGGAATTCAAATCCCCGAACGAATCGAAGAAGGAGATAGAGTTCGGGTAGGATTCAGTCGCCGGATTCTTCGGGGATAAGGGAAAAGAGAGAGAGAAGCTGGCGTCCGCGCGGAGACGAAGGTCCTGACAGGCGGGGCCCGCGGTCAGTGAGAGGAGAGGAGCGGGGTGCGAATTGCAGCCACGTGGTCCGAAGGCGGATCGGGCGGCGGGTGCGGTTAAGTAGAAGGGGACGGTGGATCGGGCCGGGCGCGGGGACGCGGCTCATCTGGGCCGTCCACGTGTCGGGCGAGGAGGAGGGGAAGGCGGGATCCGGGCGGCGATGTGGGCGGATCTGGTCCGTCCACGTGTTGTCCGGAGGGAGGGGGTTTGCGATTTTCTTTTTTAGAATTTGATTTTGATTTTCAGAAAAGGCTAGGAAATTATTTAGGCCTCAGAAAAATATGAAAATACCTCCAAAAATTCCAGAAAAATTCACAGAAGCTTCTGGATGTATTTTGGACTTAATAAAATTATTTCCAACTATTGTTGGTATCCAATTTTCAATATTTAAAATACTTTTAAATTTTAACAATAGGATTTAAATTCCAGAAAAACCCATAAAATCCAATTAACTCAAAATGAAATTCCAACCCTTAAAATATTTAATTTTGAAATTAACTTTTCTGAGGAAGCAAATTTTGGGATGTGACAATCTATCCAACTTGGCACCATAGTCTAACACATATGCACTCAACATGTCTTCAAGAATCTAATTCACATGCTGAGTCTGTCCATCCATCTGTGGATGATATTATATACTACAAGTCAAATGAGTACCCATTGCCTCGTGGAAACTCTTGGTCTTCCTTTCAAAATTTGGATTTTGCTTCAATTGAAAAGTTGTAGATCTCATCGAAACCTTTCAAATGAGTATACATAAGCCATATAAAACTTTGCTATTTTATCGTTTCAGACTAGTTATTTATATTGCATCGGTATATAAAATTGTGCTTTAATTCATAGACGGTTCTAGCTACCAACCGTCTGTGATAATCTGACCGCTGTGCCCATCGATCCTCCTCAACCCAACCATAGCCAATAGAAATCCACCAATCATCACCCCACAAATCGTAGCTCTGCCTCTCTGTTCCTGCGCCAAAAATTTCGCACTCCCGCCTCTCCCTCCCCTATGAATATAACCAAAACCCAGCCTCCTTGATGTTCTCCTCCTCCTTGCTATCCCCCTCCTCCTCCTTGCTGTCCTCCTCCTTGCTGTTCTCCTTCTCCTTGCTGTCCTCCTCTTTGTAGATGACACACAAGTCTACGGGAGGCAAGACACCGCAGAAGCAACTAGCTCGTGCCAACCGTGCAGACGCTCAATCAACGCCGATGATGTTGAGCGTCAAAGACATCCAGCTCATGCGTTGCATCAGGGGCGAGAAGGCATAGAGGATCTTTGTTTTTTCTCTATTCTTGTTGTGTAACCTGCTCGTTGTTTTGGGATATTGTAATGGTAGGCTCTAATCTTAATAAAAATGAGTGTTTTATGTTTATGAAATGAATTGAGATGTGAATTGGATGTATACATGTACATGTTGATCTATTTGTTTCAGAGGGCATGGCTAGTATTTCCTGAGGCTAGCTAATAAACAGAATAGGTTTAGGAGTAGAAGGAATATCACAAATGATTTTTAACTAAAAACCATCTGTGATAGTTATAATAACAGACGGTTTTTAGTTAAGAACTGTCTGTGATACATAAATATCACAGACGGTTTTTAGTTAAGAACCGTCTGTGATAACTATATATCACAAACGGTTTTTAACTAAAAATTGTCTGTGATTATAACTATCATGCATCGCTTTTAGTTAAAACCGTCGTGATATTTGCACCACGACGGTTGGCAAATGCCGTGATGACCTCGTATCATTACTGACCCATAAATTCAGACGGCTCACAAAACCGTCTGTGATGACGTTTTTGAACCGTCTGTGATGACCTTTTCTGTAGTAGTGCTTATTAATCCTCTGTAAAACCTGACACTTTACATTTTCTCATATTAGTCTTGTATCATTGGTATCCACATCACCAACTTGTGCTATGCAAATCTAAGCATCCAAAGTCGGTTGTAATTCTATTGTAGCTAAGAATCCTTCTTCAACCAACTCCAAACTAAGCTTCTAAAATTCCTTATGTAAAGTGATGACTTTTTAATCATCTTGATATTTCAATAACTATTTCTACTCCAAGCATTTGCTACCACACTGCCTTGCACAGGTGATAATGAATCCCAACATTATAATCCTTTATCAACTCCAATCATCAGCTCTGCCTTAGGTTAACATTAGCTTGAGTGAGAATATATTTTAAACTCTTATGATCCGTATAAATCTCACAATGGTTACCTATAGAATAATGGCACTAAATTTTCAAAGCATGCACAACAGATACTAAGTTCAAATCATGTGTAGGATAATTATCTTCATACGGTCTCAACTAATGTGAAGTATAAGCTACTATGTTTTTTTGCATTGCATCAACACACATTCCAAACCTTTACAGGAAGTATCACAATAAATCTCAAAATTCTTGTTAATATCTGGCAACACCAACAATGGTGCAGCGGTCAAACATTTCTTCAGTTTCTAAAAACTCTTCTCGTACTCTAGCATCCAAACAAACTTTTTTTCTTTGTTTAGTAGCAGTGTAAGTAGCCTTGCTACATTGAAAAATCCTTCAATGAAACAGCAATAATATCCTACCATACCAAGAAAACTCCTAACCTGAGGAACTAAAGTAGGCGAATTCCAATTGTGCATATCTTTAATTTTTCCAGGGTCAACTACAACACCTTGTGCAGTCATAACGTGGCTTAGGAAAAAGAACTTCCTTCATCCAAAACTCACATTTGCTGAACTTAGCATAGAGCTTATGATCTCTGAGCTTCTGCAACACTAGCCTCCAATGCTCCTCATGCTCTTTCTCATCCTTAGAGTAAATCAGAATGTCATCAATGAATATAATGACAAACTTATCCAAATACTTTATAAACACCTTATTCATCAAGTACATGAAATAGGCAGTGGCATTGGTCAAACCAAAATACATCACTGCGAACTCATACAATCTGTAGCGAGTAGAGAATGCAATATTGCGTATATCCACTTGATGAATTTTTAACTGATGATATCTTGATCTCAATCAATCGTGGAAAACACTCCAGCTCCATTCAGCTGATCAAACAAATCATCAAACCTGTGTAAAGATACTTATTCTTAATAGTGATCTCATTGAGTGCATGATAGTCCACACACATACGCTGACTACCATCCTTTTTCTAACAAACAACACTGGGGCTCCCCATGACGATGAACTAGGTCTGACATAACATTTGTCTTGCAACTCCTAAATTTGTTTCTTTAACTCTGCTAACTCATTGGCAAGCATCCGATAAGGTCCCATGGAAATAGGTGAAGTACTAGGAACTAACTCAATTACAAACTCTACATCTCTGTCTGGTGGCATTCCTAGAAGATCATCTAGAAAAACATCAGGAAAATCTCAGGCAACAGACACATCCTCCAACATGACTCCTTTACTTTGACAAACCATAACTTCTCTTGACTACTCCAAACTAGCTTCAAACTTCACCTCAATTCCATCTAGGTTGACTAGAGTGATAACTCTGTTCCCACAATCCAACACAACTTTATGCTTAGCAAGTCAATCCATTCCAAGGATTACATCCAAAGACTTGATATCTAGGATAAAGACATCAACAAGAAAATCTACCTCCTGGATAGTTATCTTAACTCTAGAACATCTATGGTTCGTGCTCAACTAGGAACCAGGGATCAAACTAAAAGAATAGATAACAATAGCTCTCAAGTCTTATTTAATCACAAAACTCTGATAAATAAAAGAATGTGAAGCTTCAAAATCAAATAAAACTATGGTCGGTACTGAATTTACTAGAAACCTACCCATCACAACATTCTATGCTGCTTGGGCCTCCTCTACTATGACATGATTCACATGTCCTCTGACAACTCATTGCAACAACTTGGTGGCTTGATTTTAAGCTTGGAGTGCTCCACAAACTGCTCCTAGAACAAGGGTCCTATCCGGTGTAGCTCCTAAGTTGAAATGAACCGACGTAGGGGCTTGCTTCTGCGGACACTTATTAGCACAGTGACCAGGCTCATGACACTTGAAACAAGTAACTAAGGCTGCAAGGTTGACATTCCACTAAGGCTGATTGCCGACATTGATAGGATGCGAACATGAAATATTTTGATGAGGTATTGGAACTGGAGTCTTAAATCCTGACTATTGAGGCACACGTGCAGCCTGGTAAGCATTGAGGCAAGCTTTTCTGTGACTAGTGCATCTGAGCTCCCTACTGCATCATTCTTCTCTTGTGAGATTCTTATAACTCACGGTGACTCTACTTAGTTAGTATGGCCTTATCCACCATGTTCTAGAAACTGGCATAGTCATTGCCCAAGACTTGAACTTTCAATCTAGGATTAAGTCTTTTCTTGAAATGCTTCTAATGTGCATCATCCGTGGCAACATTCTCCAATGCATAGCGAGCTAATTGAGTGAACTTATTGAGACACTTACTCACTATCATATTATTTTGCTGAAGCTCACGAAATTCTACCTTCTTCATTTCAACCACCCCATCCAGGATGTGGGCATGGTGACAAGCTCATCAAATTCTATCCACATGATGTTCTCCTGATTCTTATGGGCGGCACAATAATTCTCCCACTATTCGGATGCAGTACTTTCAAGACAGTGAGTGGCATAGAGAACTTTCTCTTGATCCATACATTAAGCACGATTTAGCTTCTTCTCCATGGAATGAAGCCTATCATCCACCTCCAAAGGCTCAAATGAACTGGAATAAGTTGTGGTCTAGTCCTCATGAATTTTACAAATCTTGATAGTGGACGAACTGGCTGAGGTGCCACAGCTTCTTGATTTTATTGATTCATAATGTTGTTTATGTTCTGCATCATCGTGTTCACAAGTTGAATCTGGGCTGCTATGAACTAACTCAAGGTTGTATCCAATCTAGTCATTGATGTCTGCTGACCCTGAGTTGAAGAATTTGTGGAGCTACTGTTGGGATTTAAGTTCATCTAATTGTGACCAGCTAAATTATGAATATCAACCATTTGCCAAGTTGACACCAAGGTTACATGAAAGAGGGAATAGCAAAGATAAGTGGTAAACCTGTCTAAGGGAAATATACTAAGGATAATCCTAAACTAAAAACACTCACTTAGTTGAAAAGGTCTAGCAAACTACATTAAATACACACAAAGAAAATTTTGATATGACTGCAACATAATGCCTGAGGCAAAATTGCAGCTCACATCACACATAACTGCAAATGAAAAGCAAAGTGATCTACTCAATGCTAAGACTGTACAAGGTTCTAATCTAATGGCTCCCACTCTAGTTCTGCCAAATAAGGCTCACTTGACATAAAGTCTGAATCTCTGTAGAACACCCATGAGTTGCGAACTTATGGCGACTGCTCTCTTGCTTCAACTAGAATGAAACAACGAAGATACACCTATCAATTGTTGGTGATGTGCCTTCTTTCTTCTGGACTAGGAGCCATACGTAAAGGTAGTAGAATTAGTGACTGAGGTGATGGCAGTTCCTCCATAACTTCCTCTTGCTCCTTTGTGTTGGACAAAGTTGCATACTACTCATCTAACTTCCAGATAAGCTTTTACAAACTGATTCTGTACAACTTGCAAAGACATCGAAAAACTTTACATGCAGCTTTTTTGCAAAGACAAGTCTTCATTAGCACTGTTATACTTGAAACTATGATGTAGTATTTGGGTCTCAGTCCTTGTAGTAAAAGTACAATATTGTTCTAAATCCAATGCATTGACCCATTGCTATCTTATCCTTCGTGAAGTAAACTGCTTACCTCTTAGATCCAAAACTTTGCAACAAAGCTTGAAGAAGTCTAGGCCAACCCCCACTCTGGTTATGGGAAACTCTAGACATCTATGGCATTATAAGGATAAGAAGTCAACTTAAGAACTAAAAACCAAATTCTAGAAAAGACAAAGAGCAAGAACCATGATATCTATTTTGTTGGTTTGATTTAGAAAATAGATTTTGAACCTTTTGTTAAATCAACCTTTCTAGCTAGGGCTTTGTACTAGTCAGTATGGCTCTGATATCATTTATGTCGAGACCCAAACATACGAATCTGAACCTCTCTATGTATTTTACGTCAGTTCAGGATCACACTAGTGCACACAGTGGAAACATTGATGAAATGTTGACCATGATCAAGATTAACGAAGAAAGACTCAAATATTATTACTTATCAGCATAGCAACCTTATGGTCGATCTTACAAATATTAGCCTAAAGGGCTTGGCAAAAACTAACAATGGAAAATAGAGATGAGCATAGTAGCCACTTGACATGCCACAGGCAATCGATTGGAGAGTGAAGTCCTATTCTGAGAAGTCATAGAATAATCCTCCTTCAAGTACCTCTAGCAGATATGGTTCTTCTTCAGCAATTGAGCAGCAATGGATACAACTATGAGTACATAAAGTACCTAATAAGTCATTTATAACAAGATGTAATATATATATGCAAGATTTAACAAATGATAGCTGCATGGTTATTTTGCACAAAGCAACAATTTGAAGTAAATGCAATAAATAGATTGAAATGCTCTATTTGAACATTATTATTAAGTAATTAGTTCAAAGGAATTGAATAAACCACAAATGAACTGCCCATTCACTTCCCAAACCAACCAAACTCAAGTTTTGTGAAATTCTACCCCTTGTGTGTAATAAAAGATTCACTACCAAGTAGGCCTTTACAATGCCCAATCTCAAACTAATCTTGCCCGCTAAGAATTCGCTACCAAGTAGGCTGACAGTCCAACCATCAAAGCCCCCTCTTGCACCAATAAAACATCTCAATAGTGAAATCAAGGTTGAAATATCATAAATTAATTAGTCAAGTCCATCCTATACTAAACATATGGTTGTACGACAAGTCTTAGATCAGTGGCACATAAAGTTAAGTTTTTAGACAGTATCCAAGCGAATCATCCAATCCCAATGTGCAAATAGAACCCACTTTATTGCACGATCATTCACACAAGTAAAAACATTTTGTTTTAACCAACACCAACAACACACCTATGTTATGGTACACAAATTTTATAACTGTGACTGACCACCATGATTCAATATATCATTAAGTCAAAATTAGTTAATTGAGCACATGTGATGATGAGCCTAACATAACAGTAAGCATGGCTAAGCATACTAAACATATAACCCAAGTGGATTCTAATATTGCATCACTAGATAGTTAACTATCATGTGGTGACAATGGAATCATGGCGTTCAAATTATCAAGGAGAAATTAATCAAATTTGGGTGATAACTACCAAGTAAAAATATTTGTATTATCATGCATTGCTAATTTAAAATAAAATAATAAACAATATATTTCAAACAATGGGTTCAACATAACCAAAGGTCACAACTTGCCTTAGCTTTGCCTAGTTACTAACTCTTGAACGTCTGGTCCTGCTTCTGCTCCTTCGAATACATTATCTAACGAGAGAGAAAGTGAACAAAATAAAAATAAACCCAAATAAAATCCAAAAACTATAGAATTAGAACCAAAAGATAGAGCTCAAATTTAAATAAATTTAGGAAGAAGAATCGGGTCAATAAGAGTTAGGACAGAGAAGAGCAGGCTCTCAGAAGGTTTAAATCTAAGAAAAAGGAATAATGTACTATTTGGCTTTTTCTAGAATTATTTTCCTAAGCAAAAATTAGATTTATGGTGTCAACATGGATTTTAGATTTTGGCCAAATTATTTTTCCAATGAAAAATCGACTCGGGTCACTGACATGTAGGCCATCGGTATATGGCACTGGTCCACGGGATTGGTTCACAAGTCTACGGTGCACTGGGTTCAGCGCTGACGCAGCATGCAATGACGTCAGGGATGACGCAAGGCGCAACGGAACAAGCGGCACAAGTGAACTGAGGTGATGCACATGACTTAGGCGACTGGCATGATAGGCAAAATGGCAGGTAGGGAACGCGAGGCAATGCAACAATGGAGAGAAGGCATTGAGGCAGATAGTGGAGAGAACAACAGCGATTCAGCAGCCGACTTATCAGCGGCGAGGACGAGGGCAACGGTGCGGTTCTCTGGCGAGGATTCAACAATGGTGAAGAAGATGACTGAGACTCAGCTTCGACAGAAACTCGGGGATAGCGCAAGTTAAAGGGATTTTTTTAACATTTTCTAATTTTAGAAAATAAGACAAGGGGATTTGAGCTCTAGAAAATAGTAAATAAATCTTGAAAATCCAAGAAAATACTCAAAAATTCCTTTTAGCACAAGGAACTCAAATAAAAACAATTTTGAATTAATTGAAGTATAATTTAGTCATATTAAATCATTTTAATTTTTAAAATATCAATTTAAGCTTTATTTAACTCAAAAAAATCCAAATGACTAATTTTATTTTTAAAGCTTCAAAAAGACTCTGAAAATCAGGAGATTACGCCACAGCCCCCTCTGGTTCCGATAATGTGGTGGCGCTGATGCCGCCTCCAACATGGTGTCATGTGCACCAGAGCACAACGGCCACCCGTCTGAATTCACTTGACAGTAAGAAATTGAATCCTAACTCAAGATATCAATTAACATCATGTATAACATTTGCTAATATGAGTCATAGTGAATGGATAAAGGACTTGAGATCACATGAACATACTGAATAAATAGCACAGCAAGCAGACAAGTATGTATATATGAAAACAACAACCTGACAGCAAGTGATCTACAAGCTCAAGATCAATTTATACCAAAATATTGTATTCAATTATCAATATGACTCCAAATCTTCACTGAGCATTAGCTGAACCCACAAGAATCACTGGCAATACCTCCCAGTACTAGTCACAATCGAAATTCAGAATCTAACTAGTACATCACATATATGCACAGTGATGAAAACAAGAAGAAATCAGTATACTCACAAAATGGTAGGCACTCAAAGCAGCTAAGTAGAACTAGGCAAGGCACACAAAAGCGTTATCCCAGAAAACCGATTGCCTCGCCGTGTCGCAAATCACCAACCAAGGGTTGACGGAGATACAATGCCCACTTTCGTAATTCGAGACACACCGAAATACGAAATCGAGGTACAGGTAATGCCGCACAAAACCACCAAAGTACACTTGGCCGAGTGTACCGACGAGCAACACCAAGTGGTCAAGACCTTCTTCCTTTCCTGAATTGAGTCCTCGCCTTTGGGTTCTCCTTCAAAACCCCACTAGAAGACAAGGCACACACGGGAACCCAAAGCACAAAGAAGATGTGACCTCCAAGACGAGATGGCACAGAAGCACTAAGTCTTCCCAAACCTGAAGCTCAGAAGGAAAAAATCAAGGAGGAATACTCACTAGATCTAAAGAGGGATACCTGAATCAGAAAAGGAGGCAGCTTATATAGAGAAGGCAGGGGGCTGTGGCGTGGTGGCTGCGAGCAGCTGGCTCCGAAGAGCACGCACATCTAGTGCCCCCTCTTCGGTCATTGCCTCCCCATTCGCCGCACGAGTCACCAGCCGGAAGAACCACCGAGAGAGAGGGCATCCAAGGCGCAGAGAGATGTAGTCATGCGGCCCAGCCAAAAGGAGGAGCTGCCAGCTGCTCCTCGTCTCTTCCCTCTCACCAACTGACAGGCGGGCCCTCCTTTCTTCCCTTTTTCTTTTTTCTTTTCTCAAATGAGAAATTACCGAATGGCCCTCAAAGATCTAACAATCTTAACCCGGTCACATCTTTCATTTGTAAGCAATCTTCATGCTTGACACGTGTAGGTTCACTAATGGTTTGACTCATGTCGACAAGTCTCTCCCATTTGGTTCCTACTACACCACCACCACACTTACACCAACTAAGCCAGTTGGTACAACCCGTCGCTTGAATCTTGCTTTCCATGTCCTTGTCTACCATGTGTCCTGCTTGAGCTTAATCATCTCGCCAGCTTCCAAAATTGTTCTAGACCTTGATTCCCCAACCAAGTCCTGATCCTCTTCGTCATTGACCATAATTGACTCTAAATTTCCTGCACATCCAAAAACCAAGAAACCATGTCTGGACATAAGTTCTTCGAAAATTCATCCATGTTAGTTCAAACATGTATCATACAACCATATGCACTGACCCAAGGCTCCCCAAATCTTGCCAAGAACTCAAAACCTAAAATCCCTCATTTCAGTACCAGTCTAACCACATGCCTCATGTCGATTAGGTTGGGACTAGTCAGATTGCAATGACATGGCACCTTATGGGATGGCTGAGCTCGAACTTATTTTGGGTGGGTTCGGGAGTACTTGGCTTGGTCTTTGACTTTCATTTGCTATAATAACTAGCTTTTAAATAGTGCATTTTTAAGGCGAGGTTTATAGGTAAATTATAGTATAAACTGTACCGAATTCAGCTATACCAGCCAAAATCATATACGACTATTTTTCTCTGCATACTGTCTCTCGTGAATAGTTCAAAATTCAAAATTTTCAGCCAAAAGTGGTAAACCACACATTGCACATGACATTATTAACAAATAATTATATGAACAGCAACAAAAGACGTACGATGATGACATATATAACAACTGTAATAGTTGATATTGTGTCACACAAGTACTCTTTAGCTGTCAGCATATCCAATGTCAGCTACAACAGTCCACACCCATCATTTGAGGTCCAGAGTGTTATTTTCAAAGTTGAAAAACCTCCTAACATCCAAGCTATTCAGACTTGTACTGCTGCATCAAGTAGCACATTAGCCACAGGACACCACCTAATTCCACTTATTCCAATTAAATCATTATCTCCTCAACAACGAAATCTACAACTACCTCCACAAGTTTGATTTACATCCACTCTTACATATTCTACCAAAATTATAACCTCTATATATTACATACTGTGCTGTGTTTGTAAATACAGAATATGGACAAAAGCACCACATCAACAGAGAGCAAAAACGCCAAACAATCTGAATCAGGACAGAATAGAACATGGAATTTAACTCAGCCATCTCAACATAACAGAGATTTCTCATGATAATGCTGAACAAGAACAACAAAATTTAGCAACTGATGAGCCACCTTCAACTGAAAAGAATAGACCTGTCATATACTTCTACAAAATTTATTGTTAACACAAAATTTTGATGCTAATTACTTTGTATGTATATATATATGCCGTAAAAATTCAGGAACAACTGTTACTACAGTGGAACCTTCATTAACCAAGAACACCCAACAGAAAAAAAAACCCCCCAAGCATCACACCAACTAATAAGGTAGGCACAATTTTCTTTTTTGCTCATTCATAAGATATTTTTTTATCAAAATTTTAAAAACTCTATGTTATCTATTAATGTAAAAAAACTTACAGTATATACATAAATAAACTTCGTCCTAAGAGTTTACTTTTAAAATCTGCTTGTCTCTTTCTTTCAAAATTCACATAATTCTGCCTTTCTATTGTTTAATACATATAAGTCTTGAAATATTCTCAGAATAATTGTCTTAAGATATAATACATATTAAAAGAAGCAAATAAGAGCAATATATATTGGTACAGTCCATGCAATTTACCAACAAATGTATTGACATGCATGTTCTAATCTTATTTTTCCTCTTTTCAAAAGATAAGAGATGAATCTACATAAAACACTCATGCAAATAGAATATGTATATTTCCATCAAACATAGTAATTCTACATTTTTTTTGCCTAAGATAATCGATACCTAATTTGTTTGAGCTTTTTCTAAAAACTACATCAACACATATTGATTTTTAGAACTCAGTCTATATTGATTTTACTTCGGAATTCACATACAGTTCACAAATACCACAAATTATCACAGTGGTTTCACTCTATAACCACGCGATAATTATTTCAAATACATATTGCAATTTAATTACATACTTTTCCATTTTATTAGCATAGTTATTAACATTTCCACTATGGGTTTCTCTTTTCCAAACGTACAGGTCAACGAAGTACATGCTGCAGATAAAAGCAAAAAAGAAAAGCAAACTACCTTTTGCATCTTCTCATCCCTATATCTGAAAGAGGTAGTACGATCACACCATTTCGTACTGTATATATATATATAGGTCAATCTGGAACTTACAGAACCTACGTGATACTACTCTTAAGTATTTTGTTACAAGTACATATTATCTTACATGTATGATGTATGTACGCATGGACATAAAGAGCACCATCTGCAAACCCGTACGTACTATCTATGCTGTATGGACTAGCTGAAACAACAATGCCTCTTTTGTACTATGAACGCATAATCTGATAGGCTCTTGACATTGTGTGTGCAAATTGGGCTCACGCTGTGATGTTATTGCCGCCCATCTATTCATTTACAAATGATAACTATTGTTTTTTACACACTGAACTTCGCTACCATCTTATCATTATCTTCAGACAGCATTTAATCTGTTCAGTAGGTACAATTTACTACCACCAGACGTATCGATGAGTGAATCAGTTGCACTGCCACCTTTTTTTCAGTAGCTGTATATTACCTTCCTTCAATCACCAAAAAACTTTGACCTTCCTATTTATTACAAACTAGCAAAACATATAACGGGTCCCATGCAACGCTATCAAACGGCATCGCGCTATCGCGCGGGTGTATTTCTAGTATATATTATGAATTGAGGGTACAACTTTGAAGTGAACCAATTTTTTACAGAGTGCCCTTTTGTTTTCTTATTTTCGTTACAGGTTACATTCTGAGGATTCCGATTGTTAGAACTGACCACTGTTGCTGCTTATACAATCCTATCTTCAGTAGACAGCCTTGGGAAATACAAGTAGGCAGTTTCTGCGGCTTCACAAAAGCATGATTAACGGTATCTTTTTCAACAACCACTTCAGCACGAAGATGTCCTCGGCACGCTCCATTCTCGAATTTTACTAGCCAGTCTGGTCTTAACCTTCATAAGAAATAAGTGGCTCGACAACTGCGCTTGCTTTGAATAGTATTGTATGGTTAATCTTTAACCCTGGAATTAATCACAAAGGAACCACAAGAGAGATCATAATGTCAAGAAGAATCATATTTGTAAACAACTAATTAACTACAATGCAATCATAACTTGTCAACACGAACCTGCTGACTCATGAGAATCTCAATGGCGACATTTGGATCTCCATCTGCAGCAGCAAGAGCAACTTCAGCCTGAGTCTGCAGTAAGGTAATCGATCGATCAGTGAGATGCTTGTGCTGGCATATAGACAACATAAATACAAAAGTGGATAGCTGAAACAATTGTGGGCTCCTATGAAACAAGTGACTTATAACTTGACTTAGCTTTGTCTTCAACATTAGTATTATCTAACACAACTGTCAATGCAACTACTTGAATCCTCTTAACAACTCACGAATCCCGCGCACTACCAATGTTCGAAAAAAGGCCTTTTGTTTGTTTAATTTATTTGCTCCAAATCTAATAAGGGGTCAACCTCGTAGGGGGCCACGACATGATAAAACAATATGCTAGCATGATAAGCGGGAATTGCAATAAGGCGATTGGCGTTCAGGACAACCCATGAAGTACCTTTTCAAAGCCCATCCCAACTAGCTTCTTTAGTTCTTCATCAAATGTATCAGCCTACAGAGAATATTTAAGGTAAGAAGTCGTTAATCATTACTAAACCAATAGCAATAGCAACATCCAATGAGAAATCATTATAAGGTACAGATAGAACACAGAACCTGATCCGTTGTTACAGTTGCATCAGCTCTGACTGTGTTTGCTGCTGTATGCCTGTTGTAATGAAAGGTCAGAAATTACAAATCAATTATGTTGATTCTCATATTAGAAGAAAGTGCCATAATTATTACTTCATATGTGTTTTATGTAATAGCAACAATAAGATGGTTTTGCTTGATATTTCCCAGAAATCAATATAAGTTTACATAAGCCACTGTCTTGCTTATCAGGGGTATCTTAACCTAAAACAAGAGGTAAAGCCGTAAAGGTATACAGTGTGGATAACGTTTCTAACCTTTGATTTTTAAGAAAATCAAACACGATGTGAGTTAATGACTATGGCAATGAAGTGTATCAAATATTAGAGAAGATATGAAACTACAGCAGCACTATAAAATTATATTCCTCCCTTGACAAAGCAAGCAATCCATTAGTGTTGGTGTATGAGTTAGTACAAGCATTCAGTATTTAATCATTTTTAGCAGGCAAAAATGTTGGATTATGTGGGCCAAGCCCATATAATAAGAATAATTCCTATTAAATCTCAAAGGCCCACTCATGCAAAGGAGGCATGCATGTGACCTTTAGTACCATATTGCTAGTTCTAGGAGAGGAAGACCACCTTAAAAGGGATGGTGCACTCCTAGCCACTTGAGGCATGTGTGGGAGAGAACTAGAGGATAACACGCGCGCTCGCTGCCTCGCCGGGCCGGGCGGGCGGGGCGAAGCGCGGCGCACGGCACTGCGTGAATGGTCCGCCAAAATCCGCTCCAGGTGCTTGCGCAGACGCGGCTTCCTTTTGCAGTTTTATTTTGCTGTTTTGAGTAGCGGTGAATCCGGATCGGTTACGCGCGACTAATCTGTTTCGGTTACGAGTTATGGAGAACGTGCAGGCGTATTGATCACACGTCCTGATCTCTCTATAAATACCGAGTCGCCGCCTCCATACAGTACATGCGAAAATCAATCTAGGGTTTTGCCTCCTCCATTGTGCTGCGCCGTCCCACGTGGTCTACTCCGTCCCGTCCGCCGGCGTGCACCGCTGTTCGAGAGCGAGTCTCGGAACCGTCGCCTTGAAGTCTGCACCGGAGAGGCGAATAAGGTTTTTGGGAAGCGCTCTGCGCGACTGCTCGCTGTAGCTCTGGCTCGTCTTCCTCGTCGTTCGGCTTCGGCGAATCGTCATCGACCTCGTGTCATTCACACCATGCCTGCAGCGTCTACATCGACAAACCGATCAGAACAGAACCGTCGATGCATGCGATCATGTTCTCCGTATTAGATCTGTTCATGTACAGTTTCCTGGTTTACATGTCTAGATCTTTTATGCCTGTGATGGTTCTGTTACTTTGCGTGCATGATGTCATGATTTATTTCTGGAATAAATTGAATCTACATGTGCTTATATTTTTCAACAATCCAAAAACCTTATTGTAGGCACTGTGGTTTTACTATGGCTGGATTTGCCGATGCACTGAGGCCGGATAAATTCTCCGGTGTGCACTTTAAGAGATGGCAGATCAAGGTCACTCTGTGGCTTACTGCTATGAATGTATTCTGGGTTAGTAATGGCAAGCCTGAAGGTGTTCTTGATGCTGAAAAGCAGAAAGAATTCGAGACTGCCACTACTATCTTTGTTGGATGCATTCTTAGTGTTCTTGCTGACCGTCTGTGCGAGGTGTATATGCACATGACAGACGCGAAGGAGTTATGGGATGCACTGAATTCCAAATACGGTGCTACTGATGCCAGCAATGACATGTATGTCATGGAGCAATTTCATGACTACAAGATGGTTGATAACCGCTCAGAGTAGATCGAGCTCATGAGATACATCCATTGCCAAGGAACTCGAACTCCTGAAGTGTGTCTTACCCGACAAGTTTGTGGCTGGATGTATTATTGCGAAATTACCTTCTTCATGGAGGAATTTCAGAACAGCACTCAAACACAAGAGACAAGAGTACTCTGTTGAGAGTCTGATTGGGTCTCTTGAAATTGAGGAGAAAGCTCGGGAAAAGGACGCCGTGTCTAAGGGTGATGGAGGGCAGTCTAGTGCCAATGTGGTACAGAAATCCTTCAGCAAGAACAAAGGGAAATTTGTCAAAGCCCAACAGACAACCAACTTCAAGAAGAAGAAGAACTACAACAATCAGGATGATAGAACTTGCTTTGTGTGCGGTGAGGCTGGTCACATGGCCAAGAAGTGCCCACAACGCAAAGGAAAGAAGGCACCTGTAGGATAGACTTCTAAGTCAGTCAACGTGACCATTGGCAAGACCGGAGATGGGGTGGGTATGGTAATTTACCTCGTTTCTTTCGCTTAGTCAATCTACCAATTGGTGGATTGATACAGAGCCAATGTACATGTGTGTGCTGATATTTCGTTGTTTTCTTCTTATCAGTCGCCCGGGATTCCTCCGTCCTAATGGGAATGGGTCACATGCTCTTTTCATGGTGTTGTACGATAGATCTGAAGTTTACTTGGAAAGATCGTGCACCAAGAAGAACGTGCAGCATGTCCCTTCTATAGACAAGAATCTTGTTAGTGGCTCCGTTTATGTAGAGACGGGATTAAGTTGGTATTTGAGTCTAATAAAGTAGTCGTGTCTAAACATGGATATTTTATTGGTAAAGGCTATGAGTGCGGAGGCTTGTTCCGTTTTTCCCTTTCAGATTTCTGCAATTAGACTGTGAACCATATTTGTGGCAGTGTGGATGATGAGGCTAATGTTTGGCACTCACGTCTATGTCATATTAATTTTGGTTTGATGTCTCGGCTTTCCAGTATGAACTTAATTCCAAACGTTTCCATCACCAAAGGTTCTAAATGCCATAGCTGTGTGCAATCAAAGCAATCTCGTAAGCCTCACAAGGCTGCCGAGGAGAGAAACTTGGCACCACTAGAACTCCTGCATTCAGATCTTTCTGAGATGAATGGCATGTTGACGAAGGGTGGAAAACGATATTTCATGACATTAATTGATGATGCATCTAGGTTCTGTTATGTGTATTTATTGAAAACGAAAGATGAGGCTTTAGACTATTTTAAAATCTATAAGGCAGAAGTTGAAAACCAATTAAACAGAAAGATAAAAAGACTTAGGTCAGATCGTGGTGGAGAGTATTTCTCAAACGAATTTGACTTATTTTGTGAGGAACATGGCATTATACATGAGAGGACGCCTCCTTATTCTCCCGAGTCAAATGGGATTGCCGAAAGGAAAAACCGCACGTTGACTGACTTGGTGAATGCCATGTTAGACACTGCGGGCTTACCTATGGCATGGTGGGGGGAGGCTTTGCTAACGTCTAATCATGTATTAAATAGAGTTCCTAACAGAAATAAGGACAAAACACCATACGAGGTATGGATTGAGAGAAAACCATCACTTTCTTACTTGCGTACATGGGGGTGTTTGGCGAAAGTTAATGTGCCAATAACCAAGAAACGCAAGCTTGGACCTAAAACTGTAGACTGTGTTTTTCTGGGATATGCTAATCATAGCATTGCCTATAGATTTTTGATAGTTAAAACTGAGGTACCTGACATGCATGTTGGTACAATTATGGAGTCTCGAGATGCAACATTCTTTGAGAATATTTTTCCAGTGAATGATACACATAACACTACTAGTCAACCTTCTGAAACAATTCCCAGTTCAATCACACCACCTGAATCTTTTGAACATGCACATGAACTTGTCAATGAGGAGGATGACAGTGGAGCTCCTAGAAGGAGCAAGAGACAAAGGATATTCAAATCCTTTGGTGATGATTTCACTGTGTACCTTGTGGACGACACTCAAGTCTATTTCAGAAGCGTATGCATCCCCTGATGCAGACTACTGGAAGGAGGCTGTCCGTAGTGAAATGGATTCCATTATAGCTAATGGAACCTGGGAGCTGACAGATAAACCTTATGGGTGCAAACCTGTAGGGTGCAAGTGGGTGTTCAAAAAGAAGCTTAGGCCTGATGGTACTATTGAAAAGTACAAGGCTCGGCTTGTTGCCAAGGGCTATACTCGAGAAAAGAAGGCGAAGATTTCTTTGACACTTACTCACCTGTTGCTAGACCGACCACAATTCGAGTACTACTTGCTTTGGCTGCCTCACATGGTCTTCTCGTTCATCAAATGGGCGTTAAGACAGCTTTTCTTAACGGAGAGTGGATGAGGAAATCTACATGGAACAACTGATGGATTTGTAGTAGAAGGTCAAAAGGCAAGGTGTTAAAGCTGTTGAAATCTTTGTATGGTCTGAAACAAGCCCCTAAGCAGTGGCATGAGAAGTTCGATAGAACACTGACATCTGCAGGCTTTGCTGTCAATGAGGCAGATAAATGTGTATACTATCGCTATGGTGGGGGTGAGGGAGTTATTCTATGTTTGTATGTGGATGACATCTTGATTTTTGGGACAAACATCAATGTGATAAATGAGGTCAAATCATTCTTGTCTCAAAACTTTGATATGAAAGATCTGGGAGTGGCTGATGTTATTCTAAACATTAAATTGGTTAGAGGTGAGGATGGGATTACACTTTTGCAATCTCATTATGTGGAAAAGGTCTTGAGCCGTTTTGGCTTTTCTGACAGCAAGCCTTCTCCAACACGTTATGATCCTAGCGTGTTACTTCGTAAGAATAAGAAAATTGCTAGGAATCAGCTAGAATATTCTCAGATAATTGGCTCACTTATGTACCTAGCTAGTGCAACAAGGCCAGACATCTCCTTTGCTGTGAGCAAGTTGAGCCGGTTTACATCTAACCCAGGAGATGATCACTGGAAGGCGCTTGAGCGAGTGTTGCGCTATCTGAAAGGTACCTCGAACTTTGGACTTCACTATACTGGGTACCGTCGGTCTTTGGAGGGTTATAGTGATTCCAATCGGATCTCGATCTTGATGAGATCAAAGCCACTAGTGGATATGTTTTCACTATTGGTGGTGGTGCTGTTTCATGGAGGTCTTGCAAACAGACCATTTTGACGAGATCAACCATGGAAGCAGAGCTTGCGGCACTAGACACTGCTACTGTTGAGGCAGAATGGCTACGGGATCTATTGATGGATCTACCTACGGTGGAAAAGCCAGTGCTAGCTATCCTTATGAACTGTGATAATCAAACCGTTATCATTAAAGTGAACAGTTCTAAGGATAATATGAAATCGTCTAGGCATGTCAAGAGACGATTGAAGTCTGTCAGGAAATTGAGAAACTCTGGAGTTATAACCTTGGATTACATCCAAACAGATAAAAACACGCGAGATCCCTTTACAAAGGGACTATCACGAATGTGATAGATAGTGCATCGAAGGAGATGGGTATGAGACCCATGTGAGTTATCTATGGTAGTAACCCAACCTATGTGATCGGAGATCCGTGAATTAGGATCCAGGAAGAACAAGCCATTAGTTAACGGAGGAGAGTAATTTCAACCCTCTCTATGTGAAGATGCAATACTCTCAAAGCGCAAGGCAGGTTGGTTAAGGCCTTAATGTGTTCCATTGGCTTTCGAAGCAAAACGTTATCTGCGAGCGTTCTTGAAAGAACACACCTATATGAGCCCGACTGTTAGTCGCAGTCTATGGAGATGTTGGGAAAATCTCCTACTAAGCTCATGAAGAGACCAAGGAGTATAACTTATACGCTCCAACCGAGGGGTAGCCTACTGGCGGCCTAGTATCAGTTAAGTCTTTAAGTGAAGCTTGCTTGCACCAAACTTGCAATTCAAGGCATAGTCCATTGTTCAAGTTGTGAGTAAGTGTAGCTTGAGTTCTAGGTGGATGTTCAACCTTAATCGGTCTCCATCGAAATCTTGATATATAAACAATTACATTGGAATTCAGGCAAATCTCTGTGGGACTTTGAGATCGGTGGGGATTGTTGGATTATGTGGGCCAAGCCCATATAATAAGAATAATTCCTATTAAATCTCAAAGGCCCACTCATGCAAAGGAGGCATGCATGTGACCTTTAGTACCATATTGCTAGTTCTAGGAGAGGAAGACCACCTTAAAAGGGATGGTGCACTCCTAGCCACTTGAAGCATGTGTGGGAGAGAACTAGAGGATAACACGCGCGCTCTCGCCTCGCCGGGCCGGGCCGGGCAGGGCGGGGCGGGGGGTGCGGGCGCACGGCACCTGCGTGAATGGTCCGCCAAAATCCGCTCCAGGTGCTTGCGCAAACGCGGCTTCCTTTTGCAGTTTTATTTTGCTGTTTTGAGTAGCGGTGAATCCGGATCGATTCGCGCGACTAATCCGTTTGATTCTGAGTTATGGAGAACGTGCAGGCGTATTGATCACACGTCCTGATCTCTCTATAAATACCGAGTCGCCGCCTCCATACAGTACATGCGAAAATCAATCTAGGGTTTTGCCTCCTCCATTGTGCTGCGCCGTCCCACGTGGTCTACTCCGTCCGTCCGCGGCGTGCACCGCTGTTCGGAGAGCGGTCTCGGAACCGTCGCCTTGAAGTCTGCACCGGAGGGCGAATAAGGTTTTGGAAGCGCTCTGCGATCGCCATCGTAGCTCGCTCGTCTTCCTCGTCGTTCGGCTTCGGCGAATCGTCATCGACCTCGTGTCATTCACACCGTGCCTGCAGCGTCTACATCGACAAACCGATCAGAACAGAACCGTCGATGCATGCTGATCATGTTCTCCGTATTAGATCTGTTCATGTACAGTTTCCTGGTTTACATGTCTAGATCTTTTATGCCTGTGATGGTTCTGTTACTTTGCGTGCATGATGTCATGATTTATTTCTGGAATAAATTGAATCTACATGTGCTTATATTTTCAACAAAAAAATCATAATAACTTATTAAAGTTTTAACCATATTAGTTACAACCATAAATAAGCTGAATGTTTAGGAAGATATATGTAATTGCTAAATGACAAAAAAATTCCTAGACCCATGAGTGCACTTGCATCAAAATATAAGTAATTAAGTATTCTTTTCCATCAAAACAAGATAATGATATAAATGACCATTGTGATTGTCTGGGAAAGAAAACCACAGTGCATGGCTACTTGCAATAAGCTTGAAGTTTAACTCGATCCCAGGAAAAATAAGGCAGCTTTGAGCACAAAATCAATATCGAATTTGGCTCCACTAGACTAATATAGAAATCAGCAATCAAAGACCAACTGTTCTTACATCACATCTCCTGACCTCTCTTCTGGCCCATCTACTCATACTACTATATTCCATTCCCACCTTACCACCCACTCACCCCTCACCTCCTACAAGGTTAAGACAGTTCCAACCAGGGTTCCAAAAACCGGCGGGTACCGCCGGTTACCGGCCAATGCACTTTTTAGGTTGGTTTAGACCTTTTTTGTGCTAGATTACCTATTGTATGAGGCTAAATATGCTTTAAAACATCCCAAATTAAAAAATTTTAGTGTTTTTTCTGGTTTTTTAGCGGTTTCTCCGGATTTTGGGCAGTAACCGGAATGGTTACCGATTCCGAAACATCCCAAATTCAAAATTTTAGATTCAAATTTTAACCGGTTTTTGGTGGTTTTCGGTTATCGGCGGTAACGTTACCGCCACCGTGGTACTGAAATTTATAACCTTGGTTCCAACATGATAATGCTATATTAGTCTGGATATTGTTTCTATTTTTTCCCGTGTCTTTTTCAACAATATTCTCTGCTCGCTTGCTCTGCTTTTGAACAAGTCAAAACTCGCCATTGTTTAATAAGAGGGAAACCTATGTGTTCTTTACTTTCCAAGCATGCTATTTGTTCTGAATGCTTGGTGCCAATTGGTATGAAATCTGCTGGGTCTCAAGAATTCATTGCATAGAAAACTGAATCAGCAGCAAAGTTGCAATCTTTCATAAGCCTCTCTCTCTCTCTATCTCTCTCTCTCTCTCTCTCTGATATCTCAAGTTTGCATAACTTAGTTGAAATTGGATCTTAAGTACAAAATTTCAAGTGAGATACGAATTTTGTATTAACTAAATTGACAAGTTACCATAATTCAACCATGGGTACATCTGAACCAAGCTCAATTTGGCTCAAGCTTACTTTGAGGTGAACTTGAGGTGGTCAACCAACCAAGCCAAGCTTACAGTACCAAACTAAACCACACGGAACCTAGCTAGGATCACTTGAGCACTGCCCACGTATCCTTACCCATGACACACTTGTCTCCCACCCACAGGTGTGCAGCATTTTACTTCAGAGTTTAGTCTTTATAAAACAGACCGTTTCACACAGAGTTTAGTCTTTGTAAAACAGACCATTTCACAAACTAGTCAAACAGGGACTTATTAGTGAGAAATTATTTCAGAAATGGTATGACATATTGGAGGTAGGAAGTTTACACAGTGCAAATAAGAAAAGAAAAAAGAAACAGAACATACTAAAATAAAAGGCTAATGAGCTAATTATTTGTTAAAGATAAAAAGATAAAGTCTGGTTTAGGAAAAAAGAAAAGAAAAACAATGCTACGACAAAATTTACCAAGCTAATCATTTGTTTCGAAAAAAACTGATTTAGTAATGATCGTTTTGTTTATTCCAAGTCGTTCTTGCTTCATATCAGTTTCTGATTATAATGCATATGTGACTGCCACAGGATGTGTAATACATTAAAGGTATGTCAAGTGGAAAATGATGAATAAGTCACTGTACTGTGGTCTTTGTGGGGCTGTGGTAGTTTTTGCTTTTTGACTGCTTTAGGACAGCATCTGCTTTTAGGACAGCATCTGCTTTTGCTTTAGGACAGCATATTGACCGCTTTAGGACAGCATCTAGGATAGCATCTTAGCATATGCTTGGCTGGTTCTCAGCCTATAAATTTGTATCCCCAACCCCTCAGGTTGGCATGGCATTGTGTGAGGAATAAACAAGAAAATTGCCCCATCTCCAAGTGTCATCCTCTCCATGAGAGTAAGGATCTTGCTATCACCAACAGCAAGAGTCCAGCGAGTAACAAGTGGTATCAGAGCCATACTATCCTGTAGCCTGAGCATCTCCTGCTCATCTCCTTCTCCGGCCTCGAAGCAGCCCCAGCCGGTAGCAGCAGCAGCTCCGGCTGTCCCCGCTCACTCCTCTCCGGAGACGGGCAGCAGCTCGTCAGAAGCAGCCCTCTCTCCATGCAACAGCCCCCCAGTAGCGCGCCATATCCGCAAGGCAGTCTCAGCGCTCGGTCGCCTCGAGCATGCGGCGTCAGCAGACGGCCGAGCTCGCCGCGGCAGAGCAGCGCGAGCAGCGACGGCAGAGACCGCTGTGGCGGCGGAAAGGGCGTCAAGGCTGGCAGCGGCAGAGCTGGCATCAGCCAGAGCGGAGGTGGAAGCGGCGGCGACGGCAGATGCAGCGCGTGCGGCAGCAGCGGAGGTCAAGGTTCTGCGCGGCAAGACGCAGCTCCATCTCGCTGATGATGGCGACGCGGATCTTGAGCGGCTGAGGGAGGCGGCGCGAGGGCGAGTGGCGCGCGGGGCAGCGCGCGCCGCCCGCGCGGCGGCAGCCTGACAGCGCGGACGCGCCGGTGACGCTCCTGGAGGAGGCGTACACGGCGGCGGCGTACGGGTCGACGGAGAGCGCGGCCCTCACAGGCGACGCGGCTCTCTCTCCCCGGTTCGGTACCGTGGTCACCACGAGTACCAGGCTGTCGTCAGGGACGTCGGCCCCGGCGGCGGGTGGCCTACCCTCACCAAGACCAACTACGTCGAGTGGGCTGCGGTGATGAGGGTAAAGCTCCAGGTGCGGCATATGTGGGATGCAGTCCGGTACGGCGACGTCAACTACGACCAGGATCGACGGGTGCTGGATGCTCTCATCGCTGTAGTCCCGCCCGAGATACAGTTCTCGCTTACCAACAAGCGGACTGCCAAAGAGGCTTGGGACGCCATCGCTGCAAAGACGCGCGGCAGGCGGCGCGCCCGCAAGTCTACACCGCAGCACTACGCACGGAGTGGGAGCACCTGGCCTTCAAGCCAGGTGAGGACGTTGATGACTTTGCTCTCCGTCTCAACACTCTGTTGCACAAGTTGGTGCAGTTCGGCGACGACACCTACGGCGAAGAGAGAGCTGTGGAGAAGCTCTTCTGCTGCGTCCCCGAGAAGTACAAGCAGATGGCTCGCTCGATAGGGTCTCTGCTGGACCTCTCCACGATGACCATCGAGGAGGCATTGGGTCGCCTCAAGGTCGTCGACATCGATGAGCCACAGCGCCCCTCGGGACCCGTCACCATTGGCGGGAAGCTCCTCCTCACTCGGGAGTAGTGAGATGCCGGCCAAGGTGACAAGAAGAAGGGGGAGCCTTCTTCCACGACAGGCGGCCGCAAGAGTGGCAAGCGCGGCAAGCCGCGCAAAGGCGCCCAGGGCGGCGATGCTGGCAAGCAAAAGCCGGCACGAGACGACTCTTGCCACAACTGCGGCAAGCTTGGTCATTGGGCCAAGGAGTGTCGACAGCCACGACGCGGCCAGGCCCACGTCGCGCAAGCGGAGGAGGAGGAGCAGCCGGTCCTGTTCATTGCTCATGCGAGCATCGAACTACCTCCAGCGGCACCGGCCGCAGTGGCTCTCCTCCACCTTGACGAGCCAAAAGCACACGCCCTCCTCGGCGACAGTTCCGGCAATGACAAGACCGACGGGTGGTGCCTCGACACCGGCGCCACCCACCACATGACCGGGCGGCGGGAGTTCTTCTCCGAGCTCGACTCAGGCGTTCGAGGCACCGTCAAGTTCGGCGACGCCTCCGCCGTGGAGATCAAGGGCGTCGGCTCTGTCGTCTTCGTCGCCAAGACTGGCGAGCACCGGCTGCTCACCGGCGTCTACTACATCCCCGATCTGCGGAACTCCATCATCAGCTTGGGACAGCTGGATGAGAACGGCTCGCGTGTCGAGATCGAGCACGGGGTGCTGCGGATTTGGGATCTTCGACGCCGCCTTCTTGCCAAGGTAACCAGAGGCGCAAATCGACTCTACACTCTTCACGTGCAGGTGGCACAACCCTCTGTCGCAGCTCGTCGGACGACGAGCGTGGCGATAACGCAGCGCTTTGGGCACCTTCACCCGAGGCCCCGGCGGCTCGGTGCCACGGAAATGGTGCGAGGCCCGCCGTGCCTTGACCATGTGGAGCAGCTCGCGATGTCTGCGTGTTGACGGCGCAGGCGACTCCTTTCCCAGCGGGCAAGTTTTGAGCCAAGGAGAGGCTCGAGCTCGTGCACGGGACTTGTGTGGCCCGGTGACACCGCCACACCGAGGACGACGCTACTTCCTGCTGCTCGTCGGCGACCTCTCCGCTACATGTGGGTTATGGTCCTCGGCAGCAAGGAGAGGCGTGGGCGCCATCGCGCACGCAGCGGCGCTGCGGCGGCGAGTGCGCCGCAAGCTGCGCGTCTTTGCGCCGCAGACAACGGCGGCGAATTCACGGCGGTTGAATTCGTGTCGTCGCTACCGATGAGGGCATTCAGCGCCACTACTCCCGCGCCGTCAGCCCGCAGCAGAACGGCGTCGTCGAGCGGCGCAACCAGACGGTTGTGGGGATGGCTCGGGCCCTCCTCAAGCAGAGGGGGATGCCGGCTGTCTTCTGGGGAGAGGCGGTGGTGACGGCCGTCTACATCCTCAACCGCTCGCCTACCAAGGCGCTCGGCGGCGGACACCGTGACGAGGCTTGGCATGGGCGCAAGCGGCGGTCTCCCACTTGCGGGTCTTGGCTCCTCGCGTTCGCCAAGGAGCTTGGCCACATCGGCAAGCTCGACGACAGGAGCACTCCGGGAGTGTTCATCGGCTACGCGGAGGGCTCGAAGGCCTACCGCATCCTCGACCCTGTCACACAGCGCGTCCGCATCTCGCGTGACGCTGTGTTCGACGAAGGGCGAGGCTGGACGTGGGACAAGGCGGTGGACGACGGTTCGACTTCGACTCTCAGGGACTTTGTTGTCGACTACGTCCACTTCGAGAGAGCCGGGGGAGCTAGCAGCTCGTCTTCACCGAGCTCGTCCACCTCGACACCTTGCTCGCCACCAGCTCCGGCGAGTGCTCCACCACCTTCGGCACCGGCTACGCCCCACTCTTCACCACCGGCTCACCACTCTCCTGCACCGGCGGCCACACCACCGGGATCGGCCCCAACAGTTTCGGTCCACGACGAGCAGCGCATGGTGGAGTTCGCTACTCCGCTGTCTCACGACGAGGACCGCGTCGACGCCTACCACGACGACGAGCCTCTGCGCTATCGTACCATGGACAACATCCTCGGCGAGCTGCCCGTCCCTGGACTGGCGCAGCGCGACTGCGAGGCGGAGCTGCACTTGGCGTGCGACGACGGCGAGCCCCGCTCCTTCGCTGAGGCGGAGGGAGACGCGGCGTGGCGTGTCGCGATGAAGCAGGAGATGGACGCCGTCGAGCGGAACCGGACGTGGGAGCTGGCGGATCTTCCTGCCGGTCACCGCGCGATCACCCTTAAGTGGGTGTTCAAGCTGAAGCGGGATGAAGCCGGCGCCATCGTCAAGCACAAGGCTCGCTTGGTGGCACGAGGCTTCGTGCAGCAGGAGGGGGTCGACTTCGATGACGCCTTCGCACCCGTCGCACGGATGGAGTCCGTGCGACTCCTCCTTGCGCTAGCCGCCCAGGAAGGCTGGCGTGTTCATCACATGGATGTCAAGTCGGCATTTCTTAACGGTGACTTGAAGGAGGAGGTCTACGTGCATCAGCCGCCGGGATTTGCGATCCCCGGCAAGGAGGGCAAGGTGCTCCGCCTGCGCAAGGCCCTCTATGGCTTGCGACAGGCACCGAGGGCGTGGAACGCCAAGTTGGATTCCACGCTGAAAGGGATGGGCTTCGAGCAAAGTCCGCACGAGGCGCCATCTACGGCGGGCGATGGAGAAAATGCCTGGCGGTGGGTGTCTCGCCGACGACTTGGTGATCACCGGCACCAAGGATGCGGAGGTGGCGGCATTCAAGGAAGAGATGAAGGCCACTTTCCAGATGAGTGACACGGGCCTCTCTCCTTCTACTTGGGGATCGAGGTGCACCAGATGATTCCGGATCACGCTCGACGGCATCGCCTATGCCAAGCGCGTCGTTGAGCTAGCTGGGCTCACCGATCGCAACCCGCTCACTCCAATGGAGGAGAGGTCAAGCCGAGCCGCGACGGACGACGGACGAGGTGGGCGCTCGCGAGCACCGGCGTCTTGTGGGGAGCCTTCGCTACCTCGCCACACACGACCGGACTTGGCATTCTCCGTCGGCTCGTTAGTCGGTTCATGCAACGACCGACGACGAGCATCGGCAGGTGTGAAGAGGATCATCCGCTACGTTGCGGGGACTCTTGACCACGGCCTCCATTACCCGAGTGTCCTGCGGCACACCGTCGGGTTGCAGGCAAATGCAGCGACCACGCGGGCGACATCGACACCAGCAAGAGCACAAGCGGGATTCTCTTCTTCCTCGGCAAGTGTCTCGTTCACTGGCAGTCAGTCAAGCAGCAGGTGGTGGCCCTGTCCAGCTGTGAGGCCGAGTACATAGCGGCTTCCACCGCTCGACTCGAGCACTGCTCGCTCGATCGCTGGTGATCTCTCGGCAGACACAACGGCGATGGAGCTCGTGGTGGACAACAAGTCCGCTCTAGCCCTGGCAAAGAACCCCGTTTTTCATGAACGGAGCAAGCACATCCGGGTGAAGTACCATTTCATCCGAGGCTGCTTGGATGAAGGAAGCATCAAGGCAAGCTACATCAACACCACGGATCAGCTTGCGGATCTGCTCACCAAGCCTCTTGGAAGGATCAAGTTCCTTGAGCTCTGCTCCAAGATCAGGATGGTTCAACCCTCCCACAAGACGACGCACAAGACTTAGGGGAGAATGATGAATAAGTCCCTCTTTCGTGGTCTTTGTGGGGCTGTGGTAGTTTTTGCTTTTGATCGCTTTAGTACAACATCGCTTTTAGGACAGCATTCGCTTTTAGGACAGCATCTGCTTTTAGGACAGCATCTGCTTTTGCTTTAGGACAGCATCTGCTTTTAGGACAACATCTGCTTTAGGACAGCATATTGACCGCTTTAGGACAGCATCTAGGATAGCATCTTAGCATATGCTTGGCTGGTTCTCGACCTATAATTTGTATCCCCAACCCTCAAAGTTGGCATGGCATTGTGTGAGGAATAAACAAGAAAATTGCCCCATCTCCAAGTGTCATCCTCTCCATGAGAGTAAGGATCTTGCTATCACCAACAGCAAGAGTCCAGCGAGTAACAGAAAATGCATTACTGTGAAATCATTAGGGGGGTCGCTTGGAGTTGTGTTATCCAACAACCTAGCATGCAAATTTGCACTTGGCTCCCTTGCAGTTGGTTCAGTTCCTGTAGAACCAAGTGTCCGTCCTCTCCCAGAAACCAGGATCTTCTTGCTCCTACAGAAAATATTCAGCAAAGTTTTAAGCTCATATATTATAGGGATAAGCTATATTTCAGGAAGATGGTGTATAGATCTGTAATGTATTGATCAAATGAAGATGAACAATCTTGTAAATTTAGGAAAGATATATTTCTTGGACAAAGATCATCTATAACCTTGAAAAGAACTACAAGGTGAGGATAAAAACTAACACACAAACCGAGATAGTTGTTTATTTGGTAACTGCTCAAGATACATCTATGAAGTAGTAAAGAGCTTTATATATAGATTTTGTTGCGCATTGTCTTCTAAGAATGCATGTACAAAAGTGTAACTTTTGGTTCTATCTAGATTCTAGATGAATGCTTCGAATAAGTTTTCTCTCACTTGGAAAAGCACGTTGCAAAAAAAAATCATAACAAAGCCTCTATCATTCAATCTCAACAGGTTTTGTCCAAGCTCGGGTTTCTCATAGAAGCTTCACAACACAGCTTCCTGAAAAAACTCCATAAATCAATTAGCTTTGTCTCTGTTGTAGGGGTTGCCCCCACCTAAGCCCAGCAGGCCTGTTGTAAGAATGTAAAAGCCCAATATGGGACATGTAATGACATAAGTGCCCCTGAGGAGAACACTTACGTGTAAGGATATAATTGTAAAAGCACTCCCCACATGGGTATATATATACAACACAGGCCATGGGGAGGGACCCTAAACCATTACTCATCTCTCTCTCCATTACCATACTCTCTCTCTCTCTCTGTTTGGTCTGTAACCACAACAGTTGGCGCCGTCCGTGGGGAAGACAAGAGTAAGCCTCCAGATTCGAAGGAGGATGGCACCAAAGAAGGTTTCACCGTCCGCGAAGAAGAAGAAGGCGGAGGTGGCGAGATCTCGCGTCAACACCAGGGCTTCGGCTCTAGCAGCCGCAGGTATGGATGGCGATGCAGGTGCGGCCACCGCGAGCGCCGGCGTTCAAGACGCGACGCCCAACCCCGCCATCGACGCGACGCCCGACCCCGTCACCGACACGACGCCAAACCCCATCACCGCCGCAACGGACGACCCCACGACTATCGCCCCGACGGCCAACCTCGACGGCGGCAACGCAGCCGCACCCGTTTTCCCACCCGACGTAGCGAGCGTTCCCAGCGACGGCGTGGTCCTCTCCACTAGCTCCAGGGCCCCCCAGGGCACCACGGCGGGCAGCTTCGGCGTGCAAGCCGCGGTCACCCCTGCGCCGTTAGCGCCCCCGGGCGCGCCGGCGGCCCAGCCACGTCTGCGGCGAAGACCGCCCTGCTGGCGGCCCTCAACGCGTTCAGCGGGAGTTGACGGACCTCTGCGGAACCGTGAAGGACATGCAGGAGGCCCGAAGCCAGCAAGCTCCGCGGCGATCGCGTCCGAGCCAACGCCGAGCGAGGCGGGCGATGGCGCGGCCCCACGCCGGCCGCGTCCCCACTACGACGTGTGGACCCGGAGTCCCCACTCTCTGCAGGCCTGCAGCAGGCGGCGTGGCCGGAAGACTTCAAGTTCCCCAGTGCTATCGAAGCTTATAAAGGCGACACGGACCCACGGGAATTCGTGCGTGTTTATGAGACCGCCATCGAAGCCGCTGGCGGAGACGACACCACGAAGGCTAAGGGACTCCCCCTCGCGTTGCAGGGTGTGGCGCTCTCTTGGTTCTTTACCATAGAGCCAAACTCCATCTACGCGTGGGAGCAGATCCGCAACCGCCTCTACAACAACTTCCAGGGAAACTACGTCGAGCGAGTCGACGCCGATCAGCTCTTCGCAGTAAAGCAGCGGCCTTCCGAGAAGCTGCGGGACTACTTCAAACGCTTTGCGAAGGTACGCTGCCAGGTCAAGGACGTTAATGAAACGACCATCATAAATGCAGCCGTGCAGGGCTTTTGCCCCGGCCCGATGGCCGAATACAATGCGCGAAAGCCAATCAGGACAGTGGCGAAGCTCTTCGACAAAATGGAAGAGTACGCCAGGGCGGAAGAAGATGCGCGAAGGAGGCAGGGCGACGACCCCGACGTCAATCAGGAAAGCCTCATCAAGAGCGAAGACTCGCCCAATGACGGCCCCTTCAGAGGAAAGCGCAAGCCGGAGCCGTCTAAGGATGGCTCCGAACGCAAAGACACCCGGCACAATGAGCTGCCCGCCGATAAGCCCAGACGTAGCCAACACAAGTCGCGGAAGCCTCGGTACGTCTTCGACATCGAGGGCGGCTCCGAAGACAACAGCTCCGCTGGTCGCGGCAGTAAAGGAGGCTCCGAGGACCATGCCCCCGCTAACCGCGGCAGCCGAGGACGACGGGGGCGCGGAAGGGGCCGCGGCCGGGGTCGCGACGACAGAGGCCGCGGAGAATACGAAGAGTACCACCACGGCCAATGGTGCGAGGTTCACGGCCGATGTGCCCATGACACGCGGGCGTGTATCTCTATAGCGGCGCTCCGAGAGAGCGTCACCAGGGATAGGAACGTCGAAGCACGTCCACCCGCCGTGGCCCACATCCAGCACCCCCCAGAAGCACCCCGGGCAGCCCTTCTGCAGCTTCAAGCCCCCGAGGAAGCCCAGCGTAGGATCATCAACGTCATCTCCGGGGGTTCCTCGATGGAGTTTGCATCGCACGGCAGCGGCGAAGGCCTACGCGCGGAGGCTACACCACGTGGCGGCGTACCCAGCGCAGGCACCCCCAGATTGGGCGCAACACGAGATCACTTTCGCGCCCGTCGACGCCCAAGGTGTGGAGTTCCCCCATCATGACCCTCTCGTCATCCGGGCCACCATCGCGGGGTGCGACGTTGGCCGCATTCTGGTGGATGGCAGCAGTTCCGCAAACATCCTGTTCGCGGCAGCTTTTGACCAGATGGGGATCCCCCGAAGTCGACTAGGCTCATCGGGCATCCCCCTGCAAGGCTTCGGAGGACAACCCCTGCGAGCCCTAGGACAGATATGCCTACAAGTCTCCTTCGGCCAGGACGACAACATATGGAGTGAGGACGCCATCTTTGACGTCGTCGATATCACGCACTGCATAATGCGATCCCGACGCCCAATCCTCAACTCCTTCGGAGCGGTACCTCACCACGGCTTCCTGTGCATGAAACTCCCAGGACCGCAAGCCATCATAACAATCTCCGGCAACCAGGACATTGCTCGGCGGATCGAGCTCGGCGCAAAAGGACCGCACCGCGGGACTCAACGGAGCGGCTAGGACGACGTCCTATCGAACCAGCATGGCGAGCGCCCACGCCAACCGCCCTGTTACCAGAGGCTCCGGCCACGAAGAAACGGGTGGTTGTGCCCCCAGTTTTGTAATCGCTTGCCCGCGCAAATGGGAATTTAATAAAGTTCACCGTTTGTCGCAGCCAACTGACTTCGCGCGCGCACTCTCCGGCGAAGCGACGGGTATGAGTATAAACCAAAGACACGCGTCCGCGCGCGCACTCTCCGTCGAAGCGACGGGTATGAGTATAAACAAAGCCGTGTGGGGGGACGCCTCTGCACGCACTCTACGGAGTATAAATAAGACGTAGCGTCGAGGTCCGCCTCCGCACGCACTCTACGGAGTATAAATAAGACGTAGCGCCGAGGTCTGCCTCCGCACGCACTCTACGGAGTATAAATAAGACGTAGCACCGAGGTCCGCCTCCGCACGCACTCTACGGAGTATAAATAAGACGTAGCGCCGAGGTCCGCCTCCGCATGCGCTCTACGGAGTATAAATAAGACGTAGCGCCGAGGTCCGCCTCCGCACGCGCTCTACGGAGTATAAATAAGATGTAGCGCCGAGGTCCGCCTCCGCACGTGCTCTACGGAGTATAAATAAGACGTGGCGCCGAGGTCCGCCTCCGCACGCAACAAGACGCTAACTCCACAAGCGCAGGAGCACTCTGCCTATGCACCAGAGGCTAAGGCGCCAGCTCCGCTGCCACCTGTTCGAAGGGTGAGGGACGGAGCGCTCGCGCGCCTACCTCGTCTAGGCGCCAGCTCCGCTGCCACCCGTTCAAAGGGTGAGGGACGGAGCGCTCGCGCGCCTACCTCGTCTAGGCGCCAGCTCCGCTGCCACCCGTTCGAAGGGTGAGGGACGGAGCGCTCGCGCACCTACCTCGTCTAGGCGTACCTCGTCTAGGCGCCAGCTCCGCTGCCACCCGTTCGGAGGGTGAGGGACGGAGCGCTCGCGCGCCTACCTCGTCTAGGCGCCAGCTCCGCTGCCACCCGTTCGCAGGGTGAGGGACGGAGCGCTCGCGCGCCTACCTCGTCTAGGCGCCAGCTCCGCTGCCACCCGTTCGCAAGGTGAGGGGACAGAGCGCTCGCGTGCCTACCTCGTCTAGGCGCCACCTCGCGCCACCCGCTCAAGGTGAGGGACGGGCGCCGCGCGCCTTACCTCAACCAGGCGCCAGCCCGCCGCCACCCGCTCAAGGGTAGGGGACGGAGCGCCGCGCGCCTACCTCGTCTGGCGCCCGCTCGCGCCACCCGCTCGGCGGTGAGGGACGGAGCGCCGCGCACCTACCTCGTCTGGCGCACCTGCGTCAGGCGCCCGCTCCGCCGCCACCCGCTCGAGGGTGAGGGACGGAGCGCCGCGCGCCTACCTCGTCAGGGCGCCAGCTCGCGCCACTGCTCAAAGGTGAGGGACGGAGCGCTCGCGCGTCTACCTCGACCAGGCGCCGCCGCCGCCACCCGCTCAAGGGTAGGGGACGAGCGCCGCGCGCCTACCTCGTCTGGCGCCCGGCTCGCCGCCACCCGCTCAAGGGTGAGGGCGAGCGCCGCGCGCCTACCTCCTCTAGGCGCCAGCCTACCTCGCCTAGGCGCCAGCCTACCTCGTCTAGGCGTACCTCTTCTAGGCGCCAGCTCCGCTGCCACCCGTTCGGAGGGTGAGGGACGGAGCGCTCGCGCGCCTACTCGCCTAAACGCCAGCCCGCGCCACCCGCTCAAGGGTGAGGATGGAGCGCCGCGCGTCTACCTCGACTAAGCGCCACTCGCGCCACCCGCTCGAGGGTAGGGGACGGAGCGCCGCGCGCCTACCTCGTCTGGCGCCCGGCTCGCCGCCACCCGCTCGAGGTGAGCCGCCACCCGCTCGAGGGTGAGGGACGGGCGCGCGCGCGCCTACCTCGTCAGGCGCCAGGCTCGCGCCACCCGCTCGAGGGTGAGGGACGGGCGCCGCGCGCCTACCTCGTCTCAGCGCCCGCTCGCCGCCACCCGTTCGCAGGTGAGGGACGGAGCGCCGCGCGCTACCTCGCTCAGGCGCCCGGCCCGCGCCACCCGCTCGCAGGTGAGGGACGGAGCGCTCGCGCGCCAACCTCGACTAGGCGCCAGCTCCGCTGCCACCCGTTCGAAGGGTGAGGGACGGAGCGCTCGCGCGCCTACCTCGTCTAGGCGCCAGCTCCGCTGCCACCCGTTCGAAGGGTGAGGGACGGAGCGCTCGCGCGCCTACCTCGCCTACCTCGACTAGGCGCGCGCTCGCCGCCACCCGTTCGGAGGGTGAGGGACGAAGCGCTCGCGCGCCTACCTCGTCTAGGCGCCAGCTCCGCTGCCACCCGTTCGGAGGGTGAGGGACGGAGCGCTCGCGCGTCTAGCTCGTCTAGGCGCCAGCTCCGCTGCCACCCGTTCAGAGGGTCAGGGACGGAGCGCTCGCGCGCCTTCCTCGTCTAGGCGCCAGCTCCGCCGCCACCCGTTCGCAGGTGAGGGCGGAGCGCCGCGCCCTACCTCGCGTCTGGCGCCACCTCGCGCCACCCGTTCGAATGGTGAGGGACGGAGCGCTCACGCGCCTACCTCGTCTAGGCGCCAGCTCTGATCCCACCCGTTCGAAAGGTGGGGACGGAGCGCGTGCGCGTCTACTCTGGCGGCAGCACATTTCGAGGTCCGGGACGTCGGTGCCGAATGGCGCGCACGCCCCAAGCACAGCGTACAACAGTGGCGGCGTGCGGGCAAACCCAGGGTGGCATAGACGGGCCCTGTATATTCCAACTACCAGCAATTTGATATATCGGAAAAGTTTACAAGTACATAGTAGGCCCGCCAGCATCCCTGGCGCCTGAGGCCGCTATTCGGCTGGCTCGTCCTTAACGCGCGCTAGCACCGGGGCTTCACCGGAGGAAGCCCGACCTGCCCAGAAGTTCAGCGACTCCTCGGCCCGTCGCCAACGTCGAAGGCGCCGCCGGGTCGCGACGCCGAGGCAAGCAATTGCCCAAACAGGTTGTTGCTCGACACGGGTAAGATGGTCGCATCGGCGAAGCAAATGTGCGCCTATTAAAAAAGAAACGGGGCATATTACAACGCACACCTACGCACAGCCACCCCGGCGTCACACCTGTGAATTCCCAGCGCCTTCAGAAGCACCAGCGCCACCCTCGTCGAGCCGCGGAACTTCGCCCAAATACCGGCCGAGACTCCCCTCGCCATAAAGGGATCGCCGCAGCTCGACCCGCGCCGCGCCCTCCCCAACAGAATCCCGATCCGCTTGTAGAAGCACTTGACGGCGCGGCGAACGGCGTGGGCGGCGCCGACATCACTCTGCCGCCTCACGGCATCTCCAACTGGGATCCGCAAGCCCAAAGAACGTACACCGTGCATGACGCGCGATGTCGCAGATAGCGCGCACACGTGCATGACGCCGCGTAAGGCACGATGGTTGCCGGGATGTCGCGACGCCACGCAACGTTGGCGGCTTCCTATCCAACAAAGAGTGTGGGACGGCTCCTCGGGCCCGAAGGAGTGCTCGCACTTCGCAACAAGGCCCTCGAGGTAGCTCTCCAAAGCTTGCGTGGCATCCCACACACACGAAGCCTCACCAAGCGCCTAGTCACGCCCGCTAGAGTTAAGGCAAGCTCGCCCTTTTCCTTCTCTAGCGCGGCGACTTGCTACGGAAGGCCATCCCACTCCGCCGCAAACTCCCGCCGCATTGCATCCACGGCTGACTCCCGCGCCGCGGCGGCTAATCCCTCGGCGTGCACTTTAGCTTCAGCGCACTCCGCCTCCAGCTGGCGAATGCGAGCATCCTGGGCACAGTGGGCCCCCGCGGCCTCCCGCAGCTCCCCCTCGGCGGCTCGCAACCTACCTTCGAGCGCCTCTTGCTCGCGGATACAGGCCGTTCGCAAGGCCTGCCCCAGCACAAGTGTCTGCATCGCAAAAGGGTTAGCAAAGCCAACCTAGTCGGACAACGTCGTGACAACAAGCACTTACCCTCACTCTTGACACCTCCAAGGCGTCCCCAAGGCGCCCCGCACCATATGTCTGCAATGCCTGCTAGCCAATGCTGGCGGCTGCGTCATCCGCAATTCTGCGCCATACATGTAGCGCCTCGGACGGAGGAGTGAGTCCACTGGGCTCGGGCGCGCGGAGTCCGCCCCGCCGACACCAGATCCCCCATGACCCGCCAATGGCTCCTCTTCTGGGATAAGGGACGCTGCAGGCAGGGACACAGGTCAGAACCCTATGGGAACGCAAAAGAGCTCGCCAAGGTAGGCCATCTCACCTTCAGTAACAGGAGGGGCAGCAACGGCGAGAGCCCCCGCAGAGAGCGCCACTTCGCGGGGTACAGGGGCCGCCACGCTGGGGACTTCGGCAGGCGTATCAGAGTCCCACAGGCTCCTGATGCCCGTCGCCACCGTAAATCCCCTAGACGTCCAGTGGAGCTCCGGGCGCACGCGCGGCCGCTTGGCCGGAAGTGGCAACGACCGCCCGACACCGCCGCAGGAGGCCCTTGTGGCGACGGCCTGCCTCGCAGCCTCGCGAAGACGCCCAGATCTACCCCGCGGCGCCGACCCGGCACCGTGCGGCCGCGCCGAGGGCTCTACCTCAACGCGGCCGGCCGGCAGGGCTCGCCCCGACGCATCGGCGCGGCGACGAGTTCCCCACGGCTATCCGCCGCGGGGTCGCCACCCAGGGCGCCATCCCCTGAAGACTCTTCGCCTCCGGCGCCCGCGCCCTCCAAGCCCGAGTCGGCATACCTGGCCGAATCCGACTCCGCACTCGCCGCGCCCTCAGGGGCGGCAGGGGCCGCCGCAACGGGCGCGGTAATGGGGCCTCGGCCCCGCTTGCGAGACCTCGCTGAATCTGAGGTCCGAGCCCTCTTGCGAGGAGGCGCCCTCGTCTTCGCGGCAGCAGCACCCGGTGGTTGTGACTCCGGAGGGGTCCGGGCCGGCACGGGAAGTCCTAAGGCCTCGCACACACGGTTTATACGACCCAATCCCACCTCCGCAGTCGCGTCCTCCAAACTGGTCCCTGCGCACGGCGGAGAACGGTCATACGGTGCGGTACGCACAGTCAGAGGGGAGGTCAGGGCTGAAACTTACGAAGACCAGCCGGCACAGGCAGCGAGCATATAGCCGGTCGGACGTTGTCGTCCCGGCGCCCCCCGGCCGTGAGGCGCCAATCGCGGGCAAGCGGCGTCGCACCGCACATCGTGTACTCCTCGGCGAGGTCACGCATATTGAAGCGGGCGGCGACCCCTACAAGCCTTCGCACCCGCGGCTGGTCCTCGTCGTCGAGTGTGCGGCCGGGCGAGGTCCGGAAAGTGAACGGACCGCCCGCGCATTCCAGGCCGCTGCCGCTCGCCACACGGTGGTAGAACCACCGCCTCGTCCAGTTGGACACCCACGTGGCCCGAGTCGAGTTCGCGGGGAAGAGCTTCCCGCACGATGCCCGCAGGATGAAGTTGACGCTGCCATACTTCGACACGGCCCCGTCCTTCAAGTCCTTCGGCTGGCACCGGGCTTCGTGCAAGTACGCGAACAGCGAGGCACTGGGCCAGCACGCTTCCACACGAAGGGCCCAGCTGTACGCGGCAAGACGGGCCACCGCGTTCGGAGTCAGCTGGGACAACTCCAGCTTGAATGTCCGCAGCACGTCCCCAACGATGGCTGCGGACGGTATGCGAAGCCCAGCCTCGAAATAGGCAATGAAAATGTCGCCTCCGACTTCTCAGGGCGCGGCTCCGTCTCGCCATCGGCAGGCAACCGCACCGCTTGGCGGTCCGATAGCCTCCCCTCCCGCAACAGGGACTGAATCGTCTCCTCCGTCACGAGGGTGCGGCCCAACTCGCCGGAGTAGGGCCCCTGGCTCTTCTTCGCCGCCCACCGCCTGTCTGCCGTGGTCGGATCGCGCTCCTCAAGCGCGTAGTTTACCACCAGTGGGGAGGACCGCCGGCGGATGGCGCTGCCGCCCACCGGAGCGTGCTCGCTGCAAGTCGCCATCGGCATCCGCGGGCTATTAGGCGAAACGGAAAAGGGGAGCGCAGGAGCGGGACGAGCAAATCCAGGAGGCGGGGTGAACGGCCAGAAAGCGTATGAGGAAAGCCTCGGCACAATGGGGAGTACTTAAAGGCCTCTCGCTTCCCACCATCGGTAAGCGCAAACGGCAAAAGGAAACCGCCCTCCTCCCTATGTTCGAAGCCGAACAGTCGCGATGGCACACGGAGGCCACATACGACCAGGACCGTACGATGTCTTTTCGCCGCATGACGCGCCACTAGTGCCCCGCCACGGGTTGATTGGCACAGGGGGTAAATGCAACCGCTACGCCCCGCCATAACTCCCGCCGCGTGTCGGCCTGGTTCTCTGCGCCCGCCACGCGCAATAGCCTGCCTGGGAGTTTCCGCGCTGGCGGCTCGGCCCCGACCCCAACAGGAGCACGAGGCGTGCCATCACCTCGGCTTCAATCCTACGCCCCGAAGGCAAAACCCCACCCCGTACACGCGGCAGCGCGGACCTCGCCACCCTATGCGGAGGGCAATGGCGCATTTCGGAGAGGGTCGTGTTTCCCACGCGAACCAGGGAAGAGACGGCCGCGGATGGGAAGCGCGACAGACGCCGACACAACCCCATCGTGTGCCATGCGTCTCCAAGGAAGGAACGAACGGTCGCGGTCACGCGACCGCCGACAGCCCGCGATGCACCACTCGCGGGCCGCCGCGGGGGGCCAAGGCGGGTTCGGCCTCGATTTCGACCTCGGCCTCGAACTCGCCCTCGGCTTCAACCCCGGCTTCGGCCTCGATTTCGACCTCGGCCTCGAACTCGTCCTCGGCTTCAACCCCGGCTTCGGCCTCGATTTCGACCTCGGCCTCGAACTCGCCCTCGGCTTCAACCCCGGCTTCGACCTCGATTTCGACCTCGGCCTCGAACTCGCCCTCGGCTTTAACCCCGGCTTCGACCTCGATTTCGCCCTCGGCCTCGAACTAGCCCTCGGCTTCAACCCCGGCTTCGAATTCAATTTCGACCTCGACAAGAAGTTCACCAACCCGACCAGCAACGTTGAAGCAATAAGGCCCGGCCAAACGTTGCAACAGTTCACAGGCCACAGGGACGGAGGGGGCCAAAGGACTCGGCAGCATGGCTTCGGCCCGTGAAGCCCTTTACCATGAGAGGCTCCTGTTGTAGGGGTGGCCCCACCTAAGCCCAGCAGGCCTGTTGTAAGAATGTAAAAGCCCAATATGGGACATGTAATGACATAAGTGCCCCTGAGGAGAACACTTACGTGTAAGGGTATAATTGTAGAAGCACTCCCCACATGGGTATATATATACAACACAGGCCATGGGGAGGGACCCTAAGCCATTACTCATCTCTCTCTCCATTATCATACTCTCTCTCTCTGTTTGGTCTGTAACCACAACAGTCTCTGTATATCATTGTTTCTTCTCCGATAGATCCAGAATTATAACATAACACAATTTCAGCTCTAGAAACTCCCACAATACAACCATGATTTGATCACATAATATTTATTCCTTCTTGACAGGTGAAAAAACAATCAGATTGGAGAAGCCCTAAAAGCTTTCCAACAAACATTATTAAAATGATCGTCTAAACCCTAAGCAGATTATGGATGTCATCAACAGAAAATTATACTTGCAAACGTGCGAGGATTAATGTCATCTACAGAAAATTTATACTTGCAAACATGAGTACAGTAAATTGTCTTAATCTTTATACCTGAGTAGTGGATATCTGCCTACTTAGCATCCATGACGAAATATTTCTCATGAAATTTCCATTAATCAGAGCACTGTAATTCAAGAATTTAATATATTACTTTTATGAACATCAAGTCAATATAAATCAATATGGAAACAATACCTGGGTGTGGTAGACGTGTTAGAGTATGTAGGAAGCTGGCCATATGTAGTCCCTCCAGTACAAAGAATAAAGCCAGGACGCCTCACACAAACAGACTGACATTCAATATATCGGACAATAAATATCGATGCAAGAAACATCTCCCTAAGGAAGATAGATGGAACTATGGAAGATGATATGACAAGGACAATTTAAATCATTTAGGCAAAACTTACTAGCATCGACAAGCCCTCAATAGAAGAATAAAATGATGGCCCAGGCAGCAAGTAGTTGAACAGCCCATAAGTGTCTAAGGGCAAATAGAGAAAGATCAGCAAGGATGATAATAACTAATATAGCTCATGAAGACTTCACAAAGAACAAGGATACAAGGGACAAACATGCAAACCCTGACAGGATGCCACACAGATGCCCCAAAGAATGAAACATTGCTTGCGAGGAACTGAAACGAAGACAAGAAAATCCATGCATACCGACATTGTACACATTTAACATATTTCAGATAATTCCATCTAGTAAACTAGAAGTGAGGAACTTCAACAAGTGCATATAATGAGTACCATTTTGCAGAACATTGAATGCATCAAGACACTGGCAAATGAGAGATGATGTCAGTTTACATACAAAATGTTATCATAAAACAGAAAAGGACTGATTTCTTTCAGAAAGTTCAAAACATAATTAGACTTTCTGTGGACATTTAAGGAGAAGGTGCAGTTTCTCTCTGAAAATGCAGAAATTTTGAATTGAACATTTCTAGATACTTGTCTAATGAATAATGAATTAAGGATGTTCATGCCACTATGTCATGGATAGAAAAAGCAACAACCAACAAGAATAAAAAAAAAGATTTGTGGGAATTACTAGGGAAGATATCTAGTGAAAATTTGTATTTGGTTGCAATCATTCAAATTCTCTGTGTAGACTGTTGGGTGAGTTGTGGACAGATCAGATTTATGGGAACTCAATGACATATTTTCTGGATAACCCCCTCATGTAGTAAAATTGCTTGCGAGGGCTCCCACCTTCTCAAGACCCACCACATTTGAGCATCTAACCCTCATCCAACTGTCTTCATGGGAGCATGCATAATTGCACTCCAATATGAGTTAACACTAGATATGTCCCCTTATAGCAGAGTAAGTTCTCTGGGTTCAGTAATCAGTGGTAATAAATAAAAGTAATAAACAATATTCAATGATGGTGGCCGACTGATCATATCTAAACTAGTCTAGCAGTGCTATCATACAACACGATATCAAATTTCAACATTTTGTACAACAGTTTACAATCTTAAATTCTGCATGGAAAAAAATGGTATGACCTCAGCACAGACAGTTTGAGTAAGGACTAAGGAAACTTTATTAACGTATAAGGTATAAACTCCCACTGTCCCACATTTATATATACTGAAACCTCATATAAATCATCAAATGAGTATAATGTATTATGAACCACCAGAAAGCAATGCACCTTCGAGATTGCGCACCACTCAGACTTGTCTCAATGACAATCATTGAGAATATAACTCCAGAAAAGCAAATAGAGCATTCATCCACAAGATATGGAACAGGTTTAGAGGATTGTAAGCCACCAAGAAAGCAATGACAAGATGAAGAATTGCATTAGTCGTTGCAAGAAGGAACATCAAGAACAAGAGACGGACTGATCCCATAATTCTCTCCAACTCAGTACCCAAGGGTACCAAGGCCAGCATGTTGAATAGCACATGAAGCAAAGAACCATGAAACAGAACAGATGTATAGAACCTGTACATTGAAAGGAAATATGAACCATGTCACGGTAGATACACCAAAGAAAATGGAAAGTACCAACAAAATCTTTCACAGTTAGGAAGAAAATAATGCTTAAGCATGTGTACATCAAAGAGTTTGGGTTGAGAGAATCTTGTTAGGAAGAAAATAATGCTTAAGCATGTGTACATCAAAGAGTTTGGGTTGAGAGAATCTTGAGCTTCTTCGGTGTTTGAATTTTTAGAAGAGTGTGGACTCTACCCTAGCAAGAGTCTTTTTGTCACTGTTCACGAACTTATCATAAGGTAGTATTAACTAGAGGAAATAGAGAATAGGATTTCACATGAATTGATGACATGTAACCAACTGTTCTCATATTATATGCATGAATAGAACTTAAATTACACATCTAAATTTTGCCACATTACAAAATGACAAGTTTTAGGTCAGGTGAGCTCTGGCAAAACCTGCCTGCTATGTGCAAAGGATATGTTTCGTCTTTCCAGAATAAATTGTGACTCATCATTGTTGAAGAAACCCATATTTATGTTCCGCAAAAAAAGAAAGACGAGAGTGAAGCAGACCTTGAAAATGTGATGCTACTAAAGAAGGCAAGAAGCATATCTGGCTAAAGGAGTCATAGCCAATCAACAAGCACGCCAAATAAATTGCTCCACAAATTAAGATAACACCAGAAGTAATGAACGGAATGCTGCACCACCACTGATTCAACCTAGTAGAAACTCCAGCCTGTATCCACGAAAAAATCGCATAAGAACAAACATAATCCACGTCAAAAGTTGCCGCGTTCCTATTTTCCTCCACTAAACGCGCTGCATAATCCCGCTCGAAGAGCTACTCCAACAATGTCCTGCAAACCTAACAGCGAACCAGCAAGCATGCCAAACCAGGGCAACCAAACGGTGCAAACCCAGTGCCCAGAGACAAACCACAGCACAAATTGGCCCAAAACATGTAAAGCCCCACACTTTTAGCTTAAGGTAGATGATGTAAAGCCCTATTTTCATCACATCTGGCACCGCTTGGTAGATGATGGCCAAAGTCACCTAATCCACCTTATCGTCCACCTCCTTATCCTTCCCCTTTGGATCGATTGCACCCTAAACTCCCTGGGTGCGCATATTTGCCTTCTCCTTCATTGCTCACACCGGGTAATTGTCAATCATCAGGAGAGGGTACTGGAGGGAGATTAGCCCACCCTGGGCCTTCACCTTATCACCCATGATCTTCAGAAATCACTGAAATCAATAGGCTCTGATACCACTTAGTAAGTTTAGACACCCTGCAGTTGTTACGACCACACACAAAGCCAATTTACGGCCACTTCAAAGATGGCTGCAACCACATCGTGTTTGCTCCGACCACGCCTTCTAGGTCCGACCACATATTCGTAACTTTAGCTGATGAGAGTTACAACCACGTTCACACTGCATTGCACGTTCTCGTAACCGAGCGCACCCGAGACTTCGACTGTAGACCCCAGCTCCTTCGACCACGCATTAGTCTCGATCACCTTAGTCCTAACTCGGTTATGACCACGTTGTGGCTTACGACTACGTTGAAGACTCGATCGCCATAGTCGTAACTCGTTTACGACCACATCTTCAGCTCCTACGGATATTTCCGCTCCCCGTGGTCGTAACTCGTTTACGACCACGTCTTCTGCTTCGCTCAAAAACGTCGAACTCTATACTCAATAATTTTTTTGGAGCAAAAGCACTCCGCTTTTGTTTATTTCTCTCCCTTTCGTTTCAATCACACCGATCGCTTCAGTTACGATCACACCAATCGCTTCCTCTACGTCTCTCGTTACATGGCTCTGCCTTTTATACCCAACACTACGACTACCATGGTTGTCACGGCGGGCATGGCGACCACGGCGACTGCCGGGCGCCAGGACGCCTAGGCGCGGATACGGCGACGCCTAGGCGAGCTGACGGCGACACTGCGTACGTACTCTCGCCGTATAACTATACGGTGATGTTCCATTCACTTCCGCTTCGCTGTCTCCGCCCATATATCCACTCTTCCGCTAGCTGTCTCCCGACTCTTTCTTTCTCTCCCCCGACTCAACTCTCCCCCCCGACTCAGTCTCCCGAGCCGATCTCTCCGCTCCCCGGCGCTGCTCTCTCCCCGACGCCTCCCTCCCCTCCCAAGCGCCCCTCGCTTCCTCCCCCGCGTGGTGCCTCCCCTCCCCCAGCCACGCCTCCCCCGCGCGCCACCTCCTCCCCCCAGCGCCTCCCCTCCCCGACATCTCCCCCCGCCGCCGCCTCCCCCCATCGCCTCCCCTCCCCGACGTCTCCCCCCACCGCCGCCTCCCCTCCTCTCGGCGGCGGGAGCAAGCTGGAGAGGGAAGCCGGCGGCGGGAGGAAGGCGGCGCGTCGGGAGGGAGGGAGACGGCGTGGGTGGAGGGAGGCGGCGCGGCCGGAGAGGAGAGGGACGGAAGGCCTAGAAGACCAAGGCGAGGCGAACTGTCGTGGCGTCCGCGTAGAGCCGCCAGGACGCCTAAGCGTCGCCTAGGCGACGCCGTAACAACAGTGACGACTACCATATAGAGACAATTACGACACGGACTCGAAAACTGACTCATAAGCGGAAACAAACTCGTACACAACTCGAACATGACTAAACAAGATTACTAACTCTAACATAAATCATAGTAGGAAAGGATACAACTCATCCTACCTTAAGAATCACAAAGAAGATACACATATGGTGACCACAGGTGGCTAGTTTCTCGTGATGGAACAACATTTTTCTGTCCTTGTTAAGGGACATCAAGTGAGCTGGAGTGGCTAAAAGCAAAAACAGAACTTTAATCTGGAGCGGGTAAAGGAAAAAACAGAACTTTAAACTGGACATCAAGTGAGCTAGAGTGGGTACAAGCATTACGACTGATCAAATCCATGATAAACTAACATTAGAACAGTTTGATGAGTGGCACAACCAACTAAAGGCGGTGCCCCAAGCTTCCAGCTTGCTTCATGTTACCTTGCTTTGACCTCCGGCACATATTCTCTTTGAATTTCTACCCAGTCTGTGAACCCGTTTAAGCTTTAAACAAACTGGAATATATCATCTGAAAAGACGATGCTCCTGCAGAAAGAACAGATTATTATATCAGTGCATTGTCTTGAACAGATTATTATAGCAGTGCATTGTCATTTTGCATTATGATGCTCCACTTGTCACCAATACAACAAAGGAAAGAAAGAACGAATAAACAATACGGGAGCTGGGTTGAATTTTGAGGTAATATAACATAAACAGACCCAGTCTAGTTGATCTTGGCAGTGAGCTTTTTGACTTTTGATACGTGTAACTTCTCAAATGAGGATGCTAACTGATAACAATTTGAAATTTAGAAGATTGGAGCACATAAATAGAAAATATTATAAATATGTTCTTTCTAAATATTCAAAGGTAACAATAGAAAATATTCTAGGCACCCGTATCTCAAATTTGAATGCTAACAGTTTGAGCAATGGGTGGCGCCAGATGTAAATTTACAATTACTTTTATAGGAAGTATGCCTAGGGGAAAAGCATCACCAGGGTATGTGAGCTCATAAGCTGGTAAAAAGAATGTAGAAATACATAATATCGTGAGGCGAGTTAGAGCCATTTTTGTCACTGTTTCATATCGTATTTATAAAAATAGCCGTATGCACAGCATATTGACAAAAATATCACTTATACCATCTAGTGGGTGGACGGTAGCGCCCGCGATGCGACATACGGTAAGGCCACCGGCGGCAGGCGCCTGCCACCCCTTCACCAGATGGCGGCAGCCTGCCGCCCAGTGGGCAGACGGTGCCCAGTGGGCAGACGGCAGCAAGCTTGTCGTTTGGTGAGGGGCGGCAGGTGATTGAGCCAGCTTAATTACCTACCCTAAATTTTATTTTTTGTTTAATGATTATTTGAATTTTTAAATATACTAAATGAGCTCAAAATATTACAAAAATTTATATACAGCCTTTCGACATAACGTACCTCCTGTTTCCGTTTCTCTGTCCCTCTCGTGTTCCCGTCGACGTGGCATTCATCCAAGGTCACTCACCTCTTTGCTAATAGATCCAGAGTGATCTGGATCTTCACCACGTAGACGGGAACACGAGGGGGACAGAAAAACAGGAACAGGGAAGCCGCGTTCAGTTCAGATATAAATGCATGGCTTGTGCCAGAACAAGGTTATAAAAATGCAACGCATTTTATATGACATATATAGGGGGAATAGGCAACTAAAATGACCTCCCATGATAACGTAATTAAGCTCCATATGTAATGCCTCGTTTAAACTTTGGGAATGAGTAAACTATAGTCTTCTTGCCCGGCAGTTGGCCTTTCCAGATCTTTTTTTTTTTTTTGAAATTCCTTCTAGATCCAAATTGGTTGCGTGCATAGCCAAATTAGCAGATCCTACGAGTAACTCGTGTTAGGCAAAAATTTGCCGAAACTCCTTCAAGCTTTCTGTTGAGTTTTCATAAGGGTAATTTGGGCAGACCGGAGTGTTCTACATGTGCGTACTGCATTCTAATTGCAAATTTGTATATGTAGCAAGTGAAAGGCAGTGTGAAATCAGGATGATTGATTTGGTCATATTTATCTAGTTGAACCAATATATCGCTACCTAGCCATAGCCTGTTTAATTCAAAATGGATAAATACAAGTAACTACGACTAACATGACAAAGCAGATGAGACGAATAGGAGCAGATGCAGAGATATATTGATGGTAATCGTAACAACAAGAAGGAAAAAATAATGAAAATGAAAGTTGCAGATGTCCACTCAAAAGTATTTCATAATAGGAATCAACCAGTATCTATGCAGACAAAAAGATAACTTCTCATACATGAGAGGGCTATCTGTTCTGTTCTTCAACCAAGTTATGCTAATACACAAGATGAGCTTCGACATTAATTGTTTTCCGGAAACTCTCCCATCCAGCAAGGCGTGTATATAAAAGCCGCTTGAACAAATGGCTGGAGAGCTGTTTCTGTATAATGTTTGGGGCACAACTTTCCCAAGTCTTGAAACTTCGAGCTATTTAAATGATAGGCTAGTCCTCTTCTCAATGTTTCATTCAGGAAGACCACCTCTTTGTGAGGATGAAATCCAAGGAAAGTAAAATAGGCATCATAGTGCTCGTTACCCATACCTTCAGAGCCGATAACATTATCATTGTCAGAGTCCCATTCAAATTTCTGTTCCACTATTGCTTCATTGCTATTGTCTTCATGGTGATCCCACTCATCGCAATATTCATCATGGTTAACATCTTGTAAGATCCGAGGTCCATCAATTTGTTGACATGCGGTCGGGCTAAGCCAACCGCAATGCTTGAACACCCACTCCATTTGGCCAAACGATTCATTAAGGATCCAAACCTGCAATCCGCATGGATGACCAACCAATGCACAGTACACCCCCTTCTCTGATCTTCCTAGATAATTACTTTCACTCAATTCAGAATATAGATAATTACTTTCACTCAATTCATAATATATCGGTGGTTTAATTACTTGGTACTTGTCATTTGACAATGATATTCTGCATGAATCAAATAATTGAGAAACATTAATAAATCATATAACTGAATAATATTTTCATTAAGGGAAAGTAAAAAAAAATAAATGATGATACATAAGGAGCAGCTACCTCATAACAAACTCGGTTTGGCAATGTACGTAAAGTGCTCCCCGCCAAGATGAAGCGCACAGTGTTGACCATCCGTCCGAGCCAATCGCATGTCGGCGATGGTTCCTGCAGCCTCTCCTTCCCGAACAAACGACCTCTCCTCCCACCGCTTTTCCTAGATGAGAACACGTGCGGTATGCATGGCGGCGGTGGCCATTCGATTCCTCTAGGTCTAATTTGTCATCGGGTGTAACATGGTATTAACACGAGGAATTTGAAACACCTCGTAGTGCGCGACACGCTGGGGTCAAACACGAGGTACTCATCGTCATGGAACAACTCCATCCCCATATGTAGGCTTGGGCTTGGGGCAATCGCGCCACCGTCGTGTGGCGGGTTAACCACGTGGCCGTAAAGTAAGAGGAGGCCATTGCGGTGGTCCCCGACGATGTTGTTGGTGCAAGGCAAATAGTCGAGGTTGCTTGACATCGTGGGCCTGTCGATGGGCGGAAAAGAATTCCGACAAGAGTAGGTCATGAAAGTTGATGAAGATGCCTCCCACCGAGTGCGGAAGGAGGTGCGCACGCAGAGGCGGTGGCGTCGATGATGGTGCGCCGTGCCTTGCGACGCAGCGGGGCGTGGCGAGGCGGCGTGGCGCAAGGTGGCGGAGGATGTCCACGAGCACGTCTTCGTAGCGAGGACCTCATGTTTTTCCATTATCTCTAATCTCTTATTAATCGCGATCCTTCCTCTCTGCAAAGCCCACCCATATCTCGCACCGTGAAAGAAAGAAAATAAGCAATGCCCTCCGAACCAGCAGAGGCGAGTCCGTGGAACCGACTCAAAATTGTTGGAGATCGATACGAATTGGATCGCATCGCACAGGAGGTTTTGTTAGCGTTTCATTGTTTGCCAATCTTTGAGCACTACAAATTGGAAACTTTTTATGCAACTGCTGCTACTGTGCTTGGAGCTCTCAATCGGCCGCCCCTCTCTATGCGCTGCACCACCGCGTGTCTAATTCTAATTTGGGTTGGTTCGTGGCAGAATAATTGTTTCGACTTCGATTACCCAAGTATAACTATTGAATATAAAGATCATGGATGCTAATTCTTGCAATTAGCAAACATACAACCTAGCTGTTCTTGCCGTGGACAAACAAACAAGCTGACAAGATATAGGCTCCAAAACAAACACAGATATTGCTGTATCACAAAGACTAGACCAAGATAGATGTTCAAGAACATATTCAGCACTCTATACTGTTGAACAGTAAGGAATCTAGATGTCAACATCTTTATCTAAATGATGGCTAATTAGGTAAATACAAATTCAAATTTCCCACAGATATCACACCAACAGTGAGAAGAAATTAAAAGGGAAAGGACATGATCAGCATTCAGTACACGAACTAGGATGATCTGCTGATCTTCCTAACTACATAACTAGGTCAATTAACTTTTGATGTTAAGTTCCTGGAGGACACAGTTCAGTTCAAAATCTATATATATGGTACACATGAATACTGAACAGTTCCTGAACATATGCGGACCGATATCCCTATAGAGTAGAATGACAAGTGCATGCATGAAGCAAATAAATGTAAATAGGTTTGTGCTAATGCTCACTGACAAAACTCTAATTTCCTAATGAGGTCCACCAGATTGGCTCATAAGTTTTATTTGCTCTGATCTCCAGAGCCAAAATTTAGTTTCCAATAACTTACTTTTTTACATGCATTTCTTTACATGTGAAGCCACTTAAAAACCATGTTGCTGTTGTTGTACTCGAACAAGGAACTCAACAGCTTCACCAATCGTTGTCAGGATCATTACAAGAATGATTAATCGAATCGATTCCATTTGGCTGTAGTTGGCACCAACGCTACCTACCTCTATCAACGAAGACACAAGCTACGCAAGATTTGAGTCGAATCCATGCCAAACTTTGGTGCACCTGGGATATGAACAACAATTCTGCACCCTAAGTTTACTGACTGAGCTCAGGCCCTTCAGAAGGCGGCATATACTGGCCCAAAAATCCATTCCTCGGAATTAGTCGGAAAGCAGAATGCAATCGCAGAAGCAAGAATAGATGTGGTTGAGCAGATTGGGAGAAGAGGAGTCAGATTCCGAACCTGAATGGGATGGGTCGCCTTGAATCCGGCGGAGTGGAAACTTTTGAGGCCAACCTAATTGGTGGCGGCGTCAGCCCCTCCACGCCGCCGTCGATAGGATCATAGGTTCTTGGATTCGCCACGCCGCCGCCCACAGAGAAAGGTACTGCTGACAGAGGATTGGAGGGGAGATGGAAGCAGCAACCAACTAGTCGACTCACAGGCGCTCTATCGACTCGCCGACGCCTGGCGGTGAGGTTGAAGCCATGTGTGCTGCCCCAACCTCTGTGACGAATCTCAGGACGATGGGACTGGGTAATCGAGAGAAACGGAGGAAGAAGCAAAGGGGAAATTAGATTTCCTATTCCATTGGCCACACATCCTTTTATGCCTCACACTTACAACTGGGCCCCACGGGTGCATAGACCACACCCACTCACACTGAATGTCGATTCACCAGCCTGTGCTATGCTTCGTTGACACGTCACTCTTTCCTCTAGGCCATCCTTGTCAGCCTGATCACTATCCCTAAGCAAGTGCCCCTGAAAATCTTTTGGGAACAACGTGATAGTTCCCCCATGTTGCCATTTCTGCCAGTAGTGTAGTCCATTTGATCAAGACCTGTGGCATAGCATAATTATCCTTCTTCACCAATAGACAGTCCAAAATTTGTTTAGGTTCAATAGCTTGATCATAAAGTTTTTTAGGAATAAGCAAGTCAATAAACACAAGGATACAATTCATAAAATGTGGCTTGAGCTAAGAGACATGATAAACACGAGAGTCAAATTGTCCACCGGCAATCTTCTAATAGATATGCAACAAAGCTAACCTTCTTCATGATTGTATACAGTCCAGAGTACTTTACAAAAAGCTTCTTATAAGGATAATTCATCAAGGAGGATAGAGCATATGGTTGCAACCTTAGGTATACTTTATCCCCCGCAGTAAACTGCTTTTCAAAGATGTGCTTATCTGCACAAGTTTTGAAGATGTATCGTCATTATCTATTCTCCACCTAACCTAAGATTGGACTTTCCCTTGTTGTTGGACGATTGGAGATTTGTTATACCTTGCTTCCCTATTTGCCAAATTTGAGCACATCAAACCAGAAATTCCTTTGTGGTCTTCCCTCATGTCATCCCCATTACTAAGCAATTTGTTTTGCTCATGCAAATGAAAAGTTGATGAACAAGCAAGAAAAAATACATAAAGAAGTCACATATTCAAAACTTACTATAATTGATTATTCCTATCAACCACTCACACCATGGACGTCGATTCACCAGCCTGTGCTTCCTACCAGATGATAAAAAATAACTAATTAGTAAATATGAGGACTAACCAATCATACAACATTCCTTAAGGCAATTACTATTAAAACATGGCATGACAAACCCCATCATATAACATACTAGGAAGCAAATCCAACTCTACTATCAAGCAATTATGTGAAAAACCAAAAAAACACTACATTAACACTAGGAGGCAACTAGAACAAGAATCAGTGCACATCTGATAACAAAAATTATACAGTTCCAAAAAACTAGGGCATTTTGTGATGTCCTACTGAATTGAATTAACTAAATGCAAACAACGACAAAAATTAACCTAAGAAACACCCCAGGAGAAACTTAAATGTTTTGTCACCGTAAAAAATCATAGTGAATGAATATGCTTATCTTAATAAGATTTCTGCAGCTGTCTATTTTTTGACAAAAGGTTTCCCCTGCTTTTATTCAAAGCAAACGGAGGCTCTTATATAATACAGAAAATAAAAGGCTATGATACCAGCTAACTTCTACAGCTATCTATGGACTAGAATATCATATGCACACCAGTAGCATCCCAAGATCATCTCTGTATGTACCATGTCTAGTTATATGCTAACCTATATTAGGTGAGCTCCCATTATTCATGTAATGTTTGATTGAGCCTGAAGCTCCAACTAAACTAAATGATATATATATATATATATATATATATATATATATATATATATATATATATATATATATATATATATATATATATATATATATATATATATATATATATATATATATATATATACCTCCAATGAGTGTTCATTTAGATGCTAGGCGCTAGTCGGACGGTAGACCAACATCTAGCGCCTAGACAGGCTAGCGGACACCTAGGCGCATAAAATCAGCTAGGCGGCCAAGGCCGAGAGCGACGCCAGCGCCTAGGCACCGCCTAGGCGGGCTAAGCGACGCCTAGGAAACAGTGCCTTCAATACCTAAATTATATAACAAACTCATCCGACTTATTCATGCCTATAATTTTCATAGATAAGTAGCTTGTTCTGCGAGAATGCAAAGTCATTTTGAAATGAGTTAATATGCGATGTCTCCCTAATTTGAAATGACTAGAGCTTTTTATTCACTTGGCTTGAAAACACTCAGTTAGTTGGATCATCACAAGACACGCCAATAGCTGAACTACTTGAAGATTTGACACTTTGCATTCATCCAATGTGATTCCCTCTTCCCAAAAGAACCACATCTCGTAGACATTACAAGACTAGTCCATTTCAATCGATCACTTCTCCTTGTAACTCTACCTATATCCTACCATGGTATCAAGTTAATTTCAACAAATAGTCGCTTGAGTTTGCTGGAGTGAGTCCCCTCCCAATTTATTGAGACATCTGTCAACTAAGTACACAGTACATATAATTTTAAACAAATTCACATACATGGCCACAATGCAAAGAACAACTTGCATTAAACACAAACTAGATCACATGAACTGAGGTGATAGCCTTGGAGGGGATGTAAGGAGGCTCATAACCAAACAGTCAAACTAGGCCATTGTCGCTGTGCATAGCATTTGGGTAACATCACCCCCACCGTGTCACCTTCACATGATGCTGAGGATAGTGCAGACGTGGTTGCTCATGTTCCCCTCGCCGGCCTAAGCCATGTCGCCCTATGCTGTGGTCTCGCCTATTACTGCCTACCCTAGGCCATGCCAGCCTGCACCACCTCACTGCCAAGGTCTCGGGCTCGTGGGGGTGCACACCTCACTTTGTGCACATCCCTTGTTGTCGGGACCGGTTATCTGAATCTGGACCCTCTGTGTATTACCGCACTAGTTCCAGATCAAAGCTAGTGCACATAGTCAAACAGTGGTGATTACATAACCAACAATACTTTGTTATAATAAAAGAGAGTACATGCCTTATGGCCACTTTATTACAATTGAGGTTATAAGAGCTCTCGAACTTACAAAACACAATAGAAGCATAATAAAACTCTGACGATGGCCCATCAATACGCTATAGGCAATTGACTAGAGAAGTATAACCTAGTACACCAGAAAACCTTCGTCGAATCCACACGCGAAGTAGTCGTAATATCTTTCTTGAGCTTCATAATCCTCTTAGAGTTATTTTGAGTGTAGTATATGAGTACATAAAGTACTCTGCAAGTCTTAGGAAAAATGCGGTAGATTTATTTGAAATTAAATTTTTAAAGAAAACAAATTTTTAGGATGTTAGGATGTTACACTTGCCTAGAGGTGTAACAAAGATTGCCACAGAGCAGAGTAGCGCCAAGATTAGCTATGGAAACAGTGGCATGCACAAGTAGAAGCTTTCATCATTTTGTACACGATACCTTATTCATATGGCATATAAGGTGCTTCCTTAGGGATGATTACAGTGATGCTGCATAGCTCGCCTAATTATTTTAAGTCTTCTAAGCCTCCCCTGATGGCCATCTATTCCTTGAGGTCTTGATCATGTGAGTATCAATATAAAAGGCCCACGTCGATATGAGCACCAACTCCTACCTCAATAGGGTTAGCACATGTCACCGTGTCTGGACAACAACAACGAAGCAAGTCTAAGGACATAAGTACTCGGCAAAGCCACGAAAAGGTGATGCATGCGTTTGTATATATACATGTATATTTATGCATGTGTATATATACATGTATGTATGTATGCATGCATGTATGTATGAATGTACGTACGTACATACGTTATGTACGTGTGTGTGTATTTTCAACCACAAAGCAACTCCTCTGAAAGTAACTCAGTATCTAAAACAACTTACCCTTCCCCATTTGTTGGAAAACCAGGTTTCAATTTAGAAATCTACTGTTGACAGAGCGACGTGGGATCTTACAATCTGATAAGAGGTGTAATGCTTTGCCCATAGCATCACTTGGCTTATAATGTACTGCCACCGTATAAGTTACCTTTGGCGCATGACTAAGCCAAGGAACTAGAACTTTTAGCCCGCCTGTACTTTGATCTTTGTTGTTTCCCTAGCCCCACAAAAGGGATGCAAGCGAAGATACCTACCCGGTCATCTCACACCCTAGGGTGGCTGCCCCTACCTGGAAAAAACCACCTTCTCATCCATGCAAAGGTAGCAACTTGGCTAGTTACTCAGTTTAGCATATCCTATTCCTCGTCTATGGTTAGTACGGTTTGCACCACTTATGAAGCACTAGTTGCTTAGGTCCTTAAAGTGCTATCCCTATATAGGGAACCCTGTCTTCCAAAACGTAACCATGCCTAGGTTGTTTTTATTTTAGCCAACCCTGAGTTCCTCTACCCACCAAATAACTCTATAACCCTACTTGGGTTATAGCATCACTGCCACATTGTTGGATCAAGGATAACTGACTAGAGGGGGGTGAATAGGAGGTTTTAAAGTTTCTTTGTCTTCTAATTAATTTCTACAATTTTAATATGGCAAAGATTTAAAGCAATTGAAACCTACATAATTCTAGTAAGTTTATGGTTCGACAATAATGAATTTTTACAAGATACATTAGCACAAATAAATAATCACAGTATGCTAAATATACAAGTGCTAAAAGGGAGACAAAAGGAAATCAATGTATACACAATGTTTTTACCGTGATGATCAGAAACTTGCCGGTTTCTCCTAGTCCACGTTGAGGAAAGCCCAAACGAATTAGATCAGCTCTACGAATTAAGCCTCACCTCCTCAATCCACTATTTGTAGTCCTTTACTTCGAAGATGGTGGACTTCAAACCACTCACGAGTCGATGCCGGGCTTCTTCATAACCTTCTTGAAGAAATCACCGTGCAAACTCCACCAAGTCGTCCAGGTGCTGGCAAACACCAAGAGTAAAAGATCACACACTTTGCTTGATGATAATCAAGTGCCAAAGGATCAATCTAAAGATGCAATGCACTTGTTTGGCTCAACCACCTCAAATAAATGCACAATGAGAAAAAGAGGTGTGGAGTGAATGCTAATATTCAAAGATGTTCAATAGTGTCTCTTCTTACTGTCCTTGAGTAGGTGAATGGGTATTTATACCCTCACCAACAAAAACTAGCCATTAGAAGTGAATTCCAAAAAAATTCAAGGCGAGCGGAACTACCACAGGTCAAAGGCCGATGCTTCCACACCTGTTCTGACGCGACAGTAATGTCTGTGTCAGAGTTTCTGAACTAGTCATTAAAATTCAACGTGGAACTACTGCCGTCATAAATTCAGTAGTTTTGTTAACCGGTAGTTTCGAAACATTTGAACCGACGCCAAGAGTTGGCGCTCTTTGGAAAAGGTTCCGCTCGACCTTTTAGAGCTTCCGTGCTTTGGAAGTACCGTTTGAGGCTGTGGAACTACCACTCTACGGTAGTTCCACCATTGAAACTTTGATACTTCCATTTGCTACGGACTTAGAACTTTCCCGAGGATGCTCTCTGGAAAAAAGGCTATGCTCGGATAGTCAGAGCTTCCAGGAAGCGGAAGTACCACAATTTGCACGCTAGTACTTCCGGTTGTTCGGACAGAGAACCGAGCGATTCCGAGGGTGCTCTCTGGAAAAAAAGGTTCTGCTCGATTTTTGGCGCTTTCGAGCGTTGGAAGTACTGCTGAAGGCTGCGGAACTTCCGCTCTACGATAGTTCCATCATTAAAACTCTGTTACTTCTGTTTTTCCAAATAGAGCACAGATTTGGCTATCAGTTTTAATTTTCAATGAATGCATGATCCTAAATGGATCCAAATGGCACACAAGAATATGTTATCAAGCTACTTGCCATGATCCCTCTTTATGGTACGATATTTAATTTATAATCTGGTCTTCCATCCTTTCTCCTAAGACTGGTAAAAATAAAAAGACGGTCCTATTCTATATATACCTTTGCCTTGAGCTACTTTGATCTTTATGTTGATCTTTAGCATGCGTCTTGTCATCATTTTAGGGACTAAGCCTTTTAAACACTCAATAAAAATGTCAGTCCCATATCCATATAAATTCATTCATTACCAAAACCATTTTTTAGGGGCTTGGATGCTTTCACACACAACCCTACCCAGGTTATGGTACAACTACTAGACCTCACTGATCCAGCCTCAATATTACCTAGTAGGTCTACTAGATCCACTTAATGTGTTTTAAGTATTTTAGAAATTAAATTTTGGGTTAACATGCAATCATTTCAAAACCATTCACAATCCATAAAAATCAATTAGAAGACATGATCAAAGAAGCGACTTGCCTGAGTGTGCTTCTGCTTCCATCAACTTGCTAATACCAGGAACGAGTCATACATGTCCTACACTGTTTTCGGGTTAACTCATAATGATGATTTTTGTTGTGGTTACAGACCAAACAGAGAGAGAGGTATGGTAGTGGAGAGTTAGGTGAGCAATGCCTTGGGGTTTCCCTATGGCTTGTACCGTGTGTGTGTATATATATATATCCACATGGGGAGTGTTTTTACAACCTTACCCTTACACCTGAGTAACCCCCTCAAGGGTATTTATGTCATTACATAAGTCCCATATTGGGCTTTACAGTCTTCTAACAGGCCGGCTGGGCTTAGGTGGAGGCCACCCCTACAACAGGAGCCTCTCATGGTGACGGGCTTCACAGGCTGAAGCCATGTTGTCGAGCTATTTGGCCCCCTCTGTCCCTACGGCCTGTGAACTTCTGTATTGTTTGATGGAGCCTGATTTTTTGGTGTAGTCCCCACCCCGCAGCGAGGATATATAGCACTGGGCGGGTTGCCGAAGCCGTCCTCGCCCGCAGGGCCCTTCAGTGGCGGGGTTGAAGTCGCAGCGAGACGTCTTCTTTGTCGCGAACAGTCGGCGTCGGCGGGCCAGCTCCCGTGCTTGACACCGCCGTCGAATGTGGGGGCTCCGCCCGGAGATGGGTCCGACGTGAGCTCATCGCGAGGGTGTTGTTCGAGGCCACGCTATAAACATGGGGCCGACATGTGACCCGACCGACTCGTGGTCCGGAGTCGTCGTCTTAATGCCGCGCGACCGCGCCGACCTGGATGTCGGGGCGGCCGCAACCGTGCGGATTGTCTGCGCCGAAGAGCATACACGGCGGGGCGCGATTGGTGGCCACCAGCGGTCGCACGACTGCGGTCCCGTGTCCCTTCCCGAGGGAGGTGGGACGCATGGCAGGATGCTACTGGCGTGTCATGCGCTGTCAGGCGGCTTGCAACTGCGCTTCCTCGCCTGCCAGCGGTTGCACTCCTCGATCGCGGGGAGCCAAACCGCCAGGCACTGGTCGGTTGCAGTTCCGTCGATTGGAATGACGTCGGTTGACCTTCCGCCAGCCTGGCGACTCCCCGCCGGGCGAGCATGGGTATAAGTTCGTCAGTACTACGGCGTTTTCCTCCCTTGTCCCCGGCTGCTCGCCTTGTTCTTGCACGTGGTTATCTTCTCACAAGTAGGTCTACTTTTGTTCATCTGCGTTTGATGATTGTGTCTACTGACGCTAATATCACCGAGCATTGATGAACAAAAGGAGGCCTATTTATGAGAACAGGTCAAAGCTTGTTGTAGATCAATCAGTTGCGCTTCCCTATTGTGGGGGGCGTGGGGGTCGGACCCCCACTGGTCGAGGTTGTGCGGTTGTCGTGTGGTTGAGGGGGTATTTAAACTTGGAAGTCGCGGTGGCTTCCAGCGTCGCTGTGCGGGTTTGATGGGGGCAGACACCGGAGCCTTCGCGCTAACCAAGGATCAGAGAGCCAGATAGTATCCCGCGGTTCGAGGACAGTACTTGGATGGCGTTTGTAGGTTAGACTGGTGCTTGCGCGTCTCCGCACTCCGCCCACTGGGGGCGTTGTATCAAGAGGAAGCCAAATCTGCACGCGACCTCACTCCATGGATATTATTTGTGAGATGTTAAGTGTGTAAAGTAGAATATTTAGAATATTAGGAGCGGGGTACGAAGCTGCCCCCGATGTGTGAGGCCGAGTCGGAGGCCCGGCTGGGCCCCAGAAATACAGGCCGAAGTAGGTGCCAGGTCGTCCCGAGTCATCGAAGTCGAGGTGGTCTTGGGGCTTGCCGCACAGATCTGTGGCGGCGTAGCGAGGTGGTCCTTTGCGGCGACGGGGCCGAAGTCGGAGGCAGAGTCTCCTTGCGGAAGCGGAAACCCCGTCGAAGTTGCAGCTGAGGTTGACTGGCCCATGGCCTGCCGCTGCTGCATTGATGGCCCCGAGAATCACGCCGACACGCACCAGAGGATGCGCCACCCCGAGAATCCCTGCATTTATTCCCGGGGGAGCAGACGCATGGCGGAACGCGATTGACGCGTCGTGCGCTGTCAGGCCTTCACAAGACCGTGGTCGTGCACGATGGACGTGGGCGGCTGCGTTGCTTCGGCTTCGATCGTGGGGAGGCGGGCGGTTCGTCTCCCGTCGGTTACACTTATCGGCGGTGTGGGATATGAAGGGGCTTTAAATACCCCCTGTGGCGCCACATCTGCGCTCTCCTCCGCACGCCTTCTGGTCTGTTTTCCTGCACCTTGCTCCCTTGCCTTCTTTGTCGCTATGTTGCTCCCGTCGCCTCCTAGCTTTCGGGGAACAATGGCTGGCGGTGAAGAATGTGCTCAGCAGGCCGGCAGTGATGCCTTCTCCCAGCGGTCGTCCCCGCTCGAGGTGGAGTACATGCTCGAGAGGCGCGATTCAACGCTGGTAGAAAAATAGTGGGTGGCGACGGAGAAGATGGAAGGTCCGTGCTCCCGCGTCTTGGGCCCAATGCTCGCGATGGAGGAGACGGTCCGCACGCTGCTGCGCAAAGGGAAGCTGTCGGATCGCCGGGAGGTGCGACTGCCCACCAGCGACGAGACAGAGCCGCACCCTGAGAAGTTAGAGGCTATCATCTTCGTCGCGTACTTTGAAGCCGAGCTTCGCATCCCGGCCGCCATGATTGTCGGCGACGTCTTGCGGACCTTCGGGCTAGAGCTGGCACAGCTGACTCCGAACGCGTTATCCTGCCTTGCCGTATATAGCTGGGCCTTGCATACGGAGGCATGCTGGCCTAGTGCCTCGTTGTTCGCATTTCTCCACGACACGCGGTGCCAGCCAAAAGGGCAGAAGGACGGGACGTTTTCCAACTTTGGCAGCGTTAACTTCATCCTCCGATCGTCATGTGGGAAGATCTTCCCCGCCAACTCGACTCGGGCGAAGTGGGAGCCGAACTGGATGAGACGGTGGTTTTACCACCGTGTGCCGAGCGGTAGCGGCCTCGAGTGCTCGGGCTGGCTGATGGCATTCAACACCACGCCCGGCATACCAATCGACAACGAGGACAAGTGGAGGGCGCGGAGGCTCATGGGGATCACCGCCCGCTTCAACATGCGCGACCTCGCTAAGGAGTTCGTGATGTATGGCATGGTGCCGCTTGCCCATGGATGGCGCATCACGACTGGGAGCCTTCGGCGCGACAATGTCTGCCCGTCCGTGTCTTCGTTGCCAGGACCCGTTGACCCTCGTACGTCTTGGCGGAGCCTTACTTTTCCCTTTCTGTCTATTGGTCTTTTTAACTCCCCCTCTTGCCGCCTACAGGGAGCACGACTTGCGCGCAGCTGCAACCGCGGAGGCGGAGCTGGGCGGATAAATCGTGTGTGTGAGGCCTTGGGCATTCGCGTGCCGGAGCGTGCCACTCTGGCCCCAAGCCAACCCTGTCGCTGAGACGACGATGCCAAGGGGAAGGGACTTGGTACTTTCATGGGCGCACTTGGTACGCCGGCTGCCACTCCTGTCGGCCTTGTTGCTACCGACAATGTGGCAGACGTCGGCTCCGACTCGGCAAAGGATGCTGATTCGGGGCTGGAAGCGAATGTGGAAGACGAGGGCGAGAGGTCCTTGGGTGGTGCTGGGGACCAAGAACGACGTGCGCACCATCGAGAGGGGGAAGCTTTGTCACCAGTGGTGGTCGCTGAGGAAGAGTTGCCGCCCATGGAGGATGTTGGGGAGGAGTCATCGGTCGTGGTGGTTACTGGGGCAGAGCCTTCGCCAGCGGCAGCTACCGAGGCGGGGTCCCCGCCTTGCTCCCTGAAGGCGAAGCGGCAGCGCACACGATCACCCCCTCGTCCAAAGAGGGGGTTCGCTGTAGCGACCAAGGTCGAGCCCTTGTGGGACTCCGACTCCGACACTGAGTACCCCCAACCCGCCATCCCCGTAGCTCCCTCCGGGTCTGCGGCTACCGGGGTTGGGGGCCTGCTGGGATTGGACTCCGATATGGGGTCCACCTGGCCCAGCATCCCCGTGGCTCCCTCCAAGGCTGCGGCGACCAGGGGCGGGAGCCTGCCGGGACTAGCTTCCGACCCGGAGGCCCCCTGGCCTGGAAGGTCGGCTTCGTTGGGGGATGCAGGCATCGTTGGGATTCCTTCTAAAGCTGAGGGGACACCCCAGCGGAGTCCACCGACTGATGCTCAAGGTATACTCCCCTTTCTTTAGTCTCGTGATGTGTTCGTAGGGCCCTAACCGCTCCGTCCCTTCGCAGCGGCACGCCTCCCCGAGCACGGACAACCCTCGGGACGTGGGGACGTCCGTTTGGGAGGGACACCCGATGCCCGAGCGTTGCAGGCGGCTCACGCCCGCGAGCGGGTGACATGCGTCATATTTGCATTCGTTTACCCATCATTTTGCCCCATTATTTTTTCGCATTTTAGGACCATTTATCATCATTTACACGTTTTCCCATATTTAATTGCTCAAAATGGACCATTTTACATTTTAAATACTTTTCCGTAGGCGGCGCGATCTAGGCGCATAAACGACAATTCTGACTTTCGGGATCGCTCCGCATCACATGCGTGTCGTCATGGATGCGTGGGATCAAACCGCGATGAAATCGGACTCCTGGAGGGCCAGAACAGAAGAGAAGAAGTGGGAGAAGGACCAATGTGTAAACCCTAGAAAGTGGGAGGACTAAATCAGAAAATGGAAAAAACCCCATTCGGCCACAACCCTAGCGGCCGCCGCATTTTTTTCCCTGGGAGCCCGGTTTCTTCCTCCCCCTTCTCCATTCCTCCTCCTGGGCGGCAATCCTTTCTGCTCCTTCTTCACCCAACCGAAGCCCCCATCTTCCTTCTCCACCCTGCGTCTCCCCCCTTCCTCCCAGTACCAACTCCATGTAGCTCCTTCTCCTTCTCCCCTCACCTCCGATTCTCCTCCCTGCTCTCCCCTTGCGCCTCCTTCTTCACCCAGCCGAAGCCCCTCTTCCTCCTCTTCCACCTTCTCTAAATCGCCTACCCCCCTTTGTGCTGCTCTTCTCCCCATTGCTCTCCCTCCTTTCTTCTTTGGCTCTGGCCAACCCATCTCCTCCTTCCTCCATCACAGCGCCGCCGCACCTCCTCTTCCCTCAAGCCCCTAGTGTTCCTCTTCCCCACCTCTCCTTGCTCTCCCTCCGCTTCATCCAAGCGCCGCATCCACCGAGCCGCCTCCTCTTCTTCTACTCCGGCCGGCGAGCCTCCCTCCTTGCTTCTCTCTGCTGCCTCTCTCTTCCTTCACCACCACCGGCCGCCTTCACCTCCCTCCTCTTCTCCACATCGGGCCTCATCACCATCTCACCGCCGCCGCCGCACCTTCTACCTCTCTCAACTCCCGCCGGCGCGCCATCTCGCCATCGCGCCATCACTTCCTCTACCGCGCCGCCATCTCCCCTTCTTCCTCCACCGGGCCGCCGCCTCTGGTCTTCCTCCGCAGCTCACCGGCACATCGTCATTCACCACCAACCACGCCGACGGCTTCATCAGCTTCCTCTACGGAGTCGCCTGCATCCACCTCCACCGACGGCCTCATCATCTCCACCGAGCCCGGCTTCTTCTTCCTCTACTACTGTTCTACTTGGTTCATCTCCAGATCCTTTCTCTTTATCCTTTTTGCTTCTCTCAATTACTGTGTTACTGGATTGTTAGTAGTGCTGGTTAATTTCTATTGCACTGTGAATGTTAACTTGTGAACTGTCAATGTTAACCTGTGATCTGTGATTGTGATATGTGATTTGTGCAATGTGCATTGTTTTGTGTTGTTTATATAATCTGTTAATGGTGTTGGAAGTTGTTTAGCAAATGTTAGTATTGATTACTGTGGTGAATTATGGATTCTGATCATAGGTCTGTGATGTATATGTTAATCTGTGGTTGATGTCTCATTGTGGTGTGTATGTGTGATCAGTGGTAGTGTAGACTTTGTCCTCTGTGTGTGTTTAGTGTAGTTGTCATTATTAATTAGCATATGTGTTTGTCTTGTTGTCTTGCGCAAATTAGCTAGTTAGCGACCGTTCCCTCTCTCTTGCTGTCTCAACCCCCCTTGTGCTTCTCGTCCTCTCTCTTTTCTCCCTTTCACGGTCGTTGATAGTTAAGTTGTGCGTCGTTCGTTGTAGTTTAGTGTTTGTGTTGTCTAGCGCAATTTAGCGATTCAGCGATCGTCTCCCTTCCCCGTGCTTTCTCGGCTCTCTCTTTGCTTCTAATCCTCCCTTGTGCTTCTAGACCTCCCTCCTTGCTTCTCTCAGCGGTCGGTCGATAGTTAAGATGTGCGTTCGTTTGTCGTAGTCTGTGTTTGTCGTGTGCCGTCGTCGTCTAGTTAGCTGTCGGCCGTCTTTCCCCCTTTTCTCTCTCGACTCCCTTCGTGCTTCTGGACTCTCCCTTCATCTTTCTGTCTAGCGGTCGATAGCTAGTTAGGTCGTCGGTCGGTAGTCGTGTCGTTCTTTTGGTTAGTCGTCGTTTTGTTCGTTAGATCGTACGACGTCAATTCGTACGGTCGTTCGTCTTTCGTTCGTTTAGTTCGTTCGTTGTTTCGTCCGTGCGAGTTAGAGTTCATTCTGTAGTTCGCTCGTTTCGCCGCTTTGGTAGTCGCTTTAGGTTTAGTTTTCCCCCGTTTTGATTGACCTAGCTTTAGCCGAGCACCAGTAGCCTCAGTCTAGTCCCTGTGGAGAACACGACACTCGCCGCTATTTCAGTGGCAACCCGTGCACTTGCGGGTGTGCTATTTTCGCACGATCAAGTCAATTTTGGCGCCGTTGCCGGGGACTAGCTTAGAGCGACAGCGTTAGGCTATAGACTAGGTCGTTGTTTGTTTTCTTTTGCTTATTTTGTGTTTGTGCTGACCTGTCTTTTATTTCATCATTGTTCATATTTGTGATATCTCGCTAACCCCTAACCCTTTTCCTAGTTATTTCTCTCTTTTGCTATTTTTCGTATCCATTCTCATAGGTTGATTGATACCGGTACTTATTGAGGCTATGGCTTACTATTCTGATTCTTGTGGTTTTATGAGCACCCCTACTTATGATATTCTTCAAGAGCAGGTAAATCTATTGTCTCGTCAGTTAGAACGCTATGCTTTAGAGCGAGGAATTGTGTTAGAGAGCGGGCACGATCAGTACAGGTCTTTATTAGGCGCCCACTCTCCAGTTGTTCCTATATGCCAGACTTGTGATTTTCAGGGCCATTCACCCGCTGAGTGTCAGCGTGGTTATTTGTCCACTCCAGAGTGTTGTGGGATGAGCTTTGCTCAGCCGAGTGGGCCATACCCTGACACTTATCACCCTGGATGGCCTGAGCACTTGAGTCTGTCATATGGAAACAACAACCCTGATATCTCATCATTTTCTTCTAGTACACCATTGCAGGGTTTTATGTATGGAGATCACGATAATTCTCATTTGTCCCACCAGCACTATCCTGTACCTCAGCCTCCACCTCCTACCCCTCAATCTGATCATATGTCCAAGTTGGAGGAGATGGTGACATCATATATTACTAGGGTGGACACTCAGTTTAGTGACATAAAAACCGCTTGAGTGCATTGAGCATATTGATTTCAGAAGTGGATGATCATAGACATTCACTTGACCATTGAGTAGTTGCTTGGGCGGTCATGCCACACCACGCCTTTCATTTAGTGCAGCTGAGATGCTCCCGATCCCTTTAGAGGTGCCTCGTTTTGATGATAATCCTTCTATTGACACACCCGAGCTAGAGTTAGCCACTTTTGATGCCATGGACTCACCATATATGGACCCTGATACTTGTATTGATGAGCCCGAGCTTGAGACTCAGAGATTTGATATGGTAGGCTCTCATTGCTTTGACCTCGATCCAGTGCTTCTTGAGACCGATATGGAGAGATTCACCTTTGAGGATGTGGGCCACTTAGATGCTTATTTTATCTTTGAGCCTGAGATGGAGATATTCATTCTTGATGATGAGGGGGCTGCTTCCGATGTCGACGAGGAGCACATTTCTATTGATCCATCACCGGCTACTTCTTTCGTCGATATCGCCCCTCTGGAGGTTTCTACTACCGTGCATTCTACTTCACCTACACTTCAGGTAGTTTGGAAACTCTTCCTCGACTACTTCAGGTTTGATTTCTTTGGCCCTGACGAGACATATGCTATTACTAGTTGTGCTCATCTCACCGATAGACCTCATGACGTACTTTATCGATATACCTACATGATTGGATATTCTATTGATGACTTAGAGGGTGTCAACCCTATCACACATACATGCCATATCTTTGAGTTTATTTCCAGGGTTATGCTTGTGTACCATCGACTACGAGCGGACATGGTTCGAGTCGATATTCCTTGGGATCCAGGTGGATTTCGAGGCATGCTGCTTCATGAGGAGGGCGGACATGTGCCTTTTCCATGTCCCGTCCTTGGCCCTCCTCCCGCTACATCCAAATGAGCTTCTCTTTTTCCTTTTATTTCCATTTTGTTTGTTGGTTTCCCCTCTTTTCTTTCTTTTTATTTCAGGTCCCGTGCTAGATCTTCATCCTTGTACGTGTGAGAAGCCGTGGGATGATTTGTCTACTTTCGCTGCATCACATACACCCGGTGAGCTGTTTCTTATCCCTTTAAGTGCATTCTTGATTCATTGCTCAATTTAAGCTTGGGGAGGACTTGTATGTGTATGGATGATGTTCTAGCATGTTTGTATTATATTTGTGAGCATTTGAGCTTATTGTTGTGTAGTTGGTGATATTTGGTCATAATTATGCTTCATATTATGCTTATGTGATGACATATGACATTTACTATTTGTTCTCATGTCATGCTTATTGTAAATCTTAGTCATGTGAGCCCATGCTATGATTAACCAAGGAAGGTCTTGCTGAAATTTCCTTAATTGAGCTATATTGTCACTGGTTCCTTGTATGTCTTAAGTCACTTGGCATCATATAGAGCTTGAGTTTTGTTTATTATCTTTGATGTGCTTAGAAATCTTATGATCCTATAGCATTTGATTCATTGCGAGTTACACATGTGTTTTAACCATTTGCGGATTGAATTGGTTCTAGTCATCGCCTCTTGAGTGATCATATCTTAGATTCACGCTTTGGCATATGCTATTTTAGATATTGATACTTTGCTTGAATGGTAAATTTGTGAAAGGGGTAGTCCTATCTTGAGCCAATAACTTGGTTGATTTATCTAGGTAACTATGTCTTGGGACACGTGTTACTTAGCTTAATAAAAACCGGTTAAAGATGCTTAATCATTAAAAAAAATTGTGATGCAATGCGTGAGTGTGTGAAATAAGTGACTATGTCACATTTGTTCGAAAATGTTTTGAATAAGTGGCATTTTTGCCCAATTGAAGTTTGAATGTGTGAATAAGTGGCAAGCTTGCCCAAGGATTGAAATAAGTGGCACTTGTGCCCAATGTGTGTTTTAAAATTTGCTAAAAATCAACAAAAATTAGGTATCATGGCTCAAGTGTGGACTTTTTCATAAATATCATGCGAGTATTAGTCTCTTTCTCTCAAATAGCATATGCCTTAGTATGACCCTTTGATACGCTCATTCTTGATGTTATACCTAGTTCCGATGCTTTACAATTTTGGTTGGATACATGTGATCACTTAGTGCATTTCAACACTTGTGTGTAACTTGATTTGGTCAAATGCTATAGTTATCACTTGAGATCTTTGTTTGCATATTGCATTCTCATCTTGGATGGTCCTCAAAACTCAAGTCAGATGATTTCATTTTACATTATGTATGTCTCTTGACTTATTCATGCATTTAACTAGTCTTTTACACCATAATTACTTGTTGTCCGGGTTCGATAATTTCATGTCATTTACTTGAGGACAAGTAAACGTTTAAAGCTTGGGGGTATGACATGCGTCATATTTGCATTCGTTTACCCATCATTTTGCCCCATTATTTTTCGCATTTTAGGACCATTTATCATCATTTACACGTTTTCCCATATTTAATTGCTCAAAATGGACCATTTTACATTTTTAAATACTTTTCCGTAGGCCGGCGCGATCTAGGCGCATAAACGACAATTCTGGACTTTCGGGACTGCTCCGTACCGCTGTGCGTGTCGTCATGGATGCGTGGGATCAAACCGCGATGAAATCGGACTCCTGGAGGGCCAGAACAGAAGAGAAGAAGTGGGAGAAGGACCAATGTGTAAACCCTAGAAAGTGGGAGGACTAAATCAGAAAATGGAAAAAACCCCATTCGGCCACAACCCTAGCGGCCGCCGCATTTTTTTCCCTGGGAGCCCGGTTTCTTCCTCCCCCTTCTCCATTCCTCCTCCTGGGCGGCAATCCTTTCTGCTCCTTCTTCACCCAACCGAAGCCCCCATCTTCCTTCTCCACCCTGCGTCTCCCCCCTTCCTCCCAGTACCAACTCCATGTAGCTCCTTCTCCTTCTCCCCTCACCTCCGATTCTCCTCCCTGCTCTCCCCTTGCGCCTCCTTCTTCACCCAGCCGAAGCCCCTCTTCCTCCTCTTCCACCTTCTCTAAATCGCCTACCCCCCTTTGTGCTGCTCTTCTCCCCATTGCTCTCCCTCCTTTCTTCTTTGGCTCTGGCCAACCCATCTCCTCCTTCCTCCATCACAGCGCCGCCGCACCTCCTCTTCCCTCAAGCCCCTAGTGTTCCTCTTCCCCACCTCTCCTTGCTCTCCCTCCGCTTCATCCAAGCGCCGCATCCACCGAGCCGCCTCCTCTTCTTCTACTCCGGCCGGCGAGCCTCCCTCCTTGCTTCTCTCTGCTGCCTCTCTCTTCCTTCACCACCACCGGCCGCCTTCACCTCCCTCCTCTTCTCCACATCGGGCCTCATCACCATCTCACCGCCGCCGCCGCACCTTCTACCTCTCTCAACTCCCGCCGGCGCGCCATCTCGCCATCGCGCCATCACTTCCTCTACCGCGCCGCCATCTCCCCTTCTTCCTCCACCGGGCCGCGCCTCGGTCTTCCTCCGCAGCTCACGGCACATCGTCATTCACCACCAACCACGCCGACGGCTTCATCAGCTTCCTCTACGGAGTCGCCTGCATCCACCTCCACCGACGGCCTCATCATCTCCACCGAGCCCGGCTTCTTCTTCCTCTACTACTGTTCTACTTGGTTCATCTCCAGATCCTTTCTCTTTATCCTTTTTGCTTCTCTCAATTACTGTGTTACTGGATTGTTAGTAGTGCTGGTTAATTTCTATTGCACTGTGAATGTTAACTTGTGAACTGTCAATGTTAACCTGTGATCTGTGATTGTGATATGTGATTTGTGCAATGTGCATTGTTTTGTGTTGTTTATATAATCTGTTAATGGTGTTGGAAGTTGTTTAGCAAATGTTAGTATTGATTCTTGTGGTGAATTATGGATTCGATCATAGGTGCGTGATGTATATGTTAACTGTGGTTGATGTCTCATTGTGGTGTGTATGTGTGATCAGTGGTAGTGTAGACTTTGTCCTCTGTGTGTGTTTAGTGTAGTTGTCATTATTAATTAGCATATGTGTTTGTCTTGTTGTCTTGCGCAAATTAGCTAGTTAGCGACCGTTCCCTCTCTCTTGCTTTGTCTCAACCCCCTTGTGCTTCTCGTCCTCTCTCTTTTCTCCCTTTGCGATCGTTGATAGTTAAGTTGTGCGCCGTTCGTTGTAGTTTAGTGTTTGTGTTGTCTAGCGCAATTTAGCGATTCAGCGATCGTCTCCCTTCCCCGTGCTTTCTCGACTCTCTCTTTGCTTCTAATCCTCCCTTGTGCTTCTAGACCTCCCTCCTTGCTTCTCTCAGCGGTCGGTCGATAGTTAAGATGTGCGTTCGTTTGTCGTAGTCTGTGTTTGTCGTGTGTGCCGCCGCGTCTAGTTAGTTGTCGGCCGTCTTTCCCCTTTTCTCTCTCGACTCCTTCGTGTACGGACTCTCCTTCATCTTTACGTCTAGCGGTCGATAGCTAGTTAGGTCGCTCGATCGATGAGTCGTGTCGTTCTTTTGGTTAGTCGTCGTTTTGTTCGTTAGATCGTACGACGTCAATTCGTACGGTCGTTCGTCTTTCGTTCGTTTAGTTCGTTCGTTGTTTCGTCCGTGCGAGTTAGAGTTCATTCTGTAGTTCGTTCGTCGGCTGCTTTGGTAGTCGTTTTAGGTTTAGTTTTCCCCCGTTTTGATTGACCTAGCTTTAGCCGAGCACCAGTAGCCTCAGTCTAGTCCCTGTGGAGAACACGACACTCGCCGCTATTTCAGTGGCAACCCGTGCACTTGCGGGTGTGCTATTTTCGCACGATCAAGTCAGCGGGGGGTGTCAGAGGACCGGTTGTGCGCTGCCGAAGAGGCCCTTCGCGCAGCCGAGGAGGCGCACTCCGCCAAGGACGACCGCATCCATCGTTTGGAGGCAGAGCGTGCGGAGGTGATCTCGTACGCCGAAGTGCTCGTGGCGGCACGACAAGCGGCCGCGGAGGAGCGGGATGGCCTGCTCCAGCAAATCGCTGCGCTGGAGAAGGAGAAGGGCCAACTCACTGCGTCCCTTGGGGAGTGAGACCGGACTCTGGGTGACGCCTCGGTGGCCACATGGGATGCCATGCTGGATTTGGAAGGCGCCCTTGAGGACCTTGTCGCCGAAGTGCCGCCTCACTCCTTTGGGCCCGAAGAGCTGTCGAGGACGCTTCGTCGTATCGAGGATGCATCCAACATCGCTTGCAGCGCCACGACGTCTTTTGGCAACCACTGCTCGTACGTGACCTCGTGCTTGGCATGTGCGCTTCTCCGGCATTGGGGCTGCCGGCATGTCGACGAGCTGGCTGACCCCCAACTGGAGATGCCAGCCGGGGCCGGAGTGATGTCCGGTGCCGTACACACTGTTCACCCCATTGTTCGGGTTTTCCATGAGCGGATTTGGGAGTACATCGGGGAGGCCGCAGCGAAGGTAGAGCTACGGCGGACCATGTACGGCGAGGGGAACCTCGGCCGGTGGCTGGACGAAATCCCCCGGAGCGACGAAGGTGGTGCCGACACCTCGGGGCATGGCGCGAACCCACAGGTGTGACATCGGGGCTCTCGCGTGTTGGTGTGCATTGTAATGTGCACACCCCCTCTTATGAATAAAGTGGAAATTGCCACCATGTTCTGACCGGTGTATTCCTATGCTCCGAGCAGCTGCCTGATAGGGACCGGCTGCTAGTCTCCGATGCTATAACCCGACGCCGTCTTCGGCGCTAGCAGCGGGCTGAGGACTCGTTGGACTTCTGAGCAAGACGAACCTCGACGAGCGAGGCTCCGGTGCGGGCGGTCGTCAAGGCGGAGCTGGACGAATAGCATTCCCAGATGCCCGAAGACGCTTATGCATTAGATATTAGGGGATGTTGATCGGTAGATACCTTTGTAAACATTCGTACATGAATGCAATAAAGACCAACCGAGACACTTATCCCCGTCACTTCTTCTTGGTCGCGCTTGCCTCCGGTAGGCACGTAGGACTTTACTTCGTGTACGCCTATACGCTAGGTGCGCTTGCCTCTGGTAGGCTCGTAGGACTTTACCTCACGTACGCCTGTACGCTATGTAGACCTTCGCGTGCTCCATCCTCCCCTTCGAAGTGGTGGTAGCGGAGCTGGCGCCTAGTCGAAGTGGACTCGCGAGCGCTCCGTCCCCTACCCTTCGAGGTGGTGGCAGTGGAGCTGGCGCCTAGTCGAAGCAGATGTGCGAGTGCTCCGTCCCCCATCCTTCGAGGTGATGGCAGCGAGGCTGGCGCCTAGTCGAAGTAGACGCACGAGCGCTCCATCCCCTACCATTTGAGCTGACGACCTCCATACTTTCTATTATGGGGCGCGTGCGGGGAAAACGCCCACGCCTCCTCCTGATGCTTCATGGGGCGCGTGCGGGGGCCAGCCTCCTCTGCACCTTGTCTACACCCTGTAGAGTTCACGAGGAGGCCAGCCTCTGCTGCGTTTTGTTTATACTCTGTAAAGCGTGTGGGACCATCAACCACGTCTTGTTTATACTCTGGGCAACGCCCACACGTGCGCGGGGACATCTACATCTTGTTTATACTCAGTAGAGTGCGCAGGGACAACATCCGCGTCTTGTTTGTACTCCGTAGAGTGCGCACGGAGGCGGACCTCGACGGTACATCTTATTTATACTCTGTAGAGTGCGTGCGGAGACGGACCTCGATGCTACGTCTTATTTATACTCCGTAGAGTGCGTGCGGAGGCGGGCCTCGATGCAACGTCTTATTTATACTCCATAGAGTGCGTGTGGAGGCGGACCTCGACGCTACGTCTTATTTATGCTCCGTAGAGTGCGTGCGGAGGTGGACCTTGACGCTACGTCTTATTTATACTCCGTAGAGTGCGTGCGGAGGCGGACCATGACGCTAAGTCTTATTTATACTCCATAGAGTGCGTGCGGAGGCGTCCCCCTACACATCTTTGTTTATACTCACGGAGAGTGCGAGCGCGAACGCGTGTCTTTGTTTATACTCACAGAGAGTGCGCGCGCGAACGCGTATCTTTGTTTATACTCATGGAGAGTGCGCGTGCGAACGCATGTCTTTGTTTATACTCATGGAGAGTGCGTGCGCGAACGCGTGTCTTTTGCGAGAAATAAGACTAGTTTCGCAAACAGTGAACTTTATTGAATTCCCGTTTGCGCGGGGGAGCGAATTACAAAAGGCAGGGTACTAACCATTAATCGCTCGGGGGCGGGAGTAGCAGCAATTTTCGTTGCCGCGGCAGCGAGATAGGGCGCGGTAGGAGCCTCTATTGCTGGAGCGATCCGCGTGGGAGCCCAGCGAAGTGTTTCTTGGAGCCGCTGAGTGCCCTTGCGCTGGCGTGCTCGGCCTAAGAGTCCCGTTGAACCCTGCGATGCGGGCCTCGGGTACCGAGTTCTATGCGCCAGGCCGCATCCTGGTCGTTGTGGGCGATGCTGATACCCTGCGGGCCCGGGAGCTTCATGCATAGGAAGCCGTGGTGTGGGACTGCCCCGAAGGAATTGAGGGTTGGTCGCCCCAATATGGCGTTGTAAGGATATGGGATGTCGACGATGTCAAAGGTGGCGTCTTCACTCCTCACATTGTCATCCCGGCCGAATGAGACCTGCAGGCATATCTGGACCAGCGCCCTGAGGGGTTGACCTCCGAAGCCCTACAGCGGAATTGTCGAGGGGCCCAAGCGACTTCGAGGGATTCCCATCTGGTCAAAGGCCGATGCAAACAAAATGTTCGTGGAGCTTCCTCCATCGACTAAGACGCGCCTGATGTCGCATCCTGCGATTGCATCCTGGATGACCACGGGATCTTGGTGGGGGAACTCCACACCTTTGGCGTCAGCGGGTGTGAAGGTGATTTCGTGCTGCGCCCAGTCCGGCGGTGTCTACGCCAGGTATGCCGCCACGTGGTGTAGCTTCCGCGTATAGGCCTTCCGCTGCAGCGTCGAGGCGAACTCTAGCGAGGAGCCCCCGAAGATGACGTTTATGACCCTGCGCTGGGCTCCCTCCAGGGCTTGGATCTGCAGGGGCCCTCCTGAGGTCGCTGCATGTGGGTTTCAATCCGCAGGGGGCCCTCCGGCGGCTGCAACCCCTGATTCTGAATCCACATGTGGTCTTCCAAGGGTTGCTGGACGTGGGCCACGACAGGCAGCCGCACCTCGGGGTTTCTATCCCTAGCGACGCTTTGCCGAAGTGCCACTATGGTGGTGCATGTGCGCGTGTCGTGGCTACCTCGACCGTGTACCTCGCACCACTGGCCATGGTGCTGGTCGTCGTACTCCGCGTGGGCTCTATCATCGTGACCCCGGCCGCACCCTCGCCCCTGGCCCTGGTGAGCCCTACCGTCGCGGCCGGCGGGGGCGTTGTCCTCGGAACCGCCCTCAATGTCGAAGACGTAGCATGCTCTCCGAGACTTCTGCTAGCCGCGCTTAGGCTTATTGCCCGATGAGTCATTGTGTTGGGCATCCTTGTGCTCGGCGACGTCTTTCGATGGCTCCTGCTTGCGCTTGCCCTTCGAGGAGCCTTCCTTCGCCGAGTCTCCGTTTTTCACTGCGCCCTCCGCCTGGTTGGTGTCGGAATCGTCACCTTGGTGCCGCCGCACGTCTTCTTCCACTCGGGCGTACTCTTCCATCTTGTCGCAGAGCTTTGCCACCGTCTTGATTGGCTTCCGTGCGTTGTATTCGGCCAGCGGCCCCAAGCGGAGGCCCTGTATTGCTGCGTTGATGATGGTTGTCTCGTTGACATCCTTGACCTGGCAGCGGACCTTCGCGAAGCGCTTGAAGTATTCCCGGAGCTTTTCCGAAGGTTTTTGCTTGACAACGAAGAGCTGATTCGCGTCGACGCACTCGATGTAGTTCCCTTGGAAGTTGTTGTAGAGGCAATTGCGGATCTGCTCTCATGCGTAGATGGAGTTTGGCTCTATGGTAAAGAACCAAGAGAGCGCTACTCCCTGCAACGCGAGGGGGAGTCCCTTCGCTTTCGTGGTGTCGTCCTCGCCTGCAGCCTCGATGGCGGTCTCGTACACGCACACGAACTCCCGAGGGTTCGTGTCTCCTTTGTATGGCTCGACGGCGCTGGGGAACTTGAAGTCCTCCGGCCATGCCGACTGCTGCAGGCCCGCAAAGAGTGGGGACTCTGGGTCGACGTGTCGTAGCGGGATGCGGCTGGACGTGGGGGCGTCGCGGCTGTCCGCCTGTTCTAGCGTGGGCTTCGGCACGACCACAAGCGGGGTCTACTGACTCCCAGCCTCTTGCATATCCTGCATGGCTCCCTGGAGATCCGCTAGCTCCCACTGGAGCGTGCCGATGGCCATCAGCAAGGCGCTTTCCACCGTTGGCACAGCCGGGGCAATCGGCGCGCCTGGTCGCACTGCTGGGGCAGCGGCGACCACGACCTGTGCTCCTGGGTTGCCCGATGCATTGGCGTGTTGGACTCCGGAGTTGGTGACGAGGCCCGCATTACCGTCGAAACCGCTCGCTGTTCCCACACCGGGTGTAGGGACGGCGGCCGAGCCGATGTGGGCGCTGGCGCTACCGCCCCCAACCACCCGGGCGGTGCTGCCGGTGTTGACCGTCATGCCGGTGGGATCGCTCGTCACGCGCGGGGCGGTGTCGGCCGTCGTAGCAGCGGTGGCGGGGTCGACTGTCGTGTGCGGGGTGGGGTCGACCGTTGTGCGCCAGGTGGGGTCGGCCATTACGCCAGCGGCGAGGTCGATCATTGCACGTGCGGCGGGGTCAACTGCTGCGCCAATGGTGATGAGGCCGACCGTCACGCCAAGAGTGTCGATGTTCGTTGCTGCCGCACCCGCGTCGTCGTCCACATCCGCGATCGCCGACGCCGAATCCCTGGTGTTGACACGAGACTCCGTCGCGCCCGCCTTCTTCTTCTTAGCCGCTGATGATGAAGCTTTCTTCGGTGCCATCCTTTCTTCAAATCTTGAGGCTTGCTCTTGTCCTCCCCACGGATGGCGCCACCTGTTGTGGTTACAGACCAAACAGAGAGAGAGGTATGGTAGTGGAGAGTTAGGTGAGCAATGCCCTGGGTTTCCCCATGGCCTGTACCGTATATATATATCCTCATGGGGAGTGTTTTTACAACCCTGCCCCTACACCTAAGTAACTCCCTCAAGGGTATTTATGTCATTACATATGTCCCATATTGGGCTTTACAGTCTTCTAACAGGCCGGCTGGGCTTAGGTGGGGGCCACCCCTACAACAATTTCCAATTTTCAGACTAAACAATATCTTCATATAGTACAAAATATAATTATGCATGCTATGCAAATATTTCCTAAATTTACTTTAAATGACGATAATTTATTTGGTCTCAAATGTTTATTCCTTTTAAGTTGCATTTATTGGGACATAGTATATATTAGACAAATTATATGCAGTATAAGAATATATTTTATTTGATCTCATATGTTTATTATTTTATGTTGAATTTATTTGGGGTGTATGTGTAGCAGAAAATAAAATGGAATAATTAAATAAGCAATCAATTAAAAACATAAGAACAAATGGAAACGAATAAAGATTATTGTAATCATATTTTTATTTTTTTCATTATCAATATATCTTTACTTTTTATTTTATATAATTTATTATTATTATTATTATTATTATTATTATTATTATTATTATCTTTTCTCTCTTTTTTTACTCTTGGCCCAGTTCAGCCTAGCCGACCAGCTTATTTGGCCCAAAGCGAGGCCACCAACTATGACCGCCGAACCCTAACCCTAACTTTATCCTACCTCCACCCTCTCCACTCCATCAGCCGCCGCCACACCTCCCATGTCTCTCCCAATTTCCCCTCCCCACTGATGCCTTCCTCTCTCTTTCTTCACCCCGACGACATCCCTAAGCTCCCCCTTGGCCTCCTCCTACTCGTTGCCACCCCCTCCTCACTCTCTAGCACCGCCATCTGGATCCACCACCTCTGGATCCGTCGTTGTTGGTGGCCATCCTTCCTAACGCCGATCATCCATGCCATTGTCAGCCATCCTCTCCCTACAATATTCCAAATTCTAGAGAAGGCAAAAGTAAGTAAAATTTAGAACTTTTTGTATGCATCTTATTTCATTTGGTTTTATTGGTGTTCCTTTGGGAAAATGACTTACGAATGCAATTTTTTGGAAAAAAGAAAAATACAATTGATAGAATTCACATTGAATTCAAAATCGAATCTAAAAAGAAGATCCAAAGGTGGCTTGGGAGAATTTATAGTAGAAACCAAATCCAAAACTCAAATATAACTTCATGGCACAAGAAATAAAAATTTGAGCATTGTTTTAACTTGTTCCTTAAATTATTCTAATTAAATTATTTGTGATACACAAAATAGTAGATTCTACATAATTTTTGAGAAAAATATATGTCTTTGAAAATTTTGGAAAAATTAAAGATGAATCTTCACCATGTCTGGAGGCTTCACAAAAATTTTAATAATATTTAGAGCTCATTTGCTATGTCTAAAAATTCTTTAAACCTCTAAGCTGAGCCAAACCGCCTTCTTTAATTACTCCTTTCCACCTTCTCCATTGTGAAGGCATATTCTTGAACTTTATGCCTTCTCTCCATCACTTCAAATCCTGACACTAATGGGTGGGACCAGGCCCTACCTGTCAGGCCATCTCTCTTCACTCGCTGACACACTAGGCCCAGTAGTAGTCTTCTACTCCCACACCCGCGCCAGCTCTACCATGGCCACACTAATGCCACTAAATTTTGATGCCATGCCCATGGTTTTCCCCATACTGCTGACTAATGCTGAACCATCACCTCAACACGATGCATCTCTTCCCCTTTGTCTCTTCTGTGCATCACGCACTATGGAGAAGCATCGAGCCGCTCTGTCTCCGCCATGCTCGTGAGAACTCACAAAGCAATCTCAGTTGTCTCGTGCCTATAAAGCCTTTCCAAATATGCCATCATGTCCCTTGTCTCTTCCTCACTCCATTTCCATGAAAACTAAGTTTTTCCCTCGTTGCTTTGCCCGAAACATGCCATCTCCCTTAGCAATGGTGAGCGTGTACTGCCGAGCTCCACTATGGCCCGAGATCTCAATGAACCTGTTGCAATTTCTAACTGGGTCGCCTTGTGTTCCACATCCGCTAGAAAACTTCCCCTCAACTAATTTCATGATTCATGCAAATGCTTGTCGGATTTGAGCCATCTTCCTCAGCTTCGGCTGAAAACGCCGCCGATGACGTCGTTGCCTCTCCAACAAGATATAGCGTAATTCCTCCCCTCAGAGCACCCTTGACTCTTCCTTGAGCTCATGCAACCCTCATTCGCAGCTCTTCTTACTGTGGAGCTTCCTTGTCATGGACGTCCTCTACACCACCTCTGCTCCTTTGCATCCGGCCACTCCAATGCCTCTCCGACATTACCAACCCCCTTAGTGGACTTCTCGTAGTCCATAGTTGCTCGCGTGCCAGTTAGATTTGGAATCCCTCATTGTTGCCTAGCCTTCGCCATTGCTCAACATGAAGCCACCACAACAGTCACCATCGACACTCTCCGGTGACCATTTGGTCCCAACGCCCACTGCCTTTGGATTCACCAGGCTCTCTACAATCCATTTTTCCCATCACATGTAGGATCACTTGTAAGAATGCAAACTAGCACTAATAACAGATTTACACCTAGTGAGTCTGTGACAAGTGGGCCAAGTTAAAATCAATTAAGGAATTTTAATTAAACTAAGAATTAAAACATGAGTCACTGACATATAGGACCCACTCACAAATGAATAAATAAAAACATGATTTAAACCATATGAGACTGACATGCATAGTGTAGAGACCTGAATATATAAATCCGGACTCTCCTGTGTGTTCTGCACTAGTCCAGGATCACGCTAGTGCACACAGTATAAATAAAGATGAAATATCGAACATATCACGATTTACTAAGAAAAGACTCAAATATTATTAATAATCATCAGAGTGCGACCTTATGGCCAAGCTTACAATTAATAGCCTGAAAGGCTTAAAAGAAACTAGCAGCGGAAATCCAAAAGAAAGCGCAGCAGCCAATCGACACGCCCACAGGCTATCGAGTGGAGAACGGCCTAATCCGCGAAGACGTCAAGTACTCTCATTCGGAACCTCCTGCCGTGATACTCCTCCTCCTCAATCGAGCAACGGGGCATAAAGCCGTGAGTACATAGAGTACTCAGCAAGTCGTTTGTAACAAAGATGCAATATAGTATGCAAGGCTTACCAATGGATGGCTGAAAGGTTAATTTTGCAGAAAGCAACAATTTAAAGTAAATACAATAAATAGATTGTAAAGCTAATTTATCAACAGACACTAAGTAGATAATCAAAGGAATTGAATAAAACCACAAGTGAACTAACCATTCACTTCCCAGCTCAAACCAAACCAGATTTCATAAAGACTCTACCCCTCGTGTGAAATCACCGAGCATTGTCCATGACCGAGGACACGGCTATTCGAATAGTTTTACACTCTGCAGAGGTTGCACAACTGTACCCACACGATGTGATCATCCTCACGTTAAAGAAAATCACAACAAGGCTTTTACAATGATCCATCTCAACCTGATCCCACTCGCTAAGGTTTCGCCGTCGAGTAGAGTAACCCTCTAGTCGATAATTGCCCCCTCTTGCGCCACAACAACATCAGTAATGAAACCAAAGTTGAGACTTCACAAGTTATTATGCCAGGTCTATCCCATACTAGACATGTGGTTTGCACGATCAAGCTCAGATCAATGGCGCACAAAGTTAAGTCCTTAAAAATTACCCAGGCGAAGCATCCACATCCCAATGTGCGACCAGCACCCCCTTTACTGCACGATCATTCGCCCAAGTGAAAGCCAAGTTTGTATAACCAATGCTCATGACACTACCCATGCCATGGCAAACAAATTTTATAACTGTGGTTAACCACCACGTTCAAGTATATCATTAAATCAAGATTAATTAACCACATGTGATGATAAACCCAACGTACTAGTAATAAGCATGGCTAAGCATTTCAGACGTATGCCCATGTGACAACTATTATTGTATCACTAAATAATTACCCATCCTATGGTGACAATATAATCAGGGTATTCAAATTATCAAGGAGGGATTAATCAATTTGGACAATAACTACCAATACAAGGGTTTTATAATAAAGTAGCAATGCATGATAGATTAAAGCAACATAATACATAATAGATTGGAAAACTGGGTTCAACATGATCAAAGAATACGACTTGCCTTGGCCTTGCTCAGCTGAGGGTTCTTTGTCTTCAAATCCAACTTCCGCTCCCTCGAACACGCGATCTAACGAGAGAGAAAACGAGATGAAAAGACAAAATAAATTCAAATAAAATTCAAATGAACTCCAAAAACTTTCAAACCTGAACCAAAAGGAAGAGCTCAATTTTAGATGAATTTAGGAAAAAGAACGGGGTCAATCGGAGCTAGGACGAGGGAGAACGGGCTCTTGGAAAATTGGATCTAAAGGAAAATCGGGAAAATCGGAAATTGCACCAGGTCTTTGTGGACCAGCGCATGGAGAGCTGGGTCTACGGTAGGCTCGGCTCACGGAACAAGACGGGTGATCGGGCTCTGGCGCAAGCGGTGAGTCCGACGTGGCTGCCGACGGGCGACACGTGGGCGGTTTTGGCCGACGTGGCACCGATCGGGCATAGCCGATGCGGCGGGTTTACGTGCCACCGACAAGTGGGCCCAGTGTCAACGGCTCGGCGCACGGAGACCCGTGCACGAAAGGCGAGCGGCGGCGCGATCGGGCGCGCCAGCCGGGCGTGGCGCGCGCGGGACCGAGGCGGCGCGGACGGAGCGGCCGAGGCGCGGCGCGTTGGCCGGCGCGCGGCACGGCGCGGGGTTTGGCCGGCGGGAGGGGTGACGGCGGCTCGGCGGTCGGCGCGATCGAGGCAGCGGCGGAACTCACCGGCGGCGGCGAACGGCGAAGCGACAGCGGCGAAGCCGCGCGGCGGGCACGGCGCGGCGGGCGGCGAGAGCGCGCGAGGCGGCGGCTCGGGGCGAAGAAGCGAGGTCACCCCGCCAAATACACGGACGCCGAGGCGTTCGGCTTCGAGACGGCGGAGGAAAACGGAAGGCGGCGGTGTCCCGACGGAGACGGGGCGAGTCCGGTCGAGACGACTCGACAAGTGGGCCCCACTGCCGCAGCGCGGACGGCGCGGTCGAGATGGCGCGCGGCGTGAGCGAAGCGGCCGAGATGGCGACACGCGTCGTCCATCGGAAGGGCAAGCGCGCGCGCGCGGTCGGATCGGCGGCGCGTGGCGCGCGAGGGCGCGGTGAGGCTCGCTGGTCCGGGCGGCGGCCGATCGGGCTATCTTGTGCTGGACCGGGCCGGGGTTGGGCCCTCCGGTTTTAGGAGATTAGGATTTTCTTTTTCTTTTCTTTTTCCAGAAATTCAAATAAACTGTTTTGAGCTCTAGAAAAATAGCAAATAAATCCAGAAAAATCCAGGAAAATTCCAATAAATTCTCTGAGACACAAGGAACTCAAATAAAATAACATTGGCAAATGTTAATGTTTATCTTAATCATATTAAATCCTTTCAATTTAATAAAATTCCAATTAAGCTTTAATTAATTCCAGAAAAATTCAAATGGTGAATTTTATTTTAAAAAGCTTCAAAAAGGCTCTGAAAATCAGGATGTTACACATAGCCCACATGTTGAGAATTTCAGAAAATGAATAAAATGGAAATGTCGTTTTTAGTTATATGAAAGTTCGCTTTGTTTCTTGGAAAGCGTATTTTTAGAAGAACATATGTGGAAGTTTGCTCTCTGTTGGAATCGTATTTCTAAGAAGTATACCGTCGACGTCATCACTACTAACAATTTTCTGAATTTATGATCCAAACCATTCAAATGGCTATAACTTTTGCATATGAACTTCAAATTAAACAATTTTTGTCTCTAAATTTTTTTAAATCATTCCCTTTCTAAATATGCAAAAATATTTAAATTTGGTCTCCTTATGAATTTATTTGGCTCATATTTCTACTCGTTTGGATTTTACCGAATAGATACCATCACACCAGACAATTTTGAGATGCTTCCAAGCCATTCTCAATTATTTTATATTATTTGCAAAATCTATTATGCATGTATGTATGTTTCACTAAAGTCGTTCTATTGTGGGTATGGTAGTTATATCCACTTGAATGCGTTAAACCTCCGTGCAAATTTGATATCCCTACTGTTATAACCTTTAGGACATGGTTTAGATACTAGCTAATATCAAAATTGGGTATATTACAATGAGTATATGGTCTAGATGCTTAGCCACGCACTAGTTTTCAATAAGTTTTAACTTTCGGAAAAACTTGCAGGTGGATATGGGTGATTTTGAAATGTTGAACCAGAGGAGAAACCTATGGTAGTTTGATATAAAATAAAATAAAAAACTTAGATTTAGATGTGAGTGGTTTATATTTGAACTGATGAATGTGAGAAAGAATCTTGCATGTAGATAGGGAGAGATTCTCACCTGGGTCAATTAAGAACTGAACACTATTGTCGCACATTTAAGTCTAACTGTGCAACCACATGTGCTCTATGGGCTCTAGAGCTAACTAAGTTATCTTGGACTAGCCTTGCATTTTGGTAGGCCGAAGTATTGAGGGCATTCTAGGAAAGTTTGCTCATATGGGCTCCCTTTATCGAGACATTGGGACCAAAGCTTGCCAATACAACAATAAATGCCCACTTGAGGGACGGACCTAAGTGAGGGTCCTCACTTGGGGGATGGACCTAAATAAGGGTTCAAATGCTCACTTCAGGGATGGACCTAAGTGAGGTTCAACATTCATAGGGCTGGTGTGTCGGACTCCAGAGCAACGACTTCAGAACCCTCTATGTAAATCGCACTAGTCCAGAAACAGCTAGTGCACATAGCGAAACAAAGATACATATCGAGCACAAATGACCAAGCAAATATATATTAAATAAAAGAGTACGGCCTTATGCTAAGTATTACATCAATGCTCTTTAGCAACACTAATAAGGCAAATAACTGCGGAAGCAAACTGGTAAACAGCGAAGCCCAAGCCTGCCCACAGGTAGTCAACTGTAAGACGCATCCAACTCGAACGTGTCCTCACCATAGTCGAAGTCATCCTCCTCTGATATGAGATAGTAAGGTGAGTACAAACTTATACTCCGCAAATCACACGGAGAATGCAACTTAATGATAAGGGCATCAATGGAAGGCTCTTAGGGTTATTTTACATAAAACAACATTTAAAGAAATACAGTGAATAGATTGAAATTGCTAAATGTAATATTGTAAGTAAAAACAATAATTGCAAATGAAATTAATACCGTTAGTGCAGGCTCTGACCAAACACTAACCTAACCACGGGTATCCCAATTGGCTCATCTTTACCAAAAGATCTTGTGTGGATTCCACACGTTCCCAAACTCTTGTGGATTCTATCCATCCACCAGGTTTTCATAAACCATTTTGAAAACAAAGTCTAATTCGTGAAAAAATTCACTCAGCATGCTCATGACCATGGGCACGGCTATCCAGGATAGATTATACATTCTGCAGAGATTGTATAGTTTTACCCACAAGACATGATCATCCCATATTGCCATCGGATTAACACACTTCCTTTGGTGTGCGGCGAGGAGATCATGATAAGGCCTTTACAATGCAAAGCCTTCAACCTGGCCAAGTCAACTCTAAGGTTTCACCCCAGTAAGGAATCCACCAGACCGGGACCCCCTCTTGAGCCGAGTGAGACTTCTCATGGCCTACGCCACGCTCACTTTCAACCTACTACATGACTCAGGTTGGGACCTGTAAATTAATCAGCTAGGACTATCCCATACCAGCCTTGTGGTAGTACGATAGGGCTTTGCAACAGTAGCTCACAGACTGATCCTTAATTGACTTGGGCTCAACCACATACCCCCTGTGCACGACAATCAACGCTGTGTCTCCGAACAACAGCGCATGCCTACACCCACGACCTAACCTTTAGCCTAGGTCTAAACCAGGTTTCATATTTTATTTTTGAAATAATTTTATAAACATTCTTGACTCACTGAAGTCAAGAATACATTTAGAGGACTTATCATTTCATGTAAAGAGTTCATCATTTTATGTGACAAGATATCTCAGTCCAAAGTTATTTCTATGCAAGACTAAGCATTTGCTACCAAAAGATCTCTAGCCATACTAGTGTACTAACTAGAGTTTAATCTAGGGTGACAAAGTATAGGGGTTTGCAAAGTCAAAGGAGGAGATAACAAACAGGTATTAACTAAATTTAAAACTGAATTGAAATATAGTGAATAAAAATAGGCATGCAGAGTTAATTTAAGACAACATAAATTTTATTTGAAACTTGGGATCAACATGATCAAGAAGTGTGACTTGCCTTGCTCTACAGTGGGGTGAGAGTCGTCGTCGAAGAAATCTCCCGAATCGTCGTAGTCTATACGTGAAAATAACCCACCAAATTTAAATAAAATCAAAATAAATTCAAAACAACTTCAAAATTTTGAATTGAGGGCAGAAGTGGATAGAGGGGGAATTTTGTTAATGAATTTAGAAATTTGAATGGGCTCAATCGGAGTTAGGATGAAGAAGAATGGGCTCTCTGAAGTCTTGTGGTCTGTGTACACCTCACAACGGTTTCCAATGAGATAGTGCCACTAGATCTTCAATGCATGTACTAATGCGGCTAACTCCAGGTTGTGCGTGGGGTAATTACCCTCATATGGTCTTAGTTGGCGCGATGCATAAGCTACCATTTTTCCTTCTTGCATCAGCACACAACCAAGTCCCTGCTAGGAGGCATCACAAAACACCTCAAAATCCTTATGGATATTCGGCTTCAAACAGGCTTCGCGGAGAGGCAAGGAAGCCAAGGGGGTCGACGGCGAGGCACAAGGACGCCGGAGGCGGCGGCGATTTCTCGCCGGAGTCCGGGGCGGCGGCAAAGGCGCACCGCATCGGGGCACTGAGGGGCTCGGGAGAGGGGCGAGGAGGCGGAGGGAGGAGGTGCCCGAAGGGGGTTTTATAGGGGGTGGAGAGGAGTGGGCCAGGCGGGTGGTCGCGAGAGGGGAGGTGGGTGGCGGCTGTAGCGGGGAGTGGGGAGTGGGGGAGTGGCCGCATAATTGGAGGGGATGCTGGTGCGGGGTTGCGGTAGAGGCGGCGCACGAGGGAGACGTGGGGTGGTGCTCGCGCGGGAGAAGGGTGGTGGTGGTGGTTTCGGTGGGGAAGACGGAGCTGGGCGCGCGGAGGAAGAAGGCGGGCGGGGAAGAAGCACCCAACAAGCGGGCCCCAGCAACAGAGAGAGTGGGAGAGAGGAGGCGTGAGCGGCGGGGATGAGGTCGCGTGGCGAGGGAAGAAATCAGGCGGCAGAGGAGATTAAGTGGGAGGGGATGGCTGGATGGGCTCGGGTGGTGGCGTGGCATAGTCCGGCCCGTCCACGCGTCGAGCGACGGGAGGGGAGAAGCGGGATGTGGGAGGCGACGTGGGCGGAATATAGCCGTCCATGCGTCGGCCGGAGGGAGATGTTGGGGTTTTAATTTTTAAATTGGATTTTGGATTTTTAGAAAACCCAAGAAAGAAGAATAAAGCTTGGAAATTAGCAAAAAGATCCAAATAAATCCCAGAAAATTCCTATAATTCTAATAAAATGCAAGGAACTCAAATAAAATTAACTAAACTCATTTTGAACAAATTTTATTACAAATATTACTAGTTTTTTCTCTAGGATCAAAATGAAAACAAATTAAATTCTTGAAAATAAAGTTTGAAATTTTGGGATGTCACATGGTGCAAGATTAGGACGATGTGATGTAAAAGCTATATGATAATCACTTTCGTTGTATGCCTAAGGAAGCGTATAGTTGCCGATAGTGTATTTGATTATCTCATGTGCATAAAGTTGTACAATCTCTCAAGTGTGTTAAAAATTATTTAAGTAGTTGTGCTCGTCGTCATGAGCATGCTTGGATGTTGCCACAATGGGTATAGATTTTATTGTTACAAAATTATTTCGATAGAAAAGATGAGATGGCATGTACATGTCATGTGTGCCATGCCCATGGTCGGGAATTGTGTGATGATCACAGCCAAGGAGGGTTGTGAATGAATGTGATTTACTGTTACTAAAGTTATATAAATGTTATTTCATTACATGTCAATTGCTCTTTATAATTCCATTACAAATTACTACTTATCGATATTGCGAGCAAAAGCCGCTTCATGCTGAAAATAACTTGTAGCATAGAGCCTTATTCATTGTTAGCCTTGCATTTATATATACATTGTGATACACTACAATTCTTGCTGAGTACACAATGTACTCAACCTTGCTTAAAATATTGTTGTTCACAGGATAAGGAAGAACTTATGCCAGACGATGCGTATTTTCACCCGACACTGGGGAATACGACAATGGGTCATTCTAGCGCCTTATCCTAGTCAGTTGCCTATAGGCTATGGTGGCACACCACTGGTCTCTTTTGTTTATTTACTTATCTTCCGCTGCAATTTAATCTTGCTACTTATATTTATTTGGCCAATTGGCCGCATGTTGTAAACTTTATATACATCGCTTATCTATTTATCCTTTTTGCTACAAATTAATTGTATGCTCAATTTTATATGAATTTATAAGGAAGAATTGGGTCAATGGAGTTAGGACAGAGAAGAATGGGCTCTTGGAAGGTTTAAATCTAAGAAAAAGGGAAAACACTATTTGGATTTTTCTAGAATTATTTTCATAAAGAAAAATTGAATTTATGATGTCGGCATGGAATTTATATTTTGACCAAACTATTTTCCTAAAGAAAAATTGACTCGGGTCACTGACATGAGGGCCATCGATCTATGGACCAAGTCCATGAGCTTGGTTCACAAGTCTACGGTGCACCGGGTTTACGGAACAGGGACTGACGCGTGGGACTAAGGTGTCATAGGCACGATTCATGGTGGATGGGGTCTATGGATGACACACGGTGTTGATGCAGCATGCAATGACATTAGGGATGACACAAGGCACGGTGGACGAAGCAGCGCACATGAACCAAGGCGATGCATGCGACTCGAGCAATCGACGCAATAGGCGAAGCAGTGGGCAGGGCGCGTGAGGTTTAGTGACACGATGATGGGGAAAGGCAGTGAGGACAGATGGTGGGGAGAATGACGGTGAATCAACAGGCGGCTCACTGGCGGTGAGGACAAAGGTGACGATGCGGTTCTCTGGCAAGGAATTGACGACGGTGAAGAAGATGACAACAACTCAACTTCAGTAGAAACTCGACAGCGGCACAAGGCGAAGGCAATAAGGCGGCTCGGGTGCAGAAAAGTAGGGCATGGGCATGCTATTTAAGGAATAGACACCAAGGATTCCTAGACGAACATGGTGGAGAGTCACAGTCGGAGACGACGAACGGCGGCAACCCGAATAACTCGAAGACAAAGTCTAGGCCAAGAATGACTGAACTAATAGTAGGACCCATTATCAGTGAAAGCACAGTGAGGCGTACGTGGCTACTATGTGTGGAAACACAAATGGGCAAAACGTGGTGCGGGCACAAATCAGACAGCTTGCTAGAGGGAAGGAAGGGCAAGCAGCGGTGATCAAGACGAGTGGCCACGACGTGAATCAAACGGCCAAGGAAAATTGGGACAGGGTGGTAGGCTGGCCAAGGCACAGAAGAAATGGGTCGGCTTTGGGTTTCAGCCCAAAAATGCTTTAAGGGATTTTTCTAACATTTGTAAATTTAGTAAATAAGAAAAAGGATTAGAGCTCTATGAAAAAGCAAATAAATCTAGAAAATCGAAGAAAATACTAAAACAATCCTTGTAACACAAGGACCTCAAATAAAACAATTTTGAGCTACTTGAAATTTAGTCGTTCATATTAAATCTTTTTAATTTCTAAAAATTCAATTTAAGCTTTATTTAATTAAGAAAAATCCAAATCCTACTAGCATTTCTCTTTCTTCCCCTTCTTCTCCTTTCTCTGCTAGTGGGCCCAACCCTTTTCTTCTTCTTTCTTTTTCTTTCCTACTCCTTCCTCCCTCTCTTTCTTTCTTTACTTTTCCCTATTCCCACCCGTTCTATCCCTCTTGGCATCATGTCATTGCATGCCATCGTCTTGAAAGACACTGCACACCCACACCTTCCATCTATCGACCGTCCCCTCACCATGCCCCGCACACCCATACCATGCGCCACCACCTCAACATGAGAGCCACAACCGCACTAAGTTAGCCATGCCACTCCCAATGGATTGGTCGTGACCACAAAGACACCATAATAGGGCCTCCATAGCATTCCTTCTAGCTATTTAAACCAATTTGTCCTTCTCCCTCATCTCCTCATCCTCCTTCCCTCCCTTCGTCCACCACAACAGCGCGCTGTGCCAAATGCTAGCCACCATTCCGGCCTCTCTGGCGACCTCCACCCGAAAGTGCCCATGTCACATCATGTTCTACCCTCTTAAGTGCTAATCCCTTCAACCAATTTTGAGTCCTGCTCACCGGAGTACACCCAAGCTTCTTTCTCCCTCGCCACCAGCCATTTCCACCACCACCTTGCTCATTCCTCCTCTAAAGCATCCCAGTCCAATCTGTTTCTCTATGAGCATCATCACATCATCCTCGTTCTTCCCCAAGCATCACCAAAGCTTCATTATGCCCCAACATGCTAGCAGCACGAGCCCATCTGCGCTGCCGAAGGCCATCGCCACCGGTCATCCATGCTCACCTCCAACCATGCCCTCGCCACCAGTAAGTCCCCTATGGTACACTCTTGCTCATGTGCACCCCTCTTTTCTCCCCTCTCCTTTTGACCGCTGCCGCCCCAAGGCCTCCCTAAGCTTGGCTGCTATCGCCTCAGTCGATCGCTCCCAGCGCCACCTTAACCCATTCCGTCACACAGAGTGGCTTTCTCATGCCCCCATTGACCCCATTTTGCCCACTGTCACCCCCTTCCGGCCACCGCCCACCACTGGCACCACCGCCCCACCTTGCGCCCTCCTCCCCTGTTCGGCCAAAAGAACACCGCCCACCCCGTCTCCTTTGTTCTGTGTTTCTAAGGTGTATGCATGTGGGCCCTCCATTTTATTTAGAAGCTAATTCAATTAATTACTAATTATCTAAGTTAAAGTCTATGTAAAGTATAATTGATGACTCACAAATACGATGAGTTGTTTTCCAGTTAGAAAATAATTATGTGAAATTTAAGTAATTAGCATAAGTCGAAATAAGAATAAAAGATATGGACAAGAATTTAATTATGAAATTAGAGTAAAAATTTATGTAAAATGAAAAGATTGGAAGATTTAATTTGATTAATTGCATGTCACTAAGGGATGTAAATAATTAATAATTGGTATACCAACAATATTACTTAAAAATTAAGTGTTAATTCAGGGCATTATTAGCATATAGCTCTGTATAATTTCTAGATATCGTGAGAACCTATTAAGAATGACAACTAAGTTAAAATCAGGAAAATTGGTCCCTATGTGTCTATTAAAATATAAATAACCTCTAGGTCATCGGTCATTGAAATAACCTCACTAATGTATAATCTGAAGAACTAAGTAATATTATGACCAATTAATTAGATCCTAATAAAGGTGATCCGCCAACACCAATAGGTGGTAATTTGAAGTCCACTGATACCCACATATAGTTAGGAGTTACATTTTATCCAATATGCATTTAAAACACTAGAATGGTTCGACAGTCGCGGATCAATAGTAATTAGAAATTTGCTAAAGTAGCTATTTAAATAACACTGACTAAATAAATAATCCCATGTGATAATAGATTGTGGAGTTAATCATTTATGTAATTAATTGATTAATTAGCAATTAGAATCTCATAAAATACCCCATCTCGAATCTCCAGGAACTTGAACTCTAAGTTTAATCCGATAAACTAATGTTATGCACATCACGGGTGGAACTCATTCCCTAATTCTTAAATATTGACATTCAACAAATAGCACCTGTTGTAGGGGTGGCCCCCACCTAAGCCCAGCAGGCCTGTTATAAGAATGTAAAGCCCAGTATGGGACATATGTAATGACATAAGTGCCCCTGAATGGAACACTCACATGTAAGGGTATAATTGTAAAAAGTACTCCCCATATGAATATATACACAGCACAGGCCATGGGGAGAAGCCCTAAGCCATTACTCTCCAACTCTCCACTACCATCTCTCTCTCTGTTTGGTCTGTAACCACAACAGTTGGCGCCGTCCGTGGGGAGGACAGGAGTAAGCCTGAAATCCAAAGAAGGATGGCACCAAAAAAGGCTTCGTCGACGGCAGTAAAGGGGAAGAAGATGGCTGGAGAGGGGCGTCTTGTCGGTACCAGGGCTTCGGCGTCAGCTGTCGCGGTAGAGGGTGATGGCGCGGGTGCGACGGTCGCGGACGTCAGTGCTCGCGCTACGACGACAACCGACCCCACCACCACCACGACGACAACCGACCCCGCCACCACCGCGACGACAACCGACCCCGCCACCGCTACGACGACAACCGACCCCGCCACCGCAGCGACGACGACCGATCCCACCACACTCGCGGCAATGACCACTGGTGGTGCGGACCGTGAGGCTGGAGCTAGCCGTGAGGGAGTAGCCGGCAGCTCGAGAGCCCGTGAGGTGGTCGTCGCCGCGTCGACTCACCTGACAAGCGCACCGGCGGCTCCGACCGCATCCGCGGTAGAAGGTGTCTTGCTGGCGGCCATCAACGCGTTTCGGCAGGAGCTAGGGGATCTCCGCGGGGCTGTCCGGGATCTACAAGAGGCTCGGAGTCAGCAAACTGCGCCAGTGGTCGCGCCAGAACACACGCCGGAGCGGGCGGATAGCCGCGACGCCCCCACGTCTACCCGCGTGCAGCTGCGGCGTGTGGATCCAGAGTCCCCGCTCTCGGCGGGCTTACAGCAGGCGGCGTGGCCCGAGGGCTTCAAGTTCCCCAGCGTCATCGAACCATACAAAGGCGACACGGACCCTCGGGAATTCGTACGGGTGTACGAAACCGCAATCGAAGCTGCTGGAGGAGACGACGCCACCAAGGCGAAGGGACTCCCCCTTGCGCTGCAGGGAGTGGCGCTTTCCCGGTTCTTTACTATAGAACCAGCCTCCATTTACGCGTGGGAGCAAGTCCGCGATCGCCTTTACAACAATTTCCAAGGGAACTATGTCGAGCGAGTTGACGCGGACCAGTTGTTCGCAGTAAAGCAGAAACCCTCGGAAAAGCTCCGGGACTACTTCAAGCGCTTTGCGAAGGTACGTTGCCAGGTCAAAGACGTTAACGAAACCACCGTCGTCAGTGCAGCTATCCAGGGTCTCCGCCCAGGCCCAATGGCCTAGTATAACGCGCGAAAGCCAATCAAGACGGTGGCGAAACTCTTCGACAAAATGGAAGAGTACGCCAGGGCGGAGGAGGACGCACGGCGAAGACAGGGCGACGACTCCGACACTAACCAGGTTGGCGGTTCAGCTGAAGGCGAGGACCCGCTGAGGGACGGCTCCTCGAGGGGAAAGCGCAAGCCTGAGCCCTCGAAGGACGTGCCCCAGCGTAAGGACGCGCCCCAGCATAAGGACGCCACGCCCAAAGAGCCGTTCGACAGGCCCAAGCGTGGCCACCAGAAGTCGCAGCGTGGCCGATATGTCTTCGACATCGAGGGTGGCTCCAAAGAAAATGACTCCGCTGGCCGCAGCGGTAAGGGGCGTCGAGGTCGAGGACGCGGCCGCGGCCGCGATGACAAGGGTCGAGGGTATAATGATGACCACCACTACGGGCAGTGGTGCGTGGTCCACGGCCGTGGCGCCCACGATACGCGTGCATGCGTCTCTATTGCGGCGCTCCGCGAAAGCGTCTCCAGGGATAGAAACTTGGAGGAGCGCCTGCCCGTGGTGGCCCACGTCCAGCATCCCTATGAAGCCCCCGCTCAGGTCCAGGTGCCAGAGGCGCATTCCAACGAAGGCCTTCTGCGGATTCAGGGCCCCAGGCAACAGCCACGGGGGGACCTTCCGCAGCTGCAAGCCCCGGAAACATCCCACTACAGGGTCATCAATGTAATCTCCGGAGGCTCCTCGTTGGCATTTACCTCAGCACGCCAGCAGAAGGCCTATGTGCGGAGGCTGCACCATGTAGTGGCATACCCCGCGCAGGCGCCGCCGGACTGGGCACAGCACGAGATCACCTTCACACCCGCCGATGCTCAGGCCGTGGACTTCCCGCACCAGGACCCCTTGGTCGTTCGGGTCGTTATAGCAGGGTGCGACGTGGGACGTGCCCTAGTTGATGGTGGCAGCTCCGCGAACATCCTGTTCGTGGCAGCCTTCGACCATATGGGAGTCCCCCGAAGCCGCCTGCGCCCCTCGGGAATCCCGCTACAGGGCTTCGGGGGACAACCCCTCCGGGCGCTGGGTCAGGCATGCCTTCAGGTCTCTTTTGGCCAAGACGGCAACGTGCGGGCCGAAGATGCAACCTTTGACGTCGTCGACATCCCCTACCCCTACAATGTCATACTGGGGCGCCCAATCCTCAATTCTTTCGGAGCGGTTCCACATCACGGCTATCTCTGCATGAAGCTCCCGGGGCCGCGGGCCGTTATCACTGTCCGTGGTGACCAGGCCATGGCTCAGCGTATCGAGCACGGTCCCAGAGGTCGGCGCCGAGATGCTCAACAACGCGCCTAGGATTGGCACCGCGGCACGGGGCTCAGAAGTGCTCACCGTGATCCCCAACAAGCCTCACAGGTAAACCCAATCACTAGAGGCTCCGGCTATCTCTGCCTTTTTGTAATCGCTCGCCCGTGCAAACGGGAGTGTAATAAAATTCACCGTTTTATTGCTAAAGAAAGAAAGAAAATATATATATATATATATATATGTATATATATAGGCACATGTATATGTACATGTACGCGGTGGGAACGCGCGCAGGCTTCGCCTGTACGTGTGCCTCCGCAACATAAACTAAGTTGTAGCGTCGAGGTCCGCCTCCGCACGCGCCAGTCCACGGACTATAAACAAAGTCGTAGCGTCGAGGTCCGCCTCCGCACGCGCCAGTCCACGGACTATAAACAAAGTCGTAGCGTCGAGGTCCGCCTCCGCACGCGCCAGTCCACGGACTATAAACAAAGTCGTAGTGTCGAGGTCCGCCTCCGCACGCGCCAGTCTACGGACTATAAACCAAGTCGTAGCGTCGAGGTTCAGCTCCGCACGCACCAGTCTACGGACTTTAAATTAAGACGTAGCGTCGAGGTCCGCCTCCGCACGCACCAGTCTACAGACTTTAAATTAAGACGTAGCGTCGAGGTCCGCCTCCGCACGCACCAGTCTACGGACTTTAAATAAAGTCGTAGCGTCGAGGTTCAGCTCCGCACGCATCAGTCTACGGACTTTAAATTAAGACGTAGCGTCAAGGTTCGCCTCCGCACGCACTAGTCTACGGACTTTAAATAAAGTCGTAGCGTCGAGGTTCAGCTCCGCACGCATCAGTCTACGGACTTTAAATTAAGACGTAGCGTCGAGGTTCGCCTCCGCACGCACCAGTCTACGGACTTTAAATTAAGACGTAGCGTCGAGGTCCGCCTCCGCACGCATCAGTCTACGGACTTTAAAAGAAGTCGTAGCGTCGAGGTTCAGCTCCACACGCATCAGTCTACGGACTTTAAAAGAAGTCGTAGCGTCGAGGTTCGGCTCCGCACGCATCAGTCTACGGACTTTAAAAGAAGTCGTAACGTCGAGGTTTAGCTCCGCACGCATCAGTCTACGGACTTTAAAAGAAGTCGTAGCGTCGAGGTTCAGCTCCGCACGCATCAGTCTACGGACTTTAAAACAAGTCGTAGCGTCGAGGTTTAGCTCCGCACGCATCAGTCTACGGACTTTAAAACAAGTCGTAGCGTCGAGGTTCAGCTCCGCACGCGTCTACGGACTTTAAAACAAGTCGTAGCGTTGAGGTTCAGCTCCGCACGCATCAGTCTACGGACTTTAAAACAAGTTGTAGCGTCGAGGTTCAGCTCCGCACGCATCGGTCTATGGACTTTAAAACAAATCGTAGCGTCGAGGTTCAGCTCCGCACGCATCAGTGTACGGACATTAAAACAAGTCGTAGCGTCGAGGTTTAGCTCCGCACGCAACGGTCCACGGACCTTAAATCAAGTCACCGCATTAAAGGTACCCCCTGCGCATGCCGTACGGGATGTACACAGGATGCATGCACAGAGGCCCAACTCCCATAAGAGCCCTACCGGCGTAGGGCGTCGAAGGCTGGACATAGTAAGGACGCGCAAGCAGAGCACTAGGCGCCAGCCCCGCCGCCATCAGAGAACGTGCGCGCGTCGGCGCTGCCCTAGTAAACTACTTTGCGGCCACCGAGTCGATGGGAGGAGGTGCTCGTGCGTCTACTCCGTCAACAGCGCGCCCTGGGAATCGGGACCCTGGTCCCCGCCTCCCCCCCCGGTAATATGCCAGCCCCGCACATGTAGTGTACAAGAGTCAATGCGGGCAAACCAAAGGTGGCGTAAGCATACCCTGCATATCCCAAGTGACAGTATCCCATACAAATTTTACAAGTGCATAGGCTGCAGGCATCCCCGACGTTCGAAGCTGCTACTCGACCGGCTCGTCCTTGACAGGTGGTAAGGTCGGGGCCTTGCTGGAGGAAGGCCGGCTTGCCCAAAAGCTCAGCGACTCCTCGGCCCTTTGCCAGCGTCAAAGGCGCCGTCGAGTCGCAGCGTCGGAGGCAAGTAGCCGGCCCCAGCAGGGTAGCTGCTCGGGATAGGGGTAAGATAGTCAGAGTTGGCAAGGCAAATGCACACTTCATTCAAAAAAGAAAGAGCGGTATGTTACAACGCACGCCTACACACAGCCATCCCGGTGTCACACCTGCGAACTCCCGCCGCCTCCGGAAGCCTCAGCACCACCTTCGTCGCGCCGTGGGACCTCGTCCAGGAATTGGCCGAGGCTAACCCCGCCATGAAGGGACTTCCGCAGCTCGACTCGCGCAGCCACTTCGCCAGCATAATCCCAAATTCGCTCATAGAAGCATTTGACAGTGCGGCGAACGGCGCGGACGGCTCCGGACATTATTCTGGCCCCGCCAGGCATCTCCAGCTGAGGGTCCGCCAGTTCCGCGACGTGCCCGCAGCCGCGGTGCCGTAGGAGGGCACACAGTATGCACGACGCCACGTACGTGCAGTGGTTGCCAAAGGACGTCGCGGCACCGCGTGAGGCGTTGGCGGCATCTCCAATCCAGCGGAGTGTGCGGGACAGCTCCTCCGGTCCAAAGGGGTGGTCTGGTACCGCAGCAACAAGCCCTTCGAGATGGCATTCCAATGCTTGCATGGCATCCCATGCAGCCACGGAAGCCTCACCAAGCACCCAGTCACGCTCCGCTAGAGTCAAGGCAAGCTCGCCTTTCTCCTTCTCTAGCGCGGCAATTTGTTGCAGGAGGTTGTTCCGCTCTTCCGCGCCTGCTTGCCGCGCCATCTCTGCAGCCGACTCCCGCGCCGCGACAGCAAGCTCTTCGGCGTGCGCTTTCACTTCGGCTCACTCTGTTTCCAGTTGCCGGATGCGGGCGTCTTGGGCAGCGCGAGCTTAGTGGCGCGCGCGCTCCCCTCGGCAACCGCGGCCGCTCCAAAGACTTCCGCCGCGGACATAACCGGTCGCGGGCTTGCCCGGCACGAGTGTCTGTAGGAGGAAAAAGGTTAGCAGGTTCAGCATGGCCATCTGGTGCCAGGCAAGCACGTACTTACCCTCATGCCCGACACCTCTAAGGCATCCCACAAACGCTCCGCCTCCTACGTCTGCAACGTGTCGAGGTCAACACTGGCGACAGTATCGTCCACAAACCCGCGCCACGCCCTCAGCGCCTCCAGTGGAGGAACGAAGTCCGCCGGGTTCGGGCGCGGCGTCGCGCGCGCCGGCGCGTAGGACCTCGTGTCCCGCCAAGGATCCTCCTGCGTATAAGTGACGCCGCAGCCGAATACACCAAGACCAGCAGGCACAACGAAGGATGCACTAGGTAAGCTAGGCAATCTTACCTTCAGTGGCGGATGGAGGACTTCGCAGGTGCGCCTGCCTAGCCCCGGGCGAGGCAGCAAGGGCGCAGGTCCCCACGGGGGGCATCATCTCCCGGGGCACAGAAGTCTCTACGCCGAGCGGCGTTGGCCGCTCCGGCACGATCGTTGTTGCTTCCGGATGAGCCGGGGAGGCTTCGTCGGGCGTATCGAAGTCCCAGAGGCTCCCGATGCCCGTCGCCACGACAAATCCCCTCAATGTTCGTTGGGGCTCCGGCCGCCGGCATGGTCGCTTAACCGGAAGGAGCGACGGCGAACCCGCCCCAGTAGCTACTGCGGGAGAGGCTCCCGCGGCCATAGCGCCCGCCGGTGAGGACACCACCCCTTGGCGAAGATTCGGCTCCGCGCGCCCCCGCGAAGGGCATCTTCGACATGATAGCCTCTATGGCCGAAGGTTCCACCCAAACACTACCGGCCAGCGCGGGCCCCGACTCGACGACCGTCGCGGGGGACACGACTTCCTCCCTCCGGCTACTTGTCGCCGGTTCTTCGCTCGGAGTACTGTTTGAGGGCCTTCCGCCCCTGGCGTCCACGCCCCCCAAGCCCGAGCCAGCATACCCCGCTGAATCAGACTCCGCGTCCGCCTTACTGGGAGGAGCGGCGGCAGTAGCAGCGGCTGCTGCTACGCCGAGCACGACGGCAGCCCCGCCCCGGGCCCTCTTGCGAGCCGGCGCCTTCGTCTTGGTCGCACCCTTGTCCTGGGATTGTGGAGTGGGACGGGCGCGGTTCGGCACGGAGAGGCCCAGGGCCTCGCACACGCGGTTTATCCGCCCTAACCCCGCCTCCGCGGTAAGGGAGGCGCGCTGGTTGTGCTCTCTGTCGGTATATGGTCCGAGGAAGATGCGCGCGGCCCGCTCCGCGTCTTCCAAGCAAATTCCTGGAGAAGGCGTTAGACAAGGTTAAAAAAGAATAACACATCGCCTGTGAACAAGAGGGACGGTTGGGGCTTACGGCGGCTGCAGGGCGCTGGAAGGGTGCAAACCACCGGCCGGACGTTGTCCTCACGGCGCGGCCTGGCGGCGAGGCGCCAGTTATGGCCAAGTGGCGCCACGCCGAACATCACGTACTCCTCGGCGAGGTCGCGCATGTTGAAGCGGGCGGCCACACCCACCAGCCGCCGGGCCCTCCGCTTATCTTCGTTGTCAAGCGTCCGGCCAGGCGAGACATTGAACGCGATCAATCAGCCCGTGCACCCGAGGCCACTCCCACTCAGCACACGGTGGTAGAACCACCGCTTCATCCAGTTAATTTCCCACTTCCCGCGGGTGGAGTTCGATGGGAAAAGCTTGACGCAGGATGGCCGAAGAAGGAAGTTGACGCTGCCGAAGTTCGACAGCGTCCCGTCCTTCCTTTCCTTTGGCTGGAACCGTGCCTCGTGCAGGTAGGCGAACATCGAAGCGCTTGGCAAGCACGCTTCCGCGCGAAGGGCCCAGCTGTATACGGCAAGCCGGGCCACGGCGTTCGGGGTTAGCTGTGACAGCTCCAGTCCGAACGTCCGTAGCACGTCGCCCACGATCGCCGCAGCCAGGATGCGTAGGCCCGCATCAAGGTAGGCGACGAACACAAGCGCCTCCGACTCCTCGGGATGCGGTTCCGTCTCGTCGGCGGCAGGGAGTCGCACCGCCTGGCGATTGGACAGTTTCCCCCTCGTGCAGCAGCACTTGGATCGTCTTTTCCGTCACGATCGAGGGACCAAGGTCGCTGGAGAACGAACCCTCCTTTTCCGCCACTAGCCACCACTTGTCCGCTGCCACCGGGTCACGTTCTTCGAGCGCGTACTTCACCTCCAATCGCGAGGGTCGCCGAAAAATGCCGCAATCACTCGTCGCCTGGCCACGCCTATTGCTGGATGCCATCGCTGCTCGCGGAAGGCGGGGCACCATAAAGGCAAGATTGTTACGGGACTACAGAAGGCAGTGCGGGCGAGAAGGGGGTGCACAAGTGTGGCGGCGCAGTCAAAGTGGAGTATTTCAAGACCACTCACCCTCCGTCATCCTTTATCACAACCGGTACGCGGCGGACGGCACATCTCCCAAGGGCCGTAGTTGGAGCGTCGGGGCGGTTCGCGTGCCCAACGCGACCACGGTCGTCCAGGCCAGAACCCATCCCACACACTTCCCTAGCGGCAGACCGGGACGCGTCAGTGCGTGTCGGCAATCGTGGTACCGCACCAGGACCGTGCCAGGAAACGACAAGCGTGCAACGCGGAGCAACGGAAGGTGGGCCCTTTGTACAAGTGACACCCGCTGGTTCGGCGATATTAGCGCAAGGGGCACCTGGCAGTTCGGAACCATCACCGCCTGGGGACCGATTTGACGAGCTAGCCCTGGACCGCTCCGTGTCCCCCTCAGGAAAGAGGCGGGCGACCGCGGGCACGCAACCATTCACATCCGCACGGCGCGTCAATCACAAGCCGCCACGCGCGGCGCGTACCATGCGGCGCGGCGTCGACCACGACAAGTCGGGCCGCACGTCTTGAGAACCATTAAAGCGCACTACCGGGAGCGGAGCGCGCGCGCATCTACCTTGACCCGTCTCAAGGGTGGGGGACGGAGCGCGCGCGCGTCTACTTTGACCAGCGCCACTCGCGCCACCCGTCCGGCGGGGGGAACGGCGCGCAAGATCTACCTCGACCAGCGCCAGCCTCGCGCCACCCGTCCGGCGGTGGGGGCGGAGCGCGCGCGCGTCACTGACCAGCACCAGCACCACCGCCACCCGTCCGAAGGGTAGGGGACGAGCGCGCGCGCGTCTCGCCGACCAGCGCCACCTCGCCGCCACCCGTCCGGCGGGTAGGGGACGGAGCGCGCGCTGCCGATCGAGCACACGGCTCGCCGCCACCCGTCCGGCGGTGGGAACAGTCGCGCGCATCTACCTCGACCAGCGCCACCTCACCGCCACCCGTCCGAAGGGTGGGGACGAGCGCGCGCGTCTTCGACCGAGCACGGCTCGCCGCCACCCATCCGGCGGTGGGGACAAAGCGCAGCGCATCTACTTCCGACCAGCGCCACTCGCGCCACCCGTCCGGGGGTAGGGGACGGAGCGCGACGCGCTCACCGACCAGCGCCACCCTCGCGCCACCCGTCCGGAGGGTAGGGGACGGAGCGCGCGCGCGCATCTACTTCGGCCAGGTGGACGCGCGGGCACGGCAACCTTGGCCTCTAGCTCGCCTTCGACTTGCATCCCGACCTCGACTTCGACCTCGCCTTCGGACTCCCAACTCGCCCGCGGTTTTTGACTTCGACTTCGGCTTTCAAGAGCGGATTCGCGCGCGGTGTTCATCCGTCGACATAGGGCGCAGGCGGGGGTCATCTCGCACCAAGATTTGCCATGTTATCCTTGAAAAGGCCACCTTAAGTCCGCATGGGCTCAATCAGGAGACCCCGACTAAAGGTGGGCCTGTCAAGGAGAACAAGACAAACCTTGCTCATATATGCAGAAGCGTAGCACGAAGGTACGAGGCGCGACGCTAACAAGGCTCCCAGGAAAAATAGGCCACCTTCAGTGCATCAACATCCCTCAAGCCGCGTAATGCCGTTGGGGAATGTGGATGCACAAAAGGGGCCCGTTTTTAGGAGAGCGATATCTATCCAGGTGTGCACTGAAGAAACGATGCCGCTCCAGCACGGTATATATATACCCAGCCTCACCAGGCGGGGCGTCGCCAGCCTGGCGCAAGGCAAACCGACGGGAGGCCAATCGACGGGAGCGCAACCGACGGGTATTCGGCGGCCCGACTTCCCGGGACGAATAAGCACAACCGCTTAACACCGAAAGGCACGGGTTGGAAGGAGGACAGACGCCGACACATCCCCAGCAACCGGTCGCGGCCGTGTGACTACCAGCAACCCGCGACGCACCACTCGCGGGCTGCCACGTGGGCCAAGGCGGGCTCGGCTTCGATCCTGACCTCGGCAAGAAGAACCTCACCAACCCGACAAGCAACGTCGGCTGAATAGACGTGGCCCAAGCAATAAGGCCCCGCCAAATATTGCACAAGCTCACAGGCCGCAGGGACGGAGGGGGCCAAAGGACTCGGCAGCATGGCTTCAGCCCGTGAAGCCCTTTACCATGAGAGGCTCCTGTTGTAGGGGTGGCCCCCACCTAAGCCCAGCAGACCTGTTATAAGAATGTAAAGCCCAGTATGGGACATATGTAATGACATAAGTGCCCCTGAAGGGAACACTCACATGTAAGGGTATAATTGTAAAAAGTACTCCCCATATGAATATATACACAGCACAGGCCATGGGGAGAAGCCCTAAGCCATTACTCTCCAACTCTCCACTACCATCTCTCTCTCTCTCTGTTTGGTCTGTAACCACAACAGCACCCAATACCCCCAGCTAAACTTTTATATATATCCATATGCCTAACCTAACTCACGGAACTTCCTTAATAAATATAAAATTATAAAAGAAGTTATTAAATTAAAATATCAAGCCATGGTGTTCTACAGTTTAGCTATGTCTAGCCATCTCTAAAACCCAAGTGGAATATTTCTATGAATAATCCTTTGTCCTTGAACCCTCCTTAATATCCTTCTTGGTGGATTTTCCCCTCTTCATCCCCCACTTTGCTCAACTCCATTTGACTCTATCAATATTCTATGTCTAATAAGCTTTGCCTCATTTCACCTACATAATCTTAATAGGATCTAGTGAGTTCATTCCGATTTATTTGGACTTTTGAGTTATTTAGATTTTATATGGAATCAGTTGTCTATCAAGACTATGGAAACATTGAGTGAGGCAAGTCATCACTTTGATCATATTGCACCTACCATTTGAATGCAAGTTATTTTATTCAAAAATACCAAATTGCATGCTTTACTTTACTATGCAAACTACATTGGTATTAGTTCGTAGTTAAATTCCTTATGAATAATGGCTTAAACTATATCACACTCCTTAGCTTTGGACATGAAACCTTGTTGCCCTACAAGTATGGTCAACATACTAGTAATAACTCTATATCTTAGCGCTATGCTTAGTCTTACTTATATACTCAGGGGCATTAATTTTCTCTGGCATCATTTCAACATAAAAACTTGGATTGGGCTGTCATTAATGGAAAGTGGTTGGTATGTTATAACATGGGTATTTTATGCTCTCAAAAACCCAACTTGCTTAACTATCTGCGTGGATGGTACAGGAGTGTGGTGCAGTGGATGCATGAGAGTGTTGGTTTGTGGTAGAACAGTCTAGATAACTCTAAGGACTAAATTTTGTGATGACCTTCCAGTGTAAAATAATATGATCATAAGTTGGCAAAGTGTAGACTTGCCTAACTAATTTGCATCGACCTAGTGTGGGTTGCGCCTATGTGAACACGTGCAAAGGGATGGATGGTCACATCACCGCCTTTGTCATGATGGTGTAAGAGGGGCTTCTTGAGGGATGGTTGTATCCTATAGAAGTGAAACCTTAGCGGGTGCAGAATTAATAGTAAGATGTATTGTAAATGCCTTGTTATAATTATTCAGTCACACACCTATGGAAGCTTGTCGTGGCCAACATTATGAGATAATCATATCTTGTGGATAAAGTGTACAACCTTTGCAACATAAAAATTGTTCGAACAGCCATGCCCATGGTCATGGGTGGACATGGAAACTTATATTGATATAGTTCTATTTCAAAAATTTTGTGGATGGAATAAAACTAGTTTGTGTTGTCCTAGGCGGTCGATCCTAGTGACGATAATATGTGAATATGACACTGGAAAACTAGCATATGGTGCAGCTAACATGTGACGGTGGGTGGAATCTATACTACTATTATTGCAATCTTTATTCACACACTTTAGAAAACCTGGTTTTAGCTAAAATTGCTAAGTCTTAGGTATTCTCTATATCTGTATCTCAAAATGATGGCATTTTGCAAATAAAAGAACCTTAAGCCTTCCTTTGCTCAGTCCTTCATCTATTATTACTGCATTCTCTATGTTGGCTTGCTGAGTGCCTTTGTACTCACTATTACTCAATTACTATCATTCAGTAAATCAGAAGAAGAAATTCAAGCCCTACGAACATCTAAATGAGTTGACAGAGTGGAAAATGATGAGACCAAGAACTAGGTCACAAACCCTAGTTGGCTACACATGGGCAAGTCCCGAGGGTCCCACCTGTATGAAATTTCTATTTCTGCTTTGTATTTTATTGAGTTCGGCTGATCGCCCATGAGTAACTCTACCAATATATTTACGCTTTACGCATAATATGTACTTTGATATTCACGTTCTCAAGTAGCTTCCTCCTTGGTATGATTATTCTATTGAACCTTGCAATAACAAATGACTTTACTCCTAGTCACATGTTTTGACACCGCCAAAATTCTGCATGGTGCTTCTTGTAGATAAGATCCTCTTGAAGATCCATGGCTTCCACTAGCACTAACTTCTCTTCCACTAGCACTAACTTCTCTGGCACACACAAACACTTCTTCAACTAAGACACATGAAGACATCATGCATCCCACTGAAAGACGTAGGCAATTCTAACTGATAATCAACCTCTCTTTTATGTTTCAAAATCTTCAACAGTCCCACATATCTTGGTGCAAGCTTTTCTTTTATCTAAAATTTCTTGACTCCTTTGAACAGCGTAGTCCTGAGATACGCATAATCATCTAGCTCAAAACTCAAATCTGGACGATGATTATTTGCATAAATTTTCTGTCTACTCTGAGTTGTTCTCAATCGTTCTTGAATTAAGCAAACTTTGGCCTCAACTTCTTTCAAACTTTCTGGCCAAAAGACTAGATTTTCCCCCAATCTCTTTTCAATTGAGAAGGGTTCTGCACTTTCTTCCATACAAAGCTTTGAATGACGACAATTGAAAACTAGACTAATAGTTGTTATTGTATAAAAACTTTGTAAAAAGGCAAACATCTATCCAACTTGGCACCATAGTCTAACACATATGCACTCAACATGTCTTCAAGAATCTAATTCACATGCTGAGTCTGTCCATCCATCTGTGAATGATATTATATACTACAATTCAAATGAGTACCCATTGCCTCGTGGAAACTCTTCCAAAATTGAGACTTCAACTACGATCCATGATCTGACACTATCTTCATATGCACACCATATAAACTTACAATTGATGGCACATACAAGTTTGCTAACTTATCACCTACATAAGTTGTCTTATCTAGGATGAAATGAGCGACTTTCATTAAATGATCCATAATTATCCAAATTGAGTCAAATCCTTCTTTTGTCTTAGGTAATCTCATGATAAAGTCCATACCAACATCTTCCCACTTCCAATCAGGAATTCTCAACGGTTGCAACAAACCTACTGGCCTTTAACGTTTATCTTTAACCCTCTGACAAAGATCACAAAACACAAGAAACTCTACGATCTCTTGCTTCATGCTAGGCTACCAATACTTCGTTTTGATATCTTGATACATCTTAGTACTACTAGGATAAATTTAATATAAAGACTTATGAGCTTCCTCGAGTAAAAATTCCTCAAGCTCCTTCTAATTTGGTACACATAAATGCTTCTCAAACAATGTGGTACCTTCACTACTACAAGAAGCCTAATACTAGACGCCAAATCACATATGGTTTGACAAAACCGTCTGTGACCGACACTAACACAGACGGTTTTAATTTGGACACCGTCTGTGTTGATGGCGTCAGAGAAAACGAGTATCACAAACGGTTCTTACCGATGAACCGTCTGCGATATTTTAGTATCACAGACGGTTTTTTATTAAAAACCGTTTGTGATAATATGGAATTATTACAAATGGTTTTTTATTAAAAACTATCTGTGATATGTTTCCCGCCTTGCAATTCCCCAAAATTTCATAATTTCCCACCTGAGTTTGAGTAGGATTCAGTTTTGAGACACATTTAGTAAAACGTGCATAACTTTTGCATACGGTGTCCGTTTTCGACGTTCTTGTACTCGTTGGAAAGCTAACGATGAGCCCGATCCAAAAAATATGACCGCTTGCACCAGTTGCCCTCCAAGACCCCAAAAATCGGTCATCTCTGGACCTAAACCTGCGTCGCAAGTTTTTAGTTTCTGTTTTTGCCCTTTTTCTTGGTCTTCCTTTCGAAATTTGGATTTTGCTTCAATTGACAAGTTGTAGATCTCATAGAAACCTTTCAAATGAGTATATATAAGCCATATAAAACTTTGCTATTTTATCGTTTCAGACTAGTTATTTATATTGCATCGGTATATAAAATTTTGTGCTTTAATTCATAGACGGTTCTAGCTACCAACCGTCTGTGATAATCTGACCGCTGGGCCCATCGATCATCCTCAACCCAACCATAGCCAATAGAAATCCACCAATCATCACCCCACAAATCGTAGCTCTGCCTCTCTGTTCCTGCGCCAAAAATTTCGCACTCCCGCCTCTCCCTCCCCTATAAATATAACCAAAACCCAGCCTCCTTGATGTTCTCCTCCTCCTTGCTATCCCCCTCCTCCTCCTTGTTGTCCTCCTCCTTGCTGTTCTCCTTCTCCTTGCTGTCCTCCTCTTTGTAGACGACGCACAAGTCTACGGGAGGCAAGACACCGCAGAAGCAACTAGCTCGTGCCAACCGTCCAGACGCTCAATCAACGCCGATGATGTTGAGCGTCAAAGACATCCAGCTCATGCGTTGCATCAGGGGCGAGAAGGCATAGAGGATCTTTGTTTTTTCTCTATTCTTGTTGTGTAACCTGCTCGTTGTTTTGGGATATTGTAATGGTAGGCTCTAATCTTAATAAAAATGGGTGTTTTATGTTTATGAAATGAATTGAGATGTGAATTGGATGTATACATGTACATGTTGATCTACTTGTTTCAGAGGGCATGGCTAGCATTTCCTGAGGCTAGCCAATAAACAGAATAGGTTTAGGAGTAGAAGGAATATCACAGATGATTTTTAACTAAAAACCATCTGTGATAGTTATAATAACAGAAAGTTTTTAGTTAAGAACTGTCTGTGATACATAAATATCACAGACGGTTTTTAGTTAAGAACCATCTGTGATAACTATATATCACAAACGGTTCTTAACTAAAAACTGTCTGTGATTATAACTATCACTGCATCGCTTTTAGTTAAAAACCGCTCAGTGATATTTGCACCACGACGTTCAAAACCGCTCGTGATGACCTCGTATCATTATCGACCCATAAATTCAGACGGCTCACAAAACCGCTCGTGATGACTTTTTGAACCGTCTGTGATGACCTTTTACGTAGTAGTGCTTATTAATCCTCTGTAAAACCTGACACTTTACATTTTCTCATATTAGTCTTGTATCATTGGTATCCACATCACCAACTTGTGCTATGCAAATCTAAGCATCCAAAGTCAGTTGTAATTCTATTGTAGCTAAGAATCCTTCTTCAACCAACTCCAAACTAAGCTTCTAAAATTCCTTATGTAAAGCTGACTGACTTTTTTAATCATCTTGATATTTCAATAACTATTTCTACTCCAAGCATTTGCTACCACACTGGCCTTGCCTGGGTGATAATGAATCCCAACATTATAATCCTTTATCAACTCCAATCATCAGCTCTGCCTTAGGTTAACATTAGCTTGAGTGAGAATATATTTTAAACTCTTATGATCCGTATAAATCTCACAATGGTTACCTATAGAATAATGGCACTAAATTTTCAAAGCAAGCACAACAGATACTAAGTTCAAATCATGTGTAGGATAATTATCTTCATACGGTCTCAACTAATGTGAAGTATAAGCTACTATGTTTTTTTTGCATTGCATCAACACACATTCCAAACCTTTACAGGAAGTATCACAATAAATCTCAAAATTCTTGTTAATATCTGGCAACACCAACAATGGTGCAGCGGTCACACATTTCTTCAGTTTCTAAAAACTCTTCTCGTACTCTAGCATCCAAACAAACTTTTTTCTTTGTTTAGTAGCAGTGTAAGTAGCCTTGCTACACTGAAAAATCCTTCAATGAAACAGCAATAATATCCTACCATACCAAGAAAACTCCTAACCTGAGGAACTAAAGTAGGCGACTTCCAATTGTGCATATCTTTAATTTTTCCAGGGTCAACTACAACACCTTGTGCAGTCATAACGTGGCTTAGGAAAAAGAACTTCCTTCATCCAAAACTCACATTTGCTGAACTTAGCATAGAGCTTATGATCTCTGAGCTTCTGCAACACTAGCCTCCAATGCTCCTCATGCTCTTTCTCATCCTTAGAGTAAATTAGAATGTCATCAATGAATATAATGACAAACTTATCCAAATACTTTATAAACACCTTATTCATCAAGTACATGAAATAGGCAGTGGCATTGGTCAAACCAAAATACATCACTGCGAACTCATACAATCAGAGCGAGTAGAGAATGCAATATTGCGTATATCCACTTGATGAATTTTTAACTGATTATATCTTGATCTCAATCAATCGTGGAAAACACTCCAGCTCCATTCAGCTGATCAAACAAATCATCAAACATGTGTAAAGATACTTATTCTTAATAGTGATCTCATTGAGTGCATGATAGTCCACACACATACGCCGACTACCATCCTTTTCTAACAAACAACACCGGGCTCCCATGACGATGAACTAGGTCCGACATAACATTTGTCTTGCAACTCCTAAATTTGTTTCTTTAACTCTGCTAACTCATTGGCAAGCATCCGATAAGGTCCCATGGAAATAGGCGAAGTACTAGGAACTAACTCAATTACAAACTCTACATCTCTGTCTGGTGGCATTCCTAGAAGATCATCTAGAAAACATCAGAAAATCTCGAACAATGTATACATCCTCCAACATGACTCCTTTACTTTGACAAACCATAACTTCTCTTGACTACTCCAAACTAGCTTCAAACTTCACCTCAATTCCATCTAGGTTGACTAGAGTGATAACTCTGTTCCCACATCCAACACAACTTTATGCTTAGCAAGTCAATCCATTCTAAGGATTACATCCAAAGACTTGATATCTAGGATAAAGACATCAACAAGAAAATCTACCTCCTGGATAGTTATCTTAACTCTAGAACATCTATGGTTCGTGCTCAACTAGGAACCAGGGATCAAACTAAAAGAATAGATAACAATAGCTCTCAACTCTTATTTAATCACAAAACTCTGATAAATAAAAGAATGTGAAGCTCCAAAATCAAATAAAACTATGGTCGGTACTGAATTTACTAGAAACCTACCCATCACAACATTCTATGCTGCTTGGGCCTCCTCTACTGTGACATGATTCACATGTCCTCTGACAACTCATTGCAACAACTTGGTGGGTTGATTTTAAGCTTGGAGTGCTCCACAAACTGCTCCTAGAACAGGGGTCCTATCCGGTGTAGCTCCTAAGTTGAAATGAACCGACGTAGGGGCTTGCTTCATGACACTTATTAGCACAAAGTGACTGTGCTCATGACACTTGAAACAAGTAACTAAGGCTGCAAGGTTGACATTCCACTAAGGCTGATTGCCGACATTGATAGGATGCGAACATGAAATATTTTGATGAGGTATTGAACTGAGTCTTAAATCACATCGTTGAGGCACACGTGCACTGGTAAGCATTGAAGCAAGCTTTTCTGTGACTAGTGCATCTGAGCTCCCTACTGCATCATCCTTCTCTTGTGAGATTCTTATAACTCACGGTGACTCTACTTAGTTAGTATGGCCTTATCCACCATGTTCTAGAAACTGGCATAGTCATTGCCCAAGACTTGAACTTTCAATCTAGGATTAAGTCTTTTCTTGAAATGCTTCTAATGTGCATCATCCGTGGCAACATTCTCCAATGCATAGCGAGCTAATTGAGTGAACTTATTGAGACACTTACTCACTATCATATTATTTTGCTGAAGCTCACGAAATTCTACCTTCTTCATTTCAACCACCCCATCCAGGATGTGGGCATGGTGACAAGCTACTGTAAATTCTATCCACATGATGTTCTCCTGATTCTTATGGGCGGCACAATAATTCTCCCACTATTCGGATGCAGTACTTTCAAGACAGTGAGTGGCATAGAGAACTTTCTCTTGATCCATACATTAAGCAAGATTTAGCTTCTTCTCCATGGAATGAAGCCTATCATCCACCTCCAAAGGCTCAAATGAACTGGAATAAGTTGTGGTCTAGTCCTCATGAATTTTACAAATCTTGATAGTGGACGAACTGGCTGAGGTGCCACGGCTTCTTGATTTTATTGATTCATAATGTTGTTTATGTTCTGCATCATCGTGTTCACAAGTTGAATCTGGGCTGCTATGAACTGACTCAAGGTTGTATCCAATCTAGTCATTGATGTCTGCTGACCCTGAGTTGAAGAATTTGTGGAGCTACTGTTGGGATTTAAGTTCATCTAATTGTGACCAGCTAAATTATGAATATCAACCATTTGCCAAGTTGACACCAAGGTTACATGAAAGAGGGAATAGCAAAGATAAGTGGTAAACCTGTCTAAGGGAAATATACTAAGGATAATCCTAAACTAAAAGCACTCACTTAGTTGAAAAGGTCTAGCAAACTACATTAAATACACACAAAGAAAATTTTGATATGACTACAACATAATGCCTGAGGCAAAATTGCAGCTCACATCACACATAACTGCAAATGAAAAGCAAAGTGATCTACTCAATGCTAAGACTGTACAAGGTTCTAATCTAATGGCTCCCACTCTAGTTCTGCCAAATAAGGCTCACTTGACATAAAGTCTGAATCTCTGTAGAACACCCATGAGTTGCGAACTTATGGCGACTGCTCTCTTGCTTCGACTAGAATGAAACAACGAAGATACACCTATCAATTGTTGGTGATGTGCCTTCTTTCTTCTGGACTAGGAGCCATACGTAAAGGTAGTAGAATTAGTGACTGAGGTGATGGCAGTTCCTCCATAACTTCCTCTTGCTCCTTTGTGTTGGGCAAAGTTGCATACTACTCATCTAACTTCCAGATAAGCTTTTACAAACTGATTCTGTACAACTTGCAAAGACATCGAAAAACTTTACATGCAGCTTTTTTGCAAAGACAAGTCTTCATTAGCACTGTTATACTTGAAACTATGATGTAGTATTTGGGTCTCAGTCCTTGTAGTAAAAGTACAATATTGTTCTAAATCCAATGCATTGACCCATTGCTATCTTATCCTTCGTGAAGTAAACTGTTTACCTCTTAGATCCAAAACTTTGCAACAAAGCTTGAAGAAGTCTAGGCCAACCCCCACCCTGGTTATGGGAAACTCTAGACATCTATGGCATTATAAGGATAAGAAGTCAACTTAAGAACTAAAAACCAAATTCTAGAAAAGACAAAGAGCAAGAACCATGATATCTATTTTGTTGGTTTGATTTAGAAAATAGATTTTGAACCTTTTGTTAAATCAACCTTTCTAGCTAGGGCTTTGTACTAGTCAGTATGGCTCTGATATCATTTATGTCGAGACCCAAACATACAAATCTGAACCTCTCTATGTATTTTGCGTCGATTCAGATCACACTAGTGCACACAAGTGGAAACATTGATGAAATGTTGACCATGATCAAGATTAACGAAGAAAGACTCAAATATTATTACTTATCAAAGATAGCAACCTTATGGTCGATCTTACAAATATTAGCCTAAAGGGCTTGGCAAAACTAACAATGGAAAATAGAGATGAGCATAGTAGCCACTTGACATGCCACAGCAATCGATTGGAGAGTGAAGTCCTATTCGAGAAGTCATAGAAGAATCCTCCTTCAAGTACCTCTAGCAGATATGGTTCTTCTTGACAATTGAGCAACAATGGATACAACTATGAGTACATAAAGTACCTAACAAGTCATTTATAACTAGATGTAATATATATATATATATATATATATATATATATATATATATATATATATATATATATATATATATATATATATATATATATATATATATATATATATATATATGCAAGATTTAACAAATGATAGCTGCATGGTTATTTTGCACAAAGCAACAATTTGAAGTAAATGCAATAAATAGATTGAAATGCTCTATTTGAACATTATTATTAACTAATTAGTTCAAAGGAATTGAATAAACCACAAATGAACTACCCATTCACTTCCCAAACCAACCAAACTCAAATTTTGTGAAATTCTACCCCTTGTGTGTAATCAAAGATTCACTACCAAGTAGGCCTTTACAATGCCCAATCTCAAACTAATCTTGCCCGCTAAGAATTCGCTACCAAGTAGGCTGACAGTCCAACCATCAAAGCCCCCTCTTGCACCAATAAAACATCTCAATAGTGAAATCAAGGTTGAAATATCATAAATTAATTAGTCAAGTCCATCCTATACTAAACATATGGTTGTACGACAAGTCTTAGATCAGTGGCACATAAAGTTAAGTTTTTAGACAGTATCCAAGCGAATCATCCAATCCCAATGTGCAAATAGAACCCACTTTATTGCACGATCATTCACCCAAGTAAAAACATTTTGTTTTAACCAACACCAACAACACACCAATGTTATGGTACACAAATTTTATAATCGTGATCACCACCACGATTCAATATATCATTAAGTCAAAATTAGTTAATTGAGCACATGTGATGATGAGCCTAACATAACAGTACGCATGGCTAAGCATACTAAACATATAACCCAAGTGGATTCTAATATTGCATCACTAGATAGTTAACTATCATGTGGTGACAATGGAATCATGGCGTTCAAATTATCAAGGAGAAATTAATCAAATTTGGGTGATAACTACCAAGTAAAAATATTTGTATTATCATGCATTGCTAATTTAAAATAAAATAATAAACAATATATTTCAAACAATGGGTTCAACATAACCAAAGGTCACAACTTGCCTTAGCTTTGCCTAGTTACTAACTCTTGAACGTCTGGTCCTGCTTCTGCTCCTTGGAATACATTATCTAACGAGAGAGAAAGTGAACAAAATAAAAATAAACCCAAATAAAATCCAAAAACTATAGAATTAGAACCAAAAGACAGAGCTCAATTTTAAATAAATTTAGGAAGAAGAATCGGGTCAATAAGAGTTAGGACAGAGAAGAGCAGGCTCTCAGAAGGTTTAAATCTAAGAAAAAGGAATAATGTACTATTTGGCTTTTTCTAGAATTATTTCCTAAAGAAAAATTAGATTTATGGTGTCAACATGGATTTTAGATTTTGGCCAAATTATTTTTCCAATGAAAAATCGACTCGGGTCACTGACATGTAGGCCATCGGTATATGGCACTGGTCCACGGGATTGGTTCACAAGTCTACGGTGCACCGGGTTCAGCGCTGTTGCGTATGCAATGACGTCAGGGATGATGCAAGGCGCAACGGAACAAGCGGCACAAGTGAACTGAGGTGATGCACATGACTTAGGCGACTGGCATGATAGGCAAAACGGCAGGTAGGGAACGCGAGGCAATGCAACAATGGAGAGAAGGCATCGAGGCAGACAGTGGAGAGAACAACAGCGATTCAGCAGCCGACTTATCGGCGGCGAGGACGAGGGCGACGGTGCGGTTCTCTGGCGAGGATTCAACAATGGTGAAGAAGATGACAGAGACTCAGCTTCGACAGAAACTCAGGGATAGCGCAAGTTAAAGGGATTTTTTAACATTTTCTAATTTTAGAAAATAAGACAAGGGGATTTGAGCTCTAGAAAATAGTAAATAAATCTTGAAAATCCAAGAAAATACTCAAAAATTCCTTTTAGCACAAGGAACTCAAATAAAAACAATTTTGAATTAATTGAAGTATAGTTTAGTCATATTAAATCATTTTAATTTCTAAAATATCAATTTAAGCTTTATTTAACTCAAAAAAAATCCAAATGACTAATTTTATTTTTAAAGCTTCAAAGAGACTCTGAAAATCAGGAGATTACGCCACAGCCCCCTCTGGTTCCAATAATGTGGTGGCGCTGATGCCGCCTCCAACATGGTGTCATGTGCACCAGCTGCACGGCCACCCCAAATCAGCCACCATGTCCTCTACGGCAAGCCTCCTCTTCTTCCACTCACGAGTTAAGTTCAAATTTCCCCTCTCTTCCCTTTGATTGCTAGTGGTTCTACACCCCTCCCCCCGCCCCAATTGACATCAACAAAGTAATTTCTTACAAAATGCAACTTTCTTCTCTCTTTTTTGTTTGTTTATGGGACATGTTAATGTTTGGTGTAACACAACTTGGTGGTGGCTAGATTCATAAGTGAGACCTTATATTTCTATCTGAAATGTTGAGATGTGAGTGTTATCGTTTGGCTGTGAGTTGTATACCCGTGAGTGAGTTGTATGATTGTGCTAAGATAGTGGGGTGTTGATGTTGTTGGGACCCATGATTTTATCTGTATGTTAAGTTCTTAGATCATGTAGAATGTTGTTTAGTTCATGTTTCTTGATAGAGTAACTACATTTGTGAAATGTGACTGTTGTGAGTTTATTCTGGAATTATGTTTGATACCAAATCAGTGTGTGTGTGTCCTTCGAATTAATTGTTCCTCAATTAACTACATGAATGAACTTATCATGGCATGCAACCATGGCATTGCATTTAACCTTCCCATCTAGGTATCTTCTGAGTGTCATACGATGTTCATTTTCAAAAATTACAGTGAACTATTACTACACAACATTTGTAGCCATGAGTTGCCTGCACACTGTCAAGAATTTTCTACCAAGAGGGAAAGTGCAATTATTCTAATGATTGGCACCTTCAACTAAAGGGGTTGGAGGATTAGCCGAGGAGGAGGAAGGGCTCTTTTGTTGTTTCTTTGGCCAAAGTTGGCTACCGCAGAAGTCAGGAAAGGAGTAGAGATGGGATGGTGAGGGTAGGATGGGTATATGAGGTATATATATTGTAGCCATAAAACTATGGGCTTGTTAGATGAATTCTGTGGGCTGGGGTGATATCTATGGGTTGGGCAGCAAAGTCTGTGGGTGGGGGGGGGCTTTCGGGTAGAGCATGCAGACATGCAGCTATGCCAACATGGGGCAGCCTGCCACCTGCCCTCCCTTCTTTATTTGTGTTAAACACTTTGCAAGAGATGAGCTAGGGCAGGGGCCTGATTGTAAATATTTGGACTGGAAAGTAATTAATTTGTCCTTGTTTGTAAATTTGGAAGTGTTTAGGGATTGAAATGTAATTACTGTCGTATGGGACTGTACTGAATAATATTTTCCGATTTTCCTTATTTGTGATTTTTAATAATCTGACAGTGGTTAAAAGAACTAGGTGGGGAAAAGGCTTTGTTAAAATGGTGTAAAAGCTTGTGCAAATATTTTGTCCTTGTTAGAACTTTTAATAAATTCTAGGGACTAGATTATAAATGCGTTATAAGGGATCGTGCTACAAATTAAATTCTGGGTAGTTGCGTTGAGGTAACATGCTTCCCTATTTATTCCTCTCGTTCTCCTTTTTAGGTTCTTCTCGGAAGCTTGGTGCGGCGGTTGGGCGGCAGAGCACAGTGCACGAGGCTCACCAGCGTCGACCACGGCGATGGTCAACTGCTCCGGACCTTTGATCACGTGCGATGGTCGACGGCTTCCGACTTACGACCATGAGGTATGATTGACGACTTTCGATTTATGACCACGAGCGCTGGTCGATGTGTTACGACTTACGACCACGATGTGTGATTGATGTCTTCCGACTTACAACCACGAGCTCTGGTCGATATGTTCCAAATTACGACCACGAGGTGTCCACAATGGCTATCGACTTACGACCATGAACGATGGTTGTTGACTTCCGACGTACAACCACGAGCTATTGTCGAAGGCTCCCAATTTAGGACCACGATCGATCATCAACCACTGCTAACTTACTACCATCAGCGATAGTTGACCGCTCCTGACCTACAATCACACATGTGATCGACGGCTTCCGACTTATGATGACGAGGTGTGCAAGAGGGCTCCTGACCTACGACCACAAGGTGTGGTCGATGTCTGCCGACTTACGACCACAACGGGTGATCAATAGCTTCCGATTTACTTGACGGATTTAAAAACTTTTAGACCATATTTGTATGCATATTTTAAAATTTTTTAGCACCCGTGAGTTTCAATACATGTAGTATAATAAATTTTAAAAATCCATAGCAACGCACCCTTCGAACGGGTGGCCGCGAAGCTGGCGCCTAGTCGAAGTAGACGCGCGCGCGCTCCGTCCCCTACCCTTCAAACGGGTGGCAGCGAAGCTGGCGCCTAGTCGAAGTAGGCGCGCGCGCTCCGTCCCCTACCCTTCGAACGGGTGGTAGCGAAGCTGGCGCTTAGTCGGAGTAGACGCGCGCACTCCGTCCCATACCCTTCGAACGGGTGGCAGCGAAGTTGGCGTCTAAGTCGCGATGACGCGCGCGCTCGTCCCCTACCCTTCGAGCGGGTGGCGGCGGCCGGCGCCTAAGTCGGGCGAAGCGCGCGCTCCGTCCCCTACCCTTCGAGCGGGTGGCGCGGCTGGCCTGGCGCCTAAGTCGGCGAGCGTCGCGCGCCCGTCCCCACCCTTCGAGCGGGTGGCGCGGCCGGGCGCCTGGTCGAAGTAGACGCGCGCGCTCCGTCCCCTACCCTTGAGCGGGTGGCGCGGGCGGCGCCTGGTCGGCGAGGCGCGCGCTCCGTCCCCTACCCTTGAGCGGGTGGCGGTGAAGCTGGTGCCTGGTCGAGTAGACGCGCGCTCCGTCCCCTACCCTTCGAGCGGGTGGCGCGGCCGGCGCCTGTTCGAGTAGACGCGCGCGCGCTCGTCCCCTACCCTTGAGCGGGTGGTAGCGGCGGCGCCTGGTCGCGATGGCGCGCGCGCTCCGTCCCCTACCCTTGAGCGGGTGGCGCGGCCGGCGCCTAAGTCGAGTAGGCGCGCGCGCTCGTCCCCTACCCTTCGAGCGGGTGGCGCCGGCCGCGCCTAAGTCTAAGTGGCGCGCGCTCCGTCCCCTACGCTCGAGCGGGTGGCAGCGAACACGGCGCCTAGTCGGCGAGGCGCGCGCTCCGTCCCCTACCCTTCGAGCGGGTGGCGCTGGCGGCGCCTAAGTCGAAAGAGACGCGCGCGCTCCGTCCCCTACCCTTGAGCGGGTGGCGTGGCGGCGCCTGGTCGGCGAGACGCGCGCGCTCCGTCCCCTACCCTTCGAGCGGGTGGCGCGGCTGGTGCCTGGTCGAAATGGCGCGCGCTCCGTCCCCTACCCTTGAGCGGGTGGCGCGGCCGGCGCCTAAGTCGGGCGAGCGCGCGCGCTCGGGGCTATTGTGACCTTGCGATCCGGTAGTGCGCTTTTAATGGCGGCTGAAATCACGCCGATGCTCGGCTGGCGAAGTCGGTGTCGCGTCGTCGCGATGCGCCCTGCTGCGCAGCGGGGCATGTAGCGACTCACGACTGGTGCGTCGTGGGATGTGAGCGGTTGCGTGACCGTGGCCGTTCGCCTCGTCCCCCGAGAATCTGGACGCATGTGGAAGATGTGGGAGCGTTGTGCACTGCTTGGCCACCTACCTGGCACGGCCTTCTAGGTTCCGGCGGTTCGACGGTTCTCCTTTGCAAATCTCGAACCGCCGAATTGCTGGGAATTTGATCCGTCTATGTACTGAGCCATAAGGCAGGCGAGCGGCCTTTATAAGGTGCTAGTGTTGAGGAGAAGGCACCCTTTCTCGTTTTGCTTTTCGTCTGCCGCGTCGTCTCCGCCCGTGCTAATTGTTACACCAGTTGTTCCTTTGCCTGCTTCTTCTTCTCTTGTCGCGAAGAGCGATGGCTAGCCCTGACGACGCCACCTACCACCCCCGCAGCGGTTCCTTGCCTAGCCAGGGCGAGGCGACCCCTCCTTCCGAGGAGTACAAACTGGTGCCGCGGGGGAGCTCACGCGCCAACAAGTGGTGGAACGCCGTGGAGCACTCGGGAGGCGCCTGCTCCCGTGTGCTGGGGAAGAGCCGCATGACTGAAGGGACGTTGCAGCGGCTCGTGGACGAGGGGAAGATCAAGGATCGTGATGGGGCTCGGCTACCCCACCGGGACGAGACGGAGCCGAAGCCCGGGGCCCTGGAAGCGATTGTTTTCGTCGCGTTCTTCGATGCCGGCCTTCGAATGCCCTGCACGTTATTCGTGGGCGAAGTGTTGCGGGCCTACCAGTTGGAGCTAGCCCAGCTGACGCCCCACGCGATACTCCGCCTAACTATCTTCTCCTGGGCGATGCGGACAGAGGGGTGGCGTCCCAGCGCGAGCTTATTCGCCACCCTGCACGACGCACGCTGTCGACCCAGGAAGGTTGACGGGGCGGTGTCCAACTTTGGCTGTGTGGACTTCGTGCTGCGGGCGTCATGCGCGACGTTGTTCCCTGTGCTGGCCTCGTCAGAGCAATGGGCGGCCGGCTGGGCACGGTGGTGGTTCTATTACACCGTGACCGACAAGAGCAGGATGCAGTGCCAAGGTGGGCCGATCTCGTTCAACAGCACGCCGATTCTGAAGGCGGAGATCGACGACACGCAAAAGCTACAGAGCCTTGTTGGTGTCGCCCGTCGAATGAGTGTGCGCGACCTGGCCGAGGAGTTCACGATGTATGGGGCGGCGCCACTCTCCTCCCGGGGGAAGTATGTTGGACAGAATGGCCTTCGTGAAGACGGGTTCAAGACATTCGTGTCTCGCCTGCTGCCGCCCTCCGCCCCTTGTAAGTTGCTCAGCACATTTTACGTGCGCCATTGAATCTGTCTGGCCTTCGCCTGACTGACGATCTCGTGCGCAGTGCCTCGACTAGAAGATGCGGAGCGCACGGTTGCAGCGCTCCTCGGCCCGTACACGCTTGAGGAGCACCGGGCTCGCGAGGCGCGATCAAAGCGGCTAGCGGGCGGGTAAACCGCACTGCGAGCCAGCGCGCCGGCCGTTCCCGGCTGCCGTATGCGACCCGGCCGCCCCTCCGACGGCTAGCCCCGCCGAGAAGGGGCGCGCGACCGGCGGTGGGACTGGCCATACTGCTGCGGAGGGGCACACCGCCGCGGATCCGCTGGCACCTTCTGCCGAGGCCCACGAGCCCGTGCTCGGGCTCGAGGCCCTTGCTGAGTTGGAACTCGTCAACCCGGGGGATGGCGTTGTTCCTGGCGAGCAGCCCACGGTGGGGGGTGCTCTATCTACCGCTGCGGCCGCGACGGTGACCCGAGCTGGTCCTGCCGTGGAAGAGTCGCCTGTGCCCCCGCAGGCGAAACGCCCCCGGACGCAGTCCTCGCCGCCAACGAGGGGTCGATACACTGTTGCGGGGCCTTGCCGCGGGATTACGGCGTCTGGCGCTGCGGAGAAGACCTCCTTGCCAACTGCCGAAGCGCCCGTCTCCTCCTTGCCAGCCGAACCGGCACCCCTTCTTACTGCGCCGAGGGGCGCAGGAGGTAGGCATGGGTCTTTTTCTTCGCTTGACTTTGCGAGACTCTCTCCGATCTGCTCGCTCATTCTACCAACATCAGGCGAGACTAGGTCTCCTGGTCGTGGCGAAGGATCGAGCAGCGGAGGCATGCGCGAAGTCCGAAGCCTTGCGCAGGGTGCCCCGCAGGTGTCTGCTGCCGTTGACGTGGCCGCGTCCTCGGTAGATCCGGGCGCGCCGAGGCGGAGGCTCACTCGCTCAGACTTCCTCCCTCGCCCCGAGATATTTCGCGACCTTACCGCAGCCGCGGAGCGTGCGGACAACGACCTCGACCGGGAGATGTTGTCGTCATGCGGGGAACAGCCTTGCGCTGGAGAACGCGTCCATGTCGGCGCGGCGGGCCATGGAGTCTCTGAACCAGGCCCTCCGAGACCTGCGTCGATGTGCGGACCTGCGCGCCGGGGGCGAGGCCCCTGTCGAGACTCGGGTTGATCGAGGAGGGGGCAGGCGTTGCCCTTCATGGCGCCAGAACGTTTGGCGAGCACTGCGGCTACGTCGGTGCGTGCTTCGCCCTCGCCCTGCTTCATACCCGTGGGTGTAGACATACGCACGAGCTGGCAAATCCTCAACTGGACCTTCCCGGCCAACCAGAGGTCCTGTCGGATGCCCTTCGCTCCATCGGACCTAGCCTGCAAAACTTCCATGCACGGCTCTGGGGCCGGTTCGGGGAAGATGCAGCAAGGGCCGTGCTTCAGCAGACGCTGCATGGGGAGGGAGACCTCCTCCAATGGCTCGAAGGAGTCTTTCAGCGTCGCGGCGACGGAGGTACGGGTTCATCCGCGCCGCCCCCAGGCTGAGCAGTTGGTTAGGTAGGGCGAGGGAGTAATTGTAATGGTTGCTACGCTTGTAAGCAAGTGACCCCTTTTGTGTTTATAAAGAAACCTAGCAACTTATGCTTGGTGTTACCTGGCGCTGAACGCGAAGAGAAGATCAGCGCATCTTGCGCCTACTCCATGCAGCGCGCCGGGAGGACATCCATGGCTCGTTTAGACTCCACTGACTCGCGCGTGCGGAGGCAGATCTTGACGCTACGTCGTATTTGAAGTCCGTAGACATCATGCGTGCGGAGGCAGACCTCGACGCTACGACTTTCTTTATAGTCTGGAGACTTGCGCGTGCGGAGGTGGACCTCGACGCTACGTCTTATTTAAAGTCCGTAGACATCATGCGTGCGGAGGCGGACCTCGACGCTACGACTTCCTTTATAGTCCGGAGACTCGCGCGTGCGGAGGCGGACCTCGACGCTACGTCTTATTTAAAGTCCGTAGACATCATACGTGCGGAGGCGGACCTCGACGCTACGACTTCCTTTATAGTCCGGAGACTCGTGCGTGCGGAGGCGGACCTCGACGCTACGTCTTATTTAAAGTCCGTAGACATCATGCGTGCGGAGGCGGACCTCGACGCTACGACTTCCTTTATAGTCCGGAGACTCGCGCGTGCGGAGGCGGACCTCGACGCTACGTCTTATTTAAAGTCCGTAGACATCATGCGTGCGGAGGCGGACCTCGACGCTCGACTTCCTTTATAGTCCGGAGACTCGCGCGTGCGGGGCGGACCTCGGCGCTCGTCTTATTTAAAGTCCGTAGACATCATGCGTGCGGAGGCGGACCTCGACGCTACGACTTCCTTTATAGTCCGGACACTCGCGCGTGCGGAGGTGGACCTCGATGCTACGTCTTATTTAAAGTCCGTAGACATCATGCATGCGGAGGCGGACCTCGACGCTACGACTTCCTTTATAGTCCGGAGACTCGCGCGTGCGGAGGCGGACCTCGACGCTACGTCTTATTTAAAGTCCGTAGACATCATGCGTGCGGAGGCGGACCTCGACGCTACGACTTCCTTTATAGTCCGGAGACTCGCGCGTGCGGAGGCGGACCTCGACGCTACGTCTTATTTAAAGTCCGTAGACATCATGCGTGCGGAGGCGGACCTCGGCGCTCGACTTCCTTTATAGTCCGGAGACTCGCGCGCGTGCGAGGCGGACCTCGGCGCTTCGTCTTATTTAAAGTCCGTAGACATCATGCGTGCGGAGGCGGACCTCGACGCTACGACTTCCTTTATAGTCCGGACACTCGCGCGTGCGGAGGCGGACCTCGACGCTACGTCTTATTTAAAGTCCGTAGACATCATGCGTGCGGAGGCAGACCTCGACGCTACGTCTTATTTAAAGTTCGTAGACTGGTGCGCGTGAGGGTGTCCCCCCATTGCGTCTTATTTAAAGTCCGTAGACATCGTGCGTGCGGAGGCGTACCTCAACGCTACGTCTTGTTTAAAGTCCGTAGACATCATGCGTGCGGAGGCGGACCTCAACGCTACGTCTTGTTTAAAGTCCGTAGACATCATGCGTGCGGAGGCGGACCTCAACGCTACGTCTTATTTATAGTCCGCGGACTCTCGCGTGCGGAGGTAAACCTCGACGCTACGTCTTGTTTAAAGTCCGTAGACATCATGCGTGCGGAGGCGGACCTCAACGCTACGTCTTATTTATAGTCCGCGGACTCTCGCGTGCGGAGGTAAACCTCGACGCTACGTCTTGTTTAAAGTCCGTAGACATCATGCGTGCGGAGGCGGACCTCAACGCTACGTCTTATTTATAGTCCGCGGACTCTCGCGTGCGGAGGTAAACCTCGACGCTACGTCTTGTTTAAAGTCCGTGGACTTCGCTTTGATGAGCGTGGACAGACAGTGCTCTGGGAATAGCAATCTTTATTGTACTCCCGTTTGCGCGGGCGAGCGTCGCACGACAAAGGGCTGGCGGCCCCACGCCTGTTGTGCTGCCTCTAGGCATAATATCGCTGCAACCTGTCTGCGTTCCATGTGTGCCGGAGGGCTTGTCCTTCGAGCGTAGCGAGGCGGTACGCCCCCTTGGGCAATGCCTCCAGCACGATGTACGGGCCTTCCCATTTAGACTCCAGCTTGCCCACGGTCTCAGCCTGCAATGCTATTCTGAGGACGAGATCGCCAGGTTTGAACCCCCGCGGGCATATAGAGCGGTCGCGAGCACGCATTGTCTGCCGCGCATACTTCTCGACATGGTGGGCTGCATCCACCCGTGTCCCGTCGAGGAGGTCCAAGGACACACGGCGCTCGCCTTCGGGCGCTTGGACGAGGACCCGCCGCGAGCCGGCCTTGATTTCCTCGGGCGTCACCGCTTCGTCGCCAAAAAGGAGCTTGAACGGCGTAAACCCCGTCAGGCGCGTTACCGTTGTGCGGAGCGACCAGAGAACGTTGTGAAGCTCGCTTGGCCACTTGCCCTTCGGCAATCCGACCAGGCGCTTTTTTATGGCGGTGGAAATAGCGCCATTCGCCCGTTCAACCGCCCCGTTGGTCTGGGGGTGCCCTACCGAGGCGAATCGGAGGGTGATGCCCATGTCGTTACACTAGCTTTTGAAGAGGGCGGCGTCGAACTGCAGGCCGTTGTCAACTGTGAGCTCCCGAGGCACACCGAAGCGACATATGATGTTTTGCCAGAGGAAGCGCTGTATGGCCGCAGAGGTCACGCTGGCTAAGGCGGCCGCTTCCGGCCACCTGGAGAAATATTCCAACGCGACTACCACGAACCGAAGGTCCCCTGGGGCTCGAGCGAGCGGTCCTACTATGTCGAGGCCCCAGCGTGCTAGTGGCCACACCGGGGGAATAGGGTTGAGGCTCGTCGGGGGCCTGCGGATGATGCGCGCCATCCACTGGCACCCTTGGCACCGACGGATGAGGTCCTGGGCGTCGGTGATGGCGGTTGGCCAGTAGAAGCCTTGCCTGAACGCCTTGCCGACCAGTGACCTTGGTGCCAGATGGGAACCGCACACCCCCGCGTGGATCTCCGCAAGGAGCTCCTTTCCCCCCTGAGTCGAGAGGCAGCGCAGGAGCGGTGCACAGACTCCTCGCTTGTAGAGTACCCCCTCGAACACTTGGAAGGACCTTGCGCGGTGCTGCAGGCGCCGAAGCTCGGCGGGGTCCTCCGGCTCGGCGATGCCCTGCAAGAAATTGAAGATGGGCTCTCGCCAATCACCTGACCGGTCGATGCGGTGGACGAGTGCCGCGTCCCGGTTGTCTTGCGCAATAGCCGCCTGCCCTAATATCTCGCAAAACGCCCCTCGAGGCGATTCTTTGGTGGCCGCCTTAGCAAGGGCGTCAGCCAGCTCGTTCTCCGCGAAGGGGATGGCCTTGACCGTGATGCCCAAAAAGTGCCTTTCCCGTGCTCTTACCGCCGCGAGGTACTTGGCCAACTCAGGGTCCTTGGCTTGATATGACTTGTCCACATGACCCGCCACCAGGCGCGAGTCGGTGCGTACTAACACCCGTCTCGCGCCGACTGCCTTGAGCTTCGCCAAGCCAAAGAGCAGTGCCTCGTACTCAGCCGTGTTGTTGGTGGCAGGTAAGGCAAGGCGCGCCGAGTATAGCAAACGCTGTCCTTCAGGCGTGACGATCACCGCACCCACGCCCGCACCGGCGACGGCGTAAGCTCCTTCAACTGTGAGCGTCCAGACAGGGTCATCGTGGATCTGGACCGGTTGAGCCGACGGGGTCCATTCAGCGAGGAAATCCGCAAGGACTTGGGATTTGATCGCCGTTCGCGAGGCATATGTCAAGGAGAAGGGAGCAAGCTCGGCAACCCATTTGCCGATGCGCCCTGTGGACTCCTTGTTGTGCAGCATCTCCGCTAGAGGAAATGAGGAAGGCACTGTGATTGGGTGGGCCAGAAAATAATGCCGAAGCTTCCTGGAGGCCATGACCAGCGCGTAGGCGAGCTTTTCAAGCTCCGTGTATCTTGTCTTGGCACCTTGGAGGGCTTCGGAGACAAAGTAGACGGGCCGCTGCGTGGCGCCTTCCTCTAAAACGAGGACGGCGCCGACGCGTGGCCCGATGCAGCAGAGATAGAGCGGGAGGAGCCTCGTGCTTTGGGCGACCGGTGTGGGAGGCTGGCGGTCTGCCGCTTGAGCTCGTTGAAGGCCTTCGCGCAATCTCCATCCCAACGAAATCCGTCGCACCCGCGGAGCGTCTTAAAGAATGGCAGGCCCCGCTCCGCCGCCCTGGACAGGAAGCGGCTTAGCGCTGCCATGCGGCCCGCCAGCCTCTGGACCTCCCTCGTTGTCTTGGGTGGCTCCATGCCCAGGATGGCATCTACTTTGTCGGGGTTCGCCTGGATGCCCCGTCCGGACACGAGGAAACCTAGTAGTTTGCCCGCCTGCACCCCGAAGACGCATTTGTCGGGGTTGAGCTTCATGCCCGCCTTCCGGAGGTTGTCGAAGGTCTCCTGGAGGTCGCGGCTATGCAGAGCAAGCTGCCTAGTTTTGACCACCACGTCATCGACGTAGGCTTCGACGTTCCTCCCGAGCTGGGCGGCCAGGGCAATAGCGACGAGGCGGGTGAAGGTAGCGCCTGCGTTCTTCAAGCCAAACGGCATTCGGACGAAGCAGAACGTCCCTAGTGGTGTGATGAAACTGGTCTTTTCCTCGTCGTCTTCTGCCATGTACACCTGGTGGTAGCCGGAATAGGCGTCCAGAAAACTCATGAGTTCGCACCCCGCAGTGGCATCGACCAGCTGATCAATGCGCGGCAGGGGGTAATTGTCCTTCGGGCACGCCTTGTTGAGTGCCGTGAAGTCGATGCACATACGCCAGGCCCCGCTAGCCTTTTTGACTAGCACCGGGTTAGCGAGCCAGTCTGGATGGTGGACCTCGCGAATGACCCCGGCGCGAAGAAGCTTTTCCACCTCCGCTTTGGCCGCTTGCTGCCGATCCATCGACATACGCCGAAGCCTTTGCTTGACCGGCTTGGCGTCGGGGCGGACCACCAAACGATGCTCGATTACTGCTCGGTCTACGCCCTTGATGTCCTCCGGGGACCATGCGAAGACGTCGACGTTGTTCTGGAGCACTCGGATCAGATCCCGCTCGACCCCTGGGGGGAGCCCTTCGCCGATGGACACAAACTGCCCCTCCGCCTGGAGCGGCACCTTCTTGACTCCGCCCTCTGGCCGGGGCTTGGGTGTCCACCCAGGGGCGGAGGGCCCGTCGCCGAGCGTGTCGGAGAGGGCATGCACCGGGCGATGCTGGACGCGGCTGCCGACCTCGGCACGTCTGGCCAGATCCTGATCCCCGAAGACGGTGATAACACCTTCTGGGCCCGGGAGCTTTACGCACAAAAACGCGTGGTGCGGGATCGCCTCGAAAGAGTTGATGGCGGGTCGTCCCAGTATGGCGTTGTAGGGGTGTGGGATATCCACGATGTCGAAGATGACATGCTCCGTCCGGATGTTACCCTTGTTACCCTCCTGGCGGAAGGTGACCGGAAGGGACACGTGCCCCAAGGTCCCCAGCGGTTGACCCCCGAGGCCTTGAAGCGGAGCTCCTGGCTGCTCTAGCCGGCTTCGGGGGATGCCCATACGCTCGAGGGCCTCCGCGAACAAGATATTCGCTGAGCTTCCCCCGTCGACAAGGACGCGCCTGACATCACAGCGCGCGATGTGGGCCTGGATGACTAGAGGGTCTTGGTGAGGGTATTCCACACCCCTGGCGTCGCTGGAGTCGAAGGTGATTTTGCAGGGCGGCATCCATAATTGCGACGGCGTCCCGGAGGCCCTTGAGGAGGAGCCTCCTGTGATGGTGCTGACAGCGCGATGCTCTGCGCCCTTCGTTGCGGTGGATCGCATGGGGCTACCCCTTGGGTGCCCCGCGTGGGCTCCGGCGGGGGGCCGAGGAGGCGGTGCCCGAGACCCGGCGGTCACCCTCCTCAGCTCCATAACTGCAGCGCATGCGCTTGTGTAATGATCCCCGTAGCCGTGCACCTCGCACCACTTGCCGTAGTGTAGAAGCTCTTGTTCTGTGTGGGGTTGATCACCGTGATCAAATCCGTCTTCGCATCCCCGGACTTCCCTCCATGAGGTGGGGCCGGATCCTTGGCGGGCGCTCTTGATGTCGGGGACCTGGCGGGCCGCCTGCAACCTGCGCTGGCGGCCCCGAGGTTTATGCCTGCTCCTTGGAGGGCCTTCCTGTACCCCGGTACCGCTGCCTCGGGGAGGGCCCCCTCGGGGCTCTCGAGTGAGCCACGCCGGGAGGGCCACCCGCCCCTACCCGCGCGAGCGCTTCGCGGCGAGTCGAGGCGGGGCGTTGCGTCTTCGCGCATCCTCCTCCGCCCGCGCATACTCGTCCATTTTGCCGAAGAGCTTGGCGACTGTCTTGATTGGCCTCCGTGCGTTGTACTCGGCCATCGGGCCCGGACGGAGGCCCTGTATAGCTGCATTAATGACGGTGGTTTCATTAATGTTTTTCACCTGACACCGAATCTTGGCGAGGCGCTTGAAGTAATCCCGGAGCTTCTCCGAGGGTCCCTGCTTCACCGCGAAGAGGTGGTCCGCCTCGACTTGCTTGACGTAGCTTCCTTGGAAGTTGTTGTGGAGGCGGTCGCAAAGCTGTTCCCACGCGTAGATGGAGCCGGGTTCTATGGTAAAGAACCAAGAGAGCGCCACGCCTTGCAGTGCGAGGGGGAGTCCCTTCACCTTCGTGGTGTCGTCTCCGCCCGCTGCTTCGATCGCGGTTTCGTACACACGAACGAACTCGCGGGGGTCGGTGTCGCCTTTAAACGGGTCGATGGCGCTGGGAAACTTGAAGCCTTCGGGCCATGCCGCCTGCTGCAGCCCCGCCGAAAGTGGGGACTCCGGATCTATGCGCTGCAGCGGCACACGGTTAGATGTGGGTGCTTTGCGACTGTCCGCCCTCTCCGGCGCGGGCTCGGGCGCGATGACCGGCGCCGCCTGGTGGCTCCGAGCCTCTTGCATATCTCGAACGGCTCCGCGAAGATCCCCTAACTCCCGCCGGAATGCGTTGAGGGCCGCCAGCAGGGCGCTTTCCCCCGCCTGCGCGGGCGGGGTCGCCGGTACTCCCAACGGGCGGGTCGGCGCAGGCACAACCGCGTCGCGAGGTCCCGGGCCACCGGCCGCTCCGTCGAGGCTACCTCGAGCTGTCCGGTCCGCGTTGCCGGCGAAGGTCGCGCGGGGCGGCGAGGTCGGTTCCCACGCCGCCGGTGACAGGTTGGTTGCCGCGATGCGCCGACGGGGCTGGCGCCGCCGCGCGCCGTCGGCGTCCTCGGCCCCGCGCCCGCGTCGCCACCCGCGCTCGCCGCCGCTGACGAAGCTTTTTTCGGTGCCATCCTTCTTCTTCGGGGTCTTCAGGCTTGTTCTTGTCCTCCCCACGGACGGCGCCAACTGTTGTGGCTACAGACCAAACAGAGAGAGAGATGGTAGTGGAGAGTGATGAAGATAAGTGTAATGGCCTGGGTCCTCCCCATGGTTTACACATATATATATACATATGAGGAGTGCTTTTACAGCTATACCCTTACACCTGGTTATCCCCTAAAGGGGCAGCTATGTCATCACACATGGCCTATTCTGGGCCTTACAATCTTCCACTAGGCTTGCTGGGTTTAGGTGGGGGCCACCCCTACGACACATGTAAAGAAACACTTATGGGAATAACACCCGTTAGATGGAGTACTGGTAGTTTTCTAGTTGCGATCAGTCATCACTTGAGCCACGTAATTTCTTGTGTGCATCTTCGTCTCGAGGGCCAAATCATCAGTTGGACAACAGCCAATGCTTCACCTCTGTTGCGGATATGAAGAGAGCGCAACTTGTGTGCTCCATCCTGCGGATTGTTGGTTCCCCAGACGCCGTTGTTTTGTCTCGAGATCAACACCGCACAAGATATTGTTCTCCAGTTAACAACGTAGTCGGCAAGATAGTTAAGATCGGCCCCAACCTGCCATCCCTGACTTATACTGTTAAGGATCGGTGTGAAGCGTGTAGCTTCACAGAGTGTTACCGCCAGGATCGCCACGGCCCGCCCGATGCATCCAACGTCAGCAGCAGAGGAAGGTTGGTAGTTGGCTATCTCGTGCAAGGCTCGTAAAGTAGTCTCCCGGCCGAAGCGTGCATATCTCAGACTGATGAAGCCACCCACGAGGCTGGTGTAGTCATCAGCAAATCTTAAGGCGGATGCCGGTGGGATTAGATGGAGATCCGCCTTATTGCTGAAAACGTACCACTTCCCGTTTTTATCAGTGAACCCTGTAATGTAGAGATTATCCTGTCGAATTGCTAAAACGATTTTGTCGTCGTTGCCGCCGACGAGCTCTACCATCAGCCACCTGAAGGGTTTCTGATCGACGCGCTGTCGTGGCAGAACCCACCGTCCATCAACTTGGTTCGTGCACCAAGGTCGGAGCAAGCCATATATCTGCTTGAGCAGGTCACCGTAGTCGTGCCGGGAAACATCGAAAGAAACCAAGTCGTGCGGTTGATACCAGTCCCTGTCAGCAAGAAAACAAAAGCATCAATCAATCAATCAATATTAATTGCCATTGTTTATGTAATGAATTAATAGTTGAATAATAGATAAAGAGTCAGTTGGATACTATATGCTTACTGTGATGGATCCAGCGGGTTTTGCACGAAAGACTTCATCGGAATCGGACATGCGACCAACAGCAGCAGCAACAGCAGCATCAGATACCACCTGCAAGGGTGGTTGCTACCGACGAAGAGAGACATCATTGCTACAGAGAGTGAAGAGAGCGAACACCTTAAGGCAGATTACAAGTTGCAGGGGATGTGGTCCCTTATATACTACTACAGACTACCCTTTTCAACTGCGTGCAAGGCCGGTGAATTCTTCCCCTTGTACATCGTCGGACGCCAAGTGTTAGTGGAAGTTGTAGGTCCTACTACAATTGAACGGATACACACATGATAAGCATTCAATAGTGGCACGTATGGGCAACTTGCACGCAATGACGCCCACATGATAGTGGAGGTTGTAACATGCTAATTTCATCGGACAAATGTGGTTGTCTTTCCAAATCTACCTAGTATTGTATATCCGCGCGCTATGCTATGTAACCACTTTGCGTGTACTGTTTACTATTATCATTTATAAAATATGAAGTATATAAATGGTTTGGTAAAAAGAAAGATGACACGATGTGGAAAAAATAGGGATAAAAGAAAAACAAATGATATAAATGTCTACTTGTTATTTCTTAGAAGCTCCTCAGCTCTGCCGCTGCCTCGGCTAAGCTCTTCCCCGACCCACACTGTGGCTCTACCGCTGTGCTCAGCCATTGCCTTGCCCTTGGCTCTGCTACCGTGACCGGCGCGCTAAAAGGAAGCTTATATACGCTAACCTTTTAACATCTTATACGTATCAGCAGCTTAACTTTCATTGTGCGTTGGAAATATTCTCAATCGCAGTGTTTTCGTAAAGCGAATCCAAACATTCTGCTTACCACCAAACATGATGAGCTGCACTGAACAGTTCAATTCCATCATAGACAATGACATGGTCCTGGTCTTCTCTATCAAATGCAGAAATTGCCGCTGCAAAAGCCTCTTCTGATGGCAGCATGTACCTCCAAACGCACCTGATTCAGAAGTTAACTTTTGGATACCTGCAAATCAATGGATACAGTACTACTGAAGCTGCAAACCATAGGACTATACTTACTACGTACCAATAAGTAATAATTCAGAGACGAGCGTACAAAAATGACAGTCTATAATAATGATACACTGAATACCAAATTGCAAATCATGTTAATAATCTTGACACAAGCTAGTCAGATTAGAAATCCAGCTTGTACTGAACAGCTGGTTTCTGTCTACTGCATGCAGCCCTGAAAGTGATTCTAGGCTGGAAAGATTGCTCAAAAATAATATATCCTTGTCCAAAATATACATAAGAGGATTCAATCACCGGGTTCATTGATTCCTATAGTAAAAGAAAATTATCTGACGAGCACATGTTTCTAGATTCCATACGCTTGCGATAAATCCATGCATCATACAACTTTTCAATCACAAGATCTCCATACGATTGAGCAAGAAGATCAAAAAAAAAAAAACTGTCTAGCTGACGAGAGGCTTCTTTTGCACACTTGCACTTAGCAAAAGTGTCTACTTCAGTACTCCAAAAGAGAGATATAAAATTGTCTCCTTGCCAGTGCATAGTTCATATCTAAATTTATAGCTTGTGCCAGAAGAAGGTTATAAAAATATAAGTGGGAAGTGAAGCATCAATTGATTGAGATGGGGGCCACTGCATCCCTAAATGCGACGCAATGTATATGGCATATATACGGTGCATAGGCATCAGGATACAACAGATTCACACATAATCATTCAATAGTGGCATGTATCAGTCACTCGCACGCAATGCCGTCCATATGACAGTGGAGGTTGTAACATGCTAATTTCATCCGACAAATGTGGTTATTTTTCTAAATATACCTAATAGTGTATACCCACACGCTATGCTGTCTAACTGTTTCTATTTATTATTATTATTATTATTATTATTATTATTATTATTATTATTATTATTATTATTATTATTATTATTATTATTATTATATGAAAGTATATAAATGGTTTGGTAAATAAAGATGAAAAGGTGTGGAAAAATAGGGATAAAAGAAAACCAAATGATATAAATGTCTACTTGTTATCTGTTAGAAGTCTAACCCGAGTACGTATTGTCATCAAAACTATCGCCGGTTTGAATTATGTGCATCATAAAACTGAATTCCAACTTATATTTACTGGATACAGTGCAATTCTTCACCTCTTACTATACTGCTAGGTAAGACCGCGCACTACGATACGTGCCGGCATCAGGGCATGGATAGAAAAATTGCCATGCATAAATTAGGATGCAGATACTAGTATATCACAGTTTAGCTTAGTCGACGATAAGGGCTACACACACATGTCCAAACGACATAGACAACTTCACTCTACATTTCGTGCTAATAAAAAATGGGTTAGCACAACCACTATTATACTATGATTCCCCTTATAGGTATAGTAGCTCCCATATCATATTAGAGTTGCGAGATACAATAGGAGTGTGTATGGTATCAAGAACGAAGTAGATAAACCTCGTAGATACAACAAAGATAATGACACCAAAACAATCACGACGAGAGAGAAAGAATTGGTGAAGCCAACTGCAAAAATTCCTTAAGCACAACCTCACAAGAGTACAAGGGATTGTTACTTTCTCACAACCTTCTTGAATCTTTTAGGACTCTAAGATTCGTATCCTATACAAGAATATAGTGCTAAAGAATAACCTAATCTTTAATCTTCTCGTGCACCTCTTACTTTGGATGAGTTGATTTGTGGCTTGTGTTCTCCATAGCCACCCCTTCTCCATTAGTAAAGTAGGAGTCCTACTCCAAATAGAAGTATGGGTCATAATCCTATTAGGATTCATTTAAGTATCCATGTAGCATATACCTCTCCAAGTGCTAGTAGAAAAGGATATGAGTCACCTTACCTTAACAGTCTTCACCTTAACTCTTATCTATTCAAGTCACCGTGCTTTTCCAAGAATTCACTCCTACTCGACTCCACCTTTTTTATGTTTTTATTTTCTTTTTTTGTTTTTCTCCTGCCTTTAGGAGTGCCCCTGCCAAAGGGACTCATGCACATCATCTCAATGTATGTATCAGTGTTCAGGCTAGCCCACTCAGATCTCCACCTGAGAGCTCCTTTTCGTGTATTTTGGTTAACCACACCTCCTTTCCTACAATCCTTCATGCCATAGGTTTTTACCATATCCGAGCACACCTGCTTACCGGTACCGCATACTTGGTTCACCATGTCTTCCTTCTCCCAACAGCTCGCACCTTCACTGGAGCCTAAGGTCGTCATAGCCCAAATCGGGATGCTACCACCTAGATCGGTGCGCCGACCTCCCCGAGGTTAGTGTTGCCTAGATCAGGACGCTATCGTCCGGATCGAGGCACTGCTCTCTAAGGCCACCACTCTAGCACTACTAGAAAATCCCCCTAACGCAACGGCGGACAATCGTGGCAATAGGGCCAAAATCGTGGCAACAGCTACCAATTGCCACAATATCACTTTGTTGGCAGCCGTTGCAAAAAAGTAAGTGGCGAAAGGTCTTTGCAACGGTTTTGCGTCCTGTTGCAAGAGCAATGCTAATTGCAACGTAATCATGCGTTGCAGTTGATAGGTGTTGCAACATACCATATTGTGGCAATAAGGTATATTGCCACTTTTCAATCCATTGCAAAAGGCTTTATTACCACGCATATGTTTCGTGGCAGCAGGAGCTAATGCCACGTCGTTGTTTCGTGGCAATAGGTTATAATGCCATGCTCATTGCTTCATTACATTAGAGCATTGTTGCAACGCGATACGTCCAGTGGCAATAGTCCCTATTACCACGGAAATAAGTTCGTGGTAATAATCTTTTTTTGCAACGGAGGATGTTTCGTGGTAATAATGTTTGTTGCAACGGAGGATTTTTCATTGCATTAGAATATTTTGCAATGCAATGTATCTGGTGGCGATAGGCTCTATTGCCATGGAAATTAGCTCGTGGTAGCAATATTTGTTGCATCGGAGGATGTTTCATTACATTAAAGAATTTTGCAACGCAATCTGTCTGGTGGCAATAGGCCCTTATAACAACGAAGTACAAATGTTGCATTTACATGTATTGCAATGAAGGTTTCGTGGCAATGCATTTTGCATTCGAATTCGGTTATTAAACATTATTGAAATAGAATTAAATAATTATAAATTTTGCAACAACAATATGGAATGAAACCATCATTAATTGTAATATATTGCCAGAAAATAGTTTGTACAATCATCAAGCAAAAGTTACTATTACTATAACAATGTCATTGAAAATCTGTAACTAAAATTGATATAACATAAATATTCTAGCTATATTAGGCTTCGGCATAGCTTGTTTGCATCAACGATTCGCTATCTTGTCTTGACCATGCCATGACTCGAGTCAGAGTGATCTGTATGTATATATGGAGGGATGCGCAGATTCAGCATGCACATCACCCCAGCAATGACCTGTGTTGACACAGTTAAATCACTATTGCAAGAAAAGATTATGGCAACAAAGGAACCTCAAGACAAACAATTACCTTATCCACAAGTCCATGAATGACAAGGCTTGCCTTTTTATCCTTTGGAGTTGCCTGAGTGGAAGGAAAGACTTGAAAATGTTAAAGCATTCGATTGCATATCTATTGGAGATTTATCACATGCCATTGGAAAGTTCCAATATTGTGGATCTACCATCGCAAAGATGCATATATTGTTCTGTGTATAGTATATACCATTGCAAACTCCAAGTTTTAGATAAGCAATTTGAACTACAATTTTTTTTTAAATGCGCAAAGAAACTGCCAAATAAACAACACTTCAAATTTGTAAAATGGGCCAAAGTTATCTTAATCATTTAAGAGTTGAAACATGGTTCAGCACTAGATAGAAAAATTTTTAACTTTATAATGGTAGATCCATAATGTTTATATTTTTAGTGGTTTGTAACTAATTTTTCCTAAATTATTAGTATAATGTGCCTATAAAATAGGGATAGGCATGCAATTTAGTGCTTCTTTTCTCCACATCATGACAACTTGTCTTTTAGTTGCATGTACCGAAGATTTACAATAGCCACCTTCCCCATTCTTGATTGACATCGAGGCATATTGCATGCTGGATCAATCAGAGGTCTGCATGTGTTGGATATCAGAAATAAAAAAAGGAACAAAAAACATAACTCGTTATTAGCATAAAGCTGTTCAGCAAGCAAAAGCGACAAGGTAGGACATTAATACCTACTACCAAAGACAAAATTAACAACGAATTAACATAAATCAACACTGATCAAATTGGTCAAATGAGGGGGACATAGGACACAATGCCTTCGATTGGATTGTGGGGAAGAATATAAACAACAAAGACATGGCACAAGTACTTTGTATGGAAACAATGCTTTCCTCATTGAGACAACTCTATACAGCTCCTAACTGAGCCTCCACTACATTTGAGTCTACCTATAGACCACATAAACATAATTAAATGCATAACACCAAGACATGCATGAGGTGCTGTGAGTGGCTAGATGATCCTTGCTGGGGTTGCTTGCTCGAGGCCGGAACCTGTGTGTGTTGTGACCAAGTCTTGCACCATCCTCAGCCCCACTCACGTACATATTCTTTTTCTCAAGAAAGCAATATTTCGTCACATACATATGTTGCATGAAAGTAGTATTCAAACTTAGCAAGGAGATAGGGGATCTCAACTACCATAAACTAAAGTGGAAATTAAGATGGATAATAATGGAGAGAGTTACGTTGAAACTAAAATTTATGTCACTCTTAATATTCTAATATTTCAAAATACTTATATATGTTACTAATGAGTTAAATAATTAACTATGTTGACTGCATTTGTTCTTCGGAAAGACAGTTTGTAATTGTATTGCAGCAGCAGGTGTTGATTAAAAAAAGCAAAACCCTTGAATCAACATGTTGTTGTCATCAAAATAAAACATACTGCAGTTCATACCTGTCCGTTCCTTGTCAGTACACGTTTTGACGCAGCATTCCTTAGACTTTGTGAGGAAATGTAATACGCTGAAGCATTGTTTTTTTGAGAAGTGCCTCCTTTTTTATTTGAACGTTTGTTGCCAACAGTGTTTGTTGTGTCAGGCGTAGCTGCAGAAGGATTAGTTTGGACGATGCTTTCAGGATTAGTCTACATACAAAAAATGATAAAACAATTTAGCTTGCATAAAGTTTCCAAGACTGGAGTTGGTCAAAACAATGATACAATTTTTATACCTGCTGTAATGTGGCTTCCCTTTGTTCTGCAAGGGCTGCAAGCATCTCTTTCCTCATTTCTTCTCTTAATGCTTGTCTTTTCTTGTCCTCTTCTTCTTGAAGTCATTGCATTTTTCTTCCAATATCCTTTCCGTTCAGCAACTTCTTTTCAAGTTTCTCTTTTAACGATTCTACCTCACCTTGGAGCTCAATATTCTTACGGTTGGTTGCAATGTAGCACGAGCTTGTTCTAGGAATTGAACATTCAGCATACGACTTTGTGTTGGATATTTCGACAAGTACCCATGACCATGAAGTCTAGTTGCTTTGCATCTTGTGGTTTCCTTGTACGATAACTGGAAAAAAAACATTCTCCTCTTCTCTTGTAAGGCTGGATATGTCAGATTGTTGTTCTCTCTCCATAATTCGATTGCATGCATTATCCTAAGAGGAAGGTCATAATTGAAGTAAGTAGAATTCAGAATTGAATGGATGCACAATATATTGAAGCATGCTGTGACTAGTGAAATTTCTGATTTACTAACATAAACATCCTTCGAAGCATTGTTTGACCATTGTCCATTCTTCATGTGAGTAGTCATCCAAAGATTCAAATCATTTGGCTCTTCACCAGTTACAGGGTCTCTCTAAAAGATGGGAACAAATTTTGTGCCGTTGCAATGTGTTTCGTGGCATTAGGGGGATTTTCTATTAGTGTAGTCGCCCCTGCCCAAGGCCCCAAGTATACCAGTTGTCGCCTCGTCATCATCATCGACCTCCAACGCCGAGCGCCACTTCCTCCAACCAACCACGTTGCTGCCATTGTCCCTAGCTGCCTCCGCTGCCCAGCTAGAGGCCGACATCAAGCTCCGCCACCGTCTCCAGTCGACCGTGCCACTGTCGCTACCCTTGGTCGTCGCCCATAGGGACCACATCACATGTCTTTGTGAATAGAAACTGAATTATTTTCTATTCAATTTCTATAAAAGCATAGCTTTCCAAAAAATATTTAAAAAATCTTGTTCTTTTCACATCAATCTAACCACCACACCGTTAAGTGCCACCTGTTAGACTTTGTTGCTTTAGTCACCGTGTCATCTAGTGCCGCCTACTGGTGGCTTTTATTACATGAGCTGCGATCCCATTCTCAAGAATAAAGCTCTATGGGCGAACTATAGGTTGTGATCTCCACTCATAGAGATCACACTCGTTGGTCTCCATCTCTAGGGTGTCACTGGTGCATGGCCTAGTCCACCGTCGCTGGTTCAGCCTCCTCCCAGACAGCCTACTTCTACACCTCCTGCAGAAGATGAGGCCACCAAGAAGGAGATAGAAGCTACTACTAATACTGCTGATGAGACCTTTCAGTATGCCATTGATACTTTCAAGCACTAGTGTGCTGATGAGACCCGTGTTTGAGCTATCCTGGTGGTCCCGTGTTCAAGCATTGCGCTTTTGCATCTTCACTTTTCCCTATATTTGACAAAGTACCAAACTACCCTTGTCTTTGTTCTAAAAAGTGCAGTTTTAGCAACTTTTCAAGTGTAATTCCAGCAACTACTCTAGAATTAAAAGCATAATTCCAACAGCCTTTAATTGACATAATCAACATATAAACAAGTATATCTATCATGTCAACTAAACAAAATAGCAATTTTATAAGAAGGGATAGCGCAACATATAAAATCTGCATATTTGCTCAAATTTTTAATGTTTGCTTATTGCTCTCAGATGTCGGGCTACTCAAGATAAATCTTGGCCTCTTTGCCACTTGAGTCAGTTCAATTCACAGATTAAATACAACAATTCTGCAGACAAATTAGATCTTGAGCTCAAATAACTTGCAAAATTTATTCAGTTAGGCCAATCTAACAAGTCTGAATTCACTTGTGATGAAAAATTGAATCCTAACTCAAGATATCAATTAACATCAATGTATAACATTTGCTAATATGAGTCATAGTGAATGGATAAATGACTTGAGATCACATGAACATACTGAATAAATAGCACAGCAAGCAAACAAGTATGTATGTATGAAAACAACAACATGACAGCAAGTAATCTACAAGCTCAAGATCAATTTATACCAAAATGTTGTATTCAATTCTCAATATGACTCCAAATCTTCACTGAGCATTAGCCGAACCCACAAGAATCACTGGCAATATCTCCCAGTACTAGTCACAATCGAAATCCAGAATCTAACAAGTACAACACATATATGCACGGTGATGAAAACAAGAAGAAATCAGTATGCTCACAAAGTGGTAGGCACTCAAAGCCACTAAGTAGAACCTGGCAAGGCACGTAAAAGTGTTGTCCTGGAAAACTGATTGCCTCGCCGTGTCGCAAATCACCAGCCAAGGGTTGACAGAGATACAATGCCCACTTTCGTAATTCGGGACACACCGAAACATGAAATTGAGGTACAGGTAATGCCGCACAAAACCACCAAAGTACACTCGGCCGAGTGTATTGACGAGCAACACCAAGTGGTCAAGACCTTCTTCCTTTCCCGAATTGAGTCCTCGCCTTCGGGTTCTCCTTCAAAACCCCACTAGAAGATAGAGCACACACGGAACCCAAAGCACAAAGAAGATGCGACCTCCAAGACGAGATGGTGCAGAAGCACCGAGTCTTCCCAAACCTGAAGCTCAGAAGGAAGAAATCAAGGAGGAATACTCATTAGATCTAAAGAGGGATACCCGAATCAGAAAAGGAGGCAGCTTATATAGAGGAGGCAGGGGGTTGTGGCGTGGTGGCTGCGAGCGGCTGGCTCCGAAGAGCCCACACATCTAGTGCCCCCTCTTCGGTCAGTGCCTCCCCATTCGCCGCACGAGTCACCAGCCGGAAGAACCACCGAGAGAGAGGGCATCCAAGGCGTAGAGAGATGTAGTCATGCAGCCCAGCCAAAAGGAGCGGCTGAGGTAGCTCCTCATCTCTTCCCTCTCACCAACTGACAGGCAGGCCTTTCTTCCCTTTTTATTTTTTCTTTTCTCAAATGATAAATTACCGAATGGCCCTCAAAGATACAACAATCTTAACCCGGTCACATCTTTCACTTGTAAGCAATCTTCATGCTTGACATGTGTAGGTTCACTAATGGTTTGGCTCATGTTGACAAGTCTCTCCCATTTGGTTCCTACTACACCACCACCATACTTACACCAACTAAGCCAGTTGGTATAACCCATCGTTTGAATCTTGCTTTCCATGTCCTTGTCTACCATGTGTCCTGCTTGAGCTCAATCATCTCACTAGCTTCCAAAATTGTTCTAGACCTTGGTTCCCCAACCAAGTCCTGATCCTCTTCGTCATTGACCATAATTGACTCTAAGTCTCCCGCACATCCAAAAACCAAGAAACCATGTCTGGACATAAGTTATTCGCAACTTCATCCACGTTAGTTCAAACATGTATCATACAACCATATGCACTGACCCAAGGCTCCCCAAACTTGCCAAGAACTCGAAACCTAAAATCCCTCATTTCGGTACCGGTCTAACCACAAGCCTCATGTTGGTTAGGTCAGGACTAGTCAAATTACAATGACATTGCACCTTGTGGGATCGAAATCGGCAACAGAGGGGGGTGAATGTTGCCTATTCAAATTTCCCCCTAAGTACCCAATTAAAATGATCTTCTCCGATAGCAACAAATGCTATGAAGAAACAGGTTAGGCTCACTGGAGACTCAAACACCCAGAAGGAGAAAACAAAGCAATGACACTAAAACGAGGCAGGCAAGAGATATCATTAAATATAGAACATCAGCAGCAAGACACCTCTGGCCGGTCTAACCGGTGTGCAATGGCCGGTCTGACCGCCTGCACACCGTCGGTCAGACCGCCTGGGAACTGGTCAGACTGCCTTGTCCCACCCGGTAAGACCGCCTAAGGGGAACCAGTCTGACCGGCCTTCGGGCGGATAGGGGCACAATTCAGCCAAGGGAAGACTAAAAAATTATAAATTCAGAGATTGGCCGAATCCAAGGAATTTAGAGAAATGGTTCTTTTCTCCTTAGGCCTAAAGATCAAGAACATGCTCTAAATAGCATAGAGATCTTAGGAATCAAATAAATTCACTTCAAAAGCAAGGAATCAAAATTTATGCTAAAATATGAAAATCTAGTAGATAGAGATGATGATTTTCAGATTTCTCATGCCATATTCATCCATTGCTTATGAAATTTTGCAATCAACTTAGCAATTAACTCAGGACATTCCAAACCAAATCTCATGCCAAGTTATGAAGGGAATCAAGATATCCAAACATCCTCTAGCATGAAACCCTAGAAATAGCATGAACAGGGGATTTTGACGAAGGATTCAAATTTCATCAGAGATATTTAATCTTCCAAATGCTCTAGAAAATGGAATGGTCACATGGCCATGAATCTTTTCCATCATAGAGCTTACAAGAATTCTTCACACAAAGCTTCCAAATCATCTCAAACCAAGGCCAAAAGAGAGAAAAACTGAAAACGAAATGCATCACAGAGAGCAAGAAAAATTCAATCCATCTCAAATAAAACCATCTCAGATTGATATTAAGGAAGAGAGATGAATGATTACAGCAAAGAATCAACACTCCATCCCCATACGCGATTGAATCAAAGAAATGCTTCCTCCTCACTACATGCTTGAGGGGAGAGCACAAGAACATAAAGAAGGGGCAGAACAGCCCTCTGTCCCTCTCACCCACTCTCAACAACTAAAACACAAAACAAAAACAACCTCTAACCCCTCTCACAAGCCATGCCACATGCAGGAGACGCCCCTCCTTTATATAGCCTTCCACTAAAGGGTTTGCTATTTTCTTTGCCCATTAAGCCTCAACAACTCCAAAGCTTTATCCATAATCCACTTCCTTTAGTGCAACTTTGCGTATTCACCAAAACACCCCTCCTGCACCTTCCGGGAAGCTTCCTCATTTCTTGCCTTCCAAGTCTCGCAGCTATCTCGAGCCCTCGCCGTCTTCGGCACACCTCGACCGCTTTGACCTCGACACCGCCTGCGCCTAGTCCGGTCATCCCGTGCCTCGCCACGACTCCATCTCGATGTCCTGCAGCCAACACAGACAAGAAATACATTACATAGCACCGCTCGACATAATGTAATCACAATTAACATCAATGAATCGTACTTAAGCATGAAATGGCCCAAATGACCAATCGGAAAGAAGAATACACCTCAAGTCTATCTAGCCAAACCCGACTGCGCCATGTGCTGACTTGACACGAACCACTCAAACCAAACTCAATCTTTCCAAAACACACATCAATTACTCATCACAAACATGGGGTCATGACTACATGGTCTCTCACACCTGATGGACGGCTGAGCTCGAATTTATTTTGGGTGGGTTCGGGAGTACTTGGCTTAGTCTTTGACATTCATTTGCTATGTAACTAGCTTTTTGTAACATCCCATTTTCAAGCCTTGAAGCTAATGTAAAATTCAAATCCATGTTAATGAAATTAAAAGCATTTATTCCTCTTTGGTTTTCAAAAGGAATTCAAGTTGTCCGTAAATAATTTAAATTGAAAACCTTGTTGTACCTCCAATGAAATAAATTGAATTAATCCTTTAAATCAAGATTTTGAAGTATACCTCAAGGATCAGAGGGTTCGGGAGTCTAAGATTTGTGAAGAAAAGACATATGCATATATACATACATATAAACACCTATATACGTATGTGTATAGGCTAAATTGAAAGAAAGTCTTCCCAGCCATCCCTTCGTTTCTCCTTCTGGTGGCAATGCACCTCCCTCCTCCTTCCTGGCCCCAGCGCCTCCTCTGTCTGCAGCTCGTCGCCATTCATCACCAACCCCATCGGTGAGTTATTGCGGCAGCAGCCTCGTCTTCAGCGCCTCTCCTCGCCATCAGCACCCGGCAGTGGCAGTGTCTCCGGTCACCTCCCACACGTCTCCCACTCACGCTGACTTTGCCTCGCCGTGCACGCCGCTTGCCGTTCCCCCTTTATCTTGCTGCGCCGCCGTGGTACGCCGGTCGCGCCGTCCCGTCATCACCACTCAGCTACCCCCATACGCCACGCCCCCTCACCAGACCGAGCGGCACTCCCCCGCGTTAACTCGCGTCGCGCCATGCTCTGGAGGCCGCGCGCTGCTGCGGCCGCACGGCTCTGACACCACCGCCTGCCTGCAACACGCCGCAGTGTCTCCCCCTCGGCGCCCAGCCTCCTTCCCCGGCCGCTATAAAGAGCGCCGACCGCCTCGCCGCATGCCCCACCCAAGAAACTCCACCGCCACCTCCCCTGTCGTGCGTGCGACTTCGGTAGGACCTTGAACCTTCCCCGTGTGCGCCCTTGAACCTTCCCCCGTGTTCGCCCTTGCCCCCTCTTCCTCCCACCCGGTTTAATTGCCCTCTCATCCTCCGTAGGCCGCAGGCGAGCTCCCTCTTCACCAACTCCGACGCCGGGCCTCCGTCGACAAGCCGCTGCACCCCAAGCCGATTCGCCGCACTTGGAACTTCGTGTGGACCCCAGGAGCACCGCCACCACCTCGCCGGACCCCGCCGCCCTTCCCCACGAGCTGACGCAGTCTCCCTCCGCGCCGCCGAGCCCACTCCCGCCGCCAGCCCACTCGGCTCCACCCCGGCCGCCGCCTACGCCGCAGGTGAGATCAGTGACACCCGTAGGTGCTCCCACAGCGGGCCATTGAACCCTACCGGCCCGAGTCGTCGGCGCCCAACTTCCCCTGTTTCCGCGCCGCCGCCGCCGTGCCGCCGTCGCGCGCCGAATCCGGCCGATTGGCTCCTCCCCGAGGTGCGCGCCTGGGTGGGCAACCCGTTTGGGCCAGCGCCGCTGCGCCTCCGTGCCCTCTCCGCCGCCGGTCGGCTCCGCCTCCCTCACGGCCGGGATGAGCCAGAACAGAGAAGCAACCAGTGCATTTATTCCCTAACTAGCCATTGTCTTAATCCACCAATTATCTTGTTCTAAGCCGACACTTAAAGGGGCAATAACGCTGTTATTAAAGGCCCACCCGTCGGCTGCTGGGCTGCAGACCCGAGCGTCACCTGCTCCCCTCGGGACCCACTAGTCAAAAATCAAGATCTATCTGATGGTTCTGTTTTGGTTCAGTTTTGAGTTAATTTGAGTTTGGTTTTATTTTATTTGGTATTTATTTGCTTTCGTTCTTTTGTGTTGCTTTTTGCCGGTTCAATCTCCCGAGTAGATTTCGAAGACGCGAACGAGCCCCCGCTTGAAGCAGCACGAGACCCCCACACTTTTGATCCAAGCGAGTCAATACTTTGATCATTTTGTGCCTATATTTTATGTGAAACTATGTTCTTTTAAATTATCAAAATTGCATGCGTTACTTTATATGCAAAAGTATGTCACTCTTAAGGTAGCTAACAACCATATGTCCACCTAATAATAAGATGCCCCGCCAGTAACTTTTGAACTCACCTGATCATTTGTCGCCCTAGATATATACTTTAACTAAGGTAGTTATAAGTCATATTACTGCCATGCTGGTATTGTCGAATTCAGGGCCTCAGTAGCCCTGACAATCATTCTCTAATTATGGAAACTAATTTTGGGTCAGCCATGGGATGTACGTGGCTGAGTATTTATGTTAAAATGTGTTATGCTTCTCAAAACCCTGAAAATTGCTAAACCTGTTTGGGCGGATAGTAAGAGTGGTGGGTGTGGATGTAACATAGGGGATTGTGGTATGACCGCCCGAACAAACTAAGGACTTAATCCTGTGATAACCTCCTTGTGTAAAACAGTACAACCACATGCTGGCAAAGTGTAGGCTTGGCTGAATAATTTACCAAACCCTTTAGTTATCCACGTAAGACTGGTGCAGGTGGATAGTAAAGATCCAACCTGAATGGGACACCGAGTGGAGGGTGAAGAGTGCCCTAGCTAGCGTTGCGGAGAGTGGAGTCCGGCTGTGCTAGGGAGGGGTATATCATCCCGCACAACTTATGGGACCTATGGGGTGTAGGTGGCCCTATGGGTGAGGTAACTATTGGGCAAGGTGTTGTAAAGGCCTCGTGATAATCTCTTGATCTACATGACAAAGGAATCATGCGGGCCCATCGAGCTGATTGTCTCTTGTGGGTAAAGTGTACAACCTCTGCCGAGAGTTTAAACTATTCGAATAGCCGTGCCCACGGTCAAGGGCGGACATGGAGAAAATTTCTCGAGTTAGTTCTATTTCAAAAAAAAAACCTTGTGGGTGGGACAAAAATCTATCAGAGGATGTACTCGATTTTGAAATTTATCCTGGAGGGATGTACTCGATGTTGGTATTAAGGTGGAAGTAACCTGCTATTCAAAAAAGTTAAGCATTGGTGGATGTAACCATAAAATTGGTGGATGTAACCATAAAATTGGCAAATGGAACCTACCCCATTATAAAATTATTGCATACTTCCAGTACTTAAATCATAAGTTCTTGAAAAATGCTAGGTCCTAGGAATTTTATATTATGATTATTTCAAAAGTCGCTTTAAGCAAATAAAAGAACCCGAGCCTCCCTTGTTCAGCCTTGCATCTATAATTATTTGCATTCTGTGTGTTGGCTCGCGGAGCACGGTTGGTTGTGCTCAATCTCGCTCTTAACCCCCCTTTTCAGAAGCTGTGAATCAAGAGCACTATGCCTACCATGAGGATCAAGATGCCAAAGGCAATGAAGACGGTGGTTATTAGAATAGGCCTCGGTAATCTTGCCTCTCGCCTCAGTCCAGTTGACCAGGCTAGTTTTGGTGGGTGCCTTCGTTATTAGCTAGGTCCCTGGTTAATAGCAGTGGTACCCAGGTTGTCCCAGTCGCTTGCCTGTGGCGAGTTGTGCCCCTACGTTTATGTACGCTTCCGCTTCCGCTTTTTATGTATTGTAAGACAATTGGCCTGACGGCCCTATTGTAACCTCGGCCCGACGCGGTCTATTTGAACGCTGGTATTGTAATGTATGGTTTGTCGTGTATGAAATGATGCAGCATTGTATCTGTGAGCATTATCTACTGATCCAGGGAATAATGCAGTGTTATCACAGAGGATTCCATGTTAGTAAACTTGGGGTCCGACAGAGCTGGTATCAGAGCATACGACTGTAGAAACCTTAGTTAGACTGGTCAAGATTTAAGGTCTGAGTCCTATTTACAAGAACTATGAAAAACTTTTACAAAATATAGCGTAATATTGCTTTACTCAACTCTCTTAGTTTCTATACTCACCCCAAAATTTCTTTTGTATTTTCATCTGCTCTAACCTATTGTGTTCAAAATTTTTAGATGGCCGGAGCTACACCAGTTGGTCCATGGGATCACATCTCCCATGGAGAAAGCGAAGGAGGGTTCACCGAGATCCTGCGGCAGCTGCTGCGTTGTCTCGGGTACACCCGCCCGCCCGTTTACCGAGGCAGGAGAGCCCACATCCACAGCATGGATTTGTGGACCATGGAGGTCTTCATCTACGCACGAGATAGTAACAGGGAGCTCCACTCCCATACTATCCATGCCGAGCCTCCACGGATGTACCTCGTCGACGCCATCCAGGACGCGGCACGTCTCGCCGTGGCTCACCTGTGCCAAGTGCACGAGGATAGGCTGCGACAGTCGCCTTTTTCCCACTCCACTCGCATCCGCCAGGGGCAATTCCTTCCAGATCGCCTCGACCACAGGGTGGACAACCCCCAGCTGTCTCACCAGATCCAGCTAACGCAGGCGATGTCAGCCTCCTATGCCTTCGCCCTTCAGGAGATTGGGCATTTGCGCATTCTCCTGACCGCAAGCCTGCAGCAGTCGGACGTCCTCAGCGCCCAGCTCAACCGCTACCTGATTGCCTTTCAGGCGGCGGAGCGCGAGAGGCTCGTTGCAGAGGCTGGGCTCGAGCGCCTTCGAGCCAGGGCAGCCTACCCTCTGCCTACGCCACCAGCTCCAGCTCCAACTCCTGTGTCAGCACCAACTCCAGCTCCAGTGCTAGCACCAGCTCCCACCCCAGTATCAGCACCAGTGTCCGCTCCATCACCAGTTTCAGCTCCAGCACCAGCACCGGCTCAGCGCCAGGGACCTCGCCCCAGGTTGACAATACGCACGAGCGTGCGCCCACCTCCCAATGGCACCCTCGTAGAGCCCAGCAGGGGACATCGCTCGTCCCGCTCTCGTCCCTCCAACGACAGATCGAGCCCTTCTCGGTCCCGTTCTCGTTCCCGATCTCCCAGCATCATCTCCTGTTCCCGCTTTCCAGGAGATTGCGTCTTCTGCGGCCAGCACCACTCCCCATCCCCGGAGATATAGACTGCTGTAGGTTAGATAGTAGTATGTCTAGGCAGTCTCTTGTTGGTGTGAATGCACACTTCCCCCAGATGTATGCCCCTTATGTACCCAGTTAGTAGACGTTGTGTATGCGGTGTCGTGACTTGTTGTAAGCCTGTGCGCTATGCCCGGCTGTCATGTAACACCTAACCCCCTAATGTAATGAACTACTCTAGGCATAATGCCTTGTGTTCATTTGCCTCTCTGTTGTTGTTCAGTTTTTTGTTGTGCTGGTAGAGGGCTAGTAAACCCTCATATAAAACCTCCTCCTTCTGTTAATCTCTGAAAAGGCTCTAGGTTGTTTTCTAGATGACTCCCTCTCATCTACATGCTGCCCTAGTCATTTATACTTCTAAAGCTTTCCTATCCCGGATTCAAACGATAAAAGTCCAGAACTTCTCTTGTAAACCCGTTTTGGAAACCTACTTTGGGCCAAAATCAGAAAAATTGAATTTGAAATTTATTTTCGGAAGTTTTTTTATCCTTGGATGTTCAATTATCAAATTATTTAAAAAGTTCATTTTCAAACCCCTTTTTGCAAACCTAATTTTCCAAGGAAAATTGTCTAAGATTTAACTTCCAACCAAATTATTCCAAAAAATTCTCTTTGGATTCTCAGATATATGTATCAATCTTGGTGGGTTCATGTCAATCATGGGAATTAATCAATGGTATGAACTTCTAGATGAAAAAAAATATATATGAGTGGACCAATTTAAAATGATTGGATCGGCTGAATAACTGGATCGGTTAAATAAACGGGTCAATTTAGATGAATGAATAAGTAGACCAATGGAATCTTTAGAGAAATATGGAGAGCAATAACAATTATTGGTCCGTAGCTTTAATAACAGCATGAATCCTAGTGAATGTTTACAATGGTGGAATTAGAGAATATAGTCGACTACTAGGTGGATTATTGGAAATTTTGGAGACAATAGGAGATGTGATAATAACCATTGATTTATAGATTTGATTAATAAACATTGTCTCGGTGGACGTCTAAGCCAATAAAGTTGTTGGGCACAAGATTGTAGATAGTGGGATACTAGATAAATGGATTATGAGTATGCGTTAAGGATGGAAAGGATTGGAGTATTAAGAAACCATAATAAAAAAGATATCGGTGGATTTACAAGTAAAGATGATGGAGTATCGCTCAAAAATAAAACCAGGATTGAGTTTATGAATTTATGGTGGAAAAGGTTGGATTATAATACAAATGTTATTGGTGGATTGAAATATTGGAACCATAATACAAGTGGTACTGTTAGATTTAAAATGTAAAAGATGAGAATGGTACTGGTGGATTTTTTAAAAAAAATAGAAATATTGGAACCATGAAGCGATCGAGTACGGGTGGATTCAAAGGTAAAGAAATTGGAGTAATATTTAGGTGAATAGTTGGATGGGATTGTTGACTAATGAACCCAAGACTGGATTTATGATTTTATGTAGGAAAGTGAGATTCAATTGAGGAGTAGGAGACCCTGATCTAGTGAATGATAACTACGAATGATGCCTTGGAAGTGATATGATCTGTGGATTGAATAGATGATAATACTCATTGTTTGGAGTACTAGACGCCAGTTGTGCAATGAATAAGCAATGAAAGAAGATACCCTATCAATCAAGTATAAACAGGATTAGCAAGGCCTTGGAATAAGAAGCCCACGGATGGAAGGGCTATGAATGTGAATTATTCCGTCGAGATTGTGATATTGGAAGAGGTTAGGATACCTTTGCCAAAAAAAGGGGGTATTTCAAAATTCAAGTATTTCAAAACCACTTTTGGAAAATCAGTCTTGCTATAAAAATTCTATATCAAATATATATAGTGTATCTTCGTTGCAAAGAGCCTTGATTTCAAAGTTCCTTTACAAGCTTCGCCCCAGTATTTGAGGACCCAAAAACTTCATTTCTAAGAACTTGCTTTCAAAACCAAAACTTGGGAATCTACCTACTTTGCAAATTTTTGGGGATACTCAAATATTTTCAACCCTGGTATATAAAAAGATTTTGTTTCCAAATAATAAAGAGGAGCATGGGCTTCACTGCCAAAGCACTTCTCGATGCTTTCCTTCCCCTACTACTGTCCTCAAAAAGGAAATTTGATTTCCCTTTCCTTCCCCTTACTTCAAAGATTTAAGCTTCAAAGACGTCAAGGGTGCTCATGAAGATTTGGCGGCCTTGCTTCAGCAAGCCTAGTGCTCAGAACCCGGTGCCCTCTTGTGTGTGTCTTCGTGCATAGGCGTTGCTTGTTCGAAAGAATTTATTTGGCCCTGTGCACTGCCTTCTTGCTCTCGGGAACAGTATTTCGCAGTCACAGGAAAAGCTTGCCTTCAAAACCTTGGTTTTTCTGTGTGGCTTTTGTACTGCCCCAGTTTCCTGGGTGTGCACTCCCTAGAATGGGTTAGGGTACCTCATCTCCCCAATTCTCTCGTATCACATGCTATTTCCCCCTCACCTTGTTGCTGAAAACCTCATCAGGTTTGCAAGTGCGGAGTGATAGATAGTCTAGTCAAGACAATCAAGACTCAGGCCCCCCCTCTCACTATGAATTCACTAATCAAGACATTGTCAATGGCCAAGAACAAGAAGCAAGAAGCAGGAACCAATGATTTTTACTCGCCTTGGTCCCTACCACTCGTCCAAGTATTCACTCAGGTCCACTCCGTAAAGGCTACTAAGAAAGAGTCGCCACCTGACAGGCGACTGTACCACTACATCAGGCGGACCCCGAAAGAATACCATCTCCTTTTATTATGGAGAAAAAGTACACCGATCAGATCAATGCACTGCAAATTGCCCCAATTGTGAAGAAGACCATCAACCTGGAGAATGCCCAATGAGCAAGGTCACATGCTTTCTCTGTGAAGGACAGGATCATTGCCCCAAGGTTGTTCCATGAGTTTGTTGCTGACCAAAGCAGCCGAGATACAACAGCTGAGCCTCTAAGCCGCTATCAGACTCGTCATGCCTGGAGCTGACAAGAACGATTAGTACCGGTCATCTGTCATTTTAAGGGGGGTAGCCAGAATAAACAAGGAGTGTCAAAGCACCAGGATGATAGGCCACTGTTACCACCCTAGAACAAAAGAAAGTCAGCAACCAGCATTGAAAAATAACAGGCCCTAGAAAATGTTAATTGATGAAGTGAGCCAGCCGCGATCAACCTAGAAGAACAAGGTTCCTCCTATGTGGTGTTAACCCACTTTTGTATGGATATCCTCTCCCGGACGACTCCAAGGAAAGGGCGAAGTGTCAAGCAAGACCCTAGAACCTATTGCTAGCCAGCTTGTCCCCACCTCCTTCTATCTACTCTACCCGAATCTCGGGGACGAGATTCCTTTTAAGGGGGGAGGGATCTGTAACATCCCATTTTCAAGCCTTGAAGCTAATGTAAAATTCAAATCCATGTTAATGAAATTAAAAGCATTTATTCCTCTTTGGTTTTCAAAAGGAATTCAAGTTGTCCGTAAATAATTTAAATTGAAAACCTTGTTGTACCTCCAATGAAATAAATTGAATTAATCCTTTAAATCAAGATTTTGAAGTATACCTCAAGGATCAGAGGGTTCGGGAGTCTAAGATTTGTGAAGAAAAGACATATGCATATATACATACATATAAACACTTATATACGTATGTGTATAGGCTAAATTGAAAGAAAGTCTTCCCAGCCATCCCTTCGTTTCTCCTTCTGGTGGCAATGCACCTCCCTCCTCCTTCTGGACCCGGTGCCTCCTCTGCTGCGCTCTGTCGCCATTCGTCACCAACCCCATCGGTGAGTTATTGCGGCAGCAGCCTCGTCTTCAGCGCCTCTCCTCGCCATCAGCACCCGGCAGTGGCAGTGTCTCCGGTCACCTCCCACACGTCTCCCACTCACGCTGACTTTGCCTCGCCGTGCACGCCGCTTGCCGTTCCCCCTTTATCTTGCTGCGCCGCCGTGGTACGCCGGTCGCGCCGTCCCGTCATCACCACTCAGCTACCCCCATACGCCACGCCCCCTCACCAGACCGAGCGGCACTCCCCCGCGTTAACTCGCGTCGCGCCATGCTCTGGAGGCCGCGCTCGCACTGTGGCCGCACGGCTCTGACGCCACCGCCTGCCTGCAACACGCCGCAGTGTCTCCCCCTCGGCGCCCAGCCTCCTTCCCCGGCCGCTATAAAGAGCGCCGACCGCCTCGCCGCATGCCCCACCCAAGAAACTCCACCGCCACCTCCCCTGCCGTGCGTGCGACTTCGGTAGGACCTCGCCGCCGCGCCCCTCCGGTCGCCGCCAGGGCCCTTGAACCTTCCCCCGTGTTCGCCCTTGCCCCCTCTTCCTCCCACCCGGTTTAATTGCCCTCTCATCCTCCGCAGGCCGCCGGCGAGCTCCCTCTTCACCAACTCCGACGCCGGGCCTCCGTCGACAAGCCGCTGCACCCCAAGCCGATTCGCCGCACTTGGAACTTCGTGTGGACCCCGGGAGCACCGCCACCACCTCGCCGGACCCCGCCGCCCTTCCCCACGAGCTGACGCCGTCTCCCTCCGCGCCGCCGAGCCCACTCCCGCCGCCAGCCCACTCGGCTCCACCCCGGCCGCCGCCTACGCCGCAGGTGAGATCAGTGACACTCGTAGGTGCTCCCACAGCGGGCCATTGAACCCTACCGGCCCGAGTCGCCGCCGCCCAACTTCCCCTGTTTCCGCCGCCGCCCTGCCCGCCGTCGGCCGCCGTCGCGCCGAATCCGGCCGATTGGCTCCTCCCCGAGGTGCGCGCCTGGGTGGGCAACCCATTTAGGCCAGCGCCGCCGCGCCTCCGTGCCCTCTCCGCCGCCGGTCGGCGCCGCCTCCCTCACGGCCGGGATGAGCCAGAACAGAGAAGCAACCAGTGCATTTATTCCCTAACTAGCCATTGTCTTAATCCACCATTTATCTTGTCCTAAGCCGACACTTAAAGGGGCAATAACGCTGTTATTAAAGGCCCACCCGTCGGCTGCTGGGCTGCAGACCCGAGCGTCACCTGCTCCCCTCGGGCCCCACTAGTCAACAGCACACACACTCCCTCCCCTTTTCTATTTTTCGGATTTTTCCAGAATTAAGACTTTGAAGAACCATAACTTCCTAACCCTAACTCCAAATTTAATGAAACCAATTTCTAAATTTTTCAAAAATCAAGATCTATCTGATGGTTCTGTTTTGGTTCAGTTTTGAGTTAATTTGAGTTTGGTTTTATTTTATTTGGTATTTATTTGCTTTCGTTCTTTTGTGTTGCTTTTTGCCGGTTCAATCTCCCGAGTAGATTTCGAAGACGCGAACGAGCCCCCGCTTGAAGCAGCACGAGACCCCCACACTTTTGATCCAAGCGAGTCAATACTTTGATCATTTTGTGCCTATATTTTATGTGAAACTATGTTCTTTTAAATTATCAAAATTGCATGCGTTACTTTATATGCAAAAGTATGTCACTCTTAAGGTAGCTAACAACCATATGTCCACCTAATAATAAGATGCCCCGCCAGTAACTTTTGAACTCACCTGATCATTTGTCGCCCTAGATATATACTTTAACTAAGGTAGTTATAAGTCATATTACTGCCATGCTGGTATTGTCGAATTCAGGGCCTCAGTAGCCCTGACAATCATTCTCTAATTATGGAAACTAATTTTGGGTCAGCCATGGGATGTACGTGGCTGAGTATTTATGTTAAAATGTGTTATGCTTCTCAAAACCCTGAAAATTGCTAAACCTGTTTGGGCGGATAGTAAGAGTGGTGGGTGTGGATGTAACATAGGGATTGTGGTATGACCGCCCAAACAAACTAAGGACTTAATCCTGTGATAACCTCCTTGTGTAAAACAGTACAACCACATGCTGGCAAAGTGTAGGCTTGGCTGAATAATTTACCAAACCCTTTAGTTATCCACGTAAGACTCGTGCAGGTGGATAGTAAAGATCCAACCTGAATGGGACACCGAGTGGAGGGTGAAGAGTGCCCTAGCTAGCGTTGCGGAGAGTGGAGTCCACTGTGCTAGGGAGGGGTATATCATCCCGCACAACTTATGGGACCTATGGGGTGTAGGTGGCCCTATGGGTGAGGTAACTATTGGGCAAGGTGTTGTAAAGGCCTCGTGATAATCTCTTGATCTACATGACAAAGGAATCATGCGGGCCCATCGAGCTGATTGTCTCTTGTGGGTAAAGTGTACAACCTCTGCCGAGAGTTTAAACTATTCGAATAGCCGTGCCCACGGTCAAGGGCGGACATGGAGAAAATTTCTCGAGTTAGTTCTATTTCAAAAAAAAAACCTTGTGGGTGGGACAAAAATCTATCAGAGGGATGTACTCTGATTTTGAAATTTATCCTGGAGGGATGTACTCCAGTGTTGGTATTAAGGTGGAAGTAACCTGCTATTCAAAAAAGTTAAGCATTGGTGGATGTAACCATAAAATTGGTGGATGTAACCATAAAATTGGCAAATGGAACCTACCCCATTATAAAATTATTGCATACTTCCAGTATTTAAATCATAAGTTCTTGAAAAATGCTAGGTCCTAGGAATTTTATATTATGATTATTTCAAATGTCGCTTTAAGCAAATAAAAGAACCCGAGCCTCCCTTGTTCAGCCTTGCATCTATAATTATTTGCATTCTGTGTGTTGGATCGCGGAGCACGGTTGGTTGTGCTCAATCTCGCTCTTAACCCCCCCTTTTAAGAAGCTGTGAATCAAGAGCACTACGCCTACCATGAGGATCAAGATGCCGAAGGCAATGAAGACGGTGGTTATTAGAATAGGCCTCGGTAGTCTTGCCTCTCGCCTCAGTCCAGTTGACCAGGCTAGTTTTGGTGGGTGCCTTCGTTATTAGCTAGGTCCCTGGTTAATAGCAGTGGTACCCAGGTTGTCCCAGTCGCTTGCCTGTGGCGAGTTGTGCCCCTACGCTTATGTACGCTTCCGCTTCCGCTTTTTATGTATTGTAAGACATTTGGCCTGACAGCCCTATTGTAACCTCGGCCCGACGCGATCTATTTGAACACTGGTATTGTAATGTATGGTTTGTCGTGTATGAAATGATGCAGCATTGTATCTGTGAGCATTATCTACTGATCCAGGGAATAATGCAGTGTTATCACAGAGGATTCCAGGTTAGTAAACTTGGGGTCCGACACTTTTAAACAGTGTATTTTTTAAGGCGAGGTCTACATGTAAATTATAATATAAACTGCATCGAGTTCAGATATACCAGCCAAAAGTCGTAAACCACACATTGCGCATGACATTATTGACAAATAATTATATGAACCGCAACAAAAGACAAACGATGCTGACATATATAACAACTGTAATAGTTGATATTGTATCACAAAAGTACTTAGCTGTCAGCATATCCAATGTCAGCTACAACAGTCCACACCCATCATTTGAGGTCCAGAGTGTTATTTTCAAAGTTGAAAAACCACCTAACATCCAAGCTATTCAGACTTGTACTGCTGCATCAAGTAGCACATTAGCCACAGGACACCCCCTAATTCCACTTATTCCAATTAAATCATTATCTCCTCAACAACGAAATCTACAACTACCTCCACAAGTTTGATTTACATCCACTCTTACATATCCTACCTAAATTATAACCTCTATATATTACATACTGTGCTGTGTTTGTAAATACAGAATATGGACAAAAGCACCTCATCAACAGAGAGCAAAAACGCCAAACAATCTGAATCAGGACAGAATAGAACATGGAATTTAGCCATCTCAACATAACAGAGATTTCTCATGATAATGCTGAACAAGAACAACAAAATTTAGCAACTGATGAGCCACCTTCAACTGAAAAGAACAGACCTGTCATATACTTCTACAAAATTTATTGTTAACACAAAATTTTGATGCTAATTACTTTGTATGTATATATATGCCGTAAAAATTCAGGAACAGCTGTTACTGCAGTGGAACCTTCATCAACCAAGAACACCCAACAGAAAAAAAAAACCCAAGCATCACACCAACTAAGGTAGGCACAATTTTCTTTTTTTCTGATTCATAAGATATTTTTTATCAAAATTTTAAAACTCTATGTTATCGATTAATGTAAAAACTTACAGTATATACATAAATAAACTTCGTACTGAGACTTTACTTTTAAAATCTGCTTGTCTCTTTCTTTCAAAATTCACATAAGTCTGCCTTTCTATTGTTTAATACATATACTAATCTCTAAGTACTGTAGTCTTGAAATATTCTCAGAATAGTTGTCTTAAGATGTAATACATATTAAAAGAAGCAAATAAGAGCAATATATATCGGTACAGTCCTTGCAATTTACCAACAAATCTATTGACATGCATGTTCTAATCTTATTTCCCTCTTTTCAAAAGATAAGAGACGAATCTACATAAAACACTCATGCAAATAGAACATGTATATTTCCATCAAACATAGTAATTCTACATTTTTTTGCTAAGATAATCGATACCTAATTTGTTTGAGCTTTTCTAAAAACTACATCAACACATATTGATTTTAGAACTCAGTCTATATTGATTTTACTTCGGAATTCACATACAGTTCACAAATACCACAAATTATCACAGTGGTTTCACTCTATAACCACGCAATAATTATTTCAAATATATATTGCAATTTAATTACATACTTTTCCATTTTATTACCATAGTTATTAACATTTCCACTATGGGTTTATCTTTTCCAAACGTACAGGTCAACGAAGTACATGCTGCAGGTAAAAGCAAACTACCTTTTGCATCATCTCATCCCTATATCTGAAAGAGGTAATACGATCACACCATTTTGTACCGTATATATATAGGTCAGTCTGGAACTTACAGGACCTACGTGATACTACTCTTTAAGTATTTTGTTACAAGTACATATTATCTTACATGTATGTACGCATGGACATGAAGAGCACCATCTGCAAACCCGTACGTACTATCTATGCTGCATGGACTAGCTGAAACAACAATGCCTCTTTTGTACTATGAACGCATAATCTGATAGGCTCTTGACATTGTGTGTGCAAATTGGGCTAACGCTGTGATGTTATTGCCGCCCATCTATTCATTTACAAATGATAACTACTGTTTTTTACACACTGAACTTCGCTCCCATCTTATCATTATCTTCAGACAGCATTTAATCTGTTCAGTAGTTACAATTTACTACCACCAGACGTATCGATGAGTGAATCAGTTCCACTGCCACCTTTTTTTTTTCAGTAGCTGTATATTACCTTCCTTCAATCACCAAAAAAACTTTGACCTCCCCATTTATTACAAACTAGCAAAACATATAACGGGTCCCATGCAACGCTATCAAACGGCATCGCGCTATCGCGCGGGTGTATTTCTAGTATATATTATGAATTGAGGGTACAACTTTGAAGTGAACCAATTTTTTACAGAGTGCTCTTTTGTTTTCTTATTTTCGTTACAGGTTACATTCTGAGGATTCCGATTGTTAGAACTGACCACTTTTGCACTGTGTCGGCTGTAACTTCTTTGTTCTAACTTCGAAAACGTTTTGATTTGTATCGGGCAAGGCCCAAGAAACCTCGCAGGCTGTTTTGCTCAGCAAGTGTGTTGTTCGTGCCTCCTTTTTGTTTTCGCAATTTGTTGGGTGCCACATCATTTCTTTGTCTGACATGTTGGGTGTTTTTTTTATAGGAAAGTGTATGAGAGAGAAACCTAGTGGTCGTAATATGGCTGACTACGGCTATCGAATTGTTCAAGATCCATTAAGTTTTGGTTGGCCTAACAATAACAGACAACACAAAATACTTGAGATCAGGTGGTGGAGTGATCTATATCCGACGGTGGAAAAACCGACTGAAATAAGTCAGTTGCTGATTATACAATCCTATCTTCAGTAGACAGCCTTGGGAAATACAAGTAGGCAGTTTCTGCGGCTTCACAAAAGCATGATTAACGGTATCTTTTTCAACAACCACTTCAGCACGAAGATGTCCTCGGCACGCTCCATTCTCGAATTTTACTAGCCAGTCTGGTCTTAACCTTCATAAGAAATAAGTGGCTCGACAACTGCGCTTGCTTTGAATAGTATTGTATGGTTAATCTTTAACCCTGGAATTAATCACAAAGGAACCACAAGAGAGATCATAATGTCAAGAAGAATCATATTTGTAAACAACTAATTAACTACAATGCAATCATAACTTGTCTGACTCATGAGAATCTCAATGGCGACATTTGGATCTCCATCTGCAGCAGCAAGAGCAACTTCAGCCTGAGTCTGCAGTAAGGTAATCGATCGATCAGTGAGATGCTTGTGCTGGCATATAGACAACATAAATACACAAGTGGATAGCTGAAACAATTGTGGGCTCCTATGAAACAAGTGACTTATAACTTGACTTAGCTTTGTCTTCAACATTAGTATTATCTAACACGACTGTCAATGCAACTACTTGAATCCTCTTAACAACTCACGAATCCCGCGCACTACCAATGTTCGAAAAAAGGCCTTTTGTTTGTTTAATTTATTTGCTCCAAATCTAATAAGGGGTCAACCTCGTAGGGGGCCACGACATGATAAAACAATATGCTAGCATGATAAGCGGGAATTGCAATAAGGCGATTGGCGTTCAGGACAACCCATGAAGTACCTTTTCAAAGCCCATCCCAACTAGCTTCTTTAGTTCTTCATCAAATGTATCAGCCTACAGAGAATATTTAAGGTAAGAAGTCGTTAATCATTACTAAACCAATAGCAATAGCAACATCCAATGAGAAATCATTATAAGGTACAGATAGAACACAGAACCTGATCCGTTGTTACAGTTGCATCAGCTCTGACTGTGTTTGCTGCTGTATGCCTGTTGTAATGAAAGGTCAGAAATTACAAATCAATTATGTTGATTCTCATATTAGAAGAAAGTGCCATAATTATTACTTCATATGTGTTTTATGTAATAGCAACAACAAGATGGTTTTGCTTGATATTTCCCAGAAATCAATATAAGTTTACATAAGCCACTGTCTTGCTTATCAGGGGTATCTTAACCTAAAACAAGAGGTAAAGCCGTAAAGGTATACAGTGTGGATAACGTTTCTAACCTTTGATTTTTAAGAAAATCAAACACGATGTGAGTTAATGACTATGGCAATGAAGTGTATCAAATATTAGAGAAGATATGAAACTACAGCAGCACTATAAAATTATATTCCTCCCTTGACAAAGCAAGCAATCCATTAGTGTTGGTGTATGAGTTAGTACAAGCATTCAGTATTTAATCATTTTTAGCAGGCAAAAAATCATAATAACTTATTAAAGTTTTAACCATATTAGTTACAACCATAAATAAGCTGAATGTTTAGGAAGATATATGTAATTGCTAAATGACAAAAAAATTCCTAGACCCATGAGTGCACTTGCATCAAAATATAAGTAATTTAGTATTCTTTTCCATCAAAACAAGATAATGATGTAAATGACCATTGTGATTGTCTGGGAAAGAAAACCACAGTGCATGGCTACTTGCAATAAGCTTGAAGTTTAACTCGATCCCAGGAAAAATAAGGCAGCTTTGACCACAAAATCAATATCGAATTTGGCTCCACTAGACTAATATAGAAATCAGCAATCAAAGACCAACTGTTCTTACATCACATCTCCTGACCTCTCTTCTGGCCCATCTACTCATACTACTATATTCCATTCCCACCTTACCACCCACTCACCCCTCACCTCCTACAAGGTTAAGACAGTTCCAACCAGGGTTCCAAAAATCGGCGGGTACCGCCGGTTACCCGCCAATGCACTTTTTAGGTTGGTTTAGACCTTTTTTGTGCTAGATTACCTATTGTATGAGGCTAAATATGCTTTAAAACATCCCAAATTAAAAATTTTTAGTGTTTTTTCTGGTTTTTTAGCGGTTTCTCCGGATTTTGGGCAGTAACCGGAATGGTTACCGATTCCGAAACATCCCAAATTCAAAATTTTAGATTCAAATTTTAACCGGTTTTTGGCTGGGTTTTCCGGTTATCGGCCGGTAACCGTTACCGGCCACTGTGGTACCGAAATTTATAACCTTGGTTCCAACATGATAATGCTATATTAGTCTGGATACTGTTTCTATTTTTTTCCTGTGTCTTTTTTCAACAATATTCTCTGTTCTGTTTGCTCTGCTTTTTGAACAAGTCAAAACTCTGCCACTGTTTAATAAGAGGGAAACCTATGTGTTCTTTACTTTCCAAGCATGCTATTTGTTCTGAATGCTTGGTGCCAATTGGTATGAAATCTGCTGGGTCTCAAGAATTCATTGCATAGAAAACTGAATCAGCAGCAAAGTTGCAATCTTTCATAAGCCTCTCTCTCTCTCTCTATCTATCTCTCTCTCTCTCTCTCTGATATCTCAAGTTTGCATAACTTAGTTGAAATTGGATCTTAAGTACAAAATTTCAAGTGAGATACGAATTTTGTATTAACTAAATTGACAAGTTACCATAATTCAACCATGGGTACATCTGAACCAAGCTCAATTTGGCTCAAGCTTACTTTGAGGTGAACTTGAGGTGGTCAACCAACCAAGCCAAGCTTACAGTACCAAACTAAACCACACGGAACCTAGCTAGGATCACTTGAGCACTGCCCACGTATCCTTACCCATGACACACTTGTCTCCCACCCACAGGTGTGCAGCATTTTACTTCAGAGTTTAGTCTTTATAAAACAGACCGTTTCACACAGAGTTTAGTCTTTGTAAAACAGACCATTTCACAAACTAGTCAAACAGGGACTTATTAGTGAGAAATTATTTCAGAAATGGTATGACATATTGGAGGTAGGAAGTTTACACAGTGCAAATAAGAAAAGAAAAAAGAAACAGAACATAATAAAATAAAAGGCTAATGAGCTAATTATTTGTTAAAGATAAAAAGATAAAGTCTGGTTTAGGAAAAAAGAAAAGAAAAACAACGCTACGACAAAATTTACGAAGCTAATCATTTGTTTCGAAAAAAACTGATTTAGTAATGATCGTTTTGTTTATTCCAAGTCGTTCTTGCTTCATATCAGTTTCTGATTATAATGCATATGTGACTGCCACAGAATGTGTAATACATTAAAGGTATGTCAAGTGGAAAATGCATTACTGTGAAATCATTAGGGGGTCGCTTGGAGTTGTGTTATCCAACAACCTAGCATGCAAATTTGCACTTGGCTCCCTTGCAGTTGGTTCAGTTCCTGTAGAACCAAGTGTCCGTCCTCTCCCAGGAAACCTGGGATCTTCTTGCTCCTACAGGAAAATATTCAGCAAAGTTTTAAGCTCATATATTATAGGGATAAGCTATATTTCAGGAAGATGGTGTATAGATCTGTGTAATGTATTGATCAAATGAAGATGAACAATCTTGTAAATTTAGGAAAGATATATTTCTTGGACAGCATCATCTATAACCTTGAAAAGAACTACAAGGTGAGGGTAAAAACTAACACACAAACTGAGATAGTGGTTTCGCTGGGTAACTGTTCAAGATACAGTCTATGAAGTAGTAAAGAGCTTTATATATAGATTTTGTTGCGCATTGTCTTCTAAGAATGCATGTACAAAAGTGTAACTTTTGGTTCTATCTAGATTCTAGATGAATGCTTCGAATAAGTTTTCTCTCACTTGGAAAAGCACGTTGCAAAAAAAAAATCATAACAAAGCCTCTATCATTCAATCTCAACAAGTTTTGTCCAAGCTCGGGTTTCTCATAGAAGCTTCACAACACAGCTTCCTGGAAAAACTCCATAAATCAATTAGCTTTGTCTCTGTTGTAGGGGTGGCCCCCACCTAAGCCCAGCAGGCCTGTTGTAAGAATGTAAAAGCCCAATATGGGACATGTAATGACATAAGTGCCCCTGAGGAGAACACTTACGTGTAAGGGTATAATTGTAAAAGCACTCCCCACATGGGTATATATATACAACACAGGCCATGGGGAGGGACCCTAAGCCATTACTCATCTCTCTCTCCATTACCATACTCTCTCTCTCTGTTTGGTCTGTAACCACAACAGTTGGCGCCGTCCGTGGGGAAGACAAGAGTAAGCCTCCAGATTCGAAGGAGGATGGCACCAAAGAAGGTTTCACCGTCCGCGAAGAAGAAGAAGGCGGAGGCGGCGGGATCTCGCGTCAACACCAGGGCTTCGGCTCTAGCAGCCGCAGGTATGGATGGCGATGCAGGCGCGGCCACCGCGAGCGTCGGCGTTCAAGACGCGACGCCCAACCCCGCCATCGACGCGACGCCCGACCCCGTCACCGACACGATGCCAAACCCCGTCACCGCCGCAACGGACGACCCCGCGACTATCGCCCCGACGGCCAACCTCGACGGCGGCAACGCAGCCGCACCCGTTTTCCCACCCGACGCAGTGAGCGTTCCCGGCGACGGCGTGGTCCTCGCCACTAGCTCCAGGGCCCCCCAGGGCACCACGGCGGGCAGCTTCGGCGCGCAAGCCGCGGTCACCCCTGCGCCGTTAGCGCCCCCGGGCGCGCCGACGGCCCCAGCCACGTCTGCGGCGAAGACCGCCCTGCTGGCGGCCCTCAACGCGTTCCAGCGGGAGTTGACGGACCTCCGCGGAATCGTGAAGGACATGCAGGAGGTCCGAAGCCAGCAAGCTCCGCCGGTGGTCGCGTCGGAGCCAACGCCAGACAGGGCGGACAGCCGCGAAGCCCCCACGTCCAGCCGCGTCCCACTACGACGTGTGGACCCGGAGTCCCCACTCTCTGCAGGCCTGCAGCAGGCGGCGTGGCCGGAAGACTTCAAGTTCCCCAGTGCTATCGAAGCTTATAAAGGCGACACGGACCCACGGGAATTCGTGCGTGTTTATGAGACCGCCATCGAAGCCGCTGGCGGAGACGACACCACGAAGGCTAAGGGACTCCCCCTCGCGTTGCAGGGTGTGGCGCTCTCTTGGTTCTTTACCATAGAGCCAAACTCCATCTACGCGTGGGAGCAGATCCGCAACCGCCTCTACAACAACTTCCAGGAAAACTACGTCGAGCGAGTCGACGCCGATCAGCTCTTCGCAGTAAAGCAGCGGCCTTCCGAGAAGCTGCGGGACTACTTCAAACGCTTTGCGAAGGTACGCTGCCAGGTCAAGGACGTTAATGAAACGACCATCATAAATGCAGCCGTGCAGGGCCTTCGCCCCGGCCCGATGGCCGAATACAATGCGCGAAAGCCAATCAGGACAGTGGCGAAGCTCTTCGACAAAATGGAAGAGTACGCCAGGGCGGAAGAAGATGCGCGAAGGAGGCAGGGCGACGACCCCGACGTCAATAAGCAAAGCCTCATCAAGAGCGAAGACTCGCCCAATGACGGCCCCTTCAGAGGAAAGCGCAAGCCGGAGCTGTCTAAGGATGGCTCCGAACGCAAAGACACCCGGCACAATGAGCTGCCCGCCGATAAGCCCAGACGTAGCCAACACAAGTCGCGGAAGCCTCGGTACGTCTTCGACATCGAGGGCGGCTCCGAAGACAACAGCTCCGCTGGTCGCGGCGGTAAAGGAGGCTCCGAGGACCATGCCCCCGCTAACCGCGGAGGCCGAGGACGACGGGGGCGCGGAAGGGGCCGCGGCCGGGGTCGCGACGACAGAGGCCGCGGAGAATACGAAGAGTACCACCACGGCCAATGGTGCGAGGTCCACGGCCGATGTGCCCATGACACGCGGGCGTGTATCTCTATAGCGGCGCTCCGAGAGAGCGTCACCAGGGATAGGAACTTTGAAGCACGTCCACCCGCCGTGGCCCACATCCAGCACCCCCCAGAAGCACCCCGGGCAGCCCTTCTGCAGCTTCAAGCCCCCGAGGAAGCCCAGCGTAGGATCATCAACATCATCTCCGGGGGTTCCTCGATGGAGTTTGCATCGGCACGGCAGCAGAAGGCCTACGCGCGGAGGCTACACCACGTGGCGGCGTACCCAGCGCAGGCACCCCCAGATTGGGCGCAACACGAGATCACTTTCGCGCCCGTCAACGCCCAAGGTGTGGAGTTCCCCCATCACGACCCTCTCGTCATCCGGGCCACCATCGCAGGGTGCGACGTTGGCCGCATTCTGGTGGATGGCGGCAGTTCCGCAAACATCCTGTTCGCGGCAGCTTTTGACCAGATGGGGATCCCCCGAAGCGACTAGGCTCATCGGGCATCCCCCTGCAAAGCTTCGGAGGGCAACCCCTGCGAGCCCTAGGACAGATATGCCTACAAGTCTCCTTCGGCCAGGATGACAACATACGGAGTGAGGACGCCATCTTTGACGTCGTCGATATCCTGTACCCGTACAATGCGATCCTGGGACGACCAATCCTCAACTCCTTCGGAGCGGTACCTCACCACGGCTTCCTGTGCATGAAACTCCCAGGACCGCAAGCCATCATAACAATCTCCGGCAACCAGGACATGGCTCGGCGGATCGAGCTCGGCGCAAAAGGACCGCACCGCGGGACTCAACGGAGCGGCTAGGACGACGTCCTATCGAACCAGCATGGCGAGCGCCCACGCCAACCGCCCTGTTACCAGAGGCTCCAGCCACGTAGAAACGGGTGGTTGTGCCCCCAGTTTTGTAATCGCTTGCCCGCGCAAACGGGAATTTAATAAAGTTCACCGTTTGTCGCAGCCAACTGACTCCGCGCGCGCTCTCCGTCGAAGCGACGGGTATGAGAATAAACCAAAGACACGCGTCCGCGCGCGCACTCTCCATCGAAGCGACGGGTATGAGTATAAACAAAGCCGTGTGGGGGGACGCCTCCGCACGCACTCTACGGAGTATAAATAAGACGTAGCGTCGAGGTCCGCCTCCGCACGCACTCTACGGAGTATAAATAACACGTAGCGCCAAGGTCCGCCTCCGCACGCGCTCTACGGAGTACAAATAAGACGTAGCGCCGAGGTCCGCCTCCGCACGCGCTCTACGGAGTATAAATAAGATGTGGCGCCGAGGTCCGCCTCCGCACGCAACAAGACGCTACATCCGCAAGCGCAGGAGCGCTCTGCCTATGCACCAGAGGCTAAGGGGCCAGCTCCGCTGCCACCCGTTCGAAGGGTGAGGGACGGAGCGCTCGCGCGCCTACCTCGTCTGGCGCCCGGCTCGCGCCACCGTTCGAAGGTGAGGGCGGGCGCTCGCGCACCTACCTCATCTAGGCGCCAGCCTACCTCGTCTAGGCGCCAGCTCCACTGCCACCCGTTCGGAGGGTGAGGGACGGAGCGCTCGCGCGCCTGCCTCGTCTAGGCGCCAGCTCCGCTGCCACCCGTTCGAAGGGTGAGGGACGGAGCGCTCGCGCGTCTACCTCGACTAGGCGCCAGCTCCGCGCCACCCGTTCGAAGGTAGGGGCGGGCGCTCGCGCGCCTACCTCGTCTGGCGCCGGCTCCCGCGCCACCGTTCGAAGGGTGAGGGACGGAGCACTCGAGCGCCTACCTCCTCTAGGCGCCAGCTCCGCTGCCACCCGTTCGAAGGGTGAGGGACGGAGCGCTCGTGCGCCTACCTCGTCTAGGCGCCAGCCTACCTCGCCTAGGCGCCAGCCTACCTCGTCTAGGCGTCAGCACTGCTGCCACCCGTTCGGAGGGTGAGGGACAGAGCGCTCGCGCGCCTACCTCGTCTGGCGCCACTCGCGCCACCGCTCGGGGAGGGCGGACGCGCTTCGCGCGTCTACCTCGTCTGGCGCCAGCTCGCGCCACCCGTTCGAAGGTAGGGGCGGGCGCTCGCGCGCCTCGTCGTCGGCGCCAGCTCGCGCCACCGTTCGAAGGTGAGGGCGGGCGCTCGCGCGCCTCGTCGTCTGGCGCCAGCTCGCGCCACCCGTTCGCGGGTGAGGGACGGGCGCTCGCGCGCCTACCTCGACTGGCGCCCGGCTCGCGCCACCGTTCGAAGGTAGGGGCGGGCGCTCGCGCGCCTACCTCGACTGGCGCCAGCTCGCGCCACCACCGTTCGGTGAGGGACGGGCGCTCGCGCGTCTACCTCGTCTGGCGCCCGGCTCGCGCGCCACCCGTTCGGAGGGTCAGGGACGGAGCGCTCGCGCGCCTACCTTGTCTAGGCGCCAGCTCCGCCGCCACCCGTTCGGAGGGTGAGGGACGGAGCGCTCGCCAGCCTACCTCGTCTAGGCGCCAGCTCTGATCCCACCCGTTCGAAAGGTGGGGACGGAGCGCGTCTACTCTGGCGGCAGCACATTTCGAGGTCCGGGACCTCGGTGCCGAATGGCGCGCACGCCCCAAGCACAGCGTACAACAGTGGCGGCGTGCGGGCAAACCCAGGGTGGCATAGACAGGCCCTGTATATTCCAACTACCAGCAAGTTGATATATCGGAAACGTTTACAAGTACATAGTAGGCCCGCCAGCATCCCTGGCGCCTGAGGCCGCTATTCGGCAGGCTCGTCCTTAACGCGCTCTAGCACCGGGGCTTCACCGGAGGAAGCCCGACCTGCCCAGAAGTTCAGCGACTCCTCGGCCCGTCGCCAACGTCGAAGGCGCCGCCGGGTCGCGACGTCGGAGGCAAGCAGCCGGCCCAAACAGGGTTGCTACTCGGGACACGGGTAAGATGGTCAGCATCGGCGAAGCAAATGTGCACTCTATTCAAAAAGAAACGGGGCATATTACAACGCACAGCCACCCCGGCGTCACACCTGTGAATTCCCAGCCCCTTCAGAAGCACCAGTGCCACCCTCGTCGCGCCGCGGAACTTCGTCCAAATACCGGCCGAGACTCCCCTCGCCATAAAGGGATCGCCGCAGCTCGACCCGCGCCGCGCCCTCCCCAGCGTAATCCCAGATCCGCTCGTAGAAGCACTTGACGGCGCGGCGAACGGCGCGGACGGCGCCGGACATCACTCCTGCCCCGCCGGGCATCTCCAGCTGGGGATCCGCAAGCCCAGCAACGTGCTCGCAGCCGCGATGTCGCAGTAGCGCGCACACCAGGCATGACGCTGCGTAGGCACAGTGGTTGCCGAAGGATGTCGCGGCGCCGCGTGCAACGTTGGCGGCTTCCCCTATCCAACGCAAAGAGTGCGGGACAGCTCCTAAGGCCCGAAGGAGTGCTCTGGCACTTCGGCAACAAGGCTCTCGAGGTAGCTCTCCAGTGCTTGCAGGGCATCCCACGCAGCTACCGAAGCCTCACCAAGCGTCTAGTCACGCTCCGCTAGAGTTAAGGCAAGCTCGCCCTTTTCCTTCTCTAGCGCGGCGACTTGCTGCAGAAGGCCATCCCGCTCCGCCGCAAACTCTCGCCGCATCGCATCCACGGCTGACTCCCGCGCTGCGGCGGCTAATCCCTCGGCGTGCGCTTTAGCTTCAGCGCACTCCGCCTCCAGCTGGTGAATGCGAGCATCCTAGGCACAGCGGGCCCCCGCGGCCTCCCGCAGCTCCCCCTCGGCGGCTCGCAGCCTACCTTCGAGCGCCTCTTGCTCGCGGATACAGGCCGTTCGCAAGGCCTGCCCCAGCACAAGTGTCTGCATCGCAAAAGGGTTAGCAAAGCCAACCTAGTCGGACGACGTCGTGACAACAAGCACTTACCCTCACTCCTGACACCTCCAAGGCGTCCCCAAGGCGCCCCGCACCATATGTCTGCAATGCCTGCTGTCTAATGCTGGCGGCTGCGTCATCCGGAGTAACGCAACGACTCGCCCGGCGGCCGCAGGGAGGCCCTTGTGGCGGCGGCCTGCCTGGCGACCTCGCGAAGACGCCCGATATCTGCCGCGGCCGACCCGGCACCGTAGCGGCTGCGGCCGAGGGCTCTACCTCAACACGGCCGGCCGGCAGGGGCTCCGTCCTGACGACCGCGGCGGGCGACGAGGTTTCCCCCCTACGGCTATCCGCCGCGGGGTCGCCACCCAGGGCGCCATCCCCTGAAAACTCTTCGCCTCCGGCGCCCACGCCCTCCAAGCCCGAGTCGGCATACCTGGCCGAATCCGACTCCGCGCTCGCCGCGCCCTCAGGGGCGGCAGGGGCCGCCGCAACGGGCGCGGTAACGGGGCCTCGGCCCCGCTTGCGAGACCTCGCCGAATCTGAGGTCCGAGCCCTCTTGCGAGGAGGCGCCCTCGTCTTCGCGGCAGCAGCACCCGGTGGTTGTGACTCCGGAGGGGTCCGGGCCGGCACGGGAAGTCCTAAGGCCTCGCACACACGGTTTATACGACCCAATCCCGCCTCCGCAGTCGCGTCCTCGCGCTGACCATGCTCCCTGACGGTGTACGGACCAAGGAACACGCGCGCCGCGTGCTCCGCGTCCTCCAAACTGGTCCCTGCGCACGGCGGAGAACGGTCATACGGTGCGGTACGCACAGTCAGAGGGGAGGTCAGGGCCGAAACTTACGAAGACCAGCCGGCATAGGCAGCGAGCATATAGCCGGTCGGACGTTGTCGTCCCGGCGCCCCCCGGCTGTGAGGCGCCAATCGCGGGCAAGCGGCGTCGCACCGCACATCGTGTACTCCTCGGCGAGGTCACGCATATTGAAGCGGGCGGCGACCCCTACAAGGCTTCGCACCCGCCGCTGGTCCTCGTCGTCGAGTGTGCGGCCGGGCGAGGTCCGGAAAGTGAACGGACCGCCCGCGCATTCCAGGCCGTTGCCGCTCGCCACACGGTGGTAGAACCACCGCCTCGTCCAGTTGGACTCCCACTTGGCCCGAGTCGAGTTCGCGGGGAAGAGCTTCCCGCACAATGCCCGCAGGATGAAGTTGACGCTGCCATACTTCGACACGGCCCCGTCCTTCAAGTCCTTCGGCTGGCACCGGGCTTCGTGCAAGTACGCGAACAGTGAGGCACTGGGCCAGCACGCTTCCACACAAAGGGCCCAGCTGTACACGGCAAGGCGGGCCACCGCGTTCGGAGTCAGCTGGGACAACTCCAGCTTGAATGTCCGCAGCACGTCCCCAACGATGGCTGCGGACGGTATGCGAAGCCCAGCCTCGAAATAGGCGACAAAAACGATCGCCTCCGCCATCGACAGGCAACCGCACCGCTTGGCGGTCCGATAGCCTCCCCTCCCGTAGCAGGGACTGAATCGTCTCCTCCGTCACGAGGGTGCGGCCCAGCTCGCCGGAGTAGGGCCCCTGGCTCTTCTTCGCCGCCCACCGCCTGTCTGCCGTGGTCGGATCGCGCTCCTCAAGCGCATAGTTTACCACCAGCGGGGAGGACCGCCGGCGGATGGCGCTGCCGCCCACCGGAGCGTGCTCGCTGCAAGTCGCCATCGGCGTCCGCGGGCTATTAGGCGAAACGGAAAAGAGGAGCGCAGGAGCGGGACGAGCAAATCCAGGAGGCGGGGTGAACGGCCAGAAAGCGTATGAGGAAAGCCTCGGCACAATGGGGAGTACTTAAAGGCCTCTCGCTTCCCACCATCGGTAGCGCAAAGCGAGCAAAGGAAACCGCCCTCCTCCCTATGTTCGGCGAGCGATCGCGATGGCACACGGAGGCCACATACGACCGGGACCGTCACGATGTCTTTTCGCCGCATGACGCGCCACTAGTGCCCCGCCACGGGTTGATTGGCGCAGGGGGTAAATGCAACCGCTACGGCCCGCCATAACTCCCGCCGCGTGTCGGCCTGATTCTCTGCGCCCGCCACGCGCAATAGCCTGCCTGGGAGTTTCCGCACTGGCGGCTCGGCCCCGACCCCAACAGGAGCACGAGGCGTGCCATCACCTCGGCTTCGATCCTACGCCCCGAAGGCAAAACCCCACCCCGTACACGCGGCAGCGCGGACCTCGCCACCCTATGCGGAGGGCAATGGCGCATTTTGGAGAGGGTCGTGTTTCCCACGCGAACCAGGGAAGAGACGGCCGCGGATGGGAAGCGCGACAGACGCCGACACAGCCCCATCGTGTGCCATGCGTCTCCAAGGAAGGAACGAACGGTCGCGGTCACTTGACCGCCGACAGCCCGCGATGCACCACTCGCGGGCCACCGTGGGGGGCCAAGGCGGGTTCGGCCTCGATTTCAACCTCGGCCTCGAACTCGCCCTCGACTTCAACCCCGGCTTCGGCCTCAATTTCAACCTCAGCCTCGAACAAATCCTCGGCTTCAACCCCGGCTTTGACCTCGATTTCGACCTCGGCCTCGAACTCGCCCTCGGCTTTAACCCCGGCTTCGACCTCAATTTTGCCCTCGGCCTCGAACTCGCCCTCGGCTTCAACCCCGGCTTCGAATTCAATTTCGACCTCGACAAGAAGAAGTTCACCAACCCGACCAGCAACGTTGAAGCAATAAGGCCCGGCCAAACGTTGCAACAGTTCACAGTCCGCAGGGACGGAGGGGGCCAAAGGACTCGGCAGCATGGCTTCGGCCCGTGAAGCCCTTTACCATGAGAGGCTCCTGTTGTAGGGGTGGCCCCACCTAAGCCCAGCAGGCCTGTTGTAAGAATGTAAAAGCCCAATATGGGACATGTAATGACATAAGTGCCCCTGAGGAGAACACTTACGTGTAAGGGTATAATTGTAAAAGCACTCCCCACATGGGTATATATATACAACACAGGCCATGGGGAGGGACTCTAAGCCATTACTCATCTCTCTCTCCATTACCATACTCTCTCTCTCTCTCTCTCTGTTTGGTCTGTAACCACAACAGTCTCTGTATATCATTGTTTCTTCTCCGGTAGATCCAGAATTATAACATAACACAATTTCAGCTCTAGAAACTCCCACAATAAAACCATGATTTGATCACATAATATTTATTCCTTCTTGACAGGTGAAAAAACAATCAGATTGGAGAAGCCCTAAAAGCTTTCCAACAAATATTATTAAAATGATCGTCTAAACCCTAAGCAGATTATGGATGTCATCAACAGAAAATTATACTTGCAAACGTGCGAGGATTAATGTCATCTACAGAAAATTTATACTTGCAAACATGAGTACAGTAAATTGTCTTAATCTTTATACCTGAGTAGTGGATATCTGCCTACTTGGCATCCATGACGAAATATTTCTCAAGAAATTTCCATTAATCAGAGCACTGTAATTCAAGAATTTAATATATTACTTTTATGAACATCAAGTCAATATAAATCAATATGGAAACAATACCTGGGTGTGGTAGACGTGTTAGAGTATGTAGGAAGCTGGCCATATGTAGTCCCTCCAGTACAAAGAATAAAGCCAGGACGCCTCACACAAACAGACTAACATTCAATATATCGGACAATAAATATCGATGCAAGAAACATCTCCCTAAGGAAGATAGATGGAACTATGGAAGATGATATGACAAGGACAATTTAAATCATTTAGGCAAAACTTACTAGCATCGACAAGCCCTCAATAGAAGAATAAAATGATGGCCCAGGCAGCAAGTAGTTGAACAGCCCATAAGTGTCTAAGGGCAAATAGAGAAAGATCAGCAAGGATGATAATAACTAATATAGCTCATGAAGACTTCACAAAGAAAAAGGATACAAGGGACAAACATGCAAACCACGACGGATGCCACACAGATGCCCAAAATGAAACATTGCTTGCGAGGAATCAAACGATGTCAGCAAAATCCATGCATACGACATTGTACACATTTAACATATTTCAGTATAATTCCATCTAGTAAACTAGAAGTGAGGAACTTCAACAAGTGCATATAATGAGTACCATTTTGCAGAACATTGAGCAGGCATCAAGACACGGCAAATGAGAGATGATGTCAGTTTACATACAAAATGTTATCATAAAACAGAAAAGGACTGATTTCTTTCAGAAAGTTCAAAACATAATTAGACTTCTGTGGACATTTAAGCACGAAATAAACGGTGCGGGCAGTGACATTTCGACAGAGCGCGCAAAAGAAAAGCTAGGGTTGGGGGAGCCGCACCTCCGCGCGCCGTCGAACCGCCGGGTCCCTCCGCCTCGCGTCCTCGCCGGAGCAGCCCCGAGCTTCTCCTCCGCCTCTGGCCTCCCCCTTCGCCGGATCCGGCCCGGATTATCTCAGGAGTCAGGACCTACCGACCTAGGTACTGCACTTCCTCCCCTCCGCCTCCCCCTCCCCCTCCGCCTCCGGCCTCCGCCTCCTCCTCCGCGGCTCCGCCTCCCCTCCGGCCTTCCCTCCGCCTCCGGCCTCCCCTCCCCCTCCGCCTCTGACCTCCCCTCCGCCTCCGCTGGGCCGCTGGGGAGCTCCGGGGATGAATCCGGCTGAGCTCTGGGGAGATTGAGAGGGGAGCAAAGTGGAGACCCGAGAGGCCGAGAGACCCAACCGAGAGGGAGAGGGAGAGGGAGAGGCAGAGCGGAGGGAGCGAGTGAGCGACCGAGAGGGAGACGCGAGAGCGGCGAGCGACTTGAGGGAGTGGGCGTGGCTCGGCCGCACGGCCTGCGCAAGGCAAGGTGTCGGCAGTCGGCTGGAGCCGGCTGTCGGCACAGGAGGAGACTGTCCCATTTTTTTTAATTATACTGATTACTGATTAGTGAACTAATTTGATGATGCATCGTATACACTTTATTAATACTTTGGTAATTTTTAAATCTTTATGCCATATTGTCATATATGTGTAGCAACTAGCATGTCATCTGTTGCTTCGGCGCCGGAGGTGAGCAACACCAACACAGAAGATAGTCTCAAAAGAAAATCGGGTGACGTAGGGTGGGACTATGGTGTGTTGGTGAATCCAACAACTGGACAAAGTCAAATGTATTTTGTGTGATAAGGTTGTTTCGGTGGGATTTATAGGATTAAGCAACATATTGCACACATTAGTGGGAATGTTGCGAAATGCCTAAATCCACAAAGGAAGATCAAGTGAAGTGTCGAAACTCTATTGCGGAGGCAAAGAACGAGAAGAAGAGTAAGAAAGCTCATGAAGATGAGGTTAGGAAGATGTGACCATTCGAGGTGATGGTGAGGATGATGAAGGGCTCAAGAAATTGGAGAGCCAATCCCTCGAAAGTTAGGCCCTATGGATAAATTTGCCAATCCAATTGATCCTCATGGTAGTAGTTTAAGCACTCAAGAGCTTAAGCGGCAATAAAAAATCACAGAAGCAATTTGGAAAGAGAGACATCACAAAGTAAAGCAATATGTGGCAAGATGGCTTTATGTTTCTGGTAAAGATTGCAATTATCATTCATTTTATTCTTATTATCTTGTATGCTATTAATTCATTCTTTGTTAATCTTACGTTGTGGCTTGTACATTTGCTCTTCACTCTTTAGGTGTTCCTTTCAATGCTATCAACAACGATGAATTCAAACAAATGTTGGAGGCTATAGGTCGCTTTGGCCCGGGCTTTAGAGGTCCTTCTCAATACGATGTTCGTGAGCCGTTGTTGAAAGAGGAAGTGTTAAGAACTAATGAGTTGTTGAAAGCACATGAAGAAGAAAGAGCCATGACTGGGTGCTCCCTCATGACCGATGCATGGACGGATCAAAAGAGGAGAAGTATTATGAACTTATGTGTTCATTGCAATTTAGGAACAAGTTTCATAAGATCAAAGGAGACGTCGGATGATGCGCACACAAGTGAGTATATCTTTGAGTATGTGGATGGATGCATTGACACTATTGGTCATCAAAATGTGGTTCAAATAGTAACGGACAATGCTTCAAATAATATGGGAGCAAAGGAATTAATGAAGGCTAAAATGCCAAATATCTTTTGGAGCTCATGTGCAACTCACACTATCAACCTTATGCTACAAGGAATTGGCAATATGCCAAAGTACAAAAAGACGCTTGAACAAGCAAAAGCATTGACGGTTTTTATCTACTCACACCACAAGACCTTGGCATTGATGAGAAAACACACAAAGAGAAGAGATATAATAAGGCCGGGGGTGACTAGATTTGCTTCAGCCTTTCTTACATTGCAAAGTTTAATTGAAAAGAAAGTCGTCACGGCAACCGCAACACTCATTAGTAGATCATTTTGGAATGGTGTGAACAATGCTTTAAAGGTATAAATAATAGTGCTGTCCATTATGTTATGTATTTGATTTTTTTCAATTTGCTAACATGTTATGTTACCTTGCTTGAAGGTTTTTGAGCCATTAGTGAAGGTTCTTCGCATGGTTGACGGGGATGGTCCATCTATGGCCTTTCTTTATGGAAAAATTTTAGAGGCAAAGAAGAAAATCAAAGAGGCCTTGAATAATTCAGAGAGCAATTACAACTTAATCATTAATGCTATTGATGGAAAGATGAAGGGAAGGCTTGATTCTCCATTGCATTTGACGGCATATCTATTAAACCCATATTATAGTTATGGTGATCGATCTATTTTTTTGGAACAAGATATTATGGATGGGTTTATTGAATGTGTTGAAATATTTTATCATGGTAATGATGAAGTAATGGATCAAGTACTCAATGTTGATTTTGATATATTCAAGGGTAAAAAGGAGACATTTGGGAAAACCCCCGCCCGACTTGGATGTCAAAAAAGAGATCTTATTCCTGGTAAAGTAAACTTGTTCTTAATTAAACATATTTAATAAATTGACATTTCATCCGTTATAATAACTCATCTTTCATTCTTATTATTATGTAGCTAATTGGTGGTCGAAATATGGATGTCATGTTCCTCACTTGCAAAAATTTGCCATAAGAATCCTCTCTTTGACCTCAAGTTCATCGGGATGTGAAAGAAATTGGAGCACTTTTGACATGGTATCTTTCTACTCTTGCTATTTACATGTTTCAACTCAAGTGGTCAAGAAAGTCTAGCACTAAACTTCACTATATAACTTGTAGGTACATACAAAGAAAAGAAATAAACTAGATGCTCATCGTCTCAATAATCTAGTTTATGTTCAATTCAATGCGAGATTATTGAACAAAAAAGAAAAGAGTAACAAGAAGAACATTGATGTCCTTCTAGCTTCACATGCTAGTAATGCTCAAGGGTGGGTGATTGAAGGCGGGGATGATGATGTTGATCCCGAAACAAGTCTTTCATGGAATCTAATTGATGAGGCGATGGGAGCTAATGAAGCCATGCAACCTCGTAGAAGCACTAGAGTGAGAGAGCTTCATGAAGATGATTTTGATTCCGAATCCGAAGAAGAGGAGGTCAATGAGGATCTTGAAAACATTGAATTTGAATCTGACCAAGATGAAGTGGTGCCAACCAAGGATTATGGACAAGAGGATGAAGATTGACTCATTTCATCATCACATGTTCACATTATCATGCTTGCTACCTTAACTATGTTGTGTGTTTGTAACTTGTGAGAAAAACTATGTTTATGTGTGTTTAGTTGCGTGTATTTGAGATTCGAGAACAATGCTTATGTGTGTTTTGTTATGAACTTCATAATTCATTACGTATGTTTTATTATATTGCTATCATTTCCTTTATTCTTTTCAATTTACAAGTTTGAAGCACAAATGCACAATAGTTATTCAATACAAAAAACTCACACATTGCTTAATGTTCAGGTTTTACAATTATACATCAAGCATTTACATCAAAAATTTACATCAATGGATAGAGAGCTATCATTGTTGCTCAAGGTACTAATTTTCTTCATTTAAACATCAAATACATACATATGATTGCTTATCTTTGTCTGCTGTCCTTATTTTTTATTTAACCGCCTAGGCCCCGCCTAGGCCCCCTGGGCGCTAGGCCCTACCTCGCCGCCCGCCTAGCGCCTAGCGCCTTCTTGAACATTGCCTACGCCACGCTCACTTTCAACCTACTACATGACTCAGGTTGGGACCTGTAAATTAATCAGCTAGGACTATCCCATACCAGCCTTGTGGTAGTACGATAGGGCTTTGCAACAGTAGCTCACAGACTGATCCTTAATTGACTTGGGCTCAACCACATACCCCCTGTGCACGACAATCAACGCTGTGTCTCCGAACAACAGCGCATGCCTGCACCCACGACCTAACCTTTAGCCTAGGTCTAAACCAGGTTTCATATTTTATTTTTGAAATAATTTTATAAACATTCTTGACTCACTGAAGTCAAGAATACATTTAGAGGACTTATCATTTCATGTAAAGAGTTCATCATTTTATGTGACAAGATATCTCAGCCCAAAGTTATTTCTATGCAAGACTAAGCATTTGCTACCAAAAGATCTCTAGTCATACTAGTGTACTAACTAGAGTTTAATCTAGGGTGACAAGGTATAGGGGTTTGCAAAGTCAAAGGAGGAGATAACAAACAAGTATTAACTAAATTTAAAACTGAATTGAAATATAGTGAATAAAAATAGGCATGCAGAGTTAATTTAAGACAACATAAATTTTATTTGAAACTTGGGATCAACATGATCAAGAAGTGTGACTTGCCTTGCTCTACAGTGGGGTGAGAGTCGTCGTCGAAGAAATCTCCCGAATCGTCGTAGTCTACACGTGAAAATAACCCACCAAATTTAAATAAAATCAAAATAAATTCAAAACAACTTCAAAAATTTGAATTGAGGGCAAAAGTGGATAGAGGGGGAATTTTGTTAATGAATTTAGAAATTTGAATGGACTCAATCGGAGTTAGGATGAAGAAGAATGGGCTCTCCGAAGTCTTGTGGTCTGTGTACACCTCACAACGGTTTCCAATGAGATAGTGCCACTAGATCTTCAATGCATGTACTAATGCGGCTAACTCCAGGTCGTGCGTGGGGTAATTACCCTCATATGGTCTTAGTTGGCGCGATGCATAAGCTACCACTTTTCCTTCTTGCATCAGCACACAACCAAGTCCCTGCTAGCTAGGAGGCATCACAAAACACCTCAAAATCCTTATGGATATTCGGCTTCAAACAGGCTTCGCGGAGAGGCAAGGAAGCCAAGGGGGTCGACGGCGAGGCACAAGGACGCCGGAGGCGGTGGCGATTTCTTGCCGGAGTCCGGGGCAGCGGCAAAGGCGCACCGCATCGGGGCACTGAGGGGCTCGGGAGAGGGGCGAGGAGGCAGAGGGAGGAGGTGCCCAAAGGGGGTTTTATAGGGGGTGGAGAGGAGTGGGCCAGTGCGAATTGGTCGCCAGAGTGGGGAGGTGGGTGGCGGCCGTAGCGGGGAGTGGGGAGTGGGGGAGTGGCCGCATAATTGGAGGGGATGCTGGTGCGGGGTTGCGGTAGAGGCGGCGCACGAGGGAGACGTGGGGCGGTGCTCGCGCGGGAGAAGGGAGGTGGTGGTGGTTTCGGTGGGGAAGACGGAGCTGGGCGCGCGGAGGAAGAAGGCGGGCGGGGAAGAAGCACCCAACAAGCGGGCCCCAGCAACAGAGAGAGAGGGAGAGAGGAGCCGTGAGCGGCGGGGATGAGGCCGCGTGGTGAGGGAGGAAATCAGGTGGCAGAGGAGGTTAAGTGGGAGGGGATGGCTGGATGGGCTCGAGTGGCGGCGTGGCACAGTCCGGCCCGTCCACGCGTCGAGCGACGGGAGGGGAGAAGCGGGACGTGGGAGGCGACGTGGGCGGAATCTAGCCGTCCACGCGTCGGCCGGAGGGAGATGTTGGGGTTTTAATTTTTAAATTGGATTTTGGATTTTTAGAAAACCCAAGAAAGAAGAATAAAGCTTGGAAATTAGCAAAAAGATCCAAATAAATCCCAGAAAATTCCTATAATTCTAATAAAATGCAAGGAACTCAAATAAAATTAACTAAACTCATTTTGAACAAAATTTATTACAAATATTACTAGTTTTTTCTCTAGGATCAAAATGAAAACAAATTAAATTCTTGAAAATAAAGTTTGAAATTTTGGGATGTCACATGGTGCAAGATTAGGACGATGTGATGTAAAAGCTATATGATAATCACTTTCGTTGTATGCCTAAGGAAGCGTATAGTTGCCGATAGTGTATTTGATTATCTCATGTGCGTAAAGTTGTACAATCTCTCAAGTGTGTTAAAAATTATTTAAGTAGTTGTGCTCGTCGTCATGAGCATGCTTGGATGTTGCCACAATGGGTATAGATTTTATTTTTACAAAATTATTTCGATAGAAAAGATGAGATGGCATGTACATGTCATGTGTGCCATGCCCATGGTCGGGAATTGTGTGATGATCACAGCCAAGGAGGGTTGTGAATGAATGTGATTTGCTGTTACTAAAGTTATATAAATGTTATTTCATTACATGTCAATTGCTCTTTATAATTCCATTACAAATTACTACTTATCGATATTGCGAGCAAAAGCCGCTTCATGCTGAAAATAACTTGTAGCATAGAGCCTTATTCATTGTTAGCCTTGCATTTATATATACATTGTGATACACTACAATTCTTGCTGAGCACACAATGTACTCAACCTTGCTTAAAATATTGTTGTTCACAGGATAAGGAAGAACTTATGCCAGACGATGCGTATTTTCACCCGACACTGGGGAATACGACAATGGGTCATTCTAGCGCCTTATCCTAGTCAGTTGCCTATAGGCTATGGTGGCACACCACTGGTCTCTTTTGTTTATTTACTTATCTTCCGCTGCAATTTAATCTTGCTACTTATATTTATTTGGCCAATTGGCGCATGTTGTAAACTTTATATACATCGCTTATCTATTTATCCTTTTGCTACAAATTAATTGTATGCTCAATTTTATATGAATTTATAAGGAAGAATTGGGTCAATGGAGTTAGGACAGAGAAGAATGGGCTCTTGGAAGGTTTAAATCTAAGAAAAGGAAAACGCTATTTGGTTTTTCTAGAATTATTTTCAGTAAAGAAAATTGAATTTATGATGTCGGCATGGAATTTATATTTTGACCAAACTATTTTCCTAAAGAAAAATTGACTCGGGTCACTGACATGAGGGCCATCGATCTATGGACCAAGTCCATGAGCTTGGTTCACAAGTCTACGGTGCACCGGGTTTACGGAACAGGGACTGACGCGTGGGACTAAGGTGTCATAAGCACGATTCATGGTGGATGGGGTCTATGGATGACACATGGTGTTGATGCAGCATGCAATGACATTAGGGATGACACAAGGCACGGTGGACGAAGCAGCGCACATGAACCAAGGCGATGCATGCGACTCGAGCAATCGACGCAATAGGCGAAGCAGTGGGCAGGGCGCGTGAGGTTTAATGACACGATGATGGGGAGAAGGCATTGAGGACAGATGGTGGGGAGAATGACGGTGACTCAACAGGCGGCTCACTGGCGGTGAGGACAAAGGTGACGATGCGGTTCTCCGGCAAGGAATTGACGACAGTGAAGAAGATGACAACAACTCAACTTCAGTAGAAACTCGACAGCGGCACAAGGCGAAGGCAATGAGGCGGCTCGGGTGCAGAAAAGTAGGGCATGGGCATGCTATTTAAGGAAGACACCAAGGATTCCTAGACGAACATGGTGGAGAGTCACAGTCGGAGACGACGAACGGCGGCAACCCGAATAACTCGAAGACAAAGTCTAGGCCAAGAATGACTGAACTAATAGTAGGACCCATTATCACTGAAAGCACAGTGAGGCGTACGTGGCTACTATGTGTGGAAACACAAATGGGCAAAACGTGGTGCGGGCACAAATCAGACAGCTTGCTAGAGGGAAGGAAGGGCAAGCAGCGGTGATCAAGACGAGTGGCCACGACGTGAATCAAACGGCCAAGGCAAATTGGGACAGGGTGGTAGGCTGGCCAAGGCACAGAAGAAATGGGTCGGCTTTGGGTTTCAGCCCAAAAAGGCTTTATGGGATTTTTCTAACATTTGTAAATTTAGTAAATAAGAAAAAGGATTAGAGCTCTATGAAAAACAAATAAATCTAGAAAATCGAAGAAAATACTAAAACAATCCTTGTAACACAAGGACCTCAAATAAAACAATTTTGAGCTACTTGAAATTTAGTTGTTCATATTAAATCTTTTTAATTTCTAAAAATTCAATTTAAGCTTTATTTAATTAAGAAAAATCCAAATCCTACTAGCATTTCTCTTTCTTCCCCTTCTTCTCCTTTCTCTGCTAGTGGGCCCAACCCTTGTCTTCTTCTTTCTTTTTCTTTCCTACTCCTTCCTCTCTTTCCTACTCCTTTCTCTGCTAGTGGGCCCACCCGTTCTATCCCTCTTGGCATCATGTCGCTGTGCATGCCATCGTGCTGACAGCACCTGTGCACACCCACACCTTCCATCTATCGACCGTCCCCTCACCATGCCTTGCACACCCATACCATGCGCCGACCACCTCAACATGAGAGCCACAACCGCACTAAGTTAGCCATGCCACTCCCAATGGATTGGTCGCTGACCACAGCACCCGCAATAGGGCCTCCATAGCACTCCTTCTAGCTATTTAAACCAATTTGTCCTTCTCCCTCATCTCCTCATCCTCCTTCCCTCCCTTCGTCCACCACAACCGCGCGCTGTGCCAAATGCTAGCCACCATTCCGGCCTCTCTGGCGACCTCCACCCAAAAGTGCCCATGTCACATCATGTTCTACCCTCTTAAGTGCTAATCCCTTCAACCAATTTTGAGTCCTGCTCACCGGAGTACACCCAAGCTTCTTTCTCCCTCGCCACCAGCCATTTCCACCACCACCTTGCTCATTCCTCCTCTAAAGCATCCCAGTCCAATCTGTTTCTCTATGAGCATCATCACATCATCCTCGTTCTTCCCCAAGCATCACCAAAGCTTCATTATGCCCCCAACATGCTAGCAGCACGAGCCCATCTGCGCTGCCGAAGGCCATCGCCACCGGTCATCCATGCTCACCTCCAACCATGCCCTCGCCACCAGTAAGTCCCCTATGGTACACTCTTGCTCATGTGCACCCCTCTTTTCTCCCCTCTCCTTTCGACCGCTGCCGCCCCAAGGCCTCCCTAAGCTTGGCTGCTATCGCCTCAGTCGATCGCTCCCAGCGCCACCTTAACCCATTCCGTCACACCGAGTGGCTTTCTCATGCCCCCATTGACCCCATTTTGCCCACTGTCACCCCCTTCCGGCCACCGCCCACCACTGGCACCACCGCCCCACCTTGCGCCCTCCTCCCCTGTTCGGCCAAAACAGAACACCGCCCCACCCCGTCTCCTTTGTTCTGTGTTTCTAAGGTGTATGCATGTGGGCCCTCCATTTTATTTAGAAGCTAATTCAATTAATTACTAATTATCTAAGTTAAAGTCTATGTAAAGTATAATTGATGACTCACAAATACGATGAGTTGTTTTCCAGTTAGAAAATAATTATGTGAAATTTAAGTAATTAGCATAAGTCGAAATAAGAATAAAAGATATGGACAAGAATTTAATTATGAAATTAGAGTAAAAAATTATGTAAAATGAAAAGATTGGAAGATTTAATTTGATTAATTGCATGTCACTAAGGGATGTAAATAATTAATAATTAGTATACCAACAATATTACTTAAAAATTAAGTGTTAATTCAGGGCATTATTAGCATATAGCTCTGTATAATTTCTAGATATCGTGAGAACCTATTAAGAATGACAACTAAGTTAAAATCAGGAAAATTGGTCCCTATGTGTCTATTAAAATATAAATAACCTCTAGGTCATCGGTCATTGAAATAACCTCGCTAATGTATAATCTGAAGAACTAAGTAATATTATGACCAATTAATTAGACCCTAATAAAGGTGATCTGTCAACACCAATAGGTGGTAATTTGAAGTCCACTGATACCCACATATAGTTAGGAGTTACATTTTATCCAATATGCATTTAAAACACTAGAATGGTTCGACAGTCGCGGATCAATAGTAATTAGAAATTTGCTAAAGTAGCTAGTTAAATAACACTGACTAAATAAATAATCCCATGTGATAATAGATTGTGGAGTTAATCAATTATGTAATTAATTGATTAATTAGCAATTAGAATCTCATAAAATACCCCATTTCGAATCTCCAGGAACTTGAACTCTAAGTTTAATCCGATAAACTAATGTTATGCACATCACGGGTGGAACTCATTCCCTATTTCTTAAATATTGACATTCAACAAATAGCACCCAATACCCCCAGCTAAACTTTTATATATATATCCATATGCCTAACCTAACTCATGGAACTTCCTTAATAAATATAAAATTATAAAAGAAGTTATTAAATTAAAATATCAAGCCATGGTGTTCTACAGTTAGCTATGTCTAGCCATCTCTAAAACCCGAAGTGGAATATTTCTATGAATAATCCTTTGTCCTTGAACCCTGCTTAATATCCTTCTTGGTAGATTTTCCCCTCTTCATCCCCCACTTTGCTCAACTCCATTTGACTCTATCAATATTCTATGTCTAATAAGCTTTGCCTCATTTCACCTACATAATCTTAATAGGATCTAGTGAGTTCATTCCGATTTATTTGGACTTTTGAGTTATTTAGATTTTATCTGGAATCAGTTGTCTATCAAGACTACGGAAACATTGAGTGAGTCAAGTCATCACTTTGATCATATTGCACCTACCATTTGAATGCAAGTTATTTTATTCAAAAATACCAAATTGCATGCTTTACTTTACTATGCAAACTACATTAGTATTAGTTCGTAGTTAAATTCCTTATGAATAATGGCTTAAACTATATCACACTCCTTAGCTTTGGACATGAAACCTTGTTGCCCTAGAAGTATGGTCAACATACTAGTAATAACTCTATATCTTAGCGCTATGCTTAGTCTTACTTATATACTCAGGGGCATTAATTTTCTCTGGCATCATTTCAACATAAAAACTTGGATTGGGCTGTCATTAATGGAAAGTGGTTGGTATGTTATAACATGGGTATTTTATGCTCTCAAAAATCCAACTTGCTTAACTATCTGGGTGGATGGTACAGGAGTGTGGTGCAGTGGATGCATGAGAGTGTTGGTTTGTGGTAGAACAGCCTAGATAACTCTAAGGACTAAATTTTGTGATGACCTTCCAGTGTAAAAAAATATGATCATAAGTTGGCAAAGTGTAGACTTGCCTAACTAATTTGCATCGACCTAGTGTGGGTTGTGCCTATGTGAACACGTGCAAAGGGATGGATGGTCACATCACCGCCTTTGTCATGATGGTGTAAGAGGGGCTTCTTGAGGGATGGTTGTATCCTATAGAAGTGAAACCTTAGCGGGTGCAGAATTAATAGTAAGATGTATTGTAAAGGCCTTGTTATAATTATTCAGTCACACACCTATGGAAGCTTGTCGTGGCCAACATTATGAGATAATCATATCTTGTGGATAAAGTGTACAACCTTTGCAACATAAAAATTGTTCAAACAGCCATGCCCATGGTCATGGGTGGACATGGAAACTTATATTGATAAGTTCTATTTCAAAAATTTTGTAGATGGAATAAAACTAGTTTGTGTTGTCCTAGGCGGTCGATCCTAGTGACGATAATATGTGAATATGACACTGGAAAACTAGCATATGGTGCAGCTAACATGTGACGGTGGGTGGAATCTATACTACTATTATTGCAATCTTTATTCACACACTTTAGAAAACCTGGTTTTAGCTAAAATTGCTAAGTCTTAGGTATTCTCTATATCTATATCTCAAAATGATGGCATGTTGCAAATAAAAGAACCTTAAGCCTTCCTTTTCTCAGTCCATCTATTATTACTGCATTCTCTATGTTGGCTTGCTGAGTGCCTTTGTACTCACTATTACTCAATTACTATCATTCAGTAAATCAGAAGAAGAAATTCAAGCCCTACGAACATCTAAATGAGTTGACAGAGCTGGAAAATGATGAGACCAAGAACTAGGTCACAAACCCTAGTTGGCTACCTGTGGGCAAGTCCCGAGGGTCCCACCTGTATGAAATTTCTATTTCTCTGCTGTGTATTTTATTGAGTTCGGCTGATCGCCCATGAGTAACTCTACCAATATATTTACGCTTTCGCATAATATGTACTTTGATATTCACGTTCTCAAGTAGCTTCCTCCTTGGTATGATTATTCTATTGAACCTTGCAGTAACAAATGACTTTACTCCTAGTCACATGTTTTGACACCGCCAAAATTCTGCATGGTGCTTCTTGTAGATAAGATCCTCTTGAAGATCCATGGCTTCCACTAGCACTAACTTCTCTTCCACTAGCACTAACTTCTCTGGCACACACAAACACTTCTTCAACTAAGACACATGAAGACATCATGCATCCCACTGAAAGACGTAGGCAATTCTAACTGATAATCAACCTCTCTTTTATGTTTCAAAATCTTCAACAGTCCAACATATCTTGGTGCAAGCTTTTCTTTTATCTAAAATTTCTTGACTCCTTTGAACAGCGTAGTCCTGAGATACGCATAATCATCTAGCTCAAAACTCAAATCTGGATGATGATTATTTGCATAAATTTTCTGTCTACTCTGAGTTGTTCTCAATCGTTCTTGAATTAAGCAAACTTTGGCCTCAACTTCTTTCAAACTTTCTGGCCAAAAGACTAGATTTTCCCCCCAATCTCTTTTCAATTGAGAAGGGTTCTGCACTTTCTTCCATACAAAGCTTTGAATGACGACAATTGAAAACTAGACTAATAGTTGTTATTGTATAAAAACTCTGTAAAAAGGCAAACATCTATCCAACTTGGCACCATAGTCTAACACATATGCACTCAACATGTCTTCAAGAATCTAATTCACATGCTGAGTCTGTCCATCCATCTGTGAATGATATTATATACTACAATTCAAATGAGTACCCATTGCCTCGTGGAAACTTCCAAAATTGAGACTTCAACTACGATCCATGATCTGACACTATCTTCGTATGCACACCATATAAACTTACAATTGATGACACATACAAGTTTGCTAACTTATCACCTACATAAGTTGTCTTATCTAGGATGAAATGAGCGACTTTCATTAAATGATCCATAATTATCCAAATTGAGTCAAATCCTTCTTTTGTCTTAGGTAATCTCATGATAAAGTCCATACCAACATCTTCCCACTTCCAATCAGGAATTCTCAACGGTTGCAACAAACCTACTGGCCTTTAACGTTTATCTTTAACCCTCTGACAAAGATCACAAAACACAAGAAACTCTACGATCTCTTGCTTCATGCTAGGCTACCAATACTTCGTTTTGATATCTTGATACATCTTAGTACTACTAGGATAAATTTAATATAAAGACTTATGAGCTTCCTCGAGTACAAATTCCTCAGGCTCCTTCTAATTTGGTACACATAAATGCTTCTCAAACAATGTGGTACCTCCACTACTACAAGAAGTCAAATACTAGACGCCAAATCACAGATGGTTTGACAAAACCGTCTGTGACCGACACTAACACAGACGGTTTTAATTTGGACACCGTCTGTGTTGATGGCGTCAGAGAAAACGAGTATCACAAACGGTTCTTACCGATAAACCGTCTGCGATATTTTAGTATCACAGACGGTTTTTATTAAAAACCGTTTGTGATAATATGGAATTATTACAAATGGTTTTTTATTAAAAACTATCTGTGATATGTTTCCCGCCTTGCAATTCCCCAAAATTTCATAATTTCCCACCTGAGTTTGAGTAGGATTCAGTTTTGAGACACATTTAGTAAAATGTGCATAACTTTTGCATACGGTGTCCGTTTTCGACGTTCTTGTACTCGTTGGCAAGCTAACGATGAGCCCGATCCAAAAAATATGAACGCTTGCACCAGTTGCCCTCCAAGACCCCAAAAATCGGTCATCTTTGGACCTAAATCTGCGTCGCAAGTTTTTAGTTTCTGTTTTTGCCCTTTTTCTTGGTCTTCCTTTCGAAATTTGGATTTTGCTTCAATTGAAAAGTTGTAGATCTCATCGAAACCTTTCAAATGAGTATATATAAGCCATATAAAACTTTGCTATTTTATCGTTTCAGACTAGTTATTTGTATTGCATCGGTATATAAAATTTTGTGCTTTAATTCATAGACGGTTCTAGCTACCAACCGTCTGTGATAATCTGACCGCTGGGCCCATCGATCCTCCTCAACCTAACCATAGCCAATAGAAATCCACCAATCATCACCCCACAAATCGTAGCTCTGCCTCTCTGTTCCTGCGCCAAAAATTTCGCACTCCCGCCTCTCCCTCCCCTATAAATATAACCAAAACCCAGCCTCCTTGATGTTCTCCTCCTCCTTGCTATCCCCCTCCTCCTCCTTGCTATCCTCCTCCTTGCTGTTCTCCTTCTCCTTGCTGTCCTCCTCTTTGTAGACGACGCACAAGTCTACGGGAGGCAAGACACCGCAGAAGCAACTAGCTCGTGCCAACCGTGCAGACGCTCAATCAACGCCGATGATGTTGAGCGTCAAAGACATCCAGCTCATGCGTTGCATCAGGGGCGAGAAGGCATAGAGGATCTTTGTTTTTTTCTCTATTCTTGTTGTGTAACCTACTCGTTGTTTTGGGATATTGTAATGGTAGGCTCTAATCTTAATAAAAATGGGTGTTTTATGTTTATGAAATGAATTGAGATGTGAATTGGATGTATACATGTACATGTTGATCTACTTGTTTCAGAGGGTATGGCTAGCATTTCCTGAGGCTAGCCAATAAAAAGAATAGGTTTAGGAGTAGAAGGAATATCACAGATGATTTTTAACTAAAAACCATCTGTGACAGTTATAATAACAGACGGTTTTTAGTTAAGAACTGTCTGTGATACATAAATATCACAGACGATTTTTAGTTAAGAACTGTCTATGATAACTATATATCACAAACGGTTTTTAACTAAAAGCTCGTGATTATAACTATCGCTGCATCGTTTTTAGTTAAAACCGTCAGTGAAATTTACACCACGACGGTTCAAAACCGCCTCGTGATGACCTCGTATCATTACTGACCCATAAATTCAGATGGCTCACAAAACCGTCTGTGATGACGTTTTTGAACCGTCTGTGATGACCTTTTCTGTAGTAGTGCTTATTAATCCTCTGTAAAACCTGACACTTTACATTTTCTCATATTAGTCTTCTATCATTGGTATCCACATCACCAACTTGTGCTATGCAAATCTAAGCATCCAAAGTCGGTTGTAATTCTATTGTAGCTAAGAATCCTTCTTCAACCAACTCCAAACTAAGTTTCTAAAATTCCTTATGTAAAGTTGACTGACTTTTTTTTAATCATCATGATATTTCAATAACTATTTCTACTCCAAGCATTTGCTACCACACTGGCCTTGCCTGGGTGATAATTAATCCCAACATTATAATCCTTTATCAACTCCAATCATCAGCTCTGCCTTAGGTTAACATTAGCTTGAGTGAGAATATATTTTAAACTCTTATGATCTGTATAAATCTCACAATGGTTACCTATAGAATAATGGCACTAAATTTTCAAAGCATGCACAACAGATACTAAGTTCAAATCATGTGTAGGATAATTATCTTCATACGGTCTCAACTAATGTGAAGTATAAGCTACTATGTTTTTTTGCATTGCATCAACACACATTCCAAACCTTTACAGGAAGTATCATAATAAATCTCAAAATTCTTGTTAATATCCGCAACACCAACAATGGTGCAATGGTCAAACATTTCTTGATTTCTAAAAACTCTTCTCGTACTCTAGCATCCAAACAAACTTTTTTCTTTGTTTAGTAGCAGTGTAAGTAGCCTTGCTACACTGAAAAATCCTTCAATGAAACAGCAATAATATCCTACCATACCAAGAAAACTCCTAACCTGAGGAACTAAAGTAGGCGACTTCCAATTGTGCATATCTTTAATTTTTCCAGGGTCAACTACAACACCTTGTGCAGTCATAACGTGGCTTAGGAAAAAGAACTTCCTTCATCCAAAACTCACATTTGCTGAACTTAGCATAGAGCTTATGATCTCGAGCTTCGCAACACTAGCCTCAATGCTCCTCATGCTCTTTCTCATCCTTAGAGTAAATCGAATGTCATCGATGAATATAATGACAAACTTATCCAAATACTTTATAAACACCTTATTCATCAAGTACATGAAATAGGCGGTGGCATTGGTCAAACCAAAATACATCATCGCGAACTCATACAATCAGAAGTAGTAGAGAATGCAATATTGCGTATATCCTCTTGATGAATTTTTAATCGATGATATCTTGATCTCAATCAATCGTGGAAAACACTCCACTCCATTCAGTGATCAAACAAATCATCAAACCTGTAAAGATACTTGTTCTTAATAGTGATCTCATTGAGTGCATGATAGTCCACACACATACGCTGACTACCATCCTTTTTCTAACAAACAACACTGGGGCTCCCCATGACGATGAACTATGTCTGACATAACATTTGTCTTTCAACTCCTAAATTTGTTTCTTTAACTCTGCTAACTCATTGGCAAGCATCCGATAAGGTCCCATGGAAATAGGCGAAGTACTAGGAACTAACTCAATTACAAACTCTACATCTCTGTCTGGTGGCATTCCTAGACGATCATCTAGAAAAAAATCAGGAAAATCTCAGGCAACAGACACATCCTCCAACATGACTCCTTTACTTTGACAAACCATAACTTCTCTTGACTACTCCAAACTAGCTTCAAACTTCACCTCAATTCCATCTAGGTTGACTAGAGTGATAACTCTGTTCCCACAATCCAACACAACTTTATGCTTAGCAAGTCAATCCATTCCAAGGATTACATCCAAAGACTTGATATCTAGGATAAAGACATCAACAAGAAAATCTACCTCCTGGATAGTTATCTTAACTCTAGAACATGTATGGTTCGTGCTCAACTAGGAACCAGGGATCAAACTAAAAGAATAGATAAAATAGCTCTCAACTCTTATTTAATCACAAAACTCTGATAAATAAAAGAATGTGAAGCTCCAAAATCAAATAAAACTATGGTCGGTACTGAATTTACTAGAAACCTACCCATCACAACATTCTATGCTGCTTGGGCCTCCTCTACTGTGACATGATTCACATGTCCTCTGACAACTCATTGCAACAACTTGGTGGCTTGATTTTAAGCTTGGAGTGCTCCACAAACTGCTCCTAGAACAGGGGTCCTATCCGGTGTAGCTCCTAAGTTGAAATGAACCGACGTAGGGGCTTGCTTCTGCGGACACTTATTAGCACAGTGACCAGGTGTCACATCCCAAAATTTGCTTTCTGGAAAAATTTAAATTCAAATTAATTATTTTAAAGTAATTGGATTTTATTTGGCTTTTTCTGAATTCTCTGGAGTTTAAAACCTATTTTTAAAATTTAAAAAGTAAATTAAGATATGAAAATTAAATACCAACAGTAGTTGGAAATAATTTTATTTAGTCCAAAATATGTCCAGGAGCTTCTGTGAATTTTTCTGGAATTTTTGGAGGTATTTTCATATTTTTCTGAGGCCTAAACAATTTTCTAGCCTTTTCTGAAAATCAAAATCGAATTCGGAAAAATAAAAATCCCTTCTCTCCCTCCAGCCAACGCGTGGACGGCCCAGAACCGCCCACGTCGCCGCTCGGCCAAATCCGGGCCGCTCTCTTCCCTTCCTTCGCTGCCTAGCGGGCCCGGCCCGTCAGCCGGCGGCCCCGGTTTCCCCTCCTCCTCGCTCGACGCGTGGACGGCTCGGATGAGCCGCGTCTTCGCGCCCGGCCTCAATCCACCGCTCCCTCCCACTTAAGCCATCCCGCCGTCCGATCTTCCCTCCAAGCCACGCGGCTCCAATCCGCACCGCTCGTGTCCCGTACCTCTCCTCTCACTGACCGCGGGCCCCGCCTGTCAGGTCCTTCGTCCCCGCGCGGACGTCGGCCTCTCCCTCCTCTTTCTCTCTCTCCCGAAGAAATCGGCGACCGAATCCTACCCGAACTCTATCTCTTTCTTCGATTCGTTCGGAGATTTGAATTCGCGGGGAGATAAGCTCCTTATCCCCTAGAAGCTCGGACTCCGCGTCGCCTCCGTCGGCTTATCCCCAGTTTAAACCGATCCCCGGCCGCGACTTCGGCGAGGAATTCCCGCCGCCTCATCCCTCCCCGAGCCCTATAAATACCCCATCGACCTCCTCTCTCACCGCACCACCTCCTCCGCTCTCCCCCTCTCGTTTTCCCAAGCCCGAGCGCCGCATCGCGAGTTTCCCCGTGCGCGCCAGGTAAGAGCTCCGGCGAGCAATCGCCGCCACCTCGGTGAACCCCAGAGCCCACCGTCGCTACTCCGAGCATCCCCGCGTCCGTGCGAACCTCCTCGGCACTTCGACCGCCTCTCCCCGTCGCCGGAGCGCCGTCGCGCCGGAGCTCCCAAGCCGTCTCCGCCACTTCCTCGTCGCCGGCCGTCCCCGTTTGTCCCCGAGCTTCGCCGACCCCTCCAACTGGATCCCCTCCGCTCCGAGATTACATTTTACGCACCGCCCGAGCCTCTCCGGTCCTCCCTCGCCGCCGGCACCGTCATCTCCGACCACCTCTGACCGGACCACCCGAAGGTATACCTCAAAGGTATTTGCTGCCCTATATGGGTAGGCAAAGCCTCCCCCGCCCACCTGGTTAGCAGCGCTCGCTCGTAACTCCCTCGGCGCGCGTTCGAGCCTTCGGCTCCGCACGCTGAGGTTGAGTTTTTCGTTATTTATTCGCGACTGACAAGCGGGCCCCACCCGTCAGCGGCCGCCGGTCTGCGCTAGCCACTGCCGCCTGGGTCCCACCCGTCTGCGTCAGCCTCTGACAAGTGGGTCCAGATCCCAGTGGGTCCCACCTGTCAGTGACCAAAGCAGATGAGGTCACTGACAGAGGGGTCCCACATGTCAGTGACCGCCAGTGGTTACTATTCAGTGGGTCCCACCTGTCAGAATCCCGAAATAAAAAAAAGATTTAAAATTTAATTTTCCAGTGGGCCCACCTGTCAGAAATTTTCGAATTTCTGGATTTATTCAAACTGAGAATTTCAAATGATCATAACTTTCTCATTTTAACTCCAAATTCAGCCATTCAAATTTCTAAATTCATCTAAAATCATGATCTATCCAAATATGGCCTCTTTTGAATTTTTTGGATTTTATTTGAATTTTGTTTGTATTTATTTGGTTTGTTTGCTTCGTCCTTTATCGCGTAGATTCCAACGTTGTCGACGATCACTCCACCCAATAGCAAGAAGATCCAGAGAATCTGCAAGGCAAGTCTCCTTTGATCATCTTGAACCTATGATTTTTGAAATGTTTTAAATATTTTAAATTATGTGCATTGCTATTTACATAAAACATTAATTCAATTCTTTAGGAATTAGTTATTCCAACTTTGTTATGCCCTCATTTGACATTGATTGCCATGTACCTTGTCACCCTAGAACTTCCTTTGTCTCAATAATGAGATTAATATTAATCGTTGTGAATATTAGAATGGTAGGACAATGCTTAGTCATGCTATCTAATGTCTTTGGAAAAATCTTGAAAATGGGAAATTAAGATTTATTGTATTATCTGGTGTTTACAAATGTAGTGGTAATTGGAGTTGCCACTGGTATTTTAAAATAAAATAAAATGTGAAAGATGATTTAGATTAGGGTGGATCGTTGACTTGGCTTGGTGCAGTTAGCACGAGATCTTGTAAAGTGTATGTTCCACCCTAGTCAAATAAGGACCAACGCTTGTGTTTGTCCAGACTGAGTATTAACCGTGCAACCACAAGTCTATATGGGTAAGACCTAGCTGACTAACTTATGATAGTCTAGTTTAGGTGCCACCAGTGGAAAGTGGGTGCCAGAGATGGACTAGTTGTTCACAGTGAGGGACAGAGATTTACTGTACTCATATGACGCAAGAGGGGGCTTCGGTTCGGGCAGTTAGCCTACCTGCGGTGAAACCTCAGCGGGTGGTATCTAGCTAGTCTAGAGTAAGGTAAAAGCTTTGTGATATGTTATCTGTGTCTCATGCCAAAGGAAGCATGGTGACTGTTAAGATAATTTATCTCTTGTGGGTAAAGTTGTACAACCTCTGCAGAGTGTAAAACTATTCGAATAGTCGTGCCCACGGTCAAGGGCGGGCAAAGAATGCATTCACATGGTAGATTGCTGGTTTTGGTTTTGAAATCAAAATATTGTATTCCGAGAGTGGAGGGAACTCTTGGAAGGGTATCCTGGCAGTTGGAGCCAGAGAGGGTGGAAGTAACACGCAGTATTAAACTTGATCAGTTAGAGTTAATTAACTAGTGTTGGTAGATGGAACCTTCACTAAATAATTAATGATAGTTTCTGCTAAAACATTTACTTTATTAAATTGATGCCTTCGAAAATAATTAGTAGTAATTGAAATTTAAAATGTTGCTTTGTGCAAAAGAACCATATAGCCTTCCTTTGTCAAGCCTTGCATCTATGCATTTTTCCCAAGACTTGCGGAGTACTTTATGTACTCACATGCTACACTCAAAAATAAATCCCAGAGGAATATGAAGCTCAAGAAGGTGACTACGACTACTGCTTCGCGTGTGGCTGTGATGGATTTTTTCCCAGAGGACTAGGTCGTGCTTCCCCAGTCAATTGCCTGTGGCGTATTGATGGGTCTTCATCAAGTTTACTTTTGCTTCCGTTTTATTTCTCGTGTGCGAGGTTTGAAACCTTATTTTGTAATAATGAGACCTTTCGGTCAGTACTCTTAATTATTGTAATAAATCGTTGATGGTGATGTTTTCCATTCTGTTTAACTGTGTGCACTAGCTTTGATCTGGGACTAGTGCTGTAATACACAGAGGGTCCGGGTGTGGAAATCCGGGGGCCCGACACCAGGCTCATGACACTTGAAACAAGTAACTAAGGCTGCAAGGTTGACATTCCACTAAGGCTGATTGCCGACATTGATAGGATGCGAACATGATATATTTTGATGAGGTATTGGAACTGGAGTCTTAAATCCTGACTATTGAGGCACACGTGCAGCCTGGTAAGCATTGAAGCAAGCTTTTCTGTGACTAGTGCATCTGAGCTCCCTACTGCATCATCCTTCTCTTGTGAGATTCTTATAACTCACGGTGACTCTACTTAGTTAGTATGGCCTTATCCACCATGTTCTAGAAACTGGCATAGTCATTGCCCAAGACTTGAACTTTCAATCTAGGATTAAGTCTTTTCTTGAAATGCTTCTAATGTGCATCATCCGTGGCAACATTCTCCAATGCATAGCGAGCTAATTGAGTGAACTTATTGAGACACTTACTCACTATCACATTATTTTGCTGAAGCTCACGAAATTCTACCTTCTTCATTTCAACCACCCCATCCAGGATGTGGGCATGGTGACAAGCTACTGTAAATTCTATCCACATGATGTTCTCCTGATTCTTATGGGCGGCACAATAATTCTCCCACTATTCGGATGCAGTACTTTCAAGACAGTGAGTGGCATAGAGAACTTTCTCTTGATCCATACATTAAGCAAGATTTAGCTTCTTCTCCATGGAATGAAGCCTATCATCCACCTCCAAAGGCTCAAATGAACTGGAATAAGTTGTGGTCTAGTCCTCATGAATTTTACAAATCTTGATAGTGGACGAACTGGCTGAGGTGCCACGGCTTCTTGATTTTATTGATTCGTAATGTTGTTTATATTCTGCATCATCGTGTTCACAAGTTGAATCTGGGCTGCTATGAACTGACTCAAGGTTGTATCCAATCTAGTCATTGATGTCTGCTGACCCTGAGTTGAAGAATTTGTGGAGCTACTGTTGGGATTTAAGTTCATCTAATTGTGACCAGCTAAATTATGAATATCAACCATTTGCCAAGTTGACACCAAGGTTACATGAAAGAGGGAATAGCAAAGATAAGTGGTAAACCTGTCTAAGGGAAATATACTAAGGATAATCCTAAACTAAAAGCACTCACTTAGTTGAAAAGGTCTAGCAAACTACATTAAATACACACAAAGAAAATTTTGATATGACTGCAACATAATGCCTAAGGCAAAATTGCAGCTCACATCACACATAACTGCAAATGAAAAGCAAAGTGATCTACTCAATGCTAAGACTGTACAAGGTTCTAATCTAATGGCTCCCACTCTAGTTCTGCCAAATAAGGCTCACTTGACATAAAGTCTGAATATCTGTAGAACACCCATGAGTTGCGAACTTATGGCGACTGCTCTCTTGCTTCGACTAGAATGAAACAATGAAGATACACCTATCAATTGTTGGTGATGTGCCTTCTTTCTTCTGGACTAGGAGCCATACGTAAAGGTAGTAGAATTAGTGACTGAGGTGATGGCAGTTCCTCCATAACTTCCTCTTGCTCCTTTGTGTTGGGCAAAGTTGCATACTACTCATCTAACTTCCAGATAAGCTTTTACAAACTGATTCTGTACAACTTGCAAAGACATCGAAAAACTTTACATGCAACTTTTTTGCAAAGACAAGTCTTCATTAGCATCATTATACTTGAAACTATGATGTAGTATTTGGGTCTCATCCTTGTAGTAAAAGTACAATATTGTTCTAAATCCAATGCATTGACCCATTGCTATCTTATCCTTCGTGAAGTAAACTGCTTACCTCTTAGATCCAAAACTTTGCAACAAAGCTTGAAGAAGTCTAGGCCAACCCCCACTCTGGTTATGGGAAACACTAGACATCTATGGCATTATAAGGATAAGAAGTCAACTTAAGAACTAAAAGCCAAATTCTAGAAAAGACAAAGAGCAAGAACCATGATATCTATTTTGTTGGTTTGATTTAGAAAATAGATTTTGAACCTTTGTTAAATCAACCTTTCTAGCTAGGGTTTTGTACTAGTCAAGATGGCTCGATATCATTTATGTCGAGACCCAAACATACAAATCTGAACCTCTCTATGTATTTTGCGTCGATTCAGATCACACTAGTGCACACAGTGGAAACATTGATGAAATGTTGACCATGATCAAGATTAACGAAGAAAGACTCAAATATTATTACTTATCAAAGCATAGCAACCTTATGGTCGATCTTACAAATATTAGCCTAAAGGGCTTGGCAAAACTAACAATGGAAAATAGAGATGAGCATAGTAGCCACTTAACATGCCACAGCAATCGATTGGAGAGTGAAGTCCTATTCGAGAAGTCATAGAAGAATCCTCCTTCAAGTACCTCTAGCAGATATGGTTCTTCTTGACAGAATTGAGCAAAGAATGGATACAACTATGAGTACATAAAGTACCTAACAAGTCATTTATAACAAGATGTAATATATATATATATATATATATATATATATATATATATATATATATATATATATATATGCAAGATTTAACAAATGATAGTCTGCATGGTTATTTTGCACAAAGCAACAATTTGAAGTAAATGCAATAAATAGATTGAAATGCTCTATTTGAACATTATTATTAAGTAATTAGTTCAAATGAATTGAATAAACCACAAATGAACTGCCCATTCACTTCCCAAACCAACCAAACTCAAGTTTTGTGAAATTCTACCCCTTGTGTGTAATCAAAGATTCACTACCAAGTAGGCCTTTACAATGCCCAATCTCAAACTAATCTTGCCCGCCAAGAATTCGCTACCAAGTAGGCTGACAGAGGAAAACACCCCTCGCGAAAAGGTCTCTGCCAGGTTTTTTTTAAAACATTTTTTTGCGAAAACACCCCTCCACTTCACCGAAATTTTGTGTACTTTGCAGGATAGCGCCCCGCGTTTTCTAAATTGCGTACAGATCCTCATTTAGTTACGTACATGCCCTCGCTTTTTTACGAAAAAGACATTTGGCTTTTTCGAAAATACACATGTGCCCTCGATTTTTTTTAAAAAAGTCCTCACGAATTATCGCCTCTTTTACTTCGGTACACACGGTGGCTGACGCGGCGTGGCGCTGTGCCTATGAGGCTAGTAGTAGTAATAGTAACTCAGATTAATCAAGAGTAACAACATAGACAGGTAAGGACTAAGGTCAATCTCGAGATATGTATGTACCTACCTACTAGTTGATTCCTATTGTAGAAGAAAATTATCTGACGAGCACGTGTTTCTAGATTCCACACGCTTGCGATAAATCCATGCATCATAAAACTTTTCAATCACAAGGTCTCCATACGATTGAGCAAGAAGAACAAAAAAATATATCTAGCTGACAAGAGGGACCTCTTTTGCACATTGCACTTAGCAAAAGTGTCTACTTAAGTTCTCCAAAAGAGAAATATAAAATTGTTTCCTTGTCAGTGCATAGTTCAGATGAACACGGCTTTTCTGTTTCCGTTTCTCTGTCCCTCTTGTGTTCCCGTCGACGTGGCATTCATCCAAGGTCACTCACCTCTTTGCTAATAGATCCAGAGTGATCTGGATCTTCACCACGTAAACGGGAACACGAGAGGAACAGAAAAACAGGAACAGGGAAGCCGCGTTCAGTTCAGATATAAATGCATGGCTTGTGCCAGAACAAGGTTATAAAAATGCAACGCATTTTATATGACATATATAGGGGGAATAGGCAACTAAAATGACCTCCCACGATAACGTAATTAAGCTCCATATGTCATGCCTCGTTTAAACTTTGGGAATGAGTAAACTATAGTCTTCTTGCCCCGCAGTTGGCCTTTCCAGATCTTTTTTTTTTTTTGAAATTCTTTCTAGATCCAAATTGGTTGCGTGCATAGCCAAATTAGCAGATCCTACGAGTAACTCGTGTTAGGCAAAAATTTGCCGAAACTCCTTCAAGCTTTCTGTTGAGTTTTCATAAGGGTAATTTGGGCAGACCGGAGTGTTCTACATGTGCGTACTGCATTCTAATTGCAAATTTGTATATGTAGCAAGCGAAAGGCAGTGTGAAATCAGGATGATTGATTTGGTCATATTTATCTAGTTGAACCAATATATCGCTACCTAGCCATAGCCTGTTTAATTCAAAATGGATAAATACAAGTAACTACGACTAACATGACAAAGCAGATGAGACGAATAGGAGCAGATGCAGAGATATATTGATGGTAATCGTAACAACAAGAAGGAAAAAATAATGAAAATGAAAGTTGCAGATGTCCACTCAAAAGTATTTCATAATAGGAATCAACCAGTATCTATGCAGACAAAAAGATAACTTCTCATACAAGAGAGGGCTATCTGTTCTGTTCTTCAACCAAGTTATGCTAATACACAAGATGAGCTTCGACATTAATTGTTTTCCGGAAACTCTCCCATCCAGCAAGGCGTGTATATAAAAGCCGCTTGTACAAATGGCTGGAGAGCTGTTTGTGTATAATGTTTGGGGCACAAGTTTCCCAAGTCTTGAAACTTCGAGCTATTTAAATGATAGGCTAGTCCTCTTCTCAATGTTTCATTCAGGAAGACCACCTCTTTGTGAGGATGAAATCCAAGGAAAGTAAAATAGGCATCATAGTGCTCGTTACCCATACCTTCAGAGTCGATAACATTATCATTGTCAGAGTCCCATTCAAATTTCTGTTCCACTATTGCTTCATTGCTATTGTCTTCATGGTGATCCCACTCATCGCAATATTCATCATGGTTAACATCTTGTAAGATCCAGGGTCCATCAATTTGTTGACATGCCAGTCTGGGGCTAAGCCAACTGCAATGCTTGAACACCCACTCCATTTGGCCAAACGATTCATTAAGGATCCAAACCTGCAATCCGCATGGATGACCAACCAATGCACAGTACACCCCCTTCTCTGATCTTCCTAGATAATAACTTTCACTCAATTCAGAATATAGATAATTACTTTCACTCAATTCATAATATATCGGTGGTTTAATTACTTGGTACTTGTCATTTGACAATGATATTCTGCATGAATCAAATAATTGAGAAACATTAATAAATCATATAATTGAATAATATTTTCATTAAGGGAAAGTAAAAAAAATAAATGATGATACATAAGGAGCAGCTACCTCATAACAAAGTTGGTTTGGCAATGTACGTAAAGTGCTCCCCGCCAGTAGACGGCGCAGTGTTGACCATCTGTCCGAGCCAATCGCATGTCAGCGATGGTTCCTGCAGCCTCCCCTTCCCGAACAAACGACCTCTCCTCCCACCGTTTTCTCCTAGATGAGAACACGTGCAGTATGCATGGCGACGGTGGCCATTCTGATTCCTCTAGGTCTAATTTGTCATCGGGGTGTAACATGGTATTAACACGAGGAATTTGAAACACCTCGTAGTGCGGCGACACGGTGGGGTCAAACACGAGGTACTCATCGTCATGGAACAACTCCATCCCCATATGTAGGCTTGGGCTTGGGGGCAACTGCGCCCACCGTCGTGTGGCGGGGTTAACCACGTAGCCGTAAAGTAAGAGGAGGCCATTGCAGTGGTCCCTGACGATGTTGTTGGTGCAAGGCAAATAGTCGAGGTTGCCGGATACTGTGGGGCCTGTCGATGGGCGGGAAAAGAATTCCGACAAAAGTAGGTCATGAAAGTTGATGAAGATGCCTCCCACCGAGTGCGGAAGGAGGTCTGCACGCAGTAGGCGGTGGGCGTCGATGATGGTGCGCCAGGCCTTGCAGACGCAGCGGGACGTGGCGAGGCAGCGTGGCGCAAGGTGGCGGAGGATGTCCACGAGCACGTCTTCAGGTAGCAGGACCTCATGTTTTTCCATTATCTCTAATCTCTTATTAACTGAGATCCTTCCTCTCTGCGAAAGCCCAGTCCATATCTGCACTGTGAAAGAAAGAAAATAAGCAATGCCCTCCGAACCAGAGGCAGAGTCCGGGTGGAACTGACTCAAAATTGTTGGAGATCGATACGAATTGGATCGTACTGTACAGGAGGTTTTGTTAGCGTTTCATTGTTTGCCAATCTTTGAGCACTACAAATTGGAATCTTTTTATGCAACTGCTGCTACTGTGCTTGGAGCTCTCAATCGGCCGCCCCACTCTATGCGCTGCACCACCGCGTGTCTAATTCTAATTTGGGTTGGTTCGGGTGGCAGAATAATTGTTTCTGACTTCTGATTACCCAAGTATAACTATTGAATATAAAGATCATGGATGCTAATTCTTGCAATTAGCAAACATACAACCTAGCTGTTCTTGCCGTGGACAAACAAACAAGCTGACAAGATATAGGCTCCAAAACAAACACAGATATTGCTGTATCACAAAGACTAGACCAAGATAGATGTTCAAGAACATATTCAGCACTCTATACTGTTGAACAGTAAGGAATCTAGATGTCAACATCTTTATCTAAATGATGGCTAATTAGGTAAATACAAATTCAAATTTCCCACAGATATCACACCAACAGTGAGAAGAAATTAAAAAGGGAAAGGACATGATCAGCATTCAGTACACGAACTAGGATGATCTGCTGATCTTTCTAACCACATAACTAGGTCAATTAACTTTTGATGTTAAGTTCCTGGAGGACACAGTTCAGTTCAAAATCTATATATATGGTACACATGAATACTGAACAGTTCCTGAACATTTGCGGACCGATATCCCTATAGAGTAGAATGACAAGTGCATGCATGAAGCAAATAAATGTAAATAGGTTTGTGCTAATGCTCACTGACAAAACTCTAATTTCCTAATGAGGTCCACCAGATTGGCTCATAAGTTTTATTTGCTCTGATCTCCAGAGCCAAAATTTAGTTTCAATAACTTACTTTTTACATGCATTTCTTTACATGTGAAGCCACTTAAAACCATGTTGCTGTTGTTGTACTCGAACAAGGAACTCAACAGCTTCACCAATCGTTGTCAGGATCATTACAAGAATGATTAATCGAATCGATTCCATTTGGCTGTAGTTGGCACCAACGCTACCTACCTCTATCAACGAAGACACAAGCTACGCAAGATTTGAGTCGAATCCATGCCAAACTTTGGTGCACCTGGGATATGAACAACAATTCTGCACCCTAAGTTTACTGACTGAGCTCAGGCCCTTCAGAAGGCGGCATATACTGGCCCAAAAATCCATTCCTCGGAATTAGTCGGAAAGCAGAATGCAATCGCAGAAGCAAGAATAGATGTGGTTGAGCAGATTGGGAGAAGAGGGGAGTCAGATTCCGAACCTGAATGGGATGGGTCGCCTTGAATCCGGCGGAGTGGAAACTTTTGAGGCCAACCTAATTGGTGGCGGCGTCAGCCCCTCCACGCCGCCGTCGATAGGATGATAGGTTCTTGGATTCGCCACGCCGCCGCCCACAGAGAAAGGTACTGCTGACAGAGGATTGGAGGGGAGATGGAAGCAGCAACCAACTAGTCGACTCACAGGCGCTCTATCGACTCGCCGACGCCTGGCGGTGAGGTTGAAGCCATGTGTGCTGCCCCAACCTCTGTGACGAATCTCAGGACGATGGGACTGGGTAATCGAGAGAAACGGAGGAAGAAGCAAAGGGGAAATTAGATTTCCTATTCCATTGGCCACACATCCTTTTATGCCTCACACTTACAACTGGGCCCCACGGGTGCATAGACCACACCCACTCACACTGAATGTCGATTCACCAGCCTGTGCTATGCTTCGTTGACACGTCACTCTTTCCTCTAGGCCATCCTTGTCAGCCTGATCACTATCCCTAAGCAAGTGCCCCTGAAAATCTTTTGGGAACAACGTGATAGTTCCCCCATGTTGCCATTTCTGCCAGTAGTGTAGTCCACTAGCCACGTAGGCGTGGCGCCACGCCACGCCAGTCACCGTGTGGACGAAAGTAAAAGAGACAAAAAATTCGTAGGAAAAAGGAAGCGTAGGGTTTTTTTTTTGCAAAAATCGTGGGCCTTTTCGTAATAAAAAGAGAGTGGAGGGGTTTTTCCGCAAAAAACCGAGGGCCTTTTTGGAAGAAACAAGGGTCTGTTCATAATTACGGGAAACCCCGGGCCGCTACCCAGCAAAAGAAATGTACAGGGGTTTTTTCGCAAGAATGTAGGGACCTTTTTGCGAAAACCGGGGACCTAAACGTAATTTAGAAAACCGCGGGGCGCTATCCTGCAAAGTGGAGGGGGCAAAAAAACTGGCAGGGACCTATTCGCGAGAATCGAGGACCTTTACGTAATTTGGGGAAAATACAGGGGCTTTTTCGCAAAAGAACCCACCTGACCGTACGAAGATTCCCCCCGCCACGCGCCGGCGCGAGCGCGCGCAGGGGCGACGTGGCGGGGCGCTCCGCGCGGCGTTCCCCCGGTCTGTAATATACGAAGTATTTGATCAAGACCTGTGGCATAGCATAATTATCCTTCTTCACCAATAGACAGTCCAAAATTTGTTTAGGTTCAATAGCTTGATCATAAAGTTTTTTAGGAATAAGCAAGTCAATAAACACAAGGGTACAATTCATAAAATGTGGCTTGAGCTAAGAGACATGATAAACACGAGAGTCAAATTGTCCACCGGCAATCTTCTAATAGATATGCAACAAAGCTAACCTTCTTCATGATTGTATACAGTCCAGAGTACTTTACAAAAGCTTCTTATAAGGATAATTCATCAAGGAGGATAGAGCATATGGTTGCAACCTTAGGTATACTTTATCCCCCGCAGTAAACTGCTTTTCAAAGATGTGCTTATCTGCACAAGTTTTGAAGATGTATCGTCATTATCTATTCTCCACCTAACCTAAGATTGGACTTTCCCTTGTTGTTGGACGATTGGAGATTTGTTATACCTTGCTTCCCTATTTGCCAAATTTGAGCACATCAAACCAGAAATTCCTTTGTGGTCTTCCCTCATGTCATCCCCATTACTAAGCAATTTGTTTTGCTCATGCAAATGAAAAGTTGATGAACAAGCAAGAAAAAATACATAAAGAAGTCACATATTCAAAACTTACTATAATTGATTATTCCTATCAACCACTCACACCGTGGACGTCGATTCACCAGCCTGTGCTTCCTACCAGATGATAAAAAATAACTAATTAGTAAATATGGGGACTAACCAATCATACAACATTCCTTAAGGCAATTACTATTAAAACATGGCATGACAAACCCCATCATATAACATACTAGGAAGCAAATCCAACTCTACTATCAAGCAATTATGTGAAAAACCAAAAAAACACTACATTAACACTAGGAGGCAACTAGAACAAGAATCAGTGCACATCTGATAACAAAAATTATACAGTTCCAAAAAACTAGGGCATTTTGTGATGTCCTACTGAACTGAATTAACTAAATGCAAACAACGACGAAAATTAACCTAAGAAACACCCCAGGAGAAACTTAAATGTTTTGTCACCGTAAAAAATCATAGTGAATGAAAATGCTTATCTTAATAAGATTTCTGCAGCTGTCTATTTTTTGACAAAAGGTTTCCCCTGCTTTTATTCAAAGCAAACGGAGGCTCTTATATAATACAGAAAATAAAAAGCTATGATACCAGCTAACTTCTACAGCTATCTATGGACTAGAATATCATATGCACACCAGTAGCATCCCAAGATCATCTCTGTATGTACCATGTCTAGTTATATGCTAACCTATATTAGGTGAGCTCCCATTATTCATGTAATGTTTGATTGAGCCTGAAGCTCCAACTAAACTAAATGATATATATATATATATATATATATATATATATATATATATATATATATATATATATATATATATATATATATATATATATATATATATATATATATATATATATATATATATATATATATATATATATATATATATATATATATATATATATATATATATATATATATATATATATATGGAGCATATCTAGTGCTAACAGCTTTTCAGTGCTAACATGCTAAAACTTCATCAAAGTCATCCGATCTGCTCCGCATGCTCGGATCCGGGAAGGTGGGTGCCCCAACTCACTTAATCGCTTTTCACAAAACCCCGCCGGATGCTTAATCGATCGCCTCGATATCTCCGTCCGCTCCCCTCCTCTCTCGCCGCACTCCTCTCGATCTCTCCCATCCGCTCCCTCCTCTCACCTCTCGCCTCACTCCTCCCGGCTTCCTCCCGGTGGCTCCTCCTCGGCCCCGGTGCGGCGACTACCTCCTTCCCGGCGTCGCTCCACCTTCTCGCCCCCGGCGCCGCTCCAGCGTTAGGGTTAGGTGAAAGGGGCGGCGACTCCGTCTGCAGCGCGGCCGCTTCCCTCCGAGCCGGCCTCCACCCCGAGCGCCGACGCCTCCCTCGACCGGCCTCCTCACGAGCCGACGCCTCAACCCGGCCTCCTCTCGAACGCCGACGCCTCCTCCGACCCGGCCTCCTCCACGAGCGCCGCCGCCTCCTCCGACCGGTCTCTCCCCGAGCGTCGCGCCTCCTCCGACCGGCCTCTCCTCTCGCGCCGCCCCGAATCAAAGTTCGTGGTGTTCCAGAATTGCCGATTTCAACCGTATTTGTTAATCCAATTTCGTGGTGGAAGTTGCATGTATGTGAAAAGGATGTATACTGAGATTCTGAAGTATGCTCTTCTGAATGTATCGAGCCCAACATAGGGAAGTATGTTGATGTCACTAATTGTGTACTTGAACCGATTGTTGAAGTTGAATGAATTTGCTGTGTTCAATGAATCATTTAATTTTGTTTCTCAGTATGCCTGTTGAGTAGCCATTTTGCAGAGTCTCCCAGTGCTCAGTTTAGAACCTGATACTGTTCCAGAGCTCATTTTTCATTGTCCAGTTCTTGTCTTTTTAGATTTTATGGTCTCATTTTCGAACCTGGTACAAGGGTTTTCTTGCAAACCTGATGCAAAGGTTTTCTTGCAACTGAGAATGGCAATCAAAATTGGTCATTAGTGGCAAGTGTATTGTCAACCAGCCCTGGATCAGATCAGATGGCTGGGTTGGCTATGAATATGATCAACTGGTTTCTGGTGGAACCTTGGTAGAATATTTAGAAATGCTGGTATGCTGGTTATCTTAATTTTGTGATTATGCATCTCATGAAGTAAGCAAAGACAAAGTGATGGAGCAAGTTCCAGACATTCAGGCAAATGACTCTGAAGAATCAACACAGCATGTTTTGCACATTTTCTACTTTTGAAATGTCATGTGACTATATTTCTTGTTTTTAAATGCACTTTTAAAAAAAGCAAATAATGCCAAAATTATCCTAAATCATCTTAACTTATAGTGAATAATATCATGCTTCTGTGTGCTAAATATGTAACATAATGGAATTGTCTGTTGGGACTATCTCACATGACTTGAGTGCATACACAAATTCTAAATTGCAAATTCATTCTTGAAGAGCACACACAAATTCTAAATCGCAAATTCATTCTTGATGAGCATACACAAATTCTAAATCGCAAATTTATTCAACAAACAACCAGAATCTCACATACTAAGGTTCACAGGCCTGATACATTCAGAAGAGCATACACAATAAACCAGATTCTCAGATACATGCAACTTCCACCACAAAAAATTGGAGTAACAAACACAATTGGGATCAACCGGCGGCCGGGGTCTTCACGTAACGAATCAACCGGGTCTGCGGCTCGGGAGGAGGCGGTGGTGGAGGGGCGCCGCCGCTGGTTTAGCCCGGTCGGAGGAGGCGGCGACGCCGGAGAGGAGACCGGAGGAGGCGGCGACGCCGTGGAGGGGCCGGTCGGAGGGAGGCAGCGACGTTCGGGAGGAGGTCGGGTTGAGGCGTCGCGCGCTCGGAGGAGGCCCGGTCGGAGGAGGCGTCGGCGCTGGGGTGAGGCCGGCTCGGAGGGAAGCGGCAGCGCTGCAGACGGAGTCGCCGCCCCTTTCACCTAACCCTAACGCTGGAGCGGCGCCGGGGGCGAGAAGGTGGAGCGGCGCCGGGGGACGGAGGGAGTCGCCGGGGGCCAGAGGGCGGCACCGGGGGCCGAGGAGGGAGCCACCGGGGAGGAAGCCGGGGGAGGAGTGCGGCGAGAGGTGAGAGGGAGGGGAGCGGATGGGAGAGATCGAGGGAGGAGTGCGGCGAGAGGGAGGGGGAGCGGACGGGAGATATCGAGGGGCAGATCGCTGATTAAGCATCCGGGCGGGGGGTTTTGTGAAAAACTGATTAAGTGAGTTGGGGCACCCCACCTTCCTGGATCCAAGCCGTACGGAGCAGATCGGATGGCTTTGATGAAGTTTTAGCATGTTAGCACTGAAAAGCCTGTTAGCACTAGATATGCTCCTATATATATATATATATATATATATATATATATATATATATATATATATATATAGATACCTCCAATGAGTGTTCATTTAGATGCTAGGCGGGCTAGGCGGCGCTAGGGAAACAATGCCTCCAATACCTAAATTATATAACAAACTCATCGACTTATTCATGCCTATAATTTTCATAGATAAGTAGCTTGTTCTGCAGAATGCAAAGTCATTTTGAAATGAGTTAATATGCAGATGTCTCCCTAATTTGAAATGACTAGAGCTTTTTATTCACTTGGCTTGAAAACACTCGATTAGTTGGATCATCACAAGACACGCCAATAGCTGAACTACTTGAAGATTTGACACTTTGCATTCATCCAATGTGATTCCTCTTCCCAAAAGAACCACATCTCGTAGACATTACAAGACTAGTCCATTTCAATCGATCACTTCTCCTTGTAACTCTACCTATATCCTACCATGGTATCAAGTTAATTTCAACAAATAGTCGCTTGAGTTTGCTTTGGAGTGAGTCCTCCCAATTTATTGAGACATCTCACAACTAAGTACACAGTACATATAATTTTAAACAAATTCACATACATGGCCACAATGCAAAGAACAACTTGCATTAAACACAAACTAGATCACATGAACTGAGGTGATAGCCTTGGAGGGGATGTAAGGAGGCTCATAACCAAACAGTCAAACTAGGCCATTGTCGCTGTGCATAGCATTTGGGTAACATCACCCCCACCGTGTCACCTTCACATGATGCTGAGGATAGTGCAGACGTGGTTGCTCATGTTCCCCTCGCCGGCCTAAGCCATGTCGCCCTATGCTGTGGTCTCGCCTATTACTGCCTACCCTAGGCCATGCCAGCCTGCACCACCTCACTGCCAAGGTCTCGGGCTCGTGGGGGTGCACACCTCACTTTGTGCACATCCCTTGTTGTCGGGACCGGTTATCTGAATCTGAACCCTCTGTGTATTACCGCACTAGTTCCAGATCAAAGCTAGTGCACATAGTCAAACAGTGGTGATTACATAACCAACAATACTTTGTTATAATAAAAGAGAGTACATGCCTTATGGTCACTTTATTACAATTGAGGTTATAAGAGCTCTCGAACTTACAAAACACAACAGAAGCATAATAAAACTCTGACGATGGCCCATTAATACGCTATAGGCAATTGACTAGAGAAGTATAACCTAGTACTCCAGAAAACCTTCGTCGAATCCACACGCGAAGTAGTCGTAATATCTTTCTTGAGCTTCATAATCCTCTTAGAGTTATTTTGAGTGTAGTATATGAGTACATAAAGTACTCTGCAAGTCTTAGGAAAAATACGGTAGATTTATTTGAAATTAAATTTTTAAAGAAAACAAATTTTTAGGATGTTAGGATGTTACACTTGCCTAGAGGTGTAACAAAGATTGCCACAGAGCAGAGTAGCGCCAAGATTAGCTATGGAAACAGTGGCATGCACAAGTAGAAGCTTTCATCATTTTGTACATGATACCTTATTCATAAGGCATATAAGGTGCTTCCTTAGGGATGATTACAGTGATGCTGCATAGCTCGCCTAATTATTTTAAGTCTTCTAAGCCTCCCCTGATGGCCATCTATTCCTTGAGGTCTTGATCATGTGAGTATCAATATAAAAGGCCCACGTCGATATGAGCACCAACTCCTACCTCAACAGGGTTAGCACATGTCACCGTGTCTGGACAACAACAACGAAGCAAGTCTAAGGACATAAGTACTCGGCAAAGCCACGAAAAGGTGATGCATGCGTTTGTATATATACATGTATATTTATACATGTGTATATATACATGTATGTATGTATGCATGCATGTGTGTATGTATGAATGTACGTACGTACAAACGTTATGTACGTGTGTGTGTGTGTATTTTCAACCACAAAGCAACTCCTCTGAAAGTAACTCAGTATCTAAAACAACTTACCCTTCCCCATTTGTTGGAAAACCAGGTTTCAATTTAGAAATCTACTATTGACAGAGCGATGTGGGATCTTACAATCTGATAAGAGGTGTAATGCTTTGCCCATAGCATCACTTGGCTTATAATGTCCTGCCACCGTATAAGTTACCTTTGGCGCATGACTAAGCCAAGGAACTAGAACTTTTAGCCCGCCTGTACTTTGATCTTTGTTGTTTCCCTAGCCCCACAAAAGGGATGCAAGCGGAGATACCTACCCGGTCATCTAACACCCTAGGGTGGCTGCCCCTACCTGGAAAAAACCACCTTCTCATCCATGCAAAGGTAGCAACTTGGCTAGTTACTCAGTTTAGCATATCCTATTCCTCGTCTATGGTCAGTACGGTTTGCACCACTTATGAAGCACTAGTTGCTTAGGTCCTTAAAGTGCTATCCTTATATAGGGAACCTGTCTTCCAAAACGTAACCATGCAGGTTGTTTTTATTTTAGCCAACCACGAGTTCCTCTACCCACCAAATAACTCTATAACCCTACTTGGGTTATAGCATCAACCGCCACATTGTTGGATCAAGGATAATCGACTAGAGGGGGTGAATAGGAGGTTTTAAAATTTCTTTGTCTTCTAATTAATTTCTACAATTTTAATATGGCAAAGATTTAAAGCAATTGAAACCTACACAATTCTAGTAAGTTTATGGTTCGACAATAATGAATTTTTACAAGATACATTAGCACAAATAAATAATCACAGTATGCTAAATATACAAGTGCTAAAAGGGAGACAAAAGGAAATCAATGTATACACAATGTTTTTACCGTGATGATCAGAAACTTGCCGGTTTCTCCTAGTCCACGTTGAGGAAAGCCCAAACGAATTAGATCAGCTCTACGAATTAAGCCTCACCTCCTCAATCCACTATTCGTAGTCCTTTACTTCAAAGATGGTGGACTTCAAATCACTCACGAGTCGATGGTAGTGGAGAGTTAGGTGAGCAATGCCTTGGGGTTTCCCTATGGCTTGTACCGTGTGTGTGTGTGTATATATATATATATATCCACATGGGGAGTGTTTTTATAACCTTACCCTTACACCTGAGTAACCCCCTCAAGGGTATTTATGTCATTACATAAGTCCCATATTGGGCTTTACAGTATTCTAACAGGTCGGCTGGGCTTAGGTGGAGGCCACCCCTACAACAGGAGCCTCTCATGGTGACGGGCTTCACAGGCTGAAGCCATGTTGTCGAGCTATTTGGCCCCCTCTGTCCCTACGGCCTGTGAACTTCTGTATTGTTTGATGGAGCCTAATTTTCTGGTGTAGTCCCCACCCCGCAGCGAGGATATATAGCACTGGGCGGGTTGCCAAAGCCGTCCTCGCTCGCAGGGCCCTTCAGTGGCGGGGTTGAAGTCGCAGCGGAGACATGCTGCTGTCGCGGACAGGTCGAGGCGTCAGGCGGGGCCAGCTCCCGTGCTTGACACCGCCGTCGAATGTGGGGGCTCCGCCCGGAGATGGGTCCGACGTGAGCTCATCGCGAGGGTGTTGTTCGAGGCCACACTATAAACGTGGGGCCGACATGTGACCCGACCGACTCGTGGTCCGGAGTCGTCGTCTTAATGCCGGCGCGAATCGCGCCGACCCCTGGGATGTCAGGGGCGATAGCCGCAACCGTACGGATTGTCCTGCTGGAAGAGCATACACGGCGGGGCGCGATAGGTGGCCACCAGCGGTCGCACGACTGCGGTCCCGTGTCCCTTCCCGAGGGAGGTGGGACGTGTGGCAGGATGCTACTGGCGTGTCATGCGCTGTCAGGCGGCTTGCAACTGCGCTTCCTCGCTTGCCAGCGGTTGCACTCCTCGATCGCGGGGAGCCAAACCGCCAGGCACTGGTCGGTTGCGGTTCCGTCGATTGGAATGACGTCGGTTGACCTTCCGCCAGCCTGGCGACTCCCCGTTGGGCGAGCATGGGTATAAGTTCGTCGGTACTACGGCGTATTCCTCCCTTGTCCCCGGCTGCTCGCCTTGTTCTTGCACGTGGTTATCTTCTCACAAGTAGGTCTACTTTTGTTCATCTGCGTTTGATGATTGCATCTACTGACGCTAATATCACCGAGCATTGATGAACAAAAGGAGGCCTATTTATGAGAACAGGTCAAAGCTTGTTGTAGATCAATCAGTTGCGCTTCCCTATTGTGGGGGGCGTGGGGGTCGGACCCCCACTGGTCGAGGCTGTGCGGTTGTCGTGTGGTTGAGGGGGTATTTAAACTTGGAAGTCGCGGTGGCTTCCAGCGTCGCTGTGCGGGTTTGATGGGGGCAGACACCAGAGCCTTCGCGCGAACCAAGGATCGAAGAGCCAGATAGTATCCCGCGGTTCGAGGACGGTACTTGGATGGCGTTTGTAGGTTAGACTGGTGCTTGCGTGTCTCCGCACTCCGCCCACCGGGGGCGTCGTATCAAGAGGAAGCCAAATCTGCACGCGACCTCACTCCATGGATATTATTTGTGAGATGTTAAGTGTGTAAAGTAGAATATTTGGAATATTAGGAGCGGGGTACGAAGCTGCCCCCGATGTGTGAGGCCGAGTCGGAGGCTCGGCTGGGCCCCAGAAATACAGGCCAAAGTAGGTGCCAGGTCGTCCCGAGTCATCGAAGTCGAGGTGGTCTTGGGGCTTGCCGCACAGATCTGTGGCGGCGTAGTGAGGTGGTCCTTTGCGGGGACGGGGCCGAAGTCGGGGCGAGTCTCCTGCGAGGCGAAAACCCGCCGGTTGCGGTGAGGTTGGTCGCCCATGGCTGCGCTGCTGCATTGATGGCCCCGAGAATCACGCCGACACGCACCAGAGGATGCGCCACCCCGAGAATCCCTGCATTTATTCCCGGGGGAGAAGACGCATGGCGGAACGCGATTGACGCGTCATGCGCTGTCAGGCCTTCACACGACCGTGGTCGTGCACGATGTACGTGGGCGGCTGCGTTGCTTCGGCTTCGATCGTGGGGAGGCGGGCGGTTCGTCTCCCGTCGGTTACACTTACCGGCAGTGTGGGATATGAAGGGGCTTTAAATACCCCCTGTGGCACCACATTTGCGCTCTCCTCCGCACGCCTTCTGGTCTGTTTTCCTGCACCTTGCTCCCTTGCCTTCTTTGTCGCTGCGTCGCTCCCGTCGCCTCCTAGCTTTCGGGGAACAATGGCTGGCGGCGAAGAATGTGCTCAGCAGGCCGGCAGTGATGCCTTCTCCCAGCGGTCGTCACCGCTCGAGGTGGAGTACACGCTCGAGAGGCGCGATTCAACGCTGGTAGACAAATAGTGGGTGGCGATGGAGAAGATGGAAGGTCCGTGCTCCCGCATCTTGGGCCCAATGCTCGCGATGGAGGAGACAGTCCGCACGCTGCTGCGTGAAGGGAAGCTGTCGGATCGCCGAGAGGTGTGACTGCCCGCCAGCGACGAGACAGAGCCGCACCCTGAGAAGTCAGAGGCGATCATCTTCGTCGCGTACTTTGAAGCCGAGCTTCGCATCCCGGCCGCCATGATTGTCGGCGACGTCTTGCGGACCTTCGGGCTAGAGCTGGCACAGCTGACTCCGAACGCGTTATCCTGCCTTGCCGTGTATAGCTGGGCCTTGCATACGGAGGCATGCTGGCCTAGTGCCTCGCTGTTCGCATTTCTCCATGACACGCGGTGCCAGCCAAAAGGGAGGAAGGACGGGACGTTTTCCAACTTCGGCAGCGTTAACTTCATCCTGCGATCGTCATGCGGGAAGATCTTCCCCGCCAACTCGACTCGGGCGAAGTGGGAGCCGAACTGGATGAGACGGTGGTTTTACCACCGTGTGCCGAGCGGTAGCGGCCTCGAGTGCTCGGGCCGGCCGATGGCGTTCAACACCACGCCCGGCATACCGATCGACAACGAGGACAGGTGGAGGGCGCAGAGGCTCATGGGGATCACCACCCGCTTCAACATGCACGACCTCGCTGAGGAGTTCATCATGTATGGCATGGTGCCGCTTGCCCATGGATGGCGCATCACGACTGGGAGCCTTCGGCGCGATAATGTCTGCCCGTCCGTGTCTTCACTGCCGGGACCCGTCGACCCTCGTACGTCTTGGCGGAGCCTTACTTTTCCCCTGCTGTCTATTGGTCTTTTTAACTCCCCCTCTTGCCGCCTACAGGGATTCTCCTGAAGGGTGCGGAACGCGTAGTGGGCGTGTTCCTCGGACCATACACGACAAGGGAGCACGACTTGCGCACAGCTGCAACAGCGGAGGCGGAGCTGGGCGAATAAATTGTGTGTGTGAGGCCCTGGGCATTCGCGTGCCGGAGCGCGCCACTCTGGCCCCAAGCCAACCCCGTCGCTGAGACGACGATGCCAAGGGGAAGGTTCCATGGGCGCACTTGGTACGCCGGCTGCCACTCCTGTCGGTCTTGTTGCTGCCGACAATGTGGCAGACGCCGACTCCGACTCAGCAAAGGATGCTGATTCGGGGCTGGAAGCGAATGTGGAAGACGAGGGCGAGAGGTCCTTGGGTGGTGCCGGGGACCAAGAACACCGTGCGCACCATCGGGAGGGGGAAGCTTTGTCACCAGCGGTGGTCGCTGAGGCAGAGTTGCCGCCCATGGAGGATGTTGGGGAGGAGTCATCGGTCGTGGTGGTTACTGGGGTAGAGCCTTCGCCAGCGGCAGCTACCGAGGCTGGGTCCCTGCCTTGCTCCTCGAAGGCGAAGCGGCAGCGCACACGATCACCCCCTCGTCCAAAGAGGGGGTTCGCTGTAGCGACCAAGGTCGGGCCCTTGTGGGACTCCGACTCCGACACTGAGTACCCCCAACCCGCCGTCCCCGTAGCTCCCTCCGGGTCTGCGGCTACTGGGGTTGGGGGCCTGCTGGGATTGGACTCCGACATGGGGTCCACCCGGCTCAGCATCCCCGTGGCTCCCTCCGAGGCTGCGGCGACCAGGGGCGGGAGCCTGCCGGGACTAACTTCTGACCCGAAGGCCCCCTGGCCTGGAAGGTCGGCTTCGTCGGGGGATGCAGGCATCCTTGGGATTCCTTCTAAAGCTGAGGGGACACCCCGGCGGAGTCCACCGACTGATGCTCAAGGTATACTCCCCTTTCTTTAGTCTCGTGATGTGTTCGTAGGGCCCTAACCGCTCCGTCCCTTCGCAGCGGCACGCCTTCCCGAGCATGGACAACCCTCAGGACGTGGGGACGTCCGTTTGGGAGAGACACCCGATGCCCGGGCGTTGCAAGCGGTTCACGCCCGCGAGCGGGGGGTGTCAGAGGACCGCCTGTGCGCTGTCGAAGAGGCCCTTCGCGCAGCCGAGGAGGCGCACTCCGCCAAGGACGACCGCATCCATCGTTTGGAGGCAGAGCGTGCGGAGGTGATCTCGTACGCCGAAGCGCTCGTGGCGGCACGACAAGTGGCCGCGGAGGAGCGGGATGGCCTGCTCCAGCAAATTGCTGCGCTGGAGAAGGAGAAGGGCCAACTCACTGCGTCCCTTGGGGAGTGAGACCGGACTCTGGGTGACGCCTCGGTGGCCGCATGGGATGCCATGCTGGATTTGGAAGGCGCCCTTGAGGACCTTGTCGCCGAAGTGCCGCCTCACTCCTTTGGGCCCGAAGAGCTGTCGCGGACACTTCGTCGTATCGAGGATGCATCCAACATCGCTTGCAGCGCTGCGACGTCTTTTGGCAACCACTGCTCGTACGTGATCTCGTGCTTGGCGTGTGCGCTTCTCCGGCATTGGGGCTGCTGGCATGTCGACGAGCTGGCTGACCCCCAACTGGAGATGCCAGCCGGGGCTGGAGTGATGTCTGGTGCCGTACACGCTGTTCACCCCATTGTTCGGGTTTTCCATGAGCGGATTTGGGAGTACATCGGGGAGGCCGCAGCGAAGGTAGAGCTACGGCGGACCATGTACGGCGAGGGGAACCTCGGCCGGTGGCTGGACGAAGTCCCCCGGAGCGACGAAGGTGGTGCCGACACCTCGGGGCATGGCGCGAACCCACAGGTGTGACATCGGGGCTCTCGCGTGTTGGTGTGCGTTGTAATGTGCACACCCCCTCTTATGAATAAAGTGGAAATTGCCACCATGTTCTGACCGGTGTATTCCTATGCTCCGAGCAGCTGCCTGATAGGGACCGGCTGCTAGTCTCCGATGCTATAACCCGACGCCGTCTTCGGCGCTAGCAGCGGGCTGAGGACTCGTTGGACTTTTGGGCAAGACGAACCTCGACGAGCGAGGCTCCGGCGCGGGCGGTCGTCAAGGCGGAGCCGGACGAATAGCATTCCCAGATGCCCGAAGACGCTTATGCATTAGATATTAGGGGATGTTGATCGGTAGATACCTTTGTAAACATTCGTACATGAATGCAATAAAGACCAACCGAGACACTTATCCCCGTCACTTCTTCTTGGTCGCGCTTGCCTCCGGTAGGCACGTAGGACTTTACTTCGTGTACGCCTATACGTTAGGTGCGCTTGCCTCTGGTAGGCTCGTAGGACTTTACCTCACATACGCCTGTACGCTATGTAGACCTTCGCGTGCTCCATCCTCCCCTTTGAAGTGGTGGTAGCGAAGCTGGCGCCTAGTCGAAGTGGACGCGCGAGCGCTCCGTCCCCTACCCTTCGAGGTGGTGGCAGTGGAGCCGCGCCTGTCGGGGCAGGATGTCTGGCGCTCCGTCCCCACCGCCGAGGTGGTGGCAGCGGGGCTGGCGCCTAGTCGAAGTAGACGCGCGAGCGCTCCGTCCCCTACCATTTGAGCTGACGACCTCCATACTTTCTATTATGGGGCGCGTGCGGGGAAAACGTCCACGCATCCTCCTGATGCTTCATGGGGCGCGTGCGGGGGCCAGCCTCCTCTGCACCTTTTCTACACCCCGTAGAGTGCGCGAGGAGGCCAGCCTCTGCTGCGTTTTGTTTAGACTCTGTAAAGCGTGTGGGACCATCAACCACGTCTTGTTTATACTCCGGGCAACGCCCACACGTGCGCGGGGACATCTACATCTTGTTTATACTCAGTAGAGTGCGCAGGGACAACATCCGTGTCTTGTTTATACTCCGTAGAGTGCGCGCAGAGGTGGACCTCGATGCTACGTCTTATTTATACTCTGTAGAGTGCGTGCGGAGACGGACCTCGATGCTACGTCTTATTTATACTCCGTAGAGTGCGTGCGGAGGCGGGCCTCGATGCAACGTCTTATTTATACTCCATAGAGTGCGTGCGGAGGCTGACCTCGATGCTACATCTTATTTATGCTCCGTAGAGTGCGTGCGGAGGTGGACCTCGACGCTACGTCTTATTTATACTCCGTAGAGTGCGTGCGGAGGCGGACCACGACGCTAAGTCTTATTTATACTTCATAGAGTGCGTGCGGAGGCGTCCCCCTACACATCTTTGTTTATACTCACGAAGAGTGCGAGCGCGAACGCGTGTCTTTGTTTATACTCATAGAGAGTGCGCGCGCGAACGCGTATCTTTGTTTATACTCATGGAGAGTGCGCGTGCGAACGCGTGCCTTTGTTTATACTCATGGAGAGTGCGTGCGCGAACGCGTGTCTTTTGCGAGAAATAAGACTAGTTTCGCAAACAGTGAACTATATAGGCACATGTATATGTACATGTACGCGGTGGGAACGCGTGCAGGCTTCGCCTATACGTGTGCCTCCGCAACATAAACTAAGTCGAAGCGTCGAGGTCTGCCTCCGCACGCGCCAGTCCACGGACTATAAACTAAGTCGTAGCGTCGAGGTCCCCCTCCGCACGCGCCAGTCCACGGACTATAAACTAAGTCGTAGCGTCGAGGTCCCCCTCCGCACGCGCCAGTCCACGGACTATAAACAAAGTCGTAGCGTCGAGGTTCGCCTCCGCACGCGCCAGTCCACGGACTATAAACAAAGTCGTAGCGTCGAGGTCGCCTCGCGACGCGCGCCGATCCACGGACTATAAACAAAGTCGTAGCGTCGAGGTCCGCCTCCGCACGCGCCAGTCTACGGACTATAAACCAAGTTGTAGCGTCGAGGTTCAGCTCCGCACGCACCAGTCTACGGACTTTAAATTAAGACGTAGCGTCGAGGTCCGCCTCCGCACGCACCAGTCTACAGACTTTAAATTAAGACGTAGCGTCGAGGTCCGCCTACGCACGCACCAGTCTACGGGCTTTAAATAAAGTCGTAGCGTCGAGGTTCAGCTCCACACGCATCAGTCTACGGACTTTAAATTAAGACGTAGCGTCGAGGTCCGCCTCCGCATGCACTAGTCTATGGACTTTAAATAAAGTCGTAGCGTCGAGGCTCAGCTCCGCACGCATCAGTCTACGGACTTTAAATTAAGACGTAGCGTCGAGGTTCGCCTCCGCACGCACCAGTCTACGGACTTTAAATTAAGACGTAGCGTCGAGGTCGCCTCCGCGCGCATCGCCTACGGACTTTAAAAGAAGTCGAAGGCCGAGGTTCAGCTCGCGCGCATCGGTGTACGGACTTTAAAAGAAGTCGTAGCGTCGAGGTTCAGCTCCGCACGCATCAGTCTACGGACTTTAAAAGAAGTCGTAGCGTCGAGGTTCAGCTCCGCACGCATCAGTCTACGGACTTTAAAACAAGTCGTAGCGTCGAGGTTCAGCTCCGCACGCATCAGTCTACGGACTTTAAAACAAGTCGTAGCGTCGAGGTTCAGCTCCGCACGCATCAGTCTACGGACTTTAAAACAAGTCGTAGGCGTCGAGGTTTAGCTCATGCGCGATCGCCTCGGACTTTAAAACAAGTCGTAGCGTCGAGGTTCAGCCCGCACGCATCAGTCTACGGACTTTAAAACAAGTCGTAGCGTTGAGGTTCAGCTCCGCACGCATCAGTCTACGGACTTTAAAACAAGTCGTAGCATCGAGGTTCAGCTCCGCACGCATCAGTCTACGGACTTTAAAACAAGTCGTAGCGTCGAGGTTTAGCTCCGCACGCAACGGTCCACGGACCTTAAATCAAGTCGCCGCATTAAAGGTACCCCCTGCGCATGCCGTACGGGATGTACACAGGATGCATGCACAGAGGCCCAACTCCCATAAGAGCCCTACCGGCGTAGGGCGTCGAAGGCTGGACATAGTAAGGACGCGCAAGCGGAGGACCAGGCGCCAGCCCCGCAGCCATTAGAGAACGCGCGCGCGTCGGCGCTGCCCTAGTAAACTACTTTGCGGCCACCGAGTCGATGGGAGGAGGTGCTCGTGCGTCTACTCCGTCAACAACGCGCCCTGGGAATCGGGACCCCGGTCCCCGCCTCCCCCCTGGTAATATGCCAGCCCCGCACATGTAGTGTATAAGAGTCAATGTGGGCAAACCAAAGGTGGCGTAAGCATACCCTGCATATCCCAAGTGACAGTATCCCATACAAATTTTACAAGTGCATAGGCTGCAGGCATCCCCGACGTTCGAAGCCGCTACTCGACCGGCTCGTCCTTGACAGGCGGTAAGGTCGGGGCCTTGCTGGAGGAAGGCCGGCTTGCCCAAAAGCTCGGCGACTCCTCGGCCCTTTGCCAGCGTCGAAGGCGCCGTCGAGTCGCAGCGTCGGAGGCAAGTAGCCGGCCCCAGCAGGGTAGCTGCTCGGGATAGGGGTAAGATAGTCAGAGTTGGCAAGGCAAATGCACACTTCATTCAAAAAAGAAAGGGGGGTATGTTACAACGCACGCCTACACACAGCCATCCTTGTCACACTGCGAACTCCGCGCCTCGGAAGCCTCAAGACCACCTTCGTCGCGCCGTGGGACCTCGTCCAGGAATTGGCCGAGGCTACCCCCGCCATGAAGGGACTTCCGCAGCTCGACTCGCGCAGCCGCTTCGCCAGCATAATCCCAAATTCGCTCATAGAAGCATTTGACAGCGCGACGAACGGCGCGGACGGCTCCGGACATTATTCTGGCCCCGCCAGGCATCTCCAGCTGAGGGTCCGCCAGTTCCGCGATGTGCCCGCAGCCGCGGTGCCGTAAAAGGGCACACAGTATGCACGACGCCACATACGCGCAGTGGTTGCCAAAGGACGTCGCGGCACCGCGTGAGGCGTTGGCGGCATCTCCAATCCAGCGGAGTGTGCGGGACAGCTCCTCCGGTCCAAAGGGGTGGTCTGGTACCTCAGCAACAAGCCCTTCGAGATGGCATTCCAATGCTTGCATGGCATCCCATGCGGCCACAGAAGCCTCACCAAGCACCCGGTCACGCTCCGCTAGAGTCAAGGCAAGCTCGCCTTTCTCCTTCTCTAGCGCGGCAATTTGTTGCAGGAGGTTGTCCCGCTCTTCCGCGCCTGCTTGCCGCGCCATCTCTGCAGCCGACTCCCGCGCCGCGACAGCAAGCTCTTCGGCGTGCGCTTTCACTTCGGCTCACTCCGTTTCCAGTTGCCGGATGCGGGCGTCTTGGGCAGCGCGAGCTTTCGTGGCTGCGCGCAGCTCCCCCTCGGCAACCCGCAGCCGCTCGAGCGCTCCCTGCTCGCGGACATAACCCGTGCGCAGGGCTTGCCCCAGCACGAGTGTCTGCAGGACGAAAAAGGTTAGCAGGTTCAGTATGGCCATCTGATGCCAGGCAAGCACGTACTTACCCTCACGCCCGACACCTCTAAGGCATCCCACAAACGCTCCGCCTCGTACGTCCGCAACGAGTCGGGGCCAACGCTGGCGACAGTATCGTCCACAAACCCGCGCCACGCCCTCAGCACCTCCAGCAGAGGAACGAAGTCCGCCGGGTTCGAGCGCGTGGCGTCCGCGCCGACGGCGGTAGGACCCTCGTGTCCCGCCAAGGGATCCTCCTCTGGTATAAGTGACGCTGCAGGCCGGAATACGGCTGAAGACCCCAGCAGGGCACAACGAAGGATGCACTAGGTAAGCTAGGCAATCTTACCTTCAGTGGCGGATGGAGGACTTCGCAGGTGCGCCTCCCTAGCCCCGGGCGAGGCAGCAAGGGCGCAGGTCCCCACGGGGGGCATCATCTCCCGGGGCACAGAAGTCTCTACGCTCGGAGCCGGCGTTGGCCGCTCCGGCACGATCGTTGTTGCTTCCGGATGAGCCAGGGAGGCTTCGTCGGGCGTATCGAAGTCCCAGAGGCTCCCGATGCCCGTCGCCACGACAAATCCCCTCGATGTTCGTTGGGGCTCCGGCCGCCGGCATGGTCGCTTAACCGGAAGGAGCGACGGCGAACCCGCCCCAGTAGCTACTGCGGGAGAGGCTCCCGCGGCCATAGTGCCCGCCGGTGAGGACACCACCCCATCAGCCCCCTCGCAGGGCACCTCGGCCTCGGCTGTGGTCCTTGGCGAAGATTCGGCTCTGCGCGCCCCCGCGGAGGGCATCTCTGACATGATAGCCTCTATGGCCGAAGGTTCCACCCCAACACTACCGGCCAGCGCGGGCCCCGACTCGACGACCGTCGCGGGGGACACGACTTCCTCCCTCCGGCTACTTATTGCCGGTTCTTCGCTCGGAGTACTGTTTGAGGGCCTTCCGCCCCTGGCATCCACGCCCCCCAAGCCCGAGCCAGCATACCCCGCCGAATCAGACTCCGCGTCTGCCATGCTGGGGGAGCGGCGGTAGTAGCAGCAGTAGCTGCTACGCCGAGCACGACGGCAGCCCCGCCCCGGGCCCTCTTGCGAGCCGGCGCCTTCGTCTTGGTCGCTCCCTTGTCCTGGGATTGTGGAGTGGGACGGGCGCGGTTCAGCACGGAGAGGCCCAGGGCCTCGCACACGCGGTTTATTCGCCCTAACCCCGCCTCCGCGATAAGGGAGGCGCGCTGGTTGTGCTCTCTGTCGGTATATGGTCCAAGGAAGATGCGCGCGGCCCGCTCCGCGTCTTCCAAGCAAATTCTTGGAGAAGGCGTTAGACAAGGTTAAAAAAGCATAACACATCGCCTGCGAACAAGAGGGACGGTTGGGGCTTACGGCGGCTGCAGGGCGCTGGAAGGGTGCAAACCGCCGGCCGGACGTTGTCCTCACGGCGCGGCCCGGCGGCGAGGCGCCAGTTATGGCCAAGTGGCGCCACGCCGAACATCACCTACTCCTCGGCGAGGTCGCGCATGTTGAAGCGGGCGGCCACACCCACCAGCCGCCATGCCCTCTGCTTATCTTCGTCGTCAAGCGTCCGGCCAGGCGAGACCTTGAACGCGATCAATCGGCCCGTGCACCCGAGGCCGCTCCCACTCGGCACACGGTGGTAGAACCAGCGCTTCATCCAGTTAATTTCCCACTTCCCGCGGGTGGAGTTCGATGGGAAAAGCTTGACGCAAGATGGCCGAAGAAGGAAGTTGACGCTGCCGAAGTTCGACAGCGTCCCGTCCTTCCTTTCCTTTGGCTAGAACCGTGCCTCGTGCAGGTAGGCGAACATCGAAGCGCTTGGCAGGCACGCTTTCGTGCGAAGGGCCCAGCTGTATATGGCAAGCCGGGCCACGGCGTTCGGGGTTAGCTGCGCCAGCTCCAGTCCGAACGTCCGTAGCACGTCGCCCACGATCGCCGCAGCCAGGATGCGTAGGCCCGCATCAAGGTAGGCGACGAACACAAGCGCCTCCGACTCCTCGGGATGCGGTTCCGTCTCGTCGGCGGCAGGGAGTCGCACCGCTTGGCGATCGGACAGTTTCCGCTCGTGCAGCAGCACTTGGATCGTCTTTTCCGTCACGATCGAGGGACCTAGGTCGCTGGAGAACGAACCCTCCTTTTCCGCCGCTAGCCACCACTTGTCCGCTGCCGCCGGGTCACGTTCTTCGAGCGCGTACTTCACCTCCAATCGCGACGGTCGCCGGAAAATGCCGCAATCACAAGTCGCCTGGCCACGCCTGCTGCTGGATGCCATCGCTGCTCGCGGAAGGCGGGGCACCGTAAAGGCAAGATTGTTACGGGACTACAGATGACAATGCGGGCGAGAAGGGGGTGCACAAGTGCGGCGGCGCAGTCAAAGTGGAGTATTTCAAGACCACTCGCCCTCCGTCATCCTTTATCACAACCGGTACGCGGCGGACGGCACATCTCCCAGGGGCCGTAGTTGGAGCGTCGGGGTGGTTCGCGTGCCCAACGCGACCACGGTCGTCCAGGCCAGAACCCATCCCACACGCTTCCCTAGCAGCAGGACCCGAAGCGCCGTGCCGGTACGTGTCGAAGCAACCGCGGTACCGCACCAGGACCGTGCCAGGAAACGACAAGTGCGCAACGCGGAGCAACGGAAGGTGGGCCCTTTGTACAAGGGACACCCGCCGGTTCGGCAATATTAGCGCAAGGGGCACCTGGCAGTTCGGAACCGTCACCGCCTGGGGACCGATTTGACGAGCTAGCCCTGGACCGCTCCGTGTCCCCCTCAGGAAAGAGGCGGGCGACCACGGGCACGCATCTGTTCACATCCGCACGGCGCGTCAATCACAGGCCGCCACGTGCCAGGGGCAGACCATGCGGCGCAGCAGGCTGACCCCTGACAAGTCAGGGGTTGGCACGTCTTCAGGAACTATTAAAGCGCACTACCGGGAGCGGAGCGCGCGCGCATCTACCTCGACCCGTCTGAAGGGTGGGGGACGGAGCGCGCGCGCGTCTACTTCGACCAGGCGCCAGCTCCGCTGCCACCCGTTCGAAGGGTGGGGAACGGCGCGCGCGCGCATCTACCTCGACCAGGCGCCAGCTCCGCTGCCACCCGTCCGAAGGGTGGGGGACGGAGCGCGCGCGCCGTCTACTTCGACCAGGCACCAGCTCTGCTACCACCCGTCCGAAGGTAGGGGCGGAGCGCGCGCGCATCTACGCCGACCAGCGCCCGGCTCGCGCCACTCGTTCGAAGGTGGGAACGGGCGCGCGCAAGATCTACCTCGACCAGCGCCACTCGCGCCACCCGTCCGAAGGGTGGGGAGAGCGCGCGCGCGTCTCCGACCAGCGCCAGGCTCGCGCCACCCGTCCGAAGGGTAGGGATGGAGCGCGCGTGTCATTTCGACCAGCGCCACCTCGCGCCACCCGTCCGGAGGGTAGGGGACGGAGCGCGCGCGCATCTACTTCGACCAGGTGGACGCGCGGGCACAGCAACCTTGGCCTCTAGCTCGCCTTCGACTTGCATCCCGACCTCGACTTCGACCTCGCCTTCGGACTCCCAACTCGCCCGCGGTTTTTGACTTCGACTTCGGCTTTCAGGAGCGGATTCACGCGCGGTGTTCATCCGTCAACATAGGGTGCAGGCGGGGGTCATCTCGCGCCAAGATTTGCCATGTTATCCTTGAAAAGGCCACCTTAAGTCCGCATGGGCTCGATCAGGAGACCCCGACTAAAGGTGGGCCTGTCAAGGAGAACAAGACAAACCTTGCTCATATATGCAGAAGCGCAGCACGAAGGTACGAGGCGCGACGCTAATAAGGCTCCCAGGAAAAACAGGCCACCTTCAATGCATCAACATCCCTCAAGCCGCGTAATGCCGTTGGGGAATGTGGATGCACAAAAGGGGCCCTTTTTAGGAGAGCGATATCTATCCAGGTGTGCACTGAAGAAACGATGCCGCTCCAGCACGGTATATATATACCCAGCCTCACCAGGCGGGGCGTCGCCAGCCTGGCGCAAGGCAAACCGACGGGAGGCCAATCGACGGGAGCGCAACCGACGGGTATTCGGCGGCCCGACTTCCCGGGACGAATAAGCACAACCGCTTAACACCGGAAGGCACGGGTTGGAAGGAGGACAGACGCCGACACATCCCCACCGCGTGCCATGCGTTTCTAGGAAAAGAGCGAGCGGTCGCGGCCGTGTGACTAAGCAACCCGCGACGCACCACTCGCGGGCTGCCACGTGGGCCAAGGCGGGCTCGGCTTCGATCCCGACCTCAGCAAGAAGAACCTCACCAACCCGACAAGCAACGTCGGCTGAATAGACGTGGCCCAATCAATAAGGCCCCGCCAAATATTGCACAAGCTCACAGGCCACAGGGACGGAGGGGGCCAAAGGACTCGGCAGCATGGCTTCGGCCCGTGAAGCCCTTTACCATGAGAGGCTCCTGTTGTAGGGGTGGCCCCCACCTAAGCCCAGCAGGCCTGTTATAAGAATGTAAAGCCCAGTATGGGACATATGTAATGACATAAGTGCCCCTGAAGGGAACACTCACATGTAAGGGTATAATTGTAAAAAGTACTCCCCATATGAATATATACACAGCACAGGCCATGGGGAGAAGCCCTAAGCCATTACTCTTCAACTCTCCACTACCATCTCTCTCTCTGTTTGGTATGTAACCACAACAGCACCCAATACCCCCAGCTAAACTTTTATATATATCCATATGCCTAACCTAACTCACGGAACTTCCTTAATAAATATAAAATTATAAAAGAAGTTATTAAATTAAAATATCAAGCCATGGTGTTCTACAGTTAGCTATGTCTAGCCATCTCTAAAACCCGAAGTGGAATATTTCTATGAATAATCCTTTGTCCTTGAACCCTCCTTAATATCCTTCTTGGTAGATTTTCCCCTCTTCATCCCCCACTTTGCTCAACTCCATTTGACTCTATCAATATTCTATGTCTAATAAGCTTTGCCTCATTTCACCTACATAATCTTAATAGGATCTAGTGAGTTCATTCCGATTTATTTGGACTTTTGAGTTATTTAGATTTTATATGGAATCAGTTGTCTATCAAGACTACGGAAACATTGAGTGAGGCAAGTCATCACTTTGATCATATTGCACCTACCATTTGAATGCAAGTTATTTTATTCAAAAATACCAAATTGCATGCTTTACTTTACTATGCAAACTACATTAGTATTAGTTCGTAGTTAAATTCCTTATGAATAATGGCTTAAACTATATCACACTCCTTAGCTTTGGACATGAAACCTTGTTGCCCTAGAAGTATGGTCAACATACTAGTAATAACTCTATATCTTAGCGCTATGCTTAGTCTTACTTATATACTCAGGGGCATTAATTTTCTCTGGCATCATTTCAACATAAAAACTTGGATTGGGCTGTCATTAATGGAAAGTGGTTGGTATGTTATAACATGGGTATTTTATGCTCTCAAAAACCCAACTTGCTTAACTATCTGGGTGGATGGTACAGGAGTGTGGTGCAGTGGATGCATGAGAGTGTTGGTTTGTGGTAGAACAACCTAGATAACTCTAAGGACTAAATTTTGTGATGACCTTCCAGTGTACAATAATATGATCATAAGTTGGCAAAGTGTAGACTTGCCTAACTAATTTGCATCGACCTAGTGTGGGTTGGGCCTATGTGAACACGTGCAAAGGGATGGATGGTCACATCACCGCCTTTGTCATGATGGTGTAAGAGGGGCTTCTTGAGGGATGGTTGTATCCTATAGAAGTGAAACCTTAGCGGGTGCAGAATTAATAGTAAGATGTATTGTAAAGGCCTTGTTATAATTATTCAGTCACACACCTATGGAAGCTTGTCGTGGCCAACATTATGAGATAATCATATCTTGTGGATAAAGTGTACAACCTTTGCAACATAAAAATTGTTCGAACAGCCATGCCCATGGTCATGGGTGGACATGGAAACTTATATTGATATAGTTCTATTTCAAAAATTTTGTGGATGGAATAAAACTAGTTTGTGTTGTCCTAGGCGGTCGATCCTAGTGACGATAATATGTGAATATGACACTGGAAAACTAGCATATGGTGCAACTAACATGTGACGGTGGGTGGAATCTATACTACTATTATTGCAATCTTTATTCACACACTTTAGAAAACCTGGTTTTAGCTAAAATTGCTAAGTCTTAGGTATTCTCTATATCTGTATCTCAAAATGATGGCATTTTGCAAATAAAAGAACCTTAAGCCTTCCTTTGCTCAGTCCTTCATCTATTATTACTGCATTCTCTATGTTGGCTTGCTGAGTGCCTTTGTACTCACTATTACTCAATTACTATCATTGATAAATCGGAAGAAGAAATTCAAGCCCTCTGAACATCTAAATGAGTTGTGAGTGGAAAATGATGAGACCAAGAACTAGGTCACAAACCCTAGTTGGCTACCTGTGGGCAAGTCCCGAGGGTCCCACCTGTATGAAATTTCTATTTCTGCTGCTGTATTTTATTGAGTTCGGCCTGATCGGCCCATGAGTAACTCTACCAATATATTTATGCTTTCGCATAATATATACTTTGATATTCACGTTCTCAAGTAGCTTCCTCCTTGGTATGATTATTCTATTGAACCTTGCAATAACAAATGACTTTACTCCTAGTCACATGTTTTGACACCGCCAAAATTCTGCATGGTGCTTCTTGTAGATAAGATCCTCTTGAAGATCCATGGCTTCCACTAGCACTAACTTCTCTTCCACTAGCACTAACTTCTCTGGCACACACAAACACTTCTTCAACTAAGACACATGAAGAAATCATGCATCCCACTGAAAGACGTAGGCAATTCTAGCGATAATCAACCTCTCTTTTATGTTTCAAAATCTTCAACAGTCCCACATATCTTGGTGCAAGCTTTTATTTTATCTAAAATTTCTTGACTCCTTTGAACAGCGTAGTCCTGAGATACGCATAATCATCTAGCTCAAAACTCAAATCTGGACGATGATTATTTGCATAAATTTTCTGTCTACTCTGAGTTGTTCTCAATCGTTCTTGAATTAAGCAAACTTTGGCCTCAACTTCTTTCAAACTTTCTGGCCAAAAGACTAGATTTTCCCCCAATCTCTTTTCAATTGAGAAGGGTTCTGCACTTTCTTCCATACAAAGCTTTGAATGACGACAATTGAAAACTAGACTAATAGTTGTTATTGTATAAAAACTCTGTAAAAAGGCAAACATCTATCCAGCTTGGCACCATAGTCTAACACATATGCACTCAACATGTCTTCAAGAATCTAATTCACATGCTGAGTCTGTCCATCCATCTGTGGATGATATTATATACTACAATTCAAATGAGTACCCATTGCCTCGTGGAAACTCTTCCAAAATTGAGACTTCAACTACGATCCATGATCTAACACTATCTTCATATGCACACCATATAAACTTACAATTGATGACATGCTAACTTATCACCTACATAAGTTGTCTTATCTAGGATGAAATGAGCGACTTTCATTAAATGATCCATAATTATCCAAATTGAGTCAAATCCTTCTTTTGTCTTAGGTAATCTCATGATAAAGTCCATACCAACATCTTCCCACTTCCAATCAGGAATTCTCAACGGTTGCAACAAACCTACTGGCCTTTAACGTTTATCTTTAACCCTCTAACAAAGATCACAAAACACAAGAAACTCTACGATCTCTTGCTTCATGCTCGGCTACCAATACTTCATTTTGATATCTTGATACATCTTAGTACTACTAGGATAAATTTAATATAAAGCCTTATGAGCTTCCTCGAGTAAAAATTCCTCAAGCTCCTTCTAAATTGGTACACATAAATGCTTCTCAAACAATGTGGTACCTTCACTACTACAAGAAGCCTAATACTAGACGCCAAATCACAGATGGTTTGACAAAACCGTCTGTGACCGACACTAACACAGACAGTTTTAATTTGGACACCGTCTGTGTTGATGGCGTCAGAGAAAACGAGTATCACAAACGGTTCTTACGGATGAACCGTCTGCGATATTTTAGTATCACAGACGGTTTTTATTAAAAACCGTTTGTGATAATATGGAATTATTACAAATGGTTTTTTATTAAAAACTATCTGTGATATGTTTCCCGCCTTGCAATTCCCCAAAATTTCATAATTTCCCACCTGAGTTTGAGTAGGATTCAGTTTTGAGACACATTTAGTAAAACGTGCATAACTTTTGCATACGGTGTCCGTTTTCGACGTTCTTGTACTCGTAGGAAAGCTAACGATGAGCCCGATCCAAAAAATATGACCGCTTGCACCAGTTGCCCTCCGAGACCCCAAAAATCGGTCATCTTTGAACCTAAACCTGCGTCGCAAGTTTTTAGTTTCTGTTTTTGCCCTTTTTCTTGGTCTTCCTTTCGAAATTTGGATTTTGCTTCAATTGAAAAGTTGTAGATCTCATCGAAACCTTTTAAATGAGTATATATAAGCCATATAAAACTTTTCTATTTTAGCATTTCAGACTAGTTATTTATATTGCATCGGTATATATAATTTTGTGCTTTAATTCATAGACGGTTCAAGCTACCAACCGTCTGTGATAATCTGACCGCTGGGCCCATCGATCCTCCTCAACCCAACCATAGCCAATAGAAATCCACCAATCATCACCCCGCAAATCGTAGCTCTGCCTCTCTGTTCCTGCGCCAAAAATTTCGCACTCCCGCCTCTCCCTCCCCTATAAATATAACCAAAACCCAGCCTCCTTGATGTTCTCCTCCTCCTTGCTATCCCCCTCCTCCTCCATGCTGTTCTCCTTCTCCTTGCTGTCCTCCTCTTTGTAGACGACGCACAAGTCTACGGGAGGCAAGACACCGCAGAAGCAACTAGCTCGTGCCAACTGTGCAGACGCTCAATCAACGCCGATGATGTTGAGCGTCAAAGACATCCAGCTCATGCGTTGCATCAGGGGCGAGAAGGCATAGAGGATCTTTGTTTTTTCTCTATTCTTGTTGTGTAACCTACTCGTTGTTTTGGGATATTGTAATGGTAGGCTCTAGTCTTAATAAAAATGGGTGTTTTATGTTTATGAAATGAATTGAGATGTGAATTGGATGTATACATGTACATGTTGATCTACTTGTTTCAGAGGGCATGGCTAGCATTTCCTGAGGCTAGCCAATAAACAGAATAGGTTTAGGAGTAGAAGGAATATCACAGATGATTTTTAACTAAAAACCATCTGCGATAGTTATAATAGCAGACAGTTTTTAGTTAAGAACTGTCTGTGATACATAAATATCACAGACGGTTTTTAGTTAAGAACCGTCTATGATAACTATATATCACAAACGGTTTTTAACTAAAATCTGTCTGTGATTATAACTATCACAGACTGTTTTTAGTTAAAAACCGTCTGTGATATTTGCACCACAGACGGTTCGAAAACCGTCTGTGATGACCTCGTATCATTACTGACCCATAAATTCAGACGGCTCACAAAACCGTCTATGATGACGTTTTTGAACCGTCTATGATGACCTTTTCTGTAGTAGTGCTTATTAATCCTCTGTAAAACCTGACACTTTACATTTTCTCATATTAGTCTTGTATCATTGGTATCCACATCACCAACTTGTGCTATGCAAATCTAAGCATCCAAAGTCGGTTGTAATTCTATTGTAGCTAAGAATCCTTCTTCAACCAACTCCAAACTAAGCTTATAAAATTCCTTATGTAAAGCTGACTGACTTTTTTTTAATCATCATGATATTTCAATAACTATTTCTACTCCAAGCATTTGCTACCACACTGGCCTTGCCTGGGTGATAATGAATCCCAACATTATAATCCTTTATCAACTCCAATCATCAGCTCTGCCTTAGGTTAACATTAGCTTGAGTGAGAATATATTTTAAACTCTTATGATCCGTATAAATCTCACAATGGTTACCTATAGAATAATGGCACTAAATTTTCAAAGCATGCACAACAGATACTAAGTTCAAATCATGTGTAGGATAATTATCTTCATACGGTCTCAACCAATGTGAAGTATAAGCTACTATGTTTTTTTTGCATTGCATCAACACACATTCCAAACCTTTACAGGAAGTATCACAATAAATCTCAAAATTCTTGTTAATATCTGGCAACACCAACAATGGTGCAGCGGTCACACATTTCTTGATTTCTAAAAACTCTTCTCGTACTCTAGCATCCAAACAAACTTTTTCTTTGTTTAGTAGCAGTGTAAGTAGCCTTGCTACACTGAAAAATCCTTCAATGAAACAGCAATAATATCCTACCATACCAAGAAAACTCCTAACCTGAGGAACTAAAGTAGGCGACTTCCAATTGTGCATATCTTTAATTTTTCCAGGTCAACTACAACACCTTGTGCAGTCATAACGTGGCTTAGGAAAAGAACTTCCTTCATCCAAAACTCACATTTGCTGAACTTAGCATAGAGCTTATGATCTCGAGCTTCGCAACACTAGCCTCAATGCTCCTCATGCTCTTTCTCATCCTTAGAGTAAATCAGAATGTCATCAATGAATATAATGACAAACTTATCCAAATACTTTATAAACACCTTATTCATCAAGTACATGAAATAGGCAGTGGCATTGGTCAAACCAAAATACATCACTGCGAGCTCATACAATCTGTAGCGAGTAGAGAATGCAATATTGCGTATATCCACTTGATGAATTTTTAACTGATGATATCTTTATCTCAATCAATCGTGGAAAACACTCCAGCTCCATTCAGCTGATCAAACAAATCATCAAACCTGTGTAAACACACTTATTCTTAATAGTGATCTCATTGAGTGCATGATAGTCCACACACATACGCTGACTACCATCCTTTTTCTAACAAACAACACTGGGGCTCCCCATGACGATGAACTAGGTCTGACATAACATTTGTCTTGCAACTCCTAAATTTGTTTCTTTAACTCTGCTAACTCATTGGCAAGCATCCGATAAGGTCCCATGGAAATAGGCGAAGTACTAGGAACTAACTCAATTACAAACTCTACATCTCTGTCTGGTGGCATTCCTAGAAGATCATCTAGAAAAACATCAGGAAAATCTCAGGCAACAGACACATCCTCCAACATGACTCCTTTACTTTGACAAACCATAACTTCTCTTGACTACTCCAAACTAGCTTCAAACTTCACCTCAATTCCATCTAGGTTGACTAGAGTGATAACTCTGTTCCCACATCCAACACAACTTTATGCTTAGCAAGTCAATCCATTCCAAGGATTACATCCAAAGACTTGATATCTAGGATAAAGACATCAACAAGAAAATCTACCTCCTTGATAGTTATCTTAACTCTAGAACATGTATGGTTCGTGCTCAACTAGGAACCAGGGATCAAACTAAAAGAATAGATAACAATAGCTCTCAACTCTTATTTAATCACAAAACTCTGATAAATAAAAGAATGTGAAGCTCCAAAATCAAATAAAACTATGGTCGGTACTGAATTTACTAGAAACCTACCCATCACAACATTCTATGCTGCTTGGGCCTCCTCTACTGTGACATGATTCACATGTCCTCTGACAACTCATTGCAACAACTTGGTGGCTTGATTTTAAGCTTGGAGTGCTCCACAAACTGCTCCTAGAACAGGGGTCCTATCCGGTGTAGCTCCTAAGTTGAATGAACCGACGTAGGGGCTTGCTTCTGCGGACACTTATTAGCACAGTGACCAGGCTCATGACACTTGAAACAAGTAACTAAGGCTGCAAGGTTGACATTCCACTAAGGCTGATTGCCGACATTGATAGGATGCGAACATGAAATATTTTGATGAGGTATTGGAACTGGAGTCTTAAATCCTGACTATTGAGGCACACGTGCAGCCTGGTAAGCATTGAAGCAAGCTTTTCTGTGACTAGTGCATCTGAGCTCCCTACTGCATCATCCTTCTCTTGTGAGATTCTTATAACTCACGGTGACTCTACTTAGTTAGTATGGCCTTATCCACCATGTTCTAGAAACTGGCATAGTCATTGCCCAAGACTTGAACTTTCAATCTAGGATTAAGTCTTTTCTTGAAATTTCAATCTAGGATTAAGTCTTTTCTTGAAATGCTTCTAATGTGCATCATCCGTGGCAACATTCTCCAATGCATAGCGAGCTAATTGAGTGAACTTATTGAGACACTTACTCACTATCATATTATTTTGCTGAAGCTCACGAAATTCTACCTTCTTCATTTCAACCACCCCATCCAGGATGTGGGCATGGTGACAAGCTACTGTAAATTCTATCCACATGATGTTCTCCTGATTCTTATGGGCGGCACAATAATTCTCCCACTATTCGGATGCAGTACTTTCAAGACAGTGAGTGGCATAGAGAACTTTCTCTTGATCCATACATTAAGCAAGATTTAGCTTCTTCTCCATGGAATGAAGCCTATCATCCACCTCCAAAGGCTCAAATGAACTGGAATAAGTTGTGGTCTAGTCCTCATGAATTTTACAAATCTTGATAGTGGACGAACTGGCTGAGGTGCCACGGCTTCTTGATTTTATTGATTCATAATGTTGTTTATGTTCTGCATCATCGTGTTCACAAGTTGAATCTGGGCTGCTATGAACTGACTCAAGGTTGTATCCAATCTAGTCATTGATGTCTGCTGACCCTGAGTTGAAGAATTTGTGGAGCTACTGTTGGGATTTAAGTTCATCTAATTGTGACCAGCTAAATTATGAATATCAACCATTTGCCAAGTTGACACCAAGGTTACATGAAAGAGGAATAGCAAAGATAAGTGGTAAACCTGTCTAAGGGAAATATACTAAGGATAATCCTAAACTAAAAGCACTCACTTGGTTGAAAAGGTCTAGCAAACTACATTAAATACACACAAAGAAAATTTTGATATGACTGCAACATAATGCCTGAGGCAAAATTGCAGCTCACATCACACATAACTGCAAATGAAAAGCAAAGTGATCTACTCAATGCTAAGACTGTACAAGGTTCTAATCTAATGGCTCCCACTCTAGTTCTGCCAAATAAGGCTCACTTGACATAAAGTCTGAATCTCTGTAGAACACCCATGAGTTGCGAACTTATGGCGACTGCTCTCTTGCTTCGACTAGAATGAAACAACGAAGATACACCTATCAATTGTTGGTGATGTGCCTTCTTTCTTCTGGACTAGGAGCCATACGTAAAGGTAGTAGAATTAGTGACTGAGGTGATGGCAGTTCCTCCATAACTTCCTCTTGCTCCTTTGTGTTGGGCAAAGTTGCATACTACTCAACTAACTTCTAGATAAGCTTTTACAAACTGATTCTGTACAACTTGCAAAGACATCGAAAAACCTTACATGCAGCTTTTTTGCAAAGACAAGTCTTCATTAGCACTGTTATACTTGAAACTATGATGTAGTATTTGGGTCTCAGTCCTTGTAGTAAAAGTACAATATTGTTCTAAATCCAATGCATTGACCCATTGCTATCTTATCCTTCGTGAAGTAAACTGTTTACCTCTTAGATCCAAAACTTTGCAACAAAGCTTGAAGAAGTCTAGGCCAACCCCCACTATGGTTATGGGAAACTCTAGACATCTATGGCATTATAAGGATAAGAAGTCAACTTAAGAACTAAAAACCAAATTCTAGAAAAGACAAAGAGCAAGAACCATGATATCTATTTTGTTGGTTTGATTTAGAAAATAGATTTTGAACCTTTTGTTAAATCAACCTTTCTAGCTAGGGCTTTGTACTAGTCAGTATGGCTCTGTTATCATTTATGTCGAGACCCAAACATACAAATCTGAACCTCTCTATGTATTTTGCGTCAGTTCAGGATCACACTAGTGCACACAGTGGAAACATTGATGAAATGTTGACCATGATCAAGATTAACGAAGAAAGACTCAAATATTATTACTTATCAGCATAGCAACCTTATGGTCGATCTTACAAATATTAGCCTAAAGGGCTTGGCAAAAACTAACAACGGAAAATAGAGATGAGCATAGTAGCCACTTGACATGCCACAGGCAATCGATTGGAGAGTGAAGTCCTATTCTGAGAAGTCATAGAAGAATCCTCCTTCAAGTACCTCTAGCAGATATGGTTCTTCTTCAGCAATTGAGCAGCAATGGATACAACTATGAGTACATAAAGTACCTAACAAGTCATTTATAACAAGATGTAATATATATATATATATATATATATATATGCAAGATTTAACAAATGATAGCTGCATGGTTATTTTGCACAAAGCAACAATTTGAAGTAAATGCAATAAATAGATTGAAATGCTCTATTTGAACATTATTATTAAGTAATTAGTTCAAAGGAATTGAATACACCACAAATGAACTGCCCATTCACTTCCCAAACCAACCAAACTCAAGTTTTGTGAAATTCTACCCCTTGTGTGTAATCAAATTTTCACTACCAAGTAGGCCTTTACAATGCCCAATCTCAAACTAATCTTGCCCGCTAAGAATTCGCTACCAAGTAGGCTGACAGTCCAACCATCAAAGCCCCCTCTTGCACCAATAAAACATCTCAATAGTGAAATCAAGGTTGAAATATCATAAATTAATTAGTCAAGTCCATCCTATACTAAACATATGGTTGTACGACAAGTCTTAGATCAGTGGCACATAAAGTTAAGTTTTTAGACAGTATCCAAGCGAATCATCCAATCCCAATGTGCAAATAGAACCCACTTTATTGCACGATCATTCACCCAAGTAAAAACATTTTGTTTTAACCAACACCAACAACACACCAATGTTATGGTACACAAATTTTATAACTGTGACTGACCACCACGATTCAATATATCATTAAGTCAAAATTAGTTAATTGAGCACATGTGATGATGAGCCTAACATAACAGTAAGCATGGCTAAGCATACTAAACATATAACCCAAGTGGATTCTAATATTGCATCACTAGATAGTTAACTATCATGTGGTGACAATGGAATCATGGCGTTCAAATTATCAAGGAGAAATTAATCAAATTTGGGTGATAACTACCAAGTAAAAATATTTGTATTATCATGCATTGCTAATTTAAAATAAAATAATAAACAATATATTTCAAACAATGGGTTCAACATAACCAAAGGTCACAACTTGCCTTAGCTTTGCCTAGTTACTAACTCTTGAGCGTCTGGTCCCAGTTCGCTCCTTGGAATACATTATCTAACGAGAGAGAAAGTGAACAAAATAAAAATAAACCCAAATAAAATCCAAAAACTATAGAATTAGAACCAAAAGATAGAGCTCAATTTTAAATAAATTTAGGAAGAAGAATCGGGTCAATAAGAGTTAGGACAGAGAAGAGCAGGCTCTCAGAAGGTTTAAATCTAAGAAAAAGGAATAATGTACTGTTTGGCTTTTTCTAGAATTATTTTCCTAAAGAAAAATTAGATTTATGGTGTCAACATGGATTTTAGATTTTGGCCAAATTATTTTTCCAATGAAAAATCGACTCGGGTCACTGAATGTAGGCCATCGGTATATGGCACTGGTCCACGGGATTGGTTCACAAGTCTACGGTGCACCGGGTTCAGCGCTGACGCAGCATGCAATGACGTCAGGGATGATGTAAGGCGCAACGGAACAAGCGGCACAAGTGAACTGAGGTGATGCACATGACTTAGGCGACTGGCATGATAGGCAAAATGGCAGGTAGGGAACGCGAGGCAATGCAACAATGGAGAGAAGGCATCAAGGCAGACAGTGGAGAGAACAACAGCGATTCAGCAGCCGACTTATCGGCGGCGAGGACGAGGGCGACGATGCGGTTCTCTGGCGAGGATTCAACAATGGTGAAGAAGATGACAGAGACTCAGCTTCGACAGAAACTCAGGGATAGCGCAAGTTAAAGGGATTTTTTAACATTTTCTAATTTTAGAAAATAAGACAAGGGGATTTGAGCTCTAGAAAATAGTAAATAAATCTTGAAAATCCAAGAAAATACTCAAAAATTCCTTTTAGCACAAGGAACTCAAATAAAAATAATTTTGAATTAATTGAAGTATAATTTAGTCATATTAAATCATTTTAATTTCTAAAATATCAATTTAAGCTTTATTTAACTCAAAAAAAAATCCAAATGACTAATTTTATTTTTAAAGCTTCAAAGAGACTCTGAAAATCAGGAGATTACGCCACAACCCCCTCTGGTTCCGATAATGTGGTGGCGCTGATGCCGCCTCCAACATGGTGTCATGTGCACCAGAGCACAACGGCCACCCCAAATCAGCCACCATGTCCTCTACGGCAAGCCTCCTCTTCTTCCACTCACGAGTTAAGTTCAAATTTCCCCTCTCTTCCCTCTGATTGCTAGTGGTTCTACACCCCTCCCCCCGCCCCAATTGACATCAACAAAGTAATTTCTTACAAAATGCAACTTTCTTCTCTCTTTTTTGTTTGTTTATGGGACATGTTAATGTTTGGTGTAACACAACTTGGTGGTGGCTAGATTCATAAGTGAGACCTTATATTTCTATCTGAAATGTTGAGATGTGAGTGTTATCGTTTGGCTGTGAGTTGTATACCCGTGAGTGAGTTGTATGATTGTGCTAAGATAGTGGGGTGTTGATGTTGTTGGGACCCATGATTTTATCTGTATGTTAAGTTCTTAGATCATGTAGAATGTTGTTTAGTTCATGTTTCTTGATAGAGTAACTACATTTGTGAAATGTGACTGTTGTGAGTTTATTCTGGAATTATGTTTGATACCAAATCAGTGTGTGTGTCCTTCGAATTAATTGTTCCTCAATTAACTACATGAATGAACTTATCATGGCATGCAACCATGGCATTGCATTTAACCTTCCCATCTAGGTATCTTCTGAGTGTCATACGATGTTCATTTTCAAAAATTACAGTGAACTATTACTACACAGCATTTGTAGCCATGAGTTGCCTGCACACTGTCAAGAATTTTCTACCAAGAGGGAAAGTGCAATTATTCTAATGATTGGCACCTTCAACTAAAGGGGTTGGAGGATTAGCCAGAGGAGGAAAGGGCTCTTTTGTTGTTTCTTTGGCCAAAGTTGGCTACCGGCAGGAGGCTGTGGAAAGGAGTAGAGATGGGATGGTGAGGGTAGGATGGGTATATGAGGTATATATATTGTAGCCATAAAACTATGGGCTTGTTAGATGAATTCTGTGGGCTGGGGTGATATCTATGGGTTGGGCAGCAAAGTCTGTGGGTGGGGAGGGGGCTTTCGGGTAGAGCATGCAGACATGCAGCTATGCCAACATGGGGCAGCCTGCCACCTGCCCTCCCTTCTTTATTTGTGTTAAACACTTTGCAAGAGATGAGCTAGGGCAGGGGCCTGATTGTAAATATTTGGACTGGAAAGTAATTAATTTGTCCTTGTTTGTAAATTTGGAAGTGTTTAGGGATTGAAATGTAATTACTGTCGTATGGGACTGTACTGAATAATATTTTCCGATTTTCCTTATTTGTGATTTTTAATAATCTGACAGTGGTTAAAAGAACTAGGTGGGGGAAAAGGCTGGGTTGTTAAAATGGTGTAAAAGCTCGTGCAAATATTTTGTCCTTGTTAGAACTTTTAATAAATTCTAGGGACTGGATTATAAATGCGTTATAAGGGATCGTGCTACAAATTAAATTCTGGGTAGTTGCGTTGAGGTAACATGCTTCCCTATTTATTCCTCTCGTTCTCCTTTTTAGGTTCTTCTCGGAAGCTTGGTGCCAGCAGTTGGGCGACAGGGCACAGGTGCACCAGAGGCCTGCCAACGTACGACCACCAGCGATGGTCAACTGCTCCGGACCTTTGATCACGTGCGATGGTCGACGGCTTCCGACTTACGACCATGAGGTATGATTGACGACTTCCGATTTGTGACCACGAGCGCTGGTCGATGTGTTACGACTTACGACCACGATGTGTGATTGATGTCTTCCGACTTACGACCACGAGCTCTGGTCGATATGTTCCAAATTACGACCACGAGGTGTCCACAATGGCTATCGACTTACGACCATGAACGATGGTCGTTGACTTCCGACGTACAACCACGAGCTATTGTCGAAGGCTCCCAATTTAGGACCACGATCGATCATCAACCACTGCTAACTTACTACCATCAGCGATAGTTGACCACTCCTGACCTACAATCACACATGTGATCGACGGCTTCCGACTTATGATGACGAGGTGTGCAAGAGGGCTCCTGACCTACGACCACAAGGTGTGGTCGATGTCTGCCGACTTACGACCACAACGGGTGATCAATAGCTTCCGATTTACTTGACGGATTTAAAAACTTTTAGACCATATTTGTATGCATATTTTAAAATTTTTTAGCACCCGGGTGGTATTATTATTATTATTATTATTATTATTATTATTATTATTATTATTATTATTATTATTATTATTATTATTATTATTATATGAAAGTATATAAATGGTTTGGTAAATAAAGATGAAAAGGTGTGGAAAAATAGGGATAAAAGAAAACCAAATGATATAAATGTCTACTTGTTATCTGTTAGAAGTCTAACCCGAGTACGTATTGTCATCAAAACTATCGCCGGTTTGAATTATGTGCATCATAAAACTGAATTCCAACTTATATTTACTGGATACAGTGCAATTCTTCACCTCTTACTATACTGCTAGGTAAGACCGCGCACTACGATACGTGCCGGCATCAGGGCATGGATAGAAAAATTGCCATGCATAAATTAGGATGCAGATACTAGTATATCACAGTTTAGCTTAGTCGACGATAAGGGCTACACACACATGTCCAAACGACATAGACAACTTCACTCTACATTTCGTGCTAATAAAAAATGGGTTAGCACAACCACTATTATACTATGATTCCCCTTATAGGTAGTAGCTCCCATATCATATTAGAGTTGCGAGATACAATAGGAGTGTGTATGGTATCAAGAACGAAGTAGATAAACCTCGTAGATACAACAAAGATAATGACACCAAAACAATCACGACGAGAGAGAAAGAATTGGTGAAGCCAACTGCAAAAATTCCTTAAGCACAACCTCACAAGAGTACAAGGGATTGTTACTTTCTCACAACCTTCTTGAATCTTTTAGGACTCTAAGATTCGTATCCTATACAAGAATATAGTGCTAAAGAATAACCTAATCTTTAATCTTCTCGTGCACCTCTTACTTTGGATGAGTTGATTTGTGGCTTGTGTTCTCCATAGCCACCCCTTCTCCATTAGTAAAGTAGGAGTCCTACTCCAAATAGAAGTATGGGTCATAATCCTATTAGGATTCATTTAAGTATCCATGTAGCATATACCTCTCCAAGTGCTAGTAGAAAAGGATATGAGTCACCTTACCTTAACAGTCTTCACCTTAACTCCTATCTATTCAAGTCACCGTGCTTTTCCAAGAATTCACTCCTACTCGACTCCACATTTTTTATGTTTTTATTTTCTTTTTTTGTTTTTCTCCTGCCTTTAGGAGTGCCCCTGCCAAAGGGACTCATGCACATCATCTCAATGTATGTATCAGTGTTCAGGCTAGCCCACCCAGATCTCCACCTGAGAGCTCCTTTTCGTGTATTTTGGTTAACCACACCTCCTTTCCTACAATCCTTCATGCCATAGGTTTTTACCATATCCGAGCACACCTGCTTACCGATACCGCATACTTGGTTCACCATGTCTTCCTTCTCCCAACAGCTCGCACCTTCACTGGAGCCTAAGGTCGTCATAGCCCAAATCGGGATGCTACCACCTAGATCGGGTCGCCGCCGACCTCCCTGAGGTTAGTGTTGCCTAGATCAGGACGCTATCGTCCGGATCGAGGCACTGCTCTCTAAGGCCACCACTCTAGCACTACTAGAAAATCCCCCTAACGCAACGGCGGACAATCGTGGCAATAGGGCCAAAATCGTGGCAACAGCTACCAATTGCCACAATATCACTTTGTTGGCAGCCGTTGCAAAAAAGTAAGTGGCGAAAGGTCTTTGCAACGGTTTTGCGTCCTGTTGCAAGAGCAATGCTAATTGCAACATAATCATGCGTTGCAGTTGATAGGTGTTGCAACATACCATATTGTGGCAATAAGGTATATTGCCACTTTTCAATCCATTGCAAAAGGCTTTATTACCACACATATGTTTCGTGGCAGCAGGAGCTAATGCCACGTCGTTGTTTTGTGGCAATAGGTTATAATGCCATGCTCATTGCTTCATTACATTAGAGCATTGTTGCAACGCGATACGTCCAGTGGCAATAGTCCCTATTACCACGGAAATAAGTTCGTGGTAATAATCTTTTTTTGCAACGGAGGATGTTTTGTGGTAATAATGTTTGTTGCAACGGAGGATTTTTCATTGCATTAGAATATTTTGCAATGCAATGTATCTGGTGGCGATAGGCTCTATTGCCATGGAAATTAGCTCGTGGTAACAATATTTGTTGCATCGGAGGATGTTTCATTGCATTAAAGAATTTTGCAACGCAATCTGTCTGGTGGCAATAGGCCCTTATAACAACGAAGTACAAATGTTGCATTTACATGTATTGCAACAGAAGGTTTCTGTGGCAATGCATTTTGCATTCTGAATTCGGTTATTAAACATTATTGAAACAGAATTAAATAATTATAAATTTTGCAACAACAATATGGAATGAAACAATCATTAATTGTAATATATTGCCAGCAAAATAGTTTGTACAATCATCAAGCAAAAGTTACTATTACTATAACAATGTCATTGAAAACTGGTAACTAAAATTGATATAACATAAATATTCTAGCTACATTAGGCTTCGGCATAGCTTGTTTGCATCAGCATTCTGCTATCTTGTCTTGACCATGCCATGACTCCGAGTCCGAGTGATCCTGTATGTATATATGGAGGGATGCGCAGATTCAGCATGCACATCACCCAAAGCAATGACTGTGTTGACACGCTTAAATCACTATTGCAAGAAAAGATTATGGCAACAAAGGAACCTCAAGACAAACAGTTACCTTATCCACAAGTCCATGAATGACAAGGCTTGCCTTTTTATCCTTTGGAGTTGCCTGAGTGGAAGGGAAAGACTTGAAAATGTTAAAGCATTCGATTGCATATCTATTGGAGATTTATCACATGCCATTGGAAAGTTCCAATATTGTGGATCTACCATCGCAAAGATGCATATATTGTTCTGTGTATAGTATATACCATTGCAAACTCCAAGTTTTAGATAAGCAATTTGAACTACAATTTTTTTTTAAATGCGCAAAGAAACTGCCAAATAAACAACACTTCAAATTTGTAAAATGGGCCAAAGTTATCTTAATCATTTAAGAGTTGAAACATGGTTCAGCACTAGATAGAAAAATTTTTAACTTTATAATGGTAGATCCATAATGTTTATATTTTTAGTGGTTTGTAACTAATTTTTCCTAAATTATTAGTATAATGTACCTATAAAATAGGGATAGGCATGCAATTTAGTGCTTCTTTTCTCCACACTGCAGACAACTTGTCTTTTAGTTGCATGTACCTGAAGATTTACAATAGCCACCTTCCCCCCATTCTTGATTGACATCAGAGGCATATTGCATGCTGGATCAATCTGTAGGTCGCATGATGTTGGATATCGAAATAAAAAAGGAACAAAAAACATAACTCGTTATTAGCATAAAGCCGTTCAGCAAGCAAAAGCGACAAGGTAGGATATTAATACCTACTACCAAAGACAGAATTAACAACGAATTAACATAAATCAACACTGATCAAATTGGTCAAATGAGAGGGACATAGGACACAATGCCTTCGATTGGATTGTGGGGAAGAATATAAACAACAAAGACATGGCACAAGTACTTTGTATGGAAACAATGCTTTCCTCATTGAGACAACTCTATACAGCTCCTAACTGAGCCTCCACTACATTTGAGTCTACCTATAGACCACATAAACATAATTAAATGCATAACACCAAGACATGCATGAGGTGCTGTGAGTGGCTAGATGATCCTTGCTGGGGTTGCTTGCTCGAGGCCGGAACCTGTGTGTGTTGTGACCAAGTCTTGCACCATCCTCAGCCCCACTCACGTACATATTCTTTTTCTCAAGAAAGCAATATTTCCTCACATACATATGTTGCATGAAAGTAGTATTCAAACTTAGCAAGGAGACAGGGGATCTCACCTACCATAAACTAAAGTGGAAATTAAGATGGATAATAATGGAGAGAGTTACGTTGAAACTAAAATTTATGTCACTCTTAATATTCTAATATTTCAAAATACTTATATATGTTACTAATGAGTTAAATAATTAACTATGTTGACTGCATTTGTTCTTCGGAAAGACAGTTTGTAATTGTATTGCAGCAGCAGGTGTTGATTAAAAAAAGCAAAACCCTTGAATCACCATGTTGTTGTCATCAAAATAAAACATACTGCAGTTCATACATGTCCGTTCCTTGCCAGTACACGTTTTGACGCAGCATTCCTTAGACTTTGTGAGGAAATGTAATACGCTGAAGCATTGTTTTTTTGAGAAGTGCCTCCTTTTTTATTTGAACGTTTGTTGCCAACAGTGTTTGTTGTGTCAGGCGTAGCTGCAGAAGGATTAGTTTGGACGATGCTTTCAGGATTAGTCTACATACAAAAAATGATAAAACAATTTAGCTTGCATAAAGTTTCCAAGACTGGAGTTGGTCAAAACAATGATACAATTTTTATACCTGCTGTAATGTGGCTTCCCTTTGTTCTGCAAGGGCTGCAAGCATCTCTTTCCTCATTTCTTCTCTTAATGCTTGTCTTTTCTTGTCCTCTTCTTCTTGAAGCTGTTGCATTTTTTCTTCCAATATCCTTTCCCGTTCAGCAACTTCTTTTTCAAGTTTCTCTTTTAACGATTCTACCTCACCTTGGAGCTCAATATTCTTACGGTTGGTTGCAGTTGTGTACGAGCTTGTTCTAGGAATTGAACATTCAGCATACGACTTTGTGTTGGATATTTCGACAAGTACCCATGACCATGAAGTCTAGTTGCTTTGCATCTTGTGGTTTCCTTGTACGATAACTGGAAAAAAAACATTCTCCTCTTCTCTTGTAAGGCTGGATAAGTCAGATTGTTGTTCTCTCTCCATAATTCGATTGCATGCATTATCCTAAGAGGAAGGTCATAATTGAAGTAAGTAGAATTCAGAATTGAATGGATGCACAATATATTGAAGCATGCTGTGACTAGTGAAATTTCTGATTTACTAACATAAACATCCTTCGAAGCATTGTTTGACCATTGTCCATTCTTCATGTGAGTAGTCATCCAAAGATTCAAATCATTTGGCTCTTCACCAGTTACAGGGTCTCTCTAAAAGATGGGAACAAATTTTGTGCCGTTGCAATGTGTTTCGTGGCATTAGGGGGATTTTCTATTAGTGTAGTCGCCCCTGCCCAAGGCCCCAAGTATACCAGTTGTCGTCTCGTCATCATCATCGACCTCCAACGCCGAGCGCCACTTCCTCCAACCAACCACGTTGCTGCCATTGTCCCTAGCTGCCTCCGCTGCCCAGCTAGAGGCCGACATCAAGCTCCGCCACCGTCTCCAGTCGACCGTGCCACTGTCGCTACCCTTGGTCGTCGCCCATAGGGACCACATCACATGTCTTTGTGAATAGAAACTGAATTATTTTCTATTCAATTTCTATAAAAGCATAGCTTTCCAAAAAATATTTAAAAAATCTTGTTCTTTTCACATCAATCTAACCACCACACCGTTAAGTGCCACCTGTTAGACTTTGTTGCTTTAGTCACCGTGTCATCTAGTGCCGCCTACTGGTGGCTTTTATTACATGAGCTGCGATCCCATTCTCAAGAATAAAGCTCTATGGGCGAACTATAGGTTGTGATCTCCACTCATAGAGATCACACTCGTTGGTCTCCATCTCTAGGGTGTCACTGGTGCATGGCCTAGTCCACCGTCGCTGGTTCAGCCTCCTCCCAGACAGCCTACTTCTACACCTCCTGCAGAAGATGAGGCCACCAAGAAGGAGATAGAAGCTACTACTAATACTGCTGATGAGACCTTTCAGTATGCCATTGATACTTTCAAGCACTAGTGTGCTGATGAGACCCGTGTTTGAGCTATCCTGGTGGTCCCGTGTTCAAGCATTGCGCTTTTGCATCTTCACTTTTCCCTATATTTGACAAAGTACCAAACTACCCTTGTCTTTGTTCTAAAAAGTGCAGTTTTAGCAACTTTTCAAGTGTAATTCCAGCAACTACTCTAGAATTAAAAGCATAATTCCAACAGCCTTTAATTGACATAATCAACATATAAACAAGTATATCTATCATGTCAACTAAACAAAATAGCAATTTTATAAGAAGGGACAGCGCAACATATAAAATCTGCATATTTGCTCAAATTTTTAATGTTTGCTTATTGCTCTCAGATGTCGGGCTACTCAAGATAAATTTTGGCCTCTTTGCCACTTGAGTCAGTTCAATTCACAGATTAAATACAACAATTCTGCAGACAAATTAGATCTTGAGCTCAAATAACTTGCAAAATTTATTCAGTTAGGCCAATCTAACAAGTCTGAATTCACTTGACAGTAAGAAATTGAATCCTAACTCAAGATATCAATTAACATCAATGTATAACATTTGCTAATATGAGTCATAGTGAATGGATAAATGACTTGAGATCACATGAACATACTGAATAAATAGCACAGCAAGCAAACAAGTATGTATGTATGAAAACAACAACATGACAGCAAGTAATCTACAAGCTCAAGATCAATTTATACCAAAATGTTGTATTCAATTCTCAATATGACTCCAAATCTTCACTGAGCATTAGCCGAACCCACAAGAATCACTGGCAATATCTCCCAGTACTAGTCACAATCGAAATCCAGAATCTAACAAGTACAACACATATATGCACGGTGATGAAAACAAGAAGAAATCAGTATACTCACAAAGTGGTAGGCACTCAAAGCCACTAAGTAGAACCTGGCAAGGCACGTAAAAGTGTTGTCCTGGAAAACTGATTGCCTCGCCGTGTCGCAAATCACCAGCCAAGGGTTGACAGAGATACAATGCCCACTTTCGTAATTCGGGACACACCAAAACATGAAATTGAGGCACAGTAATGCCGCACAAAACCACCAAAGTACACTCGTACGAGTGTATTGACGAGCAACACCAAGTGGTCAAGACCTTCTTCCTTTCCCGAATTGAGTCCTCGCCTTGGGTTCTCCTTCAAAACCCCACTAGAAGATAGGGCACACACGGAACCCAAAGCACAAAGAAGATGCGACCTCCAAGACGAGATGGTGCAGAAGCACCGAGTCTTCCCAAACCTGAAGCTCAGAAGGAAGAAATCAAGGAGGAATACTCATTAGATCTAAAGAGGGATACCCGAATCAGAAAAGGAGGCAGCTTATATAGAGGAGGCAGGGGGTTGTGGCGTGGTGGCTGCGAGCGGCTGGCTCCGAAGAGCCCACACATCTAGTGCCCCCTCTTCGGTCAGTGCCTCCCCACTCGCCGCACGAGTCACCAGCCGGAAGAACCACCGAGAGAGAGGGCATCCAAGGCGTAGAGAGATGTAGTCATGCAGCCCAGCCAAAAGGAGCGGCTGAGGTAGCTCCTCATCTCTTCCCTCTCACCAACTGACAGGCGGGCCTTTCTTCCCTTTTTATTTTTTCTTTTCTCAAATGATAAATTACCGAATGGCCCTCAAAGATACAACAATCTTAACCCGGTCACATCTTTCACTTGTAAGCAATCTTCATGCTTGACATGTGTAGGTTCACTAATGGTTTGGCTCATGTTGACAAGTCTCTCCCATTTGGTTCCTACTACACCACCACCACACTTACACCAACTAAGCCAGTTGGTATAACCCATCGTTTGAATCTTGCTTTCCATGTCCTTGTCTACCATGTGTCCTGCTTGAGCTCAATCATCTCACTAGCTTCCAAAATTGTTCTAGACCTTGGTTCCCCAACCAAGTCCTGATCCTCTTCGTCATTGACCATAATTGACTCCAAGTCTCCCGCACATCCAAAAACCAAGAAACCATGTCTGGACATAAGTTATTCGCAACTTCATCCACGTTACTTCAAACATGTATCATACAACCATATGCACTGACCCAAGGCTCCCCAAACTTGCCAAGAACTCGAAACCTAAAATCCCTCATTTCAGTACCGGTCTAACCACAAGCCTCATGTCGGTTAGGTCAGGACTAGTCAAATTACAATGACATTGCACCTTGTGGGATCGAAATCGGCAACAGAGGGGGGTGAATGTTGCCTATTCAAATTTCCCCCTAAGTACCCAATTAAAATGATCTTCTCCGATAGCAACAAATGCTATGAAGAAACAGGTTAGGCTCACTGGAGACTCAAACACCCAGAAGGAGAAAACAAAGCAATGACACTAAAGCGAGGCGAGCAAGAGATATCATTAAATATAGAACATCGCGACAAGACACCTCGGCGGTCTAACGGTGTGCAATGGCGATCGACCGCTGCACACCGTCGGTCGACCGCTTGGAACTGGTCGATCGCCTTGTCCCACCGTAAGACCGCCTAAGGAACCTATCGACCGCCTTGGGCGGATAGGGGCACAATTCAGCCAAGGGAAGACTGAAAAATTATAAATTCAGAGATTGGCCGAATCCAAGGAATTTAGAGAAATGGTTCTTTTCTCCTCAGGCCTAAAGATCAAGAACATGATCTAAATAGCATAGAGATCTTAGGAATCAAATAAATTCACTTCAAAAGCAAGGAATCAAAATTTATGCTAAAATCTGAAAATCTAGTAGATAGAGATGATGATTTTCAGATTTCTCATGCCATATTCATCCATTGCTTATGAAATTTTGCAATCAACTTAGCAATTAACTCAGGACATTCCAAACCAAATCTCATGCCAAGTTATGAAGGGAATCAAGATATCCAAACATCCTCTAGCATGAAACCCTAGAAATAGCATGAACAGGGGATTTTGACGAAGGATTCAAATTTCATCAGAGATATTTAATCTTCCAAATGCTCTAGAAAATGGAATGGTCACATGGCCATGAATCTTTTCCATCATAGAGCTTACAAGAATTCTTCACACAAAGCTTCCAAATCATCTCAAACCAAGGCCAAAAGAGAGAAAAACTGAAAACGAAATGCGTCACAGAGAGCAAGAAAAATTCAATCCATCTCAAATAAAACCATCTCAGATTGATATTAAGGAAGAGAGATGAATGATTACAGCAAAGAATCAACACTCCATCCCCATACGCGATTGAATCAAAGAAATGCTTCCTCCTCGCTACATGCTTGAGGGGAGAGCACAAGAACATAAAGAAGGGGCAGAACAGCCCTCTGTCCCTCTCACCCACTCTCAACAACTAAAACACAAAGCAAAAACAACCTCTAACCCCTCTCACAAGCCATGCCACATGCAGGAGACGCCCCTCCTTTATATAGCCTTCCACTAAAGGGTTTGCTATTTTCTTTGCCCATTAAGCCTCAACAACTCCAAAGCTTTATCCATAATCCACTTCCTTTAGTGCAACTTTGCGTATTCACCAAACACCCCTCCTGCACCTTCCGGGAAGCTTCCTCATTTCTTGCCTTCCAAGTCTCGCAGCTACCTCGAGCCCTCGCCGTCTTCGGCACACCTCGACCGCTTTGACCTCGGCACCGCCTGCGCTTAGTCCGGTCATCCCGTGCCTCGCCACGACTCCATCTCGATGTCCTGCAGCCAACACAGACAAGAAATACATTACATAGCACCGCTCGACATAATGTAATCACAATTAACATCAATGAATCGTACTTAAGCATGAAATGGCCCAAATGACCAATCGGAAAGAAGAATACACCTCAAGTCTATCTAGCCAAACCCGACTGCGCCATGTGCTGACTTGACACGAACCACTCAAACCAAACTCAATCTTTCCAAAACACACGTCAATTACTCATCACAAACATGGGGTCATGACTACATGGTCTCTCACACCTGATGGACGGCTGAGCTCGAATTTATTTTGGGTGGGTTCGGGAGTACTTGGCTTAGTCTTTGACATTCATTTGCTATGTAACTAGCTTTTTGTAACATCCCATTTTCAAGCCTTGAAGCTAATGTAAAATTCAAATCCATGTTAATGAAATTAAAAGCATTTATTCCTCTTTGGTTTTCAAAAGGAATTCAAGTTGTCCGTAAATAATTTAAATTGAAAACCTTGTTGTACCTCCAATGAAATAAATTGAATTAATCTTTTAAATCAAGATTTTGAAGTATACCTCAAGGATCAGAGGGTTCGGGAGTCTAAGATTTGTGAAGAAAAGACATATGCATATATACATACATATAAACACTTATATACGTATGTGTATAGGCTAAATTGAAAGAAAGTCTTCCCAGCCATCCCTTCGTTTCTCCTTCTGGTGGCAATGCACCTCCCTCCTCCTTCCTGGCCCCAGCGCCTCCTCTGTCTGCAGCTCGTCGCCATTCGTCACCAACCCCATCGGTGAGTTATTGCGGCAGCAGCCTCGTCTTCAGCGCCTCTCCTCGCCATCAGCACCCGGCAGTGGCAGTGTCTCCGGTCACCTCCCACACGTCTCCCACTCACGCTGACTTTGCCTCGTCGTGCACGCCGCTTGCCGTTCCCCCTTTATATTGCTGCATCGTCGTGGTACGCCGGTCGCGCCGTCCCGTCATCACCACTCAGCTACCCCCATACGCCACGCCCCCTCACCAGGCCGAGCGGCACTCCCCCGCGTTAACTCGCGTCGCGCCATGCTCTGGAGGCCGCGCTCGCACTGTGGCCGCACGGCTCTGACGCCACCGCCTGCCTGCAACACGCCGCAGTGTCTCCCCCTCGGCGCCCAGCCTCCTTCCCCGGCCGCTATAAAGAGCGCCGACCGCCTCGCCGCATGCCCCACCCAAGAAACTCCACCGCCACCTCCCCTGCCGTGCGTGCGACTTCGGTAGGACCTTGAACCTTCCCCGTGTTCGCCCTTGAACCTTCCCCCGTGTTCGCCCTTGCCCCCTCTTCCTCCCACCCGGTTTAATTGCCCTCTCATCCTCCGCAGGCCGCCAGCGAGCTCCCTCTTCACCAACTCCGACGCCGGGCCTCCGTCGACAAGCCGCTGGACCCCAAGCCGATTCGCCGCACTTGGAACTTCGTGTGGACCCCGGGAGCACCGCCACCACCTCGCCGGACCCCGCCGCCCTTCCCCACGAGCTGACGCCGTCTCCCTCCGCGCCGCCGAGCCCACTCCCGCCGCCAGCCCACTCGGCTCCACCCCGGCCGCCGCCTACGCCGCAGGTGAGATCAGTGACACCCGTAGGTGCTCCCAAAGCGGGCCATTGAACCCTCTGCCCGAGTCGCGGCGCCAACTTCCCTGTTCGCCGCCGCCGCCGCCGCCGTCGGCGCCGTCGCGCCGAATCCGGCCGATTGGCTCCTCCCCGAGGTGCGCGCCTGGGTGGGCAACCCATTTGGGCCAGCGCCGCCGCGCCTCCGTGCCCTCTCCGCCGCCGGTCGGCACCGCCTCCCTCACGGCCGGGATGAGCCAGAACAGAGAAGCAACCAGTGCATTTATTCCCTAACTAGCCATTGTCTTAATCCACCATTTATCTTGTCCTAAGCCGACACTTAAAGGGGCAATAACGATGTTATTAAAGGCCCACCCGTCGGCTGCTGGGCTGCAGACCCGAGCGTCACCTGCTCCCCTCGGGCCCCACTAGTCAACAGCACACACATTCCCTCCCCTTTTCTATTTTTCGGATTTTTCCAGAATTAAGACTTTGAAGAACCATAACTTCGTAACCCTAACTCCAAATTTAATGAAACCAATTTCTAAATTTTTCAAAAATCAAGATCTATCTGATGGTTCTGTTTTGGTTCAGTTTTGAGTTAATTTGAGTTTGGTTTTATTTTATTTGGTATTTATTTGCTTTCGTTCTTTTGTGTTGCTTTTTGCCGGTTCAATCTCCCGAGTAGATTTCGAAGACGCGAACGAGCCCCCGCTTGAAGCAGCACGAGACCCCCACACTTTTGATCCAGGCGAGTCAATACTTTGATCATTTTGTGCCTATATTTTATGTGAAACTATGTTCTTTTAAATTATCAAAATTGCATGCGTTACTTTATATGCAAAAGTATGTCACTCTTAAGGTAGCTAACAACCATATGTCCACCTAATAATAAGATGCCCCGCCAGTAACTTTTGAACTCACCTGATCATTTGTCGCCCTAGATATATACTTTAACTAAGGTAGTTATAAGTCATATTACTGCCATGCTGGTATTGTCGAATTCAGGGCCTCAGTAGCCCTGACAATCATTCTCTAATTATGGAAACTAATTTTGGGTCAGCCATGGGATGTACGTGGCTGAGTATTTATGTTAAAATGTGTTATGCTTCTCAAAACCCAGAAAATTGCTAAACCTGTTTGGGCGGATGGTAAGAGTGGTGGGTGTGGATGTAACATAGGGGATTGTGGAATGACCGCTCGAACAAACTAAGGACTTAATCCTGTGATAACCTCCTTGTGTAAAACAGTACAACCACATGCTGGCAAAGTGTAGGCTTGGCTGAATAATTTACCAAACCCTTTAGTTATCCACGTAAGACTGGTGCAGGTGGATAGTAAAGATCCAACCTGAATGGGACACCGAGTGGAGGGTGAAGAGTGCCCTAGCTAGCGTTGCGGAGAGTGGAGTCCGGCTGCGCTAGGGAGGGGTATATCATCCCGCACAACTTATGGGACCTATGGGGTGTAGGTGGCCCTATGGGTGAGGTAACTATTGGGCAAGGTGTTGTAAAGGCCTCGTGATAATCTCTCGATCTACATGACAAAGGAATCATGCGGGCCCATCGAGCTGATTGTCTCTTGTGGGTAAAGTGTACAACCTCTGCAGAGAGTTTAAACTATTCGAATAGCCGTGCCCACTGTCAAGGGCGGACATGGAGAAAATTTCTCGGGTTAGTTCTATTTCAAAAAAAACCTTGTGGGTGGGACAAAAATCTATCAGAGGGATGTACTCTGATTTTGAAATTTATCCTGGAGGGATGTACTCCAGTGTTGGTATTAAGGTGGAAGTAACCTGCTATTCAAAAAAGTTAAGCATTAGTGGATGTAACCATAAAATTGGTGGATGTAACCATAAAATTGGCAAATGGAACCTACCCCATTATAAAATTATTGCATACATCCAGTATTTAAATCATAAGTTCTTGAAAAATGCTAGGTCCTAGGAATTTTATATTATGATTATTTCAAATGTCGCTTTAAGCAAATAAAAGAACCCGAGCCTCCCTTGTTCAGCCTTGCATCTATAATTATTTGCATTCTGTGTGTTGGATCGCGGAGCACGGTTGATTGTGCTCAATCTCGCTCTTAACCCCCCTTTTAAGAAGCTATGAATCAAGAGCACTACACCTACCATGAGGATCAAGATGCCGAAGGCAATGAAGACGGTGGTTATTAGAATAGGCCTCGGTAGTCTTGCCTCTCGCCTCAGTCCAGTTGACCAGGCTAGTTTTGGTGGGTGCCTTCGTTATTAGCTAGGTCCCTGGTTAATAGCAGTGGTACCCAGGTTGTCCCAGTCGCTTGCCTGTGGCGAGTTGTGCCCCTACGCTTATGTACGCTTCCGCTTCCGCTTTTTATGTATTGTAAGACATTTGGCCTGACAGCCCTATTGTAACCTCGGCCCGACGCGGTCTATTTGAACGCTGGTATTGTAATGTATGGTTTGTCGTGTATGAAATGATGCAGCATTGTATCTGTGAGCATTATCTACGATCCAGGAATAATGCGGTGTTATCACAGAGGATTCCAGTTAGTAAACTTGGGGTCCGACACTTTTAACAATGTATTTTTAAGGCGAGATCTACATGTAAATTATAATATAAACGCATCGAGTTCAGATATACCACCAAAAGTCGTAAACCACACATTGCGCATGACATTATTGACAAATAATTATATGAACCGCAACAAAAGACAAACGATGCTGACATATATAACAACTGTAATAGTTGATATTGTATCACAAAAGTACTTAGCTGTCAGCATATCCAATGTCAGCTACAACAGTCCACACCCATCATTTGAGGTCCAGAGTGTTATTTTCAAAGTTGAAAACCACCTAACATCCAAGCTATTCAGACTTGTACTGCTGCATCAAGTAGCACATTAGCCACAGGACACCCCCTAATTCCACTTATTCCAATTAAATCATTATCTCCTCAACAACGAAATCTACAACTACCTCCACAAGTTTGATTTACATCCACTCTTACATATCCTACCTAAATTATAACCTCTATATATTACATACTGTGCTGTGTTTGTAAATACAGAATATGGACAAAAGCACCTCATCAACAGAGAGCAAAACGCCAAACAATCTGAATCAGGACAGAATAGAACATGGAATTTAGCCATCTCAACATAACAGAGATTTCTCATGATAATGCTGAACAAGAACAACAAAATTTAGCAACTGATGAGCCACCTTCAACTGAAAAGAACAGACCTGTCATATACTTCTACAAAATTTATTGTTAACACAAAATTTTGATGCTAATTACTTTGTATGTATATATATGCCGTAAAAATTCAGGAACAGCTGTTACTGCAGTGGAACCTTCATCAACCAAGAACACCCAACAGAAAAAAAAACCCAAGCATCACACCAACTAAGGTAGGCACAATTTTCTTTTTTTCTGATTCATAAGATATTTTTTATCAAAATTTTAAAAACTCTATGTTATCGATTAATGTAAAAACTTACAGTATATACATAAATAAACTTCGTACTAAGACTTTACTTTTAAAATCTGCTTGTCTCTTTCTTTCAAAATTCACATAAGTCTGCCTTTCTATTGTTTAATACATATACTAATCTCTAAGTACTGTAGTCTTGAAATATTCTCAGAATAGTTGTCTTAAGATGTAATACATATTAAAAGAAGCAAATAAGAGCAATATATATCGGTACAGTCCTTGCAATTTACCAACAAATCTATTGACATGCATGTTCTAATCTTATTTCCCTCTTTTCAAAAGATAAGAGACGAATCTACATAAAACACTCATGCAAATAGAACATGTATATTTCCATCAAACATAGTAATTCTACATTTTTTTTGCTAAGATAATCGATACCTAATTTGTTTGAGCTTTTTCTAAAAACTACATCAACACATATTGATTTTTAGAACTCAGTCTATATTGATTTTACTTCGGAATTCACATACAGTTCACAAATACCACAAATTATCACAGTGGTTTCACTCTATAACCACGCAATAATTATTTCAAATATATATTGCAATTTAATTACATACTTTTCCATTTTATTACCATAGTTATTAACATTTCCACTATGGGTTTATCTTTTCCAAACGTACAGGTCAACGAAGTACATGCTGCAGGTAAAAGCAAACTACCTTTTGCATCATCTCATCCCTATATCTGAAAGAGGTAATACGATCACACCATTTTGTACCGTATATATATAGGTCAGTCTGGAACTTACAGGACCTACGTGATACTACTCTTTAAGTATTTTGTTACAAGTACATATTATCTTACATGTATGTACGCATGGACATGAAGAGCACCATCTGCAAACCCGTACGTACTATCTATGCTGCATGGACTAGCTGAAACAACAATGCCTCTTTTGTACTATGAACGCATAATCTGATAGGCTCTTGACATTGTGTGTGCAAATTGGGCTAACGCTGTGATGTTATTGCCGCCCATCTATTCATTTACAAATGATAACTACTGTTTTTTACACACTGAACTTCGCTCCCATCTTATCATTATCTTCAGACAGCATTTAATCTGTTCAGTAGGTACAATTTACTACCACCAGACGTATTGATGAGTGAATCAGTTGCACTGCCACCTTTTTTTCAGTAGCTGTATATTACCTTCCTTCAATCACCAAAAAAACTTTGACCTCCCCATTTATTACAAACTAGCAAAACATATAACGGGTCCCATGCAACGCTATCAAACGGCATCGCGCTATCGCGCGGGTGTATTTCTAGTATATATTATGAATTGAGGGTACAACTTTGAAGTGAACCAATTTTTTACAGAGTGCTCTTTTGTTTTCTTATTTTCGTTACAGGTTACATTCTGAGGATTCCGATTGTTAGAACTGACCACTTTTGCACTGTGTCGGCTGTAACTTCTTTGTTCTAACTTCGAAAACGTTTTGATTTGTATCGGGCAAGGCCCAAGAAACCTCGCAGGCTGTTTTGCTCAGCAAGTGTGTTGTTCGTGCCTCCTTTTTGTTTTCGCAATTTGTTGGGTGCCACATCATTTCTTTGTCTGACATGTTGGGTGTTTTTTTTATAGGAAAGTGTATGAGAGAGAAACCTAGTGGTCGTAATATGGCTGACTACGGCTATCGAATTGTTCAAGATCCATTAAGTTTTGGTTGGCCTAACAATAACAGACAACACAAAATACTTGAGATCAGGTGGTGGAGTGATCTATATCCGACGGTGGAAAAACCGACTGAAATAAGTCAGTTGCTGCTTATACAATCCTATCTTCAGTAGACAGCCTTGGGAAATACAAGTAGGCAGTTTCTGCGGCTTCACAAAAGCATGATTAACGGTATCTTTTTCAACAACCACTTCAGCACGAAGATGTCCTCGGCACGCTCCATTCTCGAATTTTACTAGCCAGTCTGGTCTTAACCTTCATAAGAAATAAGTGGCTCGACAACTGCGCTTGCTTTGAATAGTATTGTATGGTTAATCTTTAACCCTGGAATTAATCGCAAAGGAACCACAAGAGAGACAATAATGTCAAGAAGAAACATATTTGTAAACAACTAATTAACTACAATGCAATCATAACTTGTCAATACGAACCTGCTGATTCATGAGGATCTCAATGGCGACATTTGGATCTCCATCTGCAGCAGCAAGAGCAACTTCAGCCTGAGTCTGCAGTAAGGTAATCGATCGATCAGTGAGATGCTTGTGCTGGCATATAGACAACATAAATACAAAAGTGGATAGCTGAAACAACTGTGGGCTGCTATGAAACAAGTGACTTATAACTTGACTTAGCTTTGTCTTCAACATTAGTATTATCTAACATGACTGTCAATGCAACTACTTGAATCCTCTAACAACTCGCGAATCCCGCGCACTACCAATGTTGGAAAAAAGGCCTTTTGTTTGTTTAATTTATTTGTTCCAAATCTAATAAAGGGTCAACCTGGTAGGGGCCACGACATGACAAAACAATATGCTAGCATGATAAGCGGGAATCGCAATAAGGCGATTAGTGTTCAGGACAACCCATGAAGTACCTTTTCAAAGCCCATCCCAACTAGCTTCTTTAGTTCTTCATCAAATGTATCAGCCTACAGAGAATAATTTAAGGTAAGACATCATTAATCATTACTAAACCAATAGCAACATCCAATGAGAAATCATTATAAGGTACAGATAGAAAACAGAACCTGATCCGCTGTTACCGTTGCATCAGCTCTGACTGTGTTTGCTGCTGTATGCCTGTTGTAATGAAAGGTCAGAAATTACAAATCAATTATGTTGATTCTCATATTAGAAGAAAGTGCCATAATTATTACTTCATATGTGTTTTATGTAATAGCAACAACAAGATGGTTTTGCTTGATATTTCCCAGAAATCAATATAAGTTTACATAAGCCACTGTCTTGCTTATCAGGGGTATCTTAACCTAAAACAAGAGGTAAAGCCGTAAAGGTATACAGTGTGGATAATGTTTCTAACCTTTGATTTTTAAGAAAATCAGACACGATGTGAGTAAATGGCTATGGCAATGAAGTGTATCAAATATTAGAGAAGATATGAAACTACAGCAGCACTATAAAATTATATTCCTCCTTTGACAAAGCAAGCAATCCATTAGTGTTGGTGTATGAATTAGTACAAGCATTCAGTATTTAATCATTTTTAGCAAGCAAAAAATCATAATAACTTATTAAAATTTTAACCATATTAGTTACAACCATAAATAAGCTGAATGTTTAGGAAAATATATGTAATTGCTAAATGACAAAAAAAATTCCTAGTCCCATGAGTGCACTTGCATCAAAATATAAGTAATTAAGCATTCTTTTCCATCAAAACAAGATAATGATGTAAATGACCATTGTGATTGTCTGGGAAAGAAAACCACAGTGCATGGCTACTTGCAATAAGCTTGAAGTTTAACTCGATCCCAGGAAAAATAAGGCAGCTTTGAGCACAAAATCAATATCGAATTTGGCTCCACTAGACTAATATAGAAATCAACAATCAAAGACCAACTGTTCTTACATCACATCACCTGACCTCTCTTCTGGCCCATCTACTCGTACTACTATATTCCATTCCCACCTTACCACCCACTCACCCCTCACCTCCTACAAGGTTAAGACGGTTCCAACCAGGGTTCCAAAAACCTGCCGTTAGCGGTTACCGGCCAATACACTTCCTAGATTAGTTTAGGCTTTTTTTGTGCTAGACTACCTATTGTATGAGGCTAAATATGAGCTAGATATGCTTTAAAACATCCCAAGTTCAAAAAATTTACTGTTTTTTTCTGGTTTTCCCCTTTTTTTAGCGGTTTCTCCTGTTTTTGGGCAGTAGCCGGAACGGTTACCGGTTCCGAAACATCCCAAATTCAAAATTTTAGATTCAAAATTTAACCGGTTTTTGGCCGGATTTTCCAGTTATCGGCCGGTAACCGTTACCGGCCGCCGCGGTACCGGAATTTCTAACCTTGGTTCCAACATGATAATGCTGTATTAGTCTGGATACTGTTTCTATTTTTTTCCTGTGTCTTTTTCTCAACAATATTCTCTGTTCTGTTTGCTCTGCTTTTTGAACAAGTCAAAACTCTGCCACTGTTTAATAAGAGGGAAACCTATGTGTTCTTTACTTTCCAAGCATGCTATTTGTTCCGAATGCTTGGTGCCGGTTGGTATGAAATCTGCTGGGTCTCAAGAATTCATTGCATAGAAAACTGAATCAGCAGTAAAGTTGTAATCTTTCATAAGCTTCTCTCTCTCTCTCTCTCTCTCTCTCTCTCTCTCTCTCTCTCTCCTCCCTCCTCTCTCTCTCTCTCTCGATATCTCAAGTTTGCATAACTTAGTTGGAATTGGATCTTAAGTACGAAATTTCAAGTGAGATACGAATTTTGTATAACTAAATTGACAAGTTACCATAACTCAACCATGGGTACATCTGAACCAAGCTCAATTTGGCTCAAGCTTACTTTGAGGTGAACTTGAGGTGGTCAACCAACCAAACCAAGCTTACAGTACCAAACTAAACCACACGGAACCTAGCTAGGATCACTTGAGCACTGCTCACGTATCCTTACCCATGACACACTTGTCTCCCACCCACAGGTGTGCAGCATTTTACTTCAGAGATTAGTCTTTATAAAACAGACCACTTCACACAGAGTTTAGTCTTTGTAAAACAGACCATTTCACAAACTTTTAGTCTTTGTAAAACAGACCATTTCACAAACTAGTCAAACAGGGACTTATTAGTGAGAAATTATTTCAGAAATGGTATGATATATTGGAGGTAGGAAGTTTACACAGTGCAAATAAGAAAAGAAAAAAGAAACAGAACATACTAAAATAAAAGGCTAATGAGCTAATTATTCGTTAGAGATAAAAAGATGAAGTCTGGTTTAGAAAAAAGAAAAACAATGCTACGACAAAGTTTACCAAGCTAATCATTTGTTAGGAGAAAAACTGATTTAGTCATGATCGTTTTGTTTATTCCAAATCGTTCTTGCTTCATATGAGTTTCTGATTATAATGCATATGTGACTGCCACAGGATGTGTAATACATTAAAGTTATGTCAAGTGGAAAATGCATTACTGTGAATTCATTAGGGGGTCGCTTGGAGTTGTGTTATCCAACAACCTAGCATGCAAATTTGCACTTGCCTCCCTTGCAGTTGGTTCAGTTCCTGTAGAACCAAGTGTCCGCCCTCTCCCAGGAAACCTGGGATCTTCTTGCTCCTACAGGAAAATATTCAGCAAAGTTTTAAGCTCATATATTATAGGGATAAGCTATATTTCAGGAAGATGGTGTATAGATCTGTGTAATGTATTGATCAAATGAAGCTGAACAATCTTGTAAATTTAGGACAGATATATTTCTTGGACGGCATCATCTATAATCTTGAAAAGAACTACAAGGTGAGGATAAAAACTAACACCCTTGTAGGATAAAAACTAACACATGCATAAAATGAGATAGTGGTTTCGCTGGGTAACTTTTCAAGATACAGTCTATGAAGTAGTAAAGAGCTTTATATATAGATTTTGTTGCGCATTGTCTTCTAAGAATGCATGTACAAAAGTGTAACTTTTGGTTCTATCTAGATGAATGCTTCGAATAAGTTTTCTCTCACTTGGACAAGCACGTTGCAAAAAAAATCATAATGAAACTTCTATCATGCAATCTCAACAGGTTTTGTCCAAGCTCGGGTTTCTCATAGAAGCTTCACAAGACAGCTTCCTGGAAAAACTCCATAAATCAATTAGCTTTGTCTCTGTATATCATTGTTTCTTCTCTGGTAGATCCAGAATTATAACATAACACAATTTCAGCTCTAGAAAATACAACCATGATTTGATCACATAATATTTATTCCTTCTTGACAGGTGAAAAAATAATCAGATTGGAGAAGCCCTAAAAGTTTTCCAACAAATATTATTAAAATGATCGGCTAAACCCTAAGCAGATTATGGATGTCATCAACAGAAAATTGTACTTGCAAATGTGCGAGGATTAATGTCATCTACAGAAAATTTATACTTGCAAACATGAGTACAGTAAATTGTCTTAATCTTTATACCTGAGTAGCGGATGTCTGCCTACTTGGCATCCATGACGAAATATTTCTCAAGAAATTTCCATTAATCAGAGCACTGTAATTCAAGAATTTAATATATTACTTCTATGAACATCAAGTCAATATAAATCAATACGGAAACAATACCTGGGTGTGGTAGACGTGTTAGAATATGTAGGAAGCTGGCCATATGTAGTCCCTCCAGTACAAAGAATAAAGCCAGGACGCCTCACACAAACAGACTGACATCCAATATATCGGACAATAAATATGGATGAAAGAAACTTCTCCCTAAGGAAGATGGAACTATGGAAGATGGTATGACAAGGACAATTTAAACCATTTATGCAAAACTTACTAGCATCGACAAGCCCTCAATAGAAGAATAAAATGATGGCCCAGGCAGCAAGTAGTTGAACAGCCCATAAGTGTCTAAGGGCAAATAGAGAAAGATCAGCAAGGATGATAATAACTAATATAGCTCATGAAGACTTCACAAAGAAAAAGGGTACAAGGGACAAACATGCAAACCCTGACAGGATGCCACACAGGTGCCCCAGCAATGAAACATTGCTTGCGAGGAACTGAAACAGTATCAGCAAAATCCATGCATACCTGACAGTGTACACATTTAACATATTGCTGTATAATTCCATCTAGTAAACTAGAAGTGAGGAACTTCAACAAGTGCATATAATGAGTACCATTTTGCAGGAACATTGAACAGACCGAAGACACTGGCAAATGAGAGATGATGTCAGTTTACATGCAAAATGTTATCATAAAACAGAAAAGGACTTTCTTTCAGAAAGTTCAAAACATAATTAGACTTTCCGTGGACATTTAAGGAGAAGGTGCAGTTTCTCTCTGAAAATGCAGAAATTTTGAATTGAACATTTCTAGATATAATTAATGATGCTCATGCCACTATGTCATGGATATAAAAAGCAACAACCAACAAGAATTAAAAAAAGATTTGCGGGAATCATACTGGGGAAGATATCTAGTGAAAAATTGTATTTGGTTGCAATCATTCAAATTCTCTGTGCAGACTGTTGGGTGAGTTGTGGACAGATCAGATTTATGGGAACTCAATGAAATATTTTCTGGATAACCCCCTCATGTAGTCAAATTGCTTGCGAGGGCTCCCACCTTCTCAAGACCCACCACATTTGAGCATCTAACCCTCATCCAACTGTCTTCGTGGGAGCATGCATAATTGCACTCAAATATGAGTTTACACTAGATATGTCCCCTTATAGCAGAGTAAGTTCTCCTGGTTCAGTAATCAGTGGTAATAAATAAAAGTAATAAACAATATTCAATGATGGTGGCCGACTGATCATATCTAAACTAGTCTAGCAGTGTTATCATACAACACGATATCAAATTTCAACATTTTGAACAAAAGTTTACAAACTTAAATTCTGCATGGAAAAAAATGGTATGACCTCAGAACAGACAATTTGAGTAAGGACTAAGGAAACTTTATTAACGTATAAGGTATAAACTCAATTCCTCCCACTGTCCCACATTTATATATACTGAAACCTCATATAAATCATCAAATGAGTATAATGTATTATTAACCACCAGAAAGCAATGCACCTTCGAGATTGCGCTCCACTCAGACTTGTCTCAATGACAATCATTGAGAATATAACTCCAGAAAAGCCAATAGAGCATTCACCCACAAGATTTGGAACAGGATATAGAGGATTGTAAGCCACCAAGAAAGCAATGACAAGATGAAGAATTGCATTAGTCGTTGCAAGAAGGAACATCAAGAATAAGAGACGGACTGATCCCATAATTCTCTCCAACTCAGTACCCAAGGGTACCAAGGCCAGCATGTTGAATAGCACATGAAGCAAAGAACCATGAAACAGAACAGATGTATAGAACCTGTACACTGAAAGGAAATATGAACCATGTCAGGGTAGATACACCAAAGAAAATGGAAAGTACAACAAAATCTTCACAGGTAGAAAGAAAATGTTGAGAGAATCTTGAGCCTCTTCAGTGTTCGAATTTTTAGAAGAGTGTGGACTCTATCCTAGCAAGAGTATTTTTGTCACTGTTCACGAACTTATCATAAGGTAGTATTAACTAGAGGAAATAGAGAATAGGATTTCACATGAATTGATGACATGTAACCAACTGTTCTCATATTATATGCATGAATATAACTTAAATTACACATCTAAATTTTGCCACATTACAAAATGACAAGTTTTAAGTCAGGTGAGCTCTGGCAAAATCTGCCTGCTATGTGCAAAGGATATGTTTCGTCTTTCCAGAATAAATTGTGACTCATCATTGTTGAAGAAACCCATATTTATGCTCCGCAAACAAGAAAGACGAGAGTGAAACAGACCTTGAAAATGTGATGCTACTTCAGAAGGCAAGAAGCATATCTGGCTAAAGGAGTCATAGCCAATCAACAAGCACACCAAATAAATTGCTCCACAAATTAAGATAACACCAGAAGTAATGAACGGAATGCTGCACCACCACTGATCCAACCTAGTAGAAATTCCAGCCTGCATTCACGAAAAAATCACATAAGAACAAACATAATCCGCGTCAGAAGTTGCCGCATTCCTGTTTTCCTCCAGTAAACGCGCTGCATAATCCCTGCTCGAAGAGCTACTCCAACAATCTCCTGCAAACCTAACAGCGAACCAGCAAGCATGCCAAACCAGGGCAACCAAACGGTCCAAACCCAGTGCCCAGAGACAAACCACAGCACAAATTGGCCCAAAACATGTAAAGCCCTCCACTTTTAGCTTAACGTCATGTTCTAAAGTACTTTGGCTCTTGGCTGTGTAGCGGCGTAGATTTTTTTTCTGAGGTATCCAATTAAAAGAAAATAAAGAAAAATAGAAACACCGTTATATCACCCTGGATAATGCAAAGAAGAAGGGAAAACACAAAAAAAAAAGGAAAGGAAGAAGAAAAGCGGCGTTGAGAGGCCAAAGGTCAATCGGCTTCTGGCTTCTAGAAGCCAGAAACCAACGCAGTTTGGAACAGGGCCTAATTCACGCAACCACTCCCCTCGCAAACCCTAGTAGGCACTAGCACAACAACACCTCAAAATCCACCCCCAAGCCCCCAACAATCGGCTACTCAATTCCTACCGAACGAGCCAGATTTGTTTCCCCAATCCTCAACAGCGCTTCTCCGCAGGATCTCAAGGGCCTCGTGGCGAAACGAATTCCGCAGCGATTCGAAGCTAATGCGTCCTAGATCCAAAGGAAAATCACCCGAAAATTGGAATTGGGAACGAAAATCGCACCTCCGTGATGATGTTGGGACGCATCTCGGATTCCGTCCGGTGGTGGCTTCGCCTTCGCCGGGTTGGGATCGAAGGTGGAGAAGCTTCGTGCGAGGGTTACTACTGAGATCTCGAGGGTATTAGTTTGGGGGCGCGAGATGAATGGAGCCGTTGCTTCCAATCCGAGTTAGGGAAGCGTGGATTATGGAAGCCTGGGGAAATTGCACATGTACTCTATAGTTAGTAAGCACTTGTAGATTTACCTTATACTTGAGTGATCTTGTAATTTTATCTCATACTTACATGCTCCCTTATTATTTTGCCCTATTGCCCATTTAGCTGCTATTTTAATTTCGTTTTTCATTTTTTGGGACACGAAATGACAGATTTACCCTTCTAAGATAGTCAGCCACTGTAGGGCATTGCTCTAGGACCTTGTTCATGTGGTAATTAAAAGGGTATGTGGTAATTAAAAGGGTAGATCTGTCATTTTCCTGCCCCAAAAAATGAAAAACGAAATTAAAATAGCAGCTAAATGGGCAATGGGGCAAAATAATAAGGGGGCATGTCAAGTATAGGGCAAAATTACAAAGTCACTCAAGTGTAGGGCAAATCTATAAATGTCTACTAACTATAGGGTACATGTGCAATTTTCCCTCGAAGCTTCCAGGGGTTAAGCTGTAAGAGCAGTGTTAGGGATGAATAGTGGGCCTGGACTGTCAGTCTTAGATAGCGAGGGAGGAGTAGACAGATCCCACCGGGGGCCACAGGGCTCTTCCTCTTTTTTTTTCAACTGCAAGAGGCACGAGTCAAAAACACCGCTACGTTACGCATACACACGTGTCTCCGTAATACACGTTTAAACACAGACCAGAGATGAATTTGTAAATCTTACCAAATTCTTACCAATCATACTCACACGTATGTAAAGATTAACATCAGAATTTAAATGGATAAAGTTGTACACATATAATTTCACTATCACACCAAACTGTGGTTCTCTCATGGGAGAGGGTCGTCAAAGTGATCCTATGGTGGCCTTTTTCAGCTATTGGGCTCGACGCAATTTTGCCTCAGCAGCGATGCTTAAGCGACTACACATTGAGCACACGCATGTTGGATCGTTAGACGGTGATCCAACAGTCCACATCGAATGAGATGGAAAAATAGGGGAACAAGGTTTCTTTCGGTGCTAATTGGCGGATTAATCTAGACTGTTAAACATGCAATCGAGGGGTAACAAGCGTGCAATCCTTTCGTCATGTAGTAGATCCCTCTCTTTTGTTGCTTTTCTAACGCATATTAATATTATCCCCGTCCCATGGGTCCATTGAGTGGCAAATATTTTAAGCAGCAAATATATGATCAAATCCATCGAACAACCCAAATCATTTAAGACCATCAGTTGGTTTCAAAAAAATATTAAGACAATTAGGGGCACAAGTAGCTCCAATTTAAACTACATTTATCTATTACTTAAAAGAACCAAGTAATAAGTGGTACATTCTTTCTCCTTCCACCCTTGGGCAGCACAGCGAGATCGTGCGGTCTCGATAGGAATCAGGGGTAAACTCGGTGAATTTTGGGCATTTTTGACCCTGTTTGGCACAAGAATACTAAATATAGCCCTTGTACCATCGTAATTCTATTTCTAGCCCCTCCCCGAGTGTGGGACTCCGGCAAGGCGATGCATGCGCAGTCGTGTGGACCAGAAGCGCGACACTGAAATCGTGTAGTCTAGGAGTGCAACATAGTGATATCATGCGGTCCCGGACCGCACCACTTGGCACTATAGCATCATGCGGTTGGGGAGTGCATGATTAGAACTGTAGCATCATGTACTCCCGGACCGCATGATTAGCTATCCCATCCACCCGGTAACGACTACACCTGTCGTTCGCATGCAAATGCTTCCCACGCGCTGTGTTCTGTGTGTATATTGGCGTGATTCCCTCCCGCAATCAGCTGTTACGCCCGTACAATCCCGTGATAAATGAAAACTTTCTATTTATTTATGGAAACATATTCGAAATGTTTTTGTAATAATTTTTAGATATAGAAAATGAGGTTTAAAAATTATGATTTTTGTGTAGAGCCTTGTTTACTTGGTTGTGTAACTTTTTTGCAAATATAAACATTAAGAATTTTCGTCCTTAATTTATTTACATGTAAAGTCTGCACAAATTTTGTAATATAGAAAATGAGGTGCAAATATTTCGAAAACTCCTTACGTAGTGTAGTTGGTTGTGTAATTTTTTTTAGAATTTTGTATGTTCTGAAATTGTCTAGAAAATTGAGGGTTTACATCTCGTAATTATGGTTTGATGATTTCGTGTGACTTGGAATGTAGAATTTGTTGCTCTTTTGGCCTGTTGTGGCCTGTTTTTTTAGTAGTCCTTCATTACCGTGTTTACATTCATATAAGTCCATAATTGTGACGTCTCGCAATAAAGAGCAATTTTTGTAGATAATATATGTAGCAAATCTTATTTGTAGATTGTTTTGTTTTCGAAATAAAAGGGCAGACAATGTAGATAGGTTGGTCCATTTGCAATTTCCGTAGATTCTCAACGGTATGAAATCTATTACAGTGGCAATAACATATTATGATTATCGTATATTGTTGTAGTGCAAGAAATTTTTGGAAGAATTTTGTGAGGAAGATTGAGGCATCAATGACTCATAAGTACAAAGGTAAGTGATAGTGCGATGTAACGATTGATCCATTTGTGATTTTCGTACACTGTGAATGGTACAAAATATGTTAGATTCACAATAACATTTTGCGATCATCACATGTTGTTGTAGTGTAAGAAATTTCATGAAAATTTTATGAGGGCGACTAAGATAGCAACGATTGGTAAGTACGAAGGTAAGTGATCTTGAGCACGCGAAGAATTGAATGTGAAAAGACGATGAGATTTGATGTTGCGAATTAAAATAGACTTTATAATAAACCTGAAAATAACATAGCGCACATAGTTTGGTTACGTGCATAAGAAACAGCATCAAGCACGACGCAACAAACCAAAGTACTCCTACAATACATATGCGCCTTTTTGGCATGGAAATAAATTGGACATTCGGGGGACTAATGCGGAACAACCTGACTTACTACGTGGACCGGGGCCATTTTTCCTTCCATGTGAGCTCGGCGTTGAAATCCTCGATTGCCTCTTTAGCCTTGGCCGTCATTTCCCTCTTTTTCTCGAACTCCTTGTTGCGAGCCTCGCGTTTCCTGTGCATGCACGCCTTGAGATGAGCTTTTGTCTCCCGACGTATTTGCGGTGCTCCTTCTCCTAGCTCTCGCAGGCCCTTTTGACATACCACTCCTAGTCGAGAGTCCACTGGTCATGTGGGTAGATCTCTAGGTCGATCCACTTGTGGTAACCACATAAAGGTTCCAGGGACTGCGAGTAGACGAGAGAGGTTGTTAGTGCGTACTTTGAATGAGAAATAGTAGGGGAACACACTGTAAGTGACCCTTACCAGCTGTTGATAACTACTCATGTCCCGACAGTGGTCGGGTTAGTCACAGAAGTAGTTCGAACAACCTAAGTAACGCATACCCGAGTTGTGCCACTGCTTAGACTTGAAGAATTTGCATGGGTCCTTACACCAACAGAGAGGCGGCATCTTCCCCTCGGGTGGGTGTTGTGGCGAACTTTCGGTTGGAACATTTAGGACGGATATGCTCCTAAGGGGGCATCATTATGGGGGTGTGACCTCCTGGCACGCTCCGCTTGTTCGATTCGGGCCATAGCAGCCCTTGCTTATTCATCGCAGGCCACAACAGACCTTTCTAGGTCATGGGTCTCCTCCCATTGCTTCATCATGTTGTCCCATTGCTTCTTCTGCCTCTTGTTCATCCGACGTGGCGAAGGAAGCTCTGGTGTAGTGTTAGGTTGTGTAATGTCCTCTCCCATATCGATTCTACCTCATTTTATAAGCCAAAGGGTTGGCATGGTGTGGTTTATTTCATGTGACTAGCCTGCGAGGCAAAGTGTTGCCTTGTCTTTCTAAAAAGTACCTGATAAGGTAGAGTGTTTTCACTGCGCAAAGCTGCCCCCGTTTCGTCTTGTTACTACACAAAGCTGCCCCTTTGGTCTTGTCACTACGCAAAGCTACCCCTGTCTGGTCTTGTCACTGTGTAAATCTACCCCTTCAGTCTTATTGCTACGCAAAGCTACCCTCGTCTGGTCTTGTCACTGCATAAAGCTACCCCTTTGGTCTTGTCACTGCGGAAAGATGTCCCCGTTTGGACTTGTCACTATGCAAAGCTGCCTCCTTTGATCTTGTCACTACGCAAAGCTATCGTATCTTGTCTTCTCACTGCGCAAAGCTGAACCTTTTAGTGTTGCCACTGCATAAAGCTACCCCGTCTGGTCTTGTCACTGCTCAAAGTTGTCTCGTTTGCTATAAAATGCATGGCCCACCCCATAAAAGTAGGAGCACTCGATCCTGTGAACCGTACGAAGAACTACCTTCTCCGTCGTACAGTACCATACCATGGCAGACGCCAAGGGTACAAATTGCTAATAGTTTATTTTGTCTTACTGCTAATAGAGCTTTCATATTAACCGTCCTTTCCAGCAGATGGTGAAATGCGACTTCGTCCGCTAGATCGATCCTCCCCATGAACGCTATATTGTGAGGTACGTGGATATATTGTGGCAACAAATCTTAGAGTTGGAGGTGCGAATCGACAGTCTCAATAAGGAGAATGATGACATCCGCCAACAGATGCAGCGCAAGAGGGGCAACGAGGAGGTCGTCAACATAGGAAGTTCGTATGATCCCACATGCTACTGCGTGAACCCTAGTTGTATATGTGCATGCCACTACAATGATGGCCAACCACGTCCAAGAAGGCCCCCCTCTAGGACACTCCATATGGTTAGCATGAGGCACATTCTACCAGTAGGCACGCATCGTTCTAATAGATTGGAGAGAATGATTAACTTAATGTTGTGTGCTTTTTCTTTCTTGTGATTGTTGTTCACTGGGTGTGTTGTTTTGATTCGCGCTATTACCTGTAGTGCTTTGTATGATTTACATATGTGCAATGCATATCTTGTTTTGTGTTGTCAGTGCATAACACCGTCTCATTTAGTGTTGTCAGTGCATAAGGCTGCCATGAACTTCAACAATGTACAATCACTCATACTAATCATTATCTATCTTCCATTACAGATGGAAAAATACAATTTTGCCCTTGCACTGAGGCTATAAGAGGGAGTCATTCCTCGCCTACTCCCCTTCATTATTCTCCTTCACCACATGAAGTATTTGTTCCCAATCTTTGTACCTTGCTTTGGTGCTCACTCCCCCGGATGTCGAGATGAGTCAACTCAGCGCCTCTTCATTGGCACCCGCAGTGATTTGCCCAAAATGCAACACGCTTGTGAAACGTGTGACCTCATAGACGGTCGCAAATTCTAGACAGCACTACTACAAGTGCCCCTTTCACTCGGTAACTCATCTTGTTTTGGGTTGGTTCAAATCGTTCACCGTATGTTACAAAACCTTCTTCTCATGGAATTGCAGGAAGGCCCAATGGTTGCTAACTCTGGATGTGGGAGGATGAAATGGACACTAGGCTCAGCATTGTTCCACATGAGAGAGTTGTCATGGGGGTAGCGACCCCGTGGAGATGCGGCATTGTTTTGATAGACTGGAGTGACATATTAACTTAATGTTGTGTACTATTTTCTTTCTTGTGTTTATTGTTATCGTGAAGGTGTAGTGCTCTAAGTGTTGTTTTCGTTCGCGTTGGTACCTACAGTGCTTTGTATGATATATGTATGTGTAATGCACGTTATTATTTGCAGTGCCCACGTGCGTACGTACTCGTCGTATTTGAATGATGCCATTTTTATTGGTAAAAGAATCTCAGAAGCACATTCTAATGAGAATATTATTATTTGCACAAGGTGGCGTGGATATGTATTAAACATACGTGCATCATACAAAGGAGTGTAGGTAACAACGCGATGCTACCGAAGTCGGAATACATGGACTCATTGTGCATCTGGCCATCGCTTCCTCTGACGGTTTATGTGATCCTCGTAGAAGGTGAACCTGCGAGGAGAATGTGGTGCGTCTTGAAGGTCGCACTACGAGGGCTACGTCTGAGGCAGTGCTGCGGAGAACTCCAGGAGAGTTGCGACGGGTGGCCAAAAATGGAGCACAACCATTCGATCGAAGAGGGGTCCACATCCTACCCAGATGGTATAGATGGGTTAGGCCAAGCGTTGCGATGTTTATAATGCATAGTACTGTTGTAAGGCATGTACCTAAGGAGTCAGAAGTGCAGAGGACAGACCTTGGCCTTTGTGTCCGAGTTGCTCTATGCAAACCTGCAAATTTTTGCTATGCGTTAGTGTGCTGAAGCATACACACATGTTATGTTTACTACGTTACAGCATACCAGTGTATGCGGCTGTGCGAACAACTATCCTATAGGCAAATCATCCATGTAGTCCTGCACGGTGTATCCTAGGTACGTCTGGCCGAACCACTCGTGGTGCTCATGTAGGCTGAACTGAATGCCATGCGCGAATGTGGGCAACGCGTCTTCCAGATGCTAGGGCGAGTCAGGGTCACTATCAGGAGACAACCCTCGTTGCCCCGACAAGGACGTCCGGTCCTACGTCGTTCTCCGTGATGATGGTGATGATGGCTGTAGCAAGCTACTGTCCAGCTGTAAGTGCTGCAAGGAAAAGCGGTAGTAAGAGATATGTTGCAATCGAGTGCATGAACAAACAGTTGACAACCATCGTACCGCCATGCCGAGGTGTGTGGAGGACGAGCGACCGTAGTTGGGACGACTACTGGACTACGATGGACATGTGGAGGGCAATGCTGAGGGGGTGGTGCGGGACGCTGTCCTCCGTGATTGTGTCGTATGACTGCATCGTCTCTGTGGTGACCACAACTAATGGTCTTGATCACAGACCTCGCGTCATCATAGATGGTGCGCATTGCAGCAAGCAAGAGGTCAATCGAGTTGGCCCTCCTACAATGGAGAGCCTCAGCAGCTGTCGGACTCCGGAGCAACGACTCTGAAACCCTCTGTGTAAATTGCACTAGCCCAGGAACAGCTAGTGCACACAGCAAAACAAAGATACATATCTAGCCTAAGTCAATTAAGGACCGGTCTGTGAGCTATTGTTGCAAAGCTTGATCGTACTACCACAAGGTTGGTATGGGACAGCCCTAACTGATTAATTTACGGGTCCTAACCTGGGTCATGTAGTAGGATGAAAGTGAGCGTGGCGTAGGTCATGTGAAGTCTCACTCGGCTCAAGAGAGGATCCCGGTCTGGTGGATTCCTTACTGGGGTGAAACCTTAAAGTTGGCTTGGCCAAGTTGAAGGCTTTACATTGTAAAGACCTTGTTGTGGTCTCCTCGCCGCACACCAAAGGAAGTGTGTTAATCTGGTAGCAATATGGGATGATCGTGTCTTGTGGGTAAAGCTGTACAACCTCTGCAGAGTGTATAATCTATCCTGGATAGCCGTGCCCATGGTCATGGGTATGCTGAATAAAGTTTTTCATGGATTAGACTTTGTTTTCAAAATGGTTTATGAAAACCTGGTGGATGGATGGAATCCACGCTGGCTGGGAACGTGTGAAATCCACACGAGATCTTTTGGAAAGATGGTCCAGGTGGGATACCCATGGTTAGGTTAGTGTTTGGTCGGAGTCTGCACTAACGGTATTAATTTCCTTTACAAGTACTATTTTTTACTTACTGTATTAAATTCATCAATTTCAATCTAGTTACTATATTTCTTTAAATGTCGTTTTATGCAAAATAACCCTAAGAGCCTTCCATTGATGCCATTATCATTAAGTTGCATTCTCCGTGTGGTTTGCGGAGTACAAGTTTGTACTCACCTTGCTATCTCATATTAGAGGAGGATGACTTCGACTACGGTAAGGACCAGGACGAGTAGGACACGTCTTGCAGTCGACTGCTTGTTGGCAGGTTTGGGCTTCGCTGTTTACCAGTTTGCTTTCGCAATTATTTGCTTTATTAGTGTTGTCAATGAGCGTTGATGTAAGACTTGGCCATAAGGCCGTACTCTTATGTTTAATATATATGTTTGCTTGGTCATTTGCGCTCAATATGTATCTTTGTTTCGCTGTGTACACTATCTGTTCCTGGACTAGTGCGATTTACACAAAGGGTTTCGGAGTCGTTGCTCCGGGGTCCAATAGAAGCCTCGTCATGGATACGATGCATGCGGTCGTACTGCAACAAAACAAAGAACGAGTTAAAACATGTTGCCGCACAGGGTAAACTAGGAGTAATCTCATATCGTCTCATCGTGTCGTGCCACTCGGTGACAGTCTGGACCTACCTATACAACGACATCATGCATGATCTCTATTGGACGTTGTGGCGCTGGCCCAGTAATCCTACTGCGGGTGCATGGAACATACCACACAAGTTACGTAGTGTACGTCTCAAGATCGTACGGCTGTGGCTCATCCACAAGCTCCGTGTTCCCCCTGTCACACCACAGGTCCATCCACGGCTGTTGTGTGCCCCTCCAGTCATCGCTCCATTGCCCTCTCCTCGTTTTCTTGCAAGTTAATTAACACATTAGACAATTAGTAGGAGTACGCATTGATACATTAAGTAAAGTTACCGTGTAACGACGTACCCGTGGGTCTGCACTGCAAGAGGTCGTCCTGGTGGGGGTGGCACCTACTGGTACAGGCCAAACTGCCTCATGACTCGCTGTGGGTTGTATGGCTCGACGAAGTGTGAGAAGACCAGGTGGCAGGTTGTCAACCAGTACATGTGGTCTTGGTTGCATTGAGATAACAAGCCATAGGGGGCCATGTCTGCGATGAACTATGGAGTCCATGTCTACTAGACTATCTCGTCCTCGTGAAGAGTCTCGAACTAGTTGTGAAACTCCGCATATACATGCCTCGGCCTCTCCTTGGCCCAGCGTAGCTGAGCACGTGTCCAATGCATACCCATTGCGGGCCCATAAACGGAGTTGTCGCCATCACCCTGGTCGTAGAACTCCGAGCGAAACTTGAAAGGGTGTATGGCACTGAGGAAATACAGCCTGCCAACCAGGAAGTGCTCCCATGACCATAGCTGAAGGAGAATATAGCACACCGTAAGGACTAGCTTGCTGGCCATAGTACGTTGCGAGGTATCACACATGCCTCGGTATGTGGTGCTAAGGACTGCAGATCCCTAGCTGTATTACGGCACCTCGTCAAGTCAGGCGTCCACCAAGGACTCCACGAGGTGGATGTAGCTAGGGTGCACGGAGTCTCCCTGGGTGGTAGGAAACAGGACCCACCCGAACAGAAACAGCAAGTATGTAATAAAGTGTGTTTGCACTACCTCCTGAGGTGCGTCCACGAGGTAGGTCATATAGCGTCATAGCCACAAATGTGGCACACAAGATATGTTGTTCGAGATTGGGTGACCAAATTGGTGACCCAGATGGACCTTCCAGTCTGCTCGCTTGGGGGTTGGCAGTATTGCAACACCACACAACGGTAGAGCAGTAAGCATGGACATGTCCTGAAGAGTAACCATCATCTCGCCCTACCAGAAGTACAAGGTGTGAGTCTCCGATCTCCAACAATCAACGAGTGCGGACAGGAACACCGCATCGAACTAGAATGCATGTGGTAGATCCAACATGCGGGCAATGGGTAGCAACCCAGTGTCCCACAATAGTGGGATGTACCGCTGGTCTAGAAGGTAGTGCTCTCAGGGGCTCCTAAGGATCAAGCTTGGAAGGCCGACACCTAACGACCATGCCAGGCATCGATGCTACTCATCCCAATGGGGGTCTAGCAGCTCGTACGCCATCTCCTGTCGATGAAGGAAAATAAGTTAGTGAAGAATGACAACAGAATGTACAACAAATATAACGACAATGAAACATACCAATGAGAAGACACCCTATGTACCATGGTCCAACGTAGCAAGACATAAAGAAAATGTACATGTGAATATCACCCTATGATGAATTCACCAGGGTACAAAGGTTGCAAGCTAATATGCACGACATAAAGAAAATGTACACAACAAAACCCCTCACATATTGAAAGCACCTCGATAATATATTATTGGAGTGCATCACAATGCACAAAAACATGGAACCAACAATTAGCACAATAGAATTGTGTGTTGATTGCTACGGAGCATTGCTTGATGTCGACCTGTTTGGGCAGTGGCTGAAGGAGTGTCCAATCGTCTTGTAGAGTCTACACTTCAAATGCCAAACCCAATCCCCATACTGGCTATCATTCATATTGTTGTGGATGCGACGGTCATGTTGTCTTCCAGGGCCGGTGTGCTTGAGTGCATCGTTCGGCACCCACTTCACTTGCCCTGCCCAGAGGTCCCTATAGTGCAGGTTCACCCTGTATGAATAGAACTCCATACTCCAGGTTTCATACAGGTACTGCATGTCGTAGTACCTTGAGATATAATGCGTCAACGCCTGGCGCCATATCGCATATGTCGCATACACATGGGAGCATGACTTGTGTAGATGTTGCAGCTTGTTGCAAGTGCAAGATGCTTTCTCAGCAATTGTGCAGACCTGTCTGCGATCTCTCTAGTGTGACCCATCACATACTTCTACCTAAGGCAGATCTCGAACTTCTTCCTTATGTCATCCATGGTATGAGTAATGTGGGAACAAGCCTTCTCGATTTTCTTGTCCATGTATGCCTGCATTACCTAAGAGAAATATTTGCCTTCGTCCAGATGCTTCTTTGCCATCATAGCTCTATTGACAAAGTACCCGATAGAACGGTTCCAACTCTCCTCCATGATTGCTGTGATAGGCATGGATCTGACGCCCTTCAAGACACCGTTGCACACCTCAAACATGTTAGTCGTCTTGATTTCATACCTTGCTCCACCGGTGTCATGTAGCAAAGACCACATCTTTAAGTTAGGTGCGTTGGATTGAACCCATTGCATGAACTCCCCAACTCTCGTAGAGCCTTCCTCCGCTGCCCTAGCTTCAGCCTGGTCGGGACACCATACATGCTTGCCAGTCTCCTGATCAAGCTACCTCCACAAGGCCTCGAACTTCCGCTTTTGGTTCTGCATACAAAGCTTCTTGAACATCTTCATTAGGTCGTTGCTACGGAACCTTGTGTGGAAGTTCACCACGAGATGCCTTATGCACCTGCTGGTTACCACTTGCTGGCAGACTTTTCTTTTACAGTTACACAATTGTATATTTGAGAAGTCAAATAATTTGATTCCATGTTAAAATTATATTAGTAATACGATGATCCTACCACTGAGAAGTGAAAGGGAATAATGAATTTAAGTAAAGTTTTTCTTGTCGGACAGGACATTACTCACTGTATTTTGTTTTTTTCCTTCTACTTTCAGTCCAACTAGCAAATCTGAACAGCACCAACTATTAATGTCTACTGTTATTGCTCTTGTTGTATGTAAGTTCTCTAAGGTGAACATTTGATTCAATTTTCTTGCTTATGGCCTTGGGTAGGGCTTGAGACAATGCCAATGGGCAGTGGTGGATAGTCAATATTGGAAGGACACTTGATGAGGGGATATCCTTCCACCGAGTTGGTTCAAAGTAGTTGGTTGGATTACTTAGTGCCGCATGGTACTAGTTTGTCATGAAATCATTTGTTTATTGATAGCACATTGTATATTTTTGTTACACTTAATATTTCCTTTTCTCATTTGGTATGTATGACATGTACATTATGATTATTTCAAGGGCAGGGAACGACCTTAAGCCACACGATGGTGATGTTGATGCTGCTACAGTGCCATGTGCACTTGCTGCAGCGGTGTCAAAAGAACTAATCTTCTTCTGTTTAGGTGTTGTGTTGGAGAGAATTGTCTCTTAATGGAGTGTACATAGTATGAAATGTGGGAGCTTTAGGTTGTTCTGTAATCTGCATGCTTAACACTTACATAATAAAGCAGCGTACTGCATGAGATTGTTGTTGTGTCAAGTGGAATGTTTATTACAGTAGAGTTGTTTTGTCAACCACTGGAAGGTTTCTGTTACTGTTAGATCGACAACAAATATTTGATAATTTGGTAGCTATTTCTAAACAATGGTTAGTATCTTGGAATTCTGAAACGCCCTACATCATTGTTTTGCTTGTAGTTAATGTAGACTGTGGAAGCAATTTTTATGGGTGCCCTCCCCCCGGTAACTGTTGGATTATGATCCAACTGTAGATTAGGGTATGATCCAATGGCTGTGGGGGATGTCGTTGGGACCCAACCTACATAATAACACCTTGTTAATATTAACCCATGGTTATCTGAACTTGCTGTTCTTGGGTTTAGTGGACAGAAATTTTAAGGGCAATGTTTTTTTCTTCGCTTCCACTGCAGAGTTATGACAAGCACAAGTTGGTCCATCTATGCCCTTCAAATCTTTCTCGAGGGACATCTTATCCCCTCCTTGCTCTTTTGTTGTAAAAAGTTTTTCCAGCAAGAGATGGTGCTGCTCGGAGCGTATGGTACGGCTACACGAATTGTCTCTACGTGGGCATGATGTTTGATCGCATCAATTAATCAGCAAGTAATAGTGCAGTAGTTAGCATGATCATCCTATATATTACATGGATGCACTCTTGTCAATTCATGCAGTGATGGTTTGTAGTTTCTGATGCATATATTGTAATCTCTCGTCATTGATACTATGATGGTTTTGTCTATGCCATGGTTCCGTCGCCTTGTTTTTGAAGTATTCTGCCACCTTGAAGAGATAATTAAATAACAGTAAAAGAGCATATTTGGCTGTAGGATGCTGGATGCTTTTGTATAAAGTCCTCGTAAAGAAAAAAAAAGAAGTTTTTCTCGAAAATGCAAGAAGTGTTTTATTCAATTAAGAAGGAACAAACAACATAGCACAGAAGAGTAGACAGGGTTAGCAAGCCTAGAGAGCAGCTAACGAAAAGAAGTACAAAATGGGAGGGGGGAGGTGGGGAGAGCTAAAGCATGTCACCGTCGACCGACTAATAGGCAATAAAGAACCTAAAGCAACATTTTCTACCAAAGCCTAAACGTGGCATTTCTACTAAATGGAGTTCAGAAGAATGTCCAAATCAAAGGCAGTGCCTCTAAACCATAAATTGTTGTGCTCTTTCCAGATCATCCAAGGAATGAGCAAGCACAGGTTGTCTATTCCTTTTCTAGCATGCTTAGGGACGTATTTGCGGTCATAAAGCCAATGGTCACTCAAATCATCGGTGTTGGTGAAGAAATTAGCCGGGAAGTAGTGAGTCCAGTGCAAAACTCTGAACCAAACAACCTTTGTGTAGACGCAATGAAGCAGGAGGTGGTCAATTGTCTCTGGGTGCTGGTCGCAGAATAAGCAAGCTTCCAATGCTTGAATGCTACACCTACAAAGCCAGGAGAAGGTCCAGCAGCGATGGTGCAAGGCAAGCCAGACGAAGAATTTCACCTTCAGTGGTGCCCAACTTTTTCGCAGCAGTTTGGCGACAGGGAAAAGAATGGTGGCATTGAAGAGGGCCGGATAAGCTGAGTGAGCCGAATATATGTCGTTTGTTGCCCAACGCCAGGTGATCACATCATCTTGGTCAGGTTGAAGTTTGATTCCGGTGAGCATGTCAGTTAGTCAAAAACGTCCACTATGGACTGCAAGCTAAACGGGGGAGTTAAGTCCTTGATCCAGGCGTGGTTAAGCAATGTTGTGGCCACCAAGCTCTTGTATCTTTAGGATACCTTCACCCCTCTCCCAAAGGGACAGCAGAATCGCTTTGATGCTTTGCCCTTGAAGCCAAGGATCCGACTAGAATTTTGTTGTGGCGCTGTTTCCCAATGAATAACTATAGAAGCGCTGAAGAAATAGCAAATGTCCGTGTCGAGGGGGTCACCAAGGCCATGCCAAAGTGTTCCTAGCTAAACCCATGAGAGCCATTCCCAGCATAGACGGTAGGCCATTCCTGCTAGCTTAAAATTAGGGATACCAAGGCCTCCGAAAATGTAAGGACAACAGACCTGGTTTCAACTGATCAAACATTTGCCGGCGGCAGAGGTGTAACGCCCCCATTTCTGGAGACGGTACGGAACATCGCAACCGTACAGAATGTACAGTTATGACGTTCTAGGGTTACATGTGATCATCACAACAGCACCAGCTTACGCAAACGTACCAACTTTATTACATTATTATATTGTTGTTAATGTACACAGCGGGCGCGTAAGCCCATACACCACCATATACACACCAAAGGATCAACAGCCTGAGCGCGGCTAAATCCTAAGCCCAATCTTCTTCAAAGTAGATTGGTTCTTCAGGAGCGTCTTCTTCGACAGCGTCATCTTGCCAGTACTGGCCTTCTGTTTATGTTGTTTAGCAAATCATGAGTACCACTGTACCCAGCAAGTCACAGGGGTAAACCCTGGTTTACTATATGCGTGGTATTTCAAGGATGGGAGTATATTGGTTGTATTACAGGGGTGGATGCAGTTTTATTTGTAAGCAAGTAAAACTTGAAGATGTTTGCTCCTTAAGATCAGGGGTTTTGATTAACATAATCAGTTCATCAGTTATCACATTCAATCATCTCCAATCCTACTTATGCCTCGTTATTGGAATCACCCAATTAACACACTTCATTAACCGAAGCACGGCGTATTCGAATACCATGTGTTACACTCTGCAGAGTTGCTCAACTTTACCCACACGATCTCTTAACTCCGCGACGAGTTAAGAAAGCCGGTCGGTTCATCGCTCCATTCTTTATATAGACTCTACCGATAGCATCACTCGATCCACGGCTACAATTGCGCACATACTCTTCTCTAGCCGCTTGTGAGTGAATACTATCGTTGTTAGGTACCGCAGCATACCTAACTCCCGTCTACTGTCATCACAGCCTGTAGAGTTTCAATTGAACGGAGCAGCTACTAGACCAGTGTTGACAAGTCAACTCCTGTGGCCTGAGCGTTGACTATGTCTTTTACTTAGCACAAGGTTCTTGTCCTTACATTTTTCACCTGAGGCATCCAACCACATCCCCCTCTGTGCCCACCGGCACCACCACCCATCCATGCCAGCCTCTCACTCGGGCAAGGTCGTGGGCGTAGATCACCGCGTGATTTCCCACAGCACACCCTTCCCAGTCTTAATTCCTCTAAGGTAAAGTCGTGGGCGTAGATCACCACGTGATTTCCCACAGCACATCTTTACCTTAGTATCAGCTTTGAAATCCTACCGGCTTGCGGCCAACACCTTAGTAGTCCAAAGTTGTTGTATGCGACGATCATGATTACTTTAATATCATACATTATTTCTGACTAAGGTTGTCAAGGTGAATATGGCCATCAAGTTAAATGGGGCTTTTTATCAGTGGTAGGATTATCTAAGTAGCATGTCATTCTAAACATTTTATTTAAGCACATACATTTCACAATTATTCATAATGCAAAATACAATATTTAAGTATTGTAAACATTATGGGACTTCAATATGATCAAAAACATGTGACTTGCCTTGCTGGTCCGTAATCTCTACTATGTCGTAGATCTCGAGCGATCGGCTCGGCTCGAATCGGGACTTCACTACGTCGGAGGCTAGCGTAAACACATAAAATCATAACATAAGTTCCAACTCAAAATGAGTCCAAATCAAAGTAATTAACTCAGAAAGAGCCAATTAGCGTAAAATCTTAGCCAAGTATTTTAAAAGCGTGAGGATGGATATTTTTCTAGAATTGGCATTTTTAAATTGATGAAATTTGTATTTGGGATATTTGAATTTAGCAAAAGAGGAAAATTCAAATTTAGCAAATTTGAATTTGGAGGAATAGAGACCAGATTTGGACTCAGGGTATTTTTCTGGTCAAGATGGTGCCTTTTTGTATTTTTGGAAATTTTCTAGATTTTTCTATGATTTTTGGGGGTTTTTCTGGATTTTCTCTCGGTGTGAACAGTAATGGGCTCGGTCCGATGAACAGTGCGGCCCGGCCCGTGTGCACAGTGCGGCGGCGGCCGGTTTCTCGCGCGGGCGCGCCAGCCTGCTGGCTCGGCTCCGCCGGCCGGCGGCGGGAGCCAGCGCGCGTGGCGGCCCAGCCGCGCGCGGCGTGCTCTCTGCGGATGGGCGACGCGTGGGTGGTGCGACGGCGCGGATGGGGCGGGGCGACGCATTCTGGCACTCGGATGGAGCGGGCGCGAAGTGAGCGACGGGATTTGAAGGAGGCCGACTCGGATGGAATCGATCGGCGGCGGCGTCGTCGTCTTCCTCGGCGCTCCCGACTCGGGCGGAGAACGAGCGCGCCTCCACAATGGGTGGCGGAGGTAGCGACGCTTCCAGAGAATGGCCGTAGCCAAAAGGGACGTTTACTAGTGCCGGTTCCATTTGTGGGTTGCCGGAGGAGCTTGGGCGGACGGAGATGGTCGTGGGCTCTCGGGAAGGCAGGGACATGCCCGGCGGCGTTAAGAGGTGCCGACGGCTTTGCGACCCAATTGGCCGGCGTTTCACCATCTACGGAACTCTAGGAACTCATTGGCGGTGGCGGTGTAGCTCGGGGAAGGCTGGAGTGGCTTGGCCACGGTGATGGCCTTGTGGTCGGCGGCGAGCTTCGTGGCCCGGCCTCTGGGCAAATGCTCTTGCCCCGGCGAGACTTCCATCGTGTTTAGGGCTTAGATGCACACGTGTGGGCGCACGGAATTGGATTGGAATTGAGTAAACTCTTCAATTGGGTTTTAGGGCTCACCGGCGCAGGGGTGGGGATTGGCGGCGGTGGAGGCGGCGAGAGCTGAATCGGTGGAGTGGGGAGGGGAAGGGGGCTGCTGGACGGCGATCTACAGTGGCGAAATTCCTTTATATGGCGTGTCTGGTGGCGCTACTTGAGGCGGCTCGCGCCTTTCCCGCACGAGGAGAAGAGAAAGGTGAGTGGGGCGATGGCGAGGAAAGAGGGCGAGGTGGCGCGGTGACTCCCCCCGTTCTCAAGTGCTTCTCTGAGTTCCCAGGGAGAGAAGTAACGGGAAGGCGTGCGCTGGCGCCGGCGAGGACAGCGGCCTACCCGGGAGCTGCGCACGCGGGGAGGAGGGCAGGGGCGGCGTCTGTGGCGCGTGGGGCCGGCTCCCTCGTGGGCTTGAGCTGGAGGGGCCGTCTCCTCTGTCGCGCTGGCGGGGAGAAACGGCGACGTGGGCGTCGGCGACTTGAAGGGGGCGAGCGGGCGCGCGCAGCGCGCGCCGCCAAACGGCGGGAGGGCAAAAGGAAAGCGTATTTTCCATTTTCTTTCCAAATTGGGCAAGTTTTCCATTTTCCATTTGAATTTCCAAAAATTTTTAAAAAGGCTCAAATTTTGGGGTGTTTCAACCTACCCCCCCTTAGGAAGAATCTCGTCCTCGAGATTCAGCTGGCCTTGTAAACAAGTTGGGGAAGTCTTTCTGTAGTTCTGACTCCTTTTCCCATGTGGACTCTGTTGGTGTATGATTCTTCCATTGTACTCGGCAAAACTTAACATTCTTGTTTCTGAGCTGTCGTTCAGTTGTTTCAAGTATCTGTAGAGGTTCTTCTGGATATGTCAAATCTTCGAACAGTTCAATTTCTCCCAATGAGACTTCTTCTGTAGGTTGCCTCAGACACTTTCGGAGTTGGGACACATGGAATACATTGTGCACTCTGGTCATATTGGATGGCAATTGTACTTCATATGCCACTTCTCCCACTCTTTTTGTAATTTGGAACGGCCCAACATATCTGGGTGCTAACTTTCCTCTGACCTGAAATCTCTTGACTATTTTGAATGGTGTGACCTTGAGGTATACGTAATCGCCAACTTCGAAACTCAAATCTTTTCTTCTAGTATCAGCATAGCTTTTCTGACGGTCTTGAGCTATCTTTATCTTCTCTCTAATGATTCTCACATGAGCTTCTGCGTCTTGAACTATCTGTGGTCCAATACATTGCCGTTCTCCTGTTTCTGTCCAGTTTAGTGGAGTTCTACACTCTCGTCCATATAACGCTTCAAATGGGGCCATCTGAATACTAGCTTGATAGCTATTATTGTAGGAGAATTGTGCAAACGGTAAACAAGTGTTCCATGCTGCTCAGTAGACTATAGCACAAAGCTCGCAACATATCTTCTAGGATCGATTGGTCCTTTCATGCATCCATCGGTTTGTGGATGATAGGCGATCTTGAAAGATAAATCTGTGCCCATTGCTTCATGCAGTTTCTCCCAGAACATAGAGGTAAATTGAGCTCCTCGATCGGACACAATCCTGCTTGGAACTCCATGATACACCACAATCTTGGTCAGATATAACTCTGCCAACTTATCTTTCCCGTAGGTTTGCTTAATAGGAAGGAAATGTGCTACTTTAGTCAGTCGATCCACAATGACCCAGATAGCATCATATCCTTCTTTTGTCTTAGGTAGGCCAGTGATAAAATCCATCCCAATACTGTCCCACTTCCATTCCGGTATTGGTAATGGTTGCAGTAAACCTGCAGGCTTCTGGTGATTAATTTTTACTTGTTGGCAGACATCGCACTTGGCTGCATATTCCGCTATTTCCCGTTTCATGTTACTCCACCAAAACCGTCGTTTCAAATCTTTATACATCTTGGTTCCACCAGGATGTATTGAAAACTGTGAGGAATGAGCTTCTGATAGTATTAAGTCTTTCAGCTCTTGTTTATTTGGTATGCAATATCGCCCTTTAAAGGTCAGAATTCCTTGTTTGTCTTCAGTAAACTCAATTGATTTCTTCTCTTGGCTGCTCTTTTTCAGTTCTTGCATTTCTTCATCATCATCCTGAGCTGTTTTGATTTTATCTGTTAATAATGGCTGGATATCAAGGGCTGCTAGAATTCCGTGTTCAACCACTTCTAAATTGAGTTTTTGCATCTCTGTCACTAAGTGTAGAGGTTGGTCCAACTCACTGACCATACTGTGATACACTTTCCTGCTTAAGGCATCTGCTACTACATTTGCCTTACCCGGGTGATATTGCAAATCAATATCAAAATCCTTGATCCGTTCTAGCCTTCTTCTTTGTCTTAGATTGAGGTCCGGCTGAGTGAAGATATATTTCAGACTTTTATGATATGAAAATATTTCACAATGGTTACCCAACAGATAATGTCTCCAGATTTTCAACGAATGGATTACGGCAGCCAGCTCCAAGTCATGTGTAGGGTAGTTCTCTTCATGTGGCCTTAGCTGTCGTGAAGCATAAGCTACTACTTTCCTATTTTGCATCAGTACACATCCTAATCCTTGTTTGGAGGCGTCACAGTATATCTGAAAATCCTTCTCTGGATCTGGAAGGGTTAGGACTGGTGCAGTTGTCAGTTTGGTCTTTAATTCTTGAAAACTTTCTTCACACTTCTTCGTCCACTCAAAAGGTGTCTCTTTCTTGAGCAATTGAGTGAGTGGTCGGGCAATTTTCGAGAATCCTTCTATGAATCGACGATAATAACCCGCCAATCCTAGAAAGCTTCTCACTTCTGTTACATTTGTGGGTGGCTGCCATTCCATTACTGACTTAATCTTCTCTGGGTCAACTTTGACTCCATCTTCTGAAATGATGTGACCCAAGAATGAAACTTCTTTCATCCAGAAGTCACATTTGCTGAATTTTGCATATAGTTGGTGTTCCCTCAGCTTGGACAGGGCGACATGTAAGTGTTCCTTGTGTTCTTCTTCATTCTTGGAATAGATGAGTATATCATCTATAAACACTATCACAAATTTGTCCAGCTGTTCCATATATACCATATTCATGAGGTTCATGAAATATGGTGGTGCATTGGTTAACCCAAAAGGTACGACTGTAAATTCATAGAGTCCGTACCTAGTTGTAAATGCAGTTTTCTCCCTATCTTGCTCTCGGATTTTCAACTGATGATATCCTGAGCGCAGATCAATCTTTGAGAATACTTTAGCTCCTCGGAGCTGATCAAACAGATCATCTATCCTTGGTAGTGGATATTTATTTTTGATAGTTACTGCATTCAATCCTCGATAGTCTACGCACATCCGCTGACTTCCATCTTTCTTTTTCACAAATAGCACTGGGGCTGCCCATGGGGAAATACTTGGGCGTATGAACTCTTTTGCTTGCAAGTCATCTAACTGTTTCTTCAGTTCCTTCAGCTCCACTGCTGACATTCTGTAAGGGTGCTTCGCAATTGGTTGTGTCCCAGGAACTAATTCTATTGCCAATTCTATTGGTCTGTCTGGTGGCTTACCAGGTAGTTCCTCTGGGAACACATCGGGGTATTCTTCCACTATTGGCACTCCTGCTCCTTCATCGACTACGACACTGTGTATACCACTTTTCATCTTCTGAAGTAGTTCATGGTCTGTGTGGACCACTATCTCTTGGCCATCATCCCCAGTCAAGGTTACTGTCTTATGCTCACATCTTACTATGGCTTTATTTTTAGTTAGCCAATTCATTCCCAATATAATCTCTAGTCCCTTCATATCCAATATTAGCAAGTTTGCCTTAAATTTTAATCCCTGGATTTCTAGTGTGAGATTACCACACCCAAATCGGGATTCCATTTTTATGCCAGGTGTTTGAATGGCATAAAGTTTTGGCAAAGGCATAACGGCTATCTGATTCTTTGTCACAAACTCCATGGATATGTACGAATGCGTAGCACCAGGGTCAAACAAAACTAGTGCAGGTATGGAATTGACAGGGAACATACCTACAATAACGTCATTTGACCCTGCGGCATCCTCTGCTGATATGTGATTGACTCTTGCTTGGAGAATGAGGTTGCCTGTTCCCTTGCCTCTTCCTAGCTGATTATTCAACGATGACCCAGCAGGCACAACTATCACATTCCCTGACTGGTTTGGTGCTCTGTATTGCTGATTATTGTTTCTTCCTGTCTGTGGGGAAGCCCCAGCTTGAATTCTCGCTGTCTCAGATGGCAGATGTTTCTTAGGACAATTATTTCTGAAATGTCCCGGTTGCCCACAGTGAAAACAGTTATTCGTTTGAGGGCAGTTTTGTTGCATGTGGTTTCCGCCACATTTGAAACACTTGAGTGGTTGCTGCTGGAATCTATTGCCTTGTTGTGGAGCATTGGCTGGGCGTCTTGGTACTAGCATCACTTGACGACCAGTGAACTGCCGGTTCTGAGGTGGTGTCCAGGTTCTTGGTTTTTGGGCGTTGGAAGACGATGTAAATGGGGTTTGCATCGCCTTTCTCTTTCTATTATCCTCCATCTGTCCTCTAGCTTCTTCAGAATTGATTAAACAGTCCACCATATCAGACAGATCCCTGAAGCGCATCGCAGATATGTGATACTTCAGGGAGTCTTGTAGACCTGCCCTGAATCTTTCCATCTTCTTATCTTCAGTATTTACATCATCTTCTGCATATCTGGATAGCTCATTAAACTGGTGTACATACTCCATGACATTCCTTTTACCCTGCCTTAGCGCCAGGAATTCCCTGCGCTTAGCCTGAATCACTCCATCAGGAATATGTGCTTTTCGAAAAACTTCCTCGAACTCCTCCCAGGTGAATTCTTTATTGTTATGCATAGTCTGGTAATTAATCCACCAAGAGGAGGCTTGTCCTTGAAGCTGATGAGTTGCATATAGTACCTTCTCATTATCTTCACAGTGAATGATTTTTAGTTTTCGCTCAATGTCTTTAATCCAATCATCGGCAGCCATGGGGTCCGCCGAAGTGGAAAAGACTGGTGGCCTAGTCTTCTGGAAGTCTGCCCACTTCATGGTAGGTGGTGCTCCTGCTGAACTCATTCCTGGTGAACCACTTGAGTATGAGGTTCTTGTCATAATCTGTTCTAGCATTTTGGAATGCTGTTCTATAAGTTTGGTTTGATTCATCTCGGCTTAGTGGCGGTTTTGCTCCATTACTGCTAAGATATTGGCAATGGCATCTGTACCAGTTGCAGTGTTATTGGGTCCTGCTGGCTGGTTGCCTGGATTTGGTTCGGTGCCTGACATCTTGCTTCTGCATTAGATAAGTTAAGTTACTTCACCGCTGCTTTCCATCGCGTGTAGGAAGATAAGCAGAAGACAGAGTTTGGAGACAAGTCTAAAACAACTAAAGCCAAATTAATATATGTCGCAAAGACATTCCTTTAAAGCTAACAGCCAAATATAGTATTAACAACCAAAAGAACCAAGGTAGCAACCATACATTACATACTTTACACACTCAAACATAGCATCGTTACAATACCACGATCTACTACTGAGCTAAGTAGGGCACTTCACTACTTTTATTCTAACTAGACTGCCTCACTGTACAACCAAAATCCAACCATCTACCACCAAGGCCTAGCTACGTCCTGCGTCCTCCAAACGCTCACCAACCCTCGGTTGGTGGCCTGCTGTCAGTGTAGCGCACGACCTCCTCGGGGTCCTCCTCATCCCCAGCTGGTGGCGCTGGAGCACGCGCAGGCTGGAACAAGGAGCGGTACTCCGGAGCGGTCATGCGGCGTTGAGTCTGTGAAGGTCCGGGTGCATCGGGATCCCCACGTGGGCGGGATGGACCTGGCACATCCATGCCAACGGGAATCACCGGGTACACGGGGACTACTGGAGCCACAAGAGGCTGGAGCGGAACTAGTGTTGCAGGAACATCAGGGGACTCGTCGCAAGCTGATAACTCCCCCTCCTCTACCAGATTTCTCCGGTAGAGCTCCTGCTGTATCTCATATAGCTCTCTCTGGACGTGGCGTAGCTGTCCTCTCAGTGCGGACGACTCCTGGATCGCCCGCGAATACATCGTCTCCTGATGGACAATGTATCGCGCGGCGACGTGAAGGCGAGCATCATCCGTCTCCCTGGGGTCTGGGGTCAGGTAGGCCCCATCCCTAGGAACACGCTGAGGCACCAAGTCGTAGACGGTCTCATCAAACTCGGGGTCGTAGTAGTGTCGTAGGTGAAGCACGGCATCCCTAGCCGCGTCCTGAATCGCGTCCCATTCCTCGGTCCTCCGACCGAAGAACCTCCTCTCCCTGTCCGAACGGACAGGTAAAGGGACAAGGTCCACCCATGCCTTCCAGGCGACACTGTCGTCTGGCGCATGGCGAGACACATAGTGGAAAACTGGCTTGTGCCCGTTATCAGCGCCTAGGAACCTCTGCATGGCCCACAACCAATTGGGCCATCCCTCCAAACTAGCGGGGTCCGAGTAGATGAAATGGACCATCTGCTGAAACAAACATTTTTGAATATTAGAAGGCGTAAAACATTTGCAATTACTAAACTTAAACTATAATTTACTTAAAGCAAGGGAGCTAGCATTTAAGAAATACTATAACTTTAGCATTTCTTATATTTTATATAAAATCCTTTTTTTTCCCAACTAGATTTTGTCAACCCGAGACTCTCCTATTAGCTCTTAGGGTTCAACCTACAGTCAAGCAAGTGCGCTCGATACCACTCATGCGCCCCATTTCGAGAGGCGATGCGAACATCGCAACCGTACACGGAATGTACAGTTATGACGTTCTAGGGTTACATGTGATCATCACAACAGCACCAGCTTACGCAAACGTACCAACTTTATTACATTATTATATTGTTGTTAATGTACACAGCGGGCGCGTAAGCCCATACACCACCATATACACACCAAAGGATCAACGGCCTGAGCGCGGCTAAATCCTAAGCCCAATCTTCTTCAAAGTAGATTGGTTCTTCAGGAGCGTCTTCTTCGACAGCGTCATCTTGCCAGTACTGGCCTTCTGTTTATGTTGTTTAGCAAATCATGAGTACCACTGTACCCAGCAAGTCACAGGGGTAAACCCTGGTTTACTATATGCGTGGTATTTCAAGGATGGGAGTATATTGGTTGTATTACAGGGGTGGATGCAGTTTTATTTGTAAGCAAGTAAAACTTGAAGATGTTTGCTCCTTAAGATCAGGGGTTTTGATTAACATAATCAGTTCATCAGTTATCACATTCAATCATCTCCAATCCTACTTATGCCTCGTTATTGGAATCACCCAATTAACACAGCTTCATTAACCGGAAGCACGGCGTATTCGAATACCATGTGTTACACTCTGCAGAGTTGCTCAACTTTACCCACACGATCTCTTAACTCCCGCGACAGAGTTAAGAAAGCCAGGTCGGTTCACTGCTCCATTCTTTATATAGACTCTACCCGATAGCATCACTCAGTCACGGCTACAATTGCGCACATACTCTTCTCTAGCCGCTTGTGAGTGAATACTATCGTTGTTAGGTACCCGCAGCATACCTAACTCCCCGTCTACCTGTCATCACAGCCTGTAGAGTTTCAATTGAACGGAGCAGCTACTAGACCAGTGTTGACAAGTCAACTCCTGTGGCCTGAGCGTTGACTATGTCTTTTACTTGGCACAAGGTTCTTGTCCTTATATTTTTCACCTGAGGCATCCAACCACATCCCCCTCTGTGCCCACCGGCACCACCACCCATCCATGCCAGCCTCTCACTCGGGCAAGGTCGTGGGCGTAGATCACCGCGTGATTTCCCACAGCACACCCTTCCCAGTCTTAATTCCTCTAAGGTAAAGTCGTGGGCTTAGATCACCACGTGATTTCCCACAACATATCTTTACCTTAGCATTAGCTTTGAAATCCTACTGGCTTGCGGCCAACACCTTAGTAGTCCAAAGTTGTTGTATGCGACGATCATGATTACTTTAATATCATACATTATTTCTTACTAAGGTTGTCAAGGTGAATATGGCCATCAAGTTAAATGGGGCTTTTTATCAGTGGTAGGATTATCTAAGTAGCATGTCATTCTAAACATTTTATTTAAGCACATACATTTCACAATTATTCATAATGCAAAATACAATATTTAAGTATTGTAAACATTATGGGACTTCAATATGATCAAAAACATGTGACTTGCCTTGCTGGTCCGTAATCTCTACTATGTCGTAGATCTGAGCAGTCGGCTCCGGCTCCGGAACTGGGACTTCAGCTACGTCGGAGGCTAGCGTAAACACATAAAATCATAACATAAGTTCCAACTCAAAATGAGTCCAAATCAAAGTAATTAACTCAGAAAGAGCCAATTAGCGTAAAATCTTAGCCAAGTATTTTAAAAGCGTGAGGATGGATATTTTTCTAGAATTGGCATTTTTAAATTGATGAAATTTGTATTTGGGATATTTGAATTTAGCAAAAGAGGAAAATTCAAATTTAGCAAATTTGAATTTGGAGGAATAGAGACCAGATTTGGACTCAGGGTATTTTTCTGGTCAAGATGGTGCCTTTTTGTATTTTTGGAAATTTTCTAGATTTTTCTATGATTTTTGGGGGTTTTTCTGGATTTTCTCTCGGTGTGAATAGTAACGGGCTCGGTCCGATGAACAGTGCGGCCCGGCCGTGTGCCGCAGCGCGGCGGCGGTTTTCTCGCGTGGCGCGCGGCCTGCTGGCTCGACTCCGCCGGCCAGCGGCCGGAGCGAGCGCGCGCGTGGCGGCCAGCACGCGCGGCGTGCTCCTGCGGATGGGCGACGCGTGGGTGGTGCAGACGGCGCGGATGGGGCGGGGCGACGCATCCTGGCGCTCGGATGGAGCGGGGGCGCGAAGTGAACGGCGGGGATTTGAAGGGGAGGCCGACGCTCAGATGGAACTGGATCGACGGCCGAGCGTCGTCGTCTTCCTCCAGCGCTCCCGACTCGGGCGGGAGAACAGAGCGCGTCCTCCACAGCGGGGTGGCGGAGGTAGCGACGCTTCCAGAGAATGGCCGTAGCCAAAAGGGACGTTTACTGGTGCCGGTTCCATTTGTGGGTTGCCGGAGGAGCTTGGGCGGACGGAGATGGTCGCGGGCTCTCGGGAAGGCAGGGACATGCCCGGCGGCGTTAAGAGGTGCCGACGGCTTTGCGACCCAATTGGCCGGCGTTTCACCATCTACGGAACTCTAGGAACTCATTGGCGGTGGCGGTGTAGCTCGGGGAAGGCTGGAGTGGCTTGGCCACGGTGATGGCCTTGTGGTCGGCGGCGAGCTTCGTGGCCCGGCCTCTGGGCCAATGCTCTTGCCCCGGCGAGACTTCCATCGTGTTTAGGGCTTAGATGCACACGTGTGGGCGCACGGAATTGGATTGGAATTGAGTAAACTCTTCAATTGGGTTTTAGGGCTCACCGGCGCAGGGGTGGGGATTGGCGGCGGTGGAGGCGGCGAGAGCTGAATCGGTGGAGTGGGGAGGGGAAGGGGGCTGCTGGACGGCGATCTACAGTGGCGAAATTCCTTTATATGGCGTGTACAGCTGGCGCTACTTGGAGGCGGCTCGGCGGCCTTTCCCGCACGAGGAGAAGAGAAAGGGGTGAGCTGGGGCTGATGGCAGGGAAAGAGGGCGAGGTGGCGCGGTGACTCCCCCCGTTCTCAAGTGCTTCTCTGAGTTCCCAGGGAGAGAAGTAACGGGAAGGCGTGCGCTGGCGCCGGCGAGACAATGGCTGCCGGGAGCTGCGCACGCGGGGAGGAGGGCAGGGGCGGCGTCTGTGGCGCGTGGGGCCGGCTCCCTCGTGGGCTTGAGCTGGAGGGGCCGTCTCCTCTGTCGCGCTGGCGGGGAGAAACGGCGACGTGGGCGTCGGCGACCGGAAGGGGGCGGCGGCGGCGCGCAGCGCGCGCCCGCCCAAACGAAGCGGGAGGGCAAAAAGGGAAAGCGTATTTTCCATTTTCTTTCCAAATTGGGCAAGTTTTCCAGTTTCCATTTGAATTTCCAAAATTTTTTAAAAAGGCTCAAATTTTGGGGTGTTTCAAGAGGAGCATCCTCCGGCCCAGAGAAAAGTCCTACACATCTAATATATGGCTCTAATAGCCCAAGCAGGAAGTATGGTTGCGAGCAAAGGATAAGTGCCATCGTAGAAAGGGTTGGCTTGACGATGACCAAATGGCCTGCTTTGGAAAGCAAATTGGCCTTCCAGGAGGGAAGGCTAGCAAAGATCTTGTTGAGGAGTGGGTCAAGGTCTTGCCTCCTTAACTTTCCTCCAATTGTATAAAGTTGTGAATGTATGGGATCATCAAACTACATTATAGAGCAATATCCAACGTTATTATTTTTCATGTCAATGAAGTATACTTATATATAGATATTGTCATAATGGCAAGCCAATGGAAACTAAGCGTATGAAGATAAACTTGAGTTGGCAGAAGCAGACATGGTTACGGTGGCTCAACATGTTAAAATAGTAAGATTCTTTTTATCCCTTACAATGTACAGACATGTTTCTAGTTAAATGCCATGTTTGGCTATGGCTTATGGCTTTTTTTACTGAAGCTGGTTTATTTTTCACTGTAACTGATAGTGACTTATTTGGCATAATTAAATTTAAAAAATTTTAAAATAGAAAAAATATGTTAGCCCATCTCGTATAATACAAACGAATACGGAAAAAAGAACCGACAAAAAAACTCAAAAAATCGAAAAAAAGACAAAATTATAAATAGTGAAAAATAAGCCGGAAGTAAAAAATCAAAGCCCAATCGAGCGGGGAGTCACCAGCTAGTGCGGTGCTAGTTGTGTTTTGCCTAATTTCGGCTAAAAAGGCTACAACTATTAATTGCAAGTCAACATCAAAAGAACTGCTCGAGGAGTAGTACTGTAGTAGCTAGTGTATTCCAGCCAACCAGACTTATGTTCTCAATTAGTGTATCCCAGCTAGAGATGGTAATGGATACCCGATACCCGAATACCCGACGGGTTTTACCCGATAAAGAGACGGGTATGGAAAATTTTATGTACCCATGGGTACGTTATTGGGCGAAATCCTCTACCCGCCGGGTAGGCGTGCGGGTGTGGTATATACTACCCATACCGCCTACCCATGAGTAATGAATACCGCATTAGACAACTAGACATCCCACTCAAATGTTAATTTTATTATCTACTTGTTGTTGATTGTTTATTTGTTTGTCATATGTTGATATAGTCATGTCAAGCATGTTTATGTGATGTACTAATTTTGATCATTAGACGCTTTTGTGCTTGGCATGTATGATTAATGAATGTCTAAATTGATGATATTCTTATGTGTTGAACCGGGTATGCTTGCGGGTACGGATTACCCGTCGGGTAGTAATACCCGCGCGGGTACGGGTATAGGTAAATTTTTCTACCCGCGTGCGGATACGGGTAAGCCGACGGGTAAATTTACACCTAACGGGTATGGGTATGAAATGGCAATACCCGATGGGTATTTACCCATTGCCATCTCTAATCCCAGCCAAACAGATTACATGCTTTCATTTACTTTAGTTTTGCAAACATTACATGATACTCTCACTACTAGCTAGGGCACTAATATTTTTAAGACTTTGATAAGGCCAGTCTCAGTGGAGTTTTATAGAGTTTTATGGGCATTAAATACGCTGACATGACACTGTATTGATGAAGAGAGATGATAAAAGTTTCATGGGAGTAGAGAGAGTTTCATGGGGATGAAACTCTTCTGCACTGTTTCCAAAATATGAATGTGTTGGAAACTAGGACATGAAACCTCCACTGAGACTAGCCTAAGTACACTCATGCTAGGTACTTAAATACTAAACCATGGTTAGGCTAGGAGTGAGCCAATCTAGCGTAGAGTCGAGGGGCTGATTGGCTAAATCGTTTTAGTATACCTTACATGGGACCCATAATGAAAAGGGCTTTTTTTTAGGGAGAAAAGGGCTGTTATATATTGTGCAGGTTTAGTGCCTATAACTAGGGTTAAATCAAGGTCGGATTCGATATCCCAAATAATGTGGATTTTCAAAATCCTAGACTAGCTAGATGATTACAGTTTTTTAGGGAAGATTAGGAAATACTAGTTTAGGAATGGTCAAGTTAAAGTGTTAAACATAGTAATAACAAAGGCCCATGGGCCAGCTAGGTGCACAGTTAAATTGCGGCCAATCCTATGCCCCAAATTTTCCCGTTCCATGTGTGCGGGAACTGAATTATTTATTAAAAAATCCTATAAAATTCATACGTTCCAAACATACCCAGAAAATGGACCAGGATAGTGTTGTGAGTTAGTGAAGTTCTCATTTAATTTTCTAGTGACATGACTAGTTGGGTTCGGTTTTTTTTTCTTCAGCACAAGAATTTTGTAGAAAACATATATAGTGATTCATCTAGGATTCATGTGGAAATCGTGCATTCCAAATGGATTATAATTGTACTACCAGACTAGAGTTGGATTAGACTAGGTTAGGTTTCTGGTCGAGCCATAGTCCGCTACCAGACCTAAGTTGTGATCAACATATATTTATCTTATCTTTTTAATATCACCACAGTACTTAAGACATGGTTGACTAGATTGGAGGATATGATAAGTGCTACATACATGAGCATCGAACATTGAACTAGCAACTAAAGCCACTAAAGCACTTTTTAAAAAAATAATTGGAGCAACCAAGCAACCATTGTTACAAAGGGATGACAAATTGCCAATTAACGCTGTTGTAAGCTAGCCAAACTGAGCAAAGAGCTCACTCTATCGATCTCACACACACACCATCTATACATCCACAATCAAATAGTAAGATTAAACGTATCTCCTTTGTTTTGAGAGTTAGAAATTCCCATCAATAATCTTTAAATCATAAAAAAAGAAAAATTCTAGAAATTATCAATAATCTTTAAATCATAAAAAAAGAAAAATTCTAGAAATTATCTCATTAATTTGCATCTCCTTTGTTTTGAGAGTTAGAAATTCCCATCAATAATCCTTAAATCATAAAAAAGAAAAAAATAGAAATTCTCTCATCAACCGAGAGAACAAAGAAAAGATCTCAAGCGTTCAAGAGATGGCCCACATATTATTATAATGGTGAGGATCCCTTTTCTTCATTAATCAGATTAGAAAGGAAACTCTATCCATATTCGTGATTAATAAATCCAATCTATATTAGTAAAAAAAATCTATCTATGTACCACCGGACTACAACTCCAAAACAGAAAAAGCAAGCAAACAAATTCCATCTATATATTAAACGGGTGCAATTCCAAAATGGAAAAATACTAAAGACTAGCCATGTATCCGAACATTGCAACGAAATTTATTAGTTATATAGAAAATTATGCTATAGAAGAGAGTTGCTCTGGCCAGTTGAGAAGTGGAGAGTGGTGAGAAATCAAAAAAATGGGATGGTTGGAGGAGAACGAACGTACGATTACTAACCCATTCTTTTATAATAGTAACTACTAGTAAGATACCCGTGTATTGCAATGAAATTTTTAAAGAGAGTAATATATATTAGCAAATGTAATCCAAAATTATACCATGAACATCAATTTTCTATAGGAATGTGCAATTAATGTGGGGACACGAGGAGCTTCCTATGTGCCTGAGAAGGGAACCAAAAGGAACAATATCCCTATTAATATAAAATTTTGAATTTGCCTTGATACGTTCACGTGCGATGTCACCCTATAAATGGAACCATTGTCCAAACCAATGGCGATCAACAGAATAGGAAGGGCTTCTTCTAGAACCATAAATGACGTGATCTGCAAAAGCTAACAAAATATGCAAATTAGACTACAAAATAGGATGCTATTATATGCGTTATATATCCAATTTTTTTCTAAAAGAAGACCAGAAGACGTAACCAGCTACGGGTTCAACAGGAGAGTTTACCTTTGCCTAAGGAAATTGATTAGTGAAGATCCGCAAAATTTGAACACAGAAAAGGACTACTTGTACTTGAACCCTCTTCTTCGGACAGATCACCGACGATGACTATGAAGATGCCTGATCATCATCTCCAACCGTGACAAAAAAAATTTATTGATCATGCAGAAACGATAAGTTGTAAATACCATATTTAGCTATTATTATCAAATAAAATGACATGAATAAACAAAACACAGAAAGAGATAGTACATATGTTTAGGCAAGAAATTAGTGACAAAAGATAAGTAACCCTTTTGTCAATAAGGACATAGATAGCAAACAACAAATAATAAATGCTATTGGCAGCCCAATTGAATTGAACATTACTTCTTAGAATAGTGCATTGGATAAGCTGGAATAAACAAATTCCATGATCAGAACCCTTGACAAAATTAAAAAAATCAACTTATCCTATGCATCAACTAAGATCTTATTCAACATGGATACTCCCCACCCCCATCACAACCCATCAAAAACATTTACGCAAAATAGATTAATCTATTTTGCAACGAATGTAAAAAATCTACTAAAATCTTGTTTGGGAGACCAAAATCCCTAAACCATCCCTGTGGATGGGCATGGATTTTAGTTCAAAATCCCGGCTCATCCATAGGGATGGGGCAAGAATTTTAGGATTCCAAACAATGCCTAACTCTTGATCAAAACCCCACAACTACCATCAAACTAACAATCTTTCCGCACCATCCCCTTACAACAAAGGAACATGCAAACATTGGGTACCCTATTTTCCACTTAATAATCAGCTATATATATATATATATATATATATATATATATATATATATATATATATATATATATATATATATATATATATATATATATATATATATATATATATATATATATATATATATATATATATATATATATATATATATATATATATATATATATATATATATATATATATATATATATATATATATATATATATATATATATATATATATATATATATATATATTGAAATGGGACACCTAGGTGCCTGAGACACCTAGGCTCCCTGTAGTTAGATTGCTTTTAGATACGTGCTAGAGCAATGGTATGTATGGTATGTAATATATTAGGCATGCTAAATCAATCATGGAAGGAAAGTCTTAATCATGGATGGAAAGTCTCAATCACACTAGCACGCATCTAAAAGCAATCCAAAGGTAGGAGACTAGGTGTCCAGACACCTAGGTGCCCTCTGTTATTTATAATATATATATATATATATATATATATATATATATATATATATATATATATATATATATATATATATATATATATATATATATATATATATATATATATATATATATATATATATATATATATAGGAAAAATATCTATATGCCAAATCTCATAAATAATTTTTCTGCATTGTTCAGAGTTGTGTGACATTGTGAGGCTGCTTATCATCCCATCTGGGATTGGTGATCCATGTGTCCACTACCCATAATTAGCATTTGATTTCTACTTGTTTCTTTTGCCCCCTATTTATGCATGATTCAGTAGTACAAAACACTAACAACAAATCTATCGAATAATTCCATAGTTACAGATGTGTTTTCTTGTCCATACCTTGAGTTGTTGGAGGAAGAGGACAAAGAAGGTGTAGGCCTAGAAGCCATGGGAGAGGTGGAACCCATAGTTGAGAAGCCCCACGGTGCCATCATCACAGTCGACCGCGACGTGGCCTTAGCCACCCAAGCAGGTCATGCGACCCGCGATCTCGGCCAGCGATGGATTCAAGGGACAACACATGTGACTCCACTAACAAGGACTTCTACAGCGATGGCGAGGCCGGCCTCACCCTCAATGACGACGGGTGACAGCGCGAGGAACGGCGAGACCACCTTACAAAAAAAAGAGAATCACTTTTACAAAACCAAGGACCAAATGCAAAGGAAACAGCAAAATTCTTACATGATTTCTGATCCTTTATCTCAATCTTTGAGGACTTATGTTGTTGTTGCTGTTGTTGCAATGGTGGTGGCCATCGTTCTCCAAATCCAACTGCAACAGGAACTTCTTTTGATTGAGCTCATCCACCAGAATCCTTTGCACCTTCTCATCCTCCAGATTGAACTCCAGCCCTCTCCGAGTCTGCTCAACATCTTTTTTTTCTCACAAATTCCTCTCCCCACCTAAAATTAAACAAAAAAATGAATAAAAAAGATCCATCAGAATCAAACGTCCAAGCTCCTGCCGATGAGGCCAATCAAAAGAATTGGATAAACTAAAGTGTGCACCATGTCCATCTCAAAATCCAGTCCCTTCTTATACACATCAAGTGTTGTGATAATCTTCTTGCATGTCATAATTATCTAATGCATGAACTATCTGGATATTCATAGACGTTGATCATTATCTTGAGAAGCATGTGCTGTCAACATATACAAGAGTTTCCTGGAGCATGCATGTTGGCAAGCAAGTGTTTAGTGGCAAACAAGTAGTTTCCCAGAAGCTCTTCATTCTTAGCTGTTGAGCATCATGTTAACATGAAGTTTCTAGCTATATGTGGCATGTATGAGTTGTGATATTTATGTATCAAAGTCGATTCAATTCTCTATAACTACCACCTAAACCCCTTTTTGCATCGGAGAGAGATATGGAGAAATAAGAGGAATAGAGTAATGTAAGCACTCTCTTCTTCCACAACATCTTCTATCTTTAGCCTTTCTCCACAACAACTTAACTTCTCCTGCCCTCTTACATGTGTGTCTACTACTTGATGTGTTAGTCTAGTGCAACACCCCTTTGTTTTTGCCGCTCAAACACCTCTTTGCCTTCTAGCTTCCCATTTCCAAGTATCAACAGTTGGTATCAAAGTTCCAGATGATATCGTAGACACTGATGAAGTGTGATACCAGCGACACTACGATGTCAGATGCAACCAGGAAGGAGAATCCGATGGCTTTGCAGTACCCTCTCCTGAAGACCACAAATTATGCGGTGTGGTAGATCAATATGCATGCCTACATAGAGACGCAAGGCGTATAGGACGCAGTTGAAGATGAAGGAGAGGTCGACAATGTTGGAAATATGCCCTAGAGGCAATCATAGAGATGATGATATTTCGTTGTATCCATGATTTAATAAATGTTCCTTGAATATTGCTTTTGTGTTGATTAACAAGTATGTGACTTGTTTGTGAAACTCTTTACTTATATGGTTATTCTAAAGTTGTCCCTAGTCGGAGTTCATGTGAGGACACACGTGAATGATGGATTAGCACATGTATCGGTTGATGACCATGTTTCACAGGTCATAGACATGGAGATGTCAAACCAATAATGTGGACACATGTGTAGAACATGGGGTTGGACCGACCCAACATGAGACATAGCTATTATACTTATGATTCTCTCTACACAATGTGTACGCCTTGTCCTCGGACACGAGATTGTCGCATGTACTTGAGATGTGAATCGACCTACTTAGGGGCTATCAAACGCTACTCAGAATGGCGAGTAGTTATAAAGATAGCTTTGGGTTTGTCATGAAGCATGCTGCGAGGCATGGTCGGTCGAGATGGGATTTGCCCTCTCTACGAGAGAGATATCTCTGGGCCTCGAGTGATCGGATTAAGAAATGCATGGCCATGCTACTTAAGGTTAAGAGTCAACCTAGTAAGGGATTTGAATCACGGATCGAGAAAGACTGGTCGACTTGGAGCTCGACCAGAATATCGTGAGACAAAAGGATTGGCATGTACATAACGTTGTGATGGTTCGTCCGATATGATCTTTATGTGCGTTTAGGAGTTGGCACGTCTTGCTAGAGGCGCTACCAACTATTGACCGAGTAGGTATACTCGCGTCATGTCTAAACATACGTGAACCTATAGGTCACACACTTAAGGGTGAAGCCTAATTCGGATTGGATCCGAGTTAGATCGGGTATTGAGTCCTAATGGGCCTCTATTCGTAGAAGCCCATTGTAAGGACGTCTATAAAGGAGGGCAAGGGCGCACGGGGTTGGGGTAGAGAAGTTTCGTGACATCCTCAAACCCCGCCGCCACCCTCCCATGCCACTCGTCGCTCGCGCGGATCTAGTAATCCGGCGTGCGTCGCTCTCCCGTGCGTGTGGATACTTTTGGCGGCGCTGCATCGTAGCGTTTGGGCGAACCACAATAGAGGAGTTGTACGTGGGGCGCGCGCGTGGGCGAGGAAGTAGTACGACTACTCGCTCCGACGTCTTGCATCAACTTAGTACGACTACTCGCCTGACGTCTTGCATCATTCCGCACCTGCGCGTCTAGTGGTAAGACCGTGATCTATAACTGCAGTGATCTTGGTTTACGGGTAGAAATTTTAATTTGCGCTAGTGTAGCCTACCCGTAGCACTTCAGACAACTGGCGTGATAAGATGGCACTTGCAGCCATCTATCAAGGGGTGAGCAAGGAAACACTACTCCTCTCAGAGAAGAAGACAACCAAAGAAGCATGGAATATGTTAAAGTCCATGTATGTGGGGGCTGATCGTGTTATGAGGGCAAAGCTCTAGACCCTCAAAATCAAATTTGATGGGCTCTAGATGCGTGAGGGGGAGTTCGTGGATGATTTTGCAATGAGAATCACCACGGTCATCAGCAATATGTGCACACTCAGGGAGAAAAATTGAGGACTCCAACGTGGTGGAGAAGGTGTTATGTGTGGTGATACCAAAGTTTCTGCAAATGCTTCTATGTTGGAGCAATTTGGAAACTTAAAGAAGATGTCGATCAAGGAGTTGTTCGGTCGACTCAAGGCACATGAGGAGCAACATTGAGGTCATGGCGGCAAGGAATATGAGCACATATTGCTGACTCGTGCTGATTAGGAGGCCAGGTCAAGAAAGAAAGAGGGCGAGGGTTCTTCCAGAGGATCAAAGTGGAAAGATAGTAGAGGTGGACGTGGCTGTGGATGAGATCATTGTCGTGGACGTGGTCATGGGCGCAAGACAGTGAGCACACCAACGACTCCCATAAGAAGAGCTTTAAGTTTAATAAAGCAAAAGTGCACTGCTACAACTGCCAAGACTACGACCATTTTGTGTCCGAGTGCCACTCGAAGAGGGTAGAAAGGGTGCACTTTGTAGAAAAGCACAATGACGATGAGCCTACTCTCTTGTCAGTGGAAACATGTGAGCTTGTGCAATCCACTAAGAACAAGTCTGAGCATGTGTTGCTCAATGAGGAGAAGGTGAACTCGAAGCTTAGAGTCAGAGAAGACTACAAAACCAAGATGTGGTATCTTGATACCGGGGTCAGTAATCACATGACCTAGTGCAGAGAGATGTTCACTGAGCTAGACACTAACATACATGGCTCAGTGAGGTTCAGTTATGGCTCGGTTGTGGATATATGTGGTCGTGGTTTGGTCTTATTCCAAACTCAAACCCAAGAGCATAAGCTGTTAACGGATGTATATATTATATCCCTCAGTTATGAAGCAATATCTTGAGTTTACGCCAACTCGATGAACATGGTTGCAAAATCATTATGGAAGATGGGCATCTTCAAATCTTCGATAGGGAAAAAAGGTTGCTGGCCAAAGCGAGAAGATCCCAAATCAGTTGTATGTGCTAAATCTCAATCAAGCACAACCGGCTTGTCTCCTAGCAAGGTATCAAGAAAAGGATTGGTTGTGGCATGCACGATATAGTCACCTTAACTTTTGTGCATTGAGGGATCTCTCATGCAAAGGCATGGTTGATAGTATGCCAGAAATCAACCATGTTGATCAACTGTGAGGGATGTATGGCAGGCAAGCAACGTCGCACACCATTTTCCGTCGATTCGACGTACCAAGCAAATAAGCTGATGAGTTGCTACATGGCGATTTGTGTGGCCCTATAACACCTGCAACTCTGGGAGGTAACTAGTATTTTTTTGTTGTTAGTTGATGGTTACAGCAGGTATATATGGATACAGTTACTCAAGACAAAGGATGAAGCCCTGGACATGTTCAAAAAAGTGAAGCCTTTAGCTAAGATGGAGGTTGGCCACAAGGTGAAAGTCTTGAGGATGGACCATGTCGGTGAATTCACATCAAATGAGTTCACACGCTACTGTGACGAGCTAGGACTGCAATAGCATCTCATGGTGTCATACTCACCACAACAGAATGGAGTTGTGGAGCATCGCAACCAAACTGTGGTGGCCATGGCAAGAATCTTGCTAAAAAGCAAGAACATGCCTGAAGCATTCTAAGGAGAGGTGGTGTCAACCATTCTATATCTTTTAAATCACGCGCCAATGCAAAGCTTAGATGGGATGACCCTGTGTGAAGCCTGGTACAAGAAGAAGCCAAACGTAATACATTTTTGAATTTTTAGTTGTTTGGCATATGTTAGAACAACTGATCCCCACCTCACGAAATTGGCGGATCAAAGTACTCCTATGGTATTTCTTAGATATGAACGGGGATCTAAGGTCTACCGTGTGTATGATCCCAAGAAGAAGAAGTTGCACATCAGTCACAATGTGATCTTTAATGAGGAAAAGAAATGGGAGTGGGAGGCAATCTCTAGATAAATTCATGTTTTATCATGTAATGGTGAAGTGTTCACTGTGTTCTATGATACTAATCATACAACTAATACACCGGCTGAAGGCATTGAAAGCGTGCAATTCACCGGACCACCTAGTCCAGCGCCAAGCAGTCCAAGTGGAGGTGCGAGTACTGGTCACGCTATGGAGGAGACAGGAACACCGGCACAAAGCTCATCACCGATGATAAGCATTGAGGGCTCTGTTGTGTCATCATCATCACATTCAGAAGAGCCACATCATTTCCGATCTCTCTAGGAGATCTATGAAGTGGAACCGAACTATGCCAGTTTGTGTTTGTTGATTTCTAAAAAACCAGCAAACTATGAAGATGCTATGAAGGAGGAATGTTGGTGACATGCAGTGAATAAAGAAATGAGATCCATTAAAGAAAATAACGCATAGGAGCTAGCTGATCTACCACCCGATCATAGCGTAATCGGTTTGAAATGGATCTATAAGGTAAACAAAGATTCACATGGTGCAATAGTGAAGCACAAATCTAGGCTTGTGGCAAAAGGGTATGTCCAAGTCAGGGAGTGGATTATGAAAAAGTTTTTGCCCTAGTGGCAAGACTTGAGACAGTGAGGCTCCTCACTGCATTGTCAAAAGAAGGTTGGGAAGTGCATCACATGGATGTTAAATTAGCATTTCTCAATTGTAAGCTTAAGGAAGATGTGTATGTGATCCAACCGCTTGGATTTGTTGTGAAAGACAATGAGCACAAGGTATTAAAATTAAAGAAGGCACTCTATGGGCTTAAGCAGGCGCCAATAGTGTGGTATGAAAAATTGGACAAGTCATTGGTGTCACTTGGGTTTGAAAGAAGTTCATTAGAGCATGCAGTGTACAAAAGAAATCGTGAAGAATCAATCCTGCTCATTGGTGTATATGTTGGTGATCTAATTATCATAGGATTAGATCTTAAGTAGATTGACAAATTCAAGATGGAGATGAAGAGTTTGTTCAACATGAGTGACTTGGGATTGCTAAGCTAGTATCTCAGTATTGAAGTGAAGCAAACTCCAGTTGGAATTTCCTTATGTCAATCCTGCTATACAGCTAGGATTTTGGAGAAGTGTGGCATGAGCGGGTGTAATCCAAGTAAAATTCCCATGGAGGCAAGATTGAAGTTGAGTAAGAAGAGCACTAATCCTCCTGTTGATGCAACAGTTTATAGAAGCATTGTTGGTAGCTTGAGATATTTGATAAACACAAGGCTGGATATAGCCTATGCTGTGGGAATAGTGAGTCACTATATGGAAACTCCCACAATACAATACATGGCAGCCATGAAGCATATACTAAGGTATGTAAGAGGCACTTTGAGTTTTAGTTGTCATTATGAAAAAATAGAGAAAAGCAACTATAGTTGGTCGGGTATAGTGATAGTGATTTGGCCGGAGACGTTGATGATTGAAAGAGTATTACAGGAGTTATATACTTCTTTGGTTCAAGCCCAATTACTTGGGTTTCACAGCAATAGAAGGCAGTGGCATTATCATCATGTGAGGATGAATACATTGCCGCTACAACGGCTGTGTGTCAAGGCATCTGGCTCAGTCGATTGATGAGTGATATGAAGAACAAAGAAGCAAGTAAAGTCACACTGATGGTGGATATTAATTCTACAATTTCTCTCTGTAAGAATCCCGTTCATCATGACAAGAGCAAGTATATTGACACATGTTATCATTTCATCCGTGAATGTGTTAAGAGTGGCAAGATAATAGTGGAATATGTGAAGATTGAAGATTAGCTTACCAATATATTAACCAAGCCACTCGAATGTGTGAAGTTTTTGGAAATGCAACATAAAATTGAATTACAAGATGTGAAGAAGAAGCAACAAGATTAAGAGTGAATGTTATGATAATCTTGTTGTGTGTCATAATTATCTAGTGCATGAACTATATGGATGTTGGTAGATGTTGATTATTATCTTGAGAAGCATGTGCTATCAACATATACAAGAGTTTTCTAGAGCATGCATGTCGGCAAGTAAATGTTTAGTGGCAAACAAGTAATTTCCAGGAAGCTCTTCATTCTTAGCTATTGAGCATCATGCTAACATGAAGGGGTGCACGTCTGGCATGGTGACCCACGAATCAGCTGGTCCCTTTAGATGAGTAATTATCTTTAACTTTAAAAGGTATTTTTCTATGAAGAAAATGGATAATGATCATTGAGTCCATTTTTATAATAGTAAAGATAATAATCCTTTATCATCCGTATATATCCCCAGGCTAAAAATAGTAAAGATAATAATCCTTTATCATCCGTATATATATATCCCCAGGCTCCCCTTTTTTCCTACGTCTCGGTGCTCACCAACTGCAGCATCCTTTGATCCCTTTGGTATGCCCAGGTTGGCAGCACGTCTGGATTCAGAACACTAAAGGTATGCTTGCTAAATACCTCATTGAATGAGAGAAAAAGAGAAAGATTTGTATCATTTATTTTGATGGGTACAGATATAACAACATATATTAATAATATGTATATTAGAACTGTTATAGTTGTACAGGGAATACAACGATAAATACTAGGGTTGTATGACAAGTATAAGTAAATTTTCAAATAAAAACATATATAGTGCAGTATCTAGCCGTATAATTGCGCGGAAAATTTAGATAGTTACTTTAAGTGCATGGAATGCCCTGTCTTACGAAATACATAGGACAAGACAGAGCAAGGTAGCTTCTTAATTGGTATTATTTGTGTGCGTAATTACCTATACCTTCGTATGGTCGTATCTAATGATTAGACCAAACTTCACAGGCTTTTGCTTTTGCTTTTGCTAAGGAGCCGAAAAAGAGGGAAGGCATGCAAAAGGCATTGGGCTTGCATGCAAGACAAAATAAAGCTCGGACAAACTTCTAAAACCCATACTTTACTCACACAAGTAGAAAGGAAAAGAACATAAAGTTTTCAAGCGCTTCTTTTGAGCACAGATTTAGTTTGCAAGTACATCAGCATATGTAGAAGAAGCTAATGCATGCCTTCTTTAGGCAGTCTAAGATGATTCCATCAAAAGCTGGGCTAAGAATGGCATAGCAATCAGTGTGTGACAACTTAAAGTACACAGCAAAGTACAGGACTGGTGATTTAGTCTCTTTTTTCCTTAGAATCGAAGCTGTACGGTTCATACGAAGCAGTGAGCAATAGATCGGACTGAACGCAGTGAGCAATAGATATAGGATCGACTGAACGCAGTGAGCAATAGATCGGACCATATATATATGTACTGATGAGAATGCAGATGCGAGATGACGCCCGGAGATTCTGGTCGGTCCATGATCTCTCTCTGTCTCTCTAGTCTTTACTACTCTCTCTTCTTTACTAGCTTTCCTCATGCACTCCATTGCTCCGGCTAGCTTTTGCACAATGATCAAACGCCTCGATCGAGTTGCACCTCTCCTCGATCCCTCATGCAACTACCGCCACTAGAATTGATTCTGAGAGAGAGAGAGAGAGAGAGACTAGGCTAATGATAGTGCTTAGCCGCACTTTTCTTAGGGGTGTAGCCTGCAAAAGCTCGTGAGGCCATGCATGGACCCTCATTTCCATGCACTAACTAAAGATCGATGCAAGACCGGCCGGCCACGCTGGGTAAAGATCTCCATCCATGTAGCTCTTCCTAGCTGCTAGCTTGCTTTAGCGCGGTATATATAAGCGTGTGCAATGACGGCTCCCTTCGGTGCTTCGTAAGTTGCATGGCATGCACATGTAGTGAAGAAGTGATTGCTCAGTGATGCGTCTGTGTGTCAGAGAGAGAGGGAGGGAGAGATGGAAGTGGGTGTTTGGAATGTAGTTTGATCCAAGATATATCTGCCTATATCGATCTTTCGCTATATATGTAGCTCAAATTAATTGCACATTGCGTGTTATAGGTATATCTCGGATCAGGCTTCATTCCTCACACTGATACTTTCCTCTTTTTGAAGAGGTGACATCTCTACGAACCGTAGTGGTTCCTATTGAAGAAACGGAATGTCGTCATTAGTTCTTCGCAAGCTCTTTCTACTAGCACTACTTTATGGTGCATGCATGTGCTTCTTTCAATATCTAGTGTGTTTAAACAAGACGTTGATTTTTTTGTGGTTTTCGACATGCATTGCAGGTTGACGTGACGGCTCCTCGATCTCCAAACGTGCCCACAAGCCGGCCCTTGCGCATCCCCTCTCCTCAACGCGCGTGAGGAGGAACGTCTGTAGTCTAACTGTCTCCCTAGCTCCCACCTCTTCTCCGACTCCATTGCCTTGCCCCATCCAATGCTCGGCGAAAGAGAGCCGCGTGGAGCGTCGGAGATGCTCTTCTGATATATTGCACTGTTCACTGGCGGCGGAGCTTAAGCTGGACTGGGTCTCATGGCCCCTCCTTTAATTTCCTTTGCTAAGCTCAAGAAATTAATTTGCAGTGAGATCTACCACTTAAGCTCTCTCTTTCATGTTCGTTGTGCGATCCTCTTGAGGCTGGCCGCCTCTGTAATTCGTATGAAGCTCCGCCACTGGCACCGTTTTCGGCAGGAGTGGTGACTAGGGTTTGGAAACCATCTTTTCATCACAGGTACCCTTATGTCAAAATTCCCCTGTAAGCAGTGTGACTAGGAAAAACACATGCAACTGATGCAAGCACCGAGGACGTCTGTCACTGTTCGCTGGGTCATGGGTGACCACTCATACACACATGTTCAAGTAATGCTTCGATTCGAGGTAGTGTTTTGAAGTGTACTGTTGTTATTCGATCAACATCTAGTTTGATGTGTTACTTTCTAGAGAAATATTGTAATCTTCTCGCGAGCAGACAGACAGATCGTATATATGTGCTATACGGCCTTGCAAGTTCGAATTAGCTGGCTACGTCGGGTGTACCAGTTTTATGTGTACCGGATGATTTACACACGCAGAATACCGCTCAGATATAAGCATGCCCCTTTGTTTTAGTGGAGTACTACCTCCTTTTACAAATATAGGTTATTTTTTATTTTTTTATGGTCTTCAACGCAAAACTTGACTATGATTTATTACCATAATATATTTATCGGTGTTTTAATACCAATCTTACATATGATTTGTTCGGATTCGGAGGAAACTCTTATCACTAAGATCTGGTAATGCAGAAGGAAAACAAGGGAATTTTTATACAGATTCGGGGCCTTCTCCTGGGAAAATAATAACCAAACGTCTTGTGTTGCTATTGCTCATAGAGAAAAATTATAGAGTGTGTAATAAAAAATGCCTTGTTCCTCCTTCCTTCTCTTCTCCGACGTAATCCTTTATATATTTGACCAAATGACGGCAGTTGTCTTTCGCCAAAAGACGTCTCATCGGTTCGGAAGATAACTTTCCAACGGAAGTTATTGTCAGAAAGATGTGGAGGCGATTCGCAATACATTGGTTGTTGTTAGAGGAAGATCGTGTACGGTTAGTAGAGATAAGCGTACGTTCTAACTATTTTGTCAGGTGACTCTACGAGGCACTAGATAGGCTATTCGTAGGAAAGTCTGCGACCAGGTCGTAGGACATCTTACGAGCACATGGTCGTAGAAAGACATATGACCAAGAAGTAGTCGCAGTAAGACCTACGACTATGAGGTCGTAGAAAGATATACGACCAAGAAGTAGTCGCAGTAAGACCTACGACTATGAGGTCAAAGAGAGACTTATGACCAAAGAGTAGTCGAGTGGGACTTACGACTATGTGGTCATAGAGAGACTTACGACCAAGGAGTAGTCGCAGTAGGACTTATGACTATATGGTCATAGACAGACTTACGACCAACGAGTAGTCATGGTAAGACTTATGACTATGTGGTTGTAGAGAGACTTACAACCAAGGAGTAGTAGCAGTAGGACTTATGACTATGTGGTCGTAGACAGACTTACGACTAAGAAGTAGTCGCAATAAGACTTATGACCAAGGAGTATTCATAGTAGGACTTACGGCTATGTGGTCGTAGACAAACTTATGATCAAGGAGTAGTCACAGTAGGACTTACGACAATGTAGTCGTAGAGAGACTTACAACCAAGCAGTAGTCACAGCAGGACTTACGACCATGTGGTTGTAGAGATACTTACGACCATGTGGTTGTAGAGATACTTACGACCAAGAAGTAGTCACAGTAAGACTTACGACTAATAATTGAAGGATTATTATATCCTCATCATTTAACCCCCAACTTCAAGTGAAAATAACTTACTTGAGAAAGAGAAGTCATAAATGAAAAATGGTTGAAAGCAAGGCTTTCTCGACCCTTATCGACCAGGATTTGGCTTGATCAATAGGGTAATTTCACTTGAGTTGAGAAGACAGACAGATATTAGACAGAGGAATTGCAATCAATTTCCACCAATCTGTCCATCAAATTGGTCCTCAAGACAACCGTTCGGTTTTGAGATCACCGTTCGGTTCCCGAGACAGGTAACCGACTCGTAAGGTTATAAAAACTTACCAGGGGGTAATTTGTAGTTTCCTACTTTCTCCATCCATTCCAACCTGCTCGATGTTTCCACCATCGACCAATTCTTCCTCTTCCCCCAATTTCACCCAAATATGTTTCAATCACCCACGAAAATGATGAAACTTTCATCTACCTATGCTGTGTAAGAAATGGACAATAGCGAATTGAAGTCTCTAGAGGTTGCTGAGAGGATCCCGCTGTGACAATTTGTTAGATGGATTGAAGCCGTTGGGCAGCATTGGCCGTCGGGGTAGATCGGAGAAATTCTAATATTTCAGGCCTACTGTGAGTGTGGTCTTCGTCTCCCTGCTCACCCCTTCCTCACAGTCATACTCAAGTATTTTAGAGACAAATTAGTGAACTTAGTTCCCAATTTGATCACGATGCTCAGCGTCTTCATGTATCTGTGCGAGGCGCACTGGGTATCCCACCAGATTTGGAGGTCTTTCAGTATTACTACGAAATGAGCCGGCAAATTGGGATCGCTAGGAGTTGTGATCTGAAGCTCCACGATGGGAAGATGGAGATTTACATCCCCATGTTCACTCGGTCCTCGTGGCCGAGTTGGAAGAAGAAGTGGTTTTACTGGGAGACGACCAGTAAAGACAATCTTTCTTTCGTGGGAAAGGCCGCAAAGAAGAACAGCCTTTGGAATTCGGCTCCAAAAGACCTTACGAGGATAGCCCCCTACATCTTAGCCATCGAATAGCTGAGGGACAATGGGCTCACGGGCTGGCATATGGTGAAAGATTTTATCACACGTCGCATCAGCACCCTGAAGTGACGAGCACATCCTATGTGGATGTACTCAGGAATCTCGGACCCAACCTGAGACTACGAGAATGGTAAGTGATACTCGAACTCATGTTCGTAATAAGATTGTTTTTTTGAGTATTGTTTATTGATTATCTTATCTGAATGAATAGATCTCAAGTTGGAAGAAATCAACTCCTGAGTTAAGGCTATGTGTGAGACGGCTCCATCGCTTGAGGTGGAAGCCCCTCGTATTCTAGTGGCCATATCCGCCAAAGAGAAAGAAGAGCGCCTAAAGGTAATCGAAGAACTGATTTTGTCTTCAAGCTTACATAGTCGTAGGGAGTGACTAAGAAGCATTTTTTCTCTTTCGGAGAGTGTAGGCATGAACTACCGTCAAGATGTCCAAGGAATCGAATTGATGGTGATTGGAGAAGTAGAGAAAAGTAAGGTTTCTCTGGCTAAGAGACATCGACTGGTTAAGATAGTCGATAAGGACAAGGGGAGCACAAGTGTGTTGTTCCCCCTTGCCGTTCTTGCCCCAGCTACCCCGAACGCTTCTATTCAATAGTTCATTGCGGACATGAGTACCGCAAGTGAAATAGGGGCGGCCGTACTGGAGCAACCAACTCCTAAGATTAAGGTACCCTTATATTATGATACTAAAACTCATTTAGTAAGCACACCTTGAGGCTTTATCAAGTGACTCAAAAAGGAAAATTGGAAGAATCGTATATCTTTCATGAAGAAGACTGTCATGACAGTTGATACTATGATCGAAAAGGAGGCTGTCCCGGTGGTCAAAACTAACACTAACCATCATGAGGAGTAGGAGGGAGATGGAGCAGTAGCTCTTGCTCTAGACCTTCGATCAGATGTGGTCGAAGGTGCATAGGACTTTCAACCAAACGTGGTCGAAGAAATACTCATTTCTCCATGACCAAACGTGGTCAAAGAGAAGAAGTCGAAGAAACAACTCTCTGGAAGGGTTTCTTCTAAATTCACACTCAAGGTTATGACACTAAGGTATGAAAAACCAGTATAAATATTGCATTTTACCTTTAGGTCTCCTCAAATGTCGACTCACTTTTCACAATTCTAGCTTTCTCTCCACTGCCTAAGGAAGCTTCCACCGAGAAGCCCCCATGGCTCTACCCACAATCGAAGACGCGGTGGAGAAGGTGGTCGATGGAACGACCATAGTAACAATAGAGGTTGTTGTCGAAGCTACAAAGACTACGACCACAAAAACAGTCATAGCAAAAGGAATACAAATGGCAGAGGAAAGGGTAGAAGTACTTGATCAAGGGCATGGAAATCCTTTCGATCGCCACGCCGAAGGGGAGGTCATCGAGGATGTTCCTCTTCATTTTTGGGAAGGTACGCTTGGAGGAGAAGAAGAAGAACCTAATTTCTTCTTTACATTTTTTAACCCTACATTTGTAGAGGGATCTTCTTCTGGTCGAGCTCCGATCCAAGTCCCACACCCAATGACTTTCCTGAAAAAGGGAATATTTTTTACAACGAGCATCTCAAAAATGTGTGGTGGAGAAGGGTTGAACAACTCAATCAGCTTGAAGATTCTCGATTGGTTCTCGCTACGTTTGCACGTAGGAGCATGAATGTAAGTATTGAGCACTTGAACATTCACACTTATTTCTTCTTTTTCTCACTATCCTTCTTTGGTTAGAGAGTGCTAGAAGACATGACTACTGTGGCTGAGTACCACAGACATCTTAGTTTCTTCGACAAGATAATGTCGATCTCTCCAAGAAGGCAATGGCATCATAAGTTACTGGCTTAGGTAGTCAAACTCTGTTTTGACCATTTGTCCAACCTTTCATGTCTGCCTTTAATACTTGTAGGTCTAAGTGATCGACAAGAGAATTTTTGGCTGCTGCGACAATGAGAAAGTCGGTTCGTAGAGGTTAAAGATGGAGAATATTGACTTATCAATAAACCTTGCGAAGGCTAACTCTGCAGTCAAGGCTTTACAGGAGAAAATAAATAGTAAGTTCTGAAACTTAAGACTATTCATTTATATATCTTTCTTGCCTTTCTTTAATATTTTTCCCTTTGCAGAAAAAAGACTGAACCGAGTAAGTTTCGCATTAAGGTCGAAGAGAAGGCCAAAGTGATCATCGAACTTGCTCGTATCAATGAAAAGAAAGATGAGAGAATAAGGCTGCTCGATACTTGACTATCAGGTAAGAAAAAACTTTACCTTCGATTGTTTCTTCAAACAAGTCTCTTGATGAGTATCATCTTGACCACCTTTGACTCTTTTGCAGAGGCTATGGTTAAAATGAAACATCTTTCTAAAGCTGCGACTCGTAGCCAAGAGGAGACCAAGTCAATGAAGGCAATCCTTCAAAAAAAATGGTGCACTTCTCAATGATCTACTTAGTGGGTTTGGTGTGGAGAAGATGAGTCCTTCTGAGGGCACCATTATTGCCCACGTGAGTATGATCGAACTACAAGTTAAGGCTTTGAAGAAGCACCTATCGACTCTGAAGTCTGACCAGGCAGAGTTGATTCAGGATGCGGTCGGGGGTGCTGTAAGCTATCTTTTGGTAAAACTCAAGGAATGCGATCGGAACCTCAACCTACACCCAATGGAGCATGACTTCAACTACTCTTTGGAAGAAGCGACCCACCTAGTCGATGAACTAAAGTAAACCAGATGAAAGATTCCCGAAGAAATGCAACTTGGCTCTCCTTCTTCAAAACGATTTTGTAAATAGTAATTTGTAAAGACTTACTAAATGGAATACTTACCTTTGGGAGATGAAAAGGCTTCTTTCTTTTCTTGCAATTTATCTCGTAGAGCAATTAGTACTCGTAAGATGAAAAAGAAAATGAAAGAGAATAAATTCTTGACTAAGAAATAAAGTTATGGTGATAACTCTATCCTAGCCCCCACTATTTACTTAGTTTATATGGATAAACAAAGCAAACAGTATAGAGTGAAATATGCAAAGAGCGGAGTGGTTCATCTAACCATCATTATCGAATTCGATCACATGTACTGGTAGCAAAGAGGAAGAACAAGTCGACGCTAGAAGTTCATTCTAGTGGGCAGGACCCCCTCTTTCGCATGAGAACCCCTTGCGTACTCTGTTTATAGAGTACACCCTCGACCAAATTATACATTCTGGCCTTGCAGGATAGACGATCTGCTTCGAGATCATCATCGGGTATTGAACCCTTCTAAAGGTATTTGTAGATGGAGCCATCGACGTCTCTTCATAATCTAGAGATACGTCTCTTTAGGAGTTATCTCTGATGCTTGGACCAAAGACGGCTTCTGGAGTTGCTCCAAGAAGACTTCTGGTGGTACTTGTGAACGGAAAGAAGCTATTCGAGCCAAATAGTCTGCGAGAAAGTTATCCTTCCGAGGGATATACTATAACTTGAAACTGAAAAAATGCTTCTCGAGCTTCCAAACTTCTAACAAGTACTAAGATATGGTCGAACTCGAGCATTGATACTCTTTGCCAACCTAATTCATGACTAGTTGAGAGTCTCCTTTCACGAGTAGTCGACGAATCCTAAGCGCTTTAGCGGCTCGTATGCTAGCCAACAAGCCTTCATACCCAGCCACGTTATTAGTAGCTAGAAAGAGTAATTGAATGGCATACTTTAAGGTCTCTCCCTCAGGAGATTTCAGGACCACCCTAGCCCCTGAGCCACTTAGTGTAAGTGACCATCAAAGTACATCGTCCACTAGTCGTGTGAATCGTACTATTGGGGATCCTGGATAGGTTCAGAGTTTGTCCATTTGATGATAAATTCTGCTAAGATCTAGAATTTAATGGCCGTTCGGGACACAAAACAGAGGTCAAACTCCCCAAGTTCTACTGACCATTTTGCCATGTGCCCCGCTATTTCCCTGTTCTGGAGGACCTCTCTTAAGGAAAACTCAGACGGGACAATAATTTTATGCACCTAAAAATAATGCCTCAACTTCCTCGAAGACATGAGGGTATAGAGAAGTTTTTGGACCTAAGGGTAGCGCTCCTTAGGACCGTGTAAAACTTCACTTAGTATACTGGTCGTTGGATGCCCTCGCACTCTGCGATCAATACAGCACTTACTGCCTATGGTATGGTGGATAAATACACTAAGAGTGTATCGCTTGGTTTCAGAGAAACCAGGACAGGAGCACCCGTAAGATGTATCTTGACATTCTCAAAAGCATCGTTGGCCTCTCCAATTGAAACCCTTGTGTTTCCTCAGAAGCTTAAAGAAAGAAAGGCCTTTCTCTTCCAGATGCGTGATAAAATGACTTAAAGCCATCATGCACTGGTGAATTTCTAAACTTATTTCTTCATGGTCAGAGGGTGCATCTGTTCGATGGCCTAGATCTTTTCAGGATTTGCTGCAATACCTCTTGCCGAAACAAGGAATCCGAGCAATTTTCCTAAGAAGACTCCAAACACACACTTCTCGGGATTGATTTTCAAGCGATGCTTTCTAAGATTGTCGAAGGTCTCCTACAGGTCTGAAACATGGTTAAGTTGTTGACCCGACCTTTTCTACGAGGAGTGGAAGAATTATCTACATACAGATCTGGATAGCTGATCTTTGATCGGACGGCTGAGAAGAGAGGAAAGAAAACGGACCGACGACCACCAACTTAAGTTTTTATAATAGTAAAGATATTAATACTCAAAGCTTAAAAAGTCTAGCTGTTGTGGTTACAGACTAAACAGAGAGAGAGTGTGTGTAGTAGTGGAGAGTTGAGTAAATGAATGGCTTAGCCCCCTCCTCTCGTGGCCTATGCCACATATATATTCACATGGGGAGTGTTTGTACAGTTATACCCTTACACATGAGTATTCCCCTTGGGGGCTCTTATGTCATTACACATGTCCTATTTCGCACCTAACAGGCCCTCTTTGGGCTTAGGTGGGGCCACCTACAACAGAGCCCCTCATGGTGAAGGGCTTCACGGGCCGAAGCCATGTCGCTGAGTCCTTTGGCCCCCTCCGTCCCATCGGCCTGTGATGCTTGATGATGTGGATAGTCTGCCCGTTTGCTCCTGCTTGCGCGGGGGCTGTCTTTGGGTCCCAAAGCTGGCGCGGTCTCGAGGTCAAAGGAAGCGGAGAGGCCGAAGCCTTCGACGGAGACGAGGTCGGGCGTCTTGTGCCGCCTCCGGATATTTGCGAGCAAAGTCGAACTTGGTCGGCTGCCCACGCAGCCGAGCCTCGAAAATGCTTCGCGATGTAGTGGCGATTCGGGAGATGGTTGCGAGTCGAGTGCGCTTTAACGGCGCTGGAATCGCGCTGCCTTTACCAAGGGTAGGCGGCATGGCTGCTCCGCGCGCTGCGCTTCGGATGTGAGCACGCGTCCGCCGCCATTGGGCGTCGTGGTATTCGGTTGAACCGCCGGCGCCATTGATCGCAATCGACGATTGGCATGCCGCGGTTGACCTTCCGCCATCTGGCGGCGCCTCGCGGATGGGCACAGGTATCATCTGCGGTGTCGCGGCTGTTCCTTGCTCACCCTTGGTTACTCATCTTATACCGCGTGGTTATATTCTCACATGCGGGCCAACTATTGTTCATCGCGTTTGATGATTGCGTCTACCGATGCTAATGTCGTGGCGATGAACAATAGATAACTGCTGTGGAATACGCCACAACTTGTTGTAGAAGTCTTGGACATCCACGGGTCCTGCTTTCGCGCGCGCTTTCGTATGGAAATGGCAAGGTTTGACTGCTCTCGAAGCGTAAATGCTTGAGTCTCTGCGCTCTCGATTGTGCCCACCGGCGTTACCATCGAGGAATGTTGATGTCTTGAAGCATTCCTGTTTCTGAACGTGTCAAAACCCGCCACGAGTGGGCGTCGCGTGACCTTCGACTCGTGGGGGCTATGGGCGAAAGGCCGACTGCACTTACGGTTCGAGTTTGCGGTTGAGTGCGTTGTGGGTAAGGCGGTGCCCGCTTCGCCTTGGCCTACGCCGGCCAAACGCCCTACAGGGGCGAGGCTTCCGATGCATGGGGTGGGTCGGGGCCGCTGGATCCCAGCGCTCCTTCTCCCGGCGGATTTTGGAGCTCCGTGGCGACCGCGATGCTGCAACGTTGGGCCGTCGCGACGCGTTTGCGAGTGGTCGGGGATGCTAAGCGGTGGGAGCGGCGGCGCCTAGTCGGAAGTAGGCGGCAGCGCTCCGTCCCCATCATTGAAGTGGTGGCGGCGGAGATGGCGCCTGGTCGGCGAGACGCGCGCGGCGCTCTGTCCCCATCGCCGAAGTGGTGGTAGCGGAGATGGCGCCTAGTTGAAGTAGACGCGCGCGCTCCGTTCCCCATCCTTCGAAGTGGTGGTAGCGGAGATGGCGCCTAGTCGAAGTAGACGCGCGCGCTCTGTCCCCATCGCCGAGTGGTGGCGGCGGAGATGGCGCCTGGTCGGCAGACGCGTGGCGCTCCGTCCCCATCCTTGAAGTGGTGGCGGCGGAGATGGTGTTGGGGTGCCGCCGTAGTGCGCTTTAATGGCTTCGGAATCGCGCCGACCCTCGGTGGCTCTGATCGGCTCTTTGTATCCGTCTTGGCTTGTCCATTCGTAGCGAACACGCGGCGGGTAGCGATTAGCGCACCAACGGGTCGCCGCGGTCAAGTTCCTTCCTCGGAGGGGGGGCACGTGGCGCGGCGTTGTAGGCGTGCGCGCTGCTGGCGCCCCCTCCCAACGTGCGCCACCGGCTGCGGCGGTTCGCTTGCTCGCCGATCCTCGGTTGCACCTCGGCGAGGGCTGCGATTGTCGCCGGACGAGTGCGGCGAGGTTGGGCGAAGGCTGCGCGGGGACGCGACTTGTGTTTATTGCTTGTGCGGACCGACGCGGCGGGGCGCTTCGCGATGCCGGCGTGGTGGCGAACTCAGACGATCACGGTCGCATGCTGGCTACGTGGACCGCCGCGACGCTTCGACTTCGCGCGTGGGGAGGCGAGCTGTTGCCGTTGGCCTTTCGCACTTAGGGTAGGAGGCGGGGGGCCTTTAAGAATCCCCCGTAGTATTGTGCCCACGCTGCCTCGCATTTTTTGGTTGTTCACGGTGCTTTTCGCATTCGCTGGACCTGTTCCTGCGCTCCCTTTCCGCCGCCTAGTTCCCGGTGGATGTTGATGACGACTAGCGATGAGCGGACTCAGGCGGGCGGCTATGCCATCCGCAGGCGGTCCTCGCCTTTGGAGGTGAAATACACGCTGGGGGAGCGCGATCCGCCGGCGGCAGACAAGTGGTGGGCGGCGAAGAAGAGCCAGGGTCCGTACTCCGGGGAGTTGGGCCGCACGCTCGTGACGGAGGACACCATCTAGTCGCTGCTGCGAGATGGGAAGCTATCGGATCACCACGCTGTGCGGTTGCCCACTGATGATGAAACAGAGCCGCGCCCTAGGAAGTCGGAGGCGATCGTCTTCGTTGCCTACTTGCCCGGCCGCATTCCGTCGCGGCAATTGTCGGGCGGTCTGCGGACCTTCAAGTTGGAGTTGTCACAATTGACTCGAGCGCGTGGCTCGCCTCGCCGTGTACAGGTGGGCCTGCGCGCGGAGGGTGTTGGCCCATGCTTCCTTGTTCGCGTGTCTGCACGAGGCCCTGCCAGCAAAGGCGGAGCGGAAGGACGCACGTGTCAAAATTTGGCAGCGTCAACTTCCTCCTGTGGGTGACACGTGGGAAGCTCTTCCCTGCGAACGCGACCCGAGGGAAGTGAGAGGCCAACTGGGCGAGGCGGTGGTTCTACCATCGCGTGACGAGTGGCAGCGGCCTTGAATGCATGGGCGGGCCGATTAACTTCAAGATTGCCCCCAGCCTGGCGCTTGACCAGGAAGATGAGCTTAGAGCGCGGAGGCTTGTGGGGGTCACCGCCCGCTTCAATATGCGCGATCTCGCCGAGGAGTATATGATGCTTGGTGCAACGCCACTTGCCCACAGTTGGCGCTTCACAGCCAGCGAATGTCGAGATGACAATGTTTGCCCGTCCGTTTGCTCGTTGTCCGTGCCGATTGGCCTTCGTAAGTCTTCACCATATCTTCCTCCGCAATTGTATGCATTGCGTTTACGCAAATATGCTGTCTTGGGCAAGGATTCGCCTTGAGGACGCGGAGCGCGCCGCGCGCATGTTCCTCGGGCCATACACCAGTAGAGAGCATGGGCAACGCGCAGCTGCGACCGCGGAGGCCGGGTTGGGGCGGATAAACCGCGTGTGTGAGGCCTTAGGGCTTCCTGTGCCGGAACGCCCCCCTCCGGCCCAGCAGCACGAGGATGATGGTGCCGCGAAGACGAAGGCGCCGTCCCGCAAAAGGACCCGGAGCACCACGATCGCGGCCGTCTGGCGGCTGCCGCTGCTCTCGCCGCGCTGGCGAGCCCGGGTCGAAGTTCGGCGAGTATCCGACTTCAATTTAGAAAGCGCGGAGATTGAGGCGAAGCGCCGCAGCGGAGGCGTGCGCGGAGGCCCCGTTGTCGCGGCCGTTCTTGAGTGGTGGTGCCACCGGTGGTGACATCGATCACGAGTCCTCGTCTCGGCGTGGCTTTGGCGGGGCTACCCTTCGCGGGGCGTGTGGAGCGCCGCCCTTGCTAACCTTGGCACCGGGCCGAGGTGTCGCCGCGAGGCGGGGTGTCTCCGCGAAGGTGGGGTAACGCCGCGGATGTCACGGAATGAAGTCCCCGACCTCTACCGTCGTAGCTGTGGAGACCTCTTGACGGATGATCTTTGCCGGGGCCCTTCGTGGCGAGTTCGCGGTGATACCTTCCGCTCAAGCGGCGGCGCGCTGCGATCCTCCCTTCCGCGGACTTCGCGAGGGTTCGTTGTGGCGGCCGGTGTTGGGAACTTGTGGGGCCTGCCGAACATCGAGTCCTCCGCTCGCCCCTCGCAGCCCCTCGGGCCACGGTGACAGCGCGCGAGTTGGGTTAGGCGTGAGGGCACGGCTCGATGGTCCCCGGCCTTCCGAGACAGCGTCGTCCGTTGGGGCCGGCGTGGAAGCGTTCCGCTGCGGCGGGAGATGTCTCAGTGAAGCCTCCCGCCGCATGGCCAGAAGGTAGGTTATGATGGAACTCCTTCGATATATATATATATATATATATATATATATATATATATATATATATATATATATATATATATATATATATATATATATATATATATATATATATATATATATATATATATATATATATATTCTGCGTCGTGACATGCGTAATTGTCCTTCGCAGCGACACTTATCCGGAGGAGGAACCGCTCCTTGGCGCGGGGTCCCGGTGCGGCGACACAGATGCCGCGCGGCCAAGCCCGGCGGACCGTCCCTCCGCTGGATACTCGAGGGCATGGCACGGGATCGCGGAGGGCGCGCCTCCAATCGGACGGCGGTGTTGCGGACCTACGGGTGGGCGCCTTGAAGATGCCTTGGAGGTGTCGAGGTGCGGTAGCGCGTCTTTTAGACCCCTTTGCGCGCCGCGTTTGCTAACGCTTGCGTCGCCTGAACACTCGTGCTGGCGGGCCTTGCGAAGTGCTTACACCGCGAGGAGTAGCGACACGGAGCGGTGCGGGCAGCCGAGAAGAGTTGCGAGGAGCTGCGGAAGCGTCCGCCCGGGATGCTCGCATCGCCTCACGGGTCGGAATGCGCGGAGATGCAAGCGCGCCGACGGGCTCGTTATCGCGGCACGAACCTCGGCGCGAAGCGGTCGACAAGAGGCTGCTGCGAGAGCGGGGCGGCCTTATGCGACAAATCGCCGCTCGGAGGAGAGCAGTGAGCTTGGTGCGCTCGCGGGCGGATCGAGTTCTCACGAACAGGATCAAGCCTTGGCGGCGCCTCGCCGCCGCTGGGGGCGCCATATCGGCCTGGAAGACACGCTCAAGGGCTTGTCGCGAAGTGCGGCGCGCTCGCCGGGCGAGGATCTGTCGCGGTCACTCCGGTGGATTGGAGAGGCGGCTGGCGTTGCGCGTGGCGCCACGGCGATCTTCGGCAGCCACTGCGTATACGTGGCGTCGTGTGTGACGTGCGCGCTCCTGCGACACCGCGGTTGCGAGCATGTTGCAGAGTTAGCCGATCCCCAACTGGAGATGCCCGCGGGGAGTGGCGTAATGTCCGGCGCCGTGCGAGCTGTATGCCGCGCCGTGAAGTTCTTCCATGAGTGGATATGGGAGTACTACGGCGAGGCCGCAGCCCTAGTCGAGCTGCGGAGGAACTTGTACGGCGAGGGGAACCTTGGCCGGTTCCTGGACGAGGTCCCTCGACGTGGCGATGATGGCGCCGCGGCTCCGGAGGACACCGTGGATCCACAGGTGTGATGGGAGGTTGTCGCGTGTTGGGGTGCGTTGTAACCAAAGACCGGGTTGTCTTCCTCGTTTTGTGTTTGCGAAAATATGGAGTTTTCCGCTATTCTGATTCCTGCCCCCTTGTGCCGAGCAGCTACCTAACCGGGGCCGGCTGCTGATCGCCGACCTCGCAATCCGGCGGCGCCTTCGGCGCTGGCAAAGAACCGAGAAAGTGTTGGATTTCTAGGCGAGTCGGGCGTCGTCAAGTGGGACCGATGCGGACGATGCGAGGGCTGTCAGGATGAGCTGCAGAAATGTACTGGTGCGCCGGGGGTGTCTGTGCGCCTTTGTAAACATCCTTAGCAAATACCAAGAACAGTTTTGACTAGATCTCACAAAGTACGTCGCCACCCTCCGGCTACATCACCCCGCGGTAAGCTCGGAGGGTTTGCATACGCGCCCGTATGCGATGGGTTGCGCCCTGCGGGGGCAATGTGAGCGAGGCATACACGTAGTTGCGACAACCATACACACTCAGATCGATATCTCCTCCGATGTAGCTGGCGTCTAGTCAAAGTAGACGTCGAAGTAGACGCGCGAGCGCTCCGTCCCCTACCCTTCGAGGTGGTGGCAGCGGAGCTGGCGCCTAGTCGAGGTAGACGCGCGAGCGCTCCGTCCCCTACCCTTTGAGGTGGTGGCGGTGGTGGCGCCTGGTCGAGGTGAGCGCACGGCGCTCCGTCCCCTACCTTTAGAGGTGGTGGCGGCGGGTGGCGCCTGGTCGGCGTGAGCGCGGCGCTCCGTCCCCTACCCTTGAGAGGTGGTGGCGGCGGGTGGTGCCTCGTCGAGGTGAACACGCAAGCGCTCCGTCCCCTACCCTTCAAGGTGGTGGCGGCGAGGCGGGCGCCTGGTCGAGGTGAACACGCGGCGCTCGTCCCCTACCCGCCGAGGTGGTGGCGTGGAGTGGTGCCTGGTCGAGGTAGACGCGCGGCGCTCGTCCCCTACCGCCGAGGTGGTGGCGGCGGGTGGCGCCTGGTCGAGGTAGACGCGCGAGCGCTCCGTCCCCTACTCTTCGAGGTGGTGGCAGCGGAGCTGGCGCCTAGTCGAGGTAGACGCGCGAGCGCTCCGTCCCCTACCCTTCGAGGTGGTGGCAGCGGAGCTGGCGCCTAGGCGAGGTACACACGCGAGCGCTCCGTCCCCTACCCGTCGAGGTGGCGGCAGCGGAGCCAGCCTCTGGCGCTTCTTGCTCGCGGGTGTACCCACGCGGGACCCAGCCTCTTTAACACGTCGTCTTGGTATTCTGCAGGCGGCGCATGGGAGCGGGTCCCCGTGGTGCACTTTGCCCACCGTAGAATTAACTGGGGTAAGTTGTGTTCTGAAGTACATGGGGGCCGATGCCCGCGCATTGTTGATACTCCAAGTAGCGCGCGGGGACAGCACCCGCGTCTTATTTATACTCCGTAGAGTGCGCAGGGACAGCATCCGCGTCTTATTTATACTCCGAAGGAGTGCGCGGGATATACATCCACGTCTTATTTATACTCCAAAGAGTACGCACTGGGGCAACGCCCATGCGTGCGCGAGGCTCGCGTCTTGTTTATACTCTGTAGAGTGCGCAGGGACAGCATCCGCGTCTTATTTATACTCCGGAGGAGTGCGTGCGGAGGCAGACCTCGCGCTACGTCTTATTTAGAGTCCGTGACTGCGCGCGGTGGCGAACCTCCGCGCGTTGCGGGTGGTGAAATTGCGTGCGGAGGCGGACCTCGACGCTACGTCTTATTTAGAGTCCGTAGACTGCGTGCGGAGGCAGACCTCGCGCTACGTCTTATTTAGAGTCCGTAGACTGCGTGCGGAGGCGGACCTCACGCTACGTCTTATTTATACTCCGTGGAGTGCGTGCAGAGGCGGACCTCGCGCTACGTCTTATTTAGAGTCCGTAGACTGCGTGCGGAGGCGGACCTCGCGCTATGTCTTATTTAGAGTCCGTAGACTGCGTGCGGAGGCGGACCTCGCGCTACGTCTTATTTATACTCCATGGAGTGTGTGCGGAGACGGACCTCGCGCTACGTCTTATTTAGAGTCCGTAGACTACGTGCGGAGGCGGACCTCGCGCTACGTCTTATTTAGAGTCCGTAGACTGCGTGCGGAGGCGTCCCCCCGCTCGTCTTTGTTTATACTCATGCCCGTATCTTTGACGGAGAGTGCGCGCGCGAACGCGTGTCTTCGTTTATACTCATGCCCGTATCTTTGACGGAGAGTGCGCGCGCGAACGCGTGTCTTTGTTTATACTCATGCCCGTGTCTTTGACGGAGAGTGCGCGCGCGAACGCGTGTCTTTGTTTATACTCATGCCCATGTCTATGACGGAGAGTGCGCGCGCGAACGCGTGTCTTTGTTTATACTTATGCCCGTGTCTGTGACAGAGAGTGCGCGCGCGAACGCGTGTCTTTGTTTATACTCATGCCCATATCTTTGACGGAGGGTGCGCGCGCGAACGCATGTCTTTGTTTCGAAGAACATAAATTTGCACAAACGGTGAACTTTATTAAATTCCCGTTTGCTCGGGTGAGCATTTACAAAAGAAAGGGGGGAATGCCAAGCACTAACCGCTAGGAGGGTGGGGCGATCGTTGACGGGCCGCCGCGACCGGGGCAATCTTACGCGCGTGGAGCGGGGCGCTCCGAGGGCTCCACGTCGCCCTCCGGCCTAGGTGCCTTGGCGGCCGCGTGGCACGGCCCTGGCGCCAAGCTCTATCGCGGCGGGCCATGTCTGTCGCCATGAATGGTGATGATGGCCCGCGATCGGAAACTTCATGCACAAGAAACCGTGATGCGGGGCGCCGAGGTGTTTAGGAGCGGCCGTCCTATTATGGCATTGTAGGGGTATACGATGTCGACCACGTCAAAGATGGCGTCCTCGCCGAGCGTTGTCATTTTGGCCGAAGGAGGTGGGAGGCATATCGGCCTAAAGCGCGCAAGGGCGCCCTCCAAACCCTTGCGGCGGGGCGCTGAGGGCCCAAGCGGCTCAGGATCCCCATTTGGTCGTAGGCGCGCGAAGAGGATGTTTGCGAGCTTCCTCCATCGACTAGGGCGCGCCGGACGTCGCACCGGCTACGAGGACCGGACGACCAAAGGGTCTTGATGGGAACTCCACGCCCTCGGCGTCGGCGGCGTGAATATGACTTCATGTTGCGCCCGATTACGGCGGCGTCTGCGCGGGTATGCGCGACGTGGTGTAGCCTCGCGCGTAAACCTTCCGTTGTCGTGCGGCGACCCGGTGAGAGCCTCGAAGATGGCGTTGATAATCTGCTGCTGGGCTCCTCCGGGCTTGTAGCCGTAGGAGGCCTTCCGAGGTTGCCGTCGTGCACCGGATGCGCGAAAGTCATCTGGTGTGCTCCTTGGTCTGGGGTGTTGGGCGTGAGCCACAGCGCGCGCGCGTGTATCCGGTTTTGTCCACGCAACGCTCTGCCGTGGCGCTGCGATGGTGGCACAAGCACGCGTGTCGTGGTTGCCCCGGCCGTGGATTTCGCACCATTGCCCATGGTGCTGGTCGCCGTACTCTTCGCGGGTCCGGTCGTCTCGACCCCGGTCGTCTCGACCCCGGTCGTCTCGACCTCGGCCACGCCCCCGTCCTCGTCCTCGGCCTCCACGACCTGGGGCGTTGTCTTCGGAGACGCCCTCGATGTCGAAAACGTAACGAGATTTCCTGGACTTGCACTGATCGCGCTTGGACTTGTCGCCTGGCTAGTCATTGTGTTGGGGGTCCTTGCGGTCGGAGGTGCCCTTCGGCTGCTCTTGCTTACGCTTGCCTTTCGAAGGGCTCTATTTCGGTGAGTCTTCGGTCTTGACCGAGCCTTCCTCCTTGTTAGAGTCGGAGTCATCACCGTGTCGCCTCCGTGCGTCCTCCTCCGCTCTGGCATACTCTTCCATCTTGTCGAAGAGTTTCTCGACCGTCTTAATGGGCTTGCGCGCGTTGTACTCGGCCATCGGCCCCGGTCGGAGGCCTTGTATCGCTGCGTTGATGACCGTTATTTCGTGCGTCCTTGACTTGGCGGCGCACCTTCGCGGCGCAAAAGTAGTCCCGAGCCTCTCCTCGGTTTACGCTTGACCGCAAAGAGCTGGTCCGCATCGATATGCTCGATGTAGTTTCCACGAAGTTGTTGTAGAGTCGATTCTGGACTGTTCCCACGCGTAGATGGTGTGGTTCAATAGTGGAGAACAGGACAGCGCCACCTTGTAGCGCGAGGGCCCTTTTGCCTTCGTGGTGTCATCTCGCGGCCGCTTCGATGGCGGTCTCGTGCACGCGCCACGAACTCGCGGGTCGGAGTCGCCTTTGTAGGCCTCGATGGCGCTTCGGGAACCTGAAATCTTCGGGCCATGGCGTCTGCTGTAGGCCCGCAGAGCGAGGACTCGGGTCTCACGCGCCATAGTGGGGCGCGGCTAGACGCGTGGGGCGTCGCGGCTATCCGCCCTTTCCGGGCGGGTTCGGATGCCACTTCTGGAAGGGTGTTGGCTCGGGCCTCTGCATGTCGGGCGGCTCGCGCGGTCCGTTAGCTCCGGCCGAACGCACCGAGGCCGCCAGCGAGTCGTCTCTGCGGGCGTGGCGGGCCGTCTGCGCGCTGGCGATCTGCCCGGCAGGTGGTGACCACGGCTGCGCGCCCGAGTTCGCGCCGCGTTGTTGTCGCCGGGGTTGGTCGTCGGGGCGGTGCTGGTGGGATCGGTCGTCACGCCGGTGACGGGGTTGGTCGTCGCGTCGGCGGCGGGGTTGGTCGTCACGTCGACGGCGGGGTTGGTCGTTGCGTCGACGGCGGGGTTGGTCGTCGTGTCAGCGGCAGGGTTGGTCGTCGCGTCGGCGGTAGGGTTGGTCATCGCGTCGGTGGTGGGGCCTTCGGTCGCACCTACACCACTGCTCATACCTGCGGCTGCTAAAGCCGAAGCCCTCGTGCTGACGCGAGACTTCGCCGCCTCCGCCTTCTTCTTCTTCGCCGACGATGGCGAAGCTTTCTTTGGTGCCATCTTCCTTGAAGTCTGGAGGCTTGCTCTTGTCCTCCCCACGGACGGCGCCAGCTGTTGTGGTTACAGACCAAACAGAGAGAGAGTGTGTAGTAGTGGAGAGTTGAGTAAATGAATGGCTTAGCCCCCTCCTCTCGTGGCCTATGCCACATATATATTCACATGGGGAGTGTTTGTACAGTTATACCCTTACACATGAGTATTCCCCTTGGGGGCTCTTATGTCATTACACATGTCCTATTTCGCACCTAACAGGCCTACTGGGCTTAGGTGGGGGCCACCCCTACAACACTAGCCATACAAAATCCACCGTAATCTATATTTGTGGACGGATAAAGTATTAATCAATTAAATCCTTCAAACCAAAGATGGAACCCATTGTTCAGTGTTGCGGAGTGCCACCCCCGCGTCAGGGGTGGATCTACAGTAATTCATGGGTATTCAGCTGAATACCCAAAAACATTTGCAAAAAATCTGCTATATATTAGGTATAGTGAATATATATTAGTAATTGGGACTCTAGAAGCTTCTGAACACAGGATTGAGGCTTGAGCACCGTTAAACATCCGGCCGAACGCAACCGCCGAACGGCCCAGTGCCCCAGTCGTGGCCCACGGCCCACTCGCGGCTCGCGCACTCGCGCTGATGGCCTGGTCACGCCGACTCGGCTTTCGTCTGCATCCCTCCTGCGACAGCTGATAGAACGAGCGGCGAGCAGCGAGTGAGCGACTCAACCCTAACTCTCAGATCTGGCGGCTGGCGCGCTCGGCGGCTCGGCGCTCCTTCCTCTCGATCCGGCAATCGGTGGCGGCGCGGCCGCGTGCGATCCCTCTCGCTCTCCTCGTCGTCTCTCGGATCGGCGCGGAAGTCGGCGGCTGGCGCGCTCCTTCCTCAGGCTCGGCCGCTCAGTCCGGCAATCGGCAGCAGCCACACGTCGTAGCACAGCTCATCTCCGGATCTGAGATCTCCCTCCGTGACTCCGCCACCCGGAGGTTAGTTACTTAGTTTAATTTTTGGTTGGGGATGTGAGATGTTTGCCCAGATGTGAGATGTTTAATTTTCTGATGGAGTGATGGTGCTTTGTTTCATAGCTCTATGGCTCTATGCAATTCAGCAATTGTGCATTCCTCATTTCTCGATTGACTCGATTCCATGGTGAATTGGTGATTCCTCATAGGTCTGTGGCTCTGCTCCGTCTGACCATTCTGCACGCAAGGACTGTGACTGTCTGCACGACAGCACGAGGTGCTTCCTTAATCCTTAGTTCCTTACTTCCTTAGCTTCTTTATCGGTTTATCCTCAATTCCTCATATCCTGTCATCTGTGTTAGTGTGTTGTGTGTAGACTGTGCCACTGTGGTCTGTGGATCAATGGATCTGTCATCTGTGGATGCCTGGATAGTGGATATGGCAATATTTGTGTATAACTGTTTATGAGTATATGGCAATACTTAGAAATGGAGTAATGATGTAATGGATTATGGATGTTTGGTTATGCAATTGTGAATTGGCCAATATGTATATGTTTCTTAGTTTCTGCAGACTGCAGTAGTTAAGAGAATTGGCCAATATGTATATGTTTCTTAGTTTCTCATTGTGAATTGTAGTAGATAAGTCATAACTCAAATTCATATAGTCTGTTAGGCTGTTAGGATAAGTCATGCCTCTTTTCCAAGACCTGTTAGGCTGTTATTTGATTTAAAGGGACATGTAAGAATCATTTATTTGATTTCTTTTGTGCAAATAGATTTACCGCTGCTTTCACAACTTCATATAGTCTATGTTGAAGTATTTTGAAAGATAGTAGTCATGATTTATGATAATTCATCCAATTATCTTGAAGTATCAAATTATCTATATGTTTGATTTTGTAGATCTTTGAGCTTTGAAAAATGAAGAAATCTGCAAATTTAAAATCTTTATGGGAGAGAGCTGGAAAGATGCAAAAGGTTGCTTCCACCTCGATGCCAATACCAATTTCTAATGAAAGCCAAGTTAATAATCTGACCAATGACACAGAGCTGCAGTTGGTAGTGCATACACACGATGACAGTGGCACAGAAACTGAGGTAGGCACAAGTACGGAACCTAACATGGATTGCCCATTGTCCCCAATAACAGAAGATGATGAATCAGAATCATCAAATGATGAGGCCATCTATGATATTGATTTGCTTTCACATGATCTTGGAAAGAGAATTCCCATCACAGGCTATGATGTCAACGAACAAGATGCAGTGAGAAGGGGATACATTGCATTGGGACCATGTCAACCACGGACACATGATTTCCCAAAGAGAAATATTGGAGGTATGCGTCGCTTCTTAGCTAGTTGGTTTGACGAATATAATTGGCTTGAGTATAGTGTGGAACGAGATGCTGCTTTCTGCTTTGTTTGTTATTTGTTTAAGGATAAAACTAATTATGCTGGTGGAGATACTTTTGTAAATGAGGGGTTTAGAAACTGGAATATGAAAAATAGATTTGACAAACATGTTGGAGCAATTAATAGTGCCCACAATGAAGCTCAAGGAAAATATGATTTATTCATTGCATCAATTGAGGAGTCTTTGGGTTCAAACTCAAAACAACAAAGGGTTACGTATAAATCTCGCTTGACATACTCACTTAAGTGCTTGAGGTTTCTTCTGTGTCAAGGGTTGGCTTGTCGTGGACATGATGAAAGTGAACACTCATGAGGTAAACACAGAATTGCTTCTTTGCATGGCGTCATTTAATCCTACTGATTCATTCGCTGCTTATGACAAGGACAACTTAGTTAGACTTGCTCAGTTTTATCCTAAAGATTTCTCAAGCACAGAATTGATGCATCTTCCATTTCAACTTGCACACTTCATTACTGATATGCGTAGAGATGAAAGGTTTAGATAAGTGAACAACCTTTCGGAGCTTTCCATTATGCTTGTTCAAACAAAGAAGAGCATCAATTACGCAATTGTTTACAAGTTTCTCCAATTGGTGCTAATTCTTCCCGTAGCAATTGCTAGTGTTGAGAGAGTATTTTCTTCGATGAATTACGTGAAGAATAAGTTGAGAAATAGAATGGGAGAGCAGTACTTGAATGATTGCTTGGTTACATTTCTTGAGCGAGAGTTTTTTATGCAAGTTAAGGATGATGATATTATATCTCGCTTTCAAGGTATGAAGTGTCGTCGCGTTAATATTTAGTTCTTAATTATTTTATAATTTCTTTGTATTATTTCAGTTGTTGTCTGTAGTATGAATAATTGTACTTTAATTTTTGCTATTATAGACCTTTACATTTTTTATTGAACAATATTTTTATAACTTCGGATGCCCATTTCGAAATTCTTGGATCCGCCCCCGCCCCGCGTGCTGTCCCAAGCAGGGCCGTGCGCTGCACCGTCGACGTCCGTGACCGACGCGACGGACGGGCGTCGCGCGACGGTCCGACCGCCCGTCCATGGCAGCGTCGCGCGCCGTCGACGTCCGTGCGGTGCGCTGCGCCTGCGCGCGCGTCTGACATCCGCAGCGACTCAACTCGGCCGCACGGCATGCCCGACAGCACGAGGTGCGCACCGGTCGGTCCAACTCATGGCAGCGATGTGACCCCGCGCAGACGTACAGCGGATTGTTCTGACCTTCTATTTGCATTTCCTGCCGCAGCATGTGCTGCACCGGCACACGACACGACACGGCTATAGTCAATAGTAAGGCTCCTTTTGAATTGGAGGGATTTTCTCAGAAATTTTACAGGACCTGATCAGCGGTTTTTCTTTCTTCCTTCCTTCCTTTTGCAAAACTCATGTGGTGCCAATTGGGCCACCGCGGCTAACCAATTCAGTCAGGTGCTTATAAGGCATTCTAATGGAGTATTGCAGAAGGGTTTGAGCTTCTAGGACCTTGCTCATCAAGACAACAGCATTGATTTTCTTACGGGTCAGGAGCTTTTCGTGTATACAGGCGCCAACCTAGCCAGCAAAGACTTATGTTATGATTACACCAAGCAGTAGATGCAATGGTTTCAAGAGACCTTTGAGGGGTGTCCAGAGCCTAAAACTCAAGAGAGGAGAATTGTGCAGAGTATGACTGATACTCTATCTCAACGAAGTTTATTTCATATATTCAAAAGTACTGTCTCCTTCCTCATAATGCCTAAGGGTCATGTTCATAGCTATAGGAGATATTGTTTATACAAATACCTCCTTTGGAGCCTCCACAAGCAAGAATAAACATGTCATTTCTTTGACATAGCCTTGATGAACAGCTAGATAATTACACACATAATGGGTCTATGCCTTGGTAGACCAACTGGGCCTTGGTGGGACCACTCCCCCAACAACTTGCTCCATTTTTCGCCTGACTGCAGTATGGCACGGCCACGCTCTATTCGAGTATGCACACAGATTGCATAGGAGAAAACTCTTGAGCCACAAAACGATCAATAACCTACCTGAAAACACATACAAGGGAATGATCAGTCATGTGGTAGTTCTTCTCATGTCATGCAGTTCAGTCAGCTTGGACACAAAGGAAAAAATCCGTTTGGCAAGCAAAGCGTTGGAGGTTATCGCCATGGACGTCTTCGTCAAGAATGGGTGGCCAAATAATAATAGACTTTGCTTTTGATTTCTCTTTATTTGAGTGTGCTCCCCTTTTACATTTGTCCAGTGTTTGAGCTGGGTTTTTTTGTAAGGATTGGCTATGTGCGGATGCAGAGGTCGGGTTTTCCCATTTCCAAAAAAAAATGCAGTTCAGTCAGTTGCAGGATGAGCAGCATCACCGCATCAGATCTGGCATCTCCTTTGAGCTATATACGTCTTGAATCACAAGGGAACGACTGAATTTTGTACAGCCTAACAGCACAAACATCGCAACAACCGCACCTATCAGTGGCAAGCAACAATTCATCCAGGAAAAACAATATGTTCCATCCCATCTATATATGCGTTCTGTGTGCTAAACTTTCTGTACGGCTATATGTCCTGATGTCTCAGATCATCTAATCTCTATTAGTTACCACAACATCTACACAACTGAGCACGCGAGACTTCGCTCTACATATGCAGTATTCCTATGTCAAGCCACGCATCAGCAGCAGTCTTGAACCATCTGCACAAAACCTCAACTCTGACTGATGCCATGAAGTTCCGGGATCAGAAAAAAACATGACTGAATGAATTGAAGAATCCACGAATCATCAATGCAATCAGAAGAATCTATAACTCTGCAAGGGTCACGCTGGGGAATATCAGTGAGAAATTAATCTGCAGATAGTGCTTGGAGCTCGCGCAGATGGTCTGGTATCAGTGTTCCCAGGTGAGGATTCTGTGGGTTCTCTGCATATGCAACATGGTATGCTGCCACACAAGCCTGCGGCCACGCGATCATCATCCGACACTAGCACCATTGCAACAACAGGCAAAACCAAGAATTAGAAAACAGGGAGTATAAAGAGTAAGCAGCATGTACACTTCGTAATTCCATGAAAACAATGCTGGATGCTACCCTTTTAAATGGACAACAATAATATCTGTTCTTTGGGGGAAGACAACAGTATCTCATTTTGAAGTAATCCGGGTACAATGAAGTATCTAGAACAAAAAAGTGGAAAGGTAGGACTATGCCATTACACTAATACAGCCTAAAAATAAGTCCAATTTTTCTAAGATGGCTTCTGCTTACATTCTCTCCTTTTTTTTTAAGGGCGTTTACATTCTCTTACACCAACTAGCTTAAATGCCTTTCGGATGCCATCAACTAAAAATCTCAAGTACAAGCACCACATGGTGGCATAATTCATTGTGCAGGAATGCAAAACGTTGAAGTTAACAACTTTATGCTACTTCTTGCAAACGAAAGATCAAAACCAATTCAATCAGATTTCATTAATTCAGGCAATATTCTGCTTCTTGCCAATAAAAGAAGACCAAAACCAAATTCAATCAGGTTTCACTAATGCAGATAAGCACAGAAAAAATAGAGGGAGAGATATCAAGTGGAATACCATGTAATAACCGATGAGGAATGCATAGATGGCTATGGGCAGAGCTAGCTCCTTATGATCATTATCCATCGCTAGTGCCCATGAGCCAGCAACCAGTGAGGCCAAAGTACCTCCTGTCACAGCAGAAAGGAAGCAGAACGAGCCGGTGAGGTCTGAATCAACAAGTTTTGCTATCCCGCGGAGAAGGAAAAGAGACCAGACATCCCGTGAAGCCACACAGAATGCCTTCCCCCGGGCCCCCACATGCACAAAACCCCACCGGTTCACCCGTCCCAACATTTTCTCTGATGCAGCCAGGCAGCAGCCTTGGCATGAGAAAAAGAACTCGTCATTGCCCCCGGTCACCGTGTTCATCGCTCGAGCTAAGCCCCGCACTGCTGCAATCACCGGGACAGCCACGGCCCCCATACATATGTCACCAAAGGCTGGCCCCGCTATTGTGCCACAGAATGCTTCGACAGCACCACCTGGCAAACGGACTCCATAGACAAGCCGTGCATGTGCCAGTCTTGCCACAGCCACATAGACAAAGTAGCGCATCACCTGCATGGTCCATGCCATGCTCACCAGGAGTGCAGCCACATAAGCCATCTGGATGTTCATAAAGTGCCCTTCTGCAGCAGCAATGCAGCTGATGGCCACTGTCCAGAACGCCAAATAGCCAAACGCAGCAAGAAGAACAAAAACAACAAGGCAAGAAGCAGTGGCCGGCAAATGGGCTCCATTGACAGAGGTAGAAAGCACTGCAGCGGCATGCTGAAGACGTGGACCAGTGGCCCAGCAGCTGTATAGTGCTGCTGCAATGGCAACTACAACTATGAGCACTCCAATACCAAGTGCAGCACCATTACCAACAAGGAGTATGACTACGTCACACGCAAGTGTGAGAACAGGGGCTGTCCAGAGGGAGGTCTTGATGGCTTTTGGAGGGTTAGTGACAGCAAGAATAGTCCAAAAGCAGGCAGCAATTATGGATACTATGACAGAGGAGACAAGCGGAATAAAGTTGGCAAAGGGCCTGTAGGAAGGGTTCTGGTGGGAAGAGGCCTGGACGCCAAGGAAGATTGTGAGGGCAACGAAAGCAAGGAGGTGCAAGACGAACAGGACCTTTGTGACACTGGCTGTGAATCCACTGCAGCAACCACGACCATCAGGGACAGCAATGTTGCCAAATGCTGGGGAGTAAATTTGCTCTTCTATTTCAATTGCCATCTGAGGAAGTAGCATTTCAAATGTTAGTGAAGTGAAATCTTCAAACCAAAACAAAAGATTATTGGCAGGAAATTGTTCATCCATTTCACTTGTGTTTGTTCAAATAAGCAGCGAACTGATAAAATTTTGCCAATCTTTTGAAAATTAAGCAAAATCACTCACATTTGGATCATCAACAATTAAGTTTGTTCGATTAAATATATGTGAGTTCCACTATTGTCATCTGGTTGTGCTGAAAAACATGACACTAGTCTAAATTGTTGAAGTGAACTATGAAGCAACAAACTCATGCCTATAGCAATGCCTTGTAAGTGTCCCCAAAAGGTTTTCCAAAGTCTATATGTGTTTTAGATTAATCCAGAAAAAATAATGCAATCTGACTTACTACAAGAAAGAAAATTGAGGGACCAATGCAAGTCAGAGTTGATATTATCAGCTTATCTGATAAGTGATAACAAAAAATTCACTAATGTAGCTAAAAGGCAGAAATGTCCTCAGGTTGCCTTCTGGTCAGAATAAACTGAACTGAAACTCAGGATTCACACTTACCAATAGATAAAAGGCAAAAAGGGGGAAACACTTCTAACAATAATTCCCAAAGACATCTAACAATTTGATAAACTGTTAGTCAATTCCTCACAAAATGAGAGCAGCAACAATTTGAATTAAATCTAGCTGTTTGTGCAATCAAAGGCGTAGTGTTTTTATGAAAGCAGCTGCAATTTAGCACTTCTGGATAGATTTTCTCATAAGAAATTGCGAGAATGATATCTTTTACCCTACATTAAGCTGCAAAAAGTGTGCTAAGCTAACCATCAAGGAAACGAGAATCAGTGTTTCTTGGACCAAAATGAGTCCAATTTACTCCTGTAGTTTGCAATTTTATGATAGATTAGCATATACTAGTTATTGTATTTTATAGTAGCACACACAATTGTTTCACACCAACAATACGAACAAAAAACAAATGCAATAATTTGCAAAGTGAAATGATAGAATGCACCTGATTCAGATATTTCATTATTTTCAGAGAATTCAACGATTCTGATATGGATATCAACTCATAACAACAATAACAAAAAAACAAAATTAAAATTATTTCTAGCAGTATTTTAATGGTAATGGGTTCCGATTTCCTTTAGATTCCTTGAGTATTCCATATTTCAAATTACTAGCCATGTTATTCTATTTATGTGCAGTCACTACAATGACTGTGCATCAGATCATCAAACAACTGCAAACCCCACAGACCACATTTTTCTGTTTCATCATTGAATTGCGAAATTGCTCACTTCTGCAATTTTATGTCAAAAGTAAAAACTATTTCACCAATTGGATAAATCCAAATGCGTGCAACCAAAAGCTTTCTAGGCAAACCAACACCAACCGAGTCATCTCATCAGGGACATTCTGAAATTCTCAAACAGGCCACCAAACCCCAACCACTTCACTGCGCAATTTTGCAAACAAGCACGAATTTGCACACCTGCAACAGCAGCAGCAGCAGCAATCCTAGGCTTAAACCAACTCCGATCCACTACCCTGTATCCCCAATCTGCCACCGGACTTGTTCAACCAACCCCACACACGAACAGCATCGAAACGCCCAATCCCATCACATGCATATGCATGCACGAACTGATTCGGACAATACGGACATAATCAAACCAGTTCGAACGCACGCACATACCGCATTAGATGGTTCAGACAGAACCGGCACAAGCAAACCAGCTCGAACGCATACGCACGAGTAAGCACCCAATTCGCGGGCCTGGGTTAAAATTCCGCTAAAAAATCGCTAAAACCTAAGCTGCCAGCACTGAACTTGCGCACATGAGCAAAATCGAGGCACCAAATCTATCAATTCCAGCATACGCACGCGAGGACGCGCATGCCACCCCCCAACCTTGCCAAGCAAAAGCAGCAGCAGCAACCACGCGATCGAGTCGAACGCGGACACGCGAGCGAGACCACACCAAGCGAGGAGCAAGCCGAGATGGAAGGGACGAGAAGGCGCTGGAACCTGGTGAGGGCTCGCAGCCGGGGTAGGCGCTGCCCCGGCCCCGGCAATGCCGCCGCTGGCCGCCGTGATCTCGCAGCCGGCACCCTGCCTCGCCATCGCCTACTGCCCCTCCTACTCTCCCTCCCCGCCGCGCTCCCCTCTCTCTCCAACTCGCGAGTCGCTTTGGCTTTTCGCTTTCGCACCAGCCGCGGCTTTTCGCTTGCTTCGCCTTGCCTGCTCTGCTCTGCTCAAACGGCAGGCGAAGTGGGGTTCGTGGGCTGTACGATTACCGCCCGGTGCCCGGTGGGGGAGACTGGGACCCTGAGGTGAAAAGTGAGAAGTGGGCGTGCTGTGGACTGCTCTTTCTTCGAGTGAGAAGGTGAGCGTATCTTACGGTGGCATGCGGTGACTGTAAGGATGACGGGGCAAGGGCCGTGGGGTTCGGGTTAGGAGAGGCCGTTACACCGTTTACACGTCAGCGCGTTGAGTTTTTTATGTTTCGAACTCTATACTTGTGGCAAATGGATTTCTTTGAGCGAGACTTCAGCGGCCGACCAAGGTGGTTGGTCATCATTGTCAAGGCTCAAGAGTAAAAATTTGTGGCTACATTTCAGTCGCTCAACGTCTTGTGTGTTGCTGCAATATTTTTTGTGTCAGTTTTCTTTTGTCCTCCACGTTATTTGCATTAATATTCATGACATCGATATGTTCTGATGTGACCTGCATGAAAATTGGTTGGTTTCCGACATCTCATTTTTTTTTAAGACTAGCCTATCTTGATTGCTTGTTTGGAGTACATGTATAATGAGTTCTTAATGTCTCTGTATTTGCATGATAGCATGTTGGCTGCAACCGGAAAAACTTGTAAAATTCGTTTGTTATCAACTCTAGAGCCCAAGTCACTGTTGGTGCTTCATTTGAGATCTGACCTGTCGTTTCTTAAGGGCATCTGTAGTGTATGAAAATAGAGGGTTTTAAGCCACCTTAAGGCCAACCTTATACATTACAGGGGTGACCTTAAGCAGGCTATAAGGGCATCTGTAGTGTATGAAAAGAGGAGGTATTAAGCCACCTTAAGGTCAACCTTATACATTATAGGGGTGACCTTAAGCAGACCCTAAGCAAAAAAAGCTTAAGGCTGGTTCTCAAGCTAAAGACCTGGCCACAAGCATTAAAATACAATTTGTCTTTATCTGCCAAGTGGGACCGTCTTAAGGCCCCTTGGGTTATATACACTATAGAATTGGTCTTAAGGTTTAGATGGGACCCACCTTAAAGCCCTTTGGGTTATATACACTACAGATGCCCTAAGCAAAAAAGGCTTAAGGCTGGTCCTCAAGCTAAAGACCTGGCCACAAGCATTAAAATACAGTTTTTCTTTATCTACCAAGTGGGACTGTCTTAAGGCCCCTTGGGTTATATACACTATAGAGTCAGCCTTAAGGTTTAGATGGGACCCACCTTAAGGCCCCTTGGGTTATATACACTACAGATGCCCTAACGAGCTCTTTAGGTTTCATCATGTTGTGAGTCGTAATAAATATTTGTTGACTGAGGAGTCCAAGTTCTTCGCAAATATGGAACTGAATAGAAGTTGTGTTCTTTAGCTTTGGCATCAAGTTCTGTGTTCTTTACTCTCTTATCAGACTTTTAGTAGCTTCAGATGGGAAAGTTCAGCAAATTATTCTGGAGGAAACCCTCATATTTGCTTCAGTAAAACTCGACCTGTAGGGGTACAAGATACCCCCCGGCATTAGCTTAAGAAGAAAGATTCTCTCACAGATCGAGAAAATCCCCGAACCCTTACCCCACCCTGACACAGCGGCATCAGCCCATGTGATCATATTTGCTTGCTTTCTCTCCTGTTCATCGGTCTATAGTCGACAGTATTAATTTTATCTGGATTGTGTAGGCATCATGTTTTTAATTGCATCTGACTTGGGAAGCAGCTGAAAATTGCTCAGACATTGTCCAGTTTCAGAGGAAACTTTGGACATTGGCCAACAACCAGTGGCGGAGGCAGGAATAATTTTCAGGTGTGGCGGGTTTATAAAGGTCAAACATGTATAATTCAACTATGCAAGGGCTCATTAGAACATTATATAAATATATATTACTTTGTAATCAACAAATATAACGGAAATCCAAAAGTAAAGTATTGGCACTTAAAATACCTCACTAAATGAAGGTTACATAGATGATTGATCACCAATTTATCATCTATGTTAACTAGACCAACCTAGAGATGATCTGCAAAACATAGAAGCATAGATAAATCATGAATTAGCAACTAGTAGTGTCATAGACAGATCAAATAATAGAAAGTATATTTTTATTCAAGATTGTTGGAACAAATACATACCCATAATAAAGCTTTATTTGGGTACAAACCGTGGCAATGGCATTCTTCTATTTTTCTTTTGAAATTCTTTCTTAATTTCAGCAAGATCAAGTCCTTTGAATAAGCCTCGCTCAATGTAGCACACCATCAGGTCATTAAGCCAAGCATCTGACATTTTGTTGCGTAACTCGGTCTTGATAATCTTCATAACTGAGAAGGCCCTCTCAACCGATGTTATCCCCTAATCTGAGCTCAATATCACAGATTGAACTTGGATGCACAAACGAATGCAAAAAATCATACTCAGTTCTTCATGTTAGGATCAATACGCATCCTTCTCTTAATCTCTTCAGGCACATCAACAGAGATGTTCCTCAATAAAATAAAAAAACAGGCACACAACATTCTTTTAATCACTAGGGGAAAAAATTGACATCGAATACACTTACTAGTCTCTATGCAGCAGAGAGGACAATCAACACACACAGGCACATTTGGCATCGTAGAGCAATGGCAACCTCGATCGCGGAAGCGGCGCTGGGCACACAGACGATGGTGGCGACTTCAAGGCGAGCGGTGCCGGGCATGAGGAGCCGAAGATGGCAGCGGGTGGAAATGTGGAATACGAACAGTCGGAGGCTCGGAGCAGCCGATCGGCCAGAAAAGTACGAGACACATTAGCTTCCTTCGTGGGGTTTCTTTGTAGGCCCATGACCATCACTCCATGAGGCCCACGAGCACCACCCACCACTAGATCCAGCAGTATAGCAGTCATGTATTGATGTATTTCACGTATATATACATAATATACTAGTCTTTTGTACAAATGTTAGGTATGGCGGTTGCCAAACCTTGCCACATAGCTGCCTCCGCCCCTGCCAACAACAGAACATATATGTAGGAAATGTCAATGCATGACGCGATAACTGATCTCAGTGTTGGTGGCTTGCCAAACCAAGTGGAGGGTTGTTTTTTCTACCCAAACAACATTTTACAAGGGAAAATTTTTGGTTGTATTCAAAGGGTTTTCTTTGTGCCTGAAAAAACTACAAGTGTGAGCTATTTACAGGTGGAAAATTTTTCAGATCGTCCAAGCAGGGCCTTAGGAATTCTATAAAAAAACAATGTAATTCTACAAAATCGTCTAGTCGTCTACTCTACGCAAGCCAATACGGGGAAAAACACAGAAATAGCCTTGCTCTGTTAAGCTACTTCAGATAATAATGCCAAGACTAATATTTGTATGATTATCCGAATGATTAGTGTATGTTATTAACACGCTTGTTTTTCCTTAAAGACAGAAGAACCAACCATGAGATACGTAGAAGCCGTGGCTCCCAATGATTAGATTACGATAGTGCTCATTGATTGGATAGGGAGGCCAATAAGCACGACACGCATGGAATTCACACTAGAACAAAAAGGAAGATTCTTCTTCTTCTTTTTTGCAAAAAGAAAGAAAGCGAGGGGGAAATCGATAAGGAGTAGCACTCTTTTTTTAGCGGAGTAGTAGCACTATTTATTTATTTATTTATTGACAGAAAGGAGTAGCACAATTTTTTTTGAGAGAGAGAGAGTAAAGGAGTAGCACTATTGAACAACCAAAAGCAGCACATGTGCTGATGTACAGAAGCAAAGGGAAAGGGAAAAGGTGTGATGAGTGGGCTGAGTTGGAAACTTTACCAGGCTTTGATTGGCCCGTTAAAGGGTGCGCCAGGATGGATAAGGAAACCCATGGGCAACTGTGAAAGCCCATCGCAAACGAGTGCATGCCAAAATGCGAGCATGTGACCTCTCAAAAAAAATGCGTGTGACATGGGCTTCGTCACTCATGACGCATTGATCTTGAGTGTGAGATCCATTAAGAACGGTTTTTGCAATGTCTAAGAGGACTGTTAAGAACGGTTTTTGCAATGCCTAAGGGCATGAACAATAATACATATTAGCTATTTGTAAATCTATGCTACATAAGATTTTAGATGATGTGGATGATAGAAAAAAAAGAAGAGAAGGATGTTATCTGCTATTTAATGACAGTTTTATAGGTAGCTTTTCTACCGTGTATATTATTATATAGACAACTCATTAATTGTAAGAGACTACATAGATAATTATATAAACAACACATTGTATGAGCTGTCTTTAGTTCTATTTATAGATGATTCTAAACTAATAATCCACCAGTTCAAATTATTTTACATCCACCCAACAATTACCTGCTCCACAGTCATGACCTTAACTACATCCACACCACAATATGCACCCATAATTACACCATCATAAAAACGTCCGCACCAGATTAACTCTCCTCCATTCTCTCTCCTTACCCAACCATATCCGACGGTCATCTTTCAATGGATCTGCAGTACCCCTTCCGCCTCCCCCGAATCGGCCGCGCGTCTTCTGCAAAGCCTCCCCCGAATCGGCCGCCTCCCCCTAAACCTAAACCCCGAATCGGCCGCGCCTCCTCTTTCTCCATCTGCGCGCCATCCATCTCCTCCTCTCTCGCCGCCTTCCTCTCCTTCTCTACGGCCCCCTTCTCCGCTTTCTCCACGGATCTCGGCCCCTACCTCTCCTCTGCTCTCCGTGCGCCACCAACGCCGCCTCCATCGCGCCTCCTCTTCCTCTACTCGTGCGCGCCTCGCATCCACCGCCGCCACACCTCTCCATCGCACCACCGCTCCTCTCTGCCGCGCCACCGTCCGCATCGCATCATCCGTGCGCCGCCGCCTCATCTCCTCCAGATCGCGCGGCGCGCCATATCCCTTTACTCCGCCGCGCGCCTCCTCTCTCTCCTCCGTGCGCCTCGCCGTTCCTCCCCCTGCGCGCGCCGCCTCCTCCCCACTTCTTCGCTCCGCCGCCTCCTCCTCCCCTCCTCCGTTCCGCCGCCTCCTCCTCCCCCCCCCCTCCGCTCCGCCGACCCCCCGCTGCCTCGTCCTCTTCGCCATCGCCGCGGTCCAAGGGATGGCGATGGTGTATCCATGGCGGCGGCACAGATCCTTATCCCCTCGCCTCCTCCCTCCATCCTCCCTCGCCTCCTCCCTCCCTCATCCGCGCTCCGCCTCGCCTCCTCCCTCGCGCTCAGACTCCCAAGACCAAATCCCCAAATCGCCTCTAAAACCCTAGCCACCCGCCATGGCGGCTCCCCACCGCATCCGCCTCGCGGCCGACGCCAACCTTCTCCTTCACCGGCGCCTCCTCCTTCACCCCACACTCAACCTTCTCTCCTCCTCCGCCCGCGCCACCGCCACGCGCGCCGTCGGCCACCGCTAAAACCCACCGCGGCGCCTCCACCGTCTCCACCGCCGCCGCGCGCGCGCGCCTCCGTAGGCATCCGGAAGACGCCCTCGCGCGCCGTCATCTCGCGGCGCGCGGCCGGAAGCCACCTCGTCGACAAGCTCCTCGCCGCGGGCCGGCGTCATCGTCGTCGACAACTTCTTCACGGGCCGCAAGGACAACGTCGCGCCACCACCTCACCAACCCGCGCTTCGAGCTCATCCGCCACGACGTCGTCGAGCCCATCCTCCTCGAGGTCGACCAGATCTACCACCTCGCTTGCCCCGCCTCCCCCGTCCACTACAAATTCAACCCCATCAAGACCATCATATCCTTTTTCATTTTTCATTTCCACATTTCGTAAAAAAATAATAACTTCTTTTTGCTTGTCTTTACTTAACTGCGGATATGGATAGGATTTCCTGAATAGATTTCCTGAATACTAGGTCAACAAGGTTCTGGAAAATTTGGAATTTTGTGCCTGCATTGCCCGAAAGAACCTGAATTTTGCAGTTGTTCGTTTCGATTCTGTTTTGTTTTCGTATGGGTTCCTTAACTGATGGTGTACAAGACAAATGTGATGGGGACCTTGAATATGCTAGGAGGCGGCAAAGAGCGTCGGGGCCGGTTCTTGCTGACCGATACCGGCGAGGTGTACGGTGATCCTCTTGAGCATCCGCAGAAGGAGAGCTACTGGGTCATGTCAATCCCATAGGTGTGCTAATTTTGTCTCTAGGAGCAAACATTTATCATATGCAAGAAATAGCTTAGAGTCCGCCCATTTAAGTCTGTCCACTCCTTTGCATTGTGGTATACGGTTTCATTAGGTGATAATGTGCGGTGTTAGGAGTTGTTACGATGAGGGAAAGAGAACGGCGAAACTCGACCATGGATTACCATCGTGGTGCTGGTGTTGAGGTAAAGCTTCAATTTCAAAACAGGGTCTAAGTATGCATCGTCTTCTTGGCAATGACCAATGGGACAGAATACCTTGCCTAAATTAATTTTGCAGTTCCTTCAACATTAATTGTGTAGGGTTCAAAACTATTGTTATAATTTGGTAAAGTCTGCAGGTGAACGGCACAAAAAATCATTATGAATTTTCGGTGGTATTTATAGGCGAAATTTTTGGTACTTTCATGTTGAATTAGTGAACCTAAGAAGGCTCCAAAAGTCAAATGTTGTGCCTGATTGCTCCATGGTGTCTTTTATTTTTTTCTCTATACTTTATTTTGGGTAATCATGATCAATTAGACTAGACCATGAATATGTCTTAAAAATTATCTTTATGATACATGGAATTAAGCTTATTTATGTTGATTTTAAGTAAGAACTAACAACAACGTTCGTCTAAAAATTGGCTTGCTGTTGAATTTGCAAAAGAGATCCGCTCCTAAGTTTGTCTAGACTCGATATTCAAAGTATGTTTACACATTTTCGGTAGAAGGAGGGATTCAGGGAGGGAGAGTGTGTTACACTCCTTTTATAGAGAAACAGATGGAACTTGGTAATTTGGAACATCAACATGTGATAGGGCGGCTGGTTTTTGTTTTGGCAAGATTTAGGCAATCTTTCCTGTAGTCCTGTATACATACACTCTTTGTTTATATGCTGCTTCTGAGTAATATAATATTTTTGCCATGTTACTGTATTCCATTTCTTGAAGAGCGAACTTAACTATGGAACTGTTTTACTCAGGTGAGAATTGCACGCATATTCAACACATATGGCCCTCGTATGTGTTTAGATGATGGCCGAGTCGTTAGCAACTTTGTTGCACAGGTTTGTCTCAACTCATGATTCTGATTCTTAGGAAAAGGAATCTAAACTAATAAACCACCAGTTCAAATTATTCTACATCCACCTAACAATTATCTGCTCCACAGTCATGACCTTAACTACGTCCACACCACAATATGCACCCAGAAATACACCATCATAAAAATATACGCACCAGATTAACTCTCTTCTATTATCTCTCCTTACTCAACCATATCCGACGGTTATCCTTCAATGGATCTGCAGTACCCCTCCGCTCTCCTCTGCAGTCCTCCTCCGCCCACCACGCCCTTGCGTTCCCCCTCCCTCCTCCCGAACCGCCCTCCCCACCCTTCTCCTGAACCCGTGCGCTCCTCCCTGGATTTCGCCGCCGCCTGCCTCCCCCCACCGCCGCCTCCTCCCCTCCGCCTCCTCCGCCGCCCCCTCCCCCGTCGCCTCCTCCTCCCCCACCCCTCCTCCACCTCCTCCCCTCCCTCCTCCTCCGCCGCCTCCTCTTCCTCCTCCCCACCCCACCCCACGCTGGGGAGTCCAAGCTCCAAACCCTTGGCTGCTGCCGTTTGCCTAAACCCCACCGCTGAAATGCTCCTCCGCTCCCTCCTCCGCGGCAGCATCCACCGCCTGGCCGCGCCGAGGTGGCCGGCCGCCGCGCCCCGATCCGCCACTGCCCAGCCTCCCTCCTCCTCCTCCTCCCGCCAGACGCGAAGCGAAGGGCGGGCAAGCGCCGGCGTCCACGACGAATCGCGGCAAGGTCGCGCCAGGACCCCGCGGCGTTGCCAAAGACGCCGCGGCGGGTACTCGCCTCCTCGTCAGCCCCCTCTTCGCCGTGGATCCGGCCGACTCCACCGCCATTTGCTCGGACCAGGGAGGCGCGCGCGCCGGCCCGCAAAGAGGCGAAGTCGTCATCGCACCACAGCGTCTCAATCGCCGCCGCCAGCCGACTTCCGCCGGATCGGCTGAGATCCTAGCCGCACATCTCACCCGCCCGCCATGGGCGAAGACTTCGACATCCCGCGGCGGCAATGACATGATGATGGGCAACGACGGATGGGCGACCGGCGCGCAACGACGGACCGGTGATGAAGGTAGGCGAGAGAAGGAGGTCGGGAAGCGAGGCCTCAAGAAGAAGCCGCTCAAGGAGGCGAGGGTGGGAGACCCGAGGTCGGCGACGAGGTCGAAGGTACCGTGCTCTGCCTCCTCTCAAATCCGTAGATAGTTATGTGTTTCCGTTTGATCCGGTCCATGCCTTGCTTTGGGTTTTGATGGTTCGTTGTGGGATGCAGAGTTAGTGGTGGATTTAGTACAAATTTGTAGTTCAGTTCTCTTATGCTGCCATTTATAAGTTCGAATTGCTTATGGGACATTAGGGTAGTTTTGGCTTTGATGTGTTTAAGCATAGTTTTTGGGTATCGCTACTGTATTGCAACATTGTGAATTTCTATGGGAAGAAAATATAGGGTCGTCACCTATAATGTTGTTGCTGCTGCTGTATGCTTTATTGGGTTTTTAGGGAAATTTATTGCGCCATCTTTGTAATTGGTGATATTTAGATAGCTTCATCTTGTTGTGCAAGAATGCAGATTAGTACATTTGCTTGTTGACATGCCCTTGTGTTGATGTTTGATGCATTACACTGCACGCTCCTTGATGGAACAAAGTTTGATTCAAGCCATGATCGCGGGACACCGTTCAAGTTCAAGTTGGGACAAAGTGCATTTCTTTCTCTTGTCAAGTTTTTGTTTGTTTTCTGCGTTCTCATTTTAGAATACAGATGTCTCATAAATGATGTGATTTATGCCCAGAGCTCCACTTACTGTTTTCTGCTAAATTCCAGTGATGGTTCGAAATGTTGCTGTTTACTTAACCTTCTAATTCTATACCTTATATTCTTCTCAATTTGAAATGATTCTAACAAAACATCCCTTAGTTTGGTGGCTCTGTATGTACCAAAGGAGTCCGGCTTTTCCGTAACTGGTCCGATGCTCTTGGGAAATGAACCTTGATGTTGTCCACCACTGGAGCCTTTTAATGCGCATGTGGGCTGATATCTCTTTAGACTCGGGGCCGCTCAATTATACCACTCCCGGGAGCATTTTAGCTTCTTGTTGTCTTTGGTGTTGTCACCATTCAGTGAACAAGTTGTTAGTTAGTCAGAGATTCATGTAGTTGCACCACTTCTTGATTTTATTTGGTGTAGAATGGACCGTAGTGGTTGAGAAAATTTGATGATGATTGTGTAAATTCAAGTTTGGAGATAATTTTGCTTTATTCTCATTTCAGTCTTGCTGTCATTTGACAATTTACAAGTTTGTTTTATGTTTCTCGATGGTGATCTTGCATGTTATAGTGTCCGTTCAATGCTCGGTGACTTCACAACTTATGTCCAGTCAAGTAATAAAGGGTTGGGATCAAGGCATCAAGACCATGAAGAAAGGGGAAAATGTTGTTTTCACCATTCCTCCCGATTTGGCTTACGGTGAATCGGTTCACCTCCAACTATTCCGCCCAATGCCACACTGCAGTTCTTTGATTTCAATCCCTTTTTGCATGACTCTTCTCTTTCTTTTCTTGAAAAAGATGACGGGTTTTGAGCCTTGCAATGGCGGATGGATTTGGTGAGAAGGGTAGACCAGAGAAATGTGAGGAAGGTGTTGTACCCCGAATCTTGCTCTTCTTGTTGACCTTGAGTTGGTTTCATGGAAGATCATTCAAAATAGGGGATGATAAGAAAATCCTAAAGAAAGTTCTTAAGGAGGCGAAGGATATGAGCGTCCAATGAGGGTGCAATTATTAAAGGTATGCTAAACCATGATAGCTATTGTTCCATCTCCTGTGTATTCCTACAAGTCACTATCGATTAATGAACTACTTTGTCTTGTAGTGAGTAATAACCAAATTATATTTTCATTTCTGATCAAAATAACTGAAAACTCCAAGAATCTTGGTAGCCGTAGTGAACTTCCGTTTCGAACTCCTTGAACAATAATGTATGATCTAATCTCTATTGCAAAGCTTTGTTTTTCTAAGGTTATAAGTTAGATAAAATTTCACCACATAATATTTATCTTATTGTATTTTTAAAGTTGCAGATGTTTTCATATTGCTAATCTTGGTAGTTTTCATATCTCCTTATGCAAGTTAGAAGTTCATTTCATCTTTTGAGCTGTTTTTACGCTTCGTTTTGGTATATTCACATTAAAAACGAAAGTCTTCCCACAGAGCTTTTGAGACTCACTTGGATAAGAAGACCTTCAAAGTCATGACATACAATGTCCAGTTCCGGAGGATATAGAATCGCAAAGAAGGATGGATGCACTTGGAGATCTTATTCAAGACTACAAACCGGACCTTATATGCTTCCAGTCCGAATTTGAACTACATTATTTTCCCCTTCTCAATGGGTCTCATATGTGGAACTGCAGGAGGTTACACCATACATATATCTGCTTCTGCAAAAATCTGAGTGGTTTCAGTGGGACGTTAGTTTTAGCAACAGAGAAATACAGGATTGATGAAAACCTACGATTTTGTTTGATCTATATGGGTAATAATATAGATCTTTTTGATAACTTGTATGTTAGATCTTAGCATCTCAGGAATGATTGACAAAAGTAGGAATTAAACAACCATCCCATGTTTTGCTTTCGGTAGGACATTTTGCATCTTCCCTCTTTCTGTTCTAAGTGCTCAATGAAGCATGAATAAATGAATCATAGCAGTACATGTTTAGGGCTGTATATCTTATTTGTGGAGAAGAAAGGTCTAGCTGTCACTATTTTGTTTCCATACGGTAGCTGGAGATGGCAGTTTTCGTTTTCCATGGTATGCCTAATTTCTTTTCTTTTTCTTTGCACTTCGAAGGAGAAGCCCACTCTTGGGTAACACTCTTGCGGTTACTCATACTTTTGTGTTTTACTTTTCTTGTATTACTTGATCATATTGTTATGGATATCACCCCTTTACTCATACGTCATGGTCTATATGTCCTAGATTTCTCAATAGCGTGTACTTTAGGCTAAAAGAGTAGCCTCCTTTAATTTCTTTTGTTCATTATGTTTAAATTTGTATATCCTTGTTGATAAATGGTAATATTTCAATAGAAGCGATTGCAGCAAATTGGGCGAAATGTTGTTGCATGTTCAAATTTCATTAGTTTTCTTAATTTTGAGCTATCACAAATCAACATTTGGGGATGCACCTAAGTAAGTTTTGTTGTCATTGACCATCCCTTGGTGTGTTGATCTTTTACGCTTGTATTAATGTAAATTTTTGTAATTTTTATCCTCTTAACATATGAAATCTTCTCCGTCATGAATTGTACTTGCTTTACATGGTTTTCTTATTATAAGTTGTGATTTACCTCCTTGTATTATCGCCAACAGTGTCAATGCATAGTGTTGTGATAGATTGCAAAACTTCTTTGAAAGGCTCATGTAATAAAATTATCCATGTCAATATAATTTTCTGTTATGCAAATATTACAGAGGCCACGGATTAAGACCATAAACGGAATATCGCAGCTCCTTTGGACCTCGCATCATTCTCGATGCTATTGTCCGATTTATCCGGATAATGCTTTGAGATTTGGTTAGTCCTTGTTAAACATACTATTGGCATCTCACCTGTACTTTATACCCATGAGAGATCTGTAGTTAGGCTTTGTAAAACATTCTTGACGTCTCAACTGTACTTTCTACTCATGAGAGATGCAGTTTTGCTTTCTAAAACATTCTTGACATCTCAACTTTACATCTAAACTAATCCCTGTGCTCCCCTCTCTTAAATTATGTGCTTTCTAAAGTTATGAGTGTTCAAGAGATATGACTTTACTCCCTTCGATCATAAGAACAGGAATTGTTTATATCACTACCTAACAATTTTGTTTAATGCTATGCAACTTTCGTAGTTTTGGCTGTTCTATATGGCCTTGTAATTTGGTTGAATTCTAATTTGCAAACTTATGTTATTGCATTTACAAATGATATTTCCGTTCCATGTTTTTTTGGGGTGGTCTGTAGTCCGTCTCGCTCAAGGATTCTTTGTTGAAGAAGATATCATCGAGTAAGAAGGGTGGTAGTCTTTGGAAAAGTTACAACAAAGTTGGTACTTCTATACTTATTTTGTATTTCCTATTACATGAGCACATAATTCATTGGTCATTGCTTGATACTTTCTTCGAGATACCGCCTACACAAATTGGTCTTTAAGGTTTTGCTTGATGGCATCAAGTAGCCTACTATGTTGACGGAAGGTTGTTAAACCAAGAGCTATTTCCCGATTTTCTTAACCACTCCTTGAATTTCTTTGGTTGACTAGCCAGCATGCACGTGTAACACACGTCTCGAGATAATAAAAGAAAGTATAATAATGCTGATGTACAACTTTGTGTGTGTAACGTAATTCCAAATGACAACATTAAGTGGGTTTAGTGGTACTATTAGTGTAATTAGTGCTATGGTTAATGTATTAATCGCTGACAGGCCATAGTTTGAATATGGGCCATTCGATTAGGAAGATCAATGGCTAGAATTGAATATGCATGACACAGGATATGGAATGAATGCAAACAATTAGACGATTGGAGGGCTAGGAATGATTGTTTGCACAAAGTTTGTGTGGCTGTAGGCAAGTGAACTATCCATGTGCATATGTGCCTTGGCTGGTATACATGTTAGTTAACATATTCCATAACTTCTAACTTTTGGAAGGCTTAGCCTGAAAAAACTCTAAAAGGCTTGTTATTGTTAATGACAACTTAACAGGAGGAAAAAATATCGTCATTTGGTTGTTTTCATGTGCATCTCCACCATTTTGTATGCTTTTACTTTTTAGACATCATTAGCCTATTACCACGAAATTAAGAGCTTGATTCTTTTTACTTTATTATGATAAATACTTTATTCTAGGAAAATTAAAATACATAAATACTTTTATTTTTCCCATCGTTTCATGGTAGCACAAAGACACACTTTTTTTGCGTGATGAAATCATTAATCATTCGATGAAGAAATCGTTAAGATGGTTTCTACTATGACAATTAGTTATATATGTGGGCATAGAAATGGTCTGCTCATATTAGGTTAGAAAAACATGCTCTTTATGAGCTAATTCCATGGCAAGAATGATTTGTGGGCATTTCTTGCAAGATTTTAAATTTCACTATTCTCAGTAATGCCACATGATTCTTCCGTGAATTATGAGCTCTCTCCATGAACGCAACTTAAATGTCCCATTTTAAATATCATTGGCCCATTACACCCAAAGATTGTGTTGAATTCATTATTTTAGAAGGAGATAATTGGTCAATATTTACCTTTTCCGGGTTCCTGCAGACATGCCCTTGTATGATATCTTGAATGAGTTTGAAAGGAAGTAGTCACATGGTCATTGTGAAGGCTAAGCCCAAGAACGCCCACCCCGACAAAATCGAGCCAAACAGGAAGCACTGAGCACCACACCGATCGCTCCTTACTATCCAATGTTTGAAGAAAGGGTGCAGATCCAAAGGAGGTATATCGATATCTTTTACGTTTGTGATATACGGATATTTCTGTTCATTCCTTTTCTTACTTTGCTTGTTTGACAATAAGGCTCGTCTTTGGTATTCAAGAGCTTCATTTTACGCCATTCAATCCAACCGACAAAAGAACCGCTTTAACCTACCTTGATGGCGAGGAAGAATGCATCGTGTTAGCAAGGGAGCACCGAACAGTACTAATTCATTTGCACATATTGAGACCTTTATATTTGTCCATATGTAACTTATATTTCTTTTAGTTCACTATGATTTCACTGTATTAACTATGGAATTTCAACAGATCCTTCATCTTGCACACAACAAATCGTAGATTGAAAGAAGGGTCGAGTCAGTAATTGACAAATTTGCTGGCGTGGCTGCGATCACTTGGTGTGGCGTGCTGTGTTTGATATCTCATCACCTTGCAGAGTTATACATCGTTAACTTCCTTTTGTACTTGACTCGACAACAACATTCTTATACATGAAGTGCCGAGGGTAGGAAAGAAAGTCCCGGAGGACCTTGGCGGTTCATTGGGCTCTTGCCACTTTTTGACCCCCTCGACATGATAGTGCGAAACAATCGGAGGGCACTCAATCTTGGTGTCAATGTCAAAATGATCACAGAGTTTGGCCTATTTCATTCCTCTCCACCTTTTCTCTCGTTGATTACTCTAGATAGAGTTCGCGTCTAAGCGATGTGTTAATAGGGTCTGAATTAGTGTTTGATTAGTTTTGTTGCCTTTGTCATCCAAATCAAGTAGATGAGTTCATCCGAGGAATGGTTACTGCTTGAACCGGTATTGTGGTAGGCTTCATTGTTTGCTTTTATTGCGCATTTATTTGAATTGTTGCATCATATCGATATATTTGCATGACTTGGGAATTTGATACGTTCATGGCTTGATTATAGGATAACGTAAAATGTTGTTTTAAGCTCGAATTCTTGATTACATTTGTTAGGTTTTTGCACTATGAAATGTCTTTCCGTTATGTTCATGCGAAGTCTTGGTCTTGCAATCGCATAAGTTGTTGACCGATGAACTATTTGCGATCGAAGTATCATGTAACCGCCTTTTATCTCATTGGTTGTTGTCACATTATTGAAATGGCAGCCATTTCTGATACGTATGTTTGCCTTAATTGATTCAAACTGCATGGATAGGAAGATATCGAATTTAGCTTGCATATTCAATAAAATACATCTTGGTGTCTCTTCGTCGAACCTCTGGATGTTGCATGAAATTGATCTGCCAGATATTTTTACTATTTGGGGTAATGGTATTGGCACATCGGGAAGGCTTCCATCGCTAATTTTCTACTGGTACATAACATTCACCTAAAATGGTGTCGATTAGCCGTGAAAAGTTTGCACACTTGAACTTGACATTTTCTATTGGAGGCGATTAGTTTTGATGTAAGTTTCAGACTTGTACATATTTGTTGGAAATATTATGTTCTGACCTCATAAGAAAAGTCATGCTGTCGTCATCATCCGCCAAAGACAAGCCGTGGCGCTTGCAAAGATGGCGTCTACATGTACTTCAAAGGTAAATAGAACTCGATCCATGCTACTTCTGCGTATGATGTTACTGTATGTTTAGTATTGGCGCCAAAAGTGAAGTTTACTTGCATGCAGTCTCATCGATTCTGTGAGGAGAAAACCGAGATGGGTCAATATTGAGTAACTTATTATAGATGTCGCACATCTCCACTCAAGATTCTTCAAACTTTTATGCATGTATCTAAACTCACGGCCAACCATGTCTTGCATGGTAATCGCATTTAACTCATATCAACTCAGTAATATTTTTGTGAATCGATCTCGCATGTTCAATTCTTTTGCAATCATGAGATTGGTAGCACTTGGTTCAATATTTGAACATGCTAATTCTCACATAATTGTGTCGGTTCCAGACTTATATCAAAAGAATTCTTGGATGCATGAATTGATCATCGAGTTTTAATAAATGTACTATTGATGAGTATCCAAGCACATTTTTGTGGACATTGGGTGTTTAAGTGTCTAGAATATGGGAAAAAGTGCACATGAGTTAAATCCTTCTCGATGTACATTATTTTTTGCATTTTGATCCGCAGATATTTTACTTTATTGGATTTGGAATGTTCTGTCTTGAATCACTGCTAAGCATAGATGTCATTCAGGTGGGTGTTGTTCCCCTCTTGTTTTCTGGATGGTTGGATCTTCAACCTTTTCTATTTGAAAACTTTAACCTGCATATGGCCTATTACATATTAACTGTTTTATTTCTCTTCCAATCATGACTATGGGTTTACTGCTTGACTAATAGCCAAAAGTCAAAGGAATATTTTGTTTTTCTTTCCATTATCAATTTATGACTATGGACTGCTGACCGTGTTGTTACGGATGAGTAGTTTCATATATGAGACGTGAATCTTAATGAATCTGATTGTTCTATTTATTTTTTACAAATTTTGTTTTGTTTTATATTTTACCGTGGCGTTAGCACGGGCACTATACTAGTATGAATATGTATTACAGATAACCACCGTCTATATATGCCTTAAGAAGACTGTTAAGAACGGTTTTTTGCAATGCCTAAGGACCCGCTCATTTTAGCTTCAACTTCTGGTTTCTGGTTTATTTTTTACTATTCATAAATTTCATCTTTTCTGATCTTTTGACTTTTTTGAGCTTTTTTGCCCCTTTTTCCCGTATTCGTTTGCGTTGTCCGTGTTGAGCTAGCATATTTTTTTATTTTTAAATTTTTTTAGATTTAATTACATCAAATACGTCACCTTCAGCTACAACAAAATTTCAGGCGCTATAGTGCAATTTCAGTCATGAATCACAGCTTTTCAGTCTAATCGAGCGGGCTTAAGAGGACTTTGAAGGGGATGTTTGTTTGGTTTGAGAAAGGAGTTGGTCTTAAAAGAAAACCTGAAAAACATGATGATCTATGCTGTCGACGCTCGATCCTTCGATCGAAGAACTAGTCACTCATGAGATTTCCTCCCTGCAGCCGTCGCAACCGTTAAGAGTCACAGATGGATTCTGTGCCAACACCCGACAGTGAGCGGATGGAAAAGTGACGGTTCCAAACCGAAAACCTCGAAACACACGCCCAAAAGCAGAGCGGCGAGCCACCTCCGCCCGGTTGAGCTGCACAAAAGACGAGCCACCTCCCCCCGTCCAATCGTCTCCTAGATCAGGCTGCCATCATTTTCAGTGACGCACAATCGCTTCCTCACTGCTAGTTTTCCGGACGAAGCAACCAGATAACTCCCAGTCCTAGTGCTCTGCTGGCACTGTGCTATATGCTCTCTTCTCCATGGTCCCAAAAAAAGATAAGTTCTTTCACAGATATAAGAGTCCAAGGTATTTATGTATTCTTGGAGCTATTTTCCCTCTGAATCTTGTCTGCCATATGATGGAAAAGGAGTATTCACGTGTATCAGTTTTGTCCTTTTCGTATGTGTGCGATGTGCGGCGGTATGGTAGATCTGATCTAAAGTGAAGAAGCGCACACAAAAGCTCCTGCCTCTCTTGGATTTTCAGGTCCATCAGCAAGTGCTTGCAAGGAATCCTTTGAATTTTACAGTTTAACACGTAGTAACTAATTACACCGAGAGGTACAGAAAATTGCATGAATAATGTTTGTTTCCGAGCGAGTTATCAACTGGCAATGATTCAGTCACATTTTGATGAGTCACACAAACCATCCTTACTGCCTTTAAAAAAACACATCTTTACCAGTTACTACCACCCTTCTGTAGTGACGCCAAATGCCTGAACTGGCAGTTAAAACGGAGTGTTGATCTTTTGCATTCTTCAAGCAACACCACATCAGTACTGAAATGATGTCAGGCAAAGGTATACGACTCTGTGATGTGCTGTTCCCGAGTCCTGGTAACAGCTTATGATATGGCCTTTTCGGTCCACAAAAATTTAACTTAGCCACTCTCACCAGAAGATGAGAAGTTAATCAGATTGTCAATTTTGTGATGATTTACTCACATTTGAGATGTATCAGGGTAAACCTTCTCTGATTGCCGACAAGAGCCGCATGCCTCACATCAGCCGTTGCTCCGGTATCTGTTTTTTGTGTGATGTGTGGCTAGTGGCTACTGACAAAAGCTTATGAACTGTTGCCCAAACACACTTGCAGCACTGAGTGCTGCTGCAAGTGCATGGCAAGTGGGCCAAATTAAGCAAACGGCTCTGCTGAACTGAACAGTTCTTTATCTAATCTAGCAGTGTGTGCTTAGGTGAGTGATGAGCCTGGCAGGATCAGAAGGTGCTCGCCATGGAGCATGTGATAAGGAATCAATCCCCTTGCTGATGCAGATCTGCTGCCTAATTTGGCTTCTTCGGTGCATCTCTACCAAGTAATCCGAAAGCCTGCAGAAGTCCTTGTAGCATTTCCAAGAGAATTGATTATCTTTAACGGCATGAAACCGGCTAGTTGCGATATATTTTTCCCTAGTCTGAATTTTTTAAAGGGAGTATCTATACAATATTCGACTGTTTTTTAGTACAAAAACAGTCAGATTTTGAACCGTTAGATGGAGATCCAACGTCCTAGATCATTTTTTTGGAGGGGGGCTTGTATGGGTGGATCCGTTGGATGGAGATCTAACGCCCAAATCAAATGTTGTATAGCAATACTCTTTTTTAAATCACGGTCGATTTTTTCCCACTGTTAGATTAAAATCTTATCACTCAGATCCCCCCTCTTCCCTATATAACTCACCCACACCACCTCCCACCCTAACTCTAACCCACTCAATCCAACCGACGCCGCCGCCCCGTGCCACCTCACCAGCGCCGGAGAAGGGAGCTAATTGGAAGCATCCTGCAGAGTTTAGAAGCTAAAACCTATAACTATCTACAATAGAAGAACTGATCTTTATATTTGTTAGAGTCTAATCTTGTTTCGTGCTTACCAAGTCCGAGTGTGCAACGTATACGTATACGAGTCCTCTTGCCGTGTATACGTATTGTACGGATTGAGTTTTAGTTTTGCGAGTAGGGTTGTGTATCCGTTTGTGAGTCCATGTGCAGGCTTTAAAAGCCATGCAGCCTTGTAACGTTGGGTGACAGAGGAAGTGATCGGGTGATTAAGCAGAGAAATAAAGAGTAGAAAGAGGGCTGCAAGCGAGCCGTAGATTTGAGGGAGAAAAGCAAGTCGTGAGAAGAAACATGAGCAAAAAGGGAGAAAAGAAAGAAACGATCAACATGATTGAACTGAGAGGAAGAAATAAAGAGAGAGCAAGTTGCGTGTGCTGTTTGATTTTCGGCTGTTTCGCTTGGCAATTGTGTGTCTTTACACGACACTGCTGTTCGCGTACAAAAGCAATGCGAGTCGCTACTGTGTTGTTGTTCTACGTGACCAGGCAGGTCACGTCAATGATCCGGGAATAAATTTTAACAAGTGGTATCAGAGCATGGGTGATAAGGCGAATGCTCAGGGTGGTCTAATCTCCCTTCAGTACTCTCTCCTGACGATCGACAACTACCCGGTGTGGGCAATGAAGATAAAGGCAAACATACGCGCCTAGGGAGTCTGGAACACAGTCGATTTGAAGGGGAAGGACAAGGAGGCGGACGACAAGGTAGATCAGGCGGCTTTTGCCCTCATCTACCAGGCGGTGCTAGACGCGATGATGCATCAGCTCATCGGCAAGGAGACGACACGGAAAGCCTGAGAGGCGCTTCAGACAATGCATGAAGGAGTTGATCATGTAAAGGAGGTGTGGTTCTAGAATTTGCGGAGCGAGTTTGAGAATCTGAAGATGGAAAAGACCCAGTCGGTGGACGATTTCGCCGGCAAGCTGAGTTTATTGTACAATTATATTAACTCTCTTGGCGACAAGATGGAGGAATCTATGGTGGTAAAGAAGTACCTGCGCGTGCTTCCGGAGAAGTGCATATCTGTTGTCACAACACTTATGTACTCCCCCGATTTGGACAAGAAAAAGATAGAGGAGATCACCGGAAAGGCGCATAAGGAGCTACTGAAGGGGTTTCGGTCGCGCAAGGAGCAATGATCTCACAACGAGTAGGCATTGCTAGTAAGGGGAGATCCGAGAGACGGTCGTGACTCATCATACAACCGCGAAAGGTGGTGCGGTCGAGGTGGCCAAAGTGGTCGAGGCAGCAGGGTGGCCGTGGAGACAAGGTTAGATGGCAATGGTGAGAGATCCTATGATTTATCATATGTCAAGTGCTTTAAATGTAGCGAATACGGGCACTACGTGATAAGATGTCGCATCAATAAAAAATGCTTCAACTATAACAAGTTTGGGCATTTTGCTTTGGATTGCAAGAGTAGGAAGAAGGACGGGAAAGTGAACTTTGCCAAAGACGAAGAAGAAAATGACGGAGAGCTAGTACTTCTCTCCTCATATATTGAAAAGGAGCCGTTCATGGTGGAACTGAACGAGGAGAACGTAGTTCCAAAACTACGCACGAATGAAGGAAACCATGATCATACGGATCAATGGTACTTGGATAATGGAGCAAGCAACCACATGATGGGAGATCACTCCATGTTCCACAAGCTCGACGAGAAGGTTTGGGGCAAGGTCAAGTTTGGCGATGGTTCCACGGTGGAGATAAAGGGTAAAGGGGCGATGATGCTGCAATGCAGGAACGGGGATAAGAAGTTGTTGACAGGAACCTATTATATACCAAGTCTATACAATAACATACTAAGTCTCGGGCAGATAACGGAGAGAGGGTGCAAGGTGATGCTGGAGGATGAGTTCTTGCGAGTGTATGACAAGAACAGAGATTTGTTGATGAAAGCGAAGAGATCTCCAAATCGGTTGTACAAGATTCCTTTGAAAACTTGTAAACAGGTTTGGGTGAAGAGAGGCACAGACGGACGAGGTGCAGAAGCAGCAAGAGGCAAGCCTGGCGCACAAGAAGTCGTAACAAGGAAGGAGACAAAATCGACAAAGAAGCAAGATGAGGCAGAAGGCATGGTCGTAACGAAGAGCGACCCTAGAGGAGCATGCACCGAGCATGCAATGGTCGTAGTGAGCGGCGCAGGAGGTGCGCATAGGCATGCAGCCAACTCCGGACGAGCGCATACAGGCGGAGAGAAGTGAAGCGATGGCTCGGGTGGTCGGCATCGACCACATGTGGCAGGCATGGTCGTAGCAAGCAGGAGTTCAGGAGGAGTTCTCACGCGGGCTGCAGAAGTTAGTCGTAGATGGGTCCCGAGGTGGCGAGAGGAAGCACAGCGTGGAGGACAGTGGTCGTGTCGGAACCCGGAGTAACGACTCCTGGATCCTCTGTGTAAATCGCACTAGTCCAGGATCAGCTAGTGCACACAGTGACAACAAAGATAAATACCAAGCACAAATGACTTCTTATATTAAATAAAAGATACGGCCTTATGGCCAAGTCTTACATCAATGCTCATTGGCAAAATAAATAAAGCAAATAACTGCGGAAGCAAACTGATGAAAGTTGTTGGACCGAAATGGCGACAGAGGGGGGGTGAATGTCGCTTTCTAAAATAAATTCGCCCCTCAAGAATCCACACTTATACTTCTTCTCTACTAGCTGTGGAAGCTATAAAGAAAAAGAAGATAGGCACTACTGGAAATCACAGCAACATGGATAAACCAGATCCAGAAAAAGACAGTCAAGAAAAATAATTTCAGAGCAAGTCAGACTGCAAGCGGTAGTACCGCTGAGACGAGCGGTAGTACCTCTTGCCGGAGACGTTCGGACCGTCTGAACGTTTCATCGCTGCCGATCGGACTGGTCCGAACATGGGCGATAGTACCGCTGAGCCGAGCGGTAGTACCTATGAGCGGTAGTACCTCTCCAGGAGCGGTAGTACCGCACGAAGAATTTCAGCAAACAGATTTTCGAAATCGAGAAATTGCAAGGATTCTTGGATTCTTGGCTTGGGAAGCTTTGAGGATACCTAGGAACACTCCCGGAAGAAAAAGCCAAGAGCCAAAATCAAGAATCCACTAAAAATCAAAAGGATTTCAAATTCATGCCCAAACCGAAAATATTCAGAGAGCTGAGCAAAACTCAAATTCCGTTTCATCTTTGATCATTTGGCTATGAAACTTTGAGGATAGGTTAGCAATAGCTTCGGACCTCTCATGCCGTGTTTCACGCCATCTCGTGAAGGGAAATGAAAATAGCACCAAACCCTAGAAAAGCAAATGAAGAACAGAGGAAGTCCCAAACATGAAATCTGAGATTAAACGAAGTTTGCTCTTGGGAAACTTTGATCAAATGATCTTGAGGCATCATCCCAACCTAGAGCAACTCATTTTGGGCCTTCCCAGCAAGAAAGAACTCAAAACTCAGAAAGCTCAGAAATCCACCAGAAGAAGAACGAAGAACAGAGAGCATAAACAGAGAGGAATAAACTTCAGATTTCCATTCATTGAAACCAGATGATTACAGATACATCCCGATACGCATGAACATCACACAAGAGGAATGATTACATGGATTCACTACTCAATCCCTCTCCTCACTCTCTCCAATCTCAAGAGCACTCACTACATGCTTGAGAAGAGAGATGAACACACTCTGGAAACACTACGAACAGAGACACAGAGGGAACACAACTCTGCCTCCACCAACAACTCTCAACAGCTAAAGCTTAAAGCCAAAACAAACTCTAAAGCCTATTTTGACTAAAGGAAACCCTAAAACCCCTTCAAGTGTTCTAGTGGACATGCAGCCACCACCTCATATATATAGCCTCCGGCTAACTGGTTTCCACCCCGTTACGCCCGCTAAGTCCAACGGAGCCCGCTCCCGGTTGTGCAGCCTTGCGAAATTCCCGATTCGCCTCTCCTGCACCTTCCGGGAAGTTTCAGTGCTCCTTGCCTCGCACGCCTCGCAACCACCTCGAGTCCACGTCGTCTTCGACACATCCCGACCGTTCTAACCTCAGCGCCACCTGCGCCTAGTCCGGTCCACCATGTCACGCCACGACTCCGCCTCGACGTCCTGCAGCCACACAGACAAGAAACACATCAAATAGCACCGCTCGATACATGATAGAGTAACTAACCTCATACTTACCACAGATGAAGTCCAAACCTGTCGAATCAAAGAATCAGCGTCCTAATCTCATACTAGCAAGTTTGACCAAGTCCGACCGACCCCGATTGCACCACGCAACGACTCGACTCCGAACCACTCAAATCAAACTCGACTTACTTAAACCAATGTCAATTACTCATCACTCACATGTGGTCACCTCCACATGGTCCATCAAAAGCGAAGCCCAAGCCTGCCCACAGGCAAATGACAGTAAGACGCGGCCTACTCGTCCAGATCTTCACCGTAGTTGACGTCTTCCTTCTCTGTGTGAAAAAAAGCAAGGTGAGTACAAACTTGTACTCCGCAAGTCACACGGAAAATGCACCATAATGATAAAGGCTTCAATGGAATGCTTATAGGGTTAGTTTGCATAAAACAGCATTTAAGAAATACAATAAGTAGATTGAAATTACTGAATTTAATACAGTAAGTAAAAACAATACTTGTAGTAGAAAGTAATACCGTTAGTGCAGACTTTGACCAAACAACAACCTATCCACGGGCATCCCACCCGGACCATCATTTCCAAAAGATCACGTATGGATTCCATCCATCCACACGTTTCCAAACACTCGTGGATTCCATCCACCCACAAGCTTCCAATCTCTCTCATGGGTTCCATCCACCCACAAGGTGTTCCTTCTCTCATGGATTCCATCCATCCATAATGTTTTCGAAAATCATTTTTGAAAAACAAAGTCTAATCCATGAAAAACTTTTACTCAGCATGCCCATGACATGGGCACGGCTATCCAGGATAGATTATACACTCTGCAGAGGTTGTACAGCTTTACCCACAAGACACGATCATCCCATATTGTCACGCGAGTTACACACTTCCTTAGGTGTGCGACGAGGAGTCGTGACAAGGCCTTTACAATGTAAAGCCTTCAACCTGGTCGAGCCAACTCTAAGGTTTCACCCCAGTAAGGAATCCACCAGACCGGGACCCCCTCTTGAGCCTAGACGATACTTCTCATGGCTTAACCACGCTCGCCCAAGTGAGACTTCGCATGGCACCAACCACGCTCACTTTCAACCTACGACTTGACTCAGGTTGGGACTTCACAAATTATTCAGCCAGGGCTGTCCCATACCAGCCATGTGGTAGTACGATTAGGGATTTGCAACAGTAGCTCATAGATCGGTCCTTAATCTGACTTAGGCCCAACCGCAAACCCCTGTGTACGACAATCAACCACTGCGGCTCCAACCAACAGGGCATGCCTGCACCCACCAATCTAACCAATTGCCTAAGTCTAAACCAAGTTTGATATTTTGTTTTTAAAATATTTCATAACACTCCTTGACTCACCAAAGTCAAGAGTACATATCAAAAGCATATCAGTTTATGTGAAAAGGTTCATCATTTTATGTGAAAGGTATCCCAAAACAAAATTATATCTAAGCAGGGCTAAGCATTTTGATTAAACTCTCTAGCCAACACTAATGTATTAACTAGAGTTTGAATCTAGGGTGACAAGGTATCGAGGAATTTCAATATCAATGGAGGAATTAACAAGTAGGCAATAACTAAATTTAAAACTGAATTGAAATACGTTGAATAAAAATATGTATGCAATATAATTTAAATCAACATAATTTTATTTTGAAAACTGGGATCAACATGATCAAGGAGTGTGACTTGCCTTGCTCTTCAACTTGGTTCAAACCTTCGTCGTCGAATTTTCCCGAATCGTTGAAGTCTACACGTGAAAATAACCCACCAAATTCAAATAAATTCCAATTAAATTCAAATTGACTTCAAAATTTTGAATTGAGGACAGAAATTGATAGAGGGGAATTTTTGATGAATTTAGAAATTTGAATGGGCTAAATCGGAGTTAGGATGAAGAAGAACGGGCTCCGGGAAGTTTGAAAAGAGAGAAAATGAAAAAATCAGGATTTTTGGAATTATTTTCCTAAAGGAAAATCTGAATTATTGCGTCAGCAGAGATTTTAATTTCAGCCGAATTATTTTTCAACTGAAAAATCCAGATTACTACGTCAGCATTGCATCAGCCAGGGATTTTAATTTCGGCTGAATTATTTCTATACTGGAAAATCCGGATTATTGCGTCACCCTTGCGTCAGCCCAAGGGTAGACCCACTGACAGTGGGCCCCGGGTCTATGGACCGGGCCCATGGAGGTGAAAGGGGCTGAGGTGGCATGGGCTGCCTGCGCAGCGCTGACGGGGCGAGGAGAGCCGACGCGGCCGGGCACGTGGCGCTGCGTCACCAGCCACGTGGGCACGGGGATGCCGACGTGGGAGGCCGGCCGGTGGGAGCTCGGCACCGGGGTCTCGCCGGCGTTCGGCGGCTCATCGGCGGCCGGCGATGGGCGAGGGAGAGAGAGGAGAGTGCGGCGATCACGAGGAGGGGCGCGGGCTTTACCAAAGGGGACCGGAGACGGGCGGCGGCGTTCGGGCTCTTCGGCGCGGCGGCGGTGAGGTGGCCGGGAGGGAGAGAGGAATGGCGGGGGAGGAAGGGCGAGGAGAGGCGGATCCGGGGGAGGCTTTTATAGGGGGCGGAGGGCAACGGGCCGGCGGGAATTTCTCACCGGCGTGGGGTGGCGTGCGGCGACGGTTACGGGGAGGGAGAGAGGGAGGTGGGCGCGGATCCGGTGCGCGGTGGAGGAGGTGGGCGCGCGAGTCTCGCGGGGGAGGTGGCGCACGAGGGGGAAGCGGCCGGAAGGTGCAGGGAGGTGGTTGCGGGCGATGGCGCACGGGAGCAGGAGGGAGGCGGCCGGAGGAGGAAGATGCCCCTGACAAGCGGGCCCGGGCGGCAGAGAGAGAGGGAGGCGAGGGCGGCTGATGGGTGGGGCCGGGGAGGAAGAGAGAGGGGAAAGCGGGAGCGCCGACAGGTGGGCCAAGGGGGCGCAGAGAGGGAGGGGCGGGTGTGGCCGGATTGCGACCACACGGCGAGGGGCGGGGATCGGGTGGCCCGGGGAGAGCGGGGCGGGTGGATGGCTCGGATGAGCCGAGGCGCACACGTGGCAAGCACAGAGAGGAGGTAGGTGGGATGGAGCGCCGGTGGAGATGGGGCGACGTGGCCTGATCTTGGCCATCCACGTGGCGGCCAGAGGAGGGAGGAGGGGATTTTATTTTTGGAAATTGATTTTGGACTTTCAGAAAAGTCTAGAAATTCCATTAAGCCTCAGAAAAATATGAAAATAACTCCAAACTTTCCAAAAAAATTCAGAGAACCTCCTGGAGACATTTTGGACTTAATAAAATATTTACAACTAATATTGGTATTTAATTTTCATATTTTAAAATACTTTTTAATTTCAAAAATACATTTTAAATTCTTGAAAACTCAGAAAACCCAAATAAAATCCAAATAACTAATTTGACATAGGCTTTTTATAGAAAATCAAAATATCATATTATTTAATATTATTTTTAGGTTTTTCTTAAAATGTTTTTCAAATCCAGCTTTTTCAAAAACAGAAATTCAAGGCAAATCCAAATTTAAACTTTAGGCACAAAAATACTTATTTTAATTTTATTTTTAATTAATTTTTATTTATTTATTTATTTATTTATTTATTTATTTATTTATTTTTATTTTACTAAAAATCTAGGCCGTTACATGTCGAAAGCAATGGCACACGACAGTGAGAGGAGGTGCTCATAGAGGAAGCAGGAGCAGGTGCTCTAGCCCAAGCAGGTATGCAAGGAAGAAGCAGCAGCAAGAGAGAAGGTCAACGTGATCAAGATGAAGAAACAAGATTAAGGAGGTGATTGCTAGAGTTTAATCTTGTTTTGTGCTTACCGAGTCCGAGTGTGCAACGTATACATATACGAATCCTCTTGCCGTGTATACATATTGTACGGATTGAGTTTTAGTTTCCGAATAGGGTTGTGTGTCCGTTTGTGAGTCCATGTGCAGGCTTTAAAAGCCATGCAGCCTTGTAACGTTGGGTGACATGAAGTGATCGGGTGATTAAACAGAGAAATAAAGAGAAGAAAGAGGGTTGTAAGAGCAAGTACAATGGTGCTGACTAGGTTGCCTCTAGTGAAATCCACATCAGCACAATCCTAAGTGGAAGAGAGAGAAAAGAAGAGAGAGAAGCAAGCTGCCCCTCATGCAAGAGGTGACCTCTAGCACATTATACGAGGAGAGAGAGATAAACTACCCCTCATGCAAGAGGTGACCCCTGATATATTTATGTAAGTATTAAATGTTTGAGTGCTTTAGTAGAGGTAACCTCTACTCTACTCATTGTATTAGCTACCTCCACATGAGTCACATGTAGTCTTTTTGCTTATGTGATTAGTCCTAGAGGTGGCAGCTACCTCTTCTATTGTACTTACCCTAAGCGAGCAGTAGATTTGAGGGAGAAAAGCAAGTCGTGAGAAGAAACGTGAGCAAAAAGAGAGAGAAGAAAGAAACGATAAGCGTGATTGAACTGAGTGGAAGAAGTAAAGAGAGAGCAAGTTGCGTGTGCTGTTTGATTTTCGGTTGTTTCGCTTGGTAATTGCGTGTCTTCACACGACGCTGCTATTCGCGTATAGAAGCAAGGTGAGTAGCTGCTGTGCTGCTGTTCTACGTGACCAGACGGGTCACGCCAAAGATCCGGGAATAAATTTTAACAATATTTTAAAAAAATCTTCAATATCATAAATGCAGCAACCGGAGATTGGAGAATGTTGTTTCAATTATACCTAGTACGGTAACAATACTATTGCTAGAGTCAGAAACATTAACCGATTGGAATTTAGCCCACTTCTTTTCAATTTATGACTTCTTCCAAGCATGCAAACGGTGTCGCCTTTTTAAAATGATTTATCACAACAATTTTTTTAAAGTGGCATATCGGTATTCGGTACGTTCGTGCTAAGACCAAAGGACAATCAGTGCAATGCAACGGTCAAAATTTTGTTTCTAGAATCAAGATCACAAGTTGACCACAATCCACACCAAGTCAAAGCCCATCCAAATGCAAGATCAAGAAAATGATTATATAAACCAATGAATACAATACCCATCATTATTATTGTTGTCATTAGCATCACCAAGCCTTATCAACCAAGGTTTTCTGGGCGCAACAACTGATCGTGAAACGATCTGACTAAGCAGATCACACCAAGAGATCAGCAGCAGCAAGAAAAACGGTGGCGTCATGAGTTTGATCCTGCTATGTTCTAAAGAACCCGGTCGGAGTGCGACGGCAGGCGCCGGAAGAAGTTGAACCCGGCGGATGGCATGTCGCCGCGGAACCTCGGGTGCCGGAGGTAGTAGAACCCCATCCCCAGCAGCAGCACCTTGAACGGCACGGCGTACAAAACCAGCGCGGCCAGCAGGCACACCACGGCGAACACCCCCGTGGCGCGCGGGTCGCGCCAGGACAGCAGCGCCTCGATGCGCTCCCCCTGCGCCGCGACGTCGCCGAGCAGAGTCTGCGCTCGCCCGGCCACGGCGCGCAGCCGGTCGTACCGCATTCGCACAATGTCGGCCGGGCGCCCCGACGGGAGCCCGTCAAACTCCTCGTCGAGCTCGTCGGGGCTGACGCTGTCGACATGGGAGAGCCGTGGATCCATGCCCGTCGGCTCGCGCGCCCGCGTCCGGTAGCGCCAGAGCAGGACCAGGAAGAGGTACAGGCAGACGGTGGGCAGGACCATCTCGGGGCAGAGCACGATGGCGACGAGCAGCGCGTGCACGAGCACGGTGGTCGGTGGGTGCCCCCACGTGCGCACCCGGTGCGCCCACTTCACCGCCGTGGCGACGTGCGACAGGCAGCCGACGACGCGGAACCAGTTTGCCTTGCTCCGGCGCATGCACCACGAGTGCGTGTCCGTGTCGAGCAGGTACTGCACCACCTCCGGCCCCAGCGGCGGCTCCGACCGCCCCAGCCGCCCCGACACGATGCGCATCGCCGTGTGCCGCAGCACGTCCTGCTGCGCCGGCCCGAGCGGCTTGACGTAGTGCATGCGCGGCAGCAGCGGGCTCCCATACGCCTGCATCAGCGTCAGCCACGTCGGGCAGGTGAACCGGATGGCGAGCTCCAGCTCGCCCATCTTGCGCACGCCGACGGGGTGCACGGCCGTGAGCGCGTAGGTATTGACGTACACACGGTTGGTGTCAAGCGTGGAGAGGCGGATGCGGAGCTTCCCGATGCGGGCGTCCTTGGGAAGCTTCCCGGCGTCGCTGCCGTCGGCGTTCTTGTACCGGACGTTGTCGAAGACGGCGATGGTGAGCACAGTGCAGGGGTCGAAGACGTCCCACGCGTACTGCTCGTTCCACCGCGGGTTGAACTGGTCCAGGATGGTGCGCGTGCGCGCCCACTTGGGCCCGTACTTGAGCACGACGTACGCGTCCGTCGAGCCGCTTGCGCCGTCCTTGGCGATCTTCATCGGCACCAGGTTGGCCGCGCCGCGGACGCCGACCTCGAGCATGCCCACTGGCGGCTTCGACAGCTGCTTCGACGCCGCGCGCACGTCGCTCGCCACGTTCGCCGCCTCGTCCAGCACGTGGTACCCGCCCTCTAGGCAGACGCGCACGTGCACCCGCCCCGCGTACGGCCGGACCTCGTCTCCGCAGAGGTTGAGCCACCGCGAAGGCGGCTCGACCCGATCGTCAGACCTGCGGTGCACCGTGGACAGCGGCACGCGCGCCTGGCCGACCGGCTGCCCGGAGAAGACATCCTCCACGGCGACGGTCAAGAAAGGATCGAACGGCTCGGCGGCGACGAAAAGCAGGTCCTCGTTCCAGCTCGGGTTGGACGTCCCGGCCGCCGCGCTGCCGAGCGCGACGCGACCGGTCTTGAACACCTGGGCGCCGAGCTGCGCCTTAACGCACAGCTCCGGGAAGGTGGGGCCGCACGGCTTCGCCTTGGCGTCCGACGGGGACGGCAAGCGCAAGTCCTGCGCTTGGATGACGCTGAGGCGGAGGTACCAGAGCTTGGGGGAGAGGTAGGCTTTGGAGCGGGTGTGGACCAGGTAGCCGCCGGAGTCGGATTGCCACGCTTCCTGGAACGCCTCGTCGACCTGCGTGCCAACCCACACGGCGAGCATCACGTCGCAGGCCGCGACGCCGTCGTCGGCGTGGCCCTCGAGGGTGTACCACTGCGGCGCGAGCGAGCTGTCCGGCGGCGACCGTTTCGGGACTTCTTGGAGGTCGAAGGAGACGAAGCCGAGGTTGGAGTCCTGCGGAGTGGGCTCTCCCTCCGCGGCTGGCTTCTTGGCTTCCTCATGGACGGTAACCTCCAGTGAGGTGGCGGTGAGGCTATCCTTGTGGAAGGCGAACACCTGGTCCCACTCGCCGGCGTCCGTGGCGGCGCGAGTGCGCACACTGTGAGTGCCGATGGACAGCTGCGCGTACAGTGGCTGCTTGTCGCCGCCGCCGTGGTGCTTGGCCTTGAGAAGCCGGACAAACAGGTAAGGCACGCGATCCACCAGGTCGTAGGACGCGCTGCCACCCGAGGCGGCCATGCCCCGCTCGGCAGCGCTATGGGGGCGGATCTCCAGGTCACCGGCGACTCCGGCGGCTGCCAGCTGCATCTTGGACGGTGAGAGCGGCGGCGCCTTCGACGGAGAAGGCGGCGCTGGCGCAACCTCCTTCTTATCTTCCTCCTTTGCTTTGGTTTCCTCCTTGGGTTTCTCGCCGTCCTTCTTTTCCTTTTCCGGCGACTTCTTCTTGCCATCCTTCTCCTCTTTCTTGTCCGCCTCTGGTTTCTTCTCCTCTGTTTTGGTCTCCTCTGCTTTCTTCTCCTCGGCGGGCGACGCCTCCGGTTTTTTCTCTTCAGCTGCAGCAGCAGCCGGTGCCTTCTCCTTGTCATCCTTCCCCTCGGCCGCCTCCTTCTTCTCCGTGGCAACATCAGCCTTCCCCTCCGCGGGGGTCGGCGGCGGCGGCGGCGGCTCGTCGACGAACCAAATCTTTAGTCCGATCTCCCCCTTGATCTGCGAGAAGACGCTCCGCTTCTCGAGCGGGTAGTAGACGAGCGCCTCGTCCCCTGCTTTGGCGAACGATGCGCCGGCCACCTTGACCTTTCCGAGGAACGTGCCCCCGCGGCGGCCACTCCCTCCGCCTCCTCCCCCGCCGGCGGCGGCAGCGGCGATGGCCTTCTTGTCGTTGTAGAGGTTGAGCTGGAGCGTCTGGCTGCTCATGGCGTCGGGGTCGTGGACGAGGAACTCGAGGCGCTCCCCCCACTGCGGGTTGAGGTCCCGCGGCCTGGTGGCCGTGCGGCGACGCTGGCCGTCGAAGTCGACGACGGCGTAGGCGCTGGCCGTCCCCTGCCCGTCCTTGGGCATGAGGTTCCGCGCGTTGCAGACCTCCACCACCACCCGCCGCCTCGCCCCCTCCACCACCATGGCTGTTAGTTGCTGCGGCTACCTTGGCTTGCTCCCCTCCCGGATCTTGGAAGCTTCTCTGCAGGAAAAGGAAGGCCACTCGAAACTCGGAAGCTTCTGCGGGTGTTGCGTGCTGTGTCTGTCTCGTAAGAGGGATGCGAGAATGAAGAGGGGGCGGGAATATGACCGTTGGAGAATGGTGACTGGGGAGGGAGGTGGTGGGGAGCGGTGACTGGAGAGAGCCGGAGGTGGGGCGCGGGGGTATAAAAGGAGGCAACGGGCGGGAGAGGTGGGGCCGGGCCACGTAGGATGGTTGTGGGTGCCACGTGGGTGGGAGGAGGGCCTCACGTGAGGCCTCTCATCCGCCGTTGGATCGACATGATTAATCTTTAATCTAACGGCTGATGGGTTCTTCGTACAATTCCTTTCCGGAAATCCCTCCTCCGGGAAGGGTTTGCCCATCTCAGCATGCCCTTGTTCCTCTCCTTGTGTTCTTTCCAACATATATTTTCTCTTTTGAGTTTTGTTAAATATTGTTCGGACATTTTCTTCATAACTATCATTTAAATTTAGGACCGTTGGATTAAAGATTCAATGACCATGAATTCTCCCTCCTCTCCCTTGAATTTTACCCCGCGCCCTTGAAAAAATCCCCCCCTTAAAAAACAAGAGGCCTCTTAATCTCTAATTTAAGGGTCACAAATTTGGATGATAGTTAGAAAGAAAACATCTGGGTGATGCCTAGACACTCCCATTTTTTTGGGCTCAACTGTTTTTTTAAAATATAGTCGATTTTGTGGACTGTTGGATTTTAATCCAACAATTTAGATCTCTCTCCCTCTCCTCATTAAACTCCTCTAAACCCTATTCTCCTCCATCCTCTCCATGCGCCACCTCCCATGGCCTCCCTTGTCGCCCCCTCTGCACATACCGCATTGCTGGCGTTGCCACCGGCGCCAACAAGGCCCATAGGCTATCTCCTCCCCACCGCTACTCCCACCTCCCTCCCTCCGCTTCTTGCACTGTTGTTCTTCATCCTCTCTAACGATTCATCTTCACACAATCTTTTTCCTTGTCTTCAATGACTGTCGTCGTTGGATCCGTCACCGCCTTCTATCTCTCTCCTCGTATAAACTCCCAGCTCCCAAATCTTGAGTTGAAAGTTTTACGGTTGAAAGCCGTCGATCTTCTAGTTTGTAAAGTTCTTGGGTGTGTCCGCTCACTTGCAAGGTTCGCAACATGCAACCGTTGATTAGATCAGGTAACGGTTCCAGTGATTTACGTTGTACTATGTTATTAACAGCATGCCTTACCATCAAAAATTTATTCGAACAAAAAATCCTTGGCGAGCTAGGCGCACAGTCGATACGCTCCCAGTTTTCTGCACAAACTCAACGACGCTTTCGGTGGCGGCAGCAGCACGGAAAAATACTTTTACTAAACATGCACCTTTCGAGTCGGCGGTGCCCGTTTGTTTTGTCGTCGACGGGAGCATCAGACCAACGCTAATGCAACAAAATGCAGCTCCCAAAAGGCATTTGCGGTCGGTGAAAAATCGCCAAAACACCGGTCGGCTAGCCAGGCGGTGCGAGGGACTGCGAGTGGGGCCGCCGATCGATTCACTGCCCGCGCAATTAAATTCGTCTTCTCCAGCCCGGTCAGGCAGTCACCGTCCGGCAAATTCACTGCGTTGCCGGTGGCAGCTAGCCACCACCTTTGCAACGTCTACTACTGTCTCCCTAAAGGCTAAACGGGCAGCAGGGGACACGCGTGACTAGATGAGCCAGTTATCTGCAGATGCAAATGTACGGACGCCCGGGTCGGCCGTTGCGAACGTGTGCTCGATCTATCAGGGAAAAAACTGGGTTCTGTCCTAATGGCTCATGGCATAAGTTTGGTTATAGCTTTTAATTTATAGCTAGAATTTATTGTAGTAGTTATTATTTTTAAAAAAATTACAGAAAAATAAGAAAAAATACAGTATATCATCATGAGAAATATAAAGGAATGAGAGAGAAAATAAAATAAGTTAAAATTAAAAATTAACATGTTCTAAATAGTTTCTAATTTAAATAAATCGGAAGCCAAACTGAAACTGTATGGATCGGAGCTTTCTCCCGTAGGAGGATTTTCCCGCGCGTGCGCGTGGCGGAAGACCTCGCGGCTGGCAGGCCACCGTGCGCGAACGGCGATGCACGTATGTACGCGCGCGCGCGCAGGATCTCATGCGAGGACGAGAACCGACCGATCGATCAGATTGAAGGACGGATCTACGTACAGTTATGCCATGCATATCGACCAACAATCAAGTACTTTGTATTGAGTACCAGCAGCTCGATTGTGTAGTACTGCGAGTGAAACTTGGATCAACCGATATCTGGCAATTAATATGTGACTATGTCTGAATGACATGTAATGCCGTACGTACATGCACGTCGATCAAATGGGTCGTACTGTACGGAGTACAGGCATCCAGAGCTTGCTGAGGTGACTAATGCAGAAGGGCACGTACGTACGCACTTCTGTACTATTTGTATTGCTAAAAATCCTATGCAACATTTTAGAACCAAATATATTGATATTCATTATCATTTTTTTAGAGACCGTGTTAAAAAAGGAGATGTTGTCTTGCACTTCATTGATTCCGATTCTCAAGTTGATGATATTTTTACCAAACCGCTTGATTCTCCTCATTTTGCTCATTTCATTTTGCTCATTTGTGGAGTGAGTTGGGTATGTTACATTCTATTGGAATTATTTTGAGAGAGAACTTGGTATTTAAGTTTTTGGAAACCTTGTTTATTATAATTGTCACATTATACATCAAGTGAAGAGTTGTCTTTATTATATTTATTCATTTACTAAGTAGTAGTAGTCGAAACAGGTTGTAATTAATTTGCTCTACTTGCACTAAAATATGATATGGCAGAATACCTTGACTAGATTAATTATAAATAGTGCCCTGCAATGTTCATCAAAAGGATTAGTTAGATTGTGAGTCTTATTTTAAATCATGGCTATGAGGCTAATCTGTTTCATATGACAATCCTTTATGATTACTCAATTCGCATGTTATTAAAAAAATGCATAAATGAAAAGAACTATGCTTCAAGCATGCTATGATTAAATAAAAAGAGAAGACACAAAAAATAAATTAATTAAAAGAAGTATGATTCAAGCATTCCACTATTTGATAAAAACAAAAAATTGCTACAAAGATGGGATTATGAAAAGAAATATGCTACAAGTATGCCACATGCTAGAAGATTTGAGTATGGAACAATAGGTTGTTATATGAAACTACTAGCTCGTCTAGATTTATGGTTTGCTTCACTTTCAGGCTTTAACTTTTCGTTGTAATATCTCATTGTACTCTCTGTAATCATTTGGTCTTGGTTGTAATGCCTGTCATCAATCCAATATGCTTAATCATGCTAAAAATCTGTTTAGACCTGCTTTGTGGTATATGACTTTATATGATCTAGGGAGCTCTACTCGGATGACTTGGATACGCTGCTAAATCAATTCACCATGACTTGGATAATATACAAAGTTTCTGGATGTTTCTTCTCTTGCTACTTTTTAGAATTATTCTCTTTCTGGAGCCCTTGATGATTTCATTGCCAAAGGGGGAGAAATTAGAGAAAGGGAGGAGAATTGGAGAAGGAGAATTTTTTTTAAAAAAAATTAAAAATTCACTTGCTGGAGTTGAGAGAGAGTTTTCTTAGTGTTCTGAGCTCTTCAGTATTTTCTGCTGTGGTCTGTGCTTTCTTTTAGCTGTGGTCGGTTCTTTTGCAAATTCTATCATTTAAGAGTTTTTGAGGTGTTGTCGATGTATTTATCAAGGGGGGATTGTGAGATTATGTGATGGTTGTGCATGATGTTGATGATAAATAATTGACATTTGTTTTTATTGAAATTTGCTTTTGTGGAAGTTTTGGTCGATGCGCTTCTGTGCTTGTGTTTTCAGGGTGGCAAAGCAACCACGTTTGGTAGTCTGGTCCGAATAGCCATGTGCTGGGTGGTCCAAATAGTTTTGTTCTATCAATAGACTTCAACCACGTTGACTACGACCACATCCGACTTCGACCACGTCAAGCTTGACCATGGCAGTCTGACCATGATATTTCGATCTCATCATTTTTCGATCACGAAACATCATCTACAGCAGAACGACCATACCTAGTCGAAGATAGTAAGTTGCAGTACTTTTCGATAATCGTAGCTACAGTGTTTGGTCAGTACTCGTGAACTTTTCTGGTCGATACTCGTTACTCGATACTCGCAAACTTTACTAGTGGTACTCGATAGTCGTAGATTTTACTGGTTTGTAGTCATAGACTTTACTGGTCAATGGTCTTAGACTTTGTGATTGGTAGTCGTAGACTTTACTGGTCAGTGGTCTTAGGCTTTGTGATCGATAGTCATAGACTTTATGGTTGAAAATCGAAGACTTTGTGCTCGGTTGCCGTAGGCTTCACGGTCTGTACTCGTAGACTTCACGGTCGATACGAGTGCTTTAATTCTTGCTATATTCAAGTACATCACATACTCATGTTTACCCAGCGATATGACTGCCTAGGGCAGATGGTCATAGTACTTGATAGTTGAAAAGACTCGGTACTTGATAGTCGTGGTTTCCGTGACCATGGTCAACGATTGGTTGTCGGAGATTTGTGGTTGGTGCTTTGGTACTATAGTCCGTGCGCTACTCGGTGATCAATAGTGCAACGAATGGTTGGAGATCAATAGTCGTGCACTTAGCGATATGTTGCTTTAGCGGTAGTGATTAATATTCGGTAGTCGGTACTCGGTGGTTCTGTGGTCGGTAACATTGTAGATAATTTCTCGAGTGTTTTGAGCAGAGCGATGATAATTCCTGAGTACTTATTATTTTTGTGCTCTGAGGCTATTTTCTGGATAGCGATAGAAAGTGTGGTCGTGGATGACTTGGTTGGTGGTCGTGGATGGTTTGGTTCTTGTTTATGGATAGATGATGTATGCTTCGAGTGTGTGTGTGCTGATGTCAGTCAAGTTGTAGAGAACTTGTATCGGGAAAACGTTCTTTAATCTTTGCATGTGTAGGTGGGCGTGGAGACGATCATGGTGGTGACAAAGAGGATCGGGACTAGGATGGGGAAGTTTGAGGTCCAGGCAATCGCGGATGTCACGCGAGGTGATCGGGCTCACGCTGGAGCACATGGATATCAAAGGTGATGATTTGTAATGAAGCTATCGACGATGCGGTGTAGGAGGCTTCAACATGAGCGATGATGGTGCGTGATAAAGATACAGGATGTGCTATTCTAGAGGCTTGTCACGTGTTGGGTTAGGAGTTGTAGATGGAGTCCGTAACTGAGAAGATTGAGAGAGTTACGGATAGAGTCCATAACGTGGAAGAGATAAAGATTTGAATAAAACCCGTAGTAGGAGGAGTTTTTTGGTCCTTTGATTTGAGGAAGATATAGAGTTTTGTATTCGTGTTTAAGACGGACACGATTTGGACATTAGCTTATAAAGCAGGGGAGGCTAAGGGCTAATGTGTGGCTTTTGAGGAAGTTTTTAGTGCAATTCTGGTAGGGCTTTCGTTGAGAAGGATTTAGGGGTGCTTGTGAGGGCACTTTGTAACTTTCACGGAGATCCTGCAATAAAGATAAGTCTTGAATCAATCTGGTTTTTGTTTTGCTTGTAGATTGGTTGTGATTGTAGGTGTTGTGGATCTTACAACAACGTTAAAAGCGATCTGGCGAACAGTCGTACAGAGTGATCGGGTACACGGTTGTAAGCTGAGCGATTGATCAAGTGGTTCGGTTTTGAGTGATTGAAATCTTCTCTGACTACTGAAAGTCTCTAAAAAATGATGACAATTATTCATCTCCTTTTGATCGCTATTATCAATTCTACAAAGACGAAGCTGGTCGATCGAGCCCTTAACTACTACTTACTCATTATAGCTCAATGAGTCGGTGCTTGTTTCTCTTTTTTTCAGAAAAAACTGCAAGGAAAATGCACACGCAAGACTGCATGCATGGTAGTGCTTACATGCACACGTTAGCGTAAGGAGAACTCGTACGTCTACATTTGGGAGCTGCTGACTCAGCTCATGGATCATGTGCTAACTGCAACCGCCCCGTCCTGCTTTGCCTCGTGATTATTCCGATTCGATTTCTACGATTTGGATCTGACCATGTCGTCTTCTGGCCACTAGTTGTTTTGTTACTAACTGCTCTATTTGCAGCCTGGAGCTAACTAATCAGGACATATCACTACTACAAAAGATGCTATACTGGACCGTTATATCACATACGGTTCATATGGAACCATCTGTGTTTAAACTATCACAGACAGTTTGTTCTAGTAACCATCTGTGATACTTAGACAGTTCTTAACACAAACCGTCTGTGATCATTGAGATATCACAGACGGTTCATATAACAAACCGTCTCTGATAATGAACTAAAGAAGCTGCTGAGACGAGAGTCAAATTCAAGGCAAAATTATTACAAAAGTCTTTAAAAAAAGAGATTCCCAGATCCTAATCTTCTGGGCTTCATATGATTCTTCTTCGACTTTTGGAGTTGGAGGATCAGCCGCTGAGTTCTCGAATGACATGAAGATTGTTCTTGCCCTCTCCACTTCCTCCTCTAGCCTAGGCAAATCATTAGCATAGCCCATAATCTCAAAGAGGATGTCATGATAAGCTTGCTTGATCGGCAAGGTTATCCATGTGTCTCTTCACTGCCGCAAGAGCTTTCTCCGCTTTGTGCACATTGCAAAGAAGAACGAGGCTGAGGGCAGTTTCCCTTTCCTGAGCGGCAACGAGACACCTCCGTCGACGGCGGATGATGAGGTCTAGCTGACGGATGGAAGCGAGTCGAGGAAGGAGAGCAGGGCGAGAGCGAAGGAGCTGCTCTAGACGTAAATTGTTGGCCACCTGTGCAAGGTTGCGGTTGAACAACTCATAATGGATAGATGAGAGAAAAGAGATCAAAAGAATATTAGATGCCATTATTGAGAAATCTCACAGTGTAGAAGAGGAGATCTCACAAGTGTAGAAGAGCTGGATTAGGGCGCGTATTTTAAAGGGTTATCACAGACAGTTCGTATACCAAACTGTCTCTGATATTAATATCACAGACGGTTCGTATTCCAACCCGTCTCTGATATTGACTTATCACAGACGGTTCGTATTCCAACCCATTTTTGATATTGAATTATCACAGACGGTTCGTATTCCAACCCGACTCTGATATTGACTTATCACAGACGGTTTGTATTCCAACCCGTCTCTGATATTGACTTATCATAGACGATTTGTATTCTAACCCATCTATGATATTGACTTATCACAGACGGTTGTCCAACCCATCTCTGATATTCTTATCATAGACAGTTCGTATTTCAAACCGTCTCTGATAATGACACGTCACCGATCTGTGGTGTATACCCCAGGATTTCGATCACACCCGTCCATTCTCTACATCGAATGGTAGGCACCAGTTCCTCCCACTGCTCGGCCCTTATTAATAACTCCCCCATCTTACAACAAGCAAGAAAAGGATGTCGTCGCCATCAACCTCGGTCTTGGCAAAGGGAAGTGTGTTAGCTCCAAGTGGGTCATCCAGGAACCAATAGGACCTAACGAAGCCCTACTACCAGGTCCCGAAACTCCGTCAGTTACTGTGTGCATTGAATGTTGCAAGACAGGACATGACGCCCAATCATGCCCTCCACTACAACAGGTTACATGCTTTGCCTGTGGACAACCAGGACACTACAGTTACAATTGCCCATCACCGTACTGTCCTTATTGTAAGAAACACCATCTACCAGAAGGCTGTCTCAAGAACCTAGTGGCATGTACACGCTGTGGAGAAAAGGGAAATGAGAAAAGTCAATGTACTGCAAACTGCCCCAACTGCGAAGAAGACCACCCGCCAGGAGAGTGTCCAACGAGCAAGATCACATGTTTTCTCTGTGAAGGACAAGACCATTGCCCCCAAGGAGTGCTCCATGAGCCTGTTGCTGACCAAGGCTGCTGAGATACAGAGACTGAGCTTTCAAGTCGCCATCAGACTTGTCATGACTAAAGCTGACAAGAGCAATTAGTACCGGCCACCCGTCATGTTAAGGGGGGTAGCCTGAGTCCCCAAGAAGTATCAGCACACCTTGATGTCAAGCCCAGCTGGCACTCCAGTGTAAAAAGAAGTTAGCAATCATCATGGAAGAAATCACAAGCCCCAGAAAATGGCAAACAATGGAGTGAAGCCAGTTGCAACCAATCTAGAAGAGCAAGGTTTCCCTTGTGCGGCGTTTCCCTCCAAGTGCTAACCCACTTTGGAGCAGCTTCCCTCTTTTCGGGCAGCACCAAGAGCAGTATGTGTAGTATCAAGCAGTACCCTAGAACCTTTTTGCTAGCCAGCTTGTTCCCACCTCCTTCCTTCTACTCTACCCGAATCTCGGGGACGAGATTCCTGTTAAGGGGGGTAGGGTCTGTAACATCCCAATTTGGGAGCTAGTGTAATTTCAAAAATTTTCAAATCTTTTAACCGTTTCTTCGATGCTTCTCAGAAAGTTTTTGGCGAAGTTCAAATTTCTCGAGTTGGATTTCTTGCCAAAAGGCCGATTAATAAAAATCCAAACCTTGGAATCAAGATCTAGAAATTAAAGTTAAAATTTAGCAAATCCAAATGCCCTTGGAAGTATAAATTTCAAATTTAATTTGAACTCCGAGTACACAAAGCCAAGAATAGAAATTGAAAATCAATATAAAATCATTCCCATCCGATTTGCATATAAGAAGATTCAAATTCGGAAAATTAAAGTTTATTTCTCCGGAACTCGATGATCTTAAATTTAAAATTGTTGAACCCAAAAGTTTGAACCAAGTTTTTGGATTCAAATCTACTCACAAATCCAATATCTGAAATTTCTAAAATCCCCAAAATTCCTCTTGGGCTCAGCCCATTTGCTTCCTTCCCGGCCCATTTCCTTTTCCCACCCTTTTTCCTTTTTCTTTCTTTTTTTCCTTACCGGGCCGTCCGGCCCGCCCCTTTCTTTTTCTTCGGCCGTTGGCCCACCCGACCGAGGCTATCTCCTTCCTCCTCCTTCTTGTTCCTTCCTTCCTCCTCCCACTTCTCCCACCGCGCCGAACCAGTCCGCCTCTACGCGCCGCGGTTCCTCCCATCGGCTCAGCCCAGCCCGTGCCTAGCCGCCTCCGTACGCCCCTACCACCGGCCTACTTCCCGCGCCACTCCCCTACCCGCGCACGGCGCCATGCCGGCAGTACCCCGCGCCTATGCCGACGTACGCCTCTCCCATGCCGCCGGACGCACCGCCATACCGGTGCCACTCCCCCAAGAGCGCTCACCAGTGAAACTACTGCTCCCCTCCCCGCCTATAAGAAGCCGGTCGAACCCCTGCTTTTCTTCCCCATCGTGCTTCTTTCCCCTTTCCGACCGGCCACGCCATTCCCGCCGCCGCCCCCTCCTCGGTCAGCCCTGGGCCGATTCCTTGCGTTGGGGGCTTCTTCTCGGTGCGCTGGAGCTCCTCCGACCGCCGGCCTGTGCTCTCCTTCCCCGACGCGACCCCTCCACGGGAGCCACCCGCCGCCGCCCCTAGTCTCCAACGCCGGACCGCCTCGGCCTCTCTCTGACCACCTCGAGCATCCCGGTGAGCTCCCTGTACCTCGCTAACGCCCATGCTCATCTCACCCCTCTTCCTCTTTCTCTCCGGCCACCGGCGCCCAACCGGCTCCCTCACCCGGCCGCCTTCCACTCCCGCCAGCCCGCCACAACGTCTTCCGATCGGAGCTGCCACCCCCAGGGCCACCCTCTCCTCCACGGGGCTCCATTTCGCCGACCACCGCTGCTTGCCCGGTTGCTCCCCGCCGCGACGCCACTGCTCTCGCGCCACCCACCTCCCTCGTCTCTCGCTTTGCCTCACTCTATTTATCGATGACCTAAGACACCTCCCTCTCTCTGTGTCTCTCTCTCTGTGTATGGCATGTGGGCCCAACTAGGTAAATCAAGTTTAAGGGACATTCATGCTAATGAAATGAAGTAGTCTGTGAATACTAAAGTGGATAAGAAATTAATTATGGGTTCATAATGAAAAGATTTATGTAAATAAGCTAAAAACTTAACATGGAATAACTATATGCCAATTAAGGTTAATATATTAACCCCCATGTAAAACTAAGACAAGATCATACAAGGCCTATTTTCAGATGACAAGAAGGCGGCATGAATCTAATAGGTATTGAGGTTAAACTCTAAAATATGGAACCAATTAAAAGTTTCCCCTTTATAAACCCAGAATACCAAGAAGTCTAATCCTGAATAATTAAAAATGCACGTTTGAAGCTTTATAAAGAATATTTCGATGCTTTCAAACTTTACTCTAGAAACTCGAGTGATAACTTTAATACAATCTCGAGTGATTGAAATGCTACCTTTCATCCGCCGATCTAAATCTATTTATGCCAACTAAGTAAATCGATTTAACAAGACTTTGCCACATAAAATATCGGGTGTGGTCTAATTATCTCTAAAATCATGAAAGCTATCTTTTCAAAAGTGCTTAATATATTTGTGGTACAAACTTTAACATTTATCTTAAAATGCTAAGATTTAAAATAACGAATGTCTATGATTAAAAATTCTTAAATAAGAAAGAGCAATCCTTCATCTTTGTCTCACATCCAAATCTCCGATCATTATCTCAGGATTTAAATTAGATAGTCGAGAATAATTAATAATAAAAGAAACAGCTTTATTAAGAATATCCCTAAAAAGTCATAGCATCTCTTTTTAGTAAAAGATAACAGTTGGCCATTTCTAACAATTTGGTTAATCAAGCAGAATAACTGATTTTAGAATGGGCAGTTGCAATCTTAGATAAATATTGCCACATGAAATATCAAAGTTACACCGCATATTTAATTATACTCACCTTACGTATCCGTATCCTAAAATCACAAAGCTCTGTCCCTCTTTGCTATCTTCGCTAACCTCTTTTATCTGTCCCTAAGTCCTGCCCGACTCATGGAACTTTCTTGATAAATGTAAATCGATTAAAAGAAAGTCATCAAATAAAAGATCGAGCCTGGCCTTTCCCAAATCGGCTAAGTCTGGCCACTTCCTTTTCCAAAGTGGATAATTCCTGTAAATACTTCTTTTTCATTTTTGATCCTCGTCATCCTAAAATTTTCCCTCACGGTAAAGCTACTTAGATAATTCATTCTCCTGCCCAATTCATCTACCGCTGTGTTTACAGCCCATTAATCCAAATCATCCTTCTATTCTCAAATCCTAATAAACGTATAATCTAAATTAAATCGGGCATTTAAAGTGTTTGGATTTATTTGGTCTTTCTTTTCTTTGTCACGTATTAGAATTTGAAGACTCGACGAGGCGGAGGATTCGAACAGTAAGACTGGGTAAAAGCGATGACCCATAATTTAAGATCGATGACTGAGGAGGCTTTGATTTAGAGCAATCAAGGCCGTGGTAAAACAAGCAAGGCAAGTCATCACTTTGATCATATTGATCCTACATTTTATGCAAAGTTATGTCTTTTTAAAACTATCAACTTGCATGCCTAATTGATTATGCAAATATATGTTAAAGCTTAAGGTAGCTACTTGCCCACTTGATGTTGTATTAAATTTATTATGCCATCCCTTGAAACTTGAATCACCTGATCCTTGTCACCATAGATATTAATGATAACTTTACTAGCTATAAGTCATATTAAATGCCATGCTAGTCTTGTCAAGTCCAGGGCACTAGTTGCCCTGATCATCAATCTTTAAAACATAAGAAATTGTTTTGGGACAGTCATGGGATGTACGTGGCTGAGTATTTTACTACAACTGTTTTATGCTTCTCAAAACCCTAAAAATCTGCTTTACCTATCTGGGCGGTTGGTGAGAGTGGATGGTGCTGATGTCGCACGAGAACCCGTGGTTTGTGGTAAGAACCGCCTGGACAAATTAAGGACTGAATCTTGTACTGACCTCCTGGTGTAAAACAGTACAACCACAAGTCTATATGGGTACGACCTAGCTGATTAACTTGCAAAGGTTTAGTTTAGATATCATCACGGAAGATGGGTGCCAGAGCACTGGTTTACTCATACGGCGCAAGAGGGGGCTTCTGACTGTGGCGGATGTAACCCTTCAGCGGTGAAACCTCAGCGGGGTGGTATCTAGCTAAATTGGAGTAAGGTAAAGGCTTTGTGATAAACCATCTGGGTCTTATGCCTAAGGAAGCATGTTGGCTATTAAGATGACTTATCTCTTGTGGTGAAAGTGTACAACCTCTGCAGAGTGTAAAACTGTTCGAGCAGTCGTGCCCACGGTCAAGGGCGGACGTGGGAACCTACTTGAGTTAGTTCTATTTCCAAAAACATTCGTGGGTGGGATAAAACCTATCAGAGAGATGTACTCTGACCATGCACTTTTCCTGGAGAGATGTACTCTAGCGACGAAAACTAGCATTGGTGGAGGTAACCATGCACTGTAAAAAGGTGGATGTAACCTACACTACACTTATTATCGCATTCTTGCAATCAATTTCATAAAACATGTTTCAGTTAAAATTGCTACGTCTCAGGAAATTTTTCTTACTTACTGTAATTCCAAAACAATACTTTTAGCAAATAAAAGAAACTCAAGCCTCCCTTGACAGCTTTGCATCTATTATTACTGCATCCTGTGTGGTGGCTTGCTGAGTATCATCGTACTCATTCTTGCTTAACTACCATCACTCGATCGAGAGATCAGAATGCCAAGCCTGCGCGACGCTAAAAGGGGTCGACAGAGCCGGAAGACGAAAAGGCCATGGACTAGGTTTCAACCCCGTTGGTGGTCAGGGCAAGTCCTGCGGTCCCACCGTGTGAAGTTCATTGCTGCATTTTATCGTTTCGGCCTAATCGGCCCATGAGTAAGTATTACTGTATTATTTATGTTTCCGCATGATATGTTTTTGATATACAGTAATGTATCTGTGAGCACTATCTACTGATCCAGGGAATAGTGCGGTGGAATCACAGAGGATCTGGGTTTGCTAACCCGAGGTCCGACAGAGCTGGTATCAGAGCATATCGACTGTAGGTCGTAACCTTAGTTAGCATGGCCGTTAGCTCTATGACTAGAACTATTTCTTCAAAATCTAACTGCAAAATATAAGTAGTATTACCACTCTTATCCCTCTTAGATGATTCCCTCTCATCTACTTGCTGCCCTGGCCATTTCCAGCTCCAAGGCTCCCTTATCCTGAATTCAAACTAACGCGTGCCTGAGTTCTCTTCTGAAGAAAAAAACTACCTTGGGCCAAAATCATAAAACCTATATTGAGTTTTATTTGCAAAAGTTGTTCATCCTTGGAAGATTAAATTATTAAAAAAAATTATTTGTAAGGCTTATTTCCAAGCTCACCTCAACAAACCTAAGTTTCCAAGGAAGATTTTTTTTTAAAAAAAATCAATCGCCTGCCAATTTACTTTAAAAATTCGCTTTGGTTTCTCAGATATATGTGTAAATCTTGGTGGATTCATGTCAATTGTATGGAAAAATCAATGGTGTGAATTTCTGGGTGAAAAATAGGAAAATCAATTTGAATGACTGGATGAGCTAAATGGGTGAACCAACTTGATGATCGGATTGACTGAGTGGATAGACCAGTTTACATGATTGGATTGGTTAAAACGGGTGGACCAATTTAAATGATTAGATTGGCTAAACAGGTGGGCCAATGTAAAAGGGCTGGATTGGTTAAATAATCGGATTGGTTAAATAAATGGAGTAATGTGGATGATTGAATTGACTAAATGAGTGGACCAGCTCAAAAAGATTGGATTGGCTAAAATAAGTGGATTGGTGGAATTTTAGAAAAGTGGGGAGTCTAATGACAATTGTTGGTTTGCAACTTTAATAAACAGTATGGCTCCCTGTGAATGTTTGCACTGGTGGGATAATAGGATATAGCTGATTACTGGATGGATTAATGGAAATTTTGAGGAAATTAGGAGAAGTAATAATAATCCTTGATTTATAGATTTGAGTGATAATCTTATTCTCGGTGGATGTGTATGACAATGAAGTCGCTTGGAAGGAAATTTGTGGAAAATAGAATTGATCACTTGATAAACAGATTATGGGTATACATCAATGGTGGAAAAGGTTGGATTATAATACAAATGTTATTGGTGGATTGAAATATCGGGATCATAATACAAGTGATACTGGTGGATTTAAAATGTAAAAGATGTGAATGGTATTGGTGGATTTAAAACATGGAGATATTGAAACCATGATACAAACAAATACGAGTGGATTTAAAGGTAAAGAATTTGGAGTAATGTTCAGGTAAATAATTGAATGGGATTGTGGAATAATGAACCCAAGACTGGATTTATGATTTTATGTAGGAAAGTGAGATCCATTTGAGGAATAGGTAACTCTGATTTGGTGAATGAACCCATAGATGATACCTTGGAAGTTATATGATTGTGGAGCGGATAAATGATGACACTCACTGTTTGGAGTATTAGACGACAGTCGTGCTGAGACTAATTGATAAAGGGAGTTACTTTAGATTCAATCAAGTATACGCAAGATTAACAAGGCCTTGAATTCTAAGCCTACAAATGGAAATGGTTTGGGATTAAATTAGTCTGTCAATATGGTGGCCTTGGAGGATATTAAGATACCTTTATAAAAAGAAGGGGGTATTTTAAAAGTCCAAATATTCCAAAAGCATTTCAGAAAAACCAATCTTGTTATAGAACTCTATATCAAAAGTATATAGTGTATCCTTATTGCAAAACAGTTTGATTTCAAGTTACTTGGAAACTTGGCCCCAGTATTTGAAAACCCAAAAGCTCAATTCCCAAGAACTTGCTTTTAAAACCAAAACTTGGGAATCTACTTGCTAAAAAAAATCAATTATTATTGATGAGGTTATCTTGGAAAAACAAATGTTTTCAACCTCGGTATTTTTGAAAACTGTTTTCTAAAAAAAAAAGGGGGGCCTGCTTTCAAAATAATAATAGGAAGCATGAGCTTCGCTGCCAAAGCCCTTCTCGGTGCTCTCCTTTCTCTACTTCTGTCTGAAAAAGGAAATTTGATTTTTTTCCTATTCTCTCTCCCTTACTTCAAAGGCTTAAGCTCGAAGATGTCAGGGATGCTCGTGAAGATTTGGTGGCCCTGCTTCAACAAACCTAGTGTTCAGAACCCTATGCTCTCTTGTGTGTGTCTCCGCGCATAGATGTTGCTTGGTCAAAAAGATTTTATTGGCCCTGTGCACTGCCTTTTTGCCCTCAGACATTGTATTTCGTAGTCACAGGAAAAGTTTGTTTTCAAAAGCTTGGTTATTCTGTGTGGCTTGTGTACTGCCCCAGCTTCTGGGTGTGCACTCCTTAGAATGGGTTAGAATATCTCATCCCTGTAATCTTTTCCATGCCTCATGCTAATTCCCCCTCACCTTGTTGCTGAAAACCCCATTAGGTCTACAGGCAAGAGGTAGCAGATAGCCAAGTTAAGACACTTCAAGCTTTGAGGTGGAAAGAGGCAACATCTTTGAAAAGGACAACAACTATGAGGCCTTAGCCCGCAAAAGGGTCAAGACTCAAGTTTCTGTCTCGTAGTAAACTCACTATTTCAGTCATCGTCAAGACGTTATCAATGGCCAAGAACAAGGCTAGAAGCAAGAAGCAGGTACCAATGATTTTTACTCGCTTGGATCCCTACTACTCGTCCAAGTATTCACTCAGATCCACTTCGCAAAGGCTACTAAGAAAGAGTCGCCACCTAACAGACAATCGTACCACTAGTAAGTGTGTCTTGTTTAGCCTCACCATCGTGCCATGAAGGGTTCATTAGCTTGTTATCCTGTAATAGAATGTGTTGTTGTGCTTGCTTCTGTATTTGCTTATTTTCAAAGGGCATAGGTAACATTATTTCTTGAGGCTAGCTAAAAAACAAAAAAAATTTAAGGTATAGAGTAAATTTAATGTATAGAGTGAACTATCACAGACGATTTGTGGTATAACCGTCTATGAAGGACTATCACAGACGGTTCTATATACCAATCGCCTGTGATACTCGCCAATCACAGACGGTTGGTAACTAGAACCATCTGTGATGTGTGGGTATCACAGACGATTGGTAACTAGAACTGTCTGTGATGTGTGGATATCACAAACGGTTTTTTGTTCGAGCCATCTGTAATAGTTTTCTTCACAGACGGTTCTAGTTACAATCCGCCTGTGTTGTCTTTATCATAGATGGCCGACAAAATCGTATGTGATAACCTTCGATTATCACTGACACATAAATACTACAAATCGTCTGTGATGACTGTTCCGAACTGTCTGTGATGGCCCATTTTGTAGTAGTGTATACAATGATATGTATTAGCTATCTGTAAATATATCTCTACTATTATATAAAAAGGAGTTGGTGGTCGTCGGTGCGTTCTTTTCTTCTCTATCTATAGCTATCCGATTTGATCTGGACCGGTCACCTATCTCCTTCTCTCTCTCAGGATCCAACCACCCATCCCCTCCACTTCCCTATCTCCTCGTGTATTCTGGCCACTCTTCTCTCTCTGTCGCTTACTCTCCAATGTTGCAGTCACTCAAATAACCAGCCCACTCCCAAAAAAGAAAAGAAAAGTGAACAAAATCGCCTTCCCACTCGTTCGTGCGTGCCATTCGGCCAATCCCCTCTATCCCCTCGCCTCCCCATCCGAATCCACCCACCTCCCCGCTCTGCCTACCACCGCGATGGATGCCGCCGAGGTGTCGAACCTCCAGGCGCGGCTCGCCATAGCCGTGCACGTGCTCAACCACGGCGCACACCCCTCTGCTCGCCTCGCCGCCAACCAGTGGCTCCTCGGCCTGCAGTGCTCGTCGCAGGCATGGGCGCTAGCGACCTCGCTGCCCGCGTCTCCAGATCCGCCCGCCCACTGACCTCCTCTTCTTCGCCGCCCAAATGCTTTGCCGGAAGATCGGTCTCCCAACGCGTCGCTCCCACCCTAGTGCGCCGCTCCTCGACATGCTCCTCCTAGCTGCGCGCTGGTTTTGCCTGGGCCCCTACAGCTGCTCATGCAGATCTGCTTGGCTCTCGCGGCGCTCACGCTCCGCGTCGAGGGAGGCGCGAACGGGCTCTTCGCCCGGATGCGGCACCTGCCCAACCCTGCCTTGCTAGAGCTACTTACCATGTTCCCGAGGAGGTGGCGTAGGACTAGAGCAGCAACCCGGCGGTCGATGCCACTGCGTGGTGTAGGTTCATGCGCGAGCTCCTCGCGCACGCGCCTGCCATGCTGAAGTTCCTCCTTGCCTAGTTCGAGAAGGTGCCCACAGATGACGGTATCCCCCTACACGAGTGCAACCGCAGAATCCTACGAAGCCTTCTAAGCTGGGTACATATGCGCCTTCCTTTGCTTTGTTTCACGCTCGCCTGACGCTAAGAGAAGCGACAACATTGTAGGTCCACACCGGATGCTTCTCGGAGATGCCGGCAGCTACACTCGCCGTGCACCCACTTCTCACTTTTGCGTTCAACTCCCTACAGGTGCGAACAATGCACCCATCGATTCTTTATAAGCTTGTAAAAGTGTACTTCGAGGGATTAGTTGTGCAAACACGTGCTCACATGTTGTTTTGTTCTTGTGTGGCCAATGAAGGTGTCCTTCTCGTTTGACGTGGCCATAGACGTTATGACCGAGCTTGTCAGCCAGTACCAAGTAAATTCTGTTCTTCTGATTCATTCTGCAGGATTCTGTACTGCACTGGTGTAATCAACTGGTCAATTTGGTAGTTGCATGAAATAGTGGTTGAATTGGGCTTTGTTAGCTAATGCTAAGTTTTCACATAGTCCTACTCCACCTTTTGTTGCCGTGTGTATTTCTTTCGGTTAGAACAGTAATATTTGGGAATTGGTATGTGCCACAGAATGGTTTGCACAATTCAGGTTGCTCTCTTTTGTTTGTGTTAAGACACTGATTTAATGCTTGAATAACTTGAACCAACTAATACATAGCTCATTTGGGATTAAATTTTATGATGTTCAGAGCATCATTTAGTTCATGAAGTATGTTTTTCCTTAATTATCTATATGAGATGATGATTAAGACCAAAAGCATTGCAATACTGACCCTCTTTCTCGTTTTTTGGGTCTCTTTTGACAATATCTGATAAATTTATTCTGTATAAACTGTGATTCTTGGACATGCCAGCTGGTTCAAGTTTTGGTTTTTTCACATGCACACACTAATGCATTTTGTGCTGCTTTTGTGGTTGGTGCTCTGAGAAGCTCCAGTGGCATGGTATGAAGTAAGAGTACATCACCTGAGTTAATGATTTGAATGCTCATTGTCTTTCTTTTTTCACTATATCTTGTCATCTATTGAATTGCCCCTGTTAAGTACTTGACTTGTAATTTTGTTGAATATACAATGGTACTGTAAAGTTTTTGAATGGCTGCTGTTCCATTGATGAATCTGTTATTTTATAAAATACTGTTATATTAATATACTTTCAACTCATAATAAACTGAGAAATCCTTTACTGTATACTGCTATCTGGTTGTATGATTTACCTCAGGCTTTTCTGAGTAAGATGCCGTACATTAGAGACGTTCTTCTTCTACCAGCTCTAGCCAACAGAAGTGAGAAGATAATTTCTGGTTTTACTTGTTTGATGTGTGACGTTTGCCAGGCAGTAAATTCCGTCTCACCATTTTTATGACTCCGTTGCAACGCACAAGTCTCTAACTAGTGTTACATAAGATTTTGGATGATGTGGAGAAGAAAGAAGGAAAAAGGGAGAAAGATGATATGTACTATTTAACAAACGGTCTTATAGATGCCTTTTTACCGTCTATATCATTGTATAAACAATTATATAGATAACATATTAATTATATGAAACTATTAAAGACAACTATATAGATAACACATTGTATGTGTGTTGTCTTTAGTTCTGTTTATAGATGAGATCAAGATATATTATATACTACTGCTGTCTATATTATTGTACATGCTCCTAAGCTCGTGACACTGTGTCTGGATTAGTTTTCTTCTCCCTTTAACATGGTGGTTTTTTAAATATATGTAAGGTCGTACGAGTTGCACAGTGAACACACGTACGTGACAGACGAGCGAGAGATAATATGCATCTCTTTCTCAACGGCTCATTAGTATTTAGTACTAGCTAGAAACATTAAACTACATATGTTTGTCGATCTCGCGTGGTCATCGTCAATGTTTTTAACAACTGTTAATTGATTTGCAGGTTGAAGCCAAAGCTGTCCTGCCTGGAATATCTCGATCGGTCGACTCGGTTCTTTCCTTATTGTTTTGTCGTACGTGGTATAATCTAGGAGAAAATTTTTATTATGGAACAGTTACATAGACTGATTTATGTAACGGTCCAATCAAAGACTATCACATAGCAGAGATTACTATAGTAAACACTGTTGAGCTCTATAACAATAATGTAGTAACACTGTAGAAAGAGGAAAACATAGCAAAAACTAAAAAAAAATGCTACAGTACTTACTATGCACATACCATATATCAATCTCTGATTGGATAGTTACACAACTCAATCTGTATAATAGTTACACAATAAAATTTCTCATAATTTAGGGGCGTACGAGATGGTCATCTACCGTACCGCTGCGTGCTGATGAGAGAGACGTCTGAGGGATCGATGATCCATCTCTCAAGTCTCAACGGTTCATTTGTAAAACACTGAAACCTAGCTACGCCACGGCAGATATATATGTTTTACTTCATTGGATCATCCCGATCAAAGGCTCAAATCACCTGTCTGATCTTTCTTTACTCCCCCCATTTTGTTTGTATGTGTTTTGACGATACCTCAACGTGATTATGTGCTCTACCTTTCAAGACGATCGACATGTGCACGCATGTGTATCACTCCGTTTGGTCACTTCCCGGGGTCACTAAATCTATTGCAAGTTTGACACAAATACCGTTCAAATCATTTCACTCGGGAGAAACTCAAACCGATCGAGCTAACCTCTTTGCTACTCCATGCAAAAAAAAAAAAAAAAGAAAAGAAAAGAAAAAAAAGAGGCAAATAAAGGTTCTACTCGTTTAGATTTGGGCTTCTGGCTTTCGACTTATTTTTCACTATTTCTAAATTTCGTCTTTTATAACTTTTCGTATTTTTTTAGTTTTTTTGCCGATTTTTTCGTATTCGTTTATATTATATGTGCTAAGCTAACCTTTTTTTAATTTTTAAAATTTTAAAAATTTAATTATGTCAAATAAATCATTATCAGTTATAATATAATTTTAATCCGTTACAGTAAAATTCAGCTATAAATCCACGATAAGCTTGGGCTTCATGTTTGGGCGTGTCCCATGCACATCGTCGATTGGGGTTGCCCCAAACGGGCCCACCTACCCGAGCCGTAGGCGACATCGTTAGAAGATTCCAGCCCATGGGCCGTAAACCCGCCGACTCAGACTAACGCGGGATCATGGCAAGACTCCGGGCCATTGGTCATTTCGGCTGACGTCACCCGGCCATTCCTGCCGTCCAAATCGTCGTCGTCTCCTTCGGCTTCCACTCTCCATCTACTGGCTCCCAAATCGTAAACCCTAGCCTAGCCTAGTCGAGCGCGAAGCCCGAGGCCGCCGCGGAGGAGGAGGACGCCATGGGCGCCAGCCGGAAGCTGCAGGGCGAGATCGACCGCGTCCTCAAGAAGGTCCAGGAGGGCGTCGACGTCTTCGACAGCATCTGGAACAAGGCACGGGTTCCTCCTCCTCCTCCCATTCTCCCCCGATTTTTTTCCGATTTCGGGGGATTTTTGTAAGATTTTTTTTGCTCTGGGTATCTGCAGGTTTACGACACAGAGAATGCGAACCAGAAGGAGAAGTTCGAGGCGGACCTCAAGAAGGAGATCAAGAAGCTGCAGCGGTACAGGGACCAGATCAAGACGTGGGTCCAGTCCAGCGAGATCAAGGACAAGAAGGTGAGCCCACGAGCTTCCGCGCCGTTGTAGCCCTTAGCTTCTCGTTTATGTATACGTGGAGGAGAGCGCTTATGATGCAATGCGCTGCTGCTGTTCGCGGAGAATCGTGCGCCGTTATGCTATTCTGTTCACTTAACTGTGTGGATAAACGTTTATAGAGGACGCTTAGTTCCATCACGCAACTGGTGGTGATTGATTGGTGATTAGGGGCCTTCTGTGGATGGCGATTGGTGACTAGGAGCCTTGATTGGAGAATGGTCCCTTAAATTTATTACCTGGGAGATGATTCAGATGATAGACTATTAAGTGCTTAGATGCTTCGGCAATCAGTTGTATATGCATTATGTGGTCTGAGGGGTAGCGTGAAAAGGTATTTCGTGTTGTTGTCAATTATGGCTCCCCAGTCTTTTTGCTGTTTCTGTCGTTAGTAGCTGTGTTGTCTATACTCTATAGCTTCTCTTGTAGCGATGATGCTCGTGCAGTTAAGATGAGCTCATGAGCATGCTGATTTTGTCGCTAGCAGGCTTTCTATTCTTGCCATTGTCGGTAAGTCCATTCATGAGCTAGTCTTCAGTAGATGCCACTTGCAATGCTAAGTTATTTGGATGAAACAAAATTATTTTTTTTGGAGTAAGTTTAACTCTCAGATTTATCTGGGAGTTCAGACGATGGTACCTGAGATCCATTTTTTTAATGCTTCTGTTTTTCACATCGTACACATTTATATCTAGGTTTACTGTGGTATGCAGGTATTTTTTATTTGTCGTTTTTGGTAGGAGTAAGGATAGACCATTCCGGACGGTTTGGAACGATGATGTGGTTATACCAACCTGGCAGCTCTAGGCTAGGCAAACTGGTACATTCAGAGTTTGTATGATGAATTGGATTCTGATATGATTTAATCTTGATCGTATGGAAATACAGGCATCATACCTGTGTTTGAAATGAGTTTGCACGTAGTGGTATTTTTTTTAAAAAAAGGTAAGACTGTAAGAGTGATAATGGACCATTTTAAGAAACAGAAAGAATGAAGTTGGATAAAGTATGAACCACTATACTTAAGTGGTAGCGGGGAGGTAAAGAAGGCTCTAGAATCTAGATGATGTATTTTAGATGGTCTTAATTGGGAGATCTTTTGGTAATCTAAGGAACACCGGAACATTATGGAGCTTTTTTTTTGGTGTTGAGCTTTAAATGTGCAAAAATATTGTCCATAGCTTATAATGCCAGTCTGTTGGCACAGTTCTCACTTTGTATTGCATACGACTGGATTAATGGGTGGAGCCCACAATTTCTAGAAGTCATTTCGATTAAGGCATCTACATCACTTAGACCACTGTTTAGTGCAATTTGTCTCAGCCAACCTGTACAGATGGCATGCAGAGTTTAGGAGGTTATAGGACCCTGAAGTCCCTGCTGACCTTCAAGGTCAAATAGGCTTTTAGACAAACTCGCCAAATCAAAAGCACACTGATGGTCCTAGAGCTGATGTGATCTGATTGCTGTTTGTAAATTAGATATGTATCATCATTTAAACAAGCCCTTTCTCGTCAACTGTAAAAATTGTTCGCTTCATGTTCTTGTTGGTAACCTAGTTTAACCATTCGAATTATGCTATGCATGTTTTACTTTGGGAATGAATAAGAATATTTTACTGAAGAAATATGGTAGGATTCTTGATTTTAATTGTTCATTTACAGCAGCAGTTGTTTCTATGTCTCAACATCTTGCGTGGTTTGTACCGCCATCTTTTCTTCATGTCGTACATTTGCTTGCCATTGCAGATAACTTTTAAGTTAGGCATAGCTTATTGCTCTGGGTTTAATCTATTTGTGATATATGTTGACATAGGTTAGTGCCTCTTATGAGCAGGCCCTTACGGATGCCCGAAAGCAGATTGAACGAGAGATGGAACGGTTTAAGGTCTGTGAGAAGGAAACTAAAACCAAGGCCTTCTCAAAGGAAGGGTTAGGTCAACAACCAAAAACTGTAAGCACTTGGGCTCCTTTTTTGTGCTATCGTAGTTTTCTAGTTTCGGTTGTAACTGATTCAAGTTGTTTATATAACACTTTGTTCCTAAGACTGAAGATACTGATTATAAATTATTTCTGCAATATGCTTCTTTTAGGCTTGTAACGGATTTTTCTTCTTCTGGTCTTGTGCAATTCTTCCCTTTCCCTGATTAGCACATTTCTTCATAAAATGTTCAAACTTTGTTTGGGTTAAAATAATTTGAAGTCTCAGCTAATTGTTTGGCGTCCTCACATGAGATACAACAATGCTATAGGTTTTTCAGAAAGTAAATACAACTTTTATCTGGAGCTATGAGTTTACTTCACAAATTAGTAGAAATGAAAGAGCAAAATTCAATTACAAGGGGCTGTTTGGAAAAATCTGCGAAAGGGCCTCTAGCCTAGCGGTTAGAGCGCCTCAGTAGCACCCCCAGGTCTTGGGTTCGACTCCCAGTGGGAGCGAATTTCAGGCTTGGGGGAAAAAAATCCCCTCGTCTACTACCACACCAAAGCACAGGTCTAAGGACCCGCCAGGGCGTTGATCCAAAGGATCCGCCGGTCGTCTCACAAAGGTCGGGCGTTGGTGCCGCTGTGTAAGGGTGGAGCAGGGGTTCGGGGGTTTTCTCGGTCTGCGTGAGAAGACCTTCTTCTTAAGCATGATGCCCGGGGGGTTTCTTCCCCTCCGCAGGTCGAGTTTTTTTGTTTGGAAAAATCTATGGTTGTATCTTGATTGATAATCAACTATAGATTTCATTTTCTATCGCACTAGTATATTTGGTCCAGATAAACATTTTTGCCTGCCTTGTCTATCTGGTTAGTGGCTGATTTTACACACAGCACTTCAAAAAGTGAGAGCCTTGATCTATCCATATTTTTTTTATTTGGCGCAGGATCCCAAAGAGAAGGCCAAAGCTGAAACAAGAGATTGGCTTAACAATGTGGTATGTTGGAAGTAGCACCTGTATGCTTAGTCTTGTGCGATGTCTTCATGTCTGCTTTTAGTTTTCTGTCAGCATGAAACAGAGAAGAACTACTTGCAACACCTACATGTTGCATTATTGTTTGTTTGGATACCTTTGGTCTGGAATTGTTCCTAAAGATATGGGTTCTGCAGCTTCCACCTCATGACAATTCTCATCTTTGTGATGATAGGCTGTTCAGAATTTGGATAACTAATTTCAGTTACCTGATTACAAAGTGTCACTTGCATGTATATTTGGCTCTGGTAATGTTTATTGACATGTCGATCATCTCAGTTACTGTGTGATTTGTGACGATTTCTGCTGTTGTTATTATTTGCATTCTTTGTTGCACATGCTTGCAACATCGCTAATGTACTTTTGGGTTGTATTTACAGGTTAGTGATTTGGAAAGCCAGATTGATAACTTTGAAGCAGAGGTTGAAGGACTTTCAATTAAGAAAGGAAAGCAAAGACCTCCTCGATTGGTATGATCAGTTGTATTGCATTGCAAGCTGGTCATGTTTCACAGTATACAAAACTTGTTTCCGAACAACTCTAGCTCAGAGGAAGTAATTTTGCATTATCAGGTACATTTAGAGAAATCTATTACGAGGCATAAAGCTCATATAAAGAAATTGGAGTCAATCTTGAGACTTTTGGATAACGATGAGTTGAGTCCTGAGCAAGTCAATGATGTTAAAGATTTCCTAGATGACTATGTTGAACGTAACCAGGTGCGATTATCTTCCTTTTTAGCTGTCATAATATTCATTTTTGATATAGTTCAGTGCTAGTTGTGATAACCTACAAGCATGTCATAGATCTTTTAATTTCTCTGACCATCATTTTTAATCCTAATTTAGGAAGATTTTGATGAATTTAGTGATGTTGAGGACCTCTATAGCACATTACCTAAGGAGAAGGTTGAAGCACTTGAGGACATGGTTTCACTTGCTCCTTCCAGTCTTGTTAAGGTGAGCAATGAGCTTTAAATGCTGGTTATCTTTTGTTTTACTTTGGTTCTTGTGATAATATTAAAAGAAACAACTAGCAGCATTGCCAGTTCTTATGTGTTTTTATAAATACTGCTACGTTTAGTATGGATTCTCTCTTTCATGTGTTTTATGTTGGGATGTTCTTCTGCTTTTAGTTATACACACACACACACGGGTAGTTGTACATCTTTCAACCTTGTTTCTTGTTTGGCAGGGTGTTGCTTCTGTTTCTACTAGCACAGTTTTGAGTACAAAGAGTTCTGTAGCAACTTCACCTACTCAGGTACTGGCTTTCAAAGTTTCAATAGTTATTAATTATTTGTTGGTCTGTGATACATGGGAAATGGCATACAGTATTTTGATATTGAAACATGGGAAATGGCATACAGTATTTTGATATTGAAACCACAGGACACACTGGATTGTTATTTGTAACCTACTTCCTTGCCATCTTTCAAGTGCTAGTATTGATGTATGCCCCTTCCCTATGAAGCTAATGTTTGAATTTCCATGTTTTTTGCTTATTTATTCATTTAATAAAAATATCTGCTAACAAGATTAAGGAGTTATGTCCAGCAAGGTTATTTCTAATTTCTAATCCTGGTTACCTTTTACTAATTTGCTGATTTACCAGCTCTTTTTCCCTTCTCTTCAGGCTACTGTATCAACAGTTCCTTCACAAGGTACATCACAAGATCAAGCAGAGGAACCAGCTTCACAAGAAAGCAACCCTGAATCGGCACCACAAACACCACCTTCAAAAGTTGGAGACCTTGGACCTTCAGTGCCAATCATTCCCATTGCCATCAGTACCAGTACTGCAGCTGTTTCTGCGGAAACCATTAGTTCCCCTGTGCGCCCGACTGTTCCTACCACAGTAGCCGCAATACTTTCTGCTTCTGCTACTGCTCGAAGTGCTTCAGAGAGCATGCCTGCTGTTACTTCAGCTCCTGCAAACTCATCTAGCTCATTGAAGGATGATGATAGCATGAACTTTCCTCCGCGTAGGTCATCTCCTGCAATTACCGAAGTTGGACTTGGCAGGGGCATCACACGTGGGTTAACTAGTCAGGCATTATGTGCTGCTCCCATAAGTATAGGTCCAGTCCCAGGAAATGGATCGGTTAGTGCACTTCCTGCAATAAATGACTTGTCCAAGAGAAACATATTGAATACTGATGAGAGGATTAACAGTGGTGGTCTTTCTCAGCAGTTGGTTTCACCTCTTGGTAATAAAGTTCAACCACAGCCGGTTCTGAGGGCTAACGATGCAATTAGCTCTGATTCTAATAGCACAAATGAAAGTACCGTTCTTGGAGGAAGAGTCTTTTCTCCTCCAGTTGTTTCTGGGGTTCAATGGAGGCCTCAAACTGCTGCTGCTTTTCAAAATCAAAGTGAAACTGTATGTAATTTTCCCTGTTAATTTTGTTTTTGAATTCCACTGTGCTCTTGCACATTCTGGCATTGATCATAAACTCTTGTAGGCGTGTCAGACATACTAATTGCTCAATAAAATATTTCAGTTTCCTAAAGTCTTTTCAACTAATTCAAATCATAGGGAGATTTATTCTGAGTAATTACATGGTCTCAATTGTAAATTGTTGTTTCATCAACCCTATTGTCTCAATTTGGATGCACCCAAATTATTGCCGTTTTTCTGCTGTGGATTTTTCATTTTTAATCTTCGATAATACCTCTGGGGCCACAAAATACTTGTACAATTCTAGCAATATATGACATTAACTTATTTGTATTTGCAGGGCCAGTTTCGTGGAAGACCTGAGATTTCTACTGACCAAAGGGAGAAGTACTTGCAAAGATTGCAGCAAGTGCAGCAGCAAGGCAGCCTTCTTAATGTTTCTCATATAACGGGCATAAATCAGAAGCAATTTTCGACACAGCAGCCAAATGCCCTGTTACAACAGGTTCCTCCTGCTGTTACTACATAATTAATATTTGTTGTGATACATTAAGAGCTCCTTTTAGTTGAGAAGCACAAAATAGTTGAGCGTATTGAATTTTGATTGTCTGTATGTTACTTTGGTGCTGTTCTACTTCTAAGTCTTCTAGTCGGGCGTATCGAGTGCAAGGCTGCAAGCCCCTCTTTAGTTGTTATCATGCTATCCTTTTTTTTTTTCAATTAAGGCATAAAATCAACTAGGAAAGTTCGTAAAAATATTGTAGAGGTAGTCCTCAATGTGATCTATCACCCTATAAATTTTGGAGTCTAAACTCGGTGCTGAAAGAAACAAAAAGGTGAAGTTTGCTGCGAATAGTAAAATTTCCCTTTCCATTTTCCTTTTATTTATGATTTGACAGTATTTGACTTTGTTGTTTACTTAGGACTGATTGAGTTTGTACTTAAAATTTTATATGGTGGTAGAACACATTTAGGAACACCTATCAATTTTTTGAGTTGATTTGATACCCTAATTTAAAGGGTTAGCATGATTGCACTGTTATGTGGGGGATTAAGTATCAGAGACGCCATAACCGGCCAGCAGCAGCAGGGGATCAAGCTGCTGTGCCATAGGGCCGGTGCAGGCTCTTATGAGTCGGTTTTTCAAGTACAGTAATAGATGTCTTTTGAGTTTATATATAGCTATAGATAGAGTTTGTTAGGAAAGAGTTATAATTAGAGATATGGTTTCCTAATTCAGTGTAATTCAGTTTGGAAGGACTGCACTCTATATATGAGCAGTTTCCTTGATGAATAAAGTAGCCAACAATTAATCCAAGGCCGTTCGTCATTGACGGCCTTTTCTTTGGGGACGCGAGTTCACTGTACGCACCAATCATTGCTGTCTGAAGTTTCTCCTGGACCAGCGTTTGTCTATGATTCCTCAGCACCGTTGGATGAGGAAGCTGATTGGATATGATTTCCTTGTCGAATACCGGGCCGGCAAGCTCAACACAGTTGCAGACAATTTATCTCGCCGTGAGATCGAGTCGCGGTCCCTTCGTTTCGGCTGTTTGGTGAGCTCTGGACGGAAATTGGGTCGTCTGAGGAGTGGGTGGATGTTCGGGCCAAGGTAATTGCCATCGACCTGGGTTCCCCGTGGGGTGTCCGGGATGGGTTACTTCTGCATAGCAACCGCATCTTTGTGCCAGCTTCTTCCCCATCACTCCACGACATTTTGACTACGGTTCATGCGCAGCATGAGGGTGTTTCCAAGATGCTACACCGGCTACGGGCTGACTTTCATGTCCCTCGGGACTGCTAGGTTGTGCAGGATTTTGTGCGCGCTCGTGTCACTTGTCAACGAAATAAAAGCTAGCATTTGCATCCTGCAGGTCTTCTCCAACCTTTGCCGGTTCCATCCATTGTTTGGGTTGATATTTCAATGGACTTCATCGAAGGATTACCTCGCCAGTGTTTTCTTCGCGGATATAGTACGTCTCCATGGCTTCCCGCAGTCCATTGTTAGCAATCGTGATCCTGTTTTTACCAATAATTTTTGGAAGGACCTTTTTCGCTTAGTGGGAGTTTGCCTTCATATGAGTTCTACCTTTCACCCACAGTCTGATGGGCAAACAGAAGCCGTCAATAAGGTGATTGCCATGTATCTTCACTGCTTAACCAGTGATTCGTCCTGGCACTGGGTTGATTGGCTTCCATTGGTGGAGTACTGCTACAATACTTCCTATCACTCTGCGCTTCGGGATACTCCCTTCAAGGTGGTTTATGGCCGAGATCCTCCATCCTTGATTCCATGCTTGGTTGGTGAAGCCCGTGTTGCGGTAGTAGAGTCTGCCCTCTTGGACCGTGATAAGTTTCTTGCTAAAGTTCGCGAGCGCCTGCTACAGGCTCAACAATATGCTAAGGTTTATTATGATGGTCGCCAGCGTGATGTTTCTTTTGCCATTGGTGATTGGGTCTGGCTTCGTTTGATGCATGGTCAGGCTGTCTCGATTCTGGGGCGTAAATTCGGTAAATTGGCACCCAAATATTATGGTCCTTACCACATTAGGGAAAAGATTAGCTCAGTTGCTTATCGGCTGGATTTGCCTCACGGGATGCGTTTACATGATGTTTTCCATGTCGGTTTGCTCTAAAGATTTCAGAGTGAGCCCCCTACAGAACCACTGGCTTTGTCCGTCATTCAGGACAGTCGGGCTTTTCCCAAACCTGCTAAATTTTTGAAGGCCAGCATGCGGCGTGATGTTTGGCATGTTCTTGTGCACTGGATGGGCACCTCTAGAGCTGGAGGCAACGTGGGAACCAGTCCCTAAGTTCATTGCCTCCTTCCTGGATTTTTCATCTCAAGGATAAGCTGTTTCACGGGGATGGGAGAGATGTTATGTGGGGGGATTAATTATCAGAGACGCCATAACCGGCCAGCAGTAGCAGGGGATCAAGCTGCCGCACCATAGGGCTGGTGCAGACTCTTATGAGTCAGTTTTTCAATTACAGTAACATATGTCTTTTGAGTCTATATATAGCTAGATAGAGTTTGTTAGGAAAGTTATAATTAGAGATATGGTTTCCTAATTCAGTGTAATTCGGTTAGGAAGGACTGTGCTCTACATATGAGCAGTTTCCTTGATGAATAAAGTAGCCAACAATTAATATCTAGTCTTCTTCCCCCAGTTTCCCAGCCGTGTGCGCAGGCTGCCACCACGGCGCCAGGGCACCGGAATTACCGGTTGAAGCCAACCGTTAACCCCGACTACAATCCTCGGAGCTTAAGACATAACATGCACCTAATGGGTTTTTTTGCCACCTATGAAAACCTTCATAATGATATCTTTATTTTAATTTGTCTTGCTTTATGTATAGCAACCACTTTCACATTTATGATTAATTTATTTATGCAGTTTAATTCTCAGAATTCCTCTATATCCTCCCAAGTGGGCCTTGGGCTTGGGGTTCAGGGACCAGGTATTACTTCTGCTTTGTCATCTCAGCTACAGCCTTATCAATCCCCAATTCTCCAACAATGTAATGAACATCCCTTCATTTTGAGTGGATAGACAGTTGGGAGGTTCATACTATTTGACCATTAGTTGCATATTGTGTGCATTAAGAATTTATCAGTCTCTGCAGATGCTGGGCATACAAAAGGCGAAGAACAACAAGGTTTGGCTGAAGATGTTAGTGCAGAATCTGCTGCAACAACTGGAGCAAATAAACACACCAATGAAGATGACGCAAAGACTACATTTTCAGTATGGCCCACCTTTTGCATGCATGTTTGCTCATGAAATTAGTGAAATAAGATGCCTACGTACAATAATAAGGTGAATGTGAAATAAGGTGCTTACCTTAAAGAATACTGCAATCATCAGCGATTATAGTATATAACTTGGAGTAGTTTATGGTGGAAAGGTGTACTATCTATCATCATTCCCTAGCTGGCTTTCTTCTGATAGAAATAAATAAAGATGTGCAGTTTCAGGATTTCTGGGTACTGCTACCATTTTGATTAACTGGTCACATATATGGCCTATCAGCCTTGCAAAACAGACCTTGTAAAATTGTTGGTGGCATTTACTTCCTGGGAAGCTAATTTGTGGTTACTTATCACATTAGTTCTCTCTTGCATATCTTATCTCTGCTTCTACAGTGCAGCAAACAGTTTTGTTAATAGTATTAGACTATATGATACCTTATTATTTATATTGACGTATGCAAGCACCTGCCACTTGGCCTTCTGTACCCTCAACAGAAAATTCAGACCAACACATAGTATATAATTGTTTTGCCCCTCAATACATAGTCACCATTTTGGGTAGTAATGTTTTATATTCTGCACGGATGTATCTTGCTTTTCTTTGTGCTTAGCTTCTATAATATTTGAACTGATTTTTCTGCTTTGGTTTTCACAGAATCCTTCAGCATCCATAGCAGAAGGCACTCAGCTATCTAGAGAGACTGATCTATCACCTGGGCAGCCTTTGCAACCTGGCATGTCATCATCTGGTGTTGGTGTTATTGGGCGGAGGAGTGTATCTGATCTTGGTGCAATTGGTGATAACCTCAGTGGCACTTTGGGAAGTTCTGGTCATGATCAACTTTATAATTTGCAAATGCTCGAAGCTGCATACCACAGGCTTCCACAGCCTAAGGACACTGAGCGTTTGAAAAATTATATTCCGGTATGATCGTTGCAGTACGTTTGTGTATGCACCAAATGTTCTAGTGTAATGTTCTATTTTTTTAATCTCCTTTTTATTTTCAGAGGCACCCTGCAGTCACCCCTTCCAGTTACCCGCAAAGTCAGGCACCAATTGTATCAAATCCTGCCTTTTGGGAAAGAATTGGTAGTGATTCATTAGCTACGGATATGTTGTTCTTTGCATTCTACTATCAACAGGTCAGTTTCCATACTTATTTCCAACTGTATTTGTTTTGCCAGTCACTAACTGCCAACTTTTAACGAGTTATGAACTGTTTGTTCTTGCTCCTGACATTGGTCTTTCCTCTCTGTTTTTTTTTTGGGTAGAACACATACCAACAATACTTGGCTGCTAGAGAACTAAAAAAGCAGTCATGGAGATTTCACAGGAAGTACAATACTTGGTTCCAACGGCATGTGGAGCCACAAGTTACGACAGATGAGTACGAGAGGGGATCCTATGTGTACTTCGATTTCCATGTTACAGACGATGGCTCAGGATGGTACGTTGGCTTCGTACTCCAAATATATCAGTTTTGGGGCAGTGGTATCACAGTGTTTCCAAATGAGTTCTCTGTATCTTACTTGGGCTAAGAATAGTGTACTGCTGATGGTGCTTTTGTTCTAGTGTTTGCTAACCCGTTAATACTGCTTGCAGGTGCCAAAGAATCAAGAACGACTTTACATTTGAGTACAACTACCTTGAGGATGAACTATCAGTACAGACAAACTAGGGTGCCATGATAGTAGGGGCAAATCAAAGCATTTTGATCATTGTGAATCTTGCAGGAGTGGAACCGTTGGAATCTGGGACTCGTCTTACAAAATTGCGCAGCTGTAACCTTGAGGGTTTATTTAGAGCTATCCTGTGCATTCCTTGTCATTATGATGAAATTGGATTCAGATTTCCTAAAAATTAGGATAGGGTCTGTTTGTTTATTCTGTGATTTTTTCACGTACGTACATAAATTTAAATAAAGGAAGCATAAATGTAAATAAAGGACGTAATGGCAACATATGTGGCGGAATCCCAAATTAGGGTGTATCACTAAAGCCTCCAATCTCGTCTGTCCGATTGAGAGGAAATGGGGGAGATGGAGGCCGGTGGATCACTCTCGCTCAACGCTTCTTTTGCGATGAGCTCCCCACGGGAGGAGACTTGAGGATCTATTTGTATTGGTTTCGGTTTTTGTTTTCTGTTTAGAGAAGTTAAAAATAAATATGAATCTTTGTTTTTTTAAAGCGGTTTTTTTAAAACTTTTTTCGCTTCTGTCTCAGCTTCAGGGATAAAGGGTTATAGGTGTGTCATGCATCTTATTTTGCTTGCTATAGTCTCATGCAAGTATGTCTTTCTTATTTTTCTTATTTCTATGTTCTCTTTATTAAAGTCACTTTTTTCATGTACTATCTATTTTCAATTAAAAGTCATTAGCCAGAGATAAAAACTATTAGCCATAGAATTTGCCCGAAATATGCCTTTCTTATTTTTCTTATTTCTATGTTCTCTTTATTAAAGTCACTTTTTTCATGTACTATCTATTTTCAATTAAAAGTCATTAGCCAGAGATAAAAACTATTAGCCATAGAATTTGCCCGAAATATGCGAGAAAAATCCCTCGAGCACAACCTAAGCTCCTCTCCCTTGCGAGCTCCCAATGCCATCTATCCCGGCCGCTATTCCTAGATTTACCTCCGAAATACGCCCAGTAGTAGAGCTGCAGCAGTCGGGGCTTGTTCTTTTTGGCTGCGGCTTATGGCTTTTGGCTAAAATTTTTGAATTTTAGCTGTTTACGGTACAGATTACGGAGGGACCGGTATTCACTTACGATTTTAGCTGGTACAGATGTTAGGCTTTTAACGTGTACTACGTTTAACTTATAGATCCCGTTTTGAGAAAATACTCCGTTTGAAAGTTAGGTACTATAGTAAAAGTTAAAAGCCAGCCGGCTTGTGATTTGCCAAACAGGCCCACGATGTCCTCTGGACCCAGTGTGTGTGGCCACGGCGTGCAAGCAGCTGAGATAGCGACCAACCGAGGCAGGGCATCAATTTTTGTTTTTGTTTTTGTTTTTTACGAAAAGGCATCAGCGTGCCTAGTCAATTAAATAAAACAAACTTAAGCTCTAAAGGGGGAAAAAACTGTATTCGCTGTTCTGTGGTGACCTCACCTATATCGTTGATCCATCCATCTCCTGTCAAAGCATTTTGCATCGTTGCACGTCGCTTCTTGCTAACCGCATAAGCTGAAGGAGCGATGTCAAAGGGTGCCACACCTCGCAGCCACTTTCCCATGCAGAATTTCGTTTGCGTCCCATCATCGATAACCACCACATGCGGCAGAAATCACTACTCGACTACCTGCCTGCCTGGTTACTTCATCCACCGGTATAGGCCATCCAGTGGCGGAACCAGAGATTTTGATTAGGGGGCCGGGTAAACACGATGACACCTCATAAGTGTGATAAATATATACATCAAATGTATGTCTCAACGGTTTTTTCAATGTTTTTATATATGTAGTTAGTATTCATAACGAAAAATCACAATATTATGATCAGAAATGGATGAATTGATGATTTACTGTGCTGTGCACTGAAATATTTACAGGGGTATTAAAAAAATTTTACTGTGTTGGGGGGCACGGCCCCTGCTAGCCCCCCGGTTCGCCACTGAGGCCATCCGATCCATTCCTTTTTACTGTTGGAATGGCTTCGGCTTGTAGCTTCCGACTTTTGTCTTCGGGCAATGCCCACAGAGTTGAGGCGTAGGACTGGAAGGTTCGTTAATGTCGAGCTTGAGCAGCTCTGGAATGGTGCCCTGATCCTCCACCCAAGCAGGGAGCACAAAGTAGGAGAGATCCACCTTGTCTTCTGATTCAGTGATATGGCACGACGTTTGCACAAGTCGCTGCGCCACCTACATGAACCAGGCTTGGGGTGGTACGCCTTCCAAGAACAGCCGCCCGTGCCCGGTGGCGGAGCTTCCTCCGCTCTGCGAATGAATGCCGAGACCACTCGCGCACCAACCATGGAAATTGAAGATCCGGTGGCCAGCGACATGGCCCTGCCACTGCCGGTCCGATCGAAAATCTCACAAGGAAAGCATCAGGGCTCGAACGACGACACTTGGAAAGCATTCACGCGGCATCGCAGTGAACCTCCAAAGCGGAGAATTGGCAATCTTCCCCGGCAGGGGCGAAGCCAGGATAAATAGTCATCAGGGTCATAACGACTACGCAGTCCAGGCTGTAACGGAGGCTGGAGGCCTTCTGGGCTGCTGCCTGTACAGTATCTGCTAGTAATTAGCAATTTAGCATTCACGTAAGGTAATCACGTTCCAGGTGACCAGGTCTCAGGAAGCGGAAGATGGACCGGACTGCTGGGCTGCCAATCTGCTGGGGTCGAACATATTTTTTACCGGGGTTTAAGGTGGTGAAAAATCGCTGGCTATAAAAGGTTACGGTAAAATCGTCGATGTCGATCGACTTCGACGTGTTCACGTAGCTTCGCCCCTGTTCTCCGGAAACATCGGAGGGCTTATGCCGCCCACAATGATGATCACAGTGTGGGCGCACAGGTGTTTTTCTTCGGTTCTTCCTCCAGCATCTGAGTTGCGAGATCGAAGACACAGTGCGCCTCCGTTGGGCGCCGACATGCAGCACCTGGTGACTCACGGTCTCCCAGAACGTACGGCGCTGACAAAGCTCCGTTGAGAAATATGCAACCCAGATGCTTCTAGGATAGTTGGGAGATCACAAGAGCTAGATATTTGCTATGTAAGATGCTAAGATGAAATCCTTCACGGCAAAACTAGGTAACATCTAGAACTGGATATTTTTAGAGGATGAAATGAGTAGAGATTAGGTAACAAATTCACCGTGCCATCGAAATGTGTTAGGATGAATAAGTAGAGATGATAGGTAGTCACTACTAAGAGTATAAAGTTGTGTTGTACCATAACTGTGTTAGTGAATTAAGATTTATCCCTTGTGTGTAAGTGTGGTCTCTCCGGTAAGCCGTTCTTTTAGTACTATGGGCCACTATCCACGAGACCATCAAATTCACCATGCCATCGAAATGTGTTAGGATGAATGAGTAGAGATGATATTAAGAGTATAAAGTTGTGTTGTACCATAATTGTGTTAGTGAATAAAGATTTATCCCTTGTGTGTAAGTGCGGTCTCTCCGGTAAGCCATACTTTTAGTACTATAGGTCACTATCCATGAGACCACCAAATTCACCATGTCATCGAAATGTGTTAGGATGGATGAGTAGAGATGATAGGTAGTCACTACTAAGAGTATAAAGTTGTGTTGTACCATAATTGTGTTACTGAATTAAGATTTATTCCTTGTGTGTAAGTGTGGTCTCTCCGGTATGCTGTATTTTTAGTACTTAGTGCTTTAGTTATGATTTGATATGAGCGGCCCAGTCGCCTAGAAGCTGAATAGTCGGCACTGCCACCTAAAGACCCATGGTCAGCACTGTCGCCTGCGTATAAGAAGAACACTAGGTAGTACGAAGTAAGGCTGGCCAAAGAGGGCAGTTGGTTGTTGTAGGTCTCCCTGATATGGGTTAAGATCACCACGTTAATATGTAAAAAAAGATAAAGATCTACACCATCGATTATGGTGGATCAAGATTATAATGGTATAGATCAATACACAATAGATAGTTCATATTTGGATTAGCAGCAAAAAAGTTCATATCAATCTGTTACAAAAGCTTTGTAAAATGTTACTATAGTACTATCCTTCTATATACACACACCAATAGCAGTCGAACTTTTAGATCAATGAGTCTATTTCTATGCATTATTTGTCTCAAGTATGTCCTGTTCTTTTGTTGATGTCATATCACATCAGTGTATTTTTTATTCTAGAGCAAACAAAATTGAAGGACCCATATTACTATTGCATCCATCTCTGTATCATCTGTCCTATGTCTACGAATTGTAGCCTTTGAAGTTTGCTCGCACAACTTCAAATATATTGCAAATGTTCTAATCTCCAAGCAATGCTAAATGTTTGTTACGATATTCCTACTCCACCCACAATGAGTGGGGTGCCTAACTAGTTAAATCTACAGTGCAAACCGTCCCATTCAATTCTCTAACACCATTGATTTGGGTCCTCTGTGCCCTGCTCAGCACATCCTCTGGGCGAATTCGATGAGGAGACTAGCTAGTGGTTGGGGTTAGGTGGTCGATTGGCCTCTTTTGATCTTTCTGCTTTCCTCCAGGCCTCTATCGTCTCATCGTTTGCAAGTGCAAGGTTCGTTTTCTCAATCTTGTTGTTTAATTTCTTTTCTGTTGGGTTTAGTTTTGCTGTGGTTTTCTTGTTTTGCTTACATCTATTGTCCGGCCACTCGGCTCAATGGCATTTGCTATGGTGATTCGTTCACTTATTCTCTGATACACATTACTATTATTTACTATTATCTGAATCCAATCCTATCTTGGCACAAAATGCACAAGCAATTGATGCAATATGATCATATTTTTTTGATGTAGAAGATGAAGCAAATTTTTCTTTGGCAATGAAGTCATTTACAGTTCTAGTTAATGCATCAATTTTAGCAGTTAACTTAGAACATTTTTCACAAGAGAGTCTTATGGTGAAGTATCATTTTGGTTAGTTCAGCATTTTCACTCATGACACTCTTAAGCTTCAACTCTAGCAAAGCACACTTAAAATAGGATAAAGCAATATCATTCACGTCTCCAACTCTTAAGCACATCAAAGGTTTGCTAGACTTATGTTGAGCAAGTTCATCATTTGATGTTTTAATTGTTTAGCATGAGATGAATACACTAAGGACCTAGTGAGGAAAACAACTTTCATTTTAGCAAGATTATCTCTAGTGATACGCAACTCATCAACAACATAAGCATGCACCATAGTGCCAAGAGAAAAACAAACTTCCATCTTCTCAATTTTATCAAGTGCTACTCTAAGCAGACTAGCAACATCAGAATGAATGGTACTTAGCTTGTCTAACTCAGAGTGAACTAGTAAGATTCACAATTATCCTTAAGCCTAGCAATTTCAGTATTTAAGCCCTCAACCAAAAAGTCATGATTCTTCATTTTCTTTTTGCATTTTCTGAGATCATGATCTAGCTAAACTACGACATGAGACATTTGATCGTACGTGAGCTTTACCTCATTAGGATCACTGTAGAGATTATCCTCGTTGGAGATGTCATCGGTACTCGCCATGAAGCACATGCCGGTGAATCAATCCACATTCTTCTTGCCTCATGGCTCGTTCTCCTCCTTGGTCTCCGAGTCCACGTCACTCAGGTCAAGCTGCTCAAGAGCGGAAAGAACCCCATGGATTACCTTTTGGTAGTTGCGCTTCTTCAGCTTGACATCCCAAGGTGATGGACGCTTATAGTACTCCTCCTTCTTGCCCTTGAGCACAGGATAGTAGGCCCTAATGTAGTTGAGCTCACCATATTGGAAGCATCGGATCGAACATCCCCCCTCTCTTTCTCATCCTTAGAATGTTTAAGGCTCTAGTGAGCTTGGTAGATAGGATGGCCAGGTCCTCCTAGGGAGCTGCTCAAGCTGATCATCACTCATAGGATGCAAAACAGACAGAGAATATAGAAGAAGCAAACTTGACTGAGCCAGGAGAAGGACTCTGAGCGGGATCAGTCACAAGTGTCATCGACTGTGACTTGTTCTTGCGAGAGAACAAGTCAATCTTATAAGTCTTCAACTATGAATAAAGCTTATCCAAGATGAGCTCACTTATGAAAGTGATGTCATTGATGGAAGTAACCTTCATCTCCTAAACTAACATGTCTAAGGCTCCAAGCACTTGACGTGCATTTTTAGAGCCGAGAAATGTCACACAGACTACACGTAAGTTGCTAAGGATTTTGTGGAAACGCGAAAAGAACTCATCCAAACACTATCAAGGTCCTATCTCAAACTTCTAGTATTCTTTCTTGAACTAGTTCTAACAAACCTCCTTCATAACTGTAGAGCCCTCACGGTAAAGGTAATCAGTGAGAGTGCTAGATATCGTGCATGGGCCGGTTTGAACGCCATGTCTGGTCTGACCATAGGCACATGGGTAGACTGACTGCTACAACCAGTCGGACCGCAGATTCAGGACCGGTCTAATCGGTCCCCTGTTCTAGACCTAAAAAACTCTAGTGTCAAAACTCAAATCTCATCCAAACACTTTCAAATTTTGCATGAGACTTGTTCAAGGCATTAGGCTCGGGTTCACTGAATTGAAGGAAATCAAATCTAGGTCACAAGAACACTCAAAACCCTAAAATCCATTCTAATCAAGAGAATGATCCAGATCCACTCCTACATGTCATAGCAGGCTAATCTAGGTATGGATTTGGGATAAAACACGAAAACCCAAATTTGAGCCAAGAACAAGCAAAACCGTTTATGATCTCGAATCTTGCTATATGAGTGATCTAGATTGGTGAAAATTGATCAATAGACTCATCTTCTACCTCTTAATTGTCATGGATCACAACAAGACCAAGATGGAGCTCGGGAGAGAGGAAATCACATAAAAAACACAAGACACAAGCAAAGTTCAAGAGCATGAACAACTAGCAATTTGAGAGGCATGGTTTGATCTTCATTACCACATAGAGAGGAAGAATTACAGTAGTATGGAGATTACAAGATGCTTCCAAAGCACCATTCTTTCCTCTCTAACTCTCTCAAACCATAAAAAAAAAGGCAAGGTGAAAGAACAAAAATCTCAAACCTAGGATACTTGGATCTAACACCTCATCTCCTTCCCTCTTATAGCCAACATAGCTCTAATGGGTTTCTACCCATTAATACTACTGGAGAAACCCATTAGCCTAACTAATACGGGTTTTACACACTTATGCACGTTTCTCAAAGAATTTACAAGACTCAACCCGCTAAACTATTAACGATTGATCCACTTAGCAATTCTAGCTCTCCTTGACTTAAACCACTTCTTCTTTGTGTCTCCTGGCGTTGTGGTTTTGATCAAGGCACTAACTCGGCATTTGGTTAACTACCAAAATACCCTCGACGAAGTTTCCGAGCAATTTTCCTTAACTCCATCTTCACCTTCACATCAAAACATCTTTGCATACTGACATGTAGCCCGTAGTACCCAATAACCAGCCATCATATCTTCATGCATTCGGTCTCCCCGAATCATCTCTACGTGCATCGGTCTTGCCACTCGACGCATCACATGCACCAACTCATCTCTTCATGATCCATGTCTTCTTTGTACTTTTCACTTGAGCTACGTAATCTAACCCAGACTTATCTAACCACACGGACCTCAACTCTCGCCTAGTCCTTTACCATTGATCGCTAAAGTTCTCCAGGCCATCTGCACATCCTAAGACTAAACAACCATCTCGATCATAGGTTCTATGCACTTGACTCATGTTAATCAAAACAATGCATCATGCAACACAATACAACCATTCAATGACACCCATGCTGTGCACACACTCAAACCACTCAAAAACACCTCTTTTTATTCTCTAGCTGCAGCTATCGGTTTGACCGCTCTCCCATGGCGGTCGGACCGCACCGGCCAAACTGCCAACCATTGAACGGTCTGACCGGCCCATCGGTGTGACCGCATCTTCGATGCTGGTCACACCGCCCAACTCAATTCCAGTCTAACTGCCAACCAACAGCCGGTCTGATCACACATGTCCAACTCCAAAATACGCTCCCTAGAAAAAAGCAACGGCCAACTAGAATCCGGTTATAAAGCAAAAACTAAATTTTGCTAGCTTTTGTAAAATCAAAATCCAACCCCCTAAATGTGCTAACTGTTCATCACTAATAATCCATGGACCTTTTCACATTGTCCTTTAAACATATTTTATAACTTATGGCACATTAGACTGGCATGACGTGTGCAAATCCAACAATCTTAGCACATAAAAAATCATACCGATTAAGTGCTGTCTTGCTTGGTGATGTAGTGTCTAGCACATAAGGAGCTTCAGCAACTAAATCAAACTTCTCCCTATATTTCTGGTATGCAAGAACAAGAACAAGCAAAGTGTATTGAGATCTTGCACGGTGGAGCAACAATGCTTTAAGTATCTAATAAAAAGCTCTGCAACAGAAGGTACTTGGAGCCTAGAGGTGACTCTTGATGTTTCAGGTTGTGAGGCCTCTGGCTCCCATAGCTTCCATTGTCTATTTCACTGCAGTTGGTTTAGCCTCTATGGGGTTGCATCCATTGTATAACACATCATCAGTAATTTCAAATCAAAGGAATATCAATCGTTTCTCATGGTATGATCAAAGTTCAAAAAGCCAACCATAGGGACCTCCTTGATACGCTACAATTTCCACAAAGATCTTATGGAGATCATCGGACTAGCGAAGTCAACGTCTTGTCGGCTGCATTGCCCCAAGAATGCAACAATCCAATATGCTTGACATGTAAGAAGCATCACTGCTTTGTATTGGCTTGTAGTTGGACATTGCTTTGCAAATTAAGCTCACAATGTTTCATTAAAGATAGTCTTCGAGAAAAGAGAATGCTTCAGTAAAGATAAAGGAAACCAGATTGTTTGGCTTGTGTGACTAAAACAGACGGAATCTATCAAATTGCGTATATTTTGTACATTCGGCCATGTGCCCATATCAATACTGAAAACATGTCCAAATAAAGATGGGAGATCAAACAGAGCATCAATGTTTTGGCATCCTATGTTAGAAATAAAATGTTCATTAAAGCAGCATAAGAGAAACTAAAAGTCAGTACTAATACTAGTACTCAAGGTTCGAAAACCCAGAACCGGGGGTAATCCCGGCTGACGGCTAGTAATGGTAACCAGCCAGTTATCGATAATCCCAGGAAAAACCTGACGAATTTCATGATTAGAAATTTGAATTTGGGCAGTTTATAACCGGTAATCGTTCTAGTGACCGGTCAAAAACCGGAAAAAATCAATGAAACCCGGCAAAAGCGCTAGGAAAACCAAAAAAAGGTAGGAAAAACATGGGAGAAAAATAATTAATACGTATTTACTTCACACAATAGGTAATCTAGCACAACAAATACCTAACCAACTTGGAAAGTGCATTATATAGTCATAAATCTAAATTTACATTTGAGTAATCCTAGCCGGTTTTTTTTATCTCGGTACTGACCGGTTTCTCTGGTAACCGCTGGTTTTTCGAACCCTGCTAGTACCAATATATGTGAGGAAGCAAAAGGAAGAGGGAGTGTGTCCTATCTTTTAGAGAGAAAGAGTGAGTGATGGTGTCCTATCTTTTAGCACATCACCCCTTTTATACAGTTCTTCCTGTTAGAGACTACAGACACTACACTTCCTTTGCATAGCTACACGTCTATGACATCACCCGTCATTGTTGGTTTGCATGGGAGGAAAGGTTGGGAATTCTGGACACATGTAGCACTGTAAACACCCAAAATTCCAAATCTGGCCCCCCAAATTAAATAAATTCCATATCTGGCCCCCTGCCCGACCGCGCGTTCACCTGGCGCCGACGCGTGTCCGGTCGTGCGGTCCGGTACCGCACGACCGCACTATAGCTGGGTTGTGCGGTACCAGACCGCACGACTCCACTGTGCTGCATTGCGACCGCATGACTGCGTCTGCCGACCACACGTCTCACGTCCCGAGCGCACGACACCACTGTAGCGCCAATTATTCGTTTGAGCGAGCGCGTTTACGAGCCAGATTCCTCCCGCCTGACCATGCTTTCATGCAGTCCAATCCGTCCGCCGAAAGAGCAGTTTTCTGCACTTTTTTGCATGCAGCTCATACACGCGTTAGAAGTATGTGATATGGCCCCCCCAATTTTTGCTGAATGGCTGAGGAGTGTTTGCAATAAAATGCCTTGGAGCTCGCTTGGTGAGCAGATGCATGCGGTGAAGACTTCTCGTTTGCAGTTGAAGCAAAGACAGAGCGAGAGAGGGAGTGAAGGGAGGAAAAGAAAGAGTGGAAACCCAGATTTTTGAGTTGCTTTTGTTTGGAGTCAGTAGATTTTGCAAATACAAAAGTTGTAGATCGTCTTTTGAGTTTCAAGAAGAGGTAATTTTTACCCCCGTGCAATATTTTTCTGTGAATGTCATTAGCCCGTAATTAGGCAAACCGTCTTTCGTTAATGTTCTTATAAGCCAATCTTTCATACGGTGTGTATTTTGTAGGTAAACATCCATATATGATGCATGATGTATTGTAGTGTAGAAAATGCCGTATTTTTTTTTGTTGAAGTTACGTATTGTAATGTAGTTAGTTTTTGATGAACATATGTGCTTACATGTGTAGGTGTTGAAAAAGTAAATATTTATGTTGGAGCATTTGTAAGTGATAGCAACAGTAGTTAGATTAGAGACAATTTATATAATTGGTAGGCTTAGTGAAGAAATACCAGGAAAGTAGTACGAAGGTATAGTAAAATTAAATAAACTGAGGAAATGAAATTACAACGATATATTTTGTTGATTTATGTATGCTTTCGTAAGTGAAAGCCGCATGAAGTGAAATATAGAAAAGAAAGGAAGAAAATTAAGTAATGGAAATTTTGCATTAATCGGAAAAAATGGAATTGAAATTGGTTAGTGGAAGCCGGCGTTAAGTAAAATTTTACGAAAGAAATTTTACGAATTAGAAAGTAAGATCTATAAATAAGACCGCAGGAAATAAAAATGAAATGAATATGTAATTTGATGTATGTTAGAATTTGGAAGTAAAATAGTTAGAAATAAATTGTAGATTTACAAATACAAAACAAATACTAATCGATTTTGTAGGCGGTAGGAAGAGGTATGAAATACCGCACTGTTAATGTTACAATGGGGTAGTGGGGGTTTGATGATACGATTGTTGCATGTTGTGTAGTAAGATGGTTGATTATGCACTTATGTTAGGTACGCCATGGCTAACATTCAAGACTTGTTCGTATTCTACGGGAGTGGTCTTGTACGCGACGGGCCGTACGGGGCGGACCTGTCTAATTGTGAGCGGACCGTGATCCGGGCACCCGGTCTGAACGCCATGAGCTTGTCTGACCTACGGAGGTGTGTCCGTTCGGCGTTCGATCGGCACACCGCAAGGAAGAGGTTACGGATCGAGGCAGTCTATGCCTCAATGGTGGGTGATGCAGGGGAGAGCATGTGGCAACTTCTGAAGGTGACCAATGACGCCTCGTGGGCCAACTACATGGAGGTCGTGTGCAACCCTGATGCTGCGATATATGCCAGGCCAATGGTGTATGTCAAATTCATGGAGAGGACAGAATCATCCGCCATGGTTGGTTCTGATGCCGCTGGTGAAGATGTAGTGCCTGGGTTCATCTCCAGCGGTCATGAAGACGCTTCTGCGGGAGAACATGTGGGCGAGGAAGTGGGTGATGAAGACCTCAGAAGGCGTGTGGAGAATTTCCAGGACAACGAAGGTGTGGACGAGAGGTGGTGGGCCGCCCGTATTGACTGTCATGAGTACCTTGGGGACCAGGTGGAAGAAGTGGGTAGCGAGGAGGACGAGGATGTGGAAATAGGCCGTTCTGGAGAGGACGAGGATAGCGAAGCTGCAACTGGAGGGGTGGTAGGTCGTGTTGTGACCACGAACGGTGCGTATGTGTCGTCCAGACTGGACGACAACACAGCGGCATCCCTAGTTCTGCCACAGGCGGAGGAGGGAGAATGGGGGTTCAGCGAGGCCGCACTCATTTTGGGGCAGTGCTTCCGTAATAAGAGTGCTGTCCAACAGGCTATTGCTAGATATGCCGTAACATAAGCCGGACGTATCGGGTGCACAGGTCAAACCCAGACATGTACATTGTGAAGTGTGTCGACGGATCCTGTCCTGGCAAAGTTCGTGCACAGCGGTTCAAGGGTGTTGGCACGGAGTTCCGAATAAAGGTGCTGCAAGATCACAGTTACGAGCTTGCGGGGCCAGTACATAGGCACCGCAACATGACATCATCGTATGTTGCGGAGCTGGTCAGCCACCTCATCATGGCAGATGTGTCCATTTCCCCGAAGGTTCTAATGGCAGATGTAGCGAACATGGTGGGCTTTGAAGTCAGCTACAAGAAGGTATGGCGGGCGAAACAAAAGGTGCTGCACCGTATGTTTGGGACATACGAGGAGGCGTATGACCTGGTCCCAAGAATGCTGCAGCAAATTGCACAATCAAACCCAGGCACGTACATTAACAAGTAGGAGAGGGTTCATCCTACAGAGGGCCCGAATTGTTTCATTCTTGACAGAGTGTTCTGGGCCTTCCATCAGGCGATACAAGGGTTCAGGTGGTGCCATCCAGTGCTAACTGTAGATGGGACGTTCCTATCCGGCAAGTATAAGGGTACTATCCTCACCGCAGTTGCAGTTGATGCAAATGACTAGTTACTCCCAGTGGCATTTGCAATTGTGGAGAATGAGAATACAGATAGCTGACTTTGGTTTCTTGCCAATGTGAAGCAGGCCATAGTACAAGATAGCCCTGAAGTGTGTGTCATCTCCGACCACAATGCATGCTTGCTGTCTGCGTTGCAAACGATGTAGAATGAGACGCAGCCCCCTTCCAATGGAATGATGTGAAGAACTGTTGGTGCATGAGGCATCTTGCAGCGAACTTCCACAGAAGGTTCCGTAGGAAGGACCTAATGAAGATGTTCAAGAAGCTATGTATGCAGAACCAGAAGCGGAAGTTCGACACCTTGTGGAGGTAGCTCGATCAGGAGGCTACCAAGCATATGCATACAGAAGTAGGGGCCGTGGAGGGAGGCTCCACGAGAGGTGGAGTATTCACACAATGGGTTCAGTCCAATGCACCTGACTTGGAGATGTAGTCTTTGTTACACGACACCAGTGGGGCAAGGTATGGGATCATGACAACCAACATGTCCGAGGTTTACAATGGTATCTTGAAGGGCGTCAGATCCCTACCGATCACGGCAATCGTGGGCGAGACTTGGAACCGTACTGTCAGGTACTTTGTGAATAGAGCCATGATGGCGAAGAAGCACCTGGACGAAAACAAGCAATACTCTGAGGTAATGCAGGCCTTCATGGACAAGAAGATGGAGAAGGGTTGTTCCCACATTGCTCAGCCCATTGATGGCTTAAGGAGGAAGTTCGAGGTCCGCCTCAGGCAGAAGTACGTCATGGGTTACATTAGAGGGGAGTGCAAGCAGGTATGCACGATTGGTGATAAAGCATCTTCCACCTGCAACAAGCCCCAGCTTCTGCACAAGCCATGCTCCCATGTGTATGTGGCCTGCGCGGTATGGCAGCAGGCGTCGACACAGTACATCTCAAAGTACTACGACATACAGCACTTGTATGCAACCTGGAGTGCAGAGTTCCATTCCTACAGGGTAGACATGCACTACAGAGAATTATGGCCAGGAGAGGTAAAGTGGGTGTCCAACGATGCACTGAAGCATGTCAGTCGTGGAAGACGACAAAGCCGTCGCATCCGCAATGACATGGATGACAGCTAGCGTAGGGATCAAGTTCGGCGCCCGAAGTGTAGGCTATGCAAGACGATTGGGCACTCCCTCAGCCAGTGCCCAAACAGGCCAACATCAAGCAACGCTCCGTAGTAGCAACCACAATGTTTTCTTGTACCCATTGTTGCTTCCATGTGTTTTGTGCGTTGCGATGTACGCTGCATTATTGAGGAGGTGTACGCTGCATTGTTGGTTCCATGTCTGTATGTCGCGCATATTAGCTTCCAACATTTTACCGTGCGCATCTTATGTATGTTTTGATACATTCCATATGTTTCCCTGTCGTGTGGGTCATATTCGTGTGCACATTTTCTGTATGTGTTGGTACGTTCCGTACGTTTCCCTGTCGTTATGTTTGTTGTTAATTATGTTGTCATTTGTTGTACATTTTATTATCAATGTAGACTAACTTGTTATCTTTCTTTGGCAGGAGATGGCGTACGAGTTGCTAGACCCCCGTTGGGATGAGCGGCACCGATGCCTGTCGTGGTTGTCGGGAGATGGGCCTCCTTGCTTCATTCTTAGGAGCTCTTGAGAGCACTGGCCTCTCGACCAGCGGTACATCCCACTACTACAAGACACCGGGCTGCTGCCCATTGCCCGCATGTTGGATCTACCGCATGCGTTCCAGTATGATGCGGCGTTGTTGTCCGCTCTCGTTGATCGTTGGAGACCGGAGACTCACACCTTCCACTTCCGATGGGGCGAGATGACGGTTATTCTGCAGGACGTGACGATGCTTACAGGTCTACCCGTCCGTGGTGCTGCTGTAGTGCCACCCCCAAAGGCAGCAGATTGGAAGGTCCGTCTGGGTCAACGGTTCAGTCATCCGATCCCGGACAACGCAGCTGGTGTGCCACATGGTGTAACACCCCTGCCCTCCACAGGGCCCAAGATGCTACCACCACACCCTTACCAATTCAAAAGTGTTGCTAATTCAACTTTTAGCAGCACCTCCTCTGTTTCTTTTAGCTCATTACCCACAGATATCAAACCCCAATTAACAGTAGGATGATTGCAAAAGCAACTGACTTCATATTTCACAAGTTATAACATAAACAGAAACGGTGGGCTCCACTTCCATGGAGATCCACTATCCTGACTTGCAACCAAGCTAACCCAAACAGCGAGTCACAAGTCTTAGCATTATAACAAACATAAAAAAACTCCGTATACGGCTAAGCTGTCATTTCATATGTGCAGTGCCAAAAGTACTATCCCATTCCATGCATGTCGTCATCCTTCACCTAAAAACAACGACAAAGCAAGGGTGAGTCCGGAGACTCAGCAAGCACACGATAAAACAGTAACATCACTTTAGCAGTTCAATCAATTTTACGAATCAGAAATCGCAAATCCACTCTATGATCAGAAATCAAATCAGAATCGTATATTGTAATTCAATTCTATGTCTGTAAACTGTAATTCAATTCTATATCTCAGAAATCGTAATTCAATCTATATGTTCAGAAATCAGTAGTAAATCAAATCTATGTCCGTAAATCGTAAATCAATTCAGAATCAGAATCAACTCTGTGGATCAGAATCAGAATCACAATCAGAATCGTATAATCGTAAATCACAATCAGAATCAGATTACTCCATCGTAATGCAATGCAATATCATGCAATGCATCAGATGCTCGTAAGTTGTGATCAGAATCAGATTACTTACATCCTCAGAATGCAATGCAATATCATGCAATGCATCTGTATGCTCTGTAACTGTAGCGTATAACAGTATAGCGGAGTGTCCACCCGTCGATGGACCACTCGCCTCGTCCTCTTTCATACGAGGTCACAACCTCCACTCCCGTGGAGTGCCTACCTCTGTAGGTCTTATTCAAGAGCACTCCGGACTAGTCGTAAGACTTTCTCACCGACCTGGCTCTTATGCAATTGCATGATGCAATATGCTCCAAATGTGAATGTCTAATCATAAATGTTACTCATCAAACTATGATTAGCACATAATCACATACATCCTCTCATAAATACTGTAAATCATGGTATAGAATCATAAATAACATTCATCACAATTTACCGTCTACCATGCACTTGTCTGTTAACCTGGCGGACGGTGCGTTGACGGCACCAAACTCGAACCGCCACCTGAACAAGCATTAATCATCTCAATTCACCACTCATACAATACATTCAATTACGAGTAAATAACATCACTCTAACGTCCAGTCGATATAACCCACTCGTCTCACCGGGCAACCTCTCATTGACCCGATGCTTAACCAGTCTATAAATTGAGCGATCACATTATTTATACTCGCCGATCAATTTCTACACGTTTAATCTCACTTTAATCAGTTATACTATTTAACCTCAAATTATGCTTTCCTTCTCCCTCTTCTGCCACAGATCGACCAGATCAACGGTGGCAGTACCAATTTCATCGTCTAGGCATTCATATTAATAAACGATACCTAACTGATCACATGCATCAATTATAATGATCGGTATTAATAATGCCCGACTTGGCAAATAAACAGGGAGAAGGTTTCGAGGCGTTACCCTGGCCCCGAGCGACAGGATCGGGACAACTCTCCTCTTTCTCAGTCGGATCGGGCAGACCTGGCCGCAAATCAGACTTCTCTTTTTTTCCCTTTTCTCTCTTCTTCTCTTTCTTTTCCTCTCTTCCCTCTCTCTCCCCTTTTCTTTTCTTTTTCCTTTTTCCTCTGGCCGGCTCTCTTCTTTCCTCTTTTTTTCTTCACGCCGGCCTCTTCTTCCTTTCTTTCTCACTTGGCCAGCTCCTCCCGCACCTCCTTCTCTCCCTCACGGTCGGCGCCCCTGGCTTCTCCTCTCCACGCCGAATCCCGCCCTCCCTTGCCCCTTGCTCGCGCGCGCGCGGCGGCGAGCGGGAGCGCGACGGCGGCAGCCGAGGGGTGACGGCAAGGCACGGCGCAGCGCGCAAGCGCCGAGCAACGGCGAGGCGCGCGGCAGACAGCGCACGCGCGCTGCGCGGCGCGCAAGCGGTAGCGAGCGAGGAGCAGCGCGGCGAGGTGCGACGACGAGCGCGGCGACGGCGACGACACGGGGTTGGTGAACAGCGCACGGCGCAGGGGCAACGGCGATGCAACGACGGCGGCGGCGAGGGTACGAGCGGCGGCGAGCAGCTAGCAGCAATGCGACCGCAGCGCGAGGAGCAGCAAAGAAGAAGACAGTGAGTTCGGGAGAGAGCAAAATCGGTTTTGCTTCTTCCCCTCCCCAAATATCTCTTTTATAGGGTTACGGGTTGGGCCGGGCCAGATATGACACATGGATGGCTTCATCGGTACATGACCTGTCCTGAACACGCACATGAGGAGGAGGTGCGGACACACTTCATTGCATACCTGCTATTTCTGTTTGGGTGGGTCCTGTTCCCTAGCACCACTGGAGACTCCGTGCAGCCTAGCTCATACACCTAGCGGAGTCCTTGGCGGATGGCTGGCCTGGTGAGGTGCCACAATATAGCTGGGGATCAGCAGTTCTTAGCGCCACATACCGAGGCTTGTGTGATTCTTGTTGTGTTCAGGATCGTCACATGGGGACTCTGGTTGGTACTGGCCCTTGCCGCCGTGACTCACAACGGCTCTGGGAGCTTGATTGACTTCACCTTCCTTCCGCTGCCCCAGTCAGTCTTCTCGCCTCCACCACTGCCTCTGTAGCTGCTGTAGCCTCCACCGCATCGTTTGCTCAGTGGCATTATCGCTTAGGACATCTTTGTGGTTCCCATATGTCTTCCTTACTTCGTCGATGTCTTTTAGGGTCTGTGTCTGGTGATGCTTCTCTAAATTGTCAGGGTTGTAAGCTTGGCAAACAGCTTCAACTCCCTTATCCTTCTAGTGAGTCAGTGTCTCAGCGTCCTTTTGATCTTGTTCATTCTGATGTATGAAGACCAGCTCCTTTTGTTTCGAAAGGAGGTCATCGATATTATATCATTTTTATTGATGATTTTTCTCGACATACATGGATATACTTTATGTCATCTCGTAGTGAGGTTTTATCTATCTACAAGACCTTTGCCACCATGGTTCACACTTAGTTTGACTCTCCTATTCGTGTTTTCCGCGCTGATTCCGCTAGAGAGTATTTGTCGGGAGTCCTTCGCAGTTTTCTTGCTGAGCAGGGCACACTCTCTCAGTTTGCTTGTCCAGGTACTCATGCTCAGAATGGTGTGGCTGAACGCAAACATCGTCATCTTCTTGAGACAGCTCGTGTTCTCATAATTGCTTCTCATTGCTCCACCACATTTACAAAGTGAAATTCGTTTCTCGCCACTTTCTTGATCAACATTCAGCCCTCCTATGCTCTTCAGGGTGGGATCCTAGTTGAGCATCTCTGTGGTCAGACTCCTGATTATTCCAGTCTTCGCCTCTTTAGGTGTGTGTGCTATATTCTTCTTGCACCTCATGAGCGCACCAAACTGATCGCTCGGTCAGTTGAGTGCGTTTTTCTGGGCTACAGTGCTGAGCACAAGGGATATCGTTGTTGGGATCCTATTGGCCGATGGATGCGGATTTCTCGGGATGTTACTTTTGATGGGTCTTGTCCTTTCTATCCTCGTCCTTCTCCTTCCTCCACTTCAGCATCTGTTGTTGAGCCACTTTCATTTCTGACTTTTCCTTCCAGTCCTATAGTCACCACTCCACCACAGCCTTTGGTCTCTCCTGTGCCTCCTTCTCAGTTAGCACCTTCTTCACTACCGGTATCCTCTCCTGAGGTTGCTCTTGATCTTGTTCCTTCTTATCCTCTCTACTATACTCGTCGCCTACGAGTTGGGGATCCTTCTAATATGCCCTCTCCTTCTAACGAGTCATCCCCTTCAGCCACTCCTCATTATACTCTTCGCGATCGCCAGTCTATTCGACCTCCTGAGCGTTTTGATTTTGTTGTTGCTGCTCTTGTCGAACTGACTTCTTATCGTGATGCTGTTGTTCATCAGGAGTGGCAGCATGCGATGGCGGAGGAGATCGCTGCCCTTGAGCGTACTGGCACGTGGGATTTTGTTCCTCTTCCTACGCATGTTACTCCTATCACGTGCAAGTGGGTCTATAAGGTTAAGACTCACTCTGATTGTTCTCTTGAGCGTTACAAGGCTTGTCTTGTAGCGCGTGGTTTTCAGTAGGAGCATGGTCGCGACTATGATGAGACTTTTGCTCCTGTCGCTCACATGACCACCGTTCGCACTCTTCTTGCTGTGGCCTCTGTTCTACACGGTCCATCTCTCAGTTGGACGTCAAGAATGCCTTTCTCAATGGCGAGTTGCGTGAGGAGGTCTACATACAGCCACCCCCTGGGTATTCTGTTCTTGAGGGTATGGTTTATCGTCTTCGCCGATCTCTATGGCCTCAAGCAAGCTCCTCGTGCATGGTTTGATCATTTTTCCTCTGTTGTCACTGCAGCTGGTTTCTCGACCAGTGCTCATGATCCTGCTCTTTTTATCCACACTTCATCTCGTGGTCGGACGCTTCTCCTTTTGTATGTTGATGATATGATCATTACTGGAGATGATTCTCAGTATATCACTTTTGTCAAGGAGCGTCTTCATGAGCAGTTTCTTATGTCTGATCTAGGTCCTCTTCGCTACTTTCTTGGGATTGAGGTTATTTTTACTCCTGAGGGTTTCTATCTGTCCCAAGAAAAGTATATCTAGGATCTTCTTGATCGTGCCTCTCTTACTGATCAGCGCACAGCTGAGACTCCTATGGAGCTTAATGTTCATCTTCGTCCCACTGATGGTGAGCCTCTTGCTGATTCTACTCGCTATTGTCATCTTGTTGGGAGCCTTATTTATCTTGGTGTCACTCGTCCTGACATTTCGTACCCTGTGCATATCTTGAGTCAGTTTGTTTCTGCTCCCACTCAGCTCCACTATAGTCATCTTCTTCGTGTTCTACGATATCTTCGTGGAGCTATCTCTCGTCGTCTCTTTTTCCCTCGCTCCAGCTCTTTACAGTCCCAGGCATATTTTGATGCCACCTGGGCTAGTGATCCCTCTGATCGCCGGTCTCTTTTTGCTTATTGTGTTTTTCTTGGTGGTTCTCTCATTGCTTGGAAGACTAAGAAGCAGACAGTAGTTTCTCGTTCGAGTGCTGAGGCTGAGTTGCGAGCTATGACTTTGTTGACTGCGGATGTTACTTGGCTACGGTGGTTACTTGAGAACTTTGGTGTTTCTGTTTCTGCACCGACTTCTCTTTTGTCTGATAGTACAGGTTCTATTAGCATTGCTAAAGATCCGGTGAAGCATGAACTTACAAAGCATATTGGTGTTGATGCTTTCTACATGCGGACACAGGTGCAGGACCAGGTTGTTGCTCTTCAGTGTGTGCCTTCCGAGTTTCAGTTGGCAGACTTTTTCACAAAGGCACAAACTAGGGCCCAGCACAGTTTTCACCTCTCCAAACTTCATGTTGTTGATCCATCATAAATTTGAGGGGGTGTTAAATATGTATTATATAGCTGTGTATTTACCCTATTGTATGAGAGGTTTCTTGTATATATGCCAGACCTGTACATGTATATATATATTGGCCTTTTGGCCTCATGATGAATACAAGCGTTATTCTAACACATGCAAAATGCAACTTTTGCCAAACTTGTAGTCTAGGTATGGTTGGTGATCTGCTAATAGAGATCACAAGGATGAGTTTCAAAGAGAGAGAGAGAGAGATCACAAGGGCGATAAATATAACACACGAACTGCAAATAATTCAGCATATCAGAGTAACTTCAATGTTAAACGAGGTAATCAAATTGCTGATATTGTACATAAGAGGAGTACATTGATGTGTTCTCTAGAAGCCATCAGTAATACATGCTATTTTTACAGGAAAAGAATGGAATATAAAAGGTAATGAGAAAAATGTTCACAGTTCTCTTGAGGATTGGAAGATGGCAGCAAAAACAAACTAATCCTCAACAACATACTTGTTCCTACGAGCACCAAAAGCAAGTCTCTGCAAGTGAAAATCAAGGAGAATGATTATCAAATACAGTAGAATTGACATTAGTTGAGTATGTCAAAGAATAATAAGACAGTGCCCAGGGTTCAGAGAATTCTTACTGAAAATATTCTGGAGTAGGCTTTCAAGCCTGTGAGAAAGCGAATGTAGGTCGGCTTCATGGATTGGTTGATAGGGATTGCTCTGATGTTTGGAACAAGGTAATCCGCAACCTATTATAACAACAAGATAAGAGTGATTATTTTTGTTCCATATTACCAAATAGAAGACATGCATAGAGAGTGTAGATCAATAACATAAAAGGCAGGTAAATTGAATCACTCATAGATATGCAGTGTACTGAACCTAGAGCTCAATGGCAGTACAAAGAGATTGTGTCTGCCATGGATAGCTTGTCAGCCCTTTAAGTTGAATTGAGCTAAAGTGCTAAACTATAATTAGATCGACCACTTTTGTTTCATATTGACACAATTGACAGGTGTGAATGCCAGTTCACACTAAAATTAATGGATGACTAAAGTACGTATGTCATTTGGCATCATATCAAGAAGAGGTCAACAGATGTAACAGTATGCATTATCAAACTCACTACCTATTAGCATGTTTGAACTTAGCTAATGCAAGTAAATGTAACAGGTTAGCATAATCCTCCAACAATAAATTCTCACAATTTTCATAAATATATAACCAAGTCCGAAGATCATGTTCAAGCTAGTTGATTGGACATTTCTGAACACCGAACAGACACAGGCCTACAACAGCTAAAGGATGATTGCTACTACAGCCAAACGGAAGCTGTAGAATAAGATACAACACTGCTGGGGAAAAGGAGTAATGATGGAGCTCTTACCACATCAGGAGGTTCAGCTAATATATTGATGAAAAATTTTGCCTGCCATCAGTAAAGTTCCCGATTTAGTAATGATGAACTATTTTATCAACAATGGTTAGAGAGAGAGAGAGAGAGAGAGAGAGAGAGAGAGAGAGAGAGAGAGAGATTGACTTGATCCCTTACTTGCTTTGTGGTAGCACCAGACATAAGAAGTTCAGTTGTAACCATGCCAGGCTGCACAGATTATTTATGTACTTAGTATAAGTGTACAAATGTTCTTTCAGCATTATTAATAGGTTATAGAAGCAGAAAGCAATCAATTACTTATGCACATATGTATGGCCCAAAGCTTACAGAAACTAGTTAGTTAAACCGCTTAAATAATTATTTGTCTTTAAGCAAGAGACTAATTAGGAAGTCTAGAATACTACGAAGGGTGGAGTTATGTACCGATAAATTGTGCACCATGACATTATTCACTTCGTTCATCTGCAACTCAGCCTGCAATTAGAATAAAATTATTTTTTCTCCCTGCAATTTCTTATAAAACTGGAAGGTTCTGACCTGTATAACTATGGCTATCTATTGCTATCTGCCTTGGCAAAATACTGCCAAAAAAAAAAAAGAAATAAATAAAAAAATGACAACCTAAGTTGTACGTTCTCAAGAAAAGTCATACCATTGAAGACTAAAGGATCAAAACCTCACGTCCAAGGGGACAGCAATAAAGCTCTTTTCATTTTCTCTATGGATGATTACAGCATTATGTTGTTCCAAATACTAGTTTGTAATAAGAAACTATTTGGGAATCCCAGATGGTTCTGGATATTGAGAAACAGTAGCTATCAATATTGCAGTATAGTGCGGATACCTCAAGGCAATCAACAATTCTATGAAGTTACAATACAGCAAATAGTCCATCGTGACAAAAGGCTTCACTGGAAATGTTCAAACAGAAACTAATCATTTGAGTTTATATTCGCATAAAGGGTTATCTTTACCTGTAGAGACTTTGTAAGGTGCACCACACTTCTCTTTGTTGCACCATATGCAGCAAACCTGGTGATTATCGAGCACAATTTATGTCACATTTCTTCAAGGCAATTACCTAGACTAGACTAATAGTTCACTAAAGCATAAGGAACCAAGATATACTTGAGTTTACTCCTGTTTAATATTTGTTTTTGTCCACAACCTTCACTTAATCCAAATTATTGATACCACCATATCGCTGTCAAATTCAATAGAGACAAGTACAACACGTACTCATGTGGGGAGGGAGGAAAGGATATACTCTCCAATCAGCATTGAAAGAACATGATATAATACACTATTAAATTCCACAGCTCCATACTATATGAGCATTCAAACGAAATGATGAAATCGTGCAACAGCATATTCGTCAGTTGAGTATCAACATTTTACTACACAAGAGAACAAATGGAAATGCTACCTTGGGGTTGGCCTTCCATCAGAACCAGCGCCATCGATGTTAAATATGTGACCACCTCGAGGTTGGTTCCGCATCATATTTATTGCCTAAGATTGCAAGAAGATGAATGTTTGGAAAATGATTCTTCATAGTCATCATAATGGACATCAGAAAGCTAATATTGAGCGGAAAGTAATACCTCACGACAACATATCATCAATCCAAGAGTGTTAGTGGTGATGACTTCCCTATTAAATCGGAGAAAGGGCCAATCAATTATTGGTACTTGAGAGCACAATTGAAAACAGATGCACTTGGTCAAGCCTTCCAAAGAACAGAATAAAAATTACATGAGGGCCTCATCAGAGCTCTCCACCAATGGTTTGTGACTATATGCATTTGATCCAGCATTGTTGATCTGCACCAAAAGCAAAAAAAAATCAGGAGAAAGTCTAGTTTTCGTATAACATCTATATTTTAACCCAAACAGATTCAATATGACAGAAGTTTAAATAAATGAGGTTTAAGCAAACAAGAAGGAAAGCTGAAAAATATCAATTCTCAAGCACAGCAGTGTGGATTGGACAGAGGTATTCCGTACACAAGCAGTACATGCATATATCATGCACAGAACTATAAAATATTTCAAATATGGCAGAAATTATGCAGTGAGCATCAGTGTCATTCATAACCAGTGGTTGTCATATTTGTACATAAAAAAGAACGAACAAGAACAAAAGTGCACGTGCAGATTTTACTGAGGGAGCGGGTGGCTATATACCCAAATATCAATATACTTCAGCTTGTCACGTGCAAAATCCACAAGTGCCTTTACATCCTTTCCTTCTCTAACATCACAGACAGTTCCCTGTGATAATACAAATGGCAACAACAGCAACTAAGAAGTCAAATATGTTGCACTGTAATACTTTCAAGCAGAAAACATAATTTATGAATAAAAACTTTAATGGCAATATAAGAACCAAATAGCTCAGAAGTAGCTACCCACACATGTTGCTCTCCAAATTCCTTTTTCAAGTCACGGACTGCAGATGCTACCCTTTCAGCTGTAGAGGATAGACTGCATGTCAAGGAAAGACTAAACTGGCATCAATTGTAACTTACTTGTATGTTCTCCTTTTCATCCTCTTTTTAAAATCGGCTCAAGAACACTGAAACATTTCATTTTGTAGCCATTTAAAATTTCGTGAAAGACCTCTTTGACATATCAGTGATATAAAAGAGTTGGCACCTAGATTGAGTACCTTCCGTGGGATAAAATTAGAATAGCACAGGAAGTGTTAAATGGCAATAGGTGGATTACACATAAAATAATGATAGGTCAATAGGTCATCAAAATAAGAAATAGGGGAAAGGAAAGTAACAGGTAAATGAAACATGCCATGCAAATCAATTTGTCATTCATCCTAGTCTCAAAATAAATACCCATTTTTATTTATGATACAAGAACAAGTAACCAGGTCTTTCTATACCTGATCTTGAGCAGATTATAACATTATCACCAGCCTTCAGAAACTCCTTTGCTAGTGCATATCCTATACCTGTTTAAGAACATACAAAGGTTACTGAGTAAGAACATACAAAGGTTAACAAAGCATTTAGGATATATGCCTCTACTACCATTTTATCTAAGCTTTCTTGACCCCAATAGAATGTCCAGTTAATCATTTCACAAAGTTTAAAGCTCAAAGTTCCATTGATTTAGCAAAAAGATCAAGACTGCATGCTCATTTTCTCCCAAATCATTCTCTGTTGTTTTGGGCTTTTGGCCACATAAAGTATGCACCTCATTCCAGTTAAACCTAGTTAACTACACCAAAAGCATGGAGCTAGGTGGTACCATAACCTTCTCTTATTAGTTTTGCACAAATTGCTAAAAGCACGCTATTGCAAGTCACATATAGTAGTAATTGACATCAACAACATTAGAAAACTACCTCTTTAAGAAAAAAAAATTAGAAAACTACAACTCCTTCCATCAATTGCATTCGCCGTAACCATACTGTTAATTACGCACATTGCATGTCAACACAAGCTTTCAGAAACCTCCAATTTCTTTTTCATGTAAACAGGTATCGTACAAGCAACACGAAGAGGGGGGAAATCAAGAACTGCTCGCGAGGCAGAGCACCAACAGCACCTTTCGTGGAGCCGGTGATGAGGACATTGTAAGGAGGCACCATGACCTCCCTCCGCCCCTCTCCTCTGCCGCCGGAGAGGGCCTCCACCCGGATCCCGGCAAGATTCGGACTCCCTCTCGCCACCAGCCGGCGCTGCTCGGGCCGGCCTGGGAACCGCGCCCCGGCTGCCGAGGACGGCCGGAACGGCGCGGGGCCCACCTGGGCGGGGGCACGGAGCGGTATAGAGGCGACGATGGTGGCCATTGGTGGGGAAGGGCGAGGAGAGGAGAGGCGCCCGTGCGAGCGCGAGCGCGCACGTGTGGGTGTTGCGATGCTCGCAGCTTTGGAGCTTGGGAGTCTGGATAACGAGCCAAGAAACAGGGGAGGGGGACGCTTGTTAACTGTGAAGACGAGAGAGTTGCGTGCTCTCCGAGGAGGCGGCCCACATGTCAGTTTCAGCAAGCAGTCCACCGTGTGGAATTTCTTCAAATTTAATTGTCATTTCTTCAAGAATTGTATCGTTCGACGCTATCTGTTTTTTCTCGAGTTCAAACCACACGTACGAGTGAAACGGCCACATGCAATGCTGAAGAAAAAAAAAATCCTCCGAAGGGAGGGAGGTTACGTTTTTTAAGACTACGACTTCTGATTTTTTGTTTTTGTTTTTTGAGATGACGATGTAGATATTACATATTGTTTTAGCTCAGAAAATAATTTAACAAGCCTATTTTAAAAAATCATCCTATTTAGTTAAACTTTTTAAAAAACTAAAAACCTAAATAGAAGCTGGTCTCAGTCCATCACATGCATCCAACCAAGCATGTAGGGTTCTATTCCTACGTGGGACTATCTTATCATCGTCCGATCATGGGAGATTGGGAGTTCCCACATGGGATCAGCCCCGTAACTGAACGTTTTCTCCACGTGGCATTCTAGGATAGAAAATGGTTAAAATTTAGATCGTTTCCTTGTTTTTAATTTTGACTTCACAAATCACAACAGCACTAAGCTATCCATACATATGCATGTACCGGAGCTGCCCAGTGAATGAGTTTTGCAGGTAAGAAACACTTAGGTATGCGTTAATGGACCGTAGTGCAGTGCAGTGTATTTGTTGCATCCGGGGTCAGGTTACGTGTTCCGGGGGAACCAGTGAGATTTGGACTTGTGCAGCAGTAGGGGTGCAAACGGGTCGGGTTAATCCCGACTGATCCGGCACCGAATCCAATTAGTATCGAATCTGGAGAAAAAAATATAGGTTAGGATATGGTAACAGCAATATCCGTCCGAATCCGATACGTCTTCAAGTTTGATTTCAGGTTAGTGCTACTATTTAACGTTTCATTTTCTTTTGTAAAGGTAAAATAAAATCTCCCATATCAGCTATTAAGTAGTAACATCAAGTTCTTGACAGTACGTCCTCCTACTCCATTTGCTTGTACTGCATGCATTCCTTACAAACAAGTAGGGGTCCAAACGGGTTAATCCCGCCCGATCCGGCACCGAATCCGATTTGTACCGAATCCGATTGGTCCGAATTCAAAGAAAAAAATATGGGTTAGGATATAGTAATAACAATATCTGTCCGAATTCGACCCATTTACACCCCTATGCAGCAGTGACACCCTCAACTAGTCTCACCA